>CM065473.1:23511678-25007084 GCA_032872505.1 Leptopilina syphax
CGATTTTTTTCACATAAAATAACTTCGAAATTACTTCTCATGATATAATTTCTATTCTACACCTCATAAAGTATCATTTAAGCAAAAAAAAATAAAATCAATTTTTTTTCGGGTTAAAGGTGTCACTCCCCCTTAAACAAATTATTGTTGTTATTTATTAACTTTTGATACACATAACTTAGAAACTTGCAATTTTTTCCTAATTTTGCAATTAACTAATGTAAGTAGTAAATCATTCGGATGTTTTATGATTTTAATTTTAACAATTTATCAAATGTTTAAACAAATAATTGTTGTTATTTACTATCTCTTGACACATAGCATCTAGAAAAATGAAGTTTTTTCTTATTTTGCAATTAGTTAATCAGAGTAGTAGTAATTGTAAAATTAGAAAGAAACTGCAAGTTTCTGGATTGTTTGTATCAAAAGTTAATAAACAATAACAATTATTTGTTTAAACAATTTCTGAACTGTTTAAATCATAAAATACTGTAATTTCATACTTTTCAGATTAGTTAAATGTAAAATTAAAAAGAAACTGCATTTTTTTAGGTGCTTTGTGTCAAAAATTAGTAAATAACAACAATCATTTGTTTAAACAATTTTTGAATTGTTAAAACCTTAAATTATTTTTATTTCATGTGGTTCGAATTAGTTAATTGCAAAATTAGAAAAAAACTGCACCTTTCTGGAAGCTAGTGTCAGGAGTTACTAATTAACAACAATTATTTATTTAAACAATAACGACTGCAATATACGGTGGGTTCCGGTCAGGCGAAATAATATTATAAGTGGGCGTGAGCTGGGCCCTACCTGGGCTTCCCAGTTTTTGAGGACCCACATCAATAATTATATAAGCAAAAATTTCTAAGTCCAAACCTAAAAATTTTTTTTTCAACAAAAAATTAATGTTTATAATGACTTAGATTAAGAAAAAACGTGTTTTTAACAAAAATGTATTCACAATATTTTTTTTTATGTAATGTCCACATAATTAATTAGTAAAAATTTCTAAGTCCAAACAACTAAAAAAAATTTTTTTTTTTAGACCAACAAATTAATGTTTATAATCATTGTAAACAATAAAAAACACATTTTTAATAAAAATGTATTGATATATTTTTTTCATAATAATATAAATATTATTTTAAGAATATTTATCGTTTATTATTACATTATTAATATTGTTATTATTATTATTAAACTACACTGAAAAAAAAAATTATTTGAATCAAATAAAAATTATTTGATTCAAATAAATCATTTATTTGGTTATATTCCAATAAATGTGTATTTGAACCAAATACATAAATATTTGAACTAAATATTTTATATTATCGCACCAAATAATTATTTATTTGAATCAAATACAAACAATTCAAATCAAATAAATAGAATATTTGAATCTAATAAATAATTATTTGAATCAAATTCAAAAATTATTCAACTCAAATATATATTTATTTGACCCGAATATTTTATTTAATTGTATCAAATAACTATTTATTTGAATCAAATACAACTAATTCAAATCAAATAAATAGAATATTTGAATCTAATAAATGATTATTTGAATCAAATTCAAAATATATTCAACTCAAATGTATATTTATTTGACCCGAATATTTTATTTAATTGTATTAAATAACTATTTATTTAAATCAAATTCAAATTATTTTAATCAAATAAATCGAATATTTTAATGTAATAAATAATTATTTGAATCAAGTATGAAAATTATTTCATTCAATATTGATAATTTCAACATCAACAAATATTAATAAAAAAATAACTAATTGCAAAAGATAAATACTGATGACAATTCATTGATAGTTCACTTTCACATTTTTTTATACACTTAAACGCAATTTTTATTACATACACATTTGAAAAATCCTAACGCTTGGGGGTACGAACCCACGCCTAACCGAATATTCACGCACCGAAGTCACGCACGCTAACCACTATACTACGCTCGCATGGGACTCTCAAATCTTAAACACTCTCATGTCTCACTAGCTGAAATAAAACTTGTAGAATTACTACAAGGCAGTGAACAATTTTGCCGCTATATTTTCAATACTTTATTCAATGTATATTTACGAATATATTTCAATATTTCTTTAAAAAATCAACTTATTGTAATATTTTTATTTATATATTTTTTCATAATATTAATTATTATGTCAATAATAATAAATTTATATAGTAATAATATAAATTTATTTGTAATAATTATAAATAAAATAAATTTATTGTGTCAAATAATTTTTATTTGCATCAAATAAACGAAATATTTGGGTTAAATAAATGAATGAATAGTTTCAAGTAACTCATTATTTTCGTTTCAAATAATTATTTAATTGATTGAAATATTTTTTTATTTGTCTTGATAAAATGTATATTAGCTTTAAATAATGAATTATTCGGATTAAATATTCCAGTCTATTAGAATCAATAAAATAAATTTACTGAATCAAATAATTCTTACTTGCATCAAATAAATCAAGTATTTGAGTGAAATAAATGAAAGAGCAGTTTCAAATAATTCATTTTTTTCGTTTCAAATAATTATTTAATTGATTGAAATATTTTTTTATTTGTCTTGATAAAATATTATATTAGCTTTGAATAATAAATTATTCGGAGCAAATAATTCCGCTTATTTGAATCAATAAAATTAATTTATTGTGTCAAATAATTTTTATTTGCATCAAATAAACGAAGTATTTGAGTGAAATAAATGAAAGAATAGTTTCAAATAATTCAATATTTGTATTAAATAAATTTATTTATTCAATTCAATTAACTATTTATTTGAATCAAGTACGATTTATTTGATTCAAATAAGTATGATTCAAATAATTGCAGATATTTAAATCAAATACATATTTTTTTGATCCAACTAAAAAGTATTTAAATCAATTAAATATTTTTCAAATAATTTGAATTATTTGAATCAAATAAATTTTTTTTTCAGTGTAGTTACAAAACTACGAACTACAAAACTACGTACATCATTTGAAAATTAAACTAAAGATAGGAAATTAACGATAATGGTTCTAAATTTTATCAAAAATTTAGGTTTCAAACTGTTTTCATTGCTTGAAACTAGTTTTAAACAAGTTCATAACAGTTTCAAACCAATACAAACAAGTTGAAAACTGTATTATAAGAATTTGTTTCGAATTAATATGCAAACTATTTTCTATGTTAGATAAGTTTAAACCACTTTTAGACAAGTAGAAACTATAGTTGTGGACCGAATAAAATAAGTTAATGAGTTTCAAAATAGTTTATACTATAGTTAAAAACAAATTAAAACATCGAACAAATAATAAAGGCCGAAAATTACTAAAAAACAAAAATTGTTTTAAATCAGTTGTATTAAATTTTTAGTAAAAATCCTTATGAGTAACGGAATTCTAACTTCAGTCAAACTAAAATCAGTAAGTAGTTAAGAAAATTTAATGAAATGTAACTGAAAATTTGGGAATAGTTTCAAAAAGTATAAAGAGTAACTGAAAATTACGAAACTGTAACAAAATTTTCAGTTACCACAGCTGAATTAAGATGCGCACAATTACTTTCGCGCCGCTTGGGTCTGTTGCAGGAAATACATAACTGAAAATGCCCTTCGAAAAAGTGGTTGTGCGTAGAAAATGTTTCATTGTATAAAGTTATTTAAAGAAGTAAAAAAGTGTTATAAATTATTTTTAAAGTTTCATAAGTGATCATTCTTGGGATTAAAAAGTTGAAGCATATTTCCACAAATAAAAAGTATGTACAAAATCTATTTTTATTCATGCTCCATTACACGTATTAGATATTTTTGAAGAAAAATCGTCCTGCAAAATGGAATGTCCATGCTAGGAACCAGTACCGTAACTATGATGAGCTTATTGATATTTAGAGCAATCAAGGTTGTGATACTTTTGATACTTTATTAATAAATGAATGATTAATATTATTTGATTGAATAAATAGTTTTGTGCATAAAAAGTAAGAAATAAATATTATTTATATTATTTACCAGTTGTTTTTTGATCAAATTTATTTATAAACCATAAATAAATAATTTTTAAACAATAACATTATTATTAAATATTTTAAAGTTTAAATAATTTTTTACTGAAAATCTAGTGGGATAGAAAAAATTGTGAGACAAACTTAGAAATAATGAAGTTATACATATTAAATTGTACTTTGTATTTTAATGTAAATTATGTTCGCTATCACTGATGAGTGTCATTAAAATTTATTGTTTCAGTTTTGTTCAGTTCTGATTATTAAGCAATATGTAACTGGAAAAAGCAAAAAGCGGTAGCAAAATTTTTAGGAAAAATAAAAAATTTCAAGCTATGACATGTTATGAAATATTATGAAACTAAAAAAAAATTTCGGAAAGGAGCAACAGCAAGTTTAAGCTGTAACGTGATACAAAAATTTAATTATTTTTAAAAATTTATGCTGTAATGAAGGAAGCAGATTAAAATTCATTATTCCCGTTCTACACTGAAGGGCAGAGTCCCACGACTCATTCAAATAAATTTTTATAAAAAAATTTTACGAGAACTCAATTATTTAAATACAAAAATAAATATAATTTATTGAATTTTCATAAAATTTAATTATTATAAGGAACTTAATCAAAATTTATTAAAATTGAATTCTTTTGAAGAATTTTAATAAAATTTCCAAGAATTAATTGAATTTTTCGAATCTGTAACATATTTTTCAATAAGGTATGTAACGGAAGTATTATTGTATTGCGTGTTCCAGAAATTTACGAAATTGTAACATAATTTCCAAAATAAGCAACTGAAGTTTTCTGCAGTTACGTGTTTCAGAAATTTACGAAACTGTAACAAAATTTCCAAAATAAGCAACTGAAGTTTTATGCAGTTACGTGTTTCGTAAAATTACGAAACTGTAACAAAATTTTCAGTGACTTGTGATTAAAGATTTATGCAGTCACATGGTTCTGAAAATTATGAAATGTTTCCAAATTTTACGTAAAACGTAACTGCAGAAAACTTCAGTTGCTTTTTTCTGAAAATTCCAACAAAAATTTCTAACAGTGTACCTTTGCTTGAGAATTTCATTGACTTTCAAAAAAACTGTAAAATAAAAAAAATAATTTCCACTTGTTCGCACCGTTTTTCTGAAATTCACTCATTCATTCACATATTTGGATAATTAATCACACAAACAAAGAACAATTATTGTATCACTTTTCGACGTTCGTCAACACTTATGAACTAACCTATAACACACACATATATTCGCGTATAACTTAAATATGAACACACACTTAACACTTAAAAGTACGTATCGAATTGTTCTTATATACCACATGGTGAAATTTTTCACAACTTCTGAGACATGCTATTTCACTGAAAACTGAGACTTACATAACATTCTGTTTTGTGAGAAACACAAAACAAAAAATATTTTTTTGAAAGTCAATTCTTGAAGACAAATATATATTAACACTATTTGTTTTTCATAAAATAATAGTATATTCACATCTGAAATTAACACAAACGGAAACAGACGATCAGCTGGCATTTACCTTGGGTAGAAACGCGCAACGCACACTGCGCATGCTCTACAGAATTTTCAAGCGCAGTCAACTAATCTTTCACGTACTTTAGAAAACTGAACAAATGACTTTTCGTTAAAATTTAAAAAACACTGTTGCCCATACTAGTACTAGAATAACTCTAGGACTTTTCTATATTTTCTAATAAAAAGTATATGATACAGCCTTGTACTTTGTGTCCTATCCAAAAGTCAAGCACTTTCAAGGAAGGATTCACGTACTTTTTTTTCCGTGTAATTCCAAATACTTATTTGTACCTATTTAACATCAATTTCGAAATATTAAAGCCAAATATATTCCTTATTGATTGGGGATCATTTTAATCTACTTTCCAACAATTTACAACTAGCCTGAATATTATTATTTAATATTACAGTTTTTTGAATAATACAACTAAATTAAAAATATTTTTAATAAAATAATAATTATATAACTAGTTTGAAACTAGTTTGGACTGTTAAAACCAAACATGTTTTTATTTAGTTTCAAACTGACTGAAACTATACAGTTTTGAACTATTTACAACTTGTTTGGATAAAGTTTAAAATAAGTTAAGAATATCGAAACAAAACACATTCAAACAGTTGCTAAAAATGTAAAAACTTTTTTTAAAACAAGTTACAAATATTTTCGGGCCATTTTTTAATTTCTACTATAAATACTTTTTTTATTTTTTGTGAAAATAAAAAATAAAAGAAGCATTTATAGTAGGTATTACTAAAATTGCATTTTTTAATTTTTGAGATATACTAAATATTAATACGAACAATTTATTCAACACTCAAAAATGCGAAGCATTTAACTCTTCGTCTATATGTGATTCAGAAATAAATAATTATTAATTTATTTATAAATAAATTGTTTCGAATCAATTTACCAAAATTAGTCTAAAATCACGAATCCTAAAACGATTTCCAAACAAGTACGAACTAATTTTTAATGCCTGTAATACATTCTTTATCGATTAGATGACCAAGTATATTGGTGAATTAGATAATTATATGTTTTGCATGGATGGAAAAAGAAGATCTCTGTATTAATAGACAAAATCGAACAACCTCGAAAAATAAAAGGAAACAAAGATGAGAAAAAAATTGAAAAGGAAGATAATGGGAAGTATCGGGTGTTTGTTAAGCACAGAGAATGACGAGGAAAGACGTTTGAGCGAGGCGAAAGGTTGGAAAGGCAATCCATGAGGAGGATAACCGCAACGAGTCACTAGCTAGTACGTTAGTTAGTTAATGACTTTATGCACTTCGTCCCTTCATACCGATGATTATCGGTTACTTCGTCACGGAAGCCTTTATGTCTTTGCTTTGTACAAACTAAATATATAGATATACGAAGAAGCTTTAAAAAATCCTATTTAAATTGAATTGTATATTTTATTCGCAGATACGCTTCAATTCATACTGTACTTATTTCTATTAAAATTTTAAAATCAATTCTTTTCAAAAACCGCTGCCAAGTTGTACATTTTTATAATTTTGGGGTTCATTTCATGAACACTTTGCTTCCTCATAGAAATAATAATAATTGAAATATAAGAATTACTTTTTATAAAAGGGTTACAAACCATTAAATCTTGGTCCAAAAAATGTGTTTTTATATATTCTATAAGATGGTAATAATAGTTTAATAATTACACATAAGTTAATAAACAAGAATGTTGAAAAAATTATATTTTCCCCAGTTTTTGATTTTTCAAATACCAATAATTTCATAATTTCTGTCCGAATCAGGTTCAAAAATAGGTCAATCGAAGCGTTTTTTAATGCTCTTCAAGTTGGTAATAATTTTTTGAAGTTACTTTTACATAATTTAAAAAAATTTTTATAAAAGTCTTATTTTTCAAAATTTTAGATTTTTAAAAGTTTAATATCTCCGGTTAATATGGACAAAAAATGTTCAATTGGGGCTCAAAAGATGCATCTGAAAAAACTCTACGAAACTAAATACAAAAAAAAACTAAACTTCTACATTTTTTAACAAAATTTTTAAAAAAGTCTTATTTTTCAAAAATTTTAGATTTTTAAAAGTTTAATATCTCCGGTTAATATGGACGAAAAATTTTCAATTAGGGCTCAAAAGATGCGTGTGAAGAAACTCTACAAAACTAAAGAAAAAGATTTATAAGTGTCCTAACATTTTTTTAAGTTATGTCCAAAAAACGTTTTTTTACAAAATGAAAAATGCAAAAAAAAAATAGTTAAATTTCATGAATCAGGCTGAAAATACTCTCATTTTATGTCCCCCGGGGAGACCTACAATTTAAAAAAAAATTGAGGCCTTTAGCTCTTTCTCGTTCTGAGATATTGAGGCAAATGTAATGTTAGTACACACACACACACACGCACATCGGGACAAATTTTTAAAATCCGTTTTTTAGACTTCGGAGGTCAAAATACGTCGAAATTTTTTTTTATTTATTTAGAACATTTATACGGGGAGTTCCTGTGCATATATAAAGTACTAAAGTATTAGGCATAATAAAAAAAAATTTATAAATATGTCAAAAAATGCCAATCCAAAATTTTGCTAATACAAAGCTTCCTTTATGAGGAAGCAAAAGGAAAAAAATTGTTGAAGAAATGACTTTTAACTTATAGTCATAAAAACCACAGAATCTGAATCATTCATTAAACATTTTTTTAGTGGCCATTTTGAATTTTTTAATTTTGATCGAAGATTTAGATTCATCAACACCAAAATCACCACAGTAAATATTTTCAGACACATTATGTCAACTTCAAAATTTCTCGGTCGCCATTTTGCAGCCGCCATTTTGAATGTTTAAATTCTGACCAAAGGTTTGTATTCAACGACCCCAGAAAATATACTACACTATTGAGAATATCATACACGGAAAAAAAGTACGTGAAATTTTCATTGACTCGGTACTTGACTTTTGGATACGACACAAAATACTAAGAACAGTCTAGTACTTTTGCATGAGAGTTTCAAAAGCAGTCAATGAAAATTTCTAGTACCTTGCTTGAGAATTTCATTGACTTTCAAAAAAACTGTAAAATAAAAAAAATAATTTCCACTTGTTCACACAGTTTTTCTGAAATTCACTCATTCATTCACATATTTGGATAATTAATCACACAAACAAAGAACAATTATTTGTATCACTTTTCGACGTTCGTCAACACTTATAAACTAACCTATAACACACACATATATTCGCGTATAACTTAAATATAAACAAACACTTAACACTTAAAAGTACGTATCGAATTGTTCTTATATACCACATGGTGAAATTTTTCACGACTTCTGAGATATGCTATTTCACTGAAAACTGAGACTTACATAACATTCTGTTTTGTGAGAAACACAAAATAAAAAATATTTTTTTGAAAGTCAATTCTTGAAGACAAATATATATTAACACTATTTGTTTTTCATAAAATAATAGTATATTCACATCTGAAATTAACACAAACGGAAACAGACGATCAGCTGGCATTTACCTTGGGTAGAAACGCGCAACGCACACTGCGCATGCTCTACAGAATTTTCAAGCGCAGTCAACTAATCTTTCACGTACTTTATAAAACTAAACAAATGACTTTTTGTTAAAATTTAAGAAACACTGTTGCCCATACTAGTACTAGAATAACTCTAGGACTTTTCTATATTTTCTAATAAAAAGTATATGATACAGCCTTGTACTTTGTGTCCTATCCAAAAGTCAAGCACTTTCAAGGAAGGATTCACGTACTTTTTTTCCGTGTATAATTAAGAAAAGAAAAGAAAAAAAATTAGAACATTTGTGACAAGAAAACTTTGTTTTGTCAACATTTTTAACTTAACTTTTCAACTTTTGACAAAGCTTTCACTTTGACAGATTTTTATTTATTAAAGTGAAAGTAAAAGTAAAAATTATTAATTAATTAAAATTAAACAAAATTATTAAACTGAAAGTAAAAATTGTAAGACTTTTATTTTCACTTTCATTTTAACTTTGTAAAAATTTTGTTGCCGTATCAATTTTACTTTAACTGATTCTTTTTTCACTTTCCATAAAAATAAAAATAAAAATTTATTAAGTTAAAAGTGAAATTAAATGTGAAAGTAAAAATAAAATATATATTTATAATTTAAAAGTAAAATTTTGTTTTTTGAAATTGGTAAATTCTCAAATTTTACCAAAACTAACTAAAATAATTTACTTTTTCCCTAAGTTAACAGAAATAATTCCCCAATATATCATTTACTATATTTGAGAGAAAGACAAACATTTGCGAGTCAAATATTTGATAATTATGACTCTGCAGTAGTGTAACCGTGATAATTTAAATACAATAACACACTTTACATACTAATTAAATCACAATAATTATCTAAAGATGTATTTGCTAAATTTATAAATTTATTAGTAAAATTTATAACAATAAAAATATAGATAATAACAATATTAATAATACCTATAAATATAAAAACTAAGAATATATGTATATTAAAAAGACAAATAATAATAATATATAAATATTAAATAATATGTTTTTTTATTTTAAGAAGAAGTAAATAAATGTCTATTAAATACAGAAACGAAAAAAAAAATTAAACAATAATTTTTTATGAAATTGAAAAAATAAAAAGAAATGAAAAATGTAAGAAGATTAAAAATATAGTAATTTGTTTCGAAATAGAGTGTGGAAATAATCTGTTACACATCTTGGAAAAATTCGACTTCTCTTAGACCTGAAAGCGGATACAATGTTGTCTCCCATTGTTATTTAACGAAAGAAAAGGGGATGGGGAAGATACATTGAAAGGCGAGAGGTTTTCGAAGAATGGTCATCGAGCTAGAGAAACAACCGGAAATCGGCACCTCGGTTGGTTTGACACAGGTTTCCGACCAGAACGTATTTATTTTTCTGCTCATAATCATCTAATAGAAAAAAGTACCAAACTCTCATAACTGACCATTTGTTGTCAGGTACTAATTGCTTCATTCTGATGTGTCACTTCCTCTCCCACATTTTTTTCTCTATATCTAATGCTCTATATATTTTTTAAAAAGCAAAAAACAAAACAAAAGTAGGTTGTAAGATTCTACTTGTTTGTGCTAAAAATGAACTTTTTATGGTAGGTAAGCAATACGACTGGAATTGTAGAAGCTCCATAATAGTTAGTAATTAGTGATAATGTGTTTCATTACCCTTAAACTAATTGTAACTACTTTTAAATTAATTGCAACTAATTTTAAACACTGAATAAGTTTTAACTCAATTGCTCTTGTTCTGAATTAAACAGATCTCAAAACTTGTGTGAATAAGTTTTTAATCAAATTTGATATAATCAAAATTGGTTCAAAACTTGTAAGATTTTTGTTAGAACTGGTTTCAAACTAGTCCTGAACTGTACGAAGTTGATAAATATTTATTTATTTATTTATTTAACTCTTGAAAAAACCATTTTTAGATTTTCAACTGCTTTTAAAATGTGTGATTTTCATACATTTTTTGTCTCAATTATATTTCGAAAGACGTTATACTCGTAAAATCGTAAAAAAACTCGTAAAAATCGACTTTATAACTCGTAAAAACTATTTTAAAATTGATTGTAACTAGATCCAAACTGTTTCAGATCTTGTATAGGGTAAGTCCGGGGGAGATGGCCATATGGGAGAGATGGCCAGTTCGAATATTTTACAGAATTTGTAAAGAAATATCACTTTTTATGGGTTATTCTTCAACCTTTTGTGATTAATAATAAATCTAAACAATAATTTGATGAAAAATAATGAAGCTGTAAGTGTAATCCTTGTTGATTTTTTTGGATGAGTCCAAAATAATTTGAAAATTTCAGATTTCTTGTTGCTATATTGTTATTTGTTAACATAATTTTTAAATTTAAGTTTTATTGAGTAGTGTATAACCCACGCTTCGATATAAACGAAAAATGAAAGGAAAAATTATTTTATTTATTTAATATTTTGATGTTTACTTTTATCATGAATTTTTGGGTAAGATGGCCATTAATGACTTTTATTTAAAATTTTTTTATGTTAATGTTAGATACTTGAGAAATATTAAAGAAAAGCAAATTAAAAATGTCTGAGAACAAAATAATTGATCTAATTGACACCAGAGATTGAGATTTATTTGTAGGTTGTGCTAAAAGTTACAACCGAATGACATTAATTGAAGATTGAATTCAATGCAGAATTTGACACTTGTGGCTACATGAAAACTGCTCTGAACCCCATGAAAAATTTTCAAAATGCGACCAGAAAAAGTGGAAAGTGATGTGAACGATTAAAAATTAAATTTAAGATAAAAGCCAAAAATTATAGGTAGTGGCTATCTCTCCCGAACACATGTGGCCATCTCACCCGGACATTCCAGAGAAATGGCCAAATGCACTTTTTCGAAAATGTAAATTTTAAGATTGTTGCAATAAAAATATTTATTTTATGTTTCTTTATTTTCAAGTTAAGTGTTCAATGTTTAATTATCAATAAAAGTTTAGACAAAAAAAGCTTTTTTATAAATTTTACACTACTTTAAAAAAACTATGGCCATCTCCCCCGGACTTATCCTAGGAGATCAAATAGTATTTTCAAAGAAAAATTGTCGACATTGTCCACTCTCTAAATCTGAATCAGTGAAATTCCACTGAAGATCAGTGAAATTTGACTAAGAATCAGTGACTCTATTCTTGCGATTTGAATCAGTAGAATTGCACTCAAAATCAGTTAAAAGTTACTGAAATATCAGTCATTTTTCACTGATTTGACAATTAAAAAATTACTGAAAATTTCAGTTATTTTTTAATTGACTAATCAGTGAAAAATGACTGAAATTTCAATAATTTTTAACTGATCTTCAGTGAAATTCTATACTGATTCAAATCGTGAGAATAGAGTCACTGATTCCCAGTCAAATCTCACTGATTCAGTTTTAGAGACCAGATTCTCATAATAAACAAATTTTCCACAAATGTTAAATAAGTAATCAATACCTAAAGTAATTGAAACTAATCATAATTATTTAGCTTCTTAGGAGCTCAATCAGCAGATTTTTATATTAAATGAATTTTCCACAAAAGTTAAAGTAAGCAATACCTAATATAATTTAAACTAATCTTAATTATATATAGTTTCTTAGGAGTTCAAGTGGACTTTTTAAAGAAAATTTGTTGTCAAAATTCCACATTGAGCAGACTCTCACACTAAATTAATTTTTCACAAGTTTTACATTAATCAGTAAACCTAAAATAATTAAAACTAATCTTAATTATTTAGTTTCTTAGGAGTTCAAGTGGAATTTTTCTTAAAAATTTGTTGACAATCTTCTACATTCAGCAGATTATTATATTAAATGAATTTTCCAAAAATGTTACGGTTATCCAGTAAAAGTGGACTTTTTAATGAAAATTTGAGACAAACCTCTAAATTGACCAGATTTTCACAATAAACGAATTTCCCACAAGTTTTACGGTAATCAGTACCTAAAATAATTGAAACTATAATCTTAATTATTTAATTTCTTAGAAGCTCAAGTGGACTTTTTAAAGAAAATTTGTTGGCAAAATTCTACATGATTCTCACATTAAATGAATTTTCACAAATGTTACCGTAATCATTACTTAAAATAATTAAAACTAAACTTAAGTATTTAGTTTTTTAGGAGTTCAAGTGGACATTTTAAAGAAAATTTTTTGATTCTAAACAAGTTTAAAGAGGTTGGAAATTTGAGGCTTGGATACTTGTGGCTTAGTAATAATATTTCTGAGTTATAGTTTTACACTGTCAGGGTGGCCGCAAGATTGACTTTATCAATTTCCCTGACATTTTACTGACATAACAACGAATTTCCCTGACAAAAATTTTTTTGTTTAGGGCATAAAATGTATTGCATGACCGTCTTAATTTCTTTAATTGCCCTGACAAAAAAATTTTTCCTGACATTTCCCTGACTTTACTGACAAAAAATTTTTTTTCCTGACATTTCCCTGACTTTACTAACAAAATATTTTTTTCCCTGACATTTCCCTGACTTTACTGACTTTACTGACATGTGGCCACCCTGACACTGTTTTATTTAAAATTGAACCTATACATATTTCTACCAGTTCTTAAATTGTTTCAAGTTAATCGAAACATTTTCTCAGTATAGTTTTAAACACGTTTATATATAGGGATATAATCCTCTAAATACTTGTAAATTGTTTATTATTTGTTCGAATTAATATCTATATAACTATAATTTTTAAACTATGTTTAAACAAGATATTAACTCATCTCATCCTAGTATTAAACATTATTTAAGAGGGTTCTCTGATGTTCGAGCTTGTTTTGAAAGCATATTTCGGAATTTTTTTTATTATAAAATAAAAAACCGCTTCCAAGTTGTATATTTCTTTTATAATTTTGGTGCTGATTTCATGAACACTTTGCTTCCTCATAGAGATAATAACAATAGAAATATATGAATAACTTTCTATAAATATGCTCTCTAAATCTGAATTAGTGCGGATTCGTTTACCAATTTGAATTAGTAACTTTTTTTACTAATTTTTAGTAGTTTTTTACTAATTGCTAGTAGAAAATTACTAATTCAATTAGTAGCACGAATTTTTTACTATTTCAAATTAGTAAATTTTCTACTAATAATTAGTAAAAAACTACTAGAAATTAGTAAAAACAGTTACTAATTCAATTGGTAAACGAATCCGCACTATTTCATTAGTAGAAAACTACTAATTCAGATTTAGAGAGTGGTAGGGGAGAGGGCCCCAAGGTGGTCAGGGCCCTAAGGTGGTCACCCTAAGAAAATTTTTGTATATTAGTCAGTATCTTCGAATGTTTTTTGTTATTGTTTTTAAATGATCGAGAAATTTTTTTCTCAGGGTGTTAAAATCATCGAAATTAACCATTTTAAATTAGTAAAAATCGTTATAATTATCTTTATATATCGTACAATAATATTCCAAATGAATATAATTAATATTGTGCTTTACAAAATTTTTTCATTTACGTTTAAAAAATTGTGTCTTGGCCCTAAGGTGGACACTTTTTTGGCCTCAAGGTGGTCACTTTTGATTTTTTATGAAAATGTGTTTATACGCTATATTTATCAACATTTATCACTGTGACTGTGAATTTTATCAATTTTTAAGTTTCATGTTTCTGTGATCCTGAAAAATAATTAATATTAAATAAACAACTTAATAATACGTTTGTACATTTTTTAAAAACTTTTTTAGTGAATTTTTGTATGGTGACCACCTTGGGGCCACTTTTTTAAAATTCGAATTTTCAACTTTTTTTAAAAAGTGCCATAACTTTTTTGTTATTAATGAAATGAAAAAAACTTTATGATAGAAAGTTAGGTAATAAGATAAAGTTTCAAACGCCGTATTATTGACCTTTATATATAATTCCATTTGAAATCTGCAGTCGTTCAAAAGATGGGTGACCACCTTAGGGCCCTCTCCCCTAAAAGTGATTAAATTTTGGCTCAATCAATGTATTTTTAAATACCCTACAAGATAGTTATAATTATTTAGAGAAAAGTTTTCAAACAAAAAAGTTGAGAAAATGTCATTTTCCACAATTTTTGGTTTTTAAAAAACCAATAATTTCGAAATCTATTATCGAATTAGGTTCAAAAATAGGTCAATCGAAGCGTTTTTTAATGCTCTACAATTTGGTAATGATAATTTTAAAGTTACTTCTACATTTTTCAGCAAAATTTTCAAAAAAGTTTTATTTTTCAAAATTTTTTATTTTTAAAAGTTTAATATCTCCAGTCAATCCCGTGTAGAAATTTACCGTGGAAGTGTATGAGAAACTGTCCAGTTGCGCTAGATTCAATCTAGCAACTAGATGGGAAAAATGGACAGGCTTGAACGAGGGATGTAACGCTAGCAACGTCAAGATTTTGTACAGTTATTTTGTCTAGTCCTTGTCTAGTAAAATAAATCATTCCTAGCCAGTTCCTGGATATTAAAATAAGCAGTTTCTACATACTGGGAATAATTGTTAGGTTTATAAATAATAGAACAATATTTTTCAACTTTACTCTTTTGTTTGTTTAACTTTTAAACAAACAAAACAGTAATACAAAAGTATTTGTTATTATCACAATTCCTCTTACAATTATTTTTGAAATTAATTGTAACATATTTTGCTACATTGGATTTTTTCTTTAAAACACAAACACATTCACTATAAAGATTCGTACTTGTATACCGATAATAAAATTAATTGTATATTATATTGTTGCAATCACAAAAAATTCACTTAAAATTACCAAAGTTTTATTACTTATTATGAACATTATAATATGAAAAAAAATTTAGACTATTAATGATGACATCACATGTCCTTTTTCTAATAAATCTTTTTTTCGCTGTAATATATTTAAACTTGTACACTGTCCCTGTTCAAAAATGGAAAACTGAAAACTTTTCACTAGATTTATAAATTTGATTTTATCTTCACAACAAGATAAGTTACAATTTATTGTAGACTCTTGGTTTCTTTTCATCAAGCACTACGTCAAGAACTGATTTCGTCTGCTAGCTTAGTAGACTCTCAGAGCCACCTTCTCCACGAACTTGTACTAAATTCTTAAGTCAGCGTCCTAGACAGTGCCCAGCTAATTCTTGGACAACCTGCTATACGAACTTGTACTGAATTTTCAATTCAGTATCCTAGACAAATTTTAGCCAGATTCTAGACTGTCTTCATAGCGAAGAAAATAAAGGGGAAAACTGTACATTAACATTTCGGGGCCAGGACAGTTTATTCAGAATAATTTTCCACGACAAATGCTATCTAGCTGTAGTCTATTTCTAGGAAGGCCACGACAAATTTCTACACGGGATATGGACGAAAAATGTTCATTTACTGCTCAAAGGATGCGTCTAAAAAACTCTACAAAATTATGGAAAAGACATTTATAGGTGTCCTAACATTTTTTTTAAAGTCATGGGCAAAAGACGTTTTTTTGCAAAATTAAAAATCAAAAAAAATCTAGTTAAACTTTATTAATCTATCTCAAAGTATTCTCATTTCATGTCCGCAGGTGAGATTTACAATCTAAAAAGAATTCAACCCAAAAGCTATTCATATGATTTCGAGATATTTATAAAAATGTGATGTTTACACACAAACACACATACGGAATGACATTTTTTAAAATTGTCATTTTTGAACTCCTACTGAGGTCAAATAACATAAAGATATGTCAAAAAATCGAACTCGAAAAGTTTTGGTATTACAATACTTTTTCTATGAGGAAGTAAAATGTAAAAATACTTTATGTGATTATATTGTAATATTGATTATATTAGATTATTATATTATATATTATTATTATTATTATTATTACTATTATATATTATATTATATTATATTATTAAAAATATTTTGAAAAAAAACCATAAAAACCCCAAAAAAAACACCAAAAAATTGCAAAATTGTCTTTTTTCACAAAAAACGTTGTAGTTTTTTAAAAATTTGACTAATTCAAAAACTATTTTAGGTTTTTAAAGTTAAATAGATACACTTTTAGGGGAAAAAATTAGTTTTTGCATTACTTCCAAAAAACATAATTATTTGAACATCTGAAGTGGAAGAAATTAAAGACAATTGACGAATAGTGAAAATCATAAAAATGAACTATAAAATGGACTTAAACAATTAATATTTACTAAAAATGGTGTTATAAATTTAAAATTTTACAAACTTAATACATATATCTGAATATATTAACATTAAAATTAATAACTTATGAAATGATTCTGTAAATTAATATTTAATCAAAGTTTTAATTAACAATTCTTAATACCTCTAATATATGTTAAAATATATTATTATCAATATAGAATTTATAATTTAAATTTGACTGTCATATACTACATTTTTCTGTATTAGAATTTAATTTCTGACTGTAGAGAGAGCACAGAAATTTTTAATAAATCTTAACTCAAATTTCATAAGTTGTTACAAATACAGAATGTCTATTTTTCATAAAAATAAAATTTTTGTATAAAAATGTTTCTTTTTTATAAAATACAACTTTTTCATGCATAACCTATCAATTTATACTTTATCAGATGATTTTAACTGATTAAAAACGATCTTTTAAAAAAAATTTGAATTTACTTATCTTGACAATTTTTCTAACGTTAGGGAGTAACTGGGGTGTCCAGACACCCCAGGCGTATTTTAACAGGAGATAGAGCTCTTCCTAGAGCAAAACTTTTGGCGGCACATACAGGTGTCAAAAGATAGTAAATTGCTAAAATACTAGTTTTAACTTATTTAAAGTGGTTTCAAACAGGTTTGAAGAAGATTAAACTTTTGATTGCTTGAAACTTGCTATATATATATATATATATCCGACTTGTTTAAAGGCTTTAAACTGTTTGAATGCAATAATTTAAATCTATCTAAACTAGTTCTCAACTTGTTTATAGCAATTCTAAACTTGTTTAACGAGGTCTAAACTTCGTAAGTAAACACTTTTAAACTTCTCAATTTGATTTGAACTTATCTGAACTGGTTTTAAACTTGTTAAAAGCGATTTTTAACTAATTAAAACTATTTGAAATTTTCTTAAAACTATTTTTTAAATATTTGAATAGGTTCTCGAATTGGTTTTAAACTATTTCTACTAGCTTTAAACTGCATGAATTGAACTCGAATTTATCTTTTATTTTATTTTTACTTCGGATTTTATTTTTACTTCGGAACTTGTTCGAAGAAGTTTTAAACAATTTTAAAGTGCTTCTAAATATGTTTAAAGATATTTAAATTTCTTTATACTTGTAACTTATTTTTAGTGTTTACTTGACAGAAATGTTTGTCATGAATATGAGACAAGTCACACTCAGAAAGTCTCCCCCGGACAAGTCCTCCCAGGACAAGTCTCCACAGAGACATAACTCCCCATGGGACAAGTCTTCCCATGGACAGCTCCTCCCAGAGGACAAGTCTTCCCAGGGACATCTCTCCCCAAATGTAAATATTAAAAGTAAATAATGCCATGGGTGGACAAGTCTCCCCGGGACATCTCTCCCCAGTGAAAAATTGTTTATTAAAACAGTGACAAATTCAGGACAAGTCTCCCCGGGACATCTCTCCCCAGTAAAAATTGTTTATTATAACGGTGGCATGTTCAGGACAATTCTCCCCAGGACAAGTCTCCCCAGGACATCTCTCCCCAGTAAAAATTGTTTATTAAAACGGTGGCACATTCAGGACAAGTCTCCCCGGGACATCTCTCCCCAGTTAGAATTGTTTATTAAAACAGTGGCACATTCAGGACAAGTCTCCCCAGGACAAATCTCCCCGGGACATCTCTCCCCAGTAAAAATTATTTATTAAATCGGTGGCACATTCAGGACAAGTCTCCCCAGGACAAGTCTCCCCGGGACATCTCTCCCCAGTAAAAATTGTTTATTAAAACGGTGGCACATTCAGGACAAGTCTCCCCAGTAAAAATTGTTTATTAAAACGGTGGCACATTCAGGACAAGTCTCCCCGGGACATCTCTCCCCAGTTAAAAAATGTTTATTAAAACAGTGTCAAATTCAGGACAAGTCTCCCCAGGACAAGTCTCCCCGGGACATCTCTCCCCAGTAAAAATTATTTATTAAATCGGTGACACATTCAGGACAAGTCTCCCCAGGACAAGTCTCCCCGGGACATCTCTCCCCAGTAAAAATTGTTTATTAAAACGGTGGCACATTCAGGACAAGTCTCCCCAGTAAAAATTATTTATTAAATCGGTGACACATTCAGGACAAGTCTCCCCAGGACAAGTCTCCCCGGGACATCTCTCCCTAGTAAAAATTGTTTATTATAACAGTGGCATGTTCAGGACAAGTCTCCCCAGGACAAGTCTCCCCGGGACATCTCTCCCCAGTTAAAAAATGTTTATTAAAACAGTGTCAAATTCAGGACAAGTCTCCCCAGGACAAGTCTCCCCGGGACATCTCTCCCCAGTAAAAATTATTTATTAAATCGGTGACACATTTAGGACAAGTCTCCCCAGAACAAGTCTCCCCGGGACATCTCTCCCCAGTAAAAATTGTTTATTATAACGGTGGCATGTTCAGGACAAGTCTCCCCAGGACAAGTCTCCCCGGGACATCTCTCCCCAGTTAAAAAATGTTTATTAAAACAGTGTCAAATTCAGGACAAGTCTCCCCAGGACAAGTCTCCCCAGGACAAGTCTCCCCGGGACATCTCTCCCTAGTAAAAATTGTTTATTATAACGGTGGCATGTTCAGGACAAGTCTCCCCGGGACATCTCTCCCCAGTAAAAAATGTTTATTAAAACAGTGGCACATTCAGGACAAGTCTCCCCAGGACATCTCTCCCCAGTAAAAATTGTTTATTATAACGGTGGCATGTTCAGGACAAGTCTCCCCAGGACAAGTCTCCCCGGGACATCTCTCCCCAGTTAAAAAATGTTTATTAAAACAGTGGCAAATTCAGGACAAGTCTCCCCAGGACAAGTCTCCCCGGGACATCTCTCCCCAGTTAACCCGTTGACTGTCGCTGACGCATATATACGCAAAACTAAACTGGCTAAAAGTGGTTCATGACGCATATATGCGCAACTTAAAAAAAGGTAATTTAAAATTACTTAAATGTTCCTAAAACCGATTACTCGGGGGTTTTCAAGGTCGCTGATTACGAATATGATATTCGTTTTCCAAAATTCAAAATGACGGATCCAATATGGCGGACAACAAAATAAAACAAGTTGTAAATCCAGATGTTCATTACATGAACATTTTGCTTCCTCTTTATGATCAGCAAAAAAAATTTGCTTCCTCGCGAAGGAAGCATTAACGATAAATATATTTCATTTTGAAATCATTTTTAATACAATTTAACATTTATAAAATAAAGTTCATTCGTCTTAAAAGAAAGAATAAAATTTTCTTATACAGTAATATGAATCTAAATAAACAAAAAAATTTTTAGTTAAAAAGTGAATTTTTCAACTTTAATTGTAATTAATTCTATAATTTTCAATAGAATATATACTTTATATACATCAATCGATTCGTCTTGATACAAAGAATAAGATTTTTGTTTTTTTTTTAATAAATAATAACATTCTATTGTACAGCAACATGATTTTTAAGAAAAAATGAATTTTTATTAAAAGTGCAAATTTTTTGTCTATAATTGGTTTTAATTCTATTAATTTAAGTAAGACATATACTTTATATATACCAATCGATCCGTCTTGGTGTAATGAATAAGATTTTAGAAATAAATGAGTAAGATTTTCTTACACAGCAACATAATTTTGCGGAAAGAACTCATTTTTTTGATAAAAAATGCGATTTTTTCAGCTTTAATTGTAATTAACTCTATAAATTCTCATACAATTTATACTTCTTATATACCAATCGATTCGTCTTGATGCAAAGAATAAGATTTTATTATATATTAACTTCAATAAACAAACCGACAGATTAGCTCAGTCGGATAGATGCCTGGCGTTGGTGGTCGTTTAAGGACCAAGGGTATAAGTACCCTTGGTTCGCGCCCACTTGGCTTGGTATTTTTCCGGCACGTGAGACAATCTGAGCGGGAGGTTTGACGTCGAGGTATAATGATGTGCACCGTCGATTATTGTCCGGTACACACCATTAGAACTCGACTGTCGATAAACCAGTTGTACTCAGAGAGGTTTTCTACAGTTTTCCTCTTCTCTGGCGAGAAAACCCATTGACGGGTGGTCAATGCGAGTACTCCTAATAAAGTCGGCTGTAGACGAAAAATTAGGTTAATATATAGAAAAATTTCTAAAGTAGAATGGTTATGCTTAATCCAAAAAAGTATTTCTCGGGGACTCTTGTCGAAGTGCGTAAGGCCAATAGGGCAGGAGTATAAACAATAAAAAAAAAAAAAACTTCAATAAACAACTTAAAAAAATTTTTTTGAAATAAAAAATTTTTAGAAAAAAGTCAAAAAAGATTTTTTTTTGAGAATTTTTTAAAGTCTATCAATCCATTTCGAGATATTTTTATGATAAATATACCTGGTAAATTTTAGCCAAATTCGTTAAAACCTCTTCGAGTTATCATGTTCACAAAAATCGGGATACACACACACACATACGCACATACACACACACATACATACATCCGGACAATTGTTCAGGGTCTTATATAACATAGTCCCATATAGAAGAAAATTTGTTAAAAGGATTTTTAAAAATTTTGTAAATTAAACGACTACAAAGCTTCCTCACGAGGAAGCAAAATTGATCAGATTGACTTGAAACGTAGTACTCTGGGGATTTTGGGGTTGCTGATTACGAATCTGACATCAGTTTTTCGAAATTCAAAATGGCGGATCCAAGATGGCGGAAATTTTTTCAAAATTCGTCGAATTTGCTTGAAACTTGTTATTCGGGGGTTTTAAGGGTCGCTGATTACGAATCTGACATTAGTTTTCCAAAATTCAAAATGGCGGATCCAATATAGCGGACGACAAAATAAAAAATTAATTATAATGGCTTGAAACTGAATACTCGGAGGTTTTTAGAGTCGCTGATTACGAATCTGTCATTATTTTTTCAAGGTATTTATCGAAATTTGATTTCACCAAAAATTATCATACTGATGTCAGATTAACCAGTTTCAAACAAATTCAATAAATTTTAAAAAATTTTCCGCCATATTGAACCAGTTATTTTGAATTTTGGAAAACGAATATCATATTCGTAATCAGCGACCTCGAAAACTCCCGAGTAATCGGTTTTAGGAACATTTAAGTAGTTTTTAATTACCTTTTTTAAGTTGCGCATATATGCGTCATGAACCACTTTTGGCCAGTTTAGTTTTGCGCATATATGCGTCAGCAACAGTCAACTGGTTAACTGGGGAGAGATGTCCCGGGGAGACTTGTCCTGAATGTGCCACCGTTTTAATAAATAATTTTTACTGGGGAGAGATGTCCCGGGGAGACTTGTTCTGGGGAGACTTGTCCTGAATGTGCCACCGATTTAATAAATAATTTTTACTGGGGAGAGATGTCCCGGGAAGACTTGTCCTGGGGAGACTTGTCCTGAATGTGCCACTGTTTTAATAAACAATTCTAACTGGGGAGAGATGTCCCGGGGAGACTTGTTCTGGGGAGACTTGTCCTGAATGTGCCACCGATTTAATAAATAATTTTTACTGGGGAGAGATGTCCCGGGAAGACTTGTCCTGGGGAGACTTGTCCTGAATGTGCCACTGTTTTAATAAACAATTCTAACTGGGGAGAGATGTCCCGGGGAGACTTGTCCTGAATGTGCCACCGTTTTAATAAACAATTTTCACTGGGGAGAGATGTCCCGGGGAGACTTGTCCTCGGGAGACTTGTCCTGAATGTGCCACCGATTTAATATATAATTTTTACTGGGGAGAGATGTCCCGGGGAGACTTGTCCTGAATTTGTCACTGTTTTAATAAACAATTTTTCACTGGGGAGAGATGTCCCGGGGAGACTTGTCCACCCATGGCATTATTTACTTTTAATATTTACATTTGGGGAGAGATGTCCCTGGGAAGACTTGTCCTCTGGGAGGAGCTGTCCATGGGAAGACTTGTCCCATGGGGAGTTATGTCTCTGTGGAGACTTGTCCTGGGAGGACTTGTCCGGGGGAGACTTTCTGAGTGTGACTTGTCCCAACCCCTTTGTCATTAGGTTTATATTGTTTGGATTAGATTTTAACCGATCTGAACTAGTTCTAAACTTGTTTAGAGGGATTCTAAACTTATTTGAAGTTGTTTAGTGTTAAACTTTTTAATTTGAATTAGAACTTATTTATACCAGTTCTCAAATTGTTTCAAGTTGATCGAAATTTTTATCTTAGTTTTGCTACCTATGTGTTTAACTTGATTGTAACTGGTTTTAAATTGTTTGAATACAATTTTAACCTATCTATATCTAAACTTGTTTAATAAAGAAATTCTAAACATGTTTAACGAGTTTTGAACTTCTGCGTACTAATAATTTGTTGGCAATTTGTCTGCATTGTTTGTAAACACTTTTAAACTTCCAAATTGGATTTAAACTTCTCTGAACTGGTTTTAAACTTGTTTGAAGTGATTTTAAACGTGTTTAAATTTCCAGGATCATAAAATTTGCTTTTGTACAAACCTCTGCAAGTAGTTATAAAATATTCCAAGCTGTTTTAAACATATTTAAAGTAGTTTTAAATCAGTTATACGTTGTTTGAAGATGTTTTATCTGTTAATTTGTAGTTGAATATTCAATATTTGTTGTCAATAGTTCGATAGTAAAATACTGTTAGTACCGTAAATGATAATAATTTTAACAAACGGATTTTAAGTTGAGATACGATGTTCAACCATTTGAGAAGAGGGCCCTTCTTAAGGGCCGTGGTAAAGGAAAGTCACACATACAAGTCTGATCCTGTGGAAGGGATGCAGAGGAGAAGAAGAAGAAGGAGGTTCGGTGTCGTGGTAGTGGGAGTCAGGCACGGCTGGTGCTAGTTGAGTTGTCGAACTGACACGCGTTCCCTCTCCCTCTCTCTTCCATGGTACGAGCCATCTTTCTTCAGTACACTACCGCATCTCTCTTTCTCTCTTCCCATAAACGGGGAGCACCCCTCCACATCATCATCATTCCATCTCTCTTTCACTTCCGGAATGGACCCTTACTTTACCTCCCTCTCACCCTAGCTCTGCCTTCACTAACTCACTCTCTTTCTTTATTTCTCTTTCAATCAGTTTCTCCTTCTTCCACTCACTGCCTCAGTTTAAAAACTCCATCCAGAGTTCATCTTGTATACCGTCCTTTACTCACTTTTCTCTCTCGCTCGTATTTTTGAGTTTTCTCTTGAATCTCTCCGTCGCACGCCCACTGAGAATGCACGACTGCTTCGGCATGACTACCCCTCTTCCAGAGAAGGACTCAGTCAGACTCAGTACCGCCATATCCGCCAAACTATAAGCACCGTGACCGGTTGCTGCTTTTAATAGTGCCTAACTCGTGTCAACGTGTGATCGCGAGTCATTAATTTCTCTGGTGGTTTGTGTGCGAAAAAAATTTTTTTTTCCTAAAAAGAAAAAATCAACAAAACTTTTGTTGATTTTGAAGTGATTGTTTTTGTTTTGTACCTCGAGGTCAGTGCACCAGGATTTTAACAAGGATTTCGTTTACTGAATTTTTGCGGATTTTGTGAGTGATCTGTGTTTTTGGTTTTGTGACCTTGTTGTCGAACTGAACCCAAAATCCAGGATTTGTTTCCAATATTCCTGAAGCTTAAACTGAATAAAAATTTCCTCAATTATCCTCAATTTTAGGAATTCTTTCCTAACACAAAACATTTGAGAATCTTTTTTATGAGCTACTTAAGAAAGATTAATAAGAAAAGAAATAAATGCTGTAAAAAAAGGTATCTCTTCAAAAGAGATTTTGCACCAAACAATCCTTAATAATACCCTTATCTTCAGAAGAATTGTCATCTTGATTGATTCCCTTCTGGCTAATTTTAAACTCCCCTAAAGAAAAAGATATTACGTCAAATTATCCCCAATTATACAAATTGTTCTGAAAAATTATTACATCTTCAAAGAATATTATCGACTGGAGAATAACAAAAAAATGAAAAATTCCATCTTCTTGGAGATGGAACTGAAGAAGAAGAAAGTGTTCCATTGAAAAGGGATTATTAACGCACAAAAAAGATTAAAAGGTGGATGAAGACATTAATTGAAGAACGGATGGACTATGTGTGTGTTGGGCAGAGAAATCCGCGGGAAGATTCCAGAGTGGATTGGGAAGAAAGTGTTATCTTGATTGGAAGTGTTATTTCAAAGAAAAGGAGAATCTGATAGAAGGAGTGAAGAGCGACGGTTACAGAAATGCCTGAAAAGGAAGTGGCTTATCATCAGGAGGCGTTTTCTCTATTGCCACCACCACCCCATCACCCGCATTCGGCTTTTCATGCGGCATTTCATCCGCATCCACATCCCCCAGCGCCGTCGCCATTTCATCCGCATCATGGACATGGTTCCGCCGCTGCAGCAGCGGCGGCAGCGGCTGCGGTAGCATGGGAACATCACGCGGCCGCAGCGGCGGCAGCTGCCGCTGTCTTTCATGCACCACCACATCATCCGTGAGTACTTAATGTTTATTTATTTATTTACTTAAATCTCTATTATTTTATTTGTATAAGCGAAAGAAAAAGAATAAGTAATTTACCAGCCTTGTTTTACTTTACTATTCTTGTAATCAGGATAAAGTAATTAATGATTTTTAATTTTTACCTTCAATCACTGAATATGACAAAATTGTACCTTGTCATTACTTTTAAATGTTGAAATAACTCAATATTTAACGTCGAAACTACTTTCAATTGTTTAAAATGTATTTGAACCTTTTCTAACAAGTTTTAAACTTGTTTAAAATAGTTTCAAATTTGTTTCAAATATTTTGAACATGTTTCAAGTATTTTCGAACTTGTTGCAAATAGTATCGAAATATAATAAAATATCATTGAAATAAGACAAAAGCATATAATGAAAACTACTTCTAACAAGTTTTAAACAATAGTTTAAAACTATATCAAAAATTCGAAAATTAAAAATAATAATAAGCAAAAATAATCCAAAAACAGTTTGAAACTACTTTTTACAAGTTATATCGAGTTTGAACAAGTTTAAAAGTTTAAAAGCATTTCAAACCGTTTAAAGGTAATAACAACTAATGTAAAATAGTTTTACAAAGTTTTAAACTACTTCTTATAACTTATAACAAATTTAAACAAGTTTAAAACCATTTAAAATAGTTTAAAAATAGGTACAATTAGAGTATAAATAGTTTTCAATACTTTAAAACTGCTTCTTATTATAGTTATAACTATTCTGAACAAGTGTAAAACCATTTGAAACAGTTTATAAAAGTACATAAAACTATGCAGTATAAATATAGTTCTAAAAAGTTTAAAACTAAGTCTTACAAGTTATAACCATTTTAAACAAGTTTTGAATAGGTTAAAAGTATTAAAATTGGAGTAAAAATAGTTCTGAAAAGTTTAAAATTATTTCTTATAAGTTATAATAAGTATGAACAAGTTTGAAATCATTTCAAACCATTTAAAGGTAATAACAACTAATGTAAAATAATAATTTTACAAAGTTTTAAACTATTTTTTATAAGTTAAAAAACGTTTGAATAAGTTTAGAACTATTTGAAACAGTTTAAAAATAGATACAACTGGAGTATAAATATAGTTCTAAATAGTTTATTAAAACTACTTTTTACAAGTTGTAACGATTTTGAACAAGTTTCAAATCAATTAAAACTACTTCTTATAAGTTATAATAAATTTGAACTAGTTTAAAACCATTTAAAACAGTTTAAAAGTAGAGAAAACTCGAGGGGGTAATTACTGATTAAAATAGTGTACACTCTATAATACACTAAATTTCCCTGCTATTACGCGTATTATCCAGTATTACAGGGTATTACGGAACTGTTACAGGGTATTATTGATTATTACAGAATATTACCACTGTATTATGTGGTATTACACTGACGTAATAATGCTCTATTACACTCTATTACGTGACTATTACATGACTATTACGTGAGGAGCGTACACGCCAATACATAAGTAAATACCCCCTCGAGAAAACTGGAGTTTTAAATTTCTAAACAGTTTAAAACTACCTCTAACGAGTTATCAAGATTTTAAATAAGTTCAAAACCATTTTAAATCGTTTAATAAGTATTAAAACTGGAGTAAAAATAATTCTGAACAGTTTAAAACTACTTCTTATAAGTTACAACAAGTTTGAATTAGTTTCAAATTGATTAATGTTATACCAATTTGAAAAGTGGTTAAATATCATTTAAAATCATTTACAGTAGTTCAGAAATTATTTTGAATAATTTCAAACTGTTTTAAATATTTTCGAATCTATTTTACGTAAAATGGAACAAGTTCAATGTAGTTTTGAATCTATTTCAAATAGTTTATAACTTGTTTCAAATACACTACCGTTCACGAGTATCAGGACGATTACACGCGACTCTATCAAAAAACATGCCATCACTTTTTCAATCATATCTCGTAATCAAAAGGAGATATAAAAAAATCATAAATACGGTTAGAAAGCTGATTAAATTTTACGTAAAATAAGCTGTCTTTGAAGTCATTTCTAAGCTGTTTGAAAGGTTTTTAAACTTGTTTCAAAAGTTTAAACCTTGTTTAAAGTTTGTTTAAATTATTTAAAATTAATTAAAATCCATTCTAAATTACTTTCAAAATGTTTGAAATAAGTTCAAACTTATTTCAACAAGTAAAAATATTTTTTTGACTTTAAACTGTTTGGAACTATAAAGGCTGCTTTCAATTACTTTTAACGACTATAAATAGTTCTCAACTTGTTCCAAATAGTTTGAAATTCGTTAGAAATTGGTAGAAACAAGCAATTTTGTTTTAAATACTTTTAAACTATTTGAAATGGTTTTAAACTTGTTCCAATCAGTTTGAAACTTACATGAATAGGGTTTTTGAAACATTTCAAACTTTTTGAAAGTGATTTAAGTTGATTGAAAGTATTAGAAATCTAATTTCAATTACTTTAAACTACACGCAAAAAAAAGGTTGGATAATACATCCAATTTTTATTGGATAGAAGGAAATTAGCTGTTATATCTATGTAAAATCATATATGAACAAACGGCATTGGTTCCAGTGACAATTTTAAATTTATACTTATGATTAGTCATTATATCTATTTAGTTGGATACGGTTTCCAACGAGTTGGATGTAGCAGCTAACTGAAATTTGTAAGTCCCGATTCCTATAATGCGCATGCGCTGTCAAGAAGTTGCGACTCGATTCCGACAATTTTGTGCGTAAACGTGAACTGTCAAGACGAAAATACTATAATGGACGAAAACACGATAAATTTTCTGAAAATAATCGCGCCAACAAACTGTGAACATTTAATAATATTGTTAAACGAAAGTGATTAAGTGAAAGTGAAAGTGTCAAGTAATAAAGTAGCCTAATTGAAATCAAAATTTGTAAAATTCTGTCTTCGCTTTTACAGAGAATCTTATAGATTATGAAACACTATTATCTCTTAAAGAGAATATGATTTTGATAAATTGATTTATTTGTGATGAGGAACAACCGCTCCACGATGAGGAATACCTAACGCGGAAAAAATTTTTAGGTTATGTTTGTTAATTTTAAAGTAAAAAAATCATGAAGAGAATTAATTTTCTGTGATAACTAATGATATTTAAATCTTAATTATATCTAAAACATTTAATAAGAATTAAATTAGTAAAATTAAATAAACAAATAATTTTATTAATATTCATGTGTAAATTTAATTAAATATGTAAAATATAAATGGTTATTTCACTGTTAGAAAATAATTATTTTCTAACAGTGAAATAACCATTTATATTTTACATATTTAATTAAAATAATAATATTATCCAACTTAAAAGTAGTGATAACAAAAAAATAGACAGTTCACAAAACAAATTGACTCCCTTATCCAACAGAATTGGATAGTACATCCAACATCTAAGAATCCAATTAAATTGGTTGTCCTGTCCAACTAAATAGATCTCGCTTCAGACACTATCTAAAATAGCTGGGGTATCCAACACATAGTATACTGTATCCAACTTTTTTTCTGCGTGTATATGAGGCATTTCATTTCAAAACGACCCCCTTCGTAAACAATTGCCAATGTAAGACAATTTTTAAATGAATATTTCTTCCATTCTGTAGAACCAAATTACTTTTTATATTAGTGATTTCGAAAGTAGAATTGCTGAACTTTCTGATAATAAAAAAATATTTTTTTTTAATAATTTAATTTAAATAGAAAATTGAGTTTGAAAGTTAAACTTTGAAAAATCTCAAAACACGTTACCTCCGATTTTAATAAAATTAATATCAAACGAAAGCTTGAATATTCTTCTTTTTATTTATCAAACGATAATAATGGACATTTCAGTAGATTTTGAGAAAATAATTAATTTTACAAACATTTCGAAGGTTATATTGAGAAAACCATTTATTAAGTATAGGGCGGCATTTGTTTTTCTCAATTTATGCATAATAACCTACTAAATGTCTGTAAAATTTAATTAATTAATTAAAATTTACTGAAATGTCCATTATTATCGTTTGATAAATAAAAAGAAGAATATTCAAGCTTTTGTTTGATATGAATTTTATTAAAATCGGAGGTAACGTGTTTTGAGATTTTTCAAAGTTTAACTTTTAAACTCAATTTTCTATTTAAATTAAATTATTAAAAAAATATATTTTTTTATTATCAGAAAGTTCAGAAATTCTGCTTTCGAAATCACTAATATAAAAAGTAATTTGGTTCTACAGAATGGAAGAAATATTCATTTAAAAATTGTCTTACATTGGCAATTGTTTACTAAGGGGGTCGTTTTGAAATGGAATGCCTCATATATAAAACTTGTTTCAACATGTTTTAAACCAGTAAGAAGTGGTTTCAAACTGTTTTAAATATTTTAAAACTTTTTTTCAACTGCAGTTGAATTCAAAACCATGGTTTTGAAAAAAGTTATTATTAGAGAAAAGTATACAGATTATGCGTTTGCATAAATGTATAATTTTTTAAAATCAAGTAAAAACATACTACACTGAGAAAACTGGAGTATTGGACTAAACAGCTGGAGGGACAAATCGTTCATATTTGAGAGTTAGCTATTGGATAACAATCTAAATGTTCAAATACACCATTGACAGATATTCGTGACATTTCTCTTGGAGGGAAAATGAGTTTATAACAGAGGGACAAATTAACCATCTTGAGAAATCCCTTCCTTATCCGGCGCGAAATGAATAAATATGGCAACCTAACCCCTAAATTAAATACATAAAATGACAGAAAAATAATTTCGCGCGCATCAGATCGTACACATTTTCTGCGCAACTTTTAATCCTCGCAGATATAATGGGAGAGAATATACAAGTAGATTTCCATTATCAATTCAAAATTTATTTTAGAAGGACTATTTAACTCTCTTCATAAGCAAAGGAAACATACAATTTTTGAACCTCTGAATTTGACTCTCCAGTTTTCTCAGTGTAATATTATGTTAATTCGAGTTTTAAATCTTTTACAACATAATTTTAGAGCGCATAATGTTGCATAATTTTTTACTCATCGCATAATTTTACTCTTTTTGCATAATGATCGCATATAATTGGCTCAAAATTTCCAAAATAGTGCTTTTTTAACTAAACCATGAAAAAATTTGTTTAGTTTCTTTATTTTTTATAATATTTTTTATATGATGTGCATATAATATGCACATCATAGCATATATATATATATATATATATAGAAATATATATGGGTGATTTGCACGTAACTGTAATATTTGGCGGCGTCACAGAAAACACATTCAAAATAAAAAATTTTTGCTTGGGTATGGATACATTTCACAGGTACATATAAAACCTATTCGCAACCACAAATATGTACAAATAGATATTATAATTTTTGATAAATTGCGGAATTCCCCCCAAAATTTTAGCTCCGTGGCGTGTCCGTTTTTTAAAATTTTAAGTTAAAATTCAAAAATTTTATTGAAAACGCCGAAACTGTAAACGAGAATTTTTGTAATATGAATTATGTATATAGGTGAACAATTTGTACATATAATTCATCTTCTAATACTTCTTATAAAATTATAAAATGTAAAATAGTTTTGTCCACAAATTTTTTCAATTTTGTAATAAGATTTTTTTCCCTATAATTTAACTGTTTATGGCACATTTTAATGTTATCTGAGAATTACAATCTAAAATAAGATCCATTAGCAACAAATATCAGTAAAAAAAAGGTTCAAAAATTGGAATTTCTACACTCAAAACAATTTTTTTTGTAAAAATGTGAAGATCAGAAAAAAAGTGATCAGTACCGTGGTATTACTATTCTTTTAATCTAAACACTCTTTGTTGTAATTATTACGATTTTTTTGAAGATTACAATAGAAACAAATTATCTGCCCAAAGAAAAGAATTATTCTGCAGAATTGTCGGAGTTAGGTTAGTTTAAATGTCAAATTTCAGTTCCGTGGTGTCACATAAAATATCAGCTCCGTGGCGCCTGTGGCGTACAGTGTGAAGGTGCAAATTCATGGATCAACAGTTGCTACAATAACACATATTATAGAAGAGGACAGACATAGTTGTGTCCTTTTATATTTCAGTGCTTCGGCAACCGTTGACTTATTAAAAAACACCTTAATATTCGAAAAAACACGCCTTTACTTTTGGTGCTTAATTTAAAATGTCTTTATGTCAACCATGCAGAAGCACAGTATTACTGTTGATCGTAACGCTTTTAGTTGTGAATACTTTTCTGGAATTAGTTTTATGCGCTAATTTCATAATGTTATGAAAATAAAATTCTCTGGTTATGTCAAGCTGATAGTAAATAGTAAATATTTTTGCTGGGGCTATTTTGTGCATCAAAATGCTTTTTTTAACTCAGTGATTTATTCAAATTCAGAATTAAAAGAAAATCAACTTTTGCTTATGCTATACTTCCTTCTGAAGGTTTCCTATGAGTTAGTCAATGAAATAAATTTTTTTGTCGGAGTTGTAGTCATTAAAAGTTGTGCACAAAATAGACCCCGGGATGGGGCTACTTTGTGCATTGATCTTTCTGTTTTTATAATGTTACGTAAACATTTTTTGATCCTTTCTTATTCATTAAATCTTTTGTGTAGATATTTCAGAGTAAATTAAGAAAGAATAAGATATCAAACAAAAAATTTTGTAAATATTATACAACAAAATGTAAAATAAAACATTAAGATTTTGCTAAAATTTTGATTTATTAAAAATTAACAACCTTTCTTCAAATTTTATATTACTCAAAAAATAAATAACACTTTTTATTTTTAAATATACATTTTACAATTATACATTATGATAATTATAATATTATCATTTAAACAGGTGTAAATAACTTTAAATCTCATCATTTCAATAGGAGCTTTTTTAAACGTTTTGAATATCATATTTTTCAAAAATTTGAAATTAATATTTTAAGGTTAAATGAATAACAATTTAATATCTAATACACTTTTCAAGTTATTAGAGAAACGAGAGAAATAGTTTTAAAACTAATTTGAAAAACTTATAAATATTAATTAAAGTTAATTTTTTGCCGTTATGTTCCTCACCGGTTGAAGTTTTAATCGTTTTAAGGATTTTAATTGAATTATTTTTGGTTTTTTGACAAAGTTCTTTTTAATAATTTTATTTATTAAATATACCTCGTACATAAAGTAGACCCAGTTGACGGCAGTATTATTCAATGCATAGGGTGGTCAGCTCCGTGGCAGCCAATTTTCGAAAATTTGTTCTAATTTTTTTATAATTATAGCTGTAGTTAACCCGTTCAAATTACAACTATAATATGCCCTAATGATGAGGAAAAGTGATATTTAACATTAAAAAAACAAAATTTTTTTTCTTTTAAAACTGATCTTGAAATTGCACAGTTACGTGAAAATCACCCATATATTTCAGAGAGGGTGAGGGAATCAGTACAAAAATTTGACTCTACAAATGAAAGTTTTTAACTGTTAACTAATTTATTGAATGTTTTTTTGAAAATTTGAGATTTATCAAATTTTAAAAAATTATAACTGTAAGATATGAGTAACAAATGTTAAGTTTTAGAAACTAATTTTAGCTTCTATTGTTATTATTATTCAACATTACAAAAATATTTTATATTAATAAGTTTCTTAGTAAAATATTAATAGAAACATTTTAATTTTTGTTTTATGTGTTCATTAAGAAAATCAATTCCTACTAATTTATTTCATTTCTCTGTAAGTTATTACATATATAATCTTTTTCCCTCTTTTTTATTTTTATTAAATTATTTATTAGTATCAACATGTCAATTTATTTTGAGAATTTTATAGACACTTTTGCGTTTCTGAAAAATTACGATTAAAAAATATTTATTACAAATCAACATTTTTTAAAACACAACATAATTTTGCAAAATGAGAATTTTTTAGCTTATAATAAATTAAAGTAGCATTTTTTTAATAACATAATTCTGCATAATCATTCTCATTTTAGCGCATAATTAGTGTATAATTCAGCTATTTTAGTCGCATGATTGTGCCTAATTTAAGCGCATAATTAGAGGAACTATCTTTGTCTATATATATTTATTATTGTTTAGAACTTGTTTGAAACGGTTTTAAACTTATTATAATTGGTTATTAAGTTGACATTCCAGTTCAAAATGTAAAAAAAATCGATTTTTTTTTGTTTTTATTTTCGGATTTCTTATAGTGTCAAGAATACTCTCCTAAAATATTATTGAAAAATTCGAAGTAAAACAAAAGTTATACATCCTTATTCTTCGCCATGTCAAAGATGTTTTTGTATGCGGATAAGCAATCGAATGATTTAAATGTTTTCTCATTTGCATTTTTTAAAAAAGACAAACAAAAATATATTTGGTGTTGCTAATAACAAATTAGATATCAAATTTTCAAAATTTAAAAAGGCGGATCCAATATAGCAGAAAAGAAAATTTTTTTAATTTAATTTTTTTTCGTTTAATTTTTTTTGTCCACCATATTGCATCCGCCATTTTTAATTTTGAAAAAATGATGTCATATTCGTAATCAGCGACCCCAACCCCCCCCCCGTAAAGATTTTCAAACAAATCCAATGATTTTGAAAAAAAATGTCCGCCATATTGGATCCGCCATTTTTAATTTTAAAAATCTGATTCCATATTCGTAATTAGCGACTTCAAAAACCCCCGAGTAAAAATTTTCAAGCAAATCCGATGACTTTAAAAAATCAAACGGCTTTTGATTCAGCGTCATCATGCCTATAAGTGGAACCTCAAAAACTGGTAAATTTTCTAACTCCCCTTCTTTTTATAAGAGAAATTCTGAATAAAAACACCTTTTTTTGCTTATTTTTGGGAAAAAGTACTTTAAAAAAAAGGAGGAAAAGAAAATTTCACTTTTTTGAGGTTCCACACCTAAAGAATTATCTAACGAAGAGAATGTCACTTCGTTTTTGGTTTTATCTGTTTTAGAAAGTTTGGAATCGATCTTACCACCGAAAATGGGCATTTTCGAAAATGGCGTATATCGCCGCCATTTTGAAATAAAAATTAAAAAAAATTTTTTTACAAATTCTTAAATAAATTATTTATTACATGTAAAATTAATTTTTTAAATAAATGTCATAGTTATTTTAATAATATATAATAAAAAAGCCTTCTTTTTGCCTGTTTTGAACTGGAATGTCCCCTTAACTATGAAGAATATTTTAACTGTTTATAACTATTTGTCAGCGTTAAGGGTGGTTTAAAGACATTTTAAATTTGAAATTGAATTGAAAGATTTTACAAGAAAAATGATTGAAATTTGATTTAAAAATTAGCACTCAGATTCGCTTGTTATAAATTAATTATAATTCGTCTTTGTACACGTGACACTAAAGAGATAAACAATTGTTATAGTAATATCTGTTACTGTTGCTTTAAATTTGCATTATGAGCTTTACTGCTGAACAAATAGACAACATCAGTCAGTTAATGCCACCAAGACAAGAAATTGCATTTTATGTGTTGGAGTTTAGAATGCGTTTCAAGCAATGAAGAGTGTATTATTTATACTTAAATGAAATTTACGACTCATACATTACACAGATCATGCTATTAACTATAACACGGAAGGACTAAATTTTTTTCCAGTCGAAATAATCCACTATAGGTAATAAGTTTGTTTTATTAAAAAACACAAAAATTATTAGTAAATTGGAAAATTTTCAAAATGAAATTTATAAAGATAAAGTTTTTTTAACAAATAAAAGAAGTTATAAAAATTCTTCTATCAGGTTCAGCCGTTTGATGATGTACGATACATCATCATGCAGAACATCCGTTCACCATTAGAAGGCTAAATTTGACCGCATTCTTCAACAAATAAATAAAACACATTTTATGAGCTCTATAACTTATCGTTTTCGAAAGAAAAAAAGTAAAAATTGAACTTAATTGTTATAATAATATTTCGAACAGGAAAAAATGTGGTTTGCAAAAAAAAACTATGTATTGCAAATTATTATGTTCCTAATACAATAGAAAAAACGATTTATAACTGAAAAAAATTGAACGAAAAAATGGTGAAAGAGATATAGGAAAAGATTTTCACTATACATATAGGGGAGAGTGGGGCAAAATGGGGTAGGCGGGTCAAATGGGGTACCTCTGTTTTTCCATGATAGGTACTTTTAATTTTTTTATCCTCGACATATATCATTCATGTTGATAAGAAACTGTTATTAATTATGAAGACACTCCAAAGAAATTTTTTTTTTGAAAGTAATACAACTTTTAAGTTTTAAGCAAAAAAAATATGAATTTTTTTCAAAATTAAAGTGCTTACCAAACTTTTTGGGACAATGCATTTAATTTGGCTAGTGTGGGATCTTTTTTAGTACTTATTCTAGAGTAATTTTCTATAGAATGGATTGTTTAATTGTTTACAATAACTTGTGAACATTGCATTTTGTTTTAATATGCAGTGTGGGGCAGAATGGGGTACCTAAGTGCGGGGCATGCCGGAAGCTATGCCGTTTCATTAAAACTATTTAAAAACATTATATTATGAATATTTAAAGGTTTCCTGCAGAAGAATCGATATTTTTGTTTCGAGGCATTTATGCTATCGATATTTCACTATCGATATATCGATATTTTGCAATATCCATGTTTTTTGTTAAATTTTAATAAATATTACTTGTTTTTCCATAATAATAAAGAATCCTACTTTTTGTTTGTATTTATAATCTCATACAACAAGAATTTAATGAATTTTGAAAAAAAATTCAATGTTTTGTACAGCTATTTGATACCACCCCATTTTGCCCCACGGGTGGGGCAAAATGGGATTTTAGCACTTCCTCAGAAAATACGATATAAGTTCTTTCAAAAATTTTTTTCTCCGCTTTTATCATAATTGCCTCAAAGCTAAGTGTACAAAGAAGAATTCTGAAGTTTAGCTGAATCGATTTATTCGTTTGGTTCTCTGTAAACAGCCAATTTCAAAAAGGTACCCCATTTTGCCCCACTCTCCCCTATGTATAAGAGTTCTTTAATAGGAGATAAGAAATTGTGGACACGATGGACACGATCCTAAATATTTCCTGAATATTTCACTGAAAGATTGAAATATTTCAGTGCAAGGTCCTTGAAATATTTCTGCAAACAGGAAAATGTCCACCTATGTGGAAACATTGACGCAAAAGTTGAGAATATATTTCATTGAAATATTTTGGAAATATTCAACTGAAATAATGCGCACTGGTAGAACTCAGTTTCTATGGCCTGTAGAGCTGCGCAATAGTTTTTGGCTTAGAGTCAAAACGCGTCAACCGTGAATAATGAATTTTTTGCATTATTTAAGAAAAAAATTAATAACTCATTACTGTTTTGCTAGAAATTAATGGCAATTTTTTTGGTAGTCATTGAATATCCACTCTTTTAAATAAACTTAATTGTGAAAAAAAATTTTGAAAAATTTTTAATTTTTAATAACAATTTTATAAACAATTAGTGTTTTTTATGCTTTCTAGAGCAAGGATTTTAATGAAATTTATATGTAAGATACATTAAACCTACATCTTTATATTCCCGAAAAAAAAATTTGTATTTCCAATTACAACCGGAGATTTTGAATTTTTTGTTGCGCCGTTCGCCGTCTGCTCGTTTACCGCGGCATTTATCACATTTTGACTCCTTACTATATCCTATGGGTTTTAAAATATTTCAGAAAATTCCTATTGGTTTCAGGTGTTTAACAAATTTTTTAATTTTGTGAAATATTTTCACAATATTGCAGAATCTTTATGTGTAATATTGCAGGGATATTTGAATGAAATATTTTCTCAACTTTCGCGTCAATATTTCCACAGAAGCGGACATTTTCTTGTTTGCAGAAATATTTCAAGAACCTTGCACTGAAATATTTCAATCTTTCAGTGAAATATTCAGGAAATATTTAGAAAATATCATGTGCTGTGTGGGCTTTATGAATATACATAAGAGGAAAATGAGAGCAAAATTATCAGCTCAAGAACCACACAAATTAACCTCATCGGGTCAGGGAAAGTTTTCCTATTGTTTAAGCTTTCGCTTACTAGATAAATTTTTCTTTTTCCATTCTCTGTTGCACTAACTGACATGAGTACTTTTGACACATAAACTTATGAAAAAGTAATTAAAACTGATGCTGAATTATTAAATTAGTTGTATATAGCTATAGTTTTCCACTTGTCCTAACATTTAACCTGATTGTAGCTAATTGTAAATCGTTCAACTTGATTTCAATCTATTCTCAGCATGTTCATACTCCTGTATATTTCAAAATTTATTCTAGATTTCTTTAAAAATAGTTTCATACATGTTGTCAATCTTCTTAAATAATATAAAAACATTCAAATTTGCAACTAATACTTAAATAGGATTGAAAATAGTTCCAATTGGTTCAAACTTGCAAAAAATATAGCTTTAATATGGTTTAAACTATTTCAAAGTCTGTAGCAACAACATCTAAACTATTTGTTTTGGTTTTAAACTAGTTCCAATTAGTTAATACTTGTAGAAACTGGTTTAAAAATGGCTGAAACTATTTGAAATGTTCATTTTAAAACTGTTTAAATTAGTTTTATTTATTTATTTATTTATTTTCAAAAACAGTTCCCGCAGTCCAAGTGGACCATAAATGGGTAATTAAAGTTTGAAAATGAGTAATTAAAGTTTGACATAAAATGATAACATAATTACAGAATAACTAACAATAATAATATAGAATACAAAGATTTTATGGACAACTGAATTATAAGAATAAATGTTAGCTCACATTATAAATTTCAAATTATAAAGAATCGATGTAAGAATTAAGGGTATAGATGTGAAAACTTTTGCTGATGAAAAAAGCAACAATTAAAACAAGTTTTAAACTTGTTTCAAATTAATTAAAGACTCGTAAGAAGTTAACTGGTTAGAACTATTTTAAATCTTATTGCAACTACTTCAAAACTGTTTGAATTAGTTTTAAATTTATTTCAACGAGTTAAAACTTGTCAGAAGTATTTTTAAACTGATTGGGATTATTTCAAATCTTATTCAAACTACTTCTAAACTGTTTGAATTAGTTTTAAACTTGTTTAAAATTAATTTTAACTTGTAAGAAGTAGTTTGGAACTGGTAAGAACTATTTTAAATCCTGATGTAACTACTTCGAAACTGTTTCAGTTGGTTAGAATTATTTCATATCTTGTTAGAACTTCTTTCAAACCGTTTCAATCAGTTTTAATCCTTTTTCAATTAAAACTTACAAGAAATGGTTTATAACTGCGGTTGAAACTATTATAAACCTTGTATTAACTACTTCCGAACTGTTCCAATTGCGGTTTTCAACTGTCTGGAACTATTTAAAATGTCCTAACTCTGTTTTAAAACAGATTGAATACAATTGAGTAGGTTTGAACCGACTTTAAACTTGTTTCAACTATTTGGAACTCATATTAAACTATAGTTGAAATTTATAAGAAGTGGTTTAAAACTGTTTTGAAATATTTCACATCTTGTTCTAATTACTTATGACCAGTTTAAATTAGTTTCAAACTTTTTCTAATTATTCAAGACTTGCAAAAATTGGTTTTCAAATGATTAGAACTATTTTAACTCTGCTGTAACTACTTCGAAACTATTTCAATTGATTTTCAACTTAAAAATACTTGTAACAAGTGGTTTTAAAACTTGTTTAAACTTCATTTTAACAATTTAAAAATAGTTTTTTACTTGTTCTAAATAATTGAAGCTTTCAAAAAAAACAGGTTTGTACTTGTTCTAACAAGTTTAAAATTTCAAAAACAGTTTTTTACTTTTTCTAAGTATAGTTGAAACATTTAAAAACAATTTTTTACTTTTTCTAAGTTGTTGAAACATTTAAAAACTGTTTTTTACTTGTTCTAACTATTTGAAACTTTTTATATCAGTTTTGTACTTGTTCTAGCTAGTTGAAACTTTTAAAAAACATTTTTTTCTTGTTCTAACGAGTTAAAACTTTTAAAGAACAATTTAGGAATTTTTTAACTAGTTGAAACTTTTAAAAACAGTTTGTTTTGTACGTGTTCCAACGAGTTTAGATTTGTGAGAAGTTGTTTTGAACTAGTCGGAACTAGTTTTCAAACTGTTTTAGTTTGTGTGTTTGTGTTTAGTTTTTCTTTCCAATTAGTTGGAAAATGTTTCAATAGAACTGAATAGGTTTAAATTTGTTTTAAACTAGTTGAAATAGTTTAAGACATTGTAAAAAGTTGTTTGAAACTATATTTACAACTACACGGAGAAAAAGGAATAGTTGACACATCCAGATACATGGATATCACAGCCATATTATATTGAAAAATACGGAATATCCAAAGTTAAGGTTGATGCATCCATGTTCTATGGCTGGCTGTATATTGTTGGAGCAGCAAAAGATATATGGTTGGGTGATCCATAGTAATGAAAATGGGAAACAAAAAAATTTGAATCACTCCATTAATTAAATTCAATGTCACTTGAGATATTTTATACACATTTTTGTTAATTAATACACACCACTTATTGAATAACCGCAAATTTACGAAATAAATTATTAACCGATGGGGGAGACACGAACCCTAGACCTGACGCATACTAAACACTAACGCTATCCACTACACTGTACACACAACTACAATATTTGAGCATATAATATTCCTTATATACTCTACACATATTTCATGAAAATGAATTTACATAAACACTAATAGACAATAACGATAATAAATAATAAAAAATTATAACACTATTTATACACAATAAACTCACAACGCGATTATATAGACGTGGCAGGAAACCGACGCGACGGACAAATTGAGACGACCATTTTTAAATGGATGCCATGATAATGAATTGCGCGCAACATGTATCGAAATTTTGAACTAACTATGGATCTCCCAACCAAAGTTTATATGGATGAGGCAGCCATATGTGAAAATCCATAGCATGAATTGTAAGCCCAACCATGCCTATGGATGTCACATCCATATTTGATTCAACAATATAATATGGCTCCCTCATCCATTGAATATGGAATGTGCTTCCATTCTGAAAGTTGTCTCTTCCATTGAATTGGATAACACAACAATATTCTGCTCAACAATATTTTCATGGATATCTCTTCCAGACCTTTTCTTTCCGTGTATTACAAAACTTGTTGTAACTAGTTCAAAGTTGTTTGAATTGGTTTTAAAGCTGTTTTAACCGCAGTTAAGACTTATAAGAAGTGATTTGAAACTTATTTAGATTTTATTTGTAACCTTGTTCTAACCACTTCTAAACCGTTTCAATTAGTTTTAAACTTGTTCTAACCAGTTAATTGCATGAAGTTGTTTCAAAATTATTTATGCTGTTTTCAAACTGTTTTAAACTAGTTTAAATCTATTAAACATTTTTGAACTTCTTTAACTATATATATTTACTTATTTTAACTTATTTAAACTTATATAAACTAGTTTTAAACATATGAAAAATGATTTTTAACCTAATCAGATAATTTTTTCCAAAAAAGAGAATTTTAAATTCTAATTTTTCAAAAGAATTTGTAATTACAATAATTCATATTATTTAAAAGTGGTTTTAATATTTTTGAAAGTAGTCTTAAACTTTGCTCGCACTATTTACTGTAATTTTATGCTGTATCATAATTTACACGTTAAACTTTATATTTAGATTATATGAATTTCAACATTTCTTGAAAAGGTAAAAAAAGGAATATTCTAATTTATTTCGAAATTTCTTTGAATATCGTTATATATCTATATTATATACATACATACATATAATGATGTGGATGAGGAGAAAAATTTGGTGACTAAATATGTATATATACATATATATTTATAAGATTGTCGTTTCAACGAAGAGGATTCAAAATGTTGGAAGAGTGTGTCTTTGCCACGCTTTACGGTGAATTAAGTGTGAAATGGTAATATCTTTGAGGGGAAAGGAAATGAGAATGGGCAACTCAACTATATATACTATAGTAGAGCGTCGTCATAGGTGAAAGATTCAGACGTTAGCATGTCGACGATTGAAACGATGTCTCAATTCAAGTTAATTAAGACTCTTCTCACTTTATAGGTTCTCTTACATTTCGAAGATTAGGGTAACGAGACTATGATTGGCGAGAATCTTTTTTTTCTCCTAAAAAAAGGCGTGTTATTTTTTTTATTACTATCAAAACCGCCTTCATGTTTAGATTTCTATTCACTTTGTATATTAGAAATTTTCTCTAAAAAATATTTTTTAATATTTTGATCAATTTTATCGCATCGAATATAATTAATTGAATTTAAATATTGAAGTATCAATCTCGAAAAAAAATATTCTTGGTATTTATAGGATTGTTATTACTTTGAGAGAAATATAATTAGAGAATTATTTATTTTTTCTTGGAAGAGTGTTTTTTAAGGACGTGGCAATAAAATTTATCGAATATCACAAATTTTAATGGCACGAACGTGAGACAATTTTAACTTTTAACGCCTCTAATATTCAACGATGTGAAAAGAGTTTGCTAGCATCTGGCGTGCGCGGCCAATTGCGATGCGACGGCAGACAGAAAATTCGCGTCTCTCTACTGTGTCAGCGAGTCTCCATAGTGTTTTTGCCTTCTGTTTCTTTTTTTCTTCCTCTCGCACCATATCTTTTGATTTCCTTTTCTTCGACTCCATCTTACCTACGACTTGCTATTTTTGTCGCACTATCCGCATATATACATATACGAAAATACGATACACATTTGTGTATTTTTACATCGGCAGTTTCTCTGTTTCATGGATCGTAGTCTCGTTACCAAAAGCCTCTAATCTTTTTCGCACAAATTCCAAGCGACAGTCCTGGTGAAAATAAAAAAAAAGAAAAGAAGACGAAAACAAACCAAAATGTCAGACGTTCATGAAAAATAGATCTCATGAGTGTCTCTCAAATGGATTTAGAACCTACTTCTTAATTAAGGGAGACGATAATTTCCTTCCTGACATCAGCACTCTTCAATTTATAACTCGAAAGGCTCAAAAAGAAAAAATGTTATTTATGCTATTGTTTGAAATTGCAAAACAAAAGCAATTTTTTTTCTCTGACAAATATACTTTTTCTCCCTCTTTCAAAATTTACTAACATGGAATAGTTTCAAAAAAAAAAAAAAATTTCTAAAATTATAAATAATTATATAGAATCACCTGATTTGCATATTTGTAGATTTTCTACAATTTGTACAGTATATATATATATATATATATATATATATAGAGTTTAACCGTAACGAGATAACAGAGAGTTTTTATACTTAAAAGCGACAGAAATTTGTTCCGGTAAGTAATTTTTAATTACACACATGTTCAAGTCCCGACAAAAGACAATGTGCAAGTGTAATCTGCAAGTGTTGATCTAATTGTTAGTCAAAGAATATACATAACGAAAAGCGCCTGCGTTATTCTTGTGACACGCACCCATAATAATGGTCTCGTGCACGAACATATGAATTTTAATAAGTCAAAAATGTCATTGAATAATTTATCGCGAATTGTATTCTTCTTCAAAAAGAAAATATTTTTAAATATTTAAAATTACTCATAAATGAGTTAAAGAAACGGTTTAGAATATTTCAATATCCCTGTTAACACTGTTTATTTATTTTTATGTATAAGAAACTTGTTCCTACAAGTTCATGACTTTTAAAAATTTGGTTAAAACCGTTTTCCAATCAAACCGTTTTCGAAATAGTTCTAACATGTTTGTAATCAGTTTCATTAGTGTGGCAAGAGTTTGAATAAACTTAATACCAGTAAAAATGAGTCAAAAAATGAAAAAAGAATGTCAAACAGTTTAAAATTAGTTGTAATAACTATTATGAAAACAATTCTAATAAGTTTTAAACCACTAGCAACTGGGTTAAAACCACTTGTAATAAGTTTAAAACCACTTCATATAAATTGAAACCAAGTAAGAAACAATTTTAAAGTATAAGTTACAGCAGGTTTGGAATTAGTTTCAACAGGTTTGAAACTAGTTCGTAGTTTGAAACTGGTTTGAAACAGGTTTGTACCTAAATTCAACTTGAATAAAAAACTTATACAAGTTTAAAATTTTGTTTCGAGTAGTTCAAAAGTATAGTTAATTATCTGAATTAAAAATAGCTCTATAAGATGTTTAAACTTTAAAGTAGGGGAGACCGAGGAGGAAAGTAACAGAGGAGGAAAGTAACAACGCTTATAGCTTTTAAACAAATTAGCCAATATACAAAGTTAAAATTTTTTTTAATCAGTAGTGCCCCCTACAACTTCTCCAAAGTGTGCAAGAGCATTTCCGGTTTGATTAGGTCCGCTAGTTGCTTAATTATTAAATTTCTTTCTGTTTCAGGACTTAAACTTTAAAAAAAATTGTCCTGACATTTTTGCTCGCATTTTGGTCATAAGAAAATAGTCGATTTTGTCTATGAAATTTATCGCCGCCATTTTGTTATAAAATTTTAAATAAAATTTTTTTTATATTTCAATATGTATTTAACAAACCCTCCAAAAAGAAATCCTGATTCTTTTTTCATTTTCCCAAAACAAATTATCAACAATTAGCCTCTATGTCTGCCTCAAGAGTGTTGTTACTCCTAATGTAGTGAAAGCTATTACTTTATTATTAATTATTAATAATTTAACTTAAACTGAAGGCTTAATATTTTTGTTACACATTTTAATAATTTAATATTGCACGTACGAAACTTTTGGAATTAGATGCTTTATCTATGATATGGATAAAAAGATAATATCTAGAAGACACTAATTGTACCATAATGTGTTAAATATATATTAAACTTGTGCTAAACGTGTACAATTTGTACTCTAAGTATCTTTGTATTTTTCTAAGTTCATAATAAAAATATTTTTAAATAATAATAGTCTTCAAATTGTAAAATTAGCCATAATTCTATAACGTTACTTTCCTCCTATGTGCTGTTACTTTCCTCCTCGGGGGTTAGGAGGAAAGTAACAAATGCAGAGGTCGTAAAAGAGTCATACTGTGAACTGATTATTTAATCTAAATGTCTAATTCAAATTTTATTTAACAGGTGAAAGTGCAAGCTTTCAATTAAGGTGTCAACAAAAATTATTCGTTAAATAGTTTGAACGCTACAATGAAAAAACTGATTTTTGTTACTTTCCTCCTCGGTCTCCCCTATTAGTATACTAATACGAAGTAGGAAGAAAACATTATGAATTTTCGGAAACGCCCACAATTTTCAACTTTTTACTAAAAGTGGGCCAAAACTGTGAAATAGGTCATTTTTTGTCAAACTTCAAAGCCAAAAAATTTCAAGAAGATCAGGTTGAATTTAAAAATAATGTATTAATGACTTGTTTATTTATAGTGATACAGAATAGAAAAAAGACTTTTAATTACATAAAACCTACTATAAATAAAAATAGTGCGAAAGAATATAAACAGATAGATTAATCTTTCTTCGCCCAATGCACCTGCGCGTCTCTATTTTCTCTGTCTCTGTATATATGATATTAAATCTTGAAAAATGACTAATGTCTGATAAGCGAAAAAGATTTGATATCGCTTGGATCAATCCATTCTTGTATTATTGCCATTCCCCCTTTCTCTTTCTTTGCATGATGCTTATATGGTCTTTTTTCCTTAAAGGCATATATAGAAATGTACACGTACACCCTCTACAAACATATACATATACACTATAGAGCGATACCATCCACTCGCACAATTTATCATTGGTGCGTCTCTCGTCCATTGATAAATTCCGCACATTCATAACGTTCTGTTGAGCTCACGCGGTACAACAACATACCTTATGCGAGAGACACTCGATACGACACATCGCGATAATTTGACTCTTCACTAGCATTATCTCTTATATATATTTATACGCATATATACATATATATGCAAATTGTCAAACGCGAGATTTAAAACAATTGCCATGGAGTTCAAATTTTTGTTGCGACGAAAAATGTTTCACATCCAAAACTAATGAAATCTCATAATTGAAAGTGTAATTTTTCTATCAGATATACTCAAAAATTTTTTTATTCTTTTTACATTTTTGTAATATATTCTTCTAGTGTTATGACAATTTACTTGAACGTAGACTGGCCTGAATCGACCTAAACTGAACTCAACTGATCTAAATTGACCTGAACCGACCTAAACTGACCTAAATTGACCTGAACTTATCTAAACTTATCCAAACTGACCTAAATAATAGATATAGTTTATTTTCTAGTAGATTTAGTCAATTGAGGTCAGTTCAGATCAGTTTAGATCAGTTCAGGCCCGTTTTGATTAATTCTAATACAGAGGTATAGATTTGGTTCGATAAGGAATAAATTAATCTTTCAAGGGAAGTAGAGATTGGTGAGATCTGATCAGTATTGGTCAGTTTAGATTCTGGTCGATTCAGTTTTTGAATTAAGGTCGTTCAGGTCAATTTCAGGGCAGTTTAGGTCAATTCTGCTCAGCTTATGTTCTTTTGATTTATTTTGATTACGAAAGCTTGGGGTAGGTTAAGTAAACTCGTAACTTAGGATCAGTTTCGGGTGGATTCAGTTGTTAGGTTAAATTATTTCCTGTCAATTTAGGTCAGTTTAGGTCTGTTTTTTCTTTTTTGAATTCAGATATATTAAATAACATTAAAATAAGTTCTCACTAAACATAGTCATTTCCAGTTTAAATTTGCATTTAAAAAAGGTATTGTTATTAAATTCATAAATAAAAAAAATTGAAACAAATTAGTTCTAGATAATTATTATCATTTCGCCTCAGAATACTGGAAAATATAAATATCTTCACTTTGTTTATTATTGAATTATTCCTGAATATCTTGATTATTTACAGGTGGTAGGCAAAACGTTCAAACAAACAAACTAATCGTTTTAATGAGACAATTAAGCCATATTTCTAACGTACTTCTTCTTCTATTTTGTCTTCTCACTCTAAAAATAATTGTATATGCGCAAAAATATTTTACTAACGGTTCTTGTCAACCTCCTTGTCACGCTGTGTCAACTGTTGAATTTTCATTTCCACAAGAATCATTTCTTTACAATCTTCTTGATTTTTATCTCCTCATGTGTCACTGCTTAATATTTTCTGTCATGTTGGAAAAAATCTCAATTATACTTTTAGTGCGACTTCCTAAAATTTCAAAATTTACTCCGAAAGAAGACGATTTGAAATTTAGGGGGAAAATAACATTTTAATTTACTTTTTAATTAATAAATATATCAAAAACAAGAGATCAAAGTAATATGAAACTAATAGTTGATTCAATATTACGATAATAAATTATATCTCTATTGTTTTTGAATTTATCCATTTAAAGAGTATTTAGATAAGTCCCTTGAGAGGTTAATGAGGCATGAGAACATGAAACAATAAATTTTAAATTGACTATATCTATATAGTGTCTTAAATCGAAAAGATAATAATTATCTTGCTCGAATGCAAATTAGTCTCAACTGTTGTCATGCGTTTATTTCAGACAGTCTCGCTGCGCTGCAACAGGACTGTCACTACCGTAATACTTGAAAATGCAAATATACAACAACGAATATTTTTTTCGTGATTAATATTCCAAGAAATACTAATTAACATGTCAAAAAAAAGAAAAAAAAATTTTGTATCATAAAGGAATGCTCTTCTCTTGCTCTCTTATTATATTCTCAGAGATTCTCTCCGTTAGAAAGAACTTAACATTTAATTATTATTAAAGTGAAATTGACAAAAAGAATTACGGTACATTTGATGAAAGGCAAAATGCACTCTTTTTGGTTTTATTATTAACAATTTATTTATTATTTGTTAATTTTTGTTATTTTACTGTTTTTTTAATAATACATCGTTGTAAATTAATGTTTAATTTAATTATTATTAATTTACTATTAATTACTATTAGTACTATTAATTTAGTGGAAATATAAAAAGTTAATTCCGAACCCATTTGAAATGAACAAATTTTTCTGTCCTTTCTTAAAAAAGACATGGAGTGGAAAGGTCGAATGTATCGAAAAGTATCGAAGTAAAGAATGGGGAATGAGAATGTAAAATCTTAATAGAAGGGTGTTTTTAAAATTGTTTGTACATGTGAAGGTGGCGCTGCAGTCGAATGTTATTTTAAAAGAGCGCGAATATATAAATTTTATTTTTGTTAAGAGAAAGTACTCATAATAAATCTTATTTTGCATTGTCAAAAAAAACGTCAACATTTCAAATATAAATAAGCAAATTATTAACTGAAAAAATTTGAATATTATTATTAATGAAATAATGGACTTGGACAATGGACATATAAAAACTAGCACCGTAGACGGCCGCTTGCGGCCGTCGGAGGAGCTAGTAAACTAAAAATAAATGACAAAAAAGAGTGAAATCGAACCACATATGGAATGATGGGAAATCAGTGCCATCCTACGTAAATATTCGGACATGCCTAAGTTATTCCCGAACAAGAATGTGTTCACCATGTGATGCGAGAGCGTTTGTTTAATTTCAAAATGCCTCTTTCGACTTTTCAGATCCGGATACTGAAAATTTTAACGAGCTCGCAAAAGCTACTGTTTCAGCTTCCTCTCCTGGGAATCCACACGATCCACACACATGTCTCTATACTGAATTGCACCAAACATTTCGTAGATATATTTTCATCTTGTCCTCAATTTAGCCAAAAAGAAAAAATTATTACTTTCTTCTCGCAAGAGGAAAATTTTTCATTTTTAAATTTTTTAAACTTCTTGAAAAAATAAATAGGATAAAATGAATGTATATAAAGCATACAAATGAACAAAAAAAAGAAACTAAATAAAAAACAAAAAAAGCAAAACAATTATAGAAAAACAAACAAAAAAAGCAAAACAAATAAAAAAGCAAAAAAATATTTCGAAAAACCAAAACAAAATATGAGAAAAAGTAGAAATAATTTCCTCAAAGGCAAACGAGATAAAAATGAAAGAAATAGAAATGTATTTATTTATATCAGCAAGCATTGAACTCTTCTTCATGTGACTATTTTTATGTGACGACAAAAAATTCAATCAATATTTTATCAAATCTTATTGCAATTGTCGCGCTTGATATCGTTAAGAATCTCTGGTTACAATAAGGAATAAATAGCGAGGCATCATTAATGTAGGTACTTTTATCACATATCGCATTTAATACATCCGCTTATAATTATCATTTATCATTATAAAAACAGAATTTGCAATCGCTAATTCATTTAATATTTACTGCCAATTTCGAATAATGAAAAAATAGAATTAGTTTTCTACTCAGATTTACAAAAGTTTTTGCTGAAATTCATAACCAACAACTGCAATTCCTTTCCGCAAAGATTTTTTGAAACTGAACTTACAATTTCCCCAGCACGTCAGGTTTTTGAGATATTACTTAAAAGTGTAAAAAACACATTTTTTCGTAATTTTTAAAGTAATTTTAAAGTAATGCAAAAATTAATAGAAATTTTTTTTCTAAAAGTTTGTAGCGTCAACTGTAATTTAGAATTTGGAAAATCTAATATCAGATTCGTAATTAGCGACCCCGGAAACCCCCAAGTAACAAATTTGTCGAGTTTTTAAAAACTTATCCGCCATATTGGATCCGCCATTTTGAATTTTGCAGTTTTTGCTTCAAATACATTATATTTCGAATAATTAATTATTTTTTTAACTTTAAGGTCACAATATCTCGAAAATCTAATATGCTGGGAAAATTCTGCTATCAGATTCTGATTTAGATAATGTCAAAAACCTTCGGAAAAAGTATTTTCAGTTTCTTGATTTTGAAATTCACCAAAATTTTGTCAGATGTATTATCATCAAACAATAGCTTTAAGTTGAAAGCGATTAGACTTAGAAACTTAGAAAAGCAGTTACTGCATTTTCTTTCAGTTTCTAATTATTAGAGAATTGAGCTAGATAAAATAAATTAATTTTGAAAATAGAAATGCGATTAAGAGAAATTTGTACTAAAGTTGGAAAAAAATGTCTTTTTGGCTCGTAGTTAATTTATAGATGTATGTATGCATTTATATAGACAGAAAGAGTGTAAAGTGCTCAAGGAATATGTTTGTTACATTGTGAAAACAATTAATTAGCCGCGAGGGCAGCTGAAGGAAAGGAAATTACGACTTCTTAATTTCTCACTTTTCAGTTGTGTAATGAGCTTAGACATCGAGAGAAAGAGTGGTCCTCGTGCCGAGTTGATGTTGATCGAAGGTACACAGAGCCACGTGGCAGGGAGCACTTGTGCAACAACTTTCTTGTACATGTACACACTGATAGACTTCTTAACCAATAGAGCAAATGTTTCTCTCGTGCAAACAACGGCTTACCTGGCTCGTTTAAACTTGTTCGATTCTCGAGGATTTTACCAAGTTTTATATCCGCACACAATCAACGTTGTACATTTATATATATTTATTTATATATATTTATTTATTTATTTATATATATATATATATATATATATATATATATATATATATATATATATATATATATATATATATATATATATATATATATTGTGACGTTATTTTTACGATTTACGTCACAAAAGCACTAATCTGAGAACATTTTTTCTAGTATTTGAATTTTGGTAATATTAACTGTCTTTGTTAAAGTAAATTTGTTACAGTGTCTGTTTTAGTATTTGTTTAAGTAATTATTCTACACTTAGCACAAGTCCAATTGAAACATTGGCGCTCCACATTAAGGAATTTTGATAAATTAGTTTAGTTTTAGTGAGTTGGCAGGCTTTGTCAAACGAAAGCGACTTCGTTTGGCAAAGAAGCTCTCCTTTTGGGTTAATTGACAGGTTCCTATGGTCAAGAAGGTCGCAATCTTGCCATAGGAAAAGTCGTTTTAGTTTAAGTATCATAGTATTAGTAATTCAGAATTCTGGGAAAAGCAAGGTAGGAGAAAACCCCCTTTTGTAAGAAAATAGCGAGAATACCGATAAGTCTCCTAACGCCAAAATTCAGTACTAATTTCAAATTAAAAATAATTCTGCAAAACCTGTTGAATCTCTCTCTTGTCATCGATCCCTTGTCGTGTTAACATCATTAGTTAATTTCTCCAGTTTTTAGTAAAATGTAGTCTATTCAGGATTAGTTCTAGTTTAGTTACAGTTTAATTCTTTTATGGTTTCGCATTATTAAATAATATGTTACAGTGAGTTTAACATTCCAATTAATTATTAGTTTAATGTTTTGTTTAATAAATAATAAATTAAAAGTGTAAAATGAAATCATGATCCCTATCACGAGTCAACTTATCATCGATACAGAATCTGTAAGTTATTTATATTATTTATGGTTCTTTGTTATAATCCAGAATACTCAAGTAATTCTGCTTATGGTATTTTATTATTTAAATTATTAATTATAAACGACAAAATGATCATCATAATTTATTGTAACTTGTTAATTGGATTTCGTTGGTACAATATACTTAATTATTTTTATCTAATCGATTGTTAATTTATTTATAATTCCGTCTCTGTGTTTAAACTACCTTCTTTTTATTGAATACAAAACTCACCCCTCTCTCCACGACCAGCATAGCTGACTAGTACCGGCACGTGCGAAAAATCTGGTTAATATTAATGTTTGTTTAGTCGGTCTTAATTAAGTATTGAGTAATGTTTGGTTTAATGATTTTTGGTTAATTATGTTTTAGTCCGGTTGACAATACCGGTGATACAAAAGTTGTCTGGCGCCCTACCGGGGACCGTCTAGACAAACTGTAAAGAACTAGATTGCACAAGTAACGTTTTCTTTGGTTAAACATTGAAATTCGGTTAAAATCAGATTTTGAGTATGTAAAATTATTGTCTTAGAATTCAGTTACAGTAACTTTAAAATTATAGTTTCAGGACTATTTTGGATTTATAGGTGATTGTTTATTATTAATGTTCCATATTTAGTTTCCCTATAATAATAGTGTAGAAAAAAGCGTTACAATATATATACAACAAAGGCAATTTCACGCCTACGCAAAATGAATACAACTTTTTTCTTCAGTGCGATTTATTATTCATTGGTAATTACACATTTTGGTGCACTTCATTATTCATTAGTAATTACACATTTTGGTTTATTTGGAATTAGTTGAATATTTTCTTTTAAGTTGAGAATTTTCTCTTGGATATTCTAATTAGAGTTGTAATTTTTTGATTACGTGAATTAAAAGATGAGAAAATTGTCTTTATCTTGTAGTTCATGATGATGATGATGGTAATCCATCAACTAGAGGCTGACACAACGTGATGATCCTTTTACTAATAATTAGTTGTTCCATAATTTTTGAATCTTTTAAACCATCAGACTTTCTGTCCAGTTGTTACTAAAAAGTAATCATCGTCCACTAATTATTATTAGAGGATTAACAAGTCATAATCATCATCCACTAATTATTAGTATTAGAGGATTGATAATACACAATCATCATCCACTCATTAGTAGAGGATTAACAAAACACAATCATCATAATCATCATCCGCTGATTATTAGTAGAGGATTAACAATAAGGCACGAAGTATAAGATAGTCCGCTAATAATAATTTTTTGGTATCCTTCGGTTAGCTGATCAACAACAAGAAAAATGAGAAGGAACCAGTGGATTATAATTATCCGTCCATAATTATTTGATGATACCACTGATGATAATGACACCACTATCTAGAGTACATAAATGATTAGTTTGATGATACTCCAAGAATAGTTAGTGGATTTTTATTCTTTAGTAACAACTGGATGATGATAATCAAACAATAACCGTTGGAAAATGATCTCCCACTGCGGTAACCATACAGACGACACAAGTAAGAATATCTACAGAGAGAATGCAAACTTTTTGCCAAACTTCAGCAGACTCCTGTCTCTCCAGAAAGTCTAGTGGTTTAAAAGATTCAAAACATTTTTTATATTTTTTGGACCACCATAGACATTCTGCAGACAAGAGTCCACTGAAAATCCAAAAGTTTGCAGACATTCTGCATGTGGACATTTTTACTTGCGGATGATGATCCACTAGAAAATAGACAATAACACACCATCACCAACAGAATGACAATTTTCAAATTCTCCCTGACACCTTGGGAAAGTTTTTCCACCAATTATCCACCAATAATTAGTTAGTGGTCTATCAGTTATTTTCATTCATTGTTTTAGAACATATGTCTATTATCCCAATTAGAATTAGAATATACTAGTAATACTACTTCTCACTGCCACCTTGAGAAACTTTCTTTATCAATTTAGTTACTGATCTATTAGTGATTTTCTTTCTTTATTATTAGAACATTATCACAGAAAAAAACTGAACTCAAAATGAGTCGGAAAAGTGACGCATTATGAGCTGCAACAAAAATGAGTAGGGCAGATGGCGCCACGTTCTGTGTCATTTAACATGGACTCATTTTGAGTTGCAACAAAAATGAGTCCAAGTTTTTTCTGTGATCTCTATCATCCTAATCAGAATATTATCTCTATATGTCTATTATCCTAATCAGAATTAGAATATACACGGAGAAAAATTTATTCATAATGATTACAATAGTCTATATTACTATTCGGATATGTGACACTTTTTGTGATGATTACTATAGCTGTTGTAAGGAGTGCAAACATGAAGGTATCCTTTACAACAGCTATAGTAATCGTTCCTACTCAATTCTTAACACATTACATAGTTTTCGTAATCATTCCAAAAAGTGGTCACATATCCGAGCTGTAATGTAGACTATTGTAATCATTAAAAAAGAATTTTTCTCCGTGTAGTGGTGATACTGCTTCAGATAGTGATTCCAGAGTTTGAACACCAATCAAATTATGAAATAACTGTCTAAAAGCAGTTGATGGTAACGATTGGACGATGACAATCCATCTACTAACAAAATTTCGTCTATATAATTTGTCACTGAGATAAAATTGTCCCATAAATTCCAGAAATATTCATGTGGAGCAAGAATTTGTAATACCAGAAAACTTCCATCAATAAGCGGACATTTGTTTAAGAAATATTGTGTATTTTTTCATCTAGAATTACTCGTTGGTATAAGGTCCGTGTCTCGAGGATAAAGTTCGTAAAGACGTAGTAGCGCACGACTGTGCAGTGAATCGAGGTATCATGCATCATCTTCCGGACAGCTCGATTCTCCACCTTCCCATTCGTTGCCCTGCCTTCATTCTCTCTATCATTCTATCTTCCTCTGGTTCTCTCCTTCTCTCTTTCTCTCTTATTCTCTTGCTCTCTTAACTCTACTCTTACTCTTGTTTTCTTACTCTCTTTCTGTCCTTCTCCCTTTTCCTTCTTCCCTTTCTCTCCTTGTCTCTCTCCCCGGGCATTCATCCACCTCATTCCCTCCTGCTTCCATCTTTGATCAGTTTTGTTCTCTTACATTTTGGCCGCGTGCCGTCTTCCCATGAAGATTCTTCCTCGCGGTCGTGTACGTATCATCTACTGGAAATATTCTCTATACTTGAACTATTGTTCAACTTTTTGATATTCAAGACCAAGGAGGATGGAATAAGGAGAGAGAGAGAGACCATTTCCAAGTAAAAAGAAGCGAGAAGCACACAATCTGCCTCCTCTTCTTCTTCCATGGAGGATAAAATCGCGCTCCGCTTTACTGAAACAGGCCAGTCAAGGGATAATTTAGTAATTATGGCCAGATGCTCACCCCACGGGCAAATTTTCACCACTCCCTCCTATACATTTATACGCCAAGATCACTATATACTCATTTCCGAAATTGCACTTCCCCATTTCAGTTCCAACTATATATGTATATATAAACCATCATGCGCGCTACCTCTAACGCCTTATTCTGCCCGTTTTCACCTATTATACCCGAGACCTCCCATTCTGAATTCCCTCTTGAAATATCCAAATAAAATTACTAAATTACATCCAAATCCCACGAAACACTTTCATGAAAACAAGTTGAAAGGATGCGATCATCATTTCAGACGCAATAGACTCTCGACATCTGGATTAGAATTCAAAGGATTAGTCTGGAATTTCTAAAAGCGTTATTCCTGCAATTAAATCAAAATGTGCATTTAATTGCCCATCTAGTTTTGTGTAAAATTTTTCAACATCATAATCAGAAAGTGTTGTAATTCGCTTTTCATTTTTTGAGGATTATTCAGCAATGATTCCAAATTCATTTGCATGTACTATGCAAGAAAACTTTCTAATTACAAATTGGAAGCACTTGTATTATAAGAAAAAGTTTGGATTAAACTCGATCTTTTCTTTTTTTTCTGTTGGTGTCTCAAATTCACGCCCCGCAAGGGATTTTAATCGAGTGTTAATAACTTGAAAAAAAGAATTAACGTCGCGCCTTAAAATGTATATATCTTGAAAGTGCGCTTTCGTGCTAGGGCACTGATGGCATAAACCGGCAGTCCCAAGCACACAGTTGACTGGCTGCGGCTGGCATTAGCATTAGTGCTGGCTTCCAAGGGCATTAATCAGGATTAAACGCGGGACAGGGCCGGCAGCACAGTAAGAGGCCAAAAAACACTTGGAAATTTTTTACCATCATGTCCAAAGATTATTCTTACCTAAGACTCTTTTTATTCTCACTTGGACTTTTACTCTATTTTAATATTATAAATATACAGTCAAAACCTAATTCTTTTTTTTGTATATGTATATTTATGCTGTTCAAGTAGTACTAATTTTCTTCGAAATTACTCTTTTACAGGGGGGATTTTCATTTTGAAAAGGGTATAGGCTTTCTGACACCTTATGGATCATTAGGTAAATTTGGGTTCGGTGGAAAGTTATGATTTTTGAATTATTTTGGAACTTTTTTTTTTAAGCAACGCTTTCTTATTATTATTATTATTATTATTATTATTACTATTAAATTAGAAGAAAAAAGGATACCCTTTCCTGGAAGAAGGGTATCCTCTTTTCTTCTAATTTAATCAAGGGAGAGAAATTGTTTTAGGATTTTTCTTTCTTCGTGAATCACTGATGGGAAAATAGTATTTGATGATTGATCATTAGCAACTAGTGGATAATCTTCTAATAACTTGATCGAAACAAGTGGAAGAATTAATGGAACAATGGGTTAAAGATGGCAAAATATGGCACCAAGTTTGATAAATTGTGGCAAAGTAATAATGATCGAATCTGTGGGCAAAGTATGGCGAAACATAGGAAGAAAATCTGATTGTTTGACATACTTTGCCCACAGTTTGCAAATATAAAAAAACCGCTTTTCTTCTTCCCAAGGTTCGCCATACTTTGCCGATGTCAACTGGATGACGATAAACAATAACTGTCGGACAATGATTATTCAATATTAACAATGGTTGTGCAATAGTAACCACTAATTGATGATCATCATCCACCAGAAACAGTTGGAATATCCTTCAGATAGTTGATGATCATTGAAGAGAATAAACCAGCGATTACTTAGGCGGTTGATCATCATCCGATGGTTACATCTGGTGATGATCACCCACCAGTAATCGTTGATTTATCCTCCGGCTATTTGACGATCATCAAACAGTATCCAGTGGACAATGATCACCCACCAGTAACGACCAGATTATCCTTCACCCAGTTGATGAACATCATCATCCACTACTATCTGGTAAAAAATAATCATCAACCTGCATTTTCCATATAATTCCAGAATCCGCATCAGCAGATAGTAAACGTTAGCACTATACAAACTGATCCCTCAACTGATTAGTTGCACACGATAAAACATAAATGTGCCATTAGATTACCGTATATTAAATTCTCCTTTTCCACAAATCATGATTAAAATCTCTCAAAACTGCATATAGGAAGATTTTCTACGCAATATAACAATTTCCGAATAGAAAAAAAATCACCTAGTAATCAGGAACGTGGGACTAATTTTTTCTGCTCCATATAATATATTCACGATACCCTCGCATGCAAAAACATTACCGCGATCACTGTTGGAAACAGTAGATATATCATAAATTGTAGTAACAAGTAATACAATTACACTTTATTGTACATAATCTCAAATTGTATATCTTGCAGTACCACAAAAAAAATACTTTTGAACGATACAATAGCGCTCTTTACAGGTGATTGCAGGTATACGATAAACACCATAATAGTATACCTTTAGTATTACTTGTTGTTCACTATATATTTTTTACAAGAAGAAGAAGAAGAAGAATTTTAAGTTATGCAATTTACAATAGATACGAAATTACAATTTTCTACATTGTATATTCTATAATGTTAAATAAAAATGCATCATTACGGAATATTTTTTCGTGCAAATTTGCGGTAGAATTCTAATTATAAACACTTCGTTCACTCCAAGTGGAATGTACGTATGTTTAAAGAACATTTTAGAAGTTACGTATCTTCCACGTTCAGTGAAGAAACCACGTATATCTTTCTGTTCCGTGCAAAAACTATGTATCTCTGTCAGTCACTTTAGAAGATCTACATTTTATTATTATTATTATTATTATTATTATTATTATTATTATTATTATTATTATTGTGGTAACATGTTTTTACCACAATAAATAAATATTAATAATAATACCGATTTAATAAATAAATCAAACACAGCTTTTAAATAAATAAGGAATTTATTCCACGAAGCTCAAATCAGGATACATGAATCGCCAAAATGAAATATTATTTTCCGTAATGCCGCGTTCTCGACCAGATAAAGTGAATCTTCGCACTTCGAACCCAAAAACGGCAACTGCCCAAGTCATCCCTTGGAAAACCGCGCTTTCCTTGGGCGTCGCCAAATTCCTATGCCTTGCTGTCCTTGTCTAGGATAAACCATATGGTTATCATATGGACCTCGAACCGCCGAAACTCAGAGTCTCATTGTTCCCGTGAAGTTAGACCCCAAGTTGTTGTCCAGCAAGCTTAAAACATTTCTTAAAAATTTCCTCACGACATTATTATTATTATTATTATTATTATTATTATTTTGAAGTTAATATTTTGTTATGAAGTAATAATTTTTTCAAAAGTTGATGCAATAAAATGTATATTTTTAATAATAATTTAATTTTTTTTCTTAAAAATATTAGAATATTATTAGAAGTTTCTAAAGCGACTGACAGAGATACGTAGTTTTTGCACGGAACAGAAAGATACGTGGTTTCTTTACTAAACCTGGAAGATACGTAACTTCTAAAATGTTCTTTAAACATACGTACATTCCACTTGGAGTGAACGACTTGTATTTAATTTCTCTTCAGAAAAGATGTCATTCTGTGATTAGCGAAAACATTCCTTCACGATTGCCAATATAGACGAAATATTCTCACAAGTGACACCACTGCTTTTAATAATAAAACTGGTGTTTATTATTGAGCGGTGGATCAATTGAAAGTTGATCCAAACGTCGTAATCACGTTAAGATAACATTTTGTATATAACCAAACGCGAAACATAACAGACTCCTTGTATTTAAATATAACAAGCGATCTTTATACTTCAATTTCAATCAAGAAGAAAGTTTTTTATTCATTCCCTTCGTATAGCGCATGTACACGAATTCATCGCTCTAAAATTAAAAATTTCTTCTCGAACAAAAAAATTCTCCTCTCACATTTTTCATTAGTAGAAATAATATGAGTAGAAATAATATTAATAGAAATATTTATATAGAAATATTTATAGAAATTTTTATTGAAATAATATTCATAGAAATAATGTTTAATTAATAGAAAACGTTGCCAAATTGGTTTCAAAGACTTTATGGGAAGGAGAAAAGAATTTCATCGAATACAAAAGGAGAATGACGGATCATTATAAAAAATAGTGTAGCATCATAAATCATCAATAGTTTCTGTATATTCTCAAGTGGAATGATAGTCACACATGGTATATACCTAAATAGAGAATCATATTTGATGAATTGAAATAAGACTTTTGCAAAACCCAGAGACGTTTTGTTGAAATTAGTTTGCTGGTTGCTTTCTTCTTGTTGGCCAATAAGACACAGAATGATTGAAGGGGGAAAAATGGGGAATTCAATGAGAGCACTGTTGGCTCATGAGTTCACTGATATCGCTCCTTTAATATTTATTAAAATAACTCGTCGCGATTTTAAGCGTCTGCTATGGTCATCATCAAAATTTTCGAAGTATTGGTTCTCTTACACACATACGCCAACGCTGACAAATCGAGTAACGTTAGACGATTATATAGACACTCATCATCATTTCGGGGAACTCATCACAATCGTTAACATCAGTTTATAAGATTGAATCATTTGCAGAATAAATTCTCTCATGTGGACTTTATAGCGCTCCCAACATTTTGCTGATAATCTCTAAAAAGAACGATCCGAGAAAAGATTTGCCATGTTCCATGAATTCGAAATAATTATCATCAAAGCGTTGACAGCATTCGGTTAGAGAGAGGGAATGGGGGACTTAGAAACCATCCGCACCTAAATAATACAGCCATAACTTTCAAACTAAACCCTCATCGTTCCGATGATGCACCTTGTACTCTCCAAAAATAAATGATCGATTGATAGTAAGGAATTTTGTAGACTCATTCAACTCTCCGTTTTTTATAGAGATTATAGAGATAAAAATAAATTTTTTTCTTTTTGATGAACTACACTGCAAAAATAGGTGTCTTTTTTGATATCTTAAAATAAGATGTAAGATAGAAAAATGGTATCTTACATCTTAAAATAAGATGTTTTCTAAACCATCTTACTGATATTTACGATGCTTTATACGTTTTATCAGTGATGAAGATATTTCTTCTATCTTAGAAAAGTAAGATACTTTTGTAAGTTCTTTAAAGTATCTTAAATTAAGATGTTTCTGTTGCAATAAGATGTTTAGCGATAAGTTACTTGAGAATCGTAAGATGCGCCATAAGTGTAAGTTACTAAAAACTAAGATACATTAAGTGTTTTCCATAAGAGCCCATAGTTAACCTAAAAACTTTTTGCCCCAAAAATACCACAGAAAATGTGTACGAAGATACTTTTAACATCTTAAATTCAGATGTTTCAAGTAACTAAAAAGTGTCTACCAAAACATCTTAGAAACGACTACCAAAACATCTTAAATTAAGATACTTCTTTTTGCAGTGTATTTACTTTTCAAATATTTGTTTGGAATTGATTTAACAAAATTAAGTTATACGAATTGAGCAAAATATTTGTAATTGTTAGGGCGATAAATATAAATATGTTTTAATTCTTATTGGGAGTGCAAAAGCGTGTTCTGGTCTTACTAATTTGTTGGGTTGAAAGATGCCGTGTCATTTTCGTCACTCTCTTTAATTAGGTTCTCTGCTCGCTCTGCTCAAAAGTCGAAGAATTTTAATTAGGCTCGAATAAATATTACATCTTGACAGCACTATCAGGACCCAACAAATTACTTTCCACAATTTAGATATATTCATTTTAATCAATGATCGTGGGTTTATTTTTCCTTCGCACGATTACGATGAGAAAAAGTTTTGGGAGAGGGAAAAGTTCCGTTTTCTCTTGTTTTTTAATTAAGTTATTTTTGTTCCATCATTCGGAGGATTTTGTTATCCACTTGACTATCGTTATTAATTGGATGATGACGGACCAAACGTTTAAAAAAAATTTATATATAGAGAATCATGGGTAAAGACTAAAATTAGTTTAAAGCCTTAAAACTTTTATATTTTGACTATGCGGTCAAAATCTGATGAACCATGAGGCAACGACAAAAGTATTTAAACCTCCAAAATATCCATATTTTGACTATATTCGATAATCTAGCAAACCATGGCGAATGGAAAAACTAGTTTAAATCAGAAAATTTCTATATTGGGACTATGGTCACAATTTGGAAAAACAATGGCGAACGACAAAAATATTTACAAATCTGAAAAATTATATACTTTAATGAAGGATAAATTCTATAGAACCATGACTAACGATAAAAATATTTAAAAACAAACCTCTGGGCAAAAACTGTCAAACCATGGCTAATGACAAAAATATTTTTTACCCAAAAAATTTCTATATTTTTAAGCCTTGGTCAAAATTTAGCAAAACACGGGCAACGACAACATTATTTAAAACCCTAAAAATTTTTATATAACCATGGTCAAAATCTAGCAAATCATGGCCAACGATAAAATATGCTTAAAACCTGCAAATTTGTATATTTCGACTATATCCACATTCTTTGATCTTAAACTATTTTTGCCATTGGCCTTGGTTTGTTGGAATTTGACATTTTTCTGTTTCCACACGGAACAATTACAAACCTTTTTTGCTTCTATAAAATCATAGGAATAGAAAGAAGATAGGATATGCATCAGAATACTATACACGAACTCCTATACAGCATCAATAACGATGAGTTTTCACTAATTGAAATCCATTAGCAAACATAAGAACAGAATCCACCAACATTGTGGGTGTAATATGCAGAACAAATACAGTCGTACTCAAGTGAATCCAATGTTCCCGGCTACTCAAAACTTATATACTAATTATATATAACTGAGAAACACACCAAAAACAGGTTTTCTTGGAATGTACACATAATTTCCCGCCCCGGTAACCAATAAAGGAGCGAGTACGATTTTATAAGCGCCTCACCTTTTTAGCGCCTTTTTCTTTCTTTCATTTTCAAGCTTCCACTTTTTATCCCCCGTCTACATGCCGCCCTCGAATGTGGAAGCTATATTCACACACACACTCTCTTTCTCTCTCTCCTCTTTTACGTGGGACCAAGCGAAACGCTCATCCAGCGTATAATAAGAAGGAATTCTACGACTTTATAGGGGTCTTACTTATGTTTATTAGACCCCAGTGGTCAGCCAATAAACAGTGCTTGTAAAATTCTTTGCCGTTGTTTCTTATAACATACCCCAACACTGCCACATACATCTTCATTTTACTGCGCCCACACCATAATTATTTCGAAAATTGTTCACAAACTATTCATAATTAAAATGTAAAAATAAATTTTTTGGTTGATAATCCTTGCGGTGAATTTGAATATTAACAGTTGGCGATTAGTTGATTCCTCCGGAGGAAAAGATTCTTTGGAATGACATCTGTCAAGTTGGGATTGTACTAAGCCTTCAAAATGAAGTTATTTCTCTCTGTGATGCCAGCTTAATTGGATGCTTTTATATCCCAGTCATTCTGAGTGAGTTTTGCAAGGCTTAAGAATTCGTTGGGAGAAGTATGTTTGACGATTGCAAACAAAGTGAGGAAGATGGTTAGAAAACACCCTCTTTTTTTTAGGGAGTAGAAACATATTATGAGTTCACGTACGCACAGGTAGCGTGGATTTAATAAACGTGTAGGTAAGACGCAAACGAGTAGAGAGTGGATATAATACGAGAGAACGAGAGAGTCGTGAGTACAACATCATCGGAGGCGGGCTGCTTGGTCGTCGTCCGCTCTTTCGTATAATAAAGACGCGTTCTACCTCCACTCACCCCGTAAACCTCTGAGACTCCGTTCTCCCTTTCTCTCTCTCTTTCTTACTCTCTTTTTTGTGGGTACATCTTTCTCTCTCCGTTCTTCCTTCTCCCTACCACAAAACCTAACATCTCCTCTACTCACTTCATCCTGATCTCTTTCTATCTTGTTTTGTCTTTCTCTTGCCTCTTTCTCTCCCTATTCTCTCCTACCCCTCTCCCTCGACTGCAGTGCCGGCATCTGAGGTATTTTTGAACCGGTCCACGACGGGAGGCTGCAGGGCCGCACTCCCTCAATTTCCTCGAAATATTCACTCACCAAGTGAACATTCAAATTAACATTTCCCTTCGATGATTTTTGTCCCGAAAAGCAATTATCGGGGATTTTTTCTGACGATATTTAGAAAAAAAGTTAGTTAGTGCAAAAAACTGTTATCGAAATTATTTGATAATGGCTAGCTGAACGGACAGCCGAGTGGATAGCCGGATGAATAGATGGATGGAAATAGAAAGAAACAGAATTGATGTTTGGTAAATATTGTCACCGATTGAGAGTGGGAGAAAGGAGGTTGTAAAACTGTCTTCGAGAATGATTGTGACGTAAATTGTGTGTATATAATAAGGTATCAGCGAAGACATTTTGAGTCGTTACGATCGAATCGTCAATGAATCATCAAAGCCCACCGCAGAGGAGCTCAACAGGCGGTGCAAAGGGTTGTCTACATCAGCTAGACACGCACTCATAAACACTGTTAGTTGCGCACGCACTTACGCAGTGAGTGCCCTTTCAAACACGTTTCACCAAGCATTTCTAGAGACTCCCTCTGGAGTAACAGGTGGCGTCGTCGTTTCGCATCATTCCCATATTTGAAACGCGTGACTTTTACATAAACAACCCTTATCCATGGACAATTAACACTGTCCCGTTAGTAATTCTCAATGTTCACGAAACATCCTCATTCATTATTCGGTCTTCTCAACTTTCTTTCTTAATTTTTTCTACAAAAGTCATTTCGACTTTTCCTTATCAATCAGTGCTACCTGGACCTTACGATACAGATAGTCCCGAAAGAGTCCTGACAATTCACTGCCACCTTTGGAATTTTTAGCGAATTCTTAATCACAAACCAGAAGTAAAACCAGAAGTATCGGGGTGAAGGAGTTGAGCATCACTGAGTATAATTATGACATCTAATTAGGTTTTTAGCGGTTGGCGGCTGGTTCGACCCGCGGCAGTCCTCCAGGATCGGCACGGTCAAGGTCTTTTTTCTTAAAGTTCGCTACTGCTCTCTCTCTCTCTCTCTCTCTCTCTCTCTCTCTCTCTCTCTCTCTCTCTCTCTCTCTCTCTCTCTCTCTTTCTTTGGGCCCTACGATCCTCGATAGAGATTCCAACTGAGGCAGTTTCCCCTTTCAACAACTTTTTTTTCTTTTGTCCGCGACCAATCCACAGCACTGGTTCGAGAGAAGGACCCATTCGTTGTGTGTCGAGGCGCTTTGCAGGTCCTAGCATCGAAACTCGTTTCCTTTTGGTGGAGGTCGACGAATTCAGCGACAAAATCCGCGGAGCAAAAGCAGTCTCGCGCGAAAGAGCTACGATCCACCGGAGCTAATAAACACACCGGCGTTTGCTTTGGTCAATTTGGAAGGAAAGCGTTTCTCAACTTGCTTTTAAAAAAATTGTGGAGCACGTGAATTAGCATTGGAACGTGAAAAAAAGGGTTCTCGTTAGACGGTGGTACTCGTTTGGGTTCGAGACGTCATTAGGGCACGCCACGTGAAGCCAGAGATCATGATGAGATAAAACGGTTTAAAAAGAAACGCGCACGAGAGGGAAAGAGTAGGATACGAGTTGGATGAATAGAGATGGGGAGCTTACAAAGAGGAGGACCTAAAACTGGAGGGGAGAGTGAGAGAGAGGGCACACACGATCGAAAGAGAAAGAGGATTGGAAAGGGTACAAGACGAAGAGTGATTGAGCTGTAGTCGATCTTGCTCCTCTGTCCAAGTCGCCAATGTCTTGATGTCGGGTATGAGGATCGAAGATCACGTTCGCTCTCGATACCTGGAGTTCTTTCTCCTTCTACCTCATTCCTCTCTCCTTTCTTTCTTCTCGCGGTGCTAGAACAATCTTGCTAACCTCTAATTACCCATTTGACATACCACCACGTCAAATTTCAAAGCGAATTACTCCTTTTTGTTTCCTCTTCATCATTATTTCGTCCTTAAAACGTTTCTTCAGGAATGTTTTCCTTATTTAGTCCCTATTTGGATGCTTCTAGAGACATGAACTTCTTTTTCGTGGAATTCATCATGGTTAATGAAGATGTTGAGTAATGTCAGAATTAATTACCCTTCCATGTAATAATTGCAATAATTACCCAGAAGATAAGCTAGAAAATTTCTATTCCAATAAAAGGAAAGATGATAAATTGTTAAAAATCCTCATTAGGTGACACACTCGATGGTAAAGAAAACATCATTAGGATTTAAAACCAAGCGCGGAGAAATGAAAACATTAATGATCCGCGGTGAATACTTTTCCGTTTCGCACTACGTGGGAAAACACTTTGAAAAAAGTTAAATTGTTTAGGGGAAGGAGTGAAAAATTATAATTATTTACAACACGATTCTTCGGTTTCAAAAGTTGAGAAAATGCGTCCCTGGGATTGGATACATAGTGTATGGGGTATATATACGAGAAACGTTCGAGCGTTTGCTTCTTTGCTCGTCGTGGAGTAAACCGAGGACACTACGATGGCTTTTGCTGCAAAAACAGTCTCGCGAAACCTTCGTAAAGTCCGTCCAAGTTGCAGGGTTGCATGTACCGGTTGATGAGCCACAAATTTCCTTCTGGACAATAATTAAGAGCCAATTCCCCCTTTTAAAATTGTTTGCTTCCACCTAGCTTCTTTAGCAATTATGAAAGAGAAACCATTTAGCAGAATAGAAGACAAAAAAATTATTAAAAGCTTTCGTCAATTCTCTAATGTGCGATGGAAAGCGGATGTTTCACTACATCGCAATGAAAAAAACCCCACAGTTGAAAATCCAGAAATAAGTGATGACTGACAGTATTTCATCTAAACTAAACACTCAAATGACTGAGTCTATTTTCCCTGTCACCAAAGGAAATATTGCTTTTAGAATTCCGAGATGAATCTTCTTTTAATAGATTTTTGGTAAAATGTGTTTCTTGATTATATCCACCTGTAATTGTCAGTAAGTCTTAAACGTTTCTGAAATATCTGCCAATCAAATTGAGTTGAAAAGAAATTAATAAATTATGATGAACTATACTATCTGGGATTATCAATTAATAATTAGTCGACCTTTGTTGGTGAAAGATAATAATTGCTGAAAAGTTTTGTAGTCCTTTTTGGGAACAAGGTGTTGAAGAATCATTGACTTCCAACCACACATATCTCCAATATCTCTTTCTTCTTTAGACCCCAGCATCTCTCTATTTGGACCACGCTCCTCTTTCTTCCACATTGTGTCTTTATCGACTTTCTCTTTCTCTCTCGAATTCCCTGAATGTTTTTCTCTCTTCATTGCCTCCATCTGCAAACTAGTTCCCTCTCTCGCATCATGTTCTCTCTGATCATCAAAAAGAGTCCGTAAATTCCTCTGTCCCTTTTCACTCATGCTCTTCTTCTTCTTCTTCTCCTTCTTTCTTCTTCATCTTGCTCATCTGGAAGCCGTCGTGCACAAATGAGGTTGTCGCGTCAGCGCGTGCGTCCAAAACCTCCTTTATCCTTTTTCGTGATGAACCCGCAAGGTAATCTAAAGGGATTTCGAACGAGTTTTTTTCCTGCTTTTAAGTTGTTTGTTTGTTTGTTTTTCTTTCCTTTATATAATTTTTTTTGCTGCTTCTATTTTCTTCCGCCACAGCATCCCACAGTGTTTCTTGCGCCTTCTGTCTCCCACCGACTTTGACCATTGTTCTCGGAAATGTACTACTGCGCATACAACTGAGCGAACCACCGTTGAAATACCGATAACACTGTCATCGTACGCCGCGCGATATAAAAGAAACGTCCTTTTAAAAGAGTTGCCGTGTTTTAGAGTGTTTTGCGGTTAACCGAACCGAGATTGCTCGTCAACATTCAAAAGCGCATAATTCTTTCTTGAAAAATATTTTTTTAAAAGTAATTATTCAATCTGATTTCTGATTTATTTTTTTAATTGCATGGAGGAAAATTTCCACCTGGCGGAAACTTTTGTAACTTCTGTAGTAATTTTCTGTGATTCAAACTATTTCTTCATTTTTAGCCCAATTTCATTTCCTTAAAAACTATTTTTAATTGGAACTAATTGTTCTCCTCTTGAAATTACATATCGAAACTACAATTATTTTTTTTCCTAAAAATAAACGTTTTTGTTTCAAAATGAATTACTCAACGCACAGACAAGTTTTTTGGGAAAGAAAGCTTCCAATTATCCTTTGAGGGGAAAAAGTGCCACGGCGTAGAGACGTTGGTCCTCATTACCAACACGCAGCTGCTCTGGGGCTAATAAGCCGTCACAGCTTCTGTGCAAAACATGCCCTGATGCAAATGCAGTTTCTCCATGGAACGAAGAACTTAGGATGGACTAAAGAAAAGGTAGAGTAGAAATAAACTGATAAAGAAGAAGAAGAAGAAGAAGAGCACCTCGATTGGTCTCACGAAGCAGTCTGTCCGAAATGAGACAAACGCTGAACAGGAGAAAAGAGAGCAAATCGAGAGAAAGAGAGAGATTTCTATGTGTATTCGAGGAACACGCAATGTCTCGAACTGAAGAAATAAAGCAGAAGAGAAGCAGAAGCGTAGGAGGCGGGTTATCTCTGAAAGCTTAGGAGGCCGGTGCGAAGTACGAAACCGGTAGTAAAGTTATTCGAAGAGAGCTGGGCATTCAAGTACCCGCGTGGTCGAGCCGATCTCAGCGGATAAGAGTCCAGGAGGTGTAACTTACTAGGTCTCGAGCCTCGTACACGCCTTGGTACACCGTCCCTTTTATATATATTTATCTCCATCGTAATTCTGATTGTGTACACAATTATATATCTGTTGAGCGCACACACACTGACTCTATCTCCGATAACACTATTTACCATTCTTCTCATCTTGAAACACTTTCCGAGTCTAATTCATACGAAAAAAACAGTATTGCGCACGATCTGCTGCGCAATGCCCCCTTGCGCAAGATCATCTGCGCAATGTCCCCCTTCCGCAAACCAGTTTTTCAGAAAATGGATCAAATAAAGATTTCATGGTTAAAGGCGGGATTATAAAGTAATTAAACGCGAATAGTGTGTGGACCGAGAGAGAGATGCTGTTGATGAGATACGAGATGCTCAACGCGTATGCGTTGAAAGTCTTGACTAATTAACTTTATGCAGTGAATCCTCTTTCCACTCTCGTCCAAAATCGACACATACTGTTGTGTCACGCCATGCCGTGCTGCAAAATACTCTTCGAAACACCTGCCCCCAAAATAACGACTCAATTCGTCTCGAAAAAAAATTCTTTTCGCCCAAAGTCAAAAAAACTTCCTTTTTCCCCGAATTGTTTTCCATAAACTAGAATGGACTCTAAAATAGCCGCGTAATTCACGTCACGTATCGAGGCCTAAAGCTATACCACACCATTTTGTAACATAACAATTTATTATAAATGTACTGGTATTTATACAATTTGCATAAACATCGCCGGTGTTTATACCTGTTTCGTAATTGTTATCAAGTGGAAAAAAAATGCTAACTGGTATCAGTGTGCATTAAAGGCATTCCTTTAAAAATATTTCACTTTTACTGGTTTGCGCAGAAGATGGTGCGCAAAGGGTACATTTCTAATGATATTGTCAGAAACGTGATTCTTAAATAAAGTAGTGAAACGGGTAAAGAAAGGTAGTGAGAAGTTTGACCTTGGTGGAAACGTATTAATCTAATGGTTAACCCTCACTTTTCTGACTTCACCTTGATAGTTACCACATGACCTTTCAAATTGCGAATGAGGAATAGGAGGTTCATTGAACTTGTAGAGTAGGTGAACACTCGGACATTTACGATAATCCTTTATCGCTAAGGAGCCCAAGAATCATAGGGAGATATGTATGCGATTTTCAGAACCTGTTATGGTCGTTCCAGAGCCTTCCAAGGTGGTCTACAATTGCAGTAATAACTCAATTATCCTCTCTGGGTCCGTACCCGCCTATCTGCCTCTTTTACTCTCAAATCTCTCACTCGGACCCTTTTGCGCTCCCTCCACGAGAACTTTTCTCTTCCTTTGAATCTTCTTCTCCTTCTCCCCTTTTACCCATTCAGTAAAAAAATACCTTCTCTCTCTATTATTCTCTTAGCCCTTAGCTCTTAGTTTCCTGCCCAAGTCAATCTTCGGGAATTATTTTTCCTTCCATTATCAGAAACGCTTGTGTTCAATGTTCAGTACACACGTTTTTCTGTCTCTCAAGAGATGCGACTGATTGCTGTTCGAGTTTCACAAGTCACTCTGCTTCGCTCCTCCTCTTCTTTCATCCACTCGATCCTGGGCTTCTGGCATAACTTGGATAGTCCTCTCATGATTGTTTTCTCAAGAATTTTTTTTCTCGATAAACCCAAAGTGACTTTTAAAAATTAAATTGGGTAAAATTCGTGAAATATTTTATTGTATCAAAAGTTTAAATGATTTCATTCTGTTGCGGTATTTGATTCGAAAGGGAATATTAGAATCATGTGTGTGAGGATTAAATATAGAGAGTGTTTACATTTTACGTGCGACTTGGACAAAACAGACATGAACGTACTTAAGTCGTTTGCATTAAATTACAGATTAGTGGAATTTATCGTCTTTTCTAAACATAAATTTCAGACTGTGAGCATAGTGATTTATTTTTGACTCTTTCTATAAATGTAGAATACAGGAAGTTTAAATTCATGGAAAACGGTAACGATCGGATATGATCGCGACCACGCGACTCGCTAATTGTTATCTTCTAATCTGACCAAGGGTCAACTTGCCTTTTCCTAAATAGCGTGAGAGAATTCGTCCTCCTTTTGCACGAGTATAAACACAAAAACTTGTTGCTACTCCTGTCTTTTCCTTATCATTTACAGTAAAATATTTCTCAGTGAAATATTTAAAATATTTCTCAATGAAAAAAAAAATTATTTATTGTGATAACAAAAAAAATTAACAAATTATTTATTTTTGCACGGATTGGCATGGTCAAATCAAACGATTGCTTACAATCACGTTTAACTTTTCGGCAATTAAAACTTATAATTAAATAATATTATAGAAGTATTACAAATTAATTTACATTAAATATAATAATTATAAAATAATTATTTCGATGCCACCATGCCAATCCGTGCAAAAATAAATAATTTGTTAATTTTTTTTTTGTTATCACAATAAATAATTTTTTTTTCATTGCGAAATATTTTACTGTAAATGACGAAATGGCGGTGGATATTAAGCTGACTAATAATAAATGTAAAATTTGTTTTTTTATTGGCCGCATTAAATAAATTATTTTGGTATAGATGAAATGAATTTATTTATTTAGCTATTTTACTCTAAATGTCCAAATGGCGGTGTCGGACATTTAGCTTACTGCTTAGACAAATAGACGATATCGACGTGTATTCGTCTAACTGTCAGCAGTCAGCTAACTGTCTGGACACTTAGCTTAATGTCAGATTCGTCTAAGTGGCCACGACAATGATATTCTTGATTATACTGGTCAAATTTATGACATTTTTTACCATACTTATGGAGACGATGATATTTTTGATCACATTAGTCATATATCTTCATCTTGATGATTTTTAAAAACCTTTTAATAGAGATGAATCGATCACAGTAATTGTATTCTCGAAAATATTGTCCAAACTGATGATATTCTTGGTTATATATTAATATGATGATATTGATGATGATATTTTTACAAGATTTTACTAAATCATATTTATCAACTTCAATATTATCATCTCAATGATATTCTTGATTATGATGGACATAATAATATTTTTCGTAATATTGTTTAACTTAATTATATTCTTGTTCATATTAATCAAGAAGATCATATTCTTGTCCAGTAGTGATCAAGATGATCATCTTTTAGGTCATATTAATCAAGATGATGATATTCTTGTTTTTGGACCACTTATATTCTTGATCTTGACGATTGAAATTCCTGCTATTGATAATAATTAATATTATTGAACCTAATCATTGATATTCTTAATCTTGATCATTAATATTCATGACGTTGACAAAATTTTTGCTATAGATAATTGATATTCTTGATTTTAATCTTTGATATTCTTAATCTTAACCACTGATATTCATCATTTTGATTATTAAAATAATTTTTACTCTTAAATCATTGATATTCTTGATCTTAATCATTGATATTCTTTATCCTCATCGTTGATATTCATGATCTTGATAAAAAAGAGTTATTCCTGATCACATCGGTCAATATTATCAACATTCTCAATCCAATTGATAAATCTCACCCCATTCTTCCTACTGAGAAATAAAATCAAACAAATAACTTGATTATTTTATTATTTTAATAAAGTCACGCCTACTGATTGAGTGCTGGAAGGAATTTTCATGATGTATTGTTGAAACGCTTTCTCGCGTGTTACCAATCGGTGGAGCTTGTTGAGCGCACAATTAGATAATTAAATATCGTGCATAAAAGGTAATGCGTTCTCTAGATGGATATATATTTGAGAATGTATATATGTATATGCAAAAAGAGGGTGGGTGAGTGCAAGTACCACTACATGGCATCGCATGTGAGTACACGCGATTGGTATCTGGGAACCATCTAAGTATAGCAAGAGCAACAGCACAGTGTGCAGCGACACGCTTCGACGAAACGTCTAACGAGCGACGTGTTAAAGCTAGTCCCATATGAGTATACTCTCGAAACTTTGCTTTTCAGTTGTCCATTTTACACCCGAGAAATAATCGCCAAGGCATGCCAACATGACATTCGATTTGACCAAGCTGTCACTGTAATATACGCAACGATTCACTGGGGACATGAATTCCTTTAAAGCAAGAAATTCGTCGCGATTTTCAGATTATGAAAACAGTAAATTTTTTGAATGTCTGCTTTGAAATTTTTTTTCTAAGGTTGTCAAATTAAGGCAAAAAACGTAAAAGTGTTTTAAAGCAAAACTATTACGTTTTTTGTCTCAACTTGATATTTTTAAAACATTTTTTGAGGAATAACAACCCGGATAGCATATATACAGTTTTTAATGCAGTAAACTACTATCAATTTGATATCCTTAGAAAAACTGTGGAAGGAATAATAACCCGGATACCATACAATGTTGTATACAGCATACTGCATCGTATCAAAACACTTTTCATACTTTTTTTCTCTATTTGATATCCTTAGAAAAACTGTGCGAGGATAATATCCCGAATAGCATACAGTATTGCATGCAGCAAACTGCAATCAATTTTATATCCTTAGAAAAATTGTGCGAGAAATAATATTCTGGATAGCATAGAATGTTATATGCAGCAAACAGCATTGTATTAAAACACATTTGATACGTTTTTTGTCTCAATTTAATATTCTTAGAAAAACATTGCGAGGAATAATAACCTGGATACCATACAGTATTGCATGCAGCAAACAGTAATCAAATTGATATCGTTAAAACAATTCTGCGAGGAATAATATTCCGGATAGCATTCAAACTTGCATGCAGAAAACTGCAATCAATCAGCAAGTTTCGAAAATTTGCATTGTGAAATTGCTTGATATCCAGGTATTCCAATAGGTGAAACATTTAACATTTGCAGCAAGTTTGCAATTCAGAAAAAAAAATTCAGAAAATTCCCAAACATTTGTTGCCAAACAAAGAATTAAAAATTAGATATCTTCATTAATTTTCTACCTCTTGTGTTATTTTTTCCCCTCCACTGATTCTTGTTTGTTTTGTTGCTACTTTGTTGTTGTCGTCTCTCTTTCTCTGTTCGGAAATCTCTCTTTTACCTGAACTTCCCCTTTTCATCTTTCTCACTCACTTTAATGGTCGTTTTGGCTCTACTCATCTCGCTCCCTCCAATTTATTTATTCGCATCCTACCGTCGTCGTCGTCCTTTCCTTTTGCCAAACCAATCTTCCATCCCCGGAGTAAGACATTGAGGCACCTGCTAGAGTCCGGTACGATCAGGGTTATGGTGTTTGCAGGTTCAGACCAAGATGGTAGTGGGAGTCCTTGCACGGCATAGTCCAACGACTGTATTCGTTGTGGCAGGGGCCCTCGCCCGGCTGGGTGGTCCTACCGCTTCAGTTGTGTTCCGACGCGCTTCAAGTCGACACTAACAAACATTTTCTTTTGACCTTTGTACCAATTGCTCATAATTGTCTCAGAAAAAAACCATTTGTGAAACAAGTTAAAAATTCCAAAGTGTATCAATAGTGTAATTGGATAAAAAATTAGTGATCAGTGCAACATCTTGCTAACAGTTTCCTATGAGATATTTTGCACTTTTTTGCCACTTTCGACTTTTTCAAATTGACCAAAATTTTACAAAAGGGTTTTTTTGAATGTGAATCCGTCTCTGCTGCGTGAGGAGGGGGAGAAAAAAGGCTCTCAACTGTTACTATCCGCCAAGAAGGAGAAGAGATCATGAGAGGAAGGGATAGAGGAATAAGAGCGAATAACAACAAGTTACAAGGTGTGTAATCAAAAGCCGTTTTATTTAAAAGGGACGTTTTGATGAAGTGGTTAGTGGGAAAGCGTGGATTGAGCCAATCGTGTATGATTGGACGGACGTGAGAACCGCGAGGCAATCATCGATCAGCTCAGATGAGACGTGCAACGTGATATGCCGCCGTAACCACGTGATTCCAAAACAATTCCTCATTCTGTTTATTTAACACTCGAGGATTATTTTTCTAAATCGAATTTTCAAATTCTCTACTAGGAATCAATTTTTAGTAACAGTAGTAACTGTTTTTTTTAACTTTCCCCTTAACTATTTAGTTTTCTTACCAAAAAAATTTCCCAACGGAGAGAAGATAGCAACTTGAAGAGCTTCTCTTATACTCAAGGTGAGTCCTAATTTCACAACAAATTAGAAGGCCCAGGGCTAAATTAACTTGAAGATTCAGGTATATAGAAAGATTCTTGGGTCGAGAAAAAATTTTCTCCTATTTCCGCTCCAACGTGCTTCAGCTGGAAACGGGACTTCTTTATAGTTGGGCTTTTGTTAGAAAACGACACTAAAACTGGAAGTCAATTCACAAAAGACGACTTTCGGAGAAATAACTTTATTATTGTCATGGAGATAAACGCGGCTCCTTGAAAGTCATCTTCGGAAATAAATTACAACTTAGGGATATTAACTTTTTATTAATAGCCGAATGTGTGAGATTTACCCCTCCGAAAAAAACACGTACTAAATATTTCAGGGACTTAGGCCCGGAGATTTCTTCGCCTTCTTTTAATTTCAAATCTCCAAGATAAATGATCCACAAAAAAGTCCCAAAAAAAATTCGTCCAAAAATTGTTATTATAGTTTCGAATTGAAAATAAAAAAAAACAATGAGAAGGGAAAAGAGAGGAGAAAAAAATTTTCTTATTGAGTTTGTAAGATTATTTACTCGCGAGTTATTTACTTGATCAAACATAGCAAGTTTATAAAGGGGTATATAAGACAATTGTATGAAGGCGCGCACGAGCGCAGAGCGAACGAACGTACGAACGAACATAACACCGAGAACCAGTTCCCTCGTTTCATTGCGTTCGTTGTCCGATAATGACGCATAGCACGGCAAGCACGGTAACCACTGTCTGCATGGTCCGCGTGTCGAGAGCGTGGAAAAAAACGACTTTTGAGAACTTGATGTTTTCTCCTCTCTTTGAGAGAATGAAAGAAATAAAAAAGAAAAGAGAAGGAATAGAGTAGTAGTAGTACCTTCATCATTCAAAAAGTTTCATATTTTAAGTTCAAGGAAACTTTACAATACATCCCAACCGACCATATAGACTTTCACAAAAGCCCAGAAAACCCCAACAATGATCCATTAAATTTTATTACCGTTTTCGAGAAATAGCCCCGAAAAAATAAAATTGTTGCTTTTAAAAATGCTGAGATCATCATTTTTAACTATTCTTTGTTGGAAGTTTTAAGAAATTTTATTAGTGTTAAAATTAGATTCAACTAATTTTATAATTCATTTTTCTTTTTTACTTTTTTGTCAAGTAAATTTCTGTACCGACTGAAAACCTACTGTCGGTAAATTAGACTTTTAAGTTTCCAGGGTCGGTAATACTTCGTTTGTATCCCGAGTATGCACGAACGGATCCGAATGAAAAATTTTCCGCCATATTTGCAATTAAAATCGCAATTAATAAAAATTTGAAGTATGATTACTTCCAAAGAAAGAAAATGAGAAGAATGGGTGAAAATATTTACCAAACCAGGAGAACCAAAAAGGCAACAAAAAGAAAATCAAAAAAACAATAGAAAGAAAAACAAAAAAGAAAATAACAAAAAAAACTGTAAATAAAAGAAAAACAGATAAAACAGAAAATAACAAAAAAAACGAAATCAAAAAATAGAAAAAATATCGTTAAATAAATACAGACCGCTAATGATTTTCTAGTCGATTAAGCCTTTAATAACATATTCTTCCCGTGATGTATAATTTATTCTAGACGTATACACTATATTAGGTGAGTTGTAAAGAAGTCACGGCATAATTAACAATAAGCGTGAAAGATACAGTATCATTATCACTATTAAGTTAAGTGCGTTTGATAAATATGCGCGCATGCCTTTCGTTACTTGTTGATAATTAACCAAGTTTATTGGACAGACGAGGGTGCGAGAGAGAGAGAACCCTTTTATTTAACAATTTAATCATTGGGGAAAATTATACGTTGTAAATTATGTTCGTATCCTCGCACGTGTTTAGTTCGCGTTTGAAAATTTCCACAATCATTGATGTCCCTGAAATTAGCGTCGACTCTCAGCATCAAAAACTGGTACTTTGGGTTTATAGAGATGAAAATTTCAATAATTTCCATTTTATGGACTTAAACCTCTAACGCCTAAATGTACAAAATTTTATCATGAAGTTTGAGGACTTATTTCGTTATTTAAAAATCAATAAAAAAATTAATAAATCATCATTTCTTATGTTTTCATGTGCGTTCTATCAAATGGCATTACAAACAAAATCAAAAATTTATAAACAAAAAAGTTATTAATGTTTTTCATAAAACAGTCCGATTTTTTTCAATTTTTGTTTAATTTTCAATTACGAATCCAATTTTCAAAATCAAATTAATCACTTTCAGGTATATCACGGAGGAGATACTTTCATGAGACTTTTATAGTATTTTCCTGACCATACTGATCAAGACGTTTTTTTCTGAACTAGATGTTGATGATAATCATCATACTGTTCCAGATTACCATATTCTTGCTCCTGATTGCATTTTTGATTATACTGCTAAGGATAATCAAGATGATCCCATTCTTGATTAGAATGATCTTATTCTTGACCAAGATAATAGTATTCTTTATTATACTGCTCAGGATGATCGTATTATTGATCAGGATAATCGTATTCTTGATCGTACTGCTCAAGATGATGGTATTATTGCTCCTGTGGATAAATATGATCGTATTCTTGATTATACTGCTCAGGATGATCGTATTCTTGATCATAATGCTCAAGATGATTATATTCTTGATGAAGATGAGTCTAATCTTGATTAGGACGATCGTATTCTCGATTATACTGCTCAGGATAATCATATTTTTGATCAGGATGATCGTATTCTTGATCATACCACTCAAAATGAACATATGCTTTCTATCTTATTTTCGATGAATTGTTTTCGTTTCTTCAACTCAATTAACTCGCGAGGTGAGTCTTTTCCACTTAGAAGAAAAATAATGATGTGTTTGTTGTAATATCTAGCGACACTTCGCCTCCTTCCCCACTGTGAGCAATAAATGTATAGTCGCACGAGCTAGCAAACCATCATGCACCTGGGAAAGCGCGAGGATGAAACATGTAATCATGAAGATTCTAGTTTAGTAAAGATAATTATAGGTTGTCCATGGGCCCGTAGGCTCTGCAAAAAGGTTCTGGCTCCATCTAAAATGAACTGAAGGACCAGAATAATTCTCGAGAGTGTATAAACCCTTTCTCTCTCTCTTTCTCTCACCACTGTGGGTTGGATCAAACTTGTCTCGTCAGAATTAAGAGATCTAACTACGTAATTTCTTCATCGTCCTCTTCTCCTAGTTCTCATCGCATATAAGCTTCGGGTTATCCTAATCTTTGACCAAATTCGCCGATTTCTAAATTCCCTTTTCTACAATTTCTAGTTTCCTTTTTAAATTTTCAAAAATAAAATATTAGGTATGTTTTTTTAATTTTTTCAGTTGAAAATTTAATTCAATTTAAGAAAATTCAATAGAATTTAATTTAACTTAATTTATTGAAATTTAATGGAATTCTATTTCTATAAGTAAAAAAGGAAATTAATAATAACCATATATTTTGTGCATTAATCGGGCTTCGAATATTTATATTCAAAATCTAAAGCCCTATAATAAAAGCCATTCGTAAGGTTTCCTGATCCTGCTCTAGTATTAAAACTCCACATATATTTATTATCCTCGAACTCGTGTTGTTTTTTCGTCTTCTTCTTCTTTTTTTTGTTCGAATTTTTGTCGAGTCTTTTAGTGATCATTGAAGGGGAAAAACGAGTCGACTCTATATGAGTTCAGATAAGAACTATAGAAACACGAGAAAAGAGAGAGGCCATCGGGCAACCCCTGTTGTTGCTCGTTGAAAAAATATTTGCCTTTACCTTTGTCGCGGATTGTATGCAAATATCAGCACGAGCGCCAGGGCGCAATCCCGCGATTATTTATACGTTCGCACTCGACTGACTGGGAAGAAAAACATCGTTACCGTACTTCAATCTCATGTATGCGTATATTCGACTTTTAGTACTATTGTGTTTTTTTTCGCTTGACTTTTTATATCGAGTATTATATGTATAGTAAAACAAGAGAAGTGGAAAAAATCGAATGACACGAATTGTCGCCCTTTCAATTTATCTAAATGGGTTCATCGATGTGTATGACGGATGATTGCTGACACAAGGCGGAACCACCGAAAACAAAAATTTTGATTACAAAATAGACTCTGCTGTCCTTATTCAAATACAAAAAAACAATAGAAAAATCAGTTTATTTCCCCTTTTTAAAATTCAATTGAACTTGTGTTCGATAAATATTGTGCATTAACTGTTATTGAAATTAAAATCACTGAAGCGTGTTGACAATATAATTATTTCCTTTCTGTAGTGAAACAAAAGGGTTCGTGAAAATAACAATAAAGGAAGGCGTGTGCCACCTTTCCTGCCATGGCGCTAAGCAATCAAACAAGAAGCCAAACAATGACGTCGAGAAGCCAAATCATGTAGCCAACGGAAAAGAGGAAGATAATCCGATTTATTATCCGCTCCATTTACCGGGGTTTATTATTTTCCCTCTAAATACTCCACCACCAGTTCATGAATTAAAAATCCTCTAAATACTTCACTATCATTTTTTGAATTAAAAATCCTAAAAATACTCCAGAAAACATTTAAAATTATTGAACTATTTTCGAGTTTTACAAAATAAACTTTGTGAATCCACCCTTTAAATACTTTGTTGAGTATTCTCGGAAGCAGTAATTGATCCAAATAATTTCTTATATCACAAATCCGCAAAAACAAAAAAAGAATGAAGTGACAAAAAGCATGAAACCATATATAAACATCAATACAGCCGGTTTTGGGAAATGATCGAAAGCGTTAATTTTCGGATACTGTTGAAGAACCAGAAGCTAACCGCTTTGGAGAACAAGTTTACTCGACGTCTCAATCGTGACGAGCCTTTCAAACAGGCTCTCGGTTCACCAGATACATATATGTGTATATGTGTATCGGAAGGTCGAATGTGGTCGCAATGATAATATGCCGCGGGTTGTGGTCAAGTTGATGATCTTTGACTTGGAAAGAGAGTTCGGCATTTCTCGTGTACGAATAAAATACGAAACGAAAAGGGAATAGAGAGGCAGAGAAAATGAAGAAGTGAGAGAGAGAGAGAGAGAGAAAAAGAATAAGAGAGTCACGAGAGATGGTGACGCGAGACGCTCACGCAGACACTCGACACGAAATCTGCTTCGACCGAGAGCAGACATCTCTTTGTTGGCATGACCAGTTTCCTCTCTCTAAATACATACATGCCACAAGCAAAGTCCTCGATCTTATCCTAAATCCTCTGATCAAATAATTCAATCAATCAATTCTCTTTTTTTTACTCTTTCTTAATATATTATTAGTCAGGCCTTGGGAATTTGTTTCTTTTGTTTGCAATTTTTTTTGTCGAAGGTGACCCAGTTGTTACGTTTGTCAAGAAGATTGAGTTGTTTTTTTGGTTCTTTACAGTTTGACGGTCGTGGTATTGAGTCGCACTGTGAACGGTGTTTTATAGTTGCTGTTAGGTGTCGCCATCTGTTTGTGGTCATGACAATTATGTCTGGTTCTAAAAGTGTCTGAAACTTTTAGGAGTTCTTAGCTCTGTATGTTCTAGCCCCTAAAAGCTTTAGTCTCTAGAAGTTCTTGTCCCTAAAAGCTTTAATCTCTAGGAGTTCTAGTCTACATTAGCGACTCCTTATCTACCAGAATTGATAACGTTACTGGTGGCGATTTTTAAAAACATAGTATCCTATACAGTTACTGCTAGGGTCTTTGCTAGTGGTGATGATAATTACGCTTAGTGACGATTTTTTTAAATTCTAGTCTTTTGGAATAACTGTTGGGGTCGCCCTATGTCGATGCTAATAAAAACCACTCTTGGTGGACGATGATAATTGCAACTTTTGGTGGCCGCAATTAGGTTTAAGAATAGTCTAATCTTCTCTAGGTTTTGGGTTCTCCTTTATTGATGATGCCTCGGGTGACGATTTTTAGAAGCTTCAGTCTTCTGTAGTCGCCATTAGAGTCGCCCTTTGTCAATTCTGTTAACAACCACTTCCCTTCTAGTGGAATCCCCAACAGCACGTCTAGGACTAGTTCCTCTAGGACCTGAACCATCAGTTAATGTCCTCGAGATTACCATTGGTCTGGGGAATTTAGGACATCCCTAAGAATCGTAAGAACTGGTAGAATGTCCACTAGGTTTTTGGATGTTCAAATCTCCCAGAAACTCCGCTTGGGTCGCCCTCTGTCCATGCTGTGTGGACTAAACACTGCACAAACATCTGGTGACAACATTTAGAAGCTCAATCACAATTTTCAGAAAAAAGACGTTCATAAAGACAAAAAACCGTTTGGTTTTTATTTGTCCAGCCAATCGCCATCTCCTATCCAGAAGGATAGAACTTTATATAAAGGAACACAAACGTCAGTTCGAACTCGTTCATTCCCCAAGATGAAACCGGACTCAACAAAGTAGTGGTAGTCATTCACAGGTAGACGTATTCACGTGTATAAGAGAATCGAGGGAGTTACATATTTGTTACGAGACAGTGTCTCTTTCTCTGTTGAGAACGTGATTCGCCTTCAGAATCGGAATAAAGACCTCCGGCTCATAGTTGGCTTTCTGTCTCCCGATTGAAACTCGAATAAAACACTCTCTATACGTACGTCGGCAGTCGTTTTCTCTCCCTCTTGTCCTTTATTCAGGTAACATTTGCTTTAACACACACAGAGTGTCCAACAACCATATCGATGTGTGCGTGTGTACATACACTTGGACACTCTCGCCAAGTTACAGTTTTTCCAGCAAAGGGTGACTGGAGCAAAAGAGAGAGAGAGAGAGAGAAAGAGAGAAAGGAAACCGCAGACGAGAGAAGACCGTAGTAATTAGTGGTACTAAGTGCGAGATACCTTTTTCTTGCGGTACATGCGCGTAATTACACGAATGAATGACCGGTGCCGACGTTAAGGTAGAGAAAAATGCGATTACACGCACAACAAAAAGGAAATACTTGCGGAAAACTTGTGTTGTTTTAGCCTTACAGGAAATTCACTCCTGTGCTCATTAATTTTTTTTCTCCACCAAAGCCGTCTTTATTATACGGATGGGTGCCATTTTTATGTTTCTTCCATTGGAATTAGCTTTGCCAATGCAAAAAGTTGGAATGTCATTTGCGACTAAATTAGATATTAAAAGATCCAATTAAAACTTTAGTTTTCCAATTTTCGCCTTGGAGATATTACCGTCTGGTTTCGAAGTATTACTTTTTTTATACTTAAGTAGTACTTTTTTACTGTAAATTTATATCTTTTCTGAACTGATGGAAAAAGTTACGTTGGTCTATTTTAATGCATCACTAATGATTGTTCCCATCTTAAGAGTGTTCTACACTATTAATGACGTAACGTCCCCTATGACCCCTATCCTATCTAACTATAGGACCTTAGAAAATACAGATTGTAAAAAGCTTTCGATCCTTTTTATTTTATCAAGATCTAGTGATGCTGACAGAACCTATACAAGAAATGATAAGTACACATTTCTTGTATGTAATGTTTCAATTCCCGATTGGAAAATAAAAACTAATATGTAATTAAAAATGATTGATAATCGAGTGCAGTAAAAGCGAGGTTGAATCGTGACACAATCTTCACGAGGTTATTCTCATACAGGTTGAGTGAAAAACACCATAGCGCCCCAGAGAGATTCAAGGCGCCCTATCTGAGAATTATTTATGATACCTGATAGAGACACGGTCCTGGCCACGATGTCTAAGAGGCAAGACCCACGCACGGCATTCCCATATCTCTCATCCCTCTTTGTTACATCGCCCTTCATCTCATTCCCCCACTTTTCTTTCCTTCCCTCCTCCCCTTCCTGTCAACATGTCTCTTCCGCTCATTTTTTGCATTATATTCTCTGTGTTATACCAATTTTCTCTCTCTGTTTTTATTCCGAAAGAGAGAGGGAAAAGAGAGATTCGTAAAATTCTTGCATCAGATGATCCGATCTTCCAAACCGAAAACCCCGATCCAATCTGTAGATTTATCGAGTCAGGCACGAAGGTAAAACGGTATTGGTTCCACATTGTTCGTGACAATTGAGACCAGTTCTTGTTTATACCATGTGCTTTCTGATAAAAAGAAATAAAAGAAGCTTCGAACTGTTTTTTTGGGGTTGAAGAAAGTTTTTCTTGGTGGAACTTCTTAGTCGGATTCATAATCTATGCTTTCATCCAGATCTGCTGTTTAAAGTAAGTTGCAGTTGTCGTTAGGTCGAAAGTCGTTTAGCGTCTATGCGACTATCGACCTTATGACAAACGGGACTTTTTAGGTTTGGCCAGCAGATCAACTGGGAAGTTCATGAAATCATTAAAGCTTTTGCTTTAATGATTTCATGAACTTCCCAGTCATATTTCACTAAGTCGAGAATGATTTTTCATTCTCGACTTAGTGAAATATGACTTTTCCCTCGATTACTGCATATCATCATTCTCGTCATCGATTCAATAAATTTCTCTCCATGTTTGACTTTGGAGGAAGAGATTATCTTTTAGACCATAGAATATAAAACCCGGTACCATAAAGCATCAAACGTATCTTAATGCTTAGGGGCTACAGGAATTGAGTTCCGATTCTATCTGCACAACGTAATAACTTAATCGAGTGGTAAGTTCGTTGGTGTCGGGAGGAAGAAAAAGAAAAGGGATGAGGGGGGGGGCTATATTGTCGATGCACGGGGGGTCGAAAGAATCGGTTGGAACCCAATGTGGGCGTTTCGGTTCCCACCCTCTTCATTTACCCAAAGGCAAAAAAAAATTTTTTTTTACCATCAAGGGCCGAACGCACATACACGTTTCACTCCCAGCTTTCAAATGAATACCAGACGGAATTAATGTTTTCCGTTTTATAAATACTTTTTAAGTTACTTCAATAAACGATTAATAGGCGTTTAAAATACTACCGTTCTCATCAATAAGAACAAATAAAATTTTTCCCGTATCATAAAGGATTGAAAAAACTCTTGTTTTGTAGATAATACCCGCATTTCCCATCTTTTTTTTCGTAGAGAATAAATTATCGGATTCGAGTGATTATATTAGGTAACTTGAAACCCCGGCAAAAGGAACGTTTGCAAATTCTTATTCTGGAGCGCGAGAAAGTGTCGAGTCGTAAAATTGTAAGGTTGCAGGCGGAATATATATGCATACATACAATACAGTCACAGAGGATCAGCTGCAGGTACTCCTAAGGTTAAAAAACAAAGTAGAAGAGAAAAAAATAAAGTTAAACGAAAGAGGACTATGGACTCTTGGTTTCGCAGACTGTTTCGGTCGTTCATAAATCCTCCTATACGGGTTCTCTCTCTCTCTCTCTCTCTCTTTCTTCCATTCTCCAACTTGACTCCTTCACTGGAGACTGAACCTCAGGTGCTAAAGGTGTATTCCGGCATCTTGATTCGTCTTTTCTAGTCGGATTCAAAGGAATGAATTCGGCAAAACCACACACCTGCCTCTCATCAGCTGCCGTCAATTAGGTTTTTAAAGAAAACAAAAAGGAAAAATTTAAACGGCTCGGTAAATAAATGCAGATTATGTTTACATCAGATGGGAGATTATCGATTGGTCCTCTAGGTTTTTTCGACCTAGAGGCGAACAATAAATTTTCTGGTTAATTTTAGCTCTTGCATTCGATTCTAATAGCAGAGGGTAGCATACGGATAGCATAAGTTTTGGTTATCAGTGAGATATCCTCAATACCCGGATGATATTAAGGAATTCGCATAACAGCAAAGGATAACATACGGATAGCATAAGTTCCGGTTATCCGGAATGTCCAGATGCCGTTAAGGAATTGGCTTATATAGAAGCAGTCAAGCATTGCATGAGAAAAATTAAAGCACATTTTTACAGGTTTGTCATTGGGAGTATAAAAATGAAAAACTTGGTTCGCGTGCGCGAGCAAACTTGCATGAACATTGGCAAGCGAGGCGATAACTATAAGAGCAATGGTGCTGGTAAAGGTACGCGAACGATCGAGATTACGTGGGCGGATACACTCGCAGTCCCGTTCCTGCGGGTTGTCGCCATGCACCATACCCTCGTTTCCCCTCGTTCCTTTTTACCATAGGACTCATGTCCCTTCAGCACTATATATATACACGTAGGTGTACCACAAACGAGTATTTACAATAATGTTTGCTTTTTAGGTCTCACGCGTGTTCATACACTACTTCTATATCTGAATCGATTTTTTCCCTTCTTGTAACCAATACATGTCTTTAAACTTGAAAAAATTATCCCGGTTTCTTGAAAAGTTCATGAAACAAAAACTTGAACAGTATTCAAGAACCTATTGCAAAGAATCTTGCCTGCAATTAGGCTCAATCTTGGTGATAAAGATTACTAACTACTGGTAACTCCACTAACTTGAAAACACTTTCCCTAATACTGAAGAAGTTCGCAGTGTGGCGCTGATAGTAAAACTTTGTACACCTCTCCAATTCTGTTCACCTAACGTTAAATGGGAAAAAAGTTACTAAATGTAAATGCAAAGAACTGGAATATAAGATACGATTTAATTCCATTTCATGTGAAATTTATTTTCCATTAAAAACTATTTTATTGATATAATTTCGTAGTCGTGAAATCGTTGATCGCGCAGAGACGACAGGTTTTACGGTGCAAATGTATATTAAAATTCCCTCGTCATACACAGCAGGATATGTGAAATTAAAAGTCTGCAAATTTAACTTGTTGTCATGAGTAAAATGTTTCTCGAAAAAGATTTGTAGTGATGGTTGGAGGGAAAAGGAGCCGATCCTTTTTCGTATACCTCTTTTCTCACTCACTATACACATATGTATATACCTACACACTTCCAACTCAGGCTTCGAGCAAGCCAAGATTCGATGAAGACATTAAAACCGAGAAAGAGAGTTAACGGACGAACGAACCGACGGGCGGAGACGAGATTGGCCCTGGAGATTGCTTACGGAGCCTCCTGGTAAGCGCGAAAGTACATACGCAACTCGATTTTGTCTGACGGTGACAAATCAAAATTCCCCCTTCTCCAGAGTGCATAAATCCCTCTTTTGACAAACCTCCAAATATCAAAATTCTAAAAAAGTTCAAAATTTCAAAAAATAGTAATTTCCTAAACAAATCATTGTTTAGAAAACAGGCAATAATTAGAACTACCGGTCTTTAATAAAGTAATTTTATTCATTCACGATTCCTGCAAAATGAACGATTTTCAAACTGATTAAAATATCATCAAGTGAATCATACCATAACGAATGTGCGGTAATTACTTTTGTATAATCATATATATAGAAGTTAAAAATAAGATAATTAGTCGCGTGCCAAGTACCCTGGGGCTATTTTAATTTTCCATTTAATAACAATAATTGTACAATTCGTTTTACAAATTTGATTTTCTGAAATCTCCGCCCTTTTTTGCATTACAATGTTGGCTGTTATAATAAGCGAGATTAAATGCATTTTGTAATTATTTACAATCTCAATGGTCGTTCTACTTGTTAGCCGTTCATGTCTGACCCCCTAACATTTAATGATCAACGCAGTGATAATTATATTCAATTGCTTCCAGTCAGACACCCGCTGTGTTCACGATAAACTTTCATCACGAGTTCCCGGAGTTGAAAAATTTATGTTTATTAATCAGTAAGCAATTTTTCACATCGTCCCCAACACATTAGACGCAGTTTAATATATAGTGAAAATGAAAAATTGACTTCGATTATGTCATGAAGCGCCAAATCGAACATAGCGGCAAGAGTTGGAAACACGTCACCAAACATTATCAAAGTGGACAAATAAAAATCGAATAACCAAAGTGGACAAATTCGAAATTATTTAGTTCACTCCAAGTGGAATGTACGTATGTTTAAAGAACATTTTAGAAGTTACGTATCTTCCAAGTTCAGTGAAGAAACCACGTATCTTTCTGTTCCGTGCAGAAACTACGTATCTCTGTCAGTCGCTTTAGAAACTTCTAATAATATTCTAATATTTTTAAGAAAAAAAATCAACTTTTGAAAAAATTATTACTTCATAACAAAATATTAACTTCAAAATAATAATAATAATAATAATAATAATAATAATAATAATAATAATAATAATAATAATAATAATAATAATAATAAAATGTAGATCTTCTAAAGTGACTGACAGAGATACGTAGTTTTTGCACGGAATAGAAAGATACGTAACTTCTAAAATGTTCTTTCAACATACGTACATTCCACTTGTAGTGAACGATTTGTAAAATATAGAATAAATAAAAAATAGAAATATAAACTTAAATATGAAAAAATTATCGAAAACTTATTATAATTCCGAAATTAGTATTTTAATTCGAATATCGAATTGGTGACACGAGATTAGTTTTTGTCGCTACAATAACCAAAAGTTCATACTTTACGACAATTTTATTTAAATTCCGAGATCATTATAAAGCAAAAAAAAACATAAGGAACAGGAAAAAAACTTGTCGAGTTGAGTTGTGTGACCTAACTTTCAAATTGTCTGTTGGCTGTAGAACTTTATGTATATTGGAACTTATCATATATGTCACACAAGGTCCAATGAATGGTAATAAAGTCTAGTCCAACGACGCAAAGACTTTTAAAACGAAGCATATAAGAGGGAACCTTTCGAAAATGCGCGTTTCCTGCGGGCGCGACTGAACAGGCGTGTAAATATCTTCATTAAGGAGACAGGTAACCGTACAAACGATTCCACCGACCTGTGTCTCCGTTTTAATGACGCCTTTAAAAAATTCCTTCTCTTTCACTATATATACATATACATACATGGGTGCTGCGCCTTATATACCTTCGTTTTATCACCAAAACACTTCAAAAAAAAAATTTCTTCACTCTTACGGGATCTAATTTATTTATTCTATTGAATGCTTCACCTGAATTATTCCTTTTTCATTTCTCCTGTGAGAGGAAATTGTATTTTTAACGGAGATACAAATTTGTAAGTGGTAAGTGAAAAAGGAAATAATGAGAAAAAGGGATTTCTTTTCTGAAGTTTGGATGGCGATGGACAGCTGAGGAATATATGTGCATCTCGGGGATATTCAAACCGCCGCTGGAAAATAAATATCTCCAGGACGTCCTAGGGATATCCAACTATCTGGAGAGTGAAAAAATAAATAATAAGAAAGAAGGATTTTTTTTCTGCGGTTCGGTTGTCCATTAGGGTGTCCCAAAAAAATAAAAAGTTTTTTCTATTGGGTCTCATCCCCTAAAACTCTTTCAAATTGTGTAAAAATAAGAACACAATATTTAGAAATAAAAAATTTTAATATTAACCCGTGGTTCAGAGCCTTTGAACCATAAAAACGCTAAAAATGTACACAGAGAAAAATGGAGTATTCAACTAACTATCTGGAGGGACAAACAGACTATATTTGAGGTTAAGTTTTTCGTAACCATCTCGGAGGGATAAATAGACACTCCGATGATTAATTTGACTAACTCGGAGGGAAAAGTTAACTGTCCAGAGAATCAGGCTTAACACTCAAAACCTAACCCTCTAAGTTTGACTATCCAGTTTTCTCAGTGTAGTGTTTTTTCATTTTTAACATAAATATAAATGTCAAAATATAATGAATAGGGTGTCATTGTAAAGATAATTAAATAACCTTTTGATCCATATGTCATAGTATAAGATTCAATGAAAAATTAGAGTGTTACAGTCGATTAAAGATCAAATTTCTTAAAAATTTTGATAATTTTTATTTTTTAGACACTTAAGTAACTTGTACTTTTTTACATTAAACAGTAAAAAATATTTAGGTTTTAATTTTTTTATTGAGAGTCTGTAACATTACGAAAATTTTTAGCCCTTGTGGACCTCGATTTGATTGAAAATGACAATTATATACTAGATTTAGTGAACGAAACTATTTTTTTCATTCTTATCATTCCTTCAACATTTGGAGCAAAAATTGAAACAATAAATTTAGATATAACCACTAAACTTACTAAAATCAGTGATAAAAAAATAATGAAGTCGCTGATTTAGAGTCCAATGTCAGTTCTTCAAATTTCAAAATGGCGGAGAACTTCATAAAAGTCGATCGAATTCGTCTCAAAATCGGGTAACGGATTTTGAGACGAATTTAATCGACGATTAAATTACGGATTTTTGTAATGTTACAGACTCTCAATAAAAAAATTAAAATCTAAATATTTTTTACTGTTTAATGTGAAATAAGTAGTAGTTACTTAAGTGTCTAAAAATCATCAAAATTTTCATGAAATTTGATCTTTAATCTAATGTAACACTTAATTTTCATTGAATCTTATACTATGACATATGGATCGAAAGGTAAATTAATTATCTTTACAATGACACCCTAATTATTATATTTTGACATTTATATTTATGTTAAAAATGAAAAAACACTAAAATTTTAACGTTTTTATGGTCCAAAGGCTCTGAACTATGGGTTAATATTAAAATTTTTTATTTCCAAATATTGTGTTCTTATTTTTACACAAATTGAAAGATTTTTAGGGGATGAGACCCAATAAAAAAAAACATTTTATTTTTTTGGGACACCCTATTGTCCATGGACATTCCGGGAATATTTAAACTGCTTCAGGCAAATGGATATCTTCAGGACGTCCCAGGGATATCCTAATGTATCTAGAGAGTGAAAAAAGTAATAATGATGAAGCATAAAGGAATGTCAATTTTTCTTCTGCTGTTCAGATGTCCACGGACAGCCCATAGGAATATTCAAACCGCCATTGGCAAATTGATATCTCCTCGACGTCTCAAGAATATCCGGAAGGATTCGGTGCTATTATGGAAGAAATAAAACAAAGTACCGTTATTTGGAAATAAACAGTAAAAAATAGTGAATAGAGTTCAAAAAGCTTAGAAAAATAGTCTTCAAACAGTTTTTTGAATTTTCCTCCTTTAGTTAACTTTTCTTGTTTGAAATAGTCGTGTTTCTTTTCCCTCGCCTTTGATTTTTCCGCTAAGGTTCATGATGGTCACATATCGTAATGCTTGTCAAGCCACGCGATCAAAGCAACATGCTCATCTCCGTTTCAAAACTACTTTGCGTGTAAAGTCTTCGAAACGATGCGTCTGCCGTCGCGCTATATATAACGTTATACGACCAAAGAACCCCAAAATTTACAGTCCAAATGATTCACAATCTGGACTAAAAGAAATTACATTATTATTATTCAGAAAAAATTAAATTTCTTGTTTCAAATGGAATAATTTCAACACCATTGTCAAAAGTATAAAAAACTTGAGGAATATCCATTAACGATTGTAAATGGTATAAAAAAAGTTGAGGACAGTTGAGAGGGAAAATTTGACCAAATTCTCATATTTCTGTCTTCCAGCATCCCTCATCAGTCTTTATTCTTCCTGGTCGCTTCATCTTTCCACTCCTCCCCCTTTCCTTTTCTCTTTCTTGATCTTTTGGAGTTGAAAATTCACCGCACCATATGTTTTTCCCTCCCTCATCTTTTAGCATGCTAGTGCGCCACGTTTCAGCGAGACTTACGGCAATAAATAACCGCGTGAACATTCGTCTTGTACACATTTCATTTACCCAAAATTTCTTCGAATTTGAATTTTTCATTAGAACGATAAATTTGCATTATAACATCATCATGATGCGATGGTTACACTAAATTGGTTCACTTGCTTTACTAAATCACCAAGTGGAATAGGAAGTGAAGAAATTATTGGCAAAAGTATCGTGGGATTTGCAAATGCGAGGGGAGGACAAATAAAGTAATAGATAAAGATAGATATGTGTCGGTTTCCGGCGTGTCGTGTTAACGACTTGAATCTTGTCCGTCGTTCACAGCCTCCGGTTCGAATAAGAAGATAGAGACACGCGCGCGTTGCCATGAGCGTAAAGAATTGCAAAGATGAAACAGAAAAGAGAGAGAGAGAGAGAAGAGTAACTTAAAGAGTAACTGAATGTAGGAGGCACCTAACTGATGTGAGAGAGGAAGAATCAAGAAGCGCCATACAAGTCATCTGGCACTCGACAGAATTCAAAATAGAATCGGCACAAAACTCTTCTCTTTCATGCTAAAGAAGAAGAAAAAAAACACCATGAGCCGTGACCAACAAACTTGACGATGTTTTTCCTTGTAATTATGCCGTTTATCTTTCCCCATTTAAATTTCATGTTAATCCTCCCCAATCGTTTTACACCTAAGGAGCTTCTTTTGTTAAAATGACACGCACTGTCTCTCAATGACATGTGGGACGATCTCGGTGAAAGGGACAACTTTTCTTTAATACACTCTTAAAATCAGTATTACTTTTTTTATATGTGACCTGCCGGAGGAGAAAGAACAAAACCAGAATTGCATTTCCGGTAGTGTACGTTCTCCCTTTCCAGGAATAAAAACCTGACCCCGTCCTTGAAGGACGGCGCCAGTGTTTTTTTTAGGGGAAAGAAAATACATACCCCATGTGGTTTTTATCCAACAAAAAAATTGTCAATTTCTTACGCTACTGATGTCTGGGGTTTTATTTTTAAACTTGATTTTGTGGAATTTTTCTCCAGTGCATGAAGAAAGATCATCTGTTTTTTTATGAATGAAGAGATCTTTTTATTATTCTGTTAAATGGTCTGGTGATTTTTTTGATGATTTGGTTGCAGAGCAAGTAGGATGGCTATTTATAGATTTAAAGACAAGGAAGATTTGCGTTGAGAGGGAAGGATTTAGGATGACTTATTGGTTCCTGCTCTCGTGAAGAGTAGGAATAATAAGTGATGGTACACGGAAAGAAAAATCAAGCGTTTTTAGTATGGACAGTTAACCTTATTTAGTAAAAGAATGCACATGCGCAATAGGCGTAAAATTTCTGCCGTATTTGTATCAATTTCTACGTTATCAGCATAAAAGTTCTACCTTTAAACGCATGGGACGTCAGTATACTACGATTGCAATAGATCCATGCTATTGTAGTATATGTTTCATGCAACTGAGGTATAAGGATTCGCCTCTTAAGCAGGGCGTTCATACAAAATTACCATAGGAAGTCTCCATACTAAAAACGCTTGATTTTTCTCTCCGTGTAGCAACACTATTGGTTGGAACCCTAACAGGGAATGCTGTTAGGGTATTAATTAATTACAGTTAATTAATTATAATTGTAATAATTGCAATTTAATCATGTCCTACATTTTAAATTGAACAAATGGGACAACAAATTTCTAACCATGCGTCTCTTTTGTATTTTTGCAGATTGTCCGGAAGTACCACGGCACTAGGAAGTCCTGGAGGTGGTAACGGGGGTGGTAACACTGGAGGTGGCGGAAACGGCGGAGACAGTGGCGGGCCAGGTAGTGGCGGTGGGGGTGGAGGAGGTGGTGAAGGGGCCACTGGAAATACGACTTCGAGTGGGGATTTCTTGCGTAGAAGTCACCCTCTATCGGAGCACACGGCTCTCCATCCAGCCTATCGGCTCAACTACATGGACCACCTTTATCACCAGCTCCAAGCGTCCACGCACAGTCCCAACGCCTCCTTACACGGTAATTGACCAACTATTTCAAACTATTTGAGCAAATAATTAAATATTAACTAATCCTCAAGTTGTGGATATTTCCGGATAACCTTGGGGCGTTCTTGGTTTGTCCATTTGCTTGCGGCAGTTCGGAAATCACTGTGATATCCATTGATATGCGGACAGCTGAGAACAAATGAATGTCCCTGAACGTCCTTCCAGGGATATTCTTAACATCCTTAATATCATCCAGATATTCAGGTTATCATTAGGTTGTCCTTGGAACATCTTGAGATATCTTAAGGGCATCCAATAGATATCCTAATTTCCGGATACGAATAGGTCATTTTTTGGGTATCCTGTAAAATCTATTGCTGTTAAAAATCTTTTAGCCAACAATCAGAGATCATTTTCTTAGTCCGATTCAAACTGACAAATTCCAAAATACCGAAAGAATTAAAAACAAGGTATTGTCTATATTACAAAAAAATGGTGACTAGGTAGATTGAAATCCTTGGATTTATGTAGCAAAAACTTTTGCTCATCCGGAAATACTTGGGTAATGATTTTACTAGACAAGAATGCTCAAACTTTTTGCCATCGGCCTCAATTTTCATCTGAATCTTAAAACTTCCGCGTACACTCAATTCACTGTCCTGGAGTGCCTAGATGGCTATTCATACGGGCGGATGCTCGTATGCTTTGTAAAAAGAAGCATCGTCAAAGAGTGCCCGCATTTCCGGCGGATGTTTTTTTTCTTTTGGTCCTATCGATAATTTCCATTGAACCACTTGTTTATCCTCTAGAATTACGTTCTGATTTGTCAATTCAGTTTTTTTTCCGCACTCACTTATTGTCTCCTGTAAAAAAAGTGTTATACCCGAAAACATTGAAATGACAAACAATAATTAAAATTTCTTTTCAGGACTGGGTGGTCTGGGACCGGAATACCTTTTGCACGCTGCTGGTCCTGGTAGCACAATTGCTTCATCGGAATTTCCATTTTCCATTGATGGTAAGTTTTCTACAAGTTGATTTTTTCAATTAGTATATAGAATTCTCTTTTTGGAGTTTGAACGATTGTTTCGAATCGTGAAAACGGATGTTGAATATAAGGTATTAGAGTGAAATAAGAGAGAAAGAGGACAGACATCGATAGATATCTAAAGAAAATGGTGAGAACAGAGCAAGGTTGGACCGAGGGACATGAAAGAGAGACTGAGATACGGATGAAAAGGGAGAGAGAGGTAGTTGCTGCAGTAGCTACAAGAGACGATTACGAAGGAAGGGTTAGACGGGGCAGCTCGTTAGCCGGTACCACTGCCGCATAATTGAATCGACTCGGAGCGACACGACCTCATTAACACCTTAACGCCTACCCTACAGGTTGTCTCACATTTCATCGTCAGTAGATTTGCCTTTCTTGCCACCCAAATACCCCTTCTAAATTCCCTTCCACAATTTTTCTCCATGATTAAATTCTTTCCAATTATTCCCTCTTTTGAATTTAGTAAAAAATCGTCAGAAAAGAAAATTATCCCTAAATTTTAGTCGAGGGAATTTTTCTTTACTTTTGAATGAGCCTATACATCTTTGGAATGCACCCGGAGTAGCACGCTTCGAGACGATCGAAGCAACCGATCGTAGGTACCAATTTACATGTCTCAATCTTATGTTCGGTTTGAGAAAAACAGAACGGGATCGAGACTCAAGAACAAGGCGTTGAGTGCAATCCTTCGACAGTCATTTAAAGACACAAGGGAATTACAGTTAAAAGACTTTAAATACTTTATGGACTTTTTTCTACTCTTCTAATAAAATAAAAAATTTATAAACATTAAATACCAAGTTACAAATTGGATAATTGACGTCTTATGTACAACAAAGTAATACCCGTTAAATCAAAAAGAGAAAATGTGGTAAACTTGGGTGCGGTTTACCACACAATGTTTTTTAACCCAGACTTATCACCCTTCTTCTTCGTATTCTTCTTTATTATAATAAAAGTCAAGTCTCGAAAATTTTTGCGGTGTTAAAAGGTTGCCGCTCGTTTTTTGGAGTGACCACAGCAAATTTGATCGCTCAACGAATTGGTTAAGCGGCCATTGGCCAAGGAATAGGTTCGATGATGATGATAAAGAAAAAAAAGAACAAATTCTTTCAAAGTAAAGGAGAACTCACTGATGTGAGTAACTCTATACTGTTTGCGTCCTCTTGATGGTGTGGTCAGCCGGGTGAAAACTGAGAACGAAGAAGTTCCTCGGTTAAAACGCGAACAGGCACTTCTCCGTGTTCGCTTATATGTGCAAAAGGGAAAAAAGGACAATTATTTCTACCAGACATATGTGTTCTTAAAGCGGGGATTATTCTCAATTTGAGTACTCTTTTCATTCTGCAATATGAGAGTGCTTCAGATTGTGTGGTGAACTTAAGAAAACGAGTACGATGGTTCCTGTATTACGTCGGTTACCTGCGGTCAATGGCAAATTGCTGTTAAAACGTTCAGGTCACAGGTCTTATTCAATTTTTAATTCTCTGATGAGGGGGGAAGAATAACGAGATTTGATTACGAGTTCTCGTATTGTTGAGAGATAGACAATTTTTAAAGTTGTGGGAATTGATAGAAAAATTCAATATTTGAAAGCTGGAAAGCTTGGCGGCGTTGAAGCGACAATTTCTTGGAATTTGGAGTTCCAGGACGCTACGCTAGGTGGCGTTTTGATGACAATTTATCTAGTTTAAGGACGTCACGCTAGGCATCAATTTTATTGTTTAGATTATAATTCGAAAATATACAAATTAAAATTCGTTAATCAAAAAATAATTATAAGTCAAACTTCTGAAAAGTAAAATTTAATTCTTTAATTTACAGGTTCAAGACTGGGAAGTCCACGAGCATCAGCAATAAGGGCGAGTCGTAAAAGAGCTTTGAGTAGTTCTCCATATTCGGATCGCTTCGACATCGACAGTATGATTAGGATCAGTCCAAATAGTTTAGCGTCCATAGTTAATGGGTCGCGAAGTAGCAGCGCAAGCGGTAGTTATGGACATCTTTCAGCAGGTAAGCTTCCTTTTTCCAAGTTTCCACTCTGTGTACAGTCGATAAAGTAGATATTAGACAACGCCGAATTAGAAAAATTTCCCTCCAAATTTGAACTTTCATATTTTCATTGTAGAAAATTAAATTTGATTTGGAAATTTTTTATTCAAAATTCATAGCAGAGTAGAAACAAAAAAACAGTTCAGACCTTGAACTTGATGGCAATCGTTTCATAACAGAACAATAAGGAATACATTAATTGATCAGCAGGTGTGATTCAAGGACGTTTCTTCACTTGATTTTAATAATGCACTACTTTGAAAACAACTCAAGATTTTTATTAATTTCTTAACTATAAACTGACCAAGTGCATATTTGTTTTAGAAGGTTTACTTTTGCGATGAAATCAATGTAATCAAGGAATTAGAATTCAAATGGCGAACGTGAGGGCGTGACTTGTTAACCGTAGTCTTCATTCTCAATTCACAAGTTGTAACGAGCGTGTACCATCATTTTGTTAAACGGGTTCAAAAATATTCCACAATTTTAACTGCCTTCTGGATAAATAAATTATTTTGGTCTCAAAAATAAATGTGCAACATTTTCTCGTTGGGGGTAAAAAAATTATTTTTCTCCAATCAAAATGAAGTATGAAAAAGTTTCTTAGGGAGAATTCAATTCTTATTCTGTTCACTTGCCGGAAGTTGGCTGACTCCTTGAAGACTATTAATTGAAAAATTTATTATTACACCTTCTGCATGTATACTTATCGATTCTTCGAATCTTACAAATATTCCGAAGTTGTAATTTTTTTTTAATTTTCGAGTTCTTTGGAATGATTTTTATTCATGATGATAAACGTATATATAAAGAATAAAGATAAAGATAATAATGAAAAGGGAGAATAAAGATTTGGTGGTAAAATTTGATTCCTTTTGTTGCAGCTATGAGTCCAGCTCTGGGAATGCATCCTGGAATGACACCGCATCTTCAACAATTGCAAGCTCACTTGTTGCGAAGCGCTGCTGCCGCGGCTCTTTTACCACACGCTCATCCCTTACAACCACCCCATCCTCCACCACCGCCACCGGCGCAAGCCACTCATCCCCATGGGCATTCACACCCACATTCCCATCCTCATCCCCACGTTCATTCACATGGTCATTCTCATAATCTCAGTCCGCACACCCAGCTCTTCCCAGTGTCACCACATTCCACGGGAACGACCGCCATCGTAAACCACGCTGGAGGAGTACCCACCAAAAGCGAAGTAAGTATTTGAAAAAAATCTCCAAGTTCAGTTTAAATAAAATTCTAATTGAGAACCCCTGCAGAAAATTCGCGCGCATCCCCTTACCCAAGTTTCATTGGTCAACGGTTTTTCCACAAAATGCGCGCGCATTTTTGTCAATTACAGAGTCTAGAAAACAAAACTTTGTTTAAAATAAGAAATTGTAATTATTACAAAAAATTAAACAAGAGATAAATTATTGCATCAATAAAACAGTAAAACGATGGGAAAATAAACTTGTTTGAAAAATACAAGCATAAATCCAAACAGGTGGACGAGTGAGACAAGTGTTGACTAACTAAACAGAAAGATTACAAACAAATAATATTGAATAATCGTTTCAAAATGCTGTTGGCATGTTTTTCTCTTTTTTTTGCAGTTCTACTGTTTCGCTTCACTTATTCTTTTGCAAAAAAAAATGTTCTTCGAACTTTGCTTTTTGGTCCTCTTTGAAACGGATTGGGTTACTATGCACAGTCCTCGGGTTACAACCAATCTCGTGCACATTATTTCGCTTCAGTCTTCATACAATTCCTTTTTTCTTTTCATCCTGATTTATTTACATCCGCGGCGGCGTTTTCATTTTTTATCTCAGAACCTTTCGTAAATCCCTCCCCACCCCCTATTTCTTCGTTCATCTCTCTGCCTCGAATCCGATTGTATCGGCTTGTACTTCGCTCCTTTACTCTCCTTTTGGCATTAGAGTTGTGGATGCTTCTGCATACTTTTCAGTATGGTGTGCACTGTTGTGCTCGCCACAGGTATGAGAAATGGTAGGGAGAATGAAGTGATGGAGGGGTTATAGAAGGAAAAACAAAACACGCGAGAAGGAGAGAGAGAAAGCTAAAGCTTGGGTCTGTGTTTGTCTCTTGATAGAGGGAGGGTAGAAAAAGAGAAAGAAAAATGCAAAAAGGCTCTTTGCCAGGGGCGTAGCGGGGAGTCACGTACTTGCACGTGCACGCGTTCAGACGGGTATCCGGAGTTACGTCTATATCAGGGAACTTGACTTCTTTAATGCTTTACGATAGTTTGTAAATATCAATAACATTTCTCCTTTTAGAAAAATTACCCAAAAAAGCGATCCAATAATACAAGACTATATTTAGACTATTTTTAAGAATTATATCCGATTTTAATTGAATCTTCATTCTAAAATCTTCAATTTAAAATCTTCATTCCAAATAATTTCTCAACTTTTTTTTCCAGAATCTGGATTCGTGTAGAAAAGCATCAGATGTCTCGAGTAGATCCATCACCGCTGAGGCTGATACATCGAGTCGAAGAACATCGACAAAGGTGAAGAAAGAGCCAGCCACGACAACAACTACCACGACGACGATACCTCCAAGTCATCCTCAAGGTAACAGTCCAAGTGAAGACCTTCGTGATGAACCCGGTGATTTTATTGAAACCAATTGTCATTGGAGGGATTGTGGTCAAGAGTTTCCATCGCAGGTAATTGTCATAATTCGCTGAATTTTTCTTTTGAAAAATAACTTTTTTACAACTGATTGAAATCTGATAATCATTTCGGGGTTTTCTAACGTGGATTTATTTCAACAGGACGAACTAGTTAAGCACATCAATAACGATCATATCCATGCGAACAAAAAGAGCTTCGTTTGTGGATGGGAAGATTGTTCCAGGAAGGAAAAACCGTTCAAGGCTCAATACATGTTGGTTGTTCATATGAGAAGGCATACAGGAGAAAAGCCACACAAATGTACTGTAAGTATCAGCAATGATGATCAGTATCAGATGATGAAAATTAATTTTAGGAGTTGAACTTGGAAATCTTATTTCTTCTTCTTCTTTTGTAGTTCGAAGGCTGTTTCAAGGCGTACTCGAGGTTAGAGAACCTAAAGACGCATTTACGATCTCATACCGGTGAGAAACCGTACACCTGTGAATATCCTCATTGTCAGAAAGCATTTAGCAACGCCAGCGATAGAGCCAAACATCAGAACAGAACACATTCTAATGAGGTGAGTGGAAATTCCTTTCAATGTAATTTCCCGGAGTAGTAAACGGAAAGAGAATTAAAATGAAATCTTTTTCAGAAACCGTATGTCTGTAAGGCACCAGGTTGTTCGAAGAGATATACAGATCCGTCATCCCTGCGAAAGCACGTCAAGACAGTTCATGGAGCAGAGTTCTACGCGAACAAGAAGCACAAGGGCGGGAGTGGAAGTGGATCGAGTGGTGGTGGAAGTGGTGGCGGTGGTAATGGAGGAGGAGGTGATGGAACTGGAAGTGATGAACCTGGAATGGGAGGTCAGAGCAGTCCAAGCAGAAGTGACTATCTTCATCCCAAGACTCCGAGTTTATCGAGTCCGAGCATCAAGTCTGAAAGTGAAGCCAACAGTCCTCCGAGTATGATGCAACAACAAGGGAGTCCTCTTCACGTAGCTACCTGCAATGAAGACTCGAATGGAGTAAATATCGGTCCAGTGTCCACCGATGGAGTCGTCTTTGCCGAAGAGCCGTTTAATGAAGAACCAGAAGATCTGGACATCGCTGATCTTCCAGTCGCTCTTCGGGCTATGGTTGGCGGTCTCGAGGTTCAACAACTTCAGCCCCTTTCAAGGAACCGTTTGAAGGGAAGATTGAGTTCGAAACCATCATCAATGTCCCAGATATCACCCGGAGGCATCAGAGGAAGCCGCGGACTAATGGAACCCCAGGGAAATATTGGTGACCTAAACAAGAGAATCACTGATCTCAAAATGGAGGGCGCACCCAATAGACAAACGAGTCTATCTGACTTGCAATTGAGACTGCAACCCCTAAGTGAGCCGCGAAGGGACAGCAACAGCACTGTCAGTACTTATTACGGAAGCATGAAATCCACAGACTTCAGTAGCAGAAGAAGTAGCCAGGCTAGTGGAGTTAGTGTTATGGGCAGAATTGGAACCATGGGACCTGGAAGTTTCTATGATCCCATCAGTCCCGGTACTTCTAGGAGAAGTAGTCAAATGAGCACAGCCTCCAGTCGAATGAATCCTGCGGTACATCTTCAAGGACCCTACTCCACCAGCAATTTAGTCGTCCAAACCCAGAACATGTCACTCCAGGTTCGTATACTTACAGCTTACTAACAACTAATTACTTACTAGCAAATAATTTTTTTAGATGAAACTAACATTCACATACTTCTACAGGGTCCTCAGGGTATTACCAGTGACTGGATGTCAACGAGTCACTTTCAACAACCGTCAGCAGATCGACGAATGTCCGAACCCGCCAGGCAGTTAGGACAAAGAGTCTCGCCACCCATGCCTCCAAGACCAAGATCAGCCCAATTACCAGAACTGCATCCCAATCAGGAAGTAATTCTAGACGAGGTCGGCGAGGGAGAAATGGTGGAGAATAAACTCGTAATGCCAGACGAATTCCTACAGTATCTAAATCAAGTCCAAGCGGGTGGAAATCAAATCAGTTATCGAGGAAGTCCCCTACCGAATTGTCGTTCTCCAATCTGTACAAACCCACTCCATTGTCAACGACAACAACAAACTTGTAATTACAATCAACAGCATCAAATATCCCGTTGCTACATGTCCCAACAATCGAACCAACAACAAAATTGCTCCGACTACGGAAACACCTCCTCCAACAACCAATGTCAAAATTCCCGCATTGCCCAACAATCCTATTGTCCACCACAAAATTTCCCCTCTCAAAATTGTTCCTCACAAATCGCTAGTCCAGGATCTGTTCAAGTAATGTCGCCAGGATCTCATTATGCACCGAGCCACATCAGCGATCAGCCAATTAACTCCCCAGCGGCTGGTGCTCTTCCCCCTCAACAAGCACAGCAAAATCTTCAAAACAACACTGCTCAATTAAGTAGAAACTGCACTCAAAACAACGATCACGCCTTCTATCCAGGCTACTGTCAGGGTCAAGCGAACGTCAACTGCAACAATCAACAAATGAACACTCATCCCTGTTCTCCATTACACACCCAAACCCCACAATCTTGTTCAGCGGCACATATGTCCAGACCAGTTGGTGGTCCACTACCTTGCCAACCTCTCTCACCCCATTGCCCTGACCAACAACTACAAAACCATCGACCCATCCCTAGCAACATGGTCCACAATCAATGCGCTATGTCGCCCGCCAGTGATCAATGCCATCAGCAGATGCACATTTCCGAACCGCACAGACATATTCCAAAACCACCAACATCAGTTCAACCCATGACAGTTGTGGAACAGTGCCATCGAGTCGGTCCCGTCTGTTCACCATCGGGACTCGTCAATCAAAAACAATCAATGAATCGGGATTCATTAATGACGAATGTTCAATCGCCACAACGAATGCAAACATCTCCCTGTCCCCAAATTGTCGGTAACTGTCCTCATCCAAATCGCTCCAATCTTACAGTACCGGCAATCAATGCTCCTAAGGAAGTAAGAGGTTGCTCTGAAAATAACTGTCATGTTCAATTCTGCTCTCATGGATGCCATGGGCAAACTAATGATCCATCGCGTTACAACTGTACAAACGGATGTCAATGGGATTATGGCGCTGATCAGTGTTATCACAATCAGTCTGGAAATACACAAGAAATTCAATGCAGGGATATCAGTCAATCACAACAGGGATCTCCAATGAAACCACCGCAGGGAATGAGACAGGATTCATATCGAAGGACTCTTGAATATGTTCAACAATGTAGAAATTGGTCTGGTACTGCTCAAGTTCATGAAGCAAGTGTCTCCAGCTCCACTCATCCCATGTCGTTACCGCAGCCTCTTCCAGCAAGTGCTAATATGATCGTCAATGACATGACATCTTCTCTCAGCTCTTTGCTCGAAGAAAATCGTTATTTGCAAATGATTCAGTAGAGAATAATTGTTAATCCTAGACTCTCTAATATAGAAAACTCAGACGTTACTTCAAAACAAAGACGTTATTGGGGTACTAAACTACCCCAAAACTATTTCGTTCAAGGAACGTTTCTATTTATTCAAGAAAAAGTTTAATATGATGCATTTTCTTCGTTTTTTTGATATCTCGAAAATTGTGGTAAAAAATTGAAAAAAGTAAAAATGTACTAAAAAATTTCTAAATTGACAAAAAGAATACGTCAACATAAATCGAATTCTTTGGAACCAAAAGATCACAATTAGGGAGTTTAGGGTTAAAGAACTCGTGTGAAATTTGCAAACTGAAAACGTTGGTTAGATATTAATTTTGATATCCAAAATCCGAAATTTTTACATATATTCTAAAATAAAATACATTTTAAATTATAGATTTAATAGTACCTAGATATTCTTGCTGATCATTTTGGAAAATAAATTCTCCTTTAATTCCCATGTGGAATTAAATTGCTATCTGATTAATTAAAAAATTATCAACTTTTTGGTGACAGCGGTGGGATTATTATCTCTCTTACGAATTATCACTAATCAAATGGATTAAAAGGTTATCAAAACAAATGGATATCAAAATATTCTAATCAATTTGACAAAAGTAATCAGTTTTGCACAATAATTATAATTTTTAAAATTAAAATTCAAAATCCCGGTTACTAAATAAATTTCTAATAAACGAGTTAGAGAAATAAAATGAACTAGACATTAAAAACGAAAACATTTCACACGAATTGTGGCTTCACACTGTGCCTTAAGGTTCTCACTGAACCCAAAAAACCATCTTGCATTTTGTATTTTTAAAAATTCTAATTGATTTTAGAAAATTTGTGAATTTTTTTTTGTTTAATTTACATTATTCGCCCGAGTGGTAGACGCTGTGATAGAAGAAAATAAAAACGAAAAAAAGATAATATTTTGATAAAATTTTTGGTCGCATTGTAAAAACGACCGTCAGCGACATTTATAAAAATGAAACCTCAAAATACAATTCATGAAGGCCAATATTAGTTTTTAAAAGAAAAAAAAGTAAAAAATGAATGTAGATAGTTAGTGTGTAAGAAAAATGCGATAATTAGATGGTATATACTCAGAGAATGTATGTGTATGTAGTTTTTAGATTTTTATGAAAATGGTCAATGAAAAAAAAAAGAAAATCAAGACTTGCACTGTGGAAAGTGCTTAGATACTCAATATTAGACGTACTTTTCTGTTTTTGTTATACAAATGATTTTGTACGAATTTTATTATATACGTGGCTTTTTAATGAATACTTTTTTTGTGAATAATATACATATGATTAAAGTATACATGTGTATTGTTTATGTGCCTTTAAGCACAAGAGAACAAAAAAAACACTTTATATAAAAAAAGGAGATTTGCTGCCTTAAAATTGTTAATTATTTAAAAATAAAATAAAAACATTTCATATTCCTTTATATTTGCTTTTACTTCTCTTTTCCTATATGACTCCAAAAATTTGTATCTTTAAAAACTCGGTAAAAATATTTGTTTTCTTTTAATCAGAAATTAAGGTACATATATGAATTTTTTGTCTATTTCTCCTCTAAAAAAATCTTATCCAAAAGAAAAAACTTTAGAATAACTTTTTTGCACTAGGAAATCTTGACTAAAAAAGAAATTTAGCTTTGAAGTATTCAAAACTAGACAATTTTTCAAATTATTTTTTTTACGCCAAGAAATCTTGTCTAGTAAAGAAAATTATCTTTAACATATTCGAAATCCAGCAATTTTATATAAGAAGTGGATCTCTTGAGCCAAAAAGCTTGTCTAATAATGAAAGTGAGCTTTGAAATTTTCGAAACCAAAGAATTTAAAAAAATTATTGAAATTCTTGAGGCAAGAAATCTTATCTAATTCAGAAGTAATTTTTTTAATTATTCGAAACTAAGAAATTTCTCTAAATTATTAAAACTACACCCGGAGAAAATTATTATTTAAACCAAATATATTTTATTTGAGTTAAATAAACGTATATTTGTCTCAGAACCAACTAGACTTTTTATTTCTTTTAAATAAAAATTTTATTCGACATAAATAAAACAGAGCCAAATAAAATTTATTTGGAACAAATAAAAAGTCTAGTTATTTCTGAGCCGAATGTACCATTTCTCTAGGTGTATTGGGCTATAAAATCTTATCCAATTCAGTAGAAAAGTTTTAAAGCATTCGAAACTAAATAATTTAAAATAAGTATAGTAGAATTTTTTGCGCCAAGAAATCCTGTCCAATATACAAAAAATAATTTTTAAAGTAATCAAAACTAAACAATTTTTTAAAATTGTTGTTCCAACTCTTGCGCCATGACAAAATTTTCCTGATACAGTAGTAGAAACTAGGAACTCTATTTAAATTTTTTTTTGTATTTAAAAATGTACAACAAGAATTATTTTCACTTAGTTCTAGAATATTATAAAAATTTGACAAAATTAAATTATACATAAATTAATTTTTTAAGGATTGTTTACTGTAATCAAATTTTAAAAACCAAGTTGACAGGTTTCACTATAGTGGCATTTGCCGAAATAGTTATTGTGTGTTGAAAATAAATTATTCTTTTTAGAACATCAAAAACTGAAGTACTCCTTTAGTTAATACACACGTTACAAACAAAAAATATTATGATTAAATAATTAAATTTAATTTTTTTCTAACCAGTTACACTTTTCTTATTTTGAAGAATGTGTGTCTACATTGAACAACCTCTAATAAAACACTACAATTTACTTCGAAAATAATATTTCCATTTACACATTGTAAAAAATCTTATTTTCTACTCAAAAAAATAGAAAATTTGTAAAATAGTTATTATTTGTTAATACAGGAGATTAATATATTTTGATGTCAGGTTACGTAACAATAGTGACAGTTTAAGTTTATCACGTTGACAAATGTGATGAAAGCATGTCTTTCAGTATTTTTCTTACTAATTAGTACATAGAGCAGACAACTTTACCACTCTTAAAATTAAAAATTCTTTGCTTTTTCGGGTGGTTCAATGATACCGCACTCACTGTGATATTCGCAGTTCTTCACAGTTCACTCACATGATATTCACAACCAAAATTGTTTATAATAAATTTATGTAAGATTTAAAATCCTTTTTCACATCGGAATATTGAAGTTGACACCCTAAGCGAAATAAATCACAAGTTTACTAATTTTTAAAACTCCCTATTTCAATAAAAAACGTCATTATAATTCCACCAAATTTTTTGTTTTGTACGTGGGTAGGTTCATGCCTAAAAAATCAAAGTTGTCCCCTACTTCTTCGATTTTGTTAAAACTTCGAAATTTTGCCAATAAAAAGCCCAAAATCGATTTCAAAAAATTTTGGATTTACGAGGTTTTTAAATTTTTTTCTTTTAATTTTGAAAATGATATATCTCAAAGGAAAATGAATGAAATTTTCAGGAAATGTTTATTATTTACAGACAACTTAAGAAAATAGTTTATAAAAAAAATTTTTTTTTTAACAAATTATTTAACCCTTTAAGGGCCAGTGGTACACATACGTACCACCTCCTTCAAAAAATCATAACTGTCTTAATTTCAAGGGGTGAGCGAGAGTAACAACTACATATGAATACCATTTTCCAAAATACTAGGGGAGATTGAGGAATTGTGGGCCACCTCAATTATTTAATAATATTTATAAGTTTGATCATCCAATTTTTTTTATTTTCTTTTGTTCATCCAAAGTAAATTTTTTATTAGCATTTCATTACTTTACAACGCTTTATAATTACATATAAACCGTAAACAAAAATCACTTGAAAAATTGCAATCAAATATTTATTTTGGACCTTCATGTTTTTATTGTTTTTACAAGGATTTTCAAGAATAAATTATGAAAAATATTATTTTAATTATTGTGTGGGATTGGTACTTTGACTTTAAAAAAAAACTTTGCATCAAATTAAAATGAATAAATAATACAAAGCTTTTTGTGAAATGAAGCATTTGGGGAATTGTGGGACACTTTTTGTGAAATGAAGCATTTGGGGAATTGTGGGACACTTTTTTTAGGGGTAGTATTTATTGCTTGTTTTTGGAGATTTAATTGCAAATATTATTAAAATCACTCATAGTTATAGTAATTTAACAAAAACAATTCGTTTCATTGCGATTCATGCGATAAAGCTGTTTACTTAAAAATTTGTAATTAATTAATTGTGATTCTGATTAATTTTATTTTCTTACTTTTTCTTTTCGAATTTTAAACTAATAATTAAACATTTTTAATATTTCTAACCATGTAATAAATATATTTCATCGTTATTTTTGATTTTGAACTCAATTTAGGCAGTGGCCCACAATTCCCCAACATTTTTAAAAATCATAAAATTGCACTTTTTGGTAAAACTGAAATTTCTTTAACGTAAGTGATAATTTTGAGAAACTGACTATGATATATGTTAGTTTATACCTCCTGCTGACACGAAAAATTTGAAAATTTGAAAAAAAAATTTTAAATGACAAAAATTAAAAAAGGTATAACTTCAAGAAAAAATTTTTTTTCGGCTTTCAAAGTAAAATATGTTTTAGAATATTGTAAACTTTTGTAAAAAAAAAATTAATAACAAAATTTTACCTCAGGGTAAAAAAAATTAATGGAAACTACCCCAAAAAAACGAAACAATTTAAAAATCTACTAAATTCGACTAAAATTTGTTACTTGGGGGTTTTCAGGATCGCTGTTTACGAATCCGATGTTAGTTTTCAAAAATTCAAAATGGCGGATCCAATATGGCGGACGATAAATTAAAAACTCATCAGATTCGTCTAAAAATTGTTACTCGGGGGTTTTCGGGGTCGCTGATTACGAATCCGATGTTAGTTTTCAAAAATTCATAATGGCGGATCCAATATGGCGGACGATAAATTGAAAACTCATCAGTATCGTCTAAAAATTGTTACTCGGGGGTTTTCGGGGTCGCTGATTACGAATCCGATGTCAGTTTTTAAAAATTCAAAATGGCGGATCCAATATGGTGGACGATAAATTTAAAAATCTACCAAATTCGCATAAAATTTGTTACCCGTGGTTTTCGGGGTCGCTTATTACGAATCCGATGTCAGTTTTTAAAAATTCAAAATGGCAGATCCAATATGGCGGACAAAAAAAATAAAAAAAAATTAGCAGATTCGCCTGAATCTTGTTATGCAATAGGGGTGGTTTCGAGGGGGGTGCTTATTAATATTATCCATATCTGTGGCACTTAGAAACATTCTTTTTATAATTTAGAAGTATTTAGAGGCTATAAATTTTTTTTCATAACGCGGTGCAAAAATGGCACTTTTTTGCACCTTGTTATGAGAAATATCGTTCGTAACTAGTACTAGTAGTTGCCAATTTTTGAACGAGCACTTTTTTTGGAACAAACTGTAGGCGAAGCTTCGCTTCGCCTACAGTTTGTTCCAAAAAAAGTGCTCATTCAAAAATTGACAACTGCTCGCACTCGTTACGAAATATACTATTTTATTATTTACAAAAACTTTTATCAAGAAGGGGTGATTATTTGACCTTAGGGTTGTTTTTTAAGGTGAGTTTATATTTACTATCATTACCTAGTTATCATAAAAATATTTTTTCGTATTTTCGAAACGTATACACTCGATTCTCGTTATAACGACGATCTCGGGACTTCAAAATCTCGATATTACGACGGAAGGAGGAATCCTACTTCATGTTCTATTCAAACACATAAATTTATCTGTGATTAACAGAACAAAACGTCAAATACGTGTAAAAAATTTCGTAAAGTATGTTTATTTATATTAAAAGTTTCTGCATTATGGAATCAGTTTAAAGAAAAAGTAAGAATTTTTAATAATAATCAGATCACTAGATTCTTTAGGTTAAATAAAGTTAAGGTTTGATTAACTTAGTCGTTTTTTTTTGAGTTAACCAAAATTTTGGTTAAATTAAATTCTTAAATTCGTTTGTGTTTTTTTGTCGTTGTATCGAGAGTTTTAATGTTCGTTGTAACGAGAGAACGTTCTAACGAGATTCGTTATAACGAGATTCGTTATAACAAGATTCGAGTGTAGAATCAATGAAAATTATTTTTTTAATTGTTCAAAACTATTGACAGTATATAAGAATAATTTGTGAAAAGAATAATATTTGTGTCACTTAGAAACATTTTTTTATAATTTAGATGCATTTAGAATCTATAGATTTTTTTTAAATATTAACAAAAACTATTATCGTCCAGGGGTGGCTACTTGACATGGAGGGTGGTGTTCAAGTGGTTATTTATAATTATTTTTCATTTTTGAACAACCAGAGAATATTTATAAATAATAATAAAGCAGATAGGCGTTAAAAAATATTTAATTTATCACCTAGATTAATTATCAATTTTTTAGGTAGTACCTAATATACGTTAGGGGTGGTTTTAACGGGTGAAACATGTTAAAAAACTGTTTTCTTATATTGAATAATAGAATAATCGAATTTACTAAACATTATACAATTATAATAACGGCAAAAAACTTAGCCATTAAAGGGTTAAAAAATAATTTTTAAATAAACAATTTTTTGAAAAGTGCAATTTTTTTTGCTTTGAATAACAATGATTCGATTCCCACTAATTTCACGAGTATTTTCCAAAAAAAAAATTGATGGAGGGTCTGAAACTTTAGAAGATATTGAATTTTTTGTCCTTGCGCGCAACCGTTAAAAGCGCATTTTCAGGCTATACTCAACATACAAACTAATGTTCAAAATCACCTCTAATTCGTAAATTTTAACCGAATTCAATGTTTCTTTTTGGAAAATGCCAGGCAATAAATTTGTAAGAATACTGTGCATTTTTTAAATTATGTTTTAAATCTGCATCGGTATTTATGTAAGGTCCGGTAAATTGCAAAATTAGAAAAAAATACACCTCTCTATAGCCCGTGCTGAAATTAAAATGTGGGCCCGATAGTTTTCCCGATCTCTGGTGTGGTTCTGGGTAGAGAAACTGACCAGTGCCCGACTAGTGTGTGACGCTGTTCCCGACCAATGCCCTACTTAGGGAAAAACTGGTCAGGGCCTCGTCAGTTTTTCTTAAAATTGCCCTATTTTGTGAGGCTAATTTTATTCAAAAGAAATTACAATAAAATTACTGTAATTAAAAATATTATTATATTAGAAACATAATGAACATATTCATTATATATAGGGGAGAGTAGGCTACATTGAACCGGGTTTTTTATAAAGTCCAAGAACTAATTAAATTTTACAAATTTTGATCAGGTTTTTGTATGAAAATAAAACTGAAGTACTCCTTTAGTTAATACACACGTTACAAACACAAATTATTATGATTAAATTATGAAATTTAATTTTTTTCTAACCAGTTACACTTTTCTTATTTCGAAGGATGTGTGTCTACATTGAACCACCTCTAATAAAACACTACAATTTACTTCGAAAATAATATTTCCACTTATACATTGTAAAAAAATCTTATTTTCCACTCAAAAAAATAGAAAATTGTTGTTAAATAGTTATTATTTGTTAATATAGGAGATTAATATATTTCGATGTCAGGTTAGGTAGCAAAAGTGACAATTTAAGTTAATCATGTTGACAATTGTGATAAAAGCATGTTTTCCAGTATTTTTCTTACTAGTTAGTAGAGCAGACAACTTTACCACTCTTAAAATTGAAAATTCTTTGCTTTTTCGGGTGGTTCAATGATGCCGCACTCACTGTATACACATGACATTCAGAAAAAAGGGTTAAAAGAAATTTATGTAAGATTTAAAATTCTTTATCACATCGGAATATTGAAGTTGACACCCTGAGCGAAATAAATCACAAGTTTACTAATTTTTAAAATTTCCTATTTCAATAAAAAAACCTCATTATAATTCCACGAAATTTTTTGTTTTGTACGTGAAAAATAGTTTTTTTAGTTTTTCTTTGTAAATAATAAATCTACTTGCCGGAAATTTTTGGAAATAGTCTGTTTCGGTCCTTTCGGTAATATACTAACTTATATATTGAATAAGAAAAAATTTCACTCAGTCATTTCTAAGAAAATTGAAGTGGTTCACTGTTGACGCTGGTTCAATGTAGCTTACTCTCCCCTACAACATATTTATACAAAACATAATGAGGTATTATAGTCATTTTGACTAATTTAAATGAAAATGATAAAAATAATATAATTTCTAGAATAGAAAAACTTAAAAATTTTTGAAAAATATAATTTTTGGTTTTATGATTAATTATTTTTTTGGAGGTTGTCGCTTCTTTCTGCCTTCTTAATTTTATAATATTAATGAAGGTTATAATTTTTGTTTTTAAATGTATAAGTACCCGTGTGGAAAAAGCCACGTTCGAGCCCCACAGCTCCGGGGCCCCCGTCGGGGGCCCTCGTGGAAGATCCATGAGGAGAAATCCACGAGGGCACCAGCAGGGGCCCCGTTCTTTGCCCTTACGGTTGCCCTGCTCAAAAATTTATCTAAGTTTTTAAAAAAAAAATTTTTTGTTGAAAAACTTTAGTTCAGAATGCATTAAATTACGTTTCAAAGCACCTGAAATAAACATTAAGTGACATTTTTCCAGAAATCCTATCACAAAGTTATGGAAATTTACGAGGGCACCAGCAGGGCCCCTGCTCTTAGCCATTATGAATGCCCTGCTCAACAATTTTTCTAAGTCCAAACGAAAAATTTTTTTTACAACAAAAAATTATTGTTCACTATCGTTTTAAACAATGAAAAACACGTTTTTAACAAATATTTAATGTTACTTTTTTTGAAAATATTAAACTTACCTAAGGGCAAATCCATGAGGGCCCACGCGAGGGCCCTCATGGATTGCCCACATCATTAACTAGAAAAAATTTCTAAGTCCAAAAAAAAAATTTTTTTTTACTTAAAAAAATTAATGTTTATAATGATTTTAAACTATGAAAAACGCGTTTTTAACACAAATGTTTTGACATTTTTTTTTTTTTTTGAAATTATAAAAATATTAATTTATGAATATTTATGGTCTATTATTATATTATTGATATTGTTATTATTATTATTAAACTATTTAATTATTTGTCATGGTGTATTAGTGTTAATAAATAATTTATTGAATCATCAAAAGCAAGTCAGCAAGTCACCTACATTACAGCAATAATTTTCAAGTAGGTCCCGTAGCATAGTGGTAAGAGTGTTGTCTGGTAGTCAGTAGGTCGTAGGCTCAATTCCCGCGTGCGTCAGATTTTTTTTTTTTTTTGGTCACGATTTAATTAAAAAAAGTAAAAATTGTTAAATAAGAATGTTATTTATCAATAATTGGACTAATTTGTTATTAATAAATAATTAATTTATTAATTTAATTGAAAATAAGGTTGAGGGCATTTTATGAAATCCACGAGGGCACCGCGTGGAAAATCCATATGGAATCCATGAGGATTTTCCTCGAGGGCACCCACGAGGGAAAGCATGTCATGCCTCCGAGGGCTCCGCGTGGATTGCCCCTGCGGATTCCACATGGCAAGAGGGCAATCCACGAGGGCCCCGCCGGGGGCCCTCACCATTTTTCTGCACGGGTAATAATTAATATTTATTTAATAAATATTTTATTCAAATTTATTAATTATGTTTAAAAAATAGTTATTAAATATTGAAGGTGTTAAATTTAACAATCTCTCCGAATCATTTTCTCACTTTAAGCTAATATAATATAAAATAATTATTATTATTAAAATAATATAATATATATACAAACCAAATGATAAATTTATCCTATAAATTAATAATTATTAAAATTCATTAAGTATAATTTATTAATAATTGTTTATTAATTATTATTTTTTAAATTCATAATTTTTATTTTTAAATAAATGTATAATAATTAATTATTTAATAACTATTATTATTCATTATTTATAATTTAGTTGTTATTATTAATAAATAAACTTTATTATAATATTGTACTTAAAGAAAAAAAAATTATATGTATTTTCATTTTTTAAATATATTAGGTACCATAATTATTTTATAAAGTGTTTTAAAAGAACACGCTTTTTTAACTTTAATAACTGTTTTAAAAAAGTTAATTTTAAAAAACTTAATTCATTTACACTTTATTCAAACGAGGAAAACTGTCGAGGCCCTGATCAGAGCCCTATTTAATATCTAGTGAACACCTCACTTGGGGTTTTGGCCAGAAATTCTGGTCAAACCCACAAAATGAAAAAATTATTAAAACGATAGTATAATTATTCCCTTTAATTGTATTCTTCAATTGTTCATTATTTTTTATTAAAAGTAATTTTAGAGATTTAATTTTTTTACACTTTATTTAAGCAAGGAAAACTGTCGAGGCCCCGACCAGAACCCTGTTTTAAATAGGGCAAAGTGGGTCATTTTCTGAACGGGTAGGTACAATATGTAACAAGTTAGTAATTAAAAACAATAATAATAATTTATTTAAGCAAATAAAAAATTAAAAAATGCACAGTACTCTTAAAAATTTATTGCCTGGCATTTTCCAACAAGAAACATTGAATTCGGTTAAAATTTACGAGTTATAGGTGATTTTGAACATTAGTTTGTATGTTGAGTATAGCCTGAAAATGCGCTTTTAACGGTTGCGCGCAAGGACAAAAAATTCAATATCTTCTAAAGTTTCAGACCCTCCATCAATTTTTTTATTGGAAAATACTCGTGAAATTAGTGGGAATCGAATCATTGTTATTAAAAGCAAAAAAAATTGCACTTTTCAAAAAATTGTTTATTTAAAAATTATTTTCGGAATAACAATTCTAAAGCGATGTTCGTTAAGAAAAAATTTGGTAAACCTCGTGAAGCCCCTTAGAAAAACGATCGCGAAAAAAGTGAAAATGGACATAAAGGTGAACCTTTTAAATTCAGATGTCATCGATGTGGAAAAGTTGGCCATAAAGTACAGCACGTCGACTCTCCCAAGACTCTCTACTCTCGCCCTTTTTACGACGAACTTCCACGCTGACAGTTTTAGGTATCGCTCCCTTACTAGTAGATGGCTTTGGTTCCACTCTTGGTACCTTTTCCACTTCTGGTAACACTATTACCTCTGGTACCGCTTCCACCTCCGGTCTGCGCACCTCGATCATTGCATCGACCACGAACTCAGGTCGAACTACTGCCTCTCGAATTGTAGGCATCTCCCTCGCAGGCAAATTCTCGGTACCAACACGATTCAGTGTTTCACTCCTCCTCAAAGCTCGTCGAACCATCAAGGTCGACTCATCGGGCTCCTCGATCGGTGACTGGAACTCTGGCCACGGTTTGTGCACACTCGCACCACTTCGTCCACCTCTTCCTCTCGTTGCAGCTCTAGTCCTCCACATCTCCTTTCGATCTGCCTTTTTCCTTCGCTGAAAATGATTCCTCTCCAATTCTCTTCCTTCGGACGCTGATAAGGATCTCCGAGCTGGCATCAACGAACAATCTGTAAAATAACTGTCATTAGTCACAATTCTTACTCAATTATTTACCGCGAGGAGGAATATATCTCTTTAAATCCGAAACATGCACTTTCGACACTCTACGATTATCCTCGTTTTTCAACTCATAAACTGACGGGGAAAGCTTCTTCAAGATTTCAAAGGGCCCCTCATATTTAGGTGCCAACTTCGCAGAGAAACGCTGAGACGCATTGGAAAGTTTGTGTGTTCGCCACCAAACCAAATCACCAACGTTAAAACTAGCTTCTCTCTTGTTGCGATTGTAATACTTGGCTTGTTTCTCTCTTTCCTCGTCCACAAATCTCGCAACGCATCTAATCGCTTCATTCGATCCGCCCACACTTCTGGATCGAGACGCTGAAAATTTCTCACTTCTTCAACCTCTCGGCGTAAGCTCTTCACTGGTTGTGGTTGACGCCCATAGTTGAGGAATGCTGGAGACATTTTAATCGACGACTGCACTGCCGTATTCGCAGCGTGTCGGAACTCGTGAACGTGTTTATCCCACTCTCTGTGATCTTCACCCACGAAGGTCGCTATCATTGTCTTCAGAACTCGATTGCTACGCTCCACGGGATTAGCTTGTGGATGGTAAGGCGGAGTCGTCAAGTGTTGCACACCTTACTCTTCCAAGGCCTGCTTCAACACTTTATTGTCGAGTTCCTTGCCATTGTCAGTGAGCAGAAATTTCGGTGTTCCCCATCGAAACAGGACAAGCTCTTCGAACGCCTTGACAATGGATTTTCCATCAGCTGATCTCAAGGGTTTAGCTTCCACCCATCGTGAAAAGAGATCTTGGAAAACCACAAGGTTCTTGCACTGACTCTTGCTTGGAGGAAACTCCATGCAATCAGCTGCTACCACTGACCAAGGTTGTTCCACGATTCTTCGCCCCATCATCCCCACAGGACCTTCTTGTGATACTTTGAACTTCTGACATTGCGTACATCCCTTCACCCAATTGTGAATATCGTACCACATGCCAGGCCAAAAGTACTGCTGAATCACACGCTGATATGTCTTATCGACTCCTAAATGTCCCGCTGAAAATTCCTCATGTGCATCACTAAATACTCTTTCTCTGAACTCTTCAGGTACAACCAGTTTCCAATTTTCACCTTCGTCCAGGAACAGTGATAACATCGGATCACTCTTACGCCGATACAACTTCCCATCTTCCATTTTCCAATCGGGAAACCGATGTGGATGCTTCTCGACATTTTCGCGACGCCGAACGTACCAAGCATCATGGGTCGCCTCGAACGCTGAAACTTCTTCCTCGTCCTCGAACATCCGGGACAACGCATCCGGAACATGATGGTGTATCCCTCGCCGATGGACTATCTCAAAGTCCCATTGCTGCATCTCAAGCGCCCACCTCGCTAATCTTCCTGACGGATCCTTGAGATTCCTCAGCCACTTCAAAGCGCTGTGATCCGTGATCACTGTGAATCGGCGCCCTTCGACGTAAGGTCTGAACTTTTTTATAGCCCATAACAGAGCCAAACACTCTTTCTCGGTCACGCTGTAGTTCTTTTCCGCCGCTGATAACGCCTTGCTTATATACATTATTGGATGCTCTCCATCATCCGATTGCTGAGTGAGTACCGCTCCAATTGCGAAGTCGCTGGCATCACACTGAATCGTAAATTGCTTGGAGAAATCCGGACGAGCAAGGATTGGCGCTGAAACTAATTTCTTCTTGAGAGCTTCGAATGCTTCATTCTGATCCTCTCCCCACTTCCAAGCTTGTCCTTTATGAAGCAGACGTAAAAGTGGAATCTTCAGCTCGCTGTCCTTTTCAATGAACCTGGAGTACCAACCGATCATTCCGAGGAACCTTCTCAGTTGTTTCAGATTCGTCGGAGCAGGATTCTGCTCGACGAACACAGGCTCGATTCTCTCTGGATCCGGACGCAATCCTTGACTATCAAGTACATACCCTAAGTATGTGACTCTCGAGCATCCAAACTCGCATTTTTCAGGATTCACCACCAGACCCGCTGTTGCTAATCTTTGCAGGACGATCTCCAACCACCTGGTATGTTCCTCGTATGTACTCGTAACAATAATAATATCGTCCAAATACCCGAATACAACTGGCTCAAACTCTGGACCGAAAAGAGCATCGATGAGGCGCTGAAATGTCATCGGAGCGTTTGTAAGACCAAACGACATTCTTTTGAATTGGAACAAACCCAATCCTGGAATCGAGAACGCTGTGAACTTCTTACTATCCTCTGCCATTGGTACTTGATGATACGCTGCCTTCAGATCAATTTTGGAAATATAACGCGCCTTCCGGAGCTTATCCAAAATTGAATCCATGCTTCTAATCGGATAGGCATCCTTAATCGTGATCTTATTCAAGTCCCTGAAATCGAAACATAATCGCCATGTTCCATCACTTCGCTTGACCACCACTGGGGCCGTACTCCATTCACTCGACGCTCTTTCGATTATCCCTTGATCCAACAACTTTTTAACCTCCGCTATCATCCATTATAACATTGTCGGCGACATTCTTCGAGTCCTGTGCTTGATAGGAGTGTAGTTTGTGACGCTGATATTATGTTCGGTTAGATTCGTCATTCCATGAATTTCCCCTTGTGGAATAACCAAATCATCAACAATTTTCTGCACTGTTCGACGCTGCTCGCGTGACAACTCACAAATTCCTGCACATTCGGCGAATATTTCACCGTCTTGACGCTGACATTTACTTTTCACAAATTCGTGCCATTCTTTGCCCTTCACTCTCCAAAGTCCTTTCCCCAGCTGTATGTCCATGTCCATCTCCTTACAGAAGTCAACTCCCAGTATCACATCCTGAGTTAGAGTGTCAACTGCTCGGAGTTCGAATGCTTGCGAGACACCATCCACGTTCAACCACAGTCTCAATTTTCCTAGAGTACTAGCTGATGATCCGAGTGCACTCTGTATTGCTGCATCTGTCGACGTCAATCGTTCCTTGAACTTTTCCGCCAATTTCGGACCTACTACCGATATTGTTGCTCCAGGATCAAATAGTGCATAATATGGTTTATCCGCGATGAAAATTCTCATATAATATCTATTCTCGAAACTCGTACCGTACCTCCAAGACGAGATCTCGTCTCGATAAATTCTAAACCAACGACTTGCCTCGTGTTTTAAAACACTTGGGATTGCTCGCAGTAATTGACCATTGCTACTACTCTTTTTGCAATCTTCAAGACGATTTAAAAATTCCTCCGGATCTGATTTTTCGGACGCTGAAAATTTCACATCCCAATCCTTTAGAAGTTTAACCGTCTTGATGCCTCTGTGTGACGACGATCCTCTTCTTTCCCATTGGTGAGACCTTAATTCATTAAGATCCTGATCTGATTCGGATTCACTTGGAGATAACAACCATAATGATTTAGACAAGCTCCGATCAGATTTTACACTACTCTGGCTACTATACTCAACTTCCTCACCCCTGTTGTCAGTATACCGATGTTCACTACTCTGTACATTACCCTCTCCCTCTTTACGCTGATGATCCCCTCTATTCGCTACATCCCCGCTTTCAGTACGCTGAAATTCCCTACTCTTAAGTGCATCCCCACTTTCTTTCCATCCCCTCACTGGTGTGTCTTCCCCTTTTCCTCTCCACTCTTCCCACTCTGGAGGATCCAGGACTTTCCTGGACTTATGTTTGTTTTTAAAATCGTTCCCTTGGCGTTGTGGAGAATATGAAGTAGTCTCTTTACTTGACAACCGCTGATATCTTGCGGTTTTGGGTATTGCACCCGCACCGTTACCTGCACCCACCTGGATATTCTCAACCTGTGATCCCCTCGCAGCACTTGGTGTATAAAGTTGCATTGAAAAAACCCGAATTGTTCCAACTCCAGATACTCGGTGCAAATGTTGACGCGGGAACAACTCCACTCGGCATCGACCATGACACTCTCGTCGTGTCACCCACGGTTGTGTTCGTTACTGTTGTTATAACAGTTGTTGCACTCGGTAAGGTTGTAACTGACACTGTTGTTACCACGGAAGCATTAGTGGTAGTAATTGCCTCTTCGTTACCTCGCTCGCTGACATGTGCATTGACACCACTTCCATCTCCAATCTGGTTATCGCCACGATTCACTTCACTATTCTGTTTCTCCAACTCACTCTCCCTCTCTGTCGCTGAAACATCTTCCTCCTCTATTTCCGTCCAGGCTAAAGGAAGACCTTCCAACATAAAAACTTCCTCTGACTCCGCAGCGTCATATTTTTCCATCCACGGTACATACAACACTTCCCCCAATAATATTCTTGTCCGTAATCGTAAAAGACGTTCTCGTAAGACTCTCGACGATCCTTTCGTGCTACAACGTTGACTGCTCAATTCGTTTATTACATCCGAAATGGACATTAAATCGATAGCCTGCCATATGTTCTTGACATCTTGATTCCTGAAGAGTCGAGCGAACTGTTGGCAATAATATGAATCCGTCATGCTAGCCATCATGTTTAAAAATTTCTCAAAAACAAACTAATCCAAAACGGTCTCGATAAAAATCAAATCGATTCTCAACGCTAAAAAATTTCTCGACCCGAGAACAATATGGACTAACCGCAAAATAAATAAATAATTATACAATAATTAAATATATTACTCTCATAAACGGACAAAAAAACACAAGAAACGGGAAAAGAAAACGAGAAAATAACAACAAAATATTTATCAAACGCTGAAATCGATAAACATTCAATCGTCCTCTCGTCCTTTATTGACAAAGAAAAGATAACAACTTGGCTCGAGCGATCGCTTACGCGCCAAATATTCCCTCCAAATTCAGTGACTGACGCTGAACAAGGAACGCTAATAACTGCTAAAGCGTAGGAATTATTTCTCGATGTCCCCCCGCTTCCCAAATTACCACAATCAACGATAAAATTACCGCAATTATTTCGGAAATTTTCCCAAACGCTGATAATAAATTATTATTAATTTTTAAAAAAAAATTTTAAAAAAATAAGTGGTAACACAACACGAGTCAATAAATAAAATTTATACACAAATAATTCAATACGACAGAGAGAAAATAAAATACTAAAAAAAAACAAACACTGTAAAATAATCTCCATTTAATTACTCTCGCGCCAATTTAACATGTGACATGGCGTCTCTCGACTCCTACCGGAAATCCAAACTTGACGAAACTATTTTCTTGCCCGCTACAATTTTACAAGAATTTCGCCCACTGCGAAATTATTCTTAATTTCCGAAATTTGAGTTACTTTTAAACAGCAACGACTTATTATTTCCACAAATAATTATGGCACGCTGATAAATAAGTAATCGCTGAAAATTAAGCACTCTACGGAAAAGGCGACAAAAAAAATTAGTCTCGACAAAAGCAAATAATACACGGTGCGCCTGAAATGGGTTTTTATAAAAAGTTACTGCACTCGAAATTTTCTTGTCAATTTTGAATCTGTGAAGTTTAAAGAGTATTTTAAGACCAAAAAGAAAATAATCGCTAGAGCCCTTTTTGAGAAAATTAACTTTAAATATATTTTTTAATTTTATATTTTTAAATTGTTTAAAAAATCGACTTTGATTCCATAGAAACAGTGTGTTTATACATATTGCTAAGATCAGTCTGTAGAGAAAAAGTCTTGAAAATTTAATGTTAATTTTTGATTAATTAATTTTGTGTTCTTACGGTCTTTCAAGTACACTTGACTCTCGGATCTTTTGCACTTATGGGACCAAATCCTCTCATATCTTTTACCAAAACAAATGCCATGGTAACGCAAAACAATACAATATGTATAACCAAATATATAAATTAATGACAGTATTTATGTTTTAGTTTTAATATTTACATTTATAGTAATTAAAATTTTAATGTAATTTTAATCACATAATGGAGGAACTGCTATAATCCACTTTAGATAACCTAAGTTATCGTGATATAAATATATTTTGACACTCTGATAGTCATTTATTTATTTAATGTAAAAGGTGCGAGAGAAAAATTGCAAAAGAATCGAGAGTGTAAAAGATCTGAATGAAAAGATCCGAGAGTCGAGTGTAATTTTAAGATGCCGAAAATTAGTAAGTAGGTAACTTGATATGGTCAAAGAAGTTTTCATCAAAATTTGTGATATGTATTTTTAACATATGTATGTCACGCTCCGAAGAAAGGTACCTAAGAAGCAAAAAATTTGAGGTTATGTTTTCCAATTTTTTGAGTAAAAATACGGATAGAAAATCAATTGCTAATTAATAATTATTGATCTTTAAATCTTTATCAAATAAAAAATATTAAATGAAAATTTGTTTCAAATTCAAATAATTAGAAATAAACTGTTTATCAAGATAAATCTAACTCGAACCTAACCTATAATTTGTTTGCCTCTTAAGTACCTTTCAAGACTTTTTCTCTACAGACTGACCTTAGCAATATGTATAAACACACTGTTTCTATGGAATCAAAGTCGATTTTTTAAACAATTTAAAAATATAAAATTTAAAAATATATTTAAAGTTAATTTTCTCAAAAAGGGCTCCAGCGATTATTTTCTTTTTGGTCTTAAAATACTCTTTAAACTTCACAGATTCAAAATTGACAAGAAAATTTCTAGTGCTGGAACTTTTTATAAAAACCAATTTCAGGCGCACCGTGAATATTAATAACCGAATCTATTGCCGATTACTTGAATATAATCGCAACACCCGATATAAACGACACCATTCACTTAGTTTGGACGCTGATAATTGTAGCGTCCTCTGAGGTCGCCGGTACTTTCTCTACGTCACATCCGACCACGAGGGAATTCTCTAATTTCAACTAATACTTAAAATTCACACAGTAAAATTCTTACTTTTTTTACTCTACAAGAGGTTAAAATCACCCTTTTTTATTCTTACACACGGTTCCCCCTAATCGAAAACCCTTTTCAAAATTCAATTTTCCTTATCACGCTGATATATAGAAAATTAATTTTGAGGATTGCTTATCTCATTGTCTCAACGTGGCCCCACGTTGGGCGCCATTTTGTAACGCGACTTTTGTTAACTCGAATAACTAGCATCTATCGGTTACTAATTCACTAAAATCTTACCACTCCTCTTAATACTCATGGGAAGTACAATTGAGACAAACGACCAATGCTCGACGTTGAGATTAGCAATCCTCGGAAAACGAAACTCGACTTACCCACGCCGAGAACTAACCAACGACGCTGCTTCCTCTCGAACTCTGCTCCACTCGTCCTGAACTCCACGCTAGAATTAACTCGAAATAAACGAAAAACTGATTTTACTTAACTCGTTTATTTAACACTACTTTAATCTTATAATTGAAAACAATTAATCACTCAAAAATAGTTCTCGTAATGTAATATTAATAGACGTAGGCAAATATGTTCACTTCCTAAGGCTTCCGTAAAGGAACTGAATCTCAGCAAAATTGGAAAAAACGGTCGCCGGCCGGCTTCTTCGCGATCTCTCGTCTCTCTCGCTCCAATTGTGAAAAACCTAACAGCTGTCTCCGTCGCTCCAATGGGCCTAACACCTGTTGAAAAAGAATCGGGGGGAAACGCTGATATTCGGGACTTTTCGACTAACCATGCGCGACGACAAGTGCAATGCAAATCGCGAGGAATAAATTCGACGCTGACAACCAATTCTAACCAACAAATACTAAACTAAAATCAACAACGAGCCGACCAAGTAGAACCGAACCGTGAGAACGACGAGAACATTTTAGAAAGAAGTGAAGTCAACGATTAAGGGGACACCTAAGTGGAAATATGACAAAAAAATCGATTTTTTTAAATTTGATTTACTAAAAGTAGACTCAATTAGGAATAGAACAAGACTTTTTAAAACCTTTTCTGAAGAGTAGAAAAAATCTGATTACATGATCCTGAATACCAAGAGTTTTTAAAATGTTTTCTTCTTTCGTGTCTCCTGTAAAAATTGTTTTTTTCCAATTTTTTAACTTTCGGTACACTTTTCTCCGAATCTACTAAAACCGATTTGTAATTTTTTTTACTTTGTTCAGTAAGGTTCCAAGAATAAGAAAAAGAAGTTTAACATCATTTTGAGTTTAAAAACGGAAATATGAGTCAATGAATCAGAGAAAATGGAATTTTTATTTTGCTTTGGGTATAAATATTCATAAAAAAGTTGCTATTGAAGATAACGTCGTATTACTTCTTATTCATATAATTGATTATATTTGTAATCGAATGAAAAAGGGCGAACGCAGTTGGAATAATAGTTTTCGAGAAAAGTGTACCGAAAGTTGACTCTTTTTGCATTGTTTTTAGGTGACTTAGGTGTCCCCTTAAACAATCAACAACGAAGAGGTCCAGGTAGGCCGACAATTATCAGGACTGGTCTGAGGGGGAGACCTACGAAGCAATATAAGCTCATAAATTCTTCAGAAGAAGCACAAGAAATGGCATCACTCACCGAAATTCCCATCGAAGAAGCCGTAAATGGATTGGACGCACAGGAATGGAGCTTCGCCATATCAGACGAACTGAAATCGATAATCAAAAACGATACTTGGATCGTTGTTGACAAACCCGAAGGTCAAAAGGTGATTGGCAGCAGAATAGTGTTGAGGAACAAGTTTAAGGAAGACGGCACACTGGAGCGAAGAAAAGCTCGTATCATATCCAGGGGTTTTGCTCAAAGACCTGGCATTGATTTCGACGAAACTTTCGCACCAGTTGCACGTCGTAGTTCGATCAGAAGGATAGCAGCATTGGCAGTAGAAAACAAGATGACAATACAACAATTCGACATAACTACCGCCTATTTAAACGGTACATGCAAGTACCAAAATACACTATCGAGGCCCTAGAGAACATCGTGGCTGAAGAACTTAACAGTGAACTAGGAACAAAAGCTAAGCAAATGCTTAATGAACTCAAGAAAGGTGAAAAGGTTCTATTGTTAAAGAAAGCAATCTACGGTCTTCGTCAAGCTGGACGCAGCTGGAACATCAAAATTGACAAAAAAATAAGAAAATTTGGAGAGAAGAATTTCTCTGCAGATCCATGTGTTTATTTGAAAGGAGAAGGGGAGGATTTAATCATCATTTCAATGTATGTCAATGATTTTTTAGTCGCCTCTCAAAAGAAAAACAGGATCACAGAATTCGAACGACATCTTTCGAAGATTTTCGAAGTTAGGAACCTGGGGACAGTGAAACATGGCCTCGTAATGGAATTCGACGTAAGCTCGGAAGGTATAAAAATCAGTCAAGGTGGATACATAAAAAATATCCTTCAGCGTTTTGGAATGTCGGACTCAAAACCCGTTTCTACACCTTTGGACCCTGGGACGAAGTTGCAGGCCAGAAGAGAACAAAGCCAAGAAGAACAAACACTTCCATATCGTGAGCTGGTCGGTGCTCTAATGCACTTGTCTGTCCGCACACGACCAGACATTGCTCACGCAACTAGCTATCTCAGCCAATTTAATAATTGTTTCGACCACAGCCATTGGGTAGCAGCAAAGTGTGTTCTCAGATATTTGCAGGGAACACAAGAGACGGGATTATGGTTCCAAAAATCAGGAAAAGATCTGGAAGGACTCGTGGATGCAGACTGGGCGAATTGTTCTAATGATAGGAAATCCTACACAGGATTTGCTTTCTTGCTCGGCTCGTGTGCTATTTCTTGGGAATCGAGGAAGCAAAAGACTGTGGCTCTCTTATCTACGGAAGCCGAGTACATGGCTCTATCGGAAGCTACAAAGGAGGCTACGTACTTAAGGAGATTTTTCGGTGAATTGGGATTCACTGTAAATAAAAAGATCAAAATTCATTGCGATAACAACAGCGCTCGAAAGATTGCAGAAAATCCAATATTCCATAATAGGACGAAGCATATCGATGTATGTCATCATTATATTCGAGAAACCCTAGAAAAAGGAGATATCGTGATCGAGTATCTTCCAACAGAAGAAATGGCAGCCGACGTACTCACTAAAGGATTACCAAAACCCAAACACACGAAATGCTTCAATCATCTCGGAATTGTGAAATTAACTGCTTAGTGTACAGTGTCCCTAAATCGAGGGGGAGTGTTGAATAACTATTATTTTATAATTTGCGGTTATTTTACGATTCAGGACAATTTCCTTTGTAATGCAGATTGGTGCACCACCTATATTGTCGAGTGTTCTTTCTAATTTTTTATCAATGTTCAAGTGGACACGACTCGATGCTATCGTAGTTTTTTGTATAACTCTTTTCTTAATTATCTTGTCCTTTATAATAAATATTAATCTTGTGTAGTACAATGTTTTTTACTCAGTCCACCTAATCCTCAATACTATTTAATAAATATATTTTTTAGATATATAATTTGTTGGGAATTATTTTAATAAATTTGTATATCTAATTTAGATAAATTTTTGCAATAAAGGTGCGAAATTATGTTAAAGAAAATAGTGTGCGACAAAATCAATGCAAGCTCCAATGCTTTCCTCGAATTGTTTAAAATACTGACTAAAAATAGTTTATGTACGTTGCGTGCTTGAAAGACATATTGCACGTGTTCACAGTCAGACTTGACTTTTCAATTGCCTAAATTTTTATGAGAATATATTCTGCCATGGCTCCAACTAGGCTTTAATAGGAAAGATCACAGATGTTCAAAAAAAATTATTTTTAGTCCGAAAATAATTTAGTAGAAACAAACGAATCACTGTTGATGTTAATAAGAAAATAGTGATGCATGTATAAGGTTTGCTCTGAAACTAAAGTGTATTTAGGGTCATTGATCACAAATACAAACAGATTTTTTGTTAATTTTTTTATAAATTTATTAAATTTATAATATATAATTAAATTTTAATTTTTTTTTTGTAAATTCAAAATGGTGTCTCTAATATGGCGAAAAATTGGTTTAAAATAGCAATCTATTTTTCATTAATTTTTTCTCTTAAAAATCATAACTTTTGAGTTTTCCTGGTCGCTGATTACAAGTTCATTATCAGGTTTTCGAAATTCAAAATGGCGGATGCAATATGGCAGCAATTATTTTAAAAATAGATTGGATCTGCTTGAAAATAATCATTCTAAGATTTTCGGAGTCAGGAATTACGAATCCGTTAATAGTTTTTCAAAATTCAAAATGTCAAATCAGAAATGGCGCTAATCATTTCAAAATTATTCGAGAATGCTTAAACATCATCATTCGAAAGTTTTATGTTTCGCTACTTATACAAATTTATTGTCAAATTTTCAAAATTCACTATGGCTAATCTAATAGAATGAAATAATTTTCAAAAATTATAAGATTTAAAAAATCTTAAATGACGGATACAATATGGTGGTCAATTTTTTAATAATTGATTAAATTACCCTGAAAATATTTACAATTAATGAAATATTCAATTCAATTTGAGTAAAAATTTAAAAGAGTCCACTACACATTGTAAAATAAATATCGTATCAAGAAATGTATTTACTTTTGAATTTTTTTCAATAAATAAACTTTTCATCAAACACCTTGAAAATTTTCCAAGAAAAATAAATCTAAATAACGAAAAATTGCAAAATTATTAAATTTCCATTGATTTTCCAGATCTTCTAGATATGTATATGCAACGTAGATTCATCGAGAAAAGAAGGATATAGAAAGTGGGATGACTTCCGAACTAAAGTTTTATATTTAGCATTGGCTTAGAACATATAACGTAGCGCGATGGTATTGAGATGAGAAACGGAACGGCACGAAATGGAAAAACGGGGAAACTTGGCTAAAAGCCAGTGGAAGTTAGTTTATGCCTGCGCGCTTAAGCATTGTGGACGCGCGAGTGAAGCTCCTATTCGATGATCGTTTAAGCTGTTGAATAATTAAAGTGAGTGATTGTTCTCATTAATTGACACACATTAATTTTATTTTTCCACCCTCGCTCCTTCGCCACACTCACTGAAAATAATTTTTTCATACACAAATTTTTTTCTCCGAAAAGTTCAAAAAAGAATTTGACTCGACTTTTGAAGTTTTGACAGTTCTCTTTGTTATCAAGTTTCCATTGTGCAAAAATGAATAGTTTATTTTGTAATAAATAATTTTTTTTGAAAGTATTTGTTAATTACTTATCACAATGGAATTTAAAAAAAAATTTTTTTTCATTTTATTTCAAAAATAATATATAAATTCGCAGTAAATTATTAAGACATTTTTGCAAAATTTACACGGTACCTTGACACGTTTTGAATACCGGGAAACAAAGGTTACGTCAAGAAGATGAAAACTGAAATTTCAAGTTGTCCTAGTTAAAAATTTTTAACATTTATTATTTTATTATTTAGTGTTTTTATATCAAATTCCACTTTTTACTTTTCGAAAAGAAATAATAAGAGATTTTTAATAATCGTTTATCGACGTAAATAGTAAAATAATTTCCAAAAAAAAATAATAACTACAATCGTTTTTTACACTTGAGAAGAATAATTTTTTCCTGTTTTGCTTTAATATTGTTTTCTATTTTCATTATTTTTCAACAGTATTTAATTCTTTAGAAAATACAATAATTGTGACTAGTATAAAAATATTGTAAAAAAATTAATTGTATTTCGTTTGGTTTTTTCATTGTTTTTGTATAATTTTTATTTATTTGTTTAAAATAAATAGTCAATTATTTAAAATTAATATAGAGAAATAGATAATTATTTGTTATAAATAGTGAACTATTTATTTACAATAAATAATGAATAATGTATTATTTAATTATTCTGTTTAAATAATTTCTATCGCACAATTTTAATTGTAATAGAATTTTCTAAAGAGAATTTTCCTTTAAATTATCATCTAATGTTTTTGGCATTAAATTTGTTATTAAAAAATTTTTTTTAATTTCAAGTTTCTTTGAAGTTAAGTTTAGTAAATATAGAAAAATAAAGAAGAGGAAGAAGAACTTTTCTGAGTCAAAAGTCATTCATATTTAAGCATATTTCACTTCAAGCAACCCCTGTACTTCTGTGATGTTGCTTTTTTATTTCTGGCGCATTGGCATAAATACACCAAACCGTGTATTTCGAGTTGAGCATTAGTCTATTTCCAGACATTCATGTACGTTCTGTTCTAGGTCTTAAGTGCGTCCCACGTTTCTCTCGCGGTCACGATTCTTTGTTCGGTAACATCAATTGCTAATTTGAATTTTATTAAAATTTCCCGGCTCCATTTTTTCACGTAATGCACAAAATTACTATTTTTTCTTTATTATTTGTATACTATTTATTTTTTGCTATTTATATTTTAGTATTTGTTTACTATTTGTTTCTTTTTATTTAATTACTATTTATTTTTTGCTATTTGTTTACTATTATTCGGTTTCGATTTAATTTTGAATTTCGAATCCAAATCGAAATTTCGATGGAATCTCAAGGGTTTTCAACTATTTATATCGAAATAAATAAAGTGTAGCTTTTTTAATTTTACAATTTATTTTTAGAGGAAAAGTAATTTATTCATTTAAGGACATTTCCAAGAAAAATTTTTCTTGAAATAGTGAAAAACAAATTAAGCAATATTTTTTTTGAAGATTAAAATGGGTGCTGGAAACAGCAGCTTACCGGTAAACCAGCATCGAGCTTGGAGCGTTGAACCACCACCTCTACCAGCACCACCATTTCTTAGTAACGTGAGATCACTATCTTCAGAAACTTCCACTAATAATCGCGATATCGAAGACGCTACGGAAGATGCTACGAATAAAACTTGTACCACTACGTTCGATGGGCCTTTGTCTCAGGTACAAGAAAAATTATCAAACAAAAAATAACTTTAAGGATTTGTTTAATCAGCCGAAGAATTTTTTATGATTTTTCTAAAAAGGAAAAAAGTAACATAAATTATCGGTCTTTTTGAAATATTTGTGAATTTATTTCCAGTATTCGTAATTTTTTTTTTACAAGAAATATTAAAATAATTATTGACGGCAGTGCACAAGACTTTCAAAATAGTAAGAAACTATATAAATTGCATTTTTTGTCTTTGCCCCTTAAACTGAAATTTTTAATAGTTTACTAAATTCCAACACTTCGTTTAGTTACATAAAAAAGAATTGCCTTTTTGACAAATGATTTTCAAAAATAATTTTAAAACACCATTAAAAAAAATGATATAATCATTTAAAAATAGAACATCACTAATCGAAAAGTTTGAAACATTTTTTTTGGAAAGAAAAACACGTGGACGCCACGTGCACAAATGTGTCGAGTTAATGATTATTTGGCCCAGACAAAGAAATTCAATATTGTGCCAAATGTAGATTTTGAAAAGAAAATATTAATTTTTCCATTAGGGACCAAGTCCGTACACAACTTTGCGACGAAAGGAATGCTGGCAACACGAATCCATATCACCAAGTCCTTCGAATACTCATTCGCGACAAGACTCCATGGTAAGTAAGTAGAAGAATAAATTTTATCCTTTTTTTAATTAAAAAAAGAAGAGAAGAAACAGAAAAAAATTAAAACGAATTTTTAGGAAAAAGATAGTTTTCCAAAGCTTTGTCCCAAGAAAAATTGGCAACGATTCAAAATATCATTTTTACACTTGGAATAAATACGATTAATCTACTCTAACTTCGACGATTTTAAACAAAAAAAGAGGTCCATGACGTGTCTGAATCACATTCACGTGACACTCTCACCCGAACTTTTTTTGGACGAACGTTGAAAATTTTCCTCAGTATTTAGTAGTCTGCCAATAAGTGTGTTTTGTCTCTTAAACTGTTTAAAAATTGTGAAATTTAATTATTAGTAAATTTTTGTAATTATATTTTTTCTGTTGAAAAGAATTCTTTTTCAAAGTGGGTAATTAATTTTTTTTTTCCTTCAATTTTTAGTTAACCTACGCTCCAGAAATTGTCGGCTGGCCATCAAACGGAAGAATGGCAGTAGACACGCAACACGAACGAATGGAATTGACACGAACAGTTTCACATCTAGCGGCAGCGACTCAACAATTAGCTTCAGCACAAAATGTAACATTGATGCATCTGGAGGCAATTTATGATGAGTTGAAGAAAGAAAGAGAACAAAAAAGAAATACAGATTTCAATCACAAGAGAGTAAATTACAAACTATTTAGTCCTGAAACAGCAACAAACGAAAGAATGACAAATCAACAAAAATTACAACGAAATTTAGACAGTGATTTACGTGATCATCTTGATAATGCAGTGGGACAGCATTCGTTTGAATCTAATGATGCTGAATTTCCCGAAAGTGTTTACGAATTTGAAGAGAGAGGAGAGAGACCCAGTCAGGAATTGTATCACGTTGATTATTGCAAAAATCGTGAATTCAAGAAAACATTGCGACACACTCGTAATCCGGGGAAGAAAACAATTTCTTCAAAAATGGCATGGAAATTTAAGAAAAATAATTATGTTGCTAAAAACAGTTCGTGTGAGAGTATAACAGCAAGTGTCAATGACGCTGAAGTTAATGATGATGTCACTAAATTGGGAACAAGAAAACGCCCTGCTAAGAAACCCGAGAGAATTAATAAATCCGATGTTATCGTAAATTTTGGAAATGAGAATTTTGACGATTCTGTGGAGATTGATACGGCAAGGTCTCAAATTGTGAACGCAAGACTGAAACTGGATTTGGAAAGTCAGCAAAGGATGATAGAAGAATTAAAAGACGATAATGAGGTATTGTATTCTAAAGTATTTCTTCTGCTATGTTTAGATTCTTGTATTGTACTCACAAGAACAAATTTTTCCTTTCAGGTAACGAGAAACGAATGCAAACGCACTGAAGAGAGTCTCGCCGAACGAACCAACGAAATTGATAAGCTTTCAGGCAAACTTGACTTTTCGAAAAGAGAAATTGAAAGGCTGCTAAAAGAACTTGAGACATTCCAATACGAAAAGGCTGCTACTGAATCAAGGATCTCGAATTTTGAGAAAGAACTGCAGGAAAAGGACAGAATTTGTAAAGAAGAATGCGATACAACTGATGTATTGCGATCAAAATTACAAGAAGAAGCTTCTGATAAAAATAAATATTTCACTGCACTTGAGGATGCCAAGAATGAGATTAAGAAGCTGAAACAGATTATACAAGTTGATAAGGAAACACCAAATTCCTCAAGTCCAGGTACACTTTTTTAAGTCTTTTTGGTTCTGGATCAAAATTTTTCCATCTTATAAATTTTCACCTGAATAATATTCGATTGTGTAAATTACAAATAATTTTTTTTCCAAATGCACTTGAGTATCAGAATTTACTATCTTGTATATCTTCCTAACTAAAAATAATTCGATTGTGTAAATTACAAATACTTTTTTTCCAAATGCAGCTGAGTATCAGAATTTGCCATCTTACATCTTCCTTACTGAATATAATTCGATTGTATAAATTACAAATAATTTTAAATTCCAAATACACTTGAGAATTAGAATTTACCAGCTTTCATCTTTCTACGCGAATAAAATTTGATTGTGTTTACCAACTATTTTTAAATCAAAAGCGATTTGAAAAAATTGGCACGTTCTGTCTCGCATCTTCCATTCACAACGCAAATCGAGAATTACTAACAGCTTTGATAATTTTTGTGAAAAAACTCGTCTTTTCACCACCTCGAATGTTAATTAGGAGCTCAGTGATCACCAAAAAGAAATCCCCAATAAAACTGCATAGCAGATATCATCGTAACTCTAAATATTTTTGTAATAAAAAGTTAACCGTTTATCTCTTTAAGGCCCATCAAAAAACGATTATGTAACTATCAATGCAACACTGGTTGGTGAAGAATTCAAAAAGGAGTTAATTTTAAAACGCGAAGCACGACAACGTGCGATTGCGGCAGTTTCCGCCGAAATGGATCGTTTACGAAAAGAATTGGATGCTGAAAAGGTAGCACATTCAGAAACGTCTAAAATTTTGGAACTATTGAAAGCTGGACAAAATCTATCTTGCACTTCACCTGAAGTGGAAGAAGAAAATAAAACACAAATTTGTAATCAATGTTCAAATTTATCCGAAAAAGACTATGACACAAAATCAAACGAAATTGTACCAGAAGAAAATACTGGTAATACAGAGGCTGTGCGATTGACTGATCTTTTAAAGGTTGGTAATTGATTTTTACTAGTTTTTCATGTAGTTTTATTAAATAAGTAGCTATCTAATCATATATTGTGAAATATTCACAGATTTCCGAGGAGGTGATGAACAATATTCGTTTTCAATTAGAAAAAGCTGATGATCTTTTCTATCAACTCGACAATGTACCTGAGATTCATAAGAATCGAATTTTATCTTTAAAGAAATTAGCGGATGATATGCGTGAAACATTAAGATCAAGAGAACGACAAGTGAGTTTATTGAAAGATCGCTTATCGCAAATTTTGGTAAAACTTGGTGATCGGCCATTTCTCAACTGTGAAGAAGAAATAAGAATGGAAAATAATCGTCAATTAGGTGATCTTCATAATTTGCGACGTCTTTATGAGGAGCGATCAAGAGTTTTAATAGAATGGAAAGATTCTGCTATTAGAAACTTTAATGACGTTAAAAGAGAAGTCAGGAGTTTAAAAGACAATAACGAAATACTCGAAGATAGTTTGAAAAAAGCTGAGGACAAGGTAAATTTTTTGTTTATATGAATACTCGTAGGAAATTTTCCACTATTGTGTTATATGAATTTTTCATTTCTTAGCTGGATATTCAAGAAGAGCAAACTTTAAATCTAGAATCACAATTGGGTCTTGCCAAAGCAGATTGTAGAGACTTGCAAAATCAAATGTCAGTTATCAATAATTTATTCACGCAAATGCTACTCGGTGCATCTTCGGCTGATATGGATTTGGATCGGTTGACTCAACTATTACAAGTAGGTCTTCGGTATTTTATTTGTTTTATATTGTAACGAAACAAAATAGTGAATAATTTAAGTAAACCAAAGGTAATGTATTCTTTTTTACTTTTATGCTTTTTTATAGTTGTAATTGTAAGTTTAATTGAGCAGATTTTGTTGATATTTGGATTGAAATCCATCTATCATAACTGATGCCTTTGGTCACCTTAAAATAATTTCAGATTCTCGTTGTGACCTTTTTTTCCTATCTTGATTTGATTTTGACGTTCTGTCTACTACTTTGCCCACATTCTGTTTAGGAGGTTTCTCCTCCTGTTTCTTTTTTTGAACAACTTTTCTCAACGCGATTGCGTTGGATCTGTCTTTGCTGAGTCTCCTATCCTGACGTGCCTCTTCTGTCCAGACCAATCATTAGTAGAGGCGCTCGTTTTTCACCTTCGTTTCTACATGCTTGAATCTTACTTTCCGTATGAACGACTTTAGACTTTTAAGTCCCTTCTTGATTGTTACGTTGACATTCCTTTGCACTTCGCAGGATTCAGCATCTTGCTAACCTTTTCTGCCATTCTATCAATGCATGCTGCTACTTAATTCCGCAGCTTAATGCACAGACCGCTGTTCTTGTTGGAGCTTGCGATGTCAAGTTCAGATGCATTGCTGAAAACAGATTTTCAACTGGCCTGCTGCCCACGCTGACTTCACTGCCTCGTCTTTTTACCCTCTTCAAGATAATTCTTGATACTAACAACGAGTTGTTGCCCTCCTGCATCCTTGGGCAACTAGCTATCGTCCACTTATTGTTTTTACAATCACTTATCCTGGTCTTGCTGTTTTAGATGCCCTTTAGAAAAAATCCCCGCCACTGACTGTCAGTCAAATTCAGCAGTGGACAAGCACTGCCCAACATATTGATGACATTCATGATGTTCGGCAGTGGACAACCATTGGCGGGGTCCAATATTTAAGTTTGGTATTGTCTAAAAGTAGTCAGATTAATTAGATACAAGCATTATTTTATTTTCCCTTTTAGGAGAATCATGACCTTATAAGCGACATGACCCGAGATAGCGGTACAGAAGCTGCGGCATTACCAAAATTGTTATTGGAACTAATTGAACAAGTTGAGGGCAGTTCAAAGGGAAAAAGAACTACAATTGATTTTGAAGCTGATGAAAAAAAGGACGAGGATGATCTCCAAGAAGAAAATATTGCTCACAATTTACCAAAGGTAAAATAAAATTTCTGTGGAAACTGTGATTAGTAGAACTATAATCTTCAAATGGAGATCATTTTTTGACATTCCTGTAATTACAGGTGTGGCGAGTTTTATTGGAGTTGCTGCGTTGTCATGCAGCAGAAACATCTGCAACGTCAGTCGCTTTGTCATCAGCTTCAGACACTTGTTACAAATCAGTTGATACACCAACTGGACCTCAATTAGTTATTTCTGTAAGTAAGACATACATTCGTCTAAAAGAATTGATTCTCGAAAAGAAACATGTGGAGAAGGAGATGAATCGAATGAAGCAATTGAATACCCATTTGGAAGGAAAGTTAGTTGAACAGGTAAGAAATTCGTAATGAATTAAATCTGAAGCTTTTAATATTAAAAACGCCCAATACTAGAAATCAGAAACAAATTTTTATCAACAGGAAAAAAGACTTTCAAACGTATCTGACGAATTGACGAAAACTTGGAATATAGTAGGCCGGATGCAAGCCCAACATCAGCAACTTCATACACATGAAAAAATTTTAAGATACGAATTGCAGCAAAAAAGGAAAATGCTTCAAGAATTAAAACAGGAATTAGAGTATTGTAGAGAAAAATGGGAGTCAGCTAGACAGAAGAATACAAATACTGAAATCGAATGGAGAAGCTTGAGGAGAGAGTTTGCTGCTCGTAAAGCTATAGCACATGTAGATTCATTGAATAATAGGTAAATGTAGAAAATGTAGCAAATACTTTTAGTTGTAATGTAAATTAATTACCAAGCTCAATGTAATGCTAAACTTTCTATGAATACTTATTCCAGTGCTGAAAGTGGATTCAGTGATGGTCGTGATGATGAGTCAGATGAAGACATAGAGAATGAAGGAAGCAAGGAAAAAAGAATCAGAATCATTGTAGCCAGAAGAAGGAACCGTAAGGTATAAATTTTTTATATTAGTCAACATTTACAGTATAACATGTCACTTCCCAATATTTGCCTATCTTAAGGGGCACACCTAGTGGGAGCGCCTAAAAAAACGGTGATTTTTAAGAATTTTTTTTGAAGAATGTATTGCGTCAAATGTTTTCAATTTTTTTACCTTTATTTGTCTATAAATCAGTTATTAATTTTTTATTTTTGTAAAGAAAAATACATATTTTTTTTAAAGTTATGTCCCATCTCGCAAGTGTAAAAAAAAAGTTGTCCCACTGCTGCAGTGATTGCGGCCTTCTGAGTGACTGAAATCAAAAAAACCAAAAAGATAATTAAACTAGAAGACATTTGCCGTACTATGACCCTCGGATGGAAAAAATATTGAATTTCAAAAAAATGGCGGAGTTTTGAAAAAAAATTATAAATTTCGACTAAAAAATTCGATAGTTTTTGACATCCCAAAATTTTATTTTTCATCCTAAAAAAAAACTGGAGCCTCATAGTACGGCAAATATCTTCTAGTTTAATAATCTTTTTGGTTTTTTTTATTTCAGTCACTCAGAAGGCCGCAATAACTGCAGCAGTGGAGAAACTGGTTCTTTTATATAGCGAATAACTCTTTAAAAAAAAGATATTTTTCTTTGCAAAAATTACAAAATGTTCACTATTTATACAAATATACATGTACAAAACTTTAAAAAAAATTAGATGCAATAATTTCCTTGAAAAAAATTCCTAAAAATCGACGTTTTTTTCAGTCACTCACACTAGGTGTGCCCCTTAAAAATATTGAAAAATGTCTCTGATTTTGACGCGATAGCTACTGTTTTTTTGTAATATATATAAAGTTAGCCCTTCTTCAGGTTGTAAGTCTGAATATACATTTATTATGTACGTCAAATTATCCCGAGAACTAGTGTTAACGATCAATTTCATAAACAACTCAATCTGATATTTTAAGGAAAGGAATTAATAGACACAGTTCACTTAAACTTTAATTTATTTTATTTTTAAAGAATAAAATCTAGCTCATTTCCGAAGTTTTCAGCTTTTTGCATTTTACACATGTTGACCAAATGTTCTTAAAAATTAACAAAGATATTTCTTGTCTGTTAACGAAAAAACAAAAATTCTCCTTTAACAATGTAATGAAGATAAATTGTTCAAAATGTGAGAAAACATAAAAACAAAGTAATCTTTGTTTGAGATTAATTACAAAATTATTTATTTGGTGTTAATTTTAGAATTAATTAATCCTAAAGAAATAAAGAATGAAGAAAAAGAATAAAGGAATTAAGAACGTCCTAAAATTTCCAGGATAGTTCTAAAAGTTCTTAAGAATTGAAAAACGACCATAAGCGGTCCATAGAATGTTTTATGACTAAAATTTAATTTTCAATTCTAGGATGACTCAAGGGCCACATCAGATACAGAATCAGAACAGCCAACCGATACTGAAATTTCAGAAGCCAAAACTATTTCCTCGAGTACATCTGAGCAACAATTTCCTATACCCGACGAAGTGAAAACTGAGAAAGTACCAAGTATTTTGAATGAAAAGTCTGACACCATGGTTACTGTAAGTTTATATTAATGAATTTTTTTATTAATAAAAATGCACATTCCGGAATTAAAAATGTTTTCTTACTTTTATTTAATTATTTGTCTTAGGAGGTCTTGGAAACAGAAGTGGAAATCTTGGATCCCTTAGATAGAGCTTTAACCAACGTTATTCGAAATCTAATAAAAATTGACGACACAGCTTATCCAATTCAAGGTGATCAAAGGCGAACAGATTCACAAGAACCTGGTCCGTCCACAGTATCCTCTGAACCATCAAAACTTTCCAAAAAGAAGAGCCTCAAAAGAATGGCCAAAGACTGGACTACACAGTGTTCATACGAATTCGAAGATGATAAATCTTTAACTAACTATTTTCCACCTGACGAGAGTGATCAGAGGAATAGTTTAGATTTAACTTGTTCAGTAGAAAACCAAGTACCCTCTTCAGTAATTCAATTTGAGTCTGTATTTTCAATTGGACCATTTCCATCAAGCAATTCTGAGCATAATGCTTCTAATACAGACAATGAAAATCCTCTACTGCCTCTTTTTGGTAAAAACTTATCCTCAACGACTGACGATAAAATTAGTTCTACAAAAAATGACTTGCATTCGGAAATTCAAGAGAAATCAACTATGGAAACAATTTCCACTTTTCTCAAATGTGAATCATCAAATCAATCAAGTGTAACAGATCAGAAATTACAAACCGGTGAGAAGAATACCCCTCAACAACAGTTACCTTCCTCAACTAATAGCAACAACGTTTGTAATACGAAAAACAGAAGCCCAGATGAGATTTTAGCAGCACGTGCAGCTCGTCTAAAACGCCTTGAAGAACAAGCTGATTGGCTAGTAAGAAAAATGAATGCAACCAGTCAAAGAGGATCAGCTCTCAGCAACAGACTTGAAGAACTTCATGAAACTTATGGTTCACCACCAGGACCTCCACCACTACCAGATGTATTACCAACTTTCAAATTGCAAACAGAAATCAATTTGGAATCTCAAAATGTAAGGCATACATTATTTTTAACAATATCAGACGTTAAATTGAAGATAATATTTCTTCTAAAAATTATATTCCTTTACTTTCAGAAGCCTTCCAGCTCCTCTGAGAATGCAGCTGTTTTTGTTGAAAACAATCATCAAGAATCATCTCCTTCTGATAATTTTTCCTGAATTATTGAGTAACTGTATCTAAATGGTGATGTTCTAATCGGAATGTAAAAACATGATTAAAGAACTTTATAAGAAAAGAAAAGGTTCTTTTTCTAGTCATATAAGAAATAATGTGACATGTATATTTATAATCGATAGTTAATGCAAATTTAGCATTTTGCAAAAAAAAGACGTATTTTCAAGAATAAGTTACACTATACTTGTACGTGGATTTTTAAAAAACAATTATTATAGATTTTGTGTAGCAATGGTTTGTTTTTTATTAAATACAAATAGTTGATATTAATTTGTTTTATTTTATGCCTTTGCTTGATTATGCAGTCATTTTTCATCAAACATTTTTCTATATGATTAATACGAAATTCAAAGCAGATTATTTTTAAAATTTTCCATAAAAAATGCAATATTATTCAAATATTAAAAACAATTTGTATTAAATGCAGATAAATTCAAACTATAATTATAATTTCATATGACAAAAACCTGACCAAAACCAGATTAATTTCAAATTTAATCGTAATAATTTCACATTTGCAAGTTACGTATTAACAGACTAACTTCAGACTAGATCGTACTAATTCCGGATTCACTAGTTATACACAAACCTATTGAGTTTGAATTTATCCGAACTAATTCTGAGTGACGAAAACCGGACCATAAGCAGCCCGTGTAGAAATTTATCGTGGCCTTCCTAGAAATAGACTACAGCTAGATAGCATTTGTCGTGGAAAATTATTCTGAAAAAACTGTCTTGGCCCCGAAATGTGAATGTACAGTTTTCCCCTTTATTTTCTTCGCTATGAAGACAGTCTAGAATCTGGCTAAAATTTGTCTAGGATACTGAATTGAAAATTCAGTACAAGTTCGTATAGCAGGTTGTCCAAGAATTAGCTAGGCACTGTCTAGGACGCTGACTTAAGAATTTAGTACAAGTTCGTGGAGAAGGTGGCTCTGAGAGTCTACTAAGCTAGCAGACGAAATCAGTTCTTGACGTAGTGCTTGATGAAAAGAAACAAAGAGTCTACAATTGTAACTTATCTTGTCGTGAAGATAAAATCAAATTTATAAATCTAGTGAAAAGTTTTCAGTTTTCCATTTCTGAATAGGGACAATGTACAAGTTTAAATATATTACAGAGAAAAGAAGATTTATTAGAAAAAGGACATGTGATGCTGATGTCATAATTCATAGTCTCAGATTGTTTTTCATATTATAATGTTCATAATAAGTAATAAAACTTTGGTAATTTTAAGTGAATTTTTTGTGATTGCAACAATATTATATACAATTCATTTTATTATCGGTATACAAGTATGAATCTTTATAGTGAATGTGTTTGCGTTTTAAAGAAAAAATCCAATAATCCAATAATCCAAGCAAAATATGTTACAATTAATTTCAAAAATAATTGTAACAGGAATTGTGATAATAACAAATACTTTTGTATTACTCTTTTCTTTGTTTAAAAGTTAAACAAACAAAAGAGTAAAGTTGAAAAATATTCTTTTATTATTTATAAACCTAACAATTATTCCCAGCATGTAGAAACTGCTTATTTTAATATCCAGGAACTGGCTAGGAATTATTTATTTTTCTAGACAAGGACTAGACAAAATAACTGTACAAAATCTTGACGTTGCTAGCGTCACATCCCTCGTTCAATCCTGTCCATTTTTCCCATCTAGTTGCTAGATTGAATCTAGCGCAACTGGGCAGTTTCTCATACTCTTCCACGGTAAATTTCTACACGGGAGAAACTGTTTCGGATTAGCTGCGGATTCACTGGTTAAACCAATCGGATTACTTCTGCATTTACTAGTTGCATATAATCTGACTAACTTCGGACTAAATCGGACTAATTACGGATTCAATAGGCACAAAATTGACATAATTTTTTTCCAAACAGAATTAAAAGCGACTTTAATCACTAAAACTCGATACCCTAATTGTCTTACCGTGATATCCAAAGGGATTTCCCATAAATGTTCGCTCCCTAATCGCATTGAAAATTTGACTAATCAAATTGAACAGGCAGGACCCAAAGTTGTCGAACAAGTAATTTCATCATTATTGAAAAGAAAATTGGGAGATGATGAATAAAGTTTTTATCTCTTAGTCAACCACATGGAGGCAAACCTCTTAAAGTCGTCGTTGGTACCAAGGAGGATAAAAGCTTGACAAAGAAAACACTATTATCAGCAGACGACTTCTTAAAAATTCAAACAGGTACACAAATATCACAGAGAAAGACATTAGAAATAGCAAAAGCATTGCGTGTTGCTACAAAAAATTCGAAGGTCATTGAACCAAACTTGAAGAAATTGTTATCTATTAAAAGTCATTGCGTTGATGAATTTTTCGATTTAAAAACATTTACTTTTACGAAAAACAAGGGTCAAGAAAGTATCAAAGAAAATAAAATAGTTGCGTTTTGTACAAATGTGAAAGGTCTAATTCAGTATGTCTCCGAAAAACGTGGAATTTTTATTTTCATCTTAAATTTGGCATAGATGGAGGGGGAAATTTCTTGAAACTATGTTTATCAATACAGTAAAATATTGAAACACAGGTAACAAAGTAACGTCAAAAATTCAGTGACGGAATATGCGCCAAAAAATTCAAAGAATCAGGTGTTAAAAAATTACTTATATTAGCAATAGCACAGGAATCTCAAGAGAATTTTAAAAATGTAGCACAGATATGGACGATGTTAAAAATAAATCAATTCCAAGGCTCAATAGCTACTGATTTAAAATTAGCTAATATTTTAGTTGGTGTTATGGCGCATAGCAGCTTATATCCCTGCACTTGGTGTTATGTTGAGAAAAATAAAATTAATGTTTGCGGAGAGTATAGAACCGTTCGTAGTATTACAGAAAATTTTGAGAAATGGCGTAAATCAGGGAGTAAAAAATCTAATGCAAAGTTGTTCAAAAATTGCATTCATCCTCCTATGATCACAGCAAAAGAGGACGAGTCATTTCTCTTTGTCATTCCACCTCCAGAACTACATTTAATGTTGGGCGTAATGAATACTTTGTACACGCATTTACTTCGCAACTTTGAAGAAGATGCTCTAATGTGGGCAACTAAATGTTCTGTAGTTCGAGATGTTCGTCACAGTAGTTCGGGCTTTAATGGAAACGCTTGTAAATCATTACTAAATAAAACTGATGTACTCCGATCATGTTCAAATAACATATAGGATGCCTAGCATTTGTAGAAGTTTTCGAAAATTTTAATTCAGTTGTCAAAGCTTGCTTCAGTGATAGACTCGACCCGACATTTAAAGAAAAAAATTGACACATTTAAACAAAGTTATCTAGAATTAGGGATACCCATTACACCGAAAGTTCACGCTGTTTTTTTTCATGTTTTGGATTTTTGTGAACAAACACAGAAAGCGTTAGGTTTCTATAGCGAACACCCTAGTAGAAATTTGTTCTAGTTATTATAAAGGAACTGTCCAGTCGCGCTTGAAATTGTCTAGTTACTTTACAAGCCAACTGGCTAATAACTGGAACGGAGTGTCACGCTTTTTTCATCAAGTTATTATCTAGCCCAACTTTATAAATTCTGTTCAACGGTTCTGTAGAAAAACTAGACAAATTAATTCTTTTAAAATACTGAAAATTTGTTTAATATTAAGATTTACTGTAGTTAACACATTTATTTCATGCAATTAATATAAAATTTCTATTTAGCATTAAAGAAATTCAATAAAAAATATTTTTGGATAATTCCTGTATCCATTATAATATATACATAATAAATGGAATAGAATAAAAAATTATATAATATTTTATAATTCTTAATTAATTAGTTGAATTATTATATAAAAATAATGTAAATAGTAAATAATGTAATAAACATGTAATTTTCTACATTACTTTTTGATTTTTAATTTAATTAAAAAAAATTCTAAATTCGAATATCCTAAATATTTACTGTTTTCAAACAACTTTCAATTTTTTAATGCTCTATTACTAACAATAACACAGAAACAAATAATATTTTTTATTAGGATAAACAATTATAATCTATATAAACCTTAAACCGAAAACGCAATTTCACCGAAAAAATCTTGGGGGTAACGGGGAGCGAACCCGGGTCCCGCTGGACTAAAGTCGCACCGCTTAACGCACTCGGCCGTTCAACGCAATGGATACTGAGAATTAATAACCACTGCACATATGTTTCAGTTCAGTGCCGTAATTAGAGATTTTAAGCATTGGTATATACTTTCAATATTTTCTATGTAATAAAACATTTTAGATGATTTTTTAATTATTATAACTTTTTAGTAATTTTATTTGCAACGTTAACAATTAATAAATAAATTGATTACTGTAAATAAATTTTTAATTATTTTTGTTAATTTATTATAAATTATTATAAATATTTATTAATTAATTTTATTATTTAATATCATTAATTGATTATTAATTAATAATAATAAATTCATTCAATTTTTTAATAATAGAAAATTATAATTAAACTAAAATGGAATTTAAAAAAATTAATTTTTAACTAATTTTATTATTTTTATATTTATTATAAATGATTGTAAATATTTATTAATTTATTTTATTAATTAATATTATTAATTTATAATAATAAATTAATTACATTTTTAATTAATAACAAATTAAAATGAAAAGTTTTAAAATATTGGAAAGAATAAGAACAAATTTATCTCTAGTAAATAATCAGTCGAGCTGTCTAGTTATTAGACATTATTGCAGTGTCATCGACACGACAAACTTAGAACTATAATTTCTAGGAGTACTTTAAAGTAACATTAAAAAAACTAGACAGAAGTTATGTCTAGCCAATATCAAATTCAACTTGAATCTTTGACGAAGAGCGTTGGTCAGTAACTTTAAAGTTATTTACCAGTCCGACTAAAATCAGCGTCCGTGACAAAAACTGTCCAGTAACTTGAACAATCGAGTGGCTCCATGACAAATTTCTACTAGGGCGCAAGCTATGGAGTCCGCGGTACATGCAGAATTCCAACAGACTTGGAACAAATACGCAGTGTGCTCAAGACGCATCCAGAGTATTCGAGTAGACTATTACATGCTTTATGTGAATATAATTCATTACATTCAATTTGAATGTATGTACATTTTTTACAAAACTAATTTTAAGAAGTTTAATGTATTCACAGAAAAAACTTAGTCTCAAAATGAGTAGCGTACGATACCCAAAATAAGTTGCAACAAAAATGAGACTCCTTGTCTCATTTTGAGCTTACATAAAAATTACTCATAATGAGACAAATCATATTCATTATGAGTATAAAAGATACGTGGAAATTTTCATCAAATAATGAATAACCCAATAAAAATATAAAATATATTAATTAACTGTGCGTAAATGACGTAAAAAATATTATGTAATATTCATTTCACATATATTTTGCCTACAATTTTTCAATAAAGGCAAGCAAATTTTTAGGTTATAAATGTTTGTTGACATACCAGCAGGCATGCATACCAGTAGTGCCAATCTGAGTTCACACAACTTAGGGGAGCGTGGGGTAATGGGAGCTTTTAAATTTCACGCACTTAAAAGCCTTCAAATTCGCTGCAATGTCTAGAAAATCTTCTACAACCTTTGTTTATATCATTCCAAAACAAACGATCACATTCTTGACAAATTTTTAGTAAAGACAAGGGAAAATGTATTTTTTGAGTTTTCGTTGTAAAATGCCAAATATTTCTAAACATCACCATAAGTAGTTAAAATCGTATTATTTAGTTCTGTTTTTTCATTATATTATAGGTGAATATGTGTGGATATGTATACTTGTATAAAAATCGAGATAATAATAAAATTTGTTTATGTTTTTATTTTTTTATTCAAATTTTGTCCTGTAAAAATTCTGTGGGGTAATGGGAGAATTAGTGTCAGACTAAAGAATTTTCGTTACTATGTTGCGAATTTCGTTATTTCTTTGAAAATTGTAAAAGATATCACCTTATGAAAAAACTTTTAATTAAAAAATAATTTTTGGTGGGAAAAATGAAAAATTTAATTTTTTTTCAAAAATTTTTTATTCAATTATAATTTAGGAAAAAATTTATTCTAAGTCTAAAGTTTTGGCTTCATTGTAAGTATTAACACTTTTTTCTATTAGAAAACCAAAAATATTCCTAAAATATAGAAATTTTTTAAATTTCAAGTGAAAGCTCTCATTACCCCACAAATTAGGTGATCGCAAAAAATGTATTTTTTTTTTGAAAAATTTTTTTTTTCCAATTTACTTTCTCTTTTTCAGTTTCTAATTAAACATAATTAAAGATAAATAACGAAATGAGTAGGAAATAACAAAAACAATGTATTATTATAAAGATAAGTTGGTTCTTTAAATAATTTTCCTTAAGGGGCTCCAGTTCCCCCACGCTCCTCTACTTCAATTAAATGGCGCTAAGTTTGAAAATTTATTCATCCTGTTATGTGTAATTTACTTTAATTAAGTTAATTTTTAATTAATAAACTGATTTTTAAATAAAAAGATATTAAAATATTTCCAAATTAATGAAAATTAATATTTTTCACAGTAAATATATATGAAATATCACAAAATGACAAAATTGCAAATGTTACCAACCCAACATTTTGAAAATGTTTATCGACAGGTAATACTCATTTTGAGCAACTTGAAGTTAGTAATTTGTTCAAATTGAGTAGTACTCAAAATGAGATGCAACAAAAATGAGACCAAGTTTTTTCTGTGTTAAAAGTTGTTCATTAACAGTTATATTACTTCAAAAGTTTGCATCGAAACCCGTCTTGAATAAACTATTTTTTGTTAATTAATAAGTAATTTATGTTTCAACGCTTCTTATTTCAATTTTCAAATAATAAAAGAATATCTCAGGCTTTCTATCTTTCTTATACCTACCAAGCTGTAAGTAAGTATAATAATTTCTCTTCCAATAAAGCAGTAAAAATACATTTTTATTGTTTTTACAGATTAAAAAATTGATATTACGCATGCTTTTTTGATGAAAAATTCGATAAATACTGATTACGATCAATTCACGAAAATTCGAACAAAGAATTTTAACCATGGAATAGTTTTAAGTTAAGTTAAAATATTTAACCTACAAAAAATTGAGTTTTCTTTCAATTCCTTCCATAGATGATTTTCGTTTTTAGCTTAAATTAATCAGTTTTAATAACAGAAAAAAATTAAATGGGGGGGCACTTTTGGGTTAAAATTAATTCAAGCTCACCGTGAGTAGTGTTCGATCACTATAACGCATGCGCAGTAGTGTTCTATCACTATAAAGCATGCGAAGAACATTCAGAACTTCAAAATTTAATTTTTTAATTCACACACGATCTAAAAATTATTTTTCGACAATATAAAATTTCCAAAGCCCAAAATGTCCAAAATATGAAATTTCCAAAATAAGAAGTGTTGAATTGTACTGTAAGTGAAAAGAATTAGATTATTCAGTATTGAGATTTAACAATTCTATTTCTGTGTAACATATTTATATAAAAAATCATTATTGTCAATGTTTTACAAAAATTTAAATAACTTCTAAAAACATGAACACTTTTAATGATCTTAAGCTTACTTTAAAGGTTATTTTCTACAAAATGGGAATTAATTGTAGACATTAACGTGTAATTTTTTCTTAGAAATTGCAAGTCGGCAAAGTTATATCCAAAAAATTCAATTTGAAATAATTTTTTTGTACAAAAAACTATCCTACAAAAAATATAAAACATGTTATGATGTAGATTTTTCAAGAAAATTTAGTAAAAAAATATGTTTCAATTTTAAAAATTATTTTTCTATTAACCCGTTGCCTGTTAACGACCGTTGGGTAGTAAACATCTTAGCGCAAAATAAATGCAATTTCTAATGTAAATTATAAAATAAATTCTTTTATATCATTATTAACACACTATTGATTGCAATGATCCTAAATTAAGTAATAAATAAATGATTATTTATTATTTTAAAATAATAATAATTTGAAGCAATTAAAGAGATATTGGTCTAAATTATTAAAATAATTAATTATGAAAAATAAAATAAAATAAAAATAAAATTCCACGTCAACACGGACAGAGCTCTAAACAAAAATTACTTTGATGGATTTAAATTTACAAATATGAAATCACTTTTTAGAAATAAAAATGGCGGATCCAATATGGTGGAAATTTTTTTAATTTAATCAGATATAATTAAAACGTGTTACCCGGGAGGTTTTTAAGGTTTCTGATTACGAATCTGAAATCACAATTTAAAAATTGAAAATAGTGGATCCCATATGATTGAAAAAAATGTCCAATTTTGATACATTTCGCTTAAAGTTTGTAATAATAACAAATTGTTTACATTACAGAACAGTATGAAGCTAGAAAAAAGTAACTTTAAATTCGTAATCAATTTGATTAAATCTGATCAAATATAAAAATTTGTCCACCATATTGGATTCATCAATTTCAATTTCTAATAAGTGATTTCATATTTGTAATCTGTGGCCCCATAAGCTTCCGAGTTATACTGTGGGTTCAAGTGAATTAAATAGAGTGACTCAGGTTCGAGACTTGGGGGTTTTGATTGGTAAAGATCTCAATTATAATGAACATATCTCCGAAGTTATCTCTAAATCTTTAAAATCTCTGGGATTTGTAATGAGAAATGCATCTGCTTTTCATAATCTATCAGCGTTAAAAACTTTGTATTTTTCATTGATCAGATCAATAGTAGAGTATGCTATAGTCATTTGGGTGCCATATTACACATATAATATTATAAGATTTGAACGCATTCAGAATAGGTTTCTTCGTTTCATTGCGCGTCAACTTCACATACCATTTGATTTTCATGCTCATGATTACTGCAGCTTGCGTTCTGTGCTCAATATACCAAGGGTTTCTTTAAGATTCCTATATATTGATTTATCATTTTTATATAAATTATTTAATGGATTCTTTAATTGTCAGTCACTTATATCACTAATTAATTTACGTGTGCCACTAAGACCTTCTAGGTATTTTTCTTTATTCTCTGTTCCATTTCATAGAACGAATTATGGAAATCATTCTTTGATGACCAGGCTTTGTAGAGAAGCAAATGATGTTTATAATGATATTGATTTTTTTGATCGTAACTCTATGAGATTTCACACACTTTTGCGTCAGCTTGTTTTTAGAGATATGTAGTTCACTATTTTAAGTTCAGCTACTTATGTTTCATTTTTGAAAATATTTAGTAATTTTGCTTAGTGCAATAAAATTAGTATTAAGAGTACTTTGTACGAAAGGGCACAGTCCCGTTTACTACTTAAATAAATAAACATGTTTTAAGGGAATCGGATCAAATTTTAAAATTTTTTCCGAAATATTGGATCCGCCATTTTGAATTTCTAAAAAGTGACTGTAGGTTCGTAATTAGCGACCCTAAAGACCACCGAGTAACAAGTTTTAATCAATTCTGATAAAATTTGAATTTTGTCCGCCATATTGGATCCGTCATTTTGAATTTAAAAAAAAAACTTAAGATTTATATTCGGGGACCCTAAAAACTGTTAAAGAATGACTTACAAAATAATTTACCCCGTTTTTTGCTTTTAATTTATAAAAGTATTTTGAGATTTTTGGACCTTTTGACTTTTGACAGCTCTATTGGCATCGGAAATGAAAATTTGCAAAAAACGCCCATCGGCATCTTAAAGTACATGAATGTAGAAATTTTTTAAACCCTAAAACGTTTAAATCTATCCAAGCAATTTTTCTTCATTTTTTCAATTCATTTGACTTAAATAATTCGAATTTGCTACAAATAACTATTTATTTGATACTACTCTCTAAATCTGAATAAGTAAAATTTTCACTTTTTCCATGTGTGAATTTTTTTCTCACTTATTAATAAATAGAATCTACTTATACATAAGTGAAAATTCACTTTTTTATGTGTGAACTTGGTTTCACTTATCAATAAGTGAAATCCGTACTTATGTATAAGTGAAATATTTAGTTAAAAAGAAATCCACCTGCCCATTATATTTCAATTATTTATACTTTTAAATGTTTATAAACAATGTTTTTATCATTTCAGTTAATATGTTAAAAAATTTTTTTTTATTTAATTATAAAAATTATCATTCAAAATTTAATAAAAATTTTTAAAAATATCCAGTTAAATATTATATGTTAACAGTAATCTAATAACCAACTTTTTATTTGCTTAGTATTTATATAATATATAAGAGAAATCTTGAACAAAACGTTAAAGTATAACCAGGGAGTAAGACTAAGGAGACTGAACTGACTGTGTGAAGTCTCTCAAAAATGAAACCTTTTTCTGTAGGGGAACTATATTGCAGAATGACAAAACTTATGCTCCGCGCGCATGCGCATATTGCCCTCTCTTTTTATATCGTGAAATATGAGCAAGTGAGAAAACAAAAACATATCAATAGGTTATGGTTATGTGTTGACATATGATTCTTAAAATAAAATTACAAAATTATGGTTTGTTGCATACCAGGATGCAAAACATCATATATTACAATGATCGACAAACGAATAAATTAACTTATTGATAACTCTAATGTGACATTTAAAGCTGTTTATTTATAAAGTATATAATTAAAGTAAATTACAAATTCGTAAATATTATTTATTTAGGAATTGTTCAATTGTTTCCACAAAGAATAAAACACTTTGTAGTTATATACCAAAAAAATTTATTCTGAACATTTATAAATATTTCATTATATTATTAATATATTACTTATCACTGAAAAATATACACTCTTTAGTATATATTTCTGTATGCACATATATATTTATTAAATTAATTTTTTTTAATTTATTAATAGTTATTATTAATAATATTTTCTGAAACGCACAACATTCACAAACATTAAACATAACCTTCTCAACTTGTAGCTTATCATGATTTTCTCAGTCGCATCTGAGTTACTGAGAAAGACAGAGACAAATATATTGCATGTGCGCATGCGCGAAAACCATAATTTTCAGTCTTACGTATAGTTTCAATGCGACGAATGGTTTCACTTCCATAGCATTAGTTCAGTCTCCTTAGTCTTACTCCCTGAGTATAACACAATAAACTAACTCTTTATAAGTAGCACCCAATAATTTTCTATGAGTATAAGGCAACATATTAAGTGGCATTGTGGTGTTTCTCGTTGATCATCAAAGTTAAGCGACATTGCGTGCGGTTAATATTAAGATGGGTGACCGTTTGGGGATTTTCCTTAAAAAATGTGAAAAATTTATATGTTTACAAGTTTCAGATTAATAATAAGAAGAGTGTTAAATAGATTATAGTAAATAAATATTTTTTTATATAATATTAATCCTGATTATTTATTTACAATCATTAAGAAATATATTTTATAACTTATTCAATAAGTTAATACAATTCACTTCTTAATGTGTGAGTATTCACTTATTTCATAATTGAATATTCACTTATTCAGAAGTGAATATGATTCACTTATTCAGAAGTGAATATGATTCACTTATTCAGAAGTGAATATGATTCACTTATTCAGAAGTGAATATGATTCACTTATTCAGAAGTGAATATGATTCACTTATTCATAAGTGAATATAACTCACTTATTCAGAAGTGAATATGATTCACTTATTCATAAGTGAATATAACTCACTTATTTCATGTGCCCGTGCAGAAATCGCCACTTTTGTTCCCGATTACCGCCCTGGCCCCGGTCGGGATTTCATGATCTGGCCCCGACTTCGTGGCCCCGACCAGGACCAGGCCGGGTTTGCCCAAGGATCTACAAACAGCGCACAATCGGATTTTTTTTACAATTTACTGTTCAAAACTGTCTACAGCCTACAATTCCTAACCGGTTTCAGTATTCTTTATTTTAAATTAAAGGCGAATAAATTCTTAAGACATCCCTTAAGGTCAATTTTTTAGTTCTTAATTGTTTATAATTATTATTTTCAATCAAAGTTAACAAATTAATACAATTTTTCAAAAAAGGAGGCTTATTTTCTTATTCCGTTGCTGCATATGATCTGAATCAGTTCAAATTAGTACAATATGACCACCATACAATTAATAAAACAGAAAGTAATTTATATCAATTGTTATAAACAATATTAATTAACAAATAGTTAACTTTGATTTCTTTCCACTAAAAAATGTTTTTTTCACCTTTTCTTTTTAATTTAAGTTCATTTAAAGAATATTTGTCCTTTTTGATTATAAAATAACTTATTTAAATTGTTATAAACAATATTAATTAACAGATAGTTAACATTGATTCCTATTCCACTAAAAATTCTTTTTCACATTTTCTTTTTAATTTAAGTCTATTTAAAGAATATTTGTCCTTTTAATTAAAAAATAACTTATTTAAATTGTTATAAACAATATATTAAATAACAAATAGGTATGTAACTTATGCTCCTGTCCACCAAAAAAATTTTTTTCACGTCTACTTTTTAATTTAAGTTCATTTTAAAAATATGTGTCCTTTTTGTTTAAAAAATAACTTATTTAAATGGTTACAAATAATATTAATTAACAAATAGTTAATTTTTGTTCCTTTCCACCAAAAATTTTTTTTTTACGTTTACTTTTTTAATTAGATAATGTTAAAAGACCACGGATATATAATATTAAATATTTAAATAAGTTATATTATAAGCAAAAAAGACATATATTCTTTAAAAGAACCTAAATAAAAAAGAAAATTTGCAACAATAGTATATTACATTATAAGGGCAGAAAGTTCGAAATTCCTGCACTGCGCGAAATGATGCCCGAGGCGAAGCCGAGGGCATTATCGCGTAGTTTAGGGCTTTCGAATTTCTGCCCGTGTAGTGTATACTATTTTTCTTTATATACGGTCGAAAGTACGCTGGGTAATTTATTTTTTAAGAAAATTGCAATCGAGTTTCATTTGACAGCCGGCCATCTTTTTTTACTTTTGCTCCTCGCTTCAACGCCTCTAGCGGACACTCGTGAAGCTCTGGTTTTTTCTCTGTCTCTCTCTTGCAAACAATATTCGCCTGCCCCGACATTTGATGCACGAGCGAAGCGAGTGCTTCTGGTCGGGGGCAGGCACGAAAAAAAATGTGAAAGATAAATTAATATTATATTTTCAAAAGAATTTTTCTGGTGGTACAAAATTAATTCTATGTTTCTAAAATTCTAAACATTCTAATGAAAACACTTTCATTATTTCTTCAAATTATTACAATTTTATAATAACATTTTGGTACGTATTAAAAAAGAAATTACAAAATTATTAATTATTTTATTTTTGTTTTTAATGTTTATTAAAATAATTTTTGAAAATAATTATATCAGCAAAGGATTTCGTTCATTTCAATATTCAGAGCTTGTGGATAATAAATTTATAAAGTATAAAAAGTTTTCTTGATAATTTTTTTTCTCATTTTATATTGCGATAACAATTACTCGTTAAATTGTCATTGAACTCGAAATTTTCTTATTTACCGACAGTGGTGTTTTTACCGACAGAGAATTCTTTTACTCCCGCTGTAATAGAGGTTGGGTATGAAAATCAACCAAAGCACAAATGTTTAACTTTCTGCTGCGAAATCGCAGCGGGAAATACGTACTTTCGACCGAGGTATGAAGAAAAAAATTTTCTGTTGGACAGGATCATAAGTTAACTATTTGTTAATTAATATTGTTTATAACAATTTAAATAAGTTATTTTTTAATCATAAAGGAAAAATATTCTTCAAATGAACTAAAATTAAAAAGAAAATGTGAAAAAAAAATTTTTATTGTAGAGGAATCAAAGTTAACTATTTGTTAATTAATGTTGTTTATGACAATTGAAATATATTACTTTATGGGTTTTTAATTGTCTGCTGGTAATATTGGATTAATTTGAACTCATTTAGAGCATGTGCAGTAACGGAATAAGAAAATAAACGTCCGTTTTTAAAAAATTGTGTTAATTTGTTAACTTTGATTGAAATCTGAAAATAAAAATTATAAACAATTAAAAACTCAAAAATTGTCCTCGAGGGATGTCTTAAGAATTTATTCTCCTTTAATTTAAAACAATAGGACAAACGCACCAATTGTCGAGGGTGAACCTTTTGTCGATGTTATCATGGTGATAACCAAAAATATTGCCTAAAATGTTAAATTTATTTGTGGTTATAATATTAACATATTATTTTTAACATTTATAACTCTTAAAAACTCTTAATTATTTTTCACACTTAATTTGAAATTCCATGTTTAAGGCAAAAAAATAAATTATTATTAATTAATAATTTCTAGAATTATTGTGAATTATTTAATAATAAAAAAATTTTTATTATTTTAAAAAATAGTTAAATTATAAATAATAGAGAATAAATAATTAAATTAATAATTTTTACCATATTATTATGATAAACATATTAATTTATATATATATATATATATATATATAACATACATTTTTAATAATTTTTCTATAAATAAATATGATACAGTCAATTTATTATGATAACACTGTATATAACGGTCCCATAATTCAAAAGGAAGTTTAAGCGAGGTCGCTTCCAAGCTTGCGTGGCTATGCGGTATGTGTATTCGACTTGCGTCCTCGAGGTCTAGGGTTCGAACCCCCGTGCGTGCGATATTTTTCCGTCTTAGTTTTAAGTATTTTGTATATAATTCTTAATAATGTTACATAAAGTATAGGTTTAACCCTTTAACGCCCAACTTTTTTTTAGAAAAGCGCAATTTTCGTTTTTTTTTGGACCGTAATTTTTATTTTGTAAAACTGACATCGGATTTGTAATCAGCGACCTCAAAAACCCCCAAGTGATCATTTTCATTAGCTTAGCTTTATTTAATTTTTGATTTTGTAATTTTGTTGTGTATCTTGCCATAAACATTCTTTTTTTATTATTGTTAGAATTGAAAGATTGTTAATTCTTTATTGCACTATAAATTTTTTTCACAAATTAGGATAAATTTATGGGTGTTGGGTTTTTGAAAATCAAAAATATTTTAATTTTTGTCAAAATTATTAAGGTTTGAAGTAAAAAGTGGTTTCGATCGAAACCGCTGGGCGTTAAAGGGTTAAATAATTATTAACAATAATAATAATAAATTAGGCATTAATTTAAATAAGATAGTCTGTCTAAATTAATGAAAGAAAATAAGAAAAATATTTTTTTTAAAAACTTAGTTCAATAAAAGCAATTCTATTAATTATTTACATTTTTAATGACACTCATAAAAGTTTATTTACTACAAAAATATTAATAATAATTATTAATATTGAAGTAAATACTCCCCATGCTTTAATAATCAAATAACGAGCTTTAATATAATAAAATGCAGTCAGTATTGGATTTCTACCTGGGTAGCGAAAAGATCGGGGGAAATCCCATGGCCCCGGTCGGTTTTAGTGTTTCAACCAGGCCGGGGCCAGGTCGGGTTGCCAGATCGGGGCCCGGTTTGTCCCGATCTGGCCCCGGTCAAAATTTCTGCACGGGTGTGAATATTCACTTATTCTACGTGGAAGAGTTTTGAAACATGGAATAAGTGAATATTCACTTAAAATAAGTGAAATTTCACTTATTCAGATTTAGAGAGTACAAATTAAAACTTTTATATCAAGTAAATATTTACTTAAATCAAATAAATAAAAACAAATAAGTTGAAATACAACCGAACGAGGGTTTATAGAAAATAATTATTTGAAAATGTTTAATTTTGCCATAAAAAAATTAACATTATTTAAACAATAGAAAATTTAGTTATTTTTTTTCCATATAAAAAATCTATTTTTATTTTAAGAAAATCAAAATATTTCACTTGTCTGTAAACGAAGAAAATGTATTTAAATACTTTTTTCTGATAAAAAAGATTTTTTTAAATGCGCAACAAAAAACATTTAAAGATTGGAACTAATAAAAATTTTAAAATTTAAGAATTATATAGTAAATTTCGTAACGAGTGCGAGTAGTTGTCAATTTTTGAATGAGCACTTTTTTTGGAAAAAAGCTTCGCTTCGCCTACAGTTTGTTCCAAAAAAAGTGCTCGTTCAAAAATTGTCAACTGCTAGCTCTAGTTACGAACGATATTTTTCATAACAAGGTGCAAAAAAGTGCCCTTTTTTGCACCGCGTTATGAAAAAAATTAAATTAATGTTTGTTTTACATTGTAATATTTCCAAACAAAATTTTTGTCTCCAAAAACTTTCATAATAATAACAATAATTTAAAATTAATTGAATTAATTTAATTATTATTATATAATTACATTATAATAATTATAATTATTTATTGTAATAATAAATTATTGTAAGTCCGTTGGCACTTAAATAAATAAATAAATTATAATTATATATACAATAATAATTTAACAATAAACATGCTATGCTATTAAATAAATAATAAAAATTAAATATTATAATAACCCAGGCGGAAATTTCCAACCGGCGCGGATCCTAGCCCGTACTGACGCCGGTGTAACTGTACTGGCTCGGAACCGCCTGCCAACCGAATGTGAACGGGCATTCTACCGAATAGTGACTAGGCCAGGAGCGCGCTGGCAACAGGCTCGGAACTGGCATTCTACCGCCCGCTGACCGGCCGGGAGATGCCGTTGTATGTATAATTATTCAACCGGCTGGGACCTGGCACTCTACCGACCGTGGATTTTTCATTTAATAGCCAGCCGAGCGCTGGCATTCTACCGACTGACAACCGGATCGGATCCAAATGATAATTTCAACAAATATCAATAAAAAAACTAATAATTAATTGCAAAAGATAAATACTGATGACAATTCATTGACACACGGAGAGAAGGGCGTAGTAGATTCTACTGACATGGCAGTTAAATCTACTAAACAGAATCGTTAGGTTTGGACTGACGGTACAGACAGTGCCATCTACTGCACTGTTTAGTAAGATAGTAAGATACACTGAGCAAACAGTATATTCTACTAAACAGAGAGGTGTCGTAGTGTATTATACTAAACATACAGTTGGCGCCACTAACCGGTGCACTAAATGACCCAAGTGCGAAATTAAAAACGGCCCAAAACTGGCCCAGTGACGGCATAGTCAGTGCCTACTCTTAGCAGACAATAGTGGCCCGACTGTCGGGAGGTTAACCGTGGTAGGCCGTCGGCAGCCAATCATCGGCCGATTCTCGGTAAACATTAATGGCCCATTATTGGCTGCCATTACTCCCCAGTGTTGAAAAAATTAAAAAAAAATATATTTTTTATTGATTTAACTAATTAATTCATAATATTTATACAGTTTATTTCCCTGAATTAATCGCAAACTTACAAATATTTGAAAAATCCTTACCGCTCGCGGGGATCGATACCTGAACCTGACGCACCACAGCCTAACACTCTGACCACTCTGCTACTCTGACGTGAAGTCGAGGAAGCAAAAGGGTTCTTATAAGCTACACTACACTGGCCGATACTGTGCCATTATTGGGCCGAGCTACATCCCAATATTGGCAATTATAATTTGCCATCATAGATACACAATGATAGACATTAATATGGCATTCCTGAGCCAAGGTACGTCCCAATTCTGGCAATTATAATTTGCCACAAAATGTTTTCCATTAAAGTGCCACTAATGTGCCATTAATAGGCCGATCTTCGTCACATCACTGGCAATTGAATATTGCCATTAAAGATTGATCAAATTTGCCACGAATGTGCCACTATTGGGCCGAGAGCTGGCCCAGTCTTAAAAAATTTGAAAATCTGACCATCGGCGCCATCATTGGCCCATCAATGGGACGTTTTTAACACCAATAATGGCCCAGTAACTACTGCCAATTCTCGGCAGACATTACTGGACCAATGATGGGCCGTTTTTGCAGTCTTGGCATTTCGCACTTGGGGATTTACTAAACGCGTTCTGTCACATTTACTGCAATTCTTCTCTCCGTGCAGTTCACTTTACACATTTTTTTATACACTTAAACGCAATTTTTTATTACATAGACATTTGAAAAATCCTAACGCTTGGGGGTACGAACCTACGCCTAACCGAATATTTACGCACCAAATTCACGCACGCTAACCACTAAGCTACGCTCGCATGGGACTCTCAAATCTTTAAATACTCTCAAGTGTCACTAGCTCAAATAAAACTTGCAGAATTACTACGCGTCAATGATACCGCTATATTTTCAATACTTTATTGAATGTATATTTAGGACTATTTCAATATTTCGTTAAAAAAGAAACTTATGTTATATTTTTATTATTATATAATACATATGTGACGCTCCACGAGAAAAGGGACCTTATTTACTCCTGTCATAAGGTCCCTTTTCTCGTGGAGCGTCACATATATTGAATAATTGTTTCTCAATATAATAATATTGAACGTAATAATATTAATTAACATTAATATTATTGAGAATTAATAATAAATTATTAATATTAATTAATAATATATTAATAACAATAAATTTATTATTATTGAGATATTATTAATTAATATTAATATTAATAATTTATTATTAATTTTCAATAATATTAATGTTAATTAATAATATATACCTAATATTAATTAATAACAAATTTTTTTAATTATTTAATTTTCAAATAAGTCTGAATAAATAATTACTTAATATATTGATTAGTTCCGAGCCAGTACTGACAATAGTGGGAAGACGATTCCGACAGTCGGAGCATAATCTGTACCGCGCCGGTTGCTTTTTCAGATCCGAATCGGTACAGACCGTCGGTACTTGCGATCTGTACGGGCGCGGATCCCAGCCGGTTGTAAATTCCGACATTCGTCCGATTTTTCCGCCTGGGAATAACACAGCCACACAAAATAAAAAAGCGTCGGGGTTAGAAGATCAGAGTACCCTATCCCCATGTATTTTGGGCCGCTGAACACGAATCCGGTGTCTGTTTTGGTTAATGTATAATAATAAAAATTTATGTAAGTGGAAATAAGTAAGTAAAATGTCTTCCGAGCGAGCGCGGAATATGACGCTAGTTTATTTATATAATGAATCGGACTAACAGTCATGCTTTTTAAAATTTTTTTCTCATATTGAATTCGACATTTTAAAAATGTAAAAACTAACTTCAAATTCGTTATCTACTACATCGAAAGCCTTTAGATACCAAATTTGAAGAAAATCTATCATATTTCTCAAAGTTCATTCGCCATTTTGAATTTTGAAAAACTAACTTCACATTTGTAATCAGCGACCTCAAAAGCCCATAAGTGCCCAGTTTCAAGAAAATCCATTATGTTTTTAAAAAATTCATCCGCCATATTAGATTCGCCATTTTGAATTTTGAAAAACTAACATCAGATTAGTAATCAGCGACCTCAAAAATTCTTACACTGTAAAAACAGTGTCTCAATGTTAGACGTTTCTGTCCCCACTTTTGAAACATTTGAGGTGTTTTACCTTAATAATTTTGAGATAAAGCACGTCAAATGTTTTAAAAGTGGGGACAAAACGTCTTACATTGAGACACTTGTTTCTACAGTGTAGTTATGAAGTTTTATACAAATCTATTCAAAAACCACTGAATAATTAATTTTGTCCACCTAGATTTGCTATCTATCTCACTGTGCGTCGTTGGCAATGGTTTGAATGGTTGGCCATTGTAAGACCATATAGTAAAAAAATATTCTGTGTTCAACATATTTTTGCCATTGGCCATGGTTAACCAGATTTTGACAATAATCAAAACATAAATAAAATTTTAAGTTTTTAAACTATTTTTGCCTATGGCCATAGTTCACAGGATTTTTACTACAGTCAAAATGTGGATATTTTGACTGTATAATAAATTTTTGTCGTTGGACGTGGTTTGCTAGATTTTGACCTTGATTGTTGAGAGAACTAGTGAGCGAGTACATATAGTGGGAGCGATAACGAAATCGGATTTTGCGAAAATGTTCGAAAAGAGGCGAATGATTTTTGAGACAATTGCTACGCGCAAGATTTGGATAGTTTAGTATGATATGATTGATATGAATAATTCTATGTAAAAAAGTAAATATAAATTCAGAAAATATATGTGATGTCTTCGTATAATTCTTCCTTTTATTTTGTATTTATGTTGCTCTCTGTTTCTGTCTTCAAGTCAAATTTATTTTTCCGGTTACATTTGTAACAATAATCGAAAATATAAAAATTTTAAGGGTTTTAAATATTTTTGTCTTTGGCCATGGTTTGCTTGATTTTGGACATAGTAAAAATATGGATATTTTAAGGGTTGCAAATATTTTTATCGCTGACTAGGATCACCTAGATTTTAACCATAGTAGACATATACAAATTTTATTTTGTATATTTTTGTCGTTGACCATGGTTTGCTAGATTTTGATCACGCAATTAAAATAAATAAATTTTCAGGTTTTTAAATATTTTTATCGTTGTCCACGGTTTGATAGATTTTGGTCATGGTAAAAAATATAGAAATGTTATACCGGGTATCGCCTTAAATGTATAATCAAACTTATTACTTAGAAATTGGAATCAATTATTTTTTTGAAATTTATAGTTTTTTCATCAATTTTTTTTTATTTTTCAATCCATGGGAAGAGTCTTGAAGAGTATGGAATAGACTTTCCAAAAATTGATTCCTGCCTTCTCTTATACTTTTCAAGACTTTTTTATCCCACATGCACAAAAATGGCGCTTTTAGATAGCTGACGACCAGGGAGTAAAGTTACTCATTTGTTCGACCATATGAAAATGGCGTCCATTTTCTCCCAAGAGGCAAACATAACAGCCGATCCCATGCGTTATTTTTGCCCATGGGAGAAAACGGCCGCCATTTTCATATAAGTCGAACAAGTGAATGACTTTTACTCCCTGTCGTCTGCTATCTGAAATCGCCACTTTTGTGCATTAGGAATAAAAAATATCGTAAGTAACACGGGAATAAAGGCAGCCAATTTGTTTACGATGATTTTTGTGACACTCGTTCCGGTCTCGGGGCCCCTACGGCGCCCTCGACCTCTACTCGTGTCACAAAAATCACCGTAAACAAATGGCTGGCTTTATACCCTTGCTGCTTAATATACTATTCTTATACTTTGAAAAAAAAAATTGTTAAAAAACTAAAAAATATCAGAAAAATTGATTCCAGCCTTCTGCCATACTTTGTCAGACTTTTCCCATGCTTTGCAAAATGAAAAAAATCAATTTAGGGCGTGGAACGGATAACTGCCTGCAAGGTCGAAAGGGACTATACCAGTCAGACATCAGTGAGAGGCCTAGAGGCGCTTACGATTGTCTGACTGGTATAGTCCCTTATCCCTAAAGTGACCATACGTCCCGGATTGTGCGGGACTGTCCCGTATTTTTCCCCTTTGTCCCGCAAAACGTCCCGCATTTGACATAAAATGTCCTGCATATCCCGGAAAATAGTTAAGAATATCCTGCATCTACAGGTTAGCACAGTAGCGCGTATATAAGTGTGAGAGAGATAGACTTCGTGATATTTTAAGAAAAATTCAATCGTCAGAAACATATGTGATTCAATGTTACAAAATAAGCATAATATAAATATGTAAATATCATAAGACGCGCCTTTGTTTCAATTCCGCTCCAATTGACTCCTACAAATTCCCTGATTCTTTTTTCTTGCGACAAATGACCTTTTTTTTTGTTTATTAAATCATATAAATAAGCGGGTGTCCCGCATTGACACTATTTCCATATGGTCACTTTACTTATCCCTTTCGACCATGCGTTGCAGGCAGTGTTGGGAAGTGACGCGTCACTCGAGGTTTTTGACGTAAAATACTTGGTTTTTTACATAGGTAACATACGTATTTTACCCCCCTCCCCCAAAAAATACATTGTGTATAAAACTTTTGAAGTAAAATACGAGGTATTTTACTGTAAAAATCCATGTAATTTACCTGAGGTATTTTACGCGCCCAACCCTGGTTGCAGGCAGTTATCCGTTCCACGCCCTCAATTGAGCCCGCGCGTGCAATAACAGCAAGTGCGCTCGGTCTGACTTTCCCAACCGCAATATCTACTTTGAGAGGAGTAGAACAGGAAGGAAGAGTAAGGAGACCGAACTCTGCTTCTACAAATGTCTGAAAAATATGCACGAAAAGTGCCAGACTCACTGTGTTCTAGTTGATCACCAAATAAGTCGATCATGCGCATTGAACTAAAGTTCAGTGTTGACATAGATGAAAAGTGTGGTTATGTCAAGGTAAATATTACATAGTTTAAACTGTGTTAATTTGAAAAGAAAATTTATTTATTTGTAATTGTGATAATATTTAGATTTCCGAAATAATTTAATAATATATTTATGAAAAGGGAAAAATTTTGCGAAAATGGTTAAGAAGAATTGTGTTTATAACTAGAGTATATTTACATAGAAGGATAGAAAGAGTAGAAGGATAGAAGAGACTATAATGTTTTTAGACTCTTTTTCTTTCTTTACATCCTGGCACACAACACGACATTTTTTTAAATAAAATAAACAAATAATTTTTAAAACGAAATGTATTATATATGTATCTCACTAAAACCGGCTAAATGTAAACATTAGATACACTGAAAAAAAAATTTATTTGATTCAAATAATTCAAATTATTTGAAAAATATTTAATTGATTTAAATACTTTTTAGTTGGATCAAAAAAATATGTATTTGATTTAAATATCTGCAATTATTTGAATCATACTTATTTGAACCAAATAAATCGTACTTGATTCAAATAAATAGTTAATTGAATTGAATAAATACATTTATTTAATACAAATATTGAATTATTTGAAACTATTCTTTCATTTATTTCACTCAAATACTTCGTTTATTTGATGCAAATAAAAATTATTTGACACAATAAATTTATTTTATTGATTCAAATAAGCGGAATTATTTGTTTCGAATAATTTATTATTCAAAGCTAATATAATATTTTATCAAGACAAATAAAAAAATATTTCAATCAATTAAATAATTATTTGAAACGAAAAAAATGAATTATTTGAAACTGCTCTTTCATTTATTTCACTCAAATACTTCATTTATTTGATGCAAGTAAGAATTATTTGATTCAGTAAATTTATTTTATTGATTCTAATAGACTGGAGTATTTAATCCGAATAATTCATTATTTAAAGCTAATATACATTTTATCAAGACAAATAAAAAAATATTTCAATCAATTAAATAATTATTTGAAACGAAAATAATGAGTTACTTGAAACTATTCATTCATTTATTTAACCCAAATATTTCGTTTATTTGATGCAAATAAAAATTATTTGACACAATAAATTTATTTTATTTATAATTATTACAAATAAATTTATATTATTACTATATAAATTTATTATTATTGACATAATAATTAATATTATGAAAAAATATATAAATAAAAATATTACAATAAGTTGATTTTTTAAAGAAATATTGAAATATATTCGTAAATATACATTGAATAATGATAGATCGTCCAACATCCTTCCGGCAGGACGAAAAAGACTCAGGTGAGTCCCTCCGAAATCACTAAAGAAAACTAACATGGATTCAGATAAATAAAAAACGAAATATATCATTGGAAAGGTAACGAAACAAGCTTTCAGCGCATATAAATATCGAGCTTGTAAGTTCAAAACTAAGGGCTGGGTAGTATGAAGAAGTTCAATTTTCCAAAAATTCACATAATTTTTAGTCACAGAATGACGAAGCCCGGTCCTGCCAGCAGGACGCTTTTCGCTTTATTTAAGAGACTACCTAGCCCAGGTTTATAAATTTAAAAACTCGATATTTACATCATTTGAAAGCTTGTTTCATTACCTTTCCAACGATATACTTAGTTTTATATTTATCTGCTTCCATATTAATTTTATAGAGCAATTTCGAAGGGACTCGCGCCTGAGTATTACTCAAATATACTGAAAAATATTAAAAATGAATTTTTTTTTAATTAAAAAATTAGGTTTCATTCTTGGAACGTTTCTGAAGAGAAAGAGACTTGTCCGGTCAAAAAATATTGATTTTTGGGGATTTTACATTAAATTTACGAAAAAATGTTTTTTTCACTGTTTAAAAACATAGCAAGTTTGAAGGCTTTGAAAAATGATTAAAATTATTATTTTAAAAAGTCAAAAATATGGATTTTTTCGTCTTTTCGTCTACTTTAATCCCAAGGAGTGCCAGAAAAGAAAAGTTGAATTCCCTTTTTTTAAAAGCCTTTTTTTCGGAACGTCCTTCCGGCAGGATGGGCGCTTGGACGATTTATCAATAAAGTATTGAAAATATAGCGGCAAAATTGTTCACTGCCTTGTAGTAATTCTACAAGTTTTATTTCAGCTAGTGAGACATGAGAGTGTTTAAGATTTGAGAGTCCCATGCGAGCGTAGTATAGTGGTTAGCGTGCGTGACTTCGGTGCGTGAATATTCGGTTAGGCGTGGGTTCGTACCCCCAAGCGTTAGGATTTTTCAAATGTGTATGTAATAAAAATTGCGTTTAAGTGTATAAAAAAATGTGAAAGTGAACTATCAATGAATTGTCATCAGTATTTATCTTTTGCAATTAGTTATTTTTTTATTAATATTTGTTGATGTTGAAATTATCAATATTGAATGAAATAATTTTCATACTTGATTCAAATAATTATTTATTACATTAAAATATTCGATTTATTTGATTAAAATAATTTGAATTTGATTTAAATAAATAGTTATTTAATACAATTAAATAAAATATTCGGGTCAAATAAATATACATTTGAGTTGAATATATTTTGAATTTGATTCAAATAATCATTTATTAGATTCAAATATTCTATTTATTTGATTTGAATTAGTTGTATTTGATTCAAATAAATAGTTATTTGATACAATTAAATAAAATATTCGGGTCAAATAAATATATATTTGAGTTGAATAATTTTTGAATTTGATTCAAATAATTATTTATTAGATTCAAATATTCTATTTATTTGATTTGAATTGTTTGTATTTGATTCAAATAAATAATTATTTGGTGCGATAATATAAAATATTTAGTTCAAATATTTATGTATTTGGTTCAAATACACATTTATTGGAATATAACCAAATAAATGATTTATTTGAATCAAATAATTTTTATTTGATTCAAATAATTTTTTTTTCAGTGTATTACATCTCACTTGCACAATTTTTATGAGAAACAGAGACACAACACAGCTTATGCGCATGATCAACTTATTTGGTGGTCGACTAAAACGCATCGAACCTGGCACTTTTCGTGCATATTTCTCAGACATTTTCAAAGAGCTATCTGTACAGAGTTCGGTCTCCTTACTCTTCCTTCCTGGAGTAGAAGAGGAAAAAATCTAGTCTCCTTATTGGCCAGATTTAGTCCCCACTTTGCAATTTAAAGTAGATACAGCGATTGGGAAAGACAGCCTGAGCGCACTTGCTGTTATTGCACGCGCGGGCTCAATTGTAATCGTTGCCCATACTTTCTTAGTCTAGACCCATTGTTTGATATCAATGTTATTACAATGTATGAGATTCGATCATAGCCCATACTTTTCTAGCCCATTCTTCGATTTTTGCAATTTCCCATGGTTTCCCATTTTCACGCGGGCATGTGTTGATTCAAATGGTTCATACAAAAAAATAAATTAAATACAATAAATAAATACAAAAAATATTTACTGTTCTTCCCAGTAAAAAAAGAAGTATTGAGTGGAGCGTTTAGGAATTGAGTGAAGCTCTGAGCCAATACACGGATTCGAGTAAAAACCGTATTGGGACGTTTGACTCAATCTTTTTTTCATCCGCCGAATACGGTCTTATTTTAGCATTAAAATTAAAATCACATGAGCAGAGTACACATTATAAATTGAAAGCACAATTGTCCTGGAATGTAAAAATGCCGATTTAGATAAGAAACTGTGAATATTTTTTATTTTTTGTTAAAAATTGGTAAAAGCAAATTTTGACAAGGGCGACTGATTTTACCATGTGAATAAATGAAGTGGCAGTTTAAATGAACTAAAAGAAATCTTCTGTTACCGACAGAAAGTTCCTAGAAAACAATGAAATTTCATTGTTTTGTTGAATTACCACAATTCTCTAAGAACTTTCTGTCGGTAAAAGTAGATTTCTTTTAGTCCATTTAAACTTACCACTTCATTTATTCACATGGTAAATTCAGTTGCGCTTGTCAAACTTTGATTTACCAATTTTTAACAAAAAATAAAAAATATTCACAGTTTCTTATCTAAATCGGCATTTTTACATTCCAGGACAATTGTGCTTTTAATTTATAATGTGTACTCTGCTCATGTGATTTTAATTTTAATGCTAAAATAAGACCGTATTCGGCGGATGAAAAAAAGATTGAGTCAAACGTCCCAATACGGTTTTTACTCGAATCCGTATTGGCTCAGAGCTTCACTTAATTCCTAAACGCTTCACTCAATACATCTTTTTTTACTGGGTTTCACAAAATTCACTTCTTAATATCCCAAGTATTTATATCTGTCTACTCAAAATTAGGATATAGCATATAGATGTCTAGTATGGACAACTGAAATTGATGTCGTTAGGAAATAATCATTTTTGTCAGATTCTGTTAATATGTTGATCATCTTTCGTGTAGACATCTTTAAAGAAAAGACTATTGAGAAGATTAGAAAATACCAGAGAAGAGAAGAAGATATACAAATTATCTTGAACATCCGAATGCTGTTATGGTAGGATCTACAAAAAAAGAAATTATCTCTATAAAAGAGTAGTGGCATCTATTCAGTACAGCATCGAAACATCTGTTGAAAATTCTTCATTACCAGATGAAAAATCCAAAAAGAAGACAATTATCACCAGCCGTCAGCTAAACATCAAAAGGTAAGTCTTCCTTACCAACAGAAGTCTCTCTCCAAATATAGTTTCCTACAATTCTAAAAGATAATTCCGTGGCGCCAGAGGGCCGCAATCGATAGACCTGAAAATGTAGAACAACATTATAGAATTTACTTCCAGCTAATGACGTCGCTGTGATCTGAGATCCTGGCAAGTGAGCGATGTGCGCTATAACGACAATCGCATTCCTCGTCGCGAGCGAGCGCAGGTCCTCCTATTAAAAATCCACATTGGATCATTGTGTATCAAAATTCATACGATAAGGCGCGATTAAACTCGGTTGTGCGCTATTGTTCAAAAAGAAAGAAGAGAAAGGAAGATAATATTTTTTCCCCACACATTATTAAACATTGAATGAAACAGTTTGTGTTGTAAAAAAAGGCGATCGTCACGAATGAAACGGAACGTGCAATCGAGGTCGAGTTGTCCGAGTATAAAGTGTGTCTTCGTTAGGTGACAAAGCAGGTCTTGTCGACGCTCGTGTTTGACGTTTCTCTATAAATTCGTCGTCCATTGCCCGGTTCTTCCGTTGGACAATTTGGACGTAGAAGATAAGAAGCGATTTAAAAGCGGGTCGTCGACGCGATTATTGTCATCAATCATCGACGATCACTAGGTGGTGGGAATTTGAAAACATTACAGGTAAGTAGTTGCTCATTCCTTTTCCATAAAGAAGAATAGAAGAACAACATCCGAATCTTAAAAGATTAATTTTGGATACTTTTTCTTCTTCTTTGTAATGTAAAAAAACAACGTATCAACTACAAAACCTGACATTCAATGCAACGAGTTTATCACTTTTAGAGCACATCTGACGTTAATTATTCCAACGGGAGTTACTTAATAACTGTCAAAGTTAGTTAATATTCCACAAGGTTCATATCATGAATTCCGTCATTCTAAATTGTATACATGCAAATGCTATTTAACATCCAATTCAATTAATATCTAGCAAGAGGAAATTTATCTTCTTAATTATTGGTTTAATCATTGGCTAATTCTTAATCAAGTAAATAAAAAACACCAACTGTCAAATTTCTTGTTTACATATAGAAAAAACTAAAGTATTGACGTATGACTTTATATACTACGTGTGCTTTTGACAAACAAGTGTACAGAACATTTTTTTTATCAGTAACATTTATTAAACTCAAAGTCACTGACATAGGAAAAGTTTTAATTCGCCTGAAAAATACACTTTTAGAATAAAGCTTAATAGTTTATAATATTATAGCTTGGGTCATTTCTATATTAAGAATATATAGTTTTTGCCTTCAAAAAAAGAAAACAATTTAATTGAGTTGAATTTTTATTTTTATAGAATGAGTGAGGTAGGAAATGAAAGGAAAAAAATCCCTCACTAACCCACGTGTTCTTTCGAAACGATTGTGTTTTTTTAGCCGCAACAAATTACTAATTTCTTCAAATGGATTTTCGTAGTTCGACAAAAAAAACTGGTTTTCTACTCACTTCTCTCTATCTTTAAATATACAATTACATTAAAAGCAATTCTTTCCTCCATTGCTAATGGAAATTCATTATTCCGAAGAATTGGAAATTTTCTTTCTATTTCAATACTTTGAATTAATCCTAAATAACGTTTACGGAAGTGAAAAAAAACGAATTGAATTGTAAGTTTAACTTTATATTTATTTCTTAAGAGTTAATGTATTTCCAATTCAATGTAATTGCGCATATAATTTAAAAAATATATTTTAATTGAATCGTGAATTTTGAAAAGAGCTTAACTATGAAAACCATTAGGGTCATTGTCCCTATCAATGTTACGTGAAAATGACCCTTACGGTTTTTAGAGTTACACCCTTTTCAAAATTCACCATTCAATTATATAGTTATTATTCTTATTAGTATTATTATTTTTATTATTTATTATTTTCATTATTTTTAATAGCAATAATAATAGTATTAAATAGATGATAAATAATTAATAAAAAGAAAAATATAGATCACTATAAAAAATTGTTAATCTAGAAACAGTAAAATGCAATGTAAATATTATGTATCTAATTGTCATTAATAATAAAGAAAATATATGTATAATGACACTTGCAGATAATAGTCTACAGCTATAATTTTAATTACACATAATTTTAAAGTAGATATAATCTCAAAATTGATGATTCTTTGTTTTTATTGTCAAAGCTTTGTGTTCAGTTTCTTTTTAATATACATATATATATTTTTTTATATGTAAAAGAACAATTGAAAAAGATATGATAAGAAAAAAAACGTGTGAAAAAAAATCATTATCTGTCTCATGTATACAGATGCTGATGAGGAAAATTGATGTGTTCGATTATGTATACTGTATAAAATATGAAAGCACATGTTTCATGTATATTAATGAAGCAAGTGTTGATAAAGAATTGTACATTTTTCATATTCTTAACATTAGCTAAGTCCATTGGAGATGGAATTTTATTTTTCTTTATAGATAAATATTTTCTTCACTTTTTTCAATTATTATAATTTCCACTCTGTTGGATTATTTCTGTATTCTCTTGATTTTGTACATTTTCGCTTTAGATTTTTAATTTCAAAACTAATTGTTATTATAGAGAAAAATCTATTTTAAAATTAAGTCTGTTAGAACAAGTAAATGTGACGAGTTCTGAAGAAAGAAGGGTTATTTTCACCTAAATTAAAAGCTTCTGTTTAATTAAATACAACTAAAATCATTTTTTACAATTTTTAGAAGTACTGAAGAGTTAAATATCAGTTGTTTATGTTGAAAGTTCTTTGAGTGGTTTTATTTTAAAAATTACAAACATAACCTAAAATTCTTTGTTTCTTAGGTATACCTTTCTTCAGAGCGTAAATTTTCTACATAAACCGCGGACGCTTTTATAAAATATTAATCAACGGTGGAATACTTTTCTGTTTTTTTGACTTTTTATAAATTCTGGCTCATTTTTTATTTCTTTGATATATTTCACTGAATCTAGGAGACTTAAAGTTAGAGAGCGAGAGAGAACATCGATTTGATAAAAGATCACACAAAAATTTCTCGCGTATATGTAAATTTCGGTGATGCTGTAAAAATGAAGAGCATTAAAATTTCTCCAACCTATAGAGAGGATGTGAATGTAAAAAAAGTTCTTTCGAAAAAAATCCCTCCTTTTTCAATTTTCTGAATTTTTCTTCAATTTTTGCAATCTTTTGGGTTAAATTTCAAATATTCGGAAGAATTTATATTTTTGTAGGTCAGTAACACGCAATAAAGAATGTTTAACCATCAAAAGGAAATTCGTATAATTATAATAAAATTTAATGTGGAAAAAAATAATAGTTTTATTGTTTAGATTTCTTCTGTATAGTATAATAAAATTCTTTTCTGAGAATGCACCTATAGGTACCTGAGGCTTGTAAGCTAATTCCCATTAACACGAATACCCTTCTTCGGCAACCACCCTAGCAGGTGGTCTGTTATTGTCTGCAACCCTTCGAATTTAATATTTTATCAACAGGAATAATTTGATGTGAAAGATAACTACAACTGCATGGAGTGTAAAATTCTCTTAACAATGTCCAATAATCTTTATTACCATTTACTAACCTAGCAATTGGTAAATAAATTAATGTTAACAAAATCATGCTAGTAAATCAGCAAACAGTGCTTCTTATGCTTTTAATGACATTTTTAATTAATCGAAAGGAATTATTTTTAATTTCATTGACTTCTTTCAAATATTTTTCATTTAAATGATTGAAAACTTTTTTTAAGTAAAGAACAAAATTTATCACAATAACAGAAATTTATCTAAAAAGGTTAAAAATAATAATAACTTTATAAAAATTTAGACACAGTTTCTCAGTTCTGCTTTAGTCCGTGTCCGATTAGACAACTAGCGCCACTGTTTGGACGCCGAAGCCGAATCTAAAAATTTTTCAATTCCGTAAAATAAGTTTATTACCTAAGAAGGTCAATTTTTTATTGATTCCTTATTACAATAAGTTGAATTATCTCCATAAAATAACTTGCTGTTAAAAAATAAATAAAAAATTAATAAAAAAATTTATTTAACGAAAATTTAAAAAAGAAAATACCACACAAAATTCTTCATTCTCGAACATCTCTTGATATTTTGTTTTCCATTCCCTTATTATTCAAAGTAAGTAAAACTCTAGTTATTACATGTTTGATTAGCGTATGCTTATAACAATGAAAATCCACATGGGAATTTTCTCAACAATAAGTTGGAAGACCTATTTTCATAGAGAGAATATGTCCCTAATTAAAATATACATTACTTGTAAATGTACTGCATTTACTTGGAAACTTGAAAATTGTAATTCAAACTTTAGTCTAACGAAGAAACATGTGGCGTAAAATTTGGAGCTCCGATAGTGTGATAAACGATAAAGATCGAAACTTCCTTCTTTTTATTATCTCTATTTATTACGTCATTAACAGTAATTGAGATATTGATTAATCTATTAAAGAACCACGTAACTTATAATAATTCCATAGAATTTCATTATTCACGCTATTCGCTGAAATAATACGCCGATAGTAAAATGTAATTACTCGATGCTATAATTTCTATCTAAACAGAAATAAATCTATTTAAAAATTCCGTAAAAAATTTATTGAAAAATAACATAAAATATATTTCTATTTAAAGAAAAAATATTTTTTTCCAGCTTAGTTTATCTCAACACTTTTCAATATCATGTATTCAATTAAAAAAATGAGAATTCAAAAAAACTTTTTTTTCATGAAATATTTAAATTCCTTTGAAGAAGAAAAATTTGAAGCTTATCTTCTTTTATAAAGTCAGAGCTTAAAAGGGTTAAATCCAGAACGGGCAACACTGTTTAATGCATATATATCTCGCTATGTGTGTGCTTTGTATTCTGGTTCGTGGTTATTTCACCCTCAAAATCTGCATTGCTCCATAGAGAAACAGATTCAGGTCATGCCGTTGGTGCGGAGAAAGTTGCCTTTGTTTTGAAAAATTCAATAGATTTCTAACGACGTGATAAAATAAAATGTATGTGACAGGAAACGAATGCTTCGTCGAAACATTCATATTTTAAACTTTCAATTCAAGTCAAAAATATTCTTTTCAAATCTATACCCAATGGGAAATTTACAACTGGCGTAGTACTGCGCCAGCACTGGCAGCACTGGCGGCAAGGCTGAGAGCCAGCACTGGCATGGCACTGGGATGATAACGCTGTCTGGCGCTGCCGAAGTACTGTCTGTCAGTGCTGCCAGACAGCGCTGGCGCAGCACTGGACCAGTGCTGGCTGAGAATATTGACGCAATAAATGCCGTATTGTTATTAATTAGTCGTAAATTCATAATTATAAATAATTTAACAGCAAAATGGTAAATAATATTAATAAATAGTTATTATTCATAAAATATTTATCTTCTTAAAGAAATTGTATTAAAGATGGAGACTAACAATGAATATAGTAAATGAAGTAGAAAAAAATTGTTTATAACATTTAAAAATTAAATAATAAACAATTACAGTAAGTGTGCATTAGATTTTCATAATTTAGTACCTAACAATTGGAATCTAGAAATATCGCAAACCTATGAAAATAAACAAAATTGCTGACGAAGGGAATCGAACCTACGACCTACGGACTAACAGACTAACGCTCTAACCACTATGCTAACGACACATGTGTACAGTAAAGTATTAATATCTCAGTATCATTCAGACATACAATTATTGAGTCAAAGATGAGAAAAAATAGGGATACGTTAGAAATAATAAATTGAAATAAAATAAATTAAACTAAATTTTTAATAATTAAATTAAATTACTTTACTTATTGCATTTAACATTTTTCGTAATTCTTAAATTACGTGGTAATTTTTAAATACTTTTTTATTCATAGTGAGAAGTATAATAGTATTTTAATAGGAACCAAATTATTATTGAGATTAAAGTTTAAATGTTGTTTATAATTTTGATTTGTTTAAATAATTTATTATTTACAAAATTAGAGAATTGTGTTAAATTGTTATTATTAAATTTAATAAGAATAAAAAATGAACAACTGAAAAGTGAAATATTAATTTTTTTCAATAAATTTATGTTTATAAACATTCCCAAACTTTTTTTGTAATTTTTTTCAAGTTTATGTGAATAAAGCAATGTTGGCAAAGAGCGTTGTGAACAATTTTTCTATACTCAGCCAGCACTTGCCGCCGTGGCTTGTCCAAGCTTTGGCGAAACAAAAATTCTGTACTGCGCCAGCACTAAGTGTCGAGGCTCGGCTAGACTACGCCGAACAATCGTCTGAGTACTAAGCCAGTGGTGAACATCGGCACTACACTGGCATTTCCCATTGGGTATCTATTTTTTAATATTAATTTTATGAGCATTTTCCATTTTTTGTGTACCATAAAGATTTAAAGTTTCCTTTCAAAAAAATTTTTATAAGCAATACAAAGATTCAAAATATCAATAGAAAATAAAATAAATTTAAAAATATGTACATAAAAAACAATTTTTCTTTAATATAACGTGAAGATAAAAAAATTATAAAAGACTATATCGATTGGTTTGTGTAACAAGCGCGAAAAGTTTAACTTAATTTCAGAGTTACATATCTGAAATATTAATTTGATAACAATATGAATCAAGTGCAAGAATATTTTTTTAAATCAAGACCACTGATTATAGAATAATGAATAATAAATTCCTTTTTAGCAATTGAATACATTTAATAGGTGCAGTTTACAATTATATTAACTTTAATTCAAAGTTTTTTTTCTTTAATAAATTTAATAATTCACTTTTAAACTCTAAGTCTAAGTCCATCTTTATAATGATATAATTCACATTTGTTAATTTACGCAGATAATGATAATTATTATTAAATTTAAGAAATCCCCACTATTCACGCAAAATCCCCATCCCTAATTTTTGCACATGCGCATTAGGTCTTTGCGCTTTGGCACCACTACAATCTCTAAAAGTATATTTACACGACCCAAGTTCGAAATTAAAAACGGCCCAAAACTGGCCCAGTGACGGCATAGTCAGTGCCTACTCTTGGCAGACAATAGTGGCCCGACTGTCGGGAGGTTAACCGCGGTAGGCCGTCGGCAGCTAATCATCGGCCGATTCTCGGTAAACATTAATGGCCCATTATTGGCTGCCATTACTCCCCAGTGTTGAAAAAATTTTTAAAAAAATATTTTTTATTTAATTAACTAATTAATTCATAATATTTATACAGTTTATTTCCCTACATTAATCGCAAACTTACAAATATTTGAAAAATTTTTACCGCTCGCGGGGATCGATACCTGAACCTGACGCACCACAGCCTAACACTCTGACCACTCTGCTACTCTGACGTGAAGTCGATAATGCAAAAGGGTTCTTATAAGCTACACTACACTGGCCGATACTGTGCCATTATTGGGCCGAGCTACGTCCCAATATTGGCAATTATAATTTGCCATCATAGATACAAAATGATAGACATTAATGTGCCATTATTGAGCCAAGCTACGCCCCAATTCTGGCAATTACAATTTGTCATCAAAGATACAAAATGTTTGCCATTAAATTGCCATTAATGGGCCGATCTTCGTCACATCACTGGCAATTGAATTTTTGCCATTAAAGATTGATCAACTTTGCCATGAATGTGCCATTATTGGGCCGAGAGCTGGCCCAGTCTTAAAAAATTTGAAAATCTGACCATCGGCGCCATCATTGGCCCATCAATGGGACGTTTTGAACACCAGTAATGGCCCAGTAACTACTGCCAATTCTCGGCAGACATTACTAGACCAATGATGGGCCGTTTTTGCAGTCTTGGCATTTCGCACTTGGGGATTCTTAGTAATCATTTGTTCTTGTTATTACTTTTATTATCATTATTTTTTATTATTATTATTATATTTATGCATCTTAATTAAATGTACCAATATTCATTTAATGTTTAATTAGCTGAAACTAATCATAAGTAAATTATTTTCTCTGATTGATTGAAATTTATTCAGGACCAGAGAAGTAAATCTGGCTTCCTGGTTACTTGACTCTTGCAGTTCAAGAAGTCGTAAACTCACGATTGAATTGCAAAACGTTTAGTAAGCTCTAATTACGTAATTATTGTTCCAAATTTCCCCAATCTCATTTTCGTGAATATTATTTTAATAATTATTTTTATCATTATTATTTACTCCAAACTGTGTGGTTTATTTCAAACTGCACTTCAAACTGCATTTTCAAACTGCAATTCTGAATAATTAAGAATAATCCAGAATCTTTTTTTTCTACTTGCGATTATTTTCGGAGAAATATTTAAATAATGTTAATTGCAATTAGGATGCTTTCCTATTTACAGAATATAACGAACCGTGACTTACTGGTACCCGTACATTTTAATGGAAGCCAACAATTATTTGTTCACTTTTGTTTTTAAGCTGTAATAAATTTTTTTTTATTTAAAAACAAATTTTTTATAACTACAGATAAAAAAATAATAGACTTAAAAATATGTTATGAAAATTATTGAATTTAAAAGTTAAACTTTTAAATAGTTAGAAAACTGTTAACTTTGATCTTGAAGAATTTAAATTTTTAATTAAGAATGTTGAAGTCTTACAATATCTCTAAAGCTCTCGTCTAATTTTCAAATTCCAATCTTGTAGAAAGCTGGAATTTTTTCTACAATTTTTTCGCAATGTAATATTACGTTTTGATAAAAGTGAAAAATATTTCTTTGAGATTGCGAAAAAATTGTAGCAATTCAAAGTTATGTATTTGTAAATGTCTGATAAAAAATCTCATCATTTCTTTTATTGTTAGAGAAAAATTGGTAAATTTCCTTTTAGATTATAAATACCAAAAAAATCGGTTAATTTCCAAATTTTGATAAATAAGTTTTATAGAAATAAAATTTCTAATGAGGAAAATAGTAATCGCCGAAACGTTAGAATTAGAAAGAGTGTATTTTACTTTTCTCGGAAAGAATAGATTTATATATCTATATAAATTTATCTATGTAAATTTTATTGTTAAATAACTTGAATTCACTTTTAAATTCGAAGTTAAATAAATAGTTTAAGTAAAATATTTAATTTCTAATTAAGTCATTTGACATTTCTGTTTATAGAAAAAAAGAGAATGAAATGGTTCATATTTCTTTATAAATGATACGAATATCTATTTTTTAGCTCTTCCAAGAGAATGAAAGTTTTTATAATGTGAAGTGTTAACATTCCTGAGATTATAGTGAGCTGAAAATATTTACATTCATTAGATATAATTTTCTTTTATTCTATAAATATGGGTTAGTCCGGATTATTACAGTTTACTTTAGAAATTACCATCATCTCTTCTGACAAAGGTTTTTTTATTGTATAACCAAAGTTATAGATTCATATTTTTATGCACCGTTGCTTCATTAGAAAATTTTTAACGTCTTTACAATTTAGTAAACGTCAAAATGGATTTGCGTCAAAGAATTATGTATTTTTTTTCTCAACTAACAGTAATTTTTTTGTTTATAAAAGATAAAGGATAATTATTTCGAAAGAAATTCAAAAAACAAACTATAAATCATTAGAATTGTGAATTAATAGTTAAAAATAAATTCCTAAAGTTACTAGTGACTGAAAATAATTATTTCGAAAGATAAAAATCTTGACAATTAAAAAATAATTTACTTACAATTATCATTCTTGTGTGAGGTCAAGTTTTGTATTATTCATCTAATTCTTATAAAGATGTTCTATATTTATAACAAATGCAAAAAAATGAAAGCATATCTTGCGACGTATATTTCTTATCGTATTTAATGAACTGGAGATTCAGTTGAGATTTGGCTTATCGTTAATAACCTTTTTATCGCCATAAGTCTTTTCGATCCTCCTTGTCATGTCAATATTTCTTTATATCAACATCGTTTTACTTCTTCTTTCTTCACTATTATTATACTTTTGTAATTTTACATAGATATTTTATCAGGTGTTTCTGTGTTGAAAATATTTAAACTGACGTGAATTGTCAAAAATTTTATTTCTAATTCCAATTTAATGTAAGGTTTTACAACATTTCAACTGTTATTAGAAACTAATTTCAAAATATAGGTTTCCTTTTTTCAATCACTTTTAACTTGACAGTTGTTTTTTAATTTGGTATTAATTTCTAATTTAATTTAATTGGTTAGAAAACGGGTATAAAAAAGGGGATGGTAACCGGTTTTTAGAGATTACGTTACTTTTTCCTGTAACGAGTATCGCAATCAAAAAAAGGAACATCGACAATGAACAACGTACCATCAATCAATTATGTTTCTACATCAACCTTCGCCTAGTATTAAATCAAAATAAGTATGCGTAATAGTGATAGATACACATTATCATACAATTCACAAATGCTACTGGCACGCCTTATTTTACAATTTCCTTCCTGTGATTGAATAAAGCTTTATGTAAATTAGCGCTCGAAGCAAAATGAATGTTGAAAGTTGCAAGAATTTAAATTTCTCGTATTTATTATATTTTTGGCATTTCTTTTTTGTATTAAAGTACCATAAAATGTTTTCTCTTTATGGCATTTATTAACACAGTAAAAATAACAATAAATGTAACAAAAAAGACAGTTAATAGTAAAAAAAATAGGATTTTTGTTGGAACCTAATGGTTATACCCTGAAATCCCCACTCCTACTTTTTGCGCAAGCGCATTTGACCTTATACCCCCCCACTCTACTAAATTAAATTTTATTGTAATGATGTGATTTTTAATTGCCAAAGGATTTGCTTGTTTTTGACTTCAAATCAATGCCAGAGTTTCATCTACTCTTAGGAACTAACAGTAAACACAATTTTCAATTACACGGTTCTTTTTGACACCTACAAATTTTCTTATGATTGTTTATGCCTTCTCCTGTGTTGTACATACAATTACAGATTTTAAAGAACTACCATCATTAGACAATGTAACATCTTCAGGAAGATTGAGTAAAACAAGATTGTCTTTTCTTTCAATTCGATCATCAAGTTCATTAATACAGACATTAGTTACACATTTAGAATCAACCTTCGTAGAACAGTTTTCCAACGATATATCAAGTCTCGCTTCGACAACAGTAAGAGACTGTTAAATTAACAACTCTGCTTTTCATGTTAGTGAACCTAGACAGCGTATTATCGAGTTTATTGTTGATGTCTGACATATTTTCAGTCATGGTGGATAAGTTGTTCGGCACTAATGTGGATAAATCCTTAATAGCTCTCATAATACTATCAAAGTTAACATAAGTCTGTGAGGATTAGGAAATAGTTGAAGTAGACAATCACCTAGGTTTACTGCATCTAGCGAACGACTCATCAGGCAAAGTAGAAAGCAAAATCGACCAAGGCGTACACAAACACGTGTTTAATAGCTGCCTCCTGGCGGTTTAATGTTGACTACTGTCTTCATATTCTTTTGTAAATAAAAGAACTTTGTACTTTGTGAAACTAGAAATTCAGTCCAATATTTATTAACTACCACAAAGTGAATTATGCATTTAGTGGAAACGCTTTGACCAAGCTTCTTTGCAACGTTAGTTACTTGCGGAAAATTTCAGGGATCGACTATCTGAAATAGATAAGAATACTTGATTGCCTCAAAAAAGGCGTTTATGGATATTTTTCCCAACCGGCTATAAGTAAAATGAGATCACACACATTAGAAAAAGCAAGAACCATGGAATCACCAAATAACATAGGAAGTATAACATATCATAGGATAGGAACATAGGAATAACATAGGAAGTAGCCTGAGTTTTCCACAATATATTCATCAATATAATATGGAAATTGATATAAAAAGGGAAAGCGGTTTCAATTAGGCAGAGAGTATTTATTTGGAAACCGACAAGAGTACAACATTTAGTACTACTTTGGAACCAATCAGCTTCAATAGGCAATATGAAAGAGTTACCTTTCATATCGCCTAGTGAAGCTCATAACTAAAGTAATTTTTAATACCCAACCAGAATTAATTTGGAATTGACTTGAAAGTTTATAAATCCAAATATTTGACACATTTCACCTAATTTTGAAGTAAGTATCAAAATTTGTTTGAAGTCAACAACAGTCTGAGCGCCACAGAAATTCCCAAGAATACAATAAACTATATCTCATTAGTATTAACAACTGGTTCAACCATTGAGAAAAGATATACCAGTGATTCGAGCTCATCACTGAAAGTAAAATCAAGATAACTACCAGCAGTTCCATCACCAGTTCTAATCGTTTGTCGTATCATTTTGTAAATACTTTATCCGACACTTTTAAATATTATAAAATTAATTAAAACAAAGGGTAAAACGCTTGACCTTAAGGGAATAGCAAAGAAAAGACAATTATGTTTTAATAATGAGAATAATTCTTTATTCCGCGTTACAGTTTAAGATTCAAATTCTGACTACCGAGGGTAGCGCAGACCCTTCTATTTATGTACTACTTTCGACAACCCGGAACAGGCGTTTTTGAGATAAAAAGGTACAAAGTTGAGAGTGGGCGAAGGCCCAAAATGTGACTAATACATTATATCTCTTATGACGATAAGTAATAACACGAAGTACATAAATGAGTCAAAAACAATATATAGATAATATTATATTATTATATCTACTTTTTGTTAGGGTCTCTCGACACCTCCCCCCTTAAAATAGTTTCCGAAATCCTACAGATGGTTCGGAAACAGGTATACTTTTATCTGTCTCTTTATAATACACAGCAGGGAGTAAATTTAATTGTTGTGGTGGAATAACAGGTTGAACGGGAGGTTCATTATACTTAAATTTAATACATATTGAGAATGATATCCACTGTACAATTTTCCACAAGGCAGAAAAACAACCACATTGTAATAATCCATAAATTATAACAACAATTGTGCTTAAGAGACCTATATATTGCAAAGTTGTATGTCCAGTTTGAATCCATGCATGTTTGGATTGTGTCGCAAGTATGGTATCTAAATCTGATGTCATCTCGTCTAATGTCTTTGATGAATCTTTAAGGTCTTGTAAGTCTATATGTCTGCTTGAAAAAGCTGGAAGTGTAAGTAGTTCGTTTTGTAAAATGTTCGTCTCAAAATGTGTGAAGGTTACATTAATTTTGTATTCCGTTACATCTGTCAAGTTAGTGTGACTTCAAGGTAGATATACATTTGTTCGAGAGGATCCTCGACAGTGTGTTGATAATTCGAAAATAGAAGGACTACTTATGATAATAGTTTTCTCTGGAGAATTTGGACAAAAAATAGAAATAGTTTCTGTATGATATGGCAAAATATACCATGTGTAGCCATTGGTAAGAGCCAAAACATATGTATCTAGTAGGGAAAAATACTTCTTTTTACATTCTGTATCTGTTTTATCTCTTATCAGGTGTGAATAGCAACTAGTTTCTATGGCTAGTCGATGAATTAGGTTTGTTATTTCACAAACTCTAAGTGCATTAATGACCGTACATTTTTCTAAATCTATTAAAGTGTAATCTGTTTGCTCAAGGTTAATGGCAACAGGTTTAGTGGCTACATTTTCATATATATAATATTTTGTCCAGCTAGCTATGGGCACAGGTATAAATTTAAATGCTCGATACAATGGCTCAGTAGGAATAGGCGTACGAATAACATATGTTAATTTGTTATCTGCTATCATTATCTGAACTGTACTAAGTTGCATATACATAGAATAATAGTTCAATCCTAAAGGAAATGGAAGTGCTTTCATATTAAGTGAATTACTAATTATTTTTAAACTTTGTAAAAAATTTTGAGGTGTAATAAGTTGTGGAGAAACAACTCCGGTCTTCCCAGAATTTATAGCATCAAAAATTACATTTACTGTTTCAAATAAATCATCTAAATTAATTTCTGTTGTTGCAATACTTTCCATTAAATCAGAATTAAACGTATTTATATTTACTTTCGAACTTTCATTTCTTACAAGCTCTGTTAATCTAGTTATGTCTACATACTGTAAAGCAGTTAATTTTTCAAATTCCCCAATAGTTGTTTTGATAATCGCAGTTTGGTTTTTTAAAAGTTTGCTAATTCTCGCAGTGTTATTATAAACATTTAAAATTTCATTATTTATTAAGTTAGCATCGTCTTCCGTCAAAGATCCGAAGATGTATCTTAATATCGACCCTCCAAGGTTAAATATTCCCCTTTTGCGTCGATGATTGTTTAAACTAACTAGAGTATCTAATCTATTTTTAATTTTATTATACCTAGTACTTAATGTACGAATTAAAATTTTATGGTTACATTCTGCAACTTTATACATAAATTTGATAATTTGTCGATGTGACTTCCCACTTGTTTGGTCCCATCGATGACGTCGCGAAAATTTGCAAAATGGATCGTAGTCCACACTTCATGGTACAGCCTTACGTCAAATAATTGCTCCTTGAAAATAGGTGTGTTAATTGGAGTGACTTTGTAGCTTAATCCGAGACAAACTGACAACAGTACTATAAGGATGGACAGCATCTGTAACAAAATATTTACCCATCGAAAGGTTTTGTTTCATTAATATGTCTTCTATACTCTTTATTTTTTACTTTATATGTTATAGTGTGAGTTTCAAAATTAATTTGAGTGATAATATAAGGTCCACTGTATATCTTTGCTAATGGTGTGCTTCTGAGATTTTTCACGAGAATCTTATCTCCCACTTGATAAAGAGGTGTAGGTCCTTTTCTTCTCGAAGTTACTTCCTTTTCATATTGCACTTTACTCTTAAAAAGATTTTGTCTTATTTCCTTTAACTTGTCAATATGATTTACTTTCAGTTCTTCCAGGTATCTTGCTGCATCCTGTGATTTGAGTTGCAAGGTAGGTAAAGTAGTTTCCAAATGTGGTTTCGTCAAAAAGGTAGCTTCCAACGGTGAGAATCCTGTTCCTCTATTAGTCATGCTGTTGAATATGAATTGAACTTTTCTTAGATGTTCGTCCTAATTCTCAGGTTTGTCTTCCACTAGAATTTTTAATTGATCTTTTATAGTTGCGTGTGCTCTTTCGAGAGATCCATTGGATTGTGGATGTCCTGCTGCGATGACAATAGGTTTGACTTTTAGTGATTTCAGCAGAATGCTAACAATTTCGGATTGAAACCTTTTCGCATTGTCCATTATAACCTCGTGTGGAGCTCCATACAAATAAACATATTCTGTCAATAAAGCATTTGCAGTTTCCAATGCCTGTACACTCTTAACAGGTATCAAAGTCAAAAATTTGGTTAATTGATCCTGGACGCTTAAAATGTATTTGTTTCCTCGTTCCGATACAGGTAAAGGTCCTACATGGTCGATGGCGATTCTTTCATTTATTCGTGTAGGTGGATGAATTAACACTCCGTCTGCTGTCACATTATACTGTGCTCGCTTCGTTAATTGTCAATCTTTACATGATTTAACATAATTTTCCACGTCCTTGTGTAAGTTTACCCAATGATATCTTCTGCTAATTGCTTCTATTGTTTTTTGAATTCCTAAATGTCCATTGACAGGTCCGTGAAATGTTCTGAGTATCTCCCTTTGCTCGGCTTCATCTTTTACTTCTTTTCTATCTTGAATTATAACCTCAATAATTTTGTTGTCCGCACTAAATTTTGTGTGAATATACTTAATCATTCTGATAAGCTTAAGTCGAATGTTTTCTTCTAGAAGTGACAGGTCGTAACAGGTGTTGTCTTCGGTAGAAGTCATGTGTCCTTTTAACTTCAAAAAAGCGATTTTTGGTTCCGTATCTCTGTCAATTATTATATCCTTATCTGTCCCGATAACAAAACGGAGAAATCTAGTTTTGCACACTTCCTTCACTGGACGAAGATTAGTGTATCTATATTGTGTAAGATACTCTTCAAAGTCGTCGTCTTCATTTTCTGGAACTTGCAAAGCTCGTACCTGTCGAGATAGGGCGTCGGCATTTGTGTTGAGACTTCCTTTTTTGTAATCTATATAGTAACCAAATTCTTCTAATTTTAGTCTCCATCTCATTAAGCGTGATGAAAGATCCTTTACGTTCATAAGCCATTTCAATGGCTTGTGATCCGTTAGAATTTTAAATCTTTTACCATACAGAAAGTGTCTAAAATGTTTTGTTGCCCATACAATGGCTAACAGCTCCTTTTCTGTAGTGCTCTATCGAGATTCTGCATCATTTAATGTACGTGATGCATATGCTACTGGTTTATCAAATCCATTGACCTGCTGAGACAAAACGGCTCCTAGTGCGAAATTACTGGCATCTGTAGTTACTGTAAATTCCTTGGAATGATCTGGATAAATTAGAATCGGTTCCTTGATGAGTGCTTGTCTCAAATGATCAAAACTTTCCTGCTGCTTTTTGGTCCAATTAAATTCTTCTCCTTTTTTCAAAAGATTTGTAAGTGGCTTGGCAATTTTGCTATAATTTTTAATAAATCTTCTATAATATCCAGTAAGACCTAAAAATTGTTTAATTTCCTTCTGATTTGTTGGAGCTTTAAAATCTTCTATTGCACTGATTTTATATCTATTCGGTTTTATTTCGTCCTTTGTGATTATGTGACCTAAATATTCCAATTCCGGTCGCAAATATTCACATTTATCGGGTTGTAACTTAATACCGAATTCCCGTAATCTCTCTAACAATGTTCTTAAATTGTTATTGTGATCTTCTAGAGTCCTTCCGAATATTATAACGTCATCCAGATAAACATAGCATATATTACCTACTAGTCCTCGCAGTACAAAATTCATTGCTCGTTGAAATGTTGCTGGAGCATTCTTCAATCCCATTGGCATCCTATTGAAATGGAAATGTCCATCTGGCGTAGAAAAAGCAGTCTTCTCTTTTGATTTCTCATCCAGGGCAATTTGGTAAAATCCGGAAGACAAATCAAAAGCACTGTAATAATGCATTCCTCCAAAGCTCTCCATGATCTCTTCAGTGTTCGGCAAAGGATAACTGTCTTGAGGTGTGTGCTCATTAAGTTTCCTATAATCCACAACGATTCTCCATTTTTGAATTCCCGATGCATCCTTCTTCTTTGGAACCAACCACAATGGACTTCTGTAGGGACTATTTGATTCTTGTATAATTCCTTTCCGTCGCATTTCCCTTGTTTGTTTTTTAATTTCGTCTTGATGAATTGGTGGATACCTGTATTGTTTGGTATGTATAGGGATGGCAGTGTCAAGATGAATGTCGTGTGTAATTCCGTTTATCAAAGGTAAATCGTCGCCTGGCAAGTCGTAAACATCCGTAAATTCTTTTATGATTTCTTTAATTGTATCACTTTCTATTTTCTTTAAGTGATCTAATCGCGTGTTGGAAAAGAGTAATTCTCTTCTTTGTAAAATGTCAACGGTCTTGAGGGTGCGAATTTTAACACTTTCCGGTAATTCTAGTAATTTAATAGGCCTAACATTCATGTCAGACTGATAAATGTATTGATAATCCATAGTAGGATTGTAGTGATAAATTTTATCTTTCTGTTTCCCAGAAATTATCCCTGGACTAATATCCTTCCCTTCTAATAAGCACGGTTCAGAATATTCCTTATCTAAAGTGATATGAAAAACTTTGGCAGTAAGGGGAGGTATTATTGTGGGAGTCTCATTTAATTTAAAAATTTCATCACTAAGTGTAATAGTTCTGTCTTTTATATTGTTAATGGCATTGTGATTTTCCATAACATCAATACCTAAAATTCCATCATATTCTATGGGAAAGTTATCTTTTGCTACTAAATACGTATCCTCTTTGTCTAAAATTTTTAATTTACACGTACCTAGCATATTAATCCTACTATTTCCCATAATAACGTCCCGTGATTTGTCCTTTATGGGCTTGCAGGTTGAAAAATCCAAAGCATCCTTTTTTATAATACTAGCTTCTGCTCCTGAATCAATTAAAAGTCGGATAGTTCTTCGAGTTCCTGTTGGTCGGATGTAGAGTATCTGCTCAGTGAGTCCGCATCGTCTGATTCGTATGGATCGGATGTTGTTGCTTCTTCGGTGTTCCTTATCGGAGGGGCGTAGCTGTTCCGGCCTTCCTGAAAATTTGGCTTCCAATTTTTCTTACAGCACTTTGACTCGGTATGACCTTTGAGATGACAGAAAGAGCATGACTGGTCCCTTATCTCATGCGATTGTTTCGTTTTTTCCTTTTCTCGACTCTGTATTTTATCACGCGCAGAAGAGTAGAAATTTTTATTTTCGGGTCGATGAAAACTTGATCTACCTAAATCAACTCTCTTATCAAAAGAGACTTGAGTCATTTTTCTACACAGTTCTCTCTCACGGATTGTGCTTTCTGAATTTAAAGCTAAAGCCATTGCTTCTTTCAGAGTGCGTGGCGCTTGCTGCTCTACTCTCTCACTTATCTTATCTATGAGCCCTACAGTAAACCTCCAAACTCCTTCTTCCTCTTCAGCTTCTAATGCAAATTTTGCCCTAACAGAATCTGATTTTTGTCCTGCTGATTTCATAACCTTTCTGTGCAAATCTAAAAATCTTTTAGAATACGCGGAAACTGATTCGTTATGCCTCTGCACAATTTTATTTCTTTGCTCTTTTACATATGTGTACGGCAAATCTTGAATATCATAATAATTTAATAGTGAATCTTTGATTTCTTCCCAACTATCGGCTTCCTTGGGAACATATCAAATCTTTAGCTGGACCCGTTACACGACTAGCTAAAACCATGCGTAAAACACATTTTTTATCTATACACTTGTACATGAGCTTTTTATTGCTTTTCTATCAATTGCCAGTTAGATTCCCCTCAGCCTTGAGTTGCTCGTTCTTCTGTCCAGAAGAGGCTTGGTCCTGGTTTCTACTTGGACGTCGTCTTGTTGAACTCCTCGTCGAAAACTTTCTAATTTTCTTCAAAGCGTACCCCACACTTAGCACCAATTTTATGTCGTGTCGTTTTGTAAATACTTTATCCGACACTTTTAAATATTATAAAATTAATTAAAACAAAGGGTAAAACGCTTGACCTTAAGGGAATAGCAAAGAAAAGACAATTATGTTTTAATAATGAGAATAATTCTTTATTCCGCGTTACAGTTTAAGATTCAAATTCTGACTACCGAGGGTAGCGCAGACCCTTCTATTTATGTACTACTTTCGACAACCCGGAACAGGCGTTTTTGAGATAAAAAGGTACAAAGTTGAGAGTGGGCGAAGGCCCAAAATGTGACTAATACATTATATCTCTTATGACGATAAGTAATAACACGAAGTACATAAATGAGTCAAAAACATTATATAGATAATATTATATTATTATATTATATCTACTTTTTGTTAGGGTCTCTCGACAGTTATTCTTTTATGAGTAAGATAATAATTTAAGTTATACTCATTGTACAATAATTGTTAACCTTTCTGTCTTGATTGATTTTAAGTAAATATTCTCTCACGACATTTAGTAGGCTCATTGACTTATTGTTTAGAACATTTTCAAGTTCAGCAAAGAGAAAAACATGTGCTCTTACACAAAGTCAATTTTATAATAAATTAGCACACAATTATTTCACTTGTAACATTGTATTTATTGTCTAATTGAGATCTCAAAATTTAACATAAAAACATTTTAATAAAATTAGATAAATAAACAATTTAGCACACAATATACAAAACGATACATTATAACGACTATCACCCGTCGCCTATATTTCGATACTGACCCCCCAATCCCCCTCGAGCTACTCAGTCCACCCAAAGAGGAAAAGAAAGACAGCACCGAAGACAGGGATAGCGTTCGCGATCACTCACACTTACATTCAAGCCTAAACACTTATCCTCATCCTAAATTAGGTTCAGCTCTGAAACTATAATTTAAAACGAGTTTAAAAGGTTTCAGTTTTGACGTAACAATATATTCCACATTTTTGTCAAAGAATCGAAATGGGATTGGGATTTTTTTCAAAATAATCAGTGGAATCTTCCGGAAATTTGGATATCCCTATGATGTCCTTAAGATATCTTAGAACATCCCTGGGCCATCTTATATACAAATATAATAGTTTTCAAATATATTTAGGACATCCGTATTATATCCTGAATATCTGGATACTGTTAGGTTTCCCTAAATTTCAAGTTCCTCGAGGCAGGTCAGAAGACGAACTGACGGAAATGATTTACACGGAAAAAATTTTTTCAGGAAAGGTTCCCGAACTGCAGAGATGAGAATATTGATCATATCGCTCATTTCACGTTGCTCGAAAGTAGTAATCGAAATTGAGAATCTCAATATTTCTTTTGTTTTGATCGTCTCGTCTCGTCTCATTTCTCGGCTAAGTTCTCATCACAGCAACTGTCACTCGATTAAATGACGAATCAGCAAATAAATAATGTATGCAAAAATTTAGCTGTATTTATTTATGCATTGGACCGAAAAAAAATTTCACTTGTTGTACTGATAGATTTGTGTGATTTTTTTCATTCAGTATCCTTCTCTATCATTTTGAGAAAAATTGATATTAACCCTACACCAGTCGCCTAATGACAAGTTTCCTAACCAAATTTCTACTTTTATGTATACGTATAATTATGATTGCATATTTTTAGTATCTGTTCTCCTATTTTATAGGTAAATTAAAATTGTTTTTGTGTTCTTTTATATTTTTATTTTCATATCAAAGCCATTAAATGTCGGGGATTTTCGACGCAAAGTAAGGAAACTTCCTATCATGTAACTAACCGCGCATACTTGATTTGATTTGTTAGTAATTGTTTACTTTAATAACTAACAGAAAGTAGAAGGTAATTTAAAATTTTAGTAAACTTTTAAAATAAAATTTGCTATTTTATGACAATTTTAGAGTAATCTATGATGGTGAGGAATTTTTTTACCTATACAACCAATCGAGTTAACAAATTTTATGCGACTGACAGAAAGTTAAATAACAATATTTTAATTTAGATAGAAATTATTGTCAAACTTTTTGCAAAATTATTTGGAAAAAGATTATATCATAAGAATAATCCAGGAAATCTTGAGTTTAATTATAAATTATAATATAACTGGATAATTAGAAATTATTGTTTTTTATTTGAAAGAGAACTCCTGTCATTTTTGATATTTTAAGCAAAATATTATTGTGTCCAGCATACTGCAACATTATTATGATTATTTAGTAAATCTTAAATATGCCTTAATCATTTCTGGTTAATTGCAACATTTGTTAATTCGTAAATTTTGACACTAACATAAATATTAAACAGATGATCAAAAATTACGATCTTTTGAGAATCTCGATAGTATGAGATGAGATGAGATGAGATGAGATGAGATGAGATGAGATGAGATGAGATGAGACGAGATTTGAAACAAAACAATGGGATATTTTCTCATTCTTTCTCATTTCTCGTATATCTCGCTCAAATACATCACTAACTGCACCTGAACGGTGGATATGAGAAAAAGTTGAGGTCTGCTCCTGCATTGTACTAAAGAAATTCCCAAACTTTTCAGAAATCTGCCGTGAACTTCGAGAATTGCTCCTGCTGTTCACGGCAGATTTCTGAAAAATATCACCCTACTTACCTTTTGTTGTATCTATTTTTTGTTCCACTTTCTAATACTAAACCTATAAATTAAAAATTATAACTTCGTCTCCAATATCGTAGTTTTAAAAGCAGCTTTTCATTTTGTTATGTATGTGCTTAGAAATGTTAAATAAAACAGTTTATAATGTACGCAAAGGGTTTCTATAAAGGTATATAAACGTTTTGTATAGGGTTGACTATATACTAAACAGTTTGAGGTAGATATACACGTACGGTAAAAGAGCAACTTGTCTAATAATTGACGATTATTGATTCAAAAGCTCCCTTTTTCTCAAACAAACGTTGATGGTCTGGTCAGATTGTCCGGATATGAACTATCTCAGTAACTTTAGTTTTATAGATATATTTAAAAATATACAATTCAATCAACTTGTCAATAACAATTCTTATACTTTTTTTTATCTCTAGTTGCAAAATTTAAAAATATTTTTAAAAAATAACAATACCATTAACTTACAATCCACATTAGATTAAATAAGAATAAGTGTTCTATTTTTAGAAATAAACAAATTTTTCCCCAGTAAATTTGACAACAGAAATAAATTTCGGTACAAACTATACCAAAAAAAACAGTGCATTTGTGTCCTGAATAAAAAAATCAATGTTTAGCTCTTTGATATTTTTTTATATTGAAAATCAATGTCTTATATTTACGACTCAGACATGAAAGTCACTTATAATGTGACGTTGAAAATAGTTTTACTGTCTACGAAAAACAAAAAAAATAAAATCCATTATGTTACCTAATATTTAGGACTTTTTTAAAATTTATAATTATTTGAAATTATTAATTTATTTATTATTCCTGTTATGTAGTTTAATGTAGATGTAAAAAAATGTACAAAAATTAATTTTTAAAATTTAAATATATCCAGTTGATTCGAATTCAATTCGAAAGAAAGTTTCGTTACATAAATATGGTTAAAGTTCTATATCATTTGGGTATAGGAGATTTTATGGACAACTTGTAAATGAAATTATTGATGAAACTGAAAGTGCTTCCAACCCAATTACCAACGGAGTGCTATTATGAATAGGGTATGCTTTAATAAAATATAACAAAGGATTTTTATCTTACTTAAAAATTAATTTTATTTAAATAGTAAAATTTTAATGTAACGTTGTGCGATAATAAAATTATAACCATGTAAGAGTATTTTTTTTAAAATCGTAACTAAAACTGCTGGGAAATTTTTTTGGTTGACTTTACAGATTTTATTAATTCGTTACGTGTTTTTTATTTTCTACTTATTTTATTCTGAGTGTCAACTTTTCTAATTTTTATGATTAGCGTTATAAAGGTTTGCTTTATTTTTACAAAGGTAATAATCCATGGACAACTATTCTACTTGTTATAAAGAATTTTAGAGTTTCATCGACATATATGTCAATAAACTGACAGCGTACTAGACAGCATTACACTTTATTATGCACAACCAATGGTAAAAACACATGTACTGTTTAGAAAATTTCACGTTAAAAATAGTATTAATAATTTTTCTATCATTTTTGTAAAAATAAACTTTAAGAGTGTAAAATTTATTATTTATAATATCGTCCTGAACATGTCTATAAGGGTTCTATTTTATTAGGTTTTATAATATTTTTCATAAAAATTAGTTAACTTTTAGCTTTAGTAAATTCAGTTCAACCACTAGTCGTGCTCTTTTGCTTTGCACGCTTAAATAACGTTTTTGTATCTTTCTTCATATATTCCAACCTCTAGTTACATCGGTATGATTCACTATCAAGTCTTTTTAAACTGTTCGACAAAAGTTTAGAGTTACTTACAGATATTTTCATAGACTTCTTTGATAGCTTTTGCCCAAGCAAAAATTTCTGACAAATGCCAGTATTCACAACTGGCGCAGTATTGCACCAGTACTCGCATGCCAGCAGTTGGCTTGCCAGTACTGGTTCATTAAAATTTCTGTACTACGTCAGTACTGCCCTTTAAGACTGGTATACCAGTACTATGCCAGTACTGTGCCAGTATTGCGAAAACAACACTGGCAAACCACTACTACGCCAGTACTGTGCCAGTATTGCTAACACGGCAAACTGACAATAGTCAGTTAGGAACTATAATTAATGGAAATTTATGCAGTAATTTATAGAAACTTTCGCAATAATTCGTAAAGATATGTTCCACATAAGTTACAATTAAAAACTTTTATTTTAGCAATTTATGGAAATTTTTGCGGTAATTTATAGAAATTTTCGCAATAATATAGTAAAGACATGTAAAGCAAAAATTATCATTAAAATTTTGGATTTCAGTCATTTATGGAAATTTTACGGTAATTTATGGAAATTTATGCGGTAATCTATCAACATTTTGATGATAGTTTATAAAACTATTTAAAACACAAACGAGAACTAAAAAAATTAACATCGGTAATTTATGGAAATTTTCGCGGTAATTTATGGAAATTTATGAGATAATTTATGAAAATTTTGACGATAAATTTTTAACTAAAAAATTTAACGTTGGTAATTTATGGTAATTTATGGAAATTTATACGATAATTTATTAAAATATGTAAAACACAAATTAGACCTAAAATATTTAATGTCGGTAATTTATGGTAATTTATGGAAATTTATTAGGTAATTTACTTATTTGGTTTTTTGAATTTAGTTTTATTAAATAATAATTTAACTTAATTACGCAGTTAAACGCTCTTTATTAATTGTAAGTGTAAAAGGTGCCGAAAATTAAAATTTATTATCCTGTAGCTTCGATAGGGTAGTGGTTAGAGTATTAGGCTAGAGAAGTCCGTAGGTCGTAGGTTCGATTCCGCACAATGGCAAATTTTATTTCGTTATAGGTTTGCGTTTATTCTGCGTTGTAAACATTAATTTGATTAAAAGTAAAAAGTTCGGGATTATTACATGTTTGAAAATATAAATTAATTTTTTTTTTTATTATATTAATATTGAATTTTAATAAATTTTCCACCAGATTGGAAAATAGACGGTCTGGTCTGATTCAGGCCAGCGCTAGAAGATTTTTCTACACGGGTGCTAAACCAGTACTGAACCAGTACTAAACCAGTACTGGCTGCCAGTACTGCTCCAGTAATATCGAACCAGTACTTAAAAGCGTTATCATTTCGGTCAAATGCCAGTACTGGTTCAACCATGGCGGCCAGTACTCCGCCAGTACCGGGCAGTACTGCGCCAGTTGTCAATTTTTGCTTGGGTGTAAGGTTATTAGCTACCTCATTCAGAATCTCACAATCTCTGATTTTATCTGTCAAACCATAAAGTGTCTCTTTGAGTACTGCTTGGCCCAATCCATTTTTCTTAGATTTCGATTTTATAGCTATTTCCACAGGTTACTTTGATAATTGTGTCTCTCTGAGTTTTGTGTTGTACTTGGCCCAATCTATTTTCCTTGCATTTCGAATCCACTTTATTTCTGAATGAACCACAGACTTCAGCTGAAAGACTATCTGTGAATGATCAGAAAGCGAACCTTCATTAGAAATTCTTTTCTTTTTCTCCTATCTACAATACTCTTAGAACACAGATATCAATAATTTTCTGTCTAATAGCATTACTAAAAGTTGGGGTCCAATCCGTGTTAAGAATATTCAGCTCTGTTTAGATTATAGATATTCCACTAATTCTTGTCCTATCTGGTTGTCTTTTGAGAATACCCACATCTTCAATTCTCATGTTCTGAGACTGCATCGCAGCCAAGTATAAAAGAGAAATTCCTCTATCCACATAGAACTCTACCAACCTGCGAACTTTAACTGAAGGATTATTCTTATCACCATAAGAAAAGGATGTACCAAATGATGATTCCTTGCAAATATGTCTGCATGTACAACCGCAATATTGGGAAGAAGGGTTCTTCTCAATATGATAATAATAATACAATAAATAATTATAATGAAGAAGCCTACCGTGGACAATTAAATGGATCGACACTTACTTGCGGAGTTCCAAGAAGTCGTGACGCAATTTGACGAGTGTCATAATTGAGATATTTTCGAGAGATTTTATTAATTAATGCAGAGTTTTTGTTAATTAATTGGTTTAAGTTTTTATTAATAAATTATTGTTTTTGTTTAATTTGTATAGCGTCTCAACTGTCGAGTTTAAAAAGTTCGTTTGGTTGTTCTTACACTGAAAAACTGTTGATAGAATAGTTGCGCTATTGACTATTGTGCACAGCTGCTTGACGTTTAAACTCACAGTTTAATCAAAATTGGGCGAACTGCTCTCTCAAACTTGACTACCAATGGCGTTGAGTTAGCGGCTGCTTGACAGATAGTTCAGTAGCTCGATCCGCGCAGGGATGCATCACTATGAAAATCATTTCTGTTTATAGAACGGTATCTAAGAGTTCCTCTGAGGAGGAAAATAAATTTCGCAACATTGATTCCGCAAGAATGTAAGCAGCAAACTCATCAATAGATGGCAATGAATAGGAGATAAGGAGGAAATAGGCAAATAAACCTGTATAGTCTAATTCCAACATTTATCTCTAACAATTAGATGAATAAAAAGTATAGACAAGTCTCCTATTTAACGAAAACGCTGACAGGTCGCAGTTGGTTTAACTCGTAATTGAAACACTTCAAGAAAAGAGAAAGTGAGGTGTGCTTTTATAGCTAGACCAATGTGGATGACGCAGAGCCCACAATTTCTTACTGTAGAAGGCTTTTCTACATCTCCACTCCGCGTAAAATCAAATGTTAATAATTATTTATTACTTGCTTATTGTCTACACAATTTTATTTTTATATTTTATATTGATTGACACATTCTTCATTTTACACATTGATTTATTTTGTTTTTAAACTGCTGTTTTGTAAATTCCGCTTTTTTATTATTTACAAATATCTTTAGGCAGATTTTCCAAAAGTCCCCTAAACACCAAAACAAAATTGTTCTTTGTAGCAGTCGTAAAATTTTAATAAAACTATTACAATAACGCAGTCTTACAACAAAATTTATTTTAAGATCCATTTATCAAGAATTACTTTATTAACCCTCTGCCTACGCTGACTTATCCCCACTCCAGCGCTTTTGAATGTAATTCCCATAGTCCCCACCAGGCGTCCAAATAGACGATTTTAGACGATAACGGTCACATGAGTAGGCAGAGCGTTAATACAACATTTATAGCTATATTTTTATTTGTATGATAAAAAATCTTTAAAATTTTTTTCATAAATCAAATATCTTACTACATCTAGTCATTTCTTGTTAAATCTTGCTAAATCCATTTATATCTTGCAAAATCTAGTTTTTGTAAGATAAACTTCTTAATATGTACTTCTTTCCAAAAGTATTTCACATTTCACTGAATTTATATACACTTATAGAGGAAATTTTTTTAAAAATATATTTTTATTTTATGTCTGCAAACATATGAGTATGTTTTTGTAAAACTCATCATTTTCTAAAATTAAATTACTACTGCAATTAAAAATTATTTACTCGAATTCTTAATCAAAATAGGAAACTTTTTATAGATATTTAATGTGTTTTAATATCTAATTACTTTTAATCTATTTGAATAATCGTTTTGCACATCATTAGACTTTCACCTGACATTTAACGCCAGGTTTTTTTTTTGCAAACCGATAATTTCTTAAAGTTCATACAAAATTTCTTAAATAATTAGAATACCTTTGTTACATATTTATTTATAGTAATAAAAATAAGTTTATTGATTTTAAGTTAACTGAAAAGCATGTTTCATATTTAAAGTTTTTATACTCTTTATATTGCACGCAAATATTATGGCATGAAAATCGCATTTCTGGATTATAATGAAATGAGGGTTATATTTTTATCGGTTATTATCAAAATGCAAACTATAAAGAAAAGACGAATGTTATCGTGAACCGGATCTCTTCTGTTATCTTCGAGATAACCGTCTATGTAAACCAGTTTTTATTAAATTTCAAGGACAATTTTAGTTGCTAGCGTTTAATAATAGTCACAAGAAATTTGCACTAATATTCAATAGAATAAGGTAAATAATAAATTATGAAATTAAAGTTTAATTAGCCTTTAGTAATTGCTGATTGGTAATAGCTTTGTATATGTTTATAAAAAAAATATTAAAAAATAAAAAAATAATAATTTTTTCAAATTTTTATTTTATTATTCGAAAGTACATTTACTCACTGATACAACCATAAATTTTTATTCAATTTATGCAAGAACTCAATTAGTTATAATTATTTTATTAAAAGGGTTTAAAAATCTTTAATTAACAATAAAAAATATAAATGATTTAAATATTTTTGAAATACTCCGTGAAAATGTTACTAGATACTAGTACTTTCAAATACAAATACTTATTTTAAATTTTGCAACTTTGCGAAAATAGGGGGGGCCACTTCAGGAATTTTTACTTATGGTTAGGGTTTAGGAAGAAATACATTAGAAATACATTAAATACTTAATTATTTTGTAGAAAATTTTGTTTCCTAAAGTGAATTTGTTAAATAATGTTTTGAGATCTAGTTTTAGTAATAGGGCAAGTTAAGGAATCAATAAATCAAGAGGGGTATTTTTGTTATTTAGTTTTTCTAGTATTTTCCAATACGAAGATACATGTTGATCTATTATTGAATCAAATAACTTATCCATAAGTTAAAGAGTTTCTCAAGTTTGAAGTAGAGTTCATTAGTTAGAATATTAGAAACAGCACAACATTAGACAAAAGTACGGTAAAATCGAATTGAAGAATTAAAATTCTTTCGCCCAGATTAAATTCCCATAAAACCTTAGGTTCTCCTTTTCTGCTGATTCGTGCTTCAATTTCATCTCCTGTATGAGCGATGTTATGCTTTTTAGTCCATCCTTAATTACCATGTTGACATCTGTCTTGACACCACATGTCTTCAATATCCTGCTGACCTCGACTTCCATTTTTAAAATGCATGCTGCCTCTTCTTCCTGCAACTTTATAATTTTGTCTGGATGCTTGTTACAGCAACTCATGACAATTTCAGAAGCATTTCCGAAAACAGACGTGTCTTCTCTTAGCTTAATCCTCTATGATTTCTGGAACTCCTAACGCTTTGTTGCCCTCCTGAATCTTTGGGACACTGACCCATTAGCCTCCACTTGATGATCGGACCCAATAAGTGTTTAGCCGAAACATCCTGAATATATACCCTGAAATCTCCACTCCTACCTTTTACACATGCGCATTAGTCTTATACCCTTCCCATTATTTTTCATCATCTCCAATGAATGATATTGAAAATTCTCCAGCTAATTAACTAACCCTATATTGTAGTTTATTCCATTTTCTATTAGGGGTTTAACTATCTAACATTATACATAATGTCCATTATCTATTTAAAATTTAACCGTCAAAAGGAAATTTTTTTAAAATCAGTAACCAATAAAAAACATTATTTATAATTTTACTTGTAGTTTTACATCAACATTTTTTATTTCCTTGTGGAAAAATATATAATCATCATCAATATGATAATCTTGTTCAACGTCGCAAATTTTTTCAGAGTCGGCTTCCATCGAAGCCCTGCGATATTGAGATTTTCAAAGGTTTCCTCAATAGATAGGTATATATTCTGTATCTGTTTAGGACAGTGGAACATAGGCAAAAAATAAAAAGATATTGTAAGTTAATCAAGCTTTCCAGAGGCGTTGAAAGTGTTAACTTGAATTAACTACTTTTATCCAATAATTAACTAATTTTATTCTGATCCAAAATGTTTAAAATAAATTTATCTAAATTTTATTCAATTCCATTCTCTTTTACTTAAAATATTTTCCAATATTATCAAATCTTTCTTATCGGACCTTGTCGTGGTGGGGCTTTTCACTAACGGACGTCCAAACAGCAAGGAAAATTCATTCTAAAAATTCAGAGAAAAAACCCATGTGCGCTATTCAAAATTCTTTAAATAAAATTATAACTAAGAACGTTAGACTATGCTAGTAATTTTGATTCTAGTTCTTTGTGATATCGCTGCACTTACTGCTCGTATAATTGGAACATCTTTAAATATCAAAATTGCTGCAGACTTCCTTTTATTTAATTATAGTTGGCCAACCTTCTCGTCTCTTGCCAATCAATTTGATTATAAGAATATCAATTTAGAAATTACTGACCAAGCCGACTCACCTTGTGGTTCTTATTCTTTGTATTAAAGTGAAAATATCTTTCATCTTTATAAATGTATTCTGTAACGTCTACCATACTGTAATCATTTACATACTAATTATTTTTCTTATTCAAAAAATAAAATTTCAATTTCCTTTCTATTACACTCCAAATATTAACTTTTGAAATATTTCTATTTCTATAAAACAAAAATGAAAATGCCAACGAAATTATTCACTGAATACATATATTTTTAACTTTACTTTGTTTATTCTTATAGCGTCATAGTAGTGTTCCTTGTACCTGTTCATTATGCAAAAGTCGTTATGCAAAACCGGTTTTAAGTTTTTTAATTACTTCTTAAAATTCCTTTAGTTCTAGAATATTAATAAAATGCAATTCTTAAAGTTTTTATTAAAAATTAACATTTTTAATAAATATAACATTTCATTAGAATTATAATCGATTTATTATCGCCACTTTCAACTTTTAGAGAATTGTACGTTTATATTGTCAAAAAAGCTACGTAATTAAGTGTTTTTATTGTGCGTACAAGTATTTTTTCTCTTATAATAAAAAAAATAAAAATTAAAATTTTTAATAAATAATTGTACCATGCGTATATGTGTGTTTTTGATTAAAATAAAGTGACATTTATATATTTGATTGTTATGCATTTATTATAAGAATAAATCGTATTTTAATACTTACCTTAAATAATATTTATTTTAGTTGCAATGTCATATTTTTTAATATATTAAATTAATAATAATTAATAATGTTTCATTATATATATACCCCCACAGCACCGAAACTTTCCTAAAAATTTATTAAATATTTACTTGCAATGTTCGGAATATGTAATTGCAATGTTTATTGAAAGTTGTGTAAAGAACAATTTTCACTAAACATTTCAGTTAAATATGCCGAATATTACAAGTAAATATTCAATAAATTTTTAGGAAAGTTTCGGTGCTGTGGGAGTATATATATATATATATTTAAAAATGGTACTCATATATGACCGTAAATACGACCCTAAATACGGGCATAAATACGGCTGTATTTGCTGTTTCAATTACACTACCTTTCTAAGGCCCGTATTTAGGGTCGTATTCACAGTCATATTTACGCTCGTATTTACAGTCGTTCTTTTTCAGAAGGGTAATGATATTATAATATGTGCATTATTTTTAATCAACTTAATGTAATATATCATACAAAGAATGTCAATGTATAATATTAATTTTCAAAGTACAAGGAAGTCATAAAATTTAATAAAGTTTTTGTAAGAAGGTACCCATATAAAAATCGATAATAATAATATTAAAGTAAAGCAATAAAAATGTAATTTATGTCGACTCACAGTGGTTTGAAATACTAAAAACGTGAATAAAAAGTCAAAAAGGTGATTAAATCTTTTTATAAATAGTTTCTCGGGGACTTTTGGCATCGCTGATTACGAATCTGATATTATTTTTCTAAAAAATAACGTGGCGAGCCCAAATATGGCATAATACAAAGGTAATTGCCGGAAACGTGGCCATAAATCAGATTTTTCAAAATTCAAATGGCGGACAAATTTTAAGAAAATAATTGGATTTTTATGACACTTGGTATCTAGGGGCTTTTAGGATTGGTAATTACAAAACTAAAGTCAGATTTTCAAAATTTAAAATGTCGAAACAAAAACCAAAAATCGTAGATGTAATGTGGAATTAATAATTTAAAATAAAAAAATTTATTTTTAGGATTAATTTCTTTTGGAAAAATAATTAAAATACAATAAACTTTTTAGTCAAATACAAAAATTTCTTTTCTTTATAAGTTACTATGTCTTTTTCTCTATCTGTAATATATTAAACTCCAAAGTTACGCAGAAAAATCTACTTCTTTTAAATTTAAGTCTAACCCCTTAATTTAATCAAACAAACATGACAATTACGTGAAAGTTTTTTCCCCCCGTAATTTACTTTATAATGAATAACATTTCTATTCCGTCCAATGAATATATCTAATTTTGTATCTAACATGGTGAATTAAAATTAGTTTTACCTGTGTAATTTAAATGAAAACAAAGTAAGGTACCAACTTCTAATTAACTTTGTGTATCGTTGCAGCTAAATGAGGCTAATGGAACCATTGGGTGTTGATCTCAACGTGATTGAACCAACAGCACTAAAAAGATGGGGAGAATTTCAAACTCAGCATCATCGATTTACCGACTATTCGAGTGCTTTAGGCGAATCGGCAAATTACACTTCTAGTCCATTTCCCTGTCAATCAGAACTTAATCATAAAATAGCACTATGGTACGTTAAAGGGGTCAAAATATATGTATATATGGAGAGCGAGATAAATTTTCCCTTTGGTTTTTTATATAGAAATTTTTCAATTATTTTTTTCTATACCCCTTTTTAGGACTGGCGATATATCTGTTCTACAAGTGGATGCTGTTATCAATCCCACGAACGAAACAATGGACGACAATTCACTGACGTGCCAAAGAATATTTGCTCGCGCAGGACCTGGTCTTCAAAAAGAAATCTACAACGAAGTTAAAGGTAGAATTTATATTTTTTTTGTTTGTTATTTTGGAGTTTCTATTTCTTGGTGTATTGAGTTACGCCCTAAATTGAAAATAACATAAATAATGTAGAATTAAGTATTTAAATTTAATTAAATGAAAAATATTCCAGTCTATATTTTCATCTAATAGCTTGGAGATACTGTCTTCTTTTTTTATTTCTTTTGGTTCAATTTTATTTAAATTGACAAAATTGAATTTAAAGGGATGGAGATCGTTTTTGAGCTACATAAACAGTTCAATACTAAATTTCGGAATCACAGGTTAAACAAGAAGGGATCAAAATATAAGGAATAAATTTCTCACGGCAAAAGAAACCGTACAGAACCTTTCTGGAATTGGGAGAATTGATAATAGTTGTAGAAAGAATAGATGAAAATTAGTAATTTTTTTACTTACTTTTTTATAAAATCAAAATTTGGATGCTATGATGTTTAACTAGACTTCAAGACGAGGTTGAGGTAAGGTTGAAAATTTAATGATTGAACTTTTAATAGTGAGAATTAATACTTGAGACTTTGAAATTTTAGATTTTAGATTAGAGAATTGGAAGGAAATAATTTTCTAACTGACTATTTCTTAAGGAACACGTATATTTATTTAACAATTCCCACTACTAAAGTTCTCAAAGGAGGAAAATTTGAGGATGAAAATATTATAGAAATTGGGAAAAATTTTGAGTCCGTCTTATTTTAAGGGGTTTTACGCGTAGGAGAAACTTCGAAAAAGGGGCTGAAACATTTTTTTCCTCAACTTCATCTCCTCTTCCAACGATTTAAAACGATTTCTAAAAATACCTAAAGTTTGTAGTTAAATCCTGATGCTTTTTAACAAAAAGCAGCATCAGAAGTGGTATCGGTATCGAGGCAAAACTGGATTGCGTTGAACAACTCCTTTTGATTCTGCGCATCCTAGGCACTGGATTTGAAATGTGCAGAACCAGAATAAGATGATTGATGAAATTTGAGCCCTCCTTCATATAGACGCAATACTGCTTACCACACTTGCACTCGCTACTTTTAATTTAAGAGTCAGAGATAGTTTTGGTCAAGTGTTTTTAATCCTTTTGGGAACGTTCTTAGGACATTGTGTAAAAGTCATCCTAGAGATATTCCAAAATAGTTTTTAAAAGTCATTCTAAAGACTTCAAAAAGCGGACATAAAGTTCCTATGGACTACTTACAGTCGTCTTTTTCATATGCTAAAAAAAATACAGTTATCCTGAACATTTTAGACGGGGTACCCCAGATGTCAGCACCGTTTGGTTGTTCAGTAAGCCTAATATCAAAGGTCATCTCCAGGGGACCAATTTGTTCGTCCTACGGGCCTAACACACCACAGGAACCTCAGTTTGAACGCGTAACGTCTCCTTTGGTGTCCCCAAGAAGTGCACGAGGCCTATCCTCGCTAATCTCTCCTTGAGGTTTTTTTTATTGCAGCCAGTATTATTGCAACTAACTGCTTCTCCATTTCATTGTACATCAGTCTTCTTCCATACCAGGCATAGTCTAACTTGTTAGGAATTATTATCTTTTTTGGAGTTCGATGCTTTCAAAGCGTTTTTCCATTTGCCTTTTGGCAGTGGTTGAAAGCTCGTATGCTGAGCAAGAGGCGTTGAATGTTTCTCTGAGTGAGATGCAGTCCTCAACTCGGATGGTGACAAGGGATCTGGATTTTGTTGAGTCTACATCAAGGGTCACACTTGGATTATTACACACTGGAGTGTCAATCGTGTCCACGTCAATCGAAGATACAGCTTGACACTCCAGTGTCATACTGGTGGGTAGACAAGAGTTATCATTCTTTGTCGTTGTTGGTCAGGCAGTCTCCTGACTCTGTTACACTCGCAGGCAAGCTGTGGAGGTAGTCCTGTATAGAAAGGTCTTTCACGTAAAATCAAGAAGGCCGCTTCAAGTTTTAGAACGTTCTTGACATGTTTTAGAGACCTTTACATCCTAGATCGTCTTTTTCATGTCCTAAAGACATGTAGAGTTACTCTAGACCGGGATTACGAATAGCAAAATTGCTTACTTAGCAGACTGCCTGTTAGTAATGTCAGAAAAGGCCCTGAGCCGTAATTACAAATAGCAAAATTGCTTACTTAACACACTGCTGGATAGCAATGTCAGTTAGAAAAGGTTCGGAATTGTTTCCAATGTAAATGATATTGCTCAGTGAGCAGCTATAGCTAACATAACAATTCTGGTATTGGTAATCCCGGTTTTGGACATTTTAGTACGTTCTGCGGATATCTTTAAAATCTATCTTCTATGTATCGCTTATGGCTTTTTTTCATGCCCTAAAGACATGAACACCCTAAACTGGTACCTAATTTTGAAAGTTCAATTTTAAAATTAAACATTTCTTTTGTTTAAAACCAACAGAAAATTTTGATAAATTAAGTGGGTGCTGCTAACTGGTTGACACTTTCAGCTTCATAAAGAAAATTTTATAGTTATTTTAGACTTCTTTGAATACTTTTAGGATATCTTTAAAACATCTACGTCCAAGGACTACTTATGGTCGCCTTTTTCACATCCTATAGACATTTAGAGTTACTCTGGACATTTTAGGACGTTCTTAGGATATATTTTAAATAAAAATATATAAAAATTATAAAATTTAATAGTAAATAATCATCTTTTTAGTAACCGGATTACCGGAAACATCATCTAAAGCATACCTTCTTATTTCTGTCTTGTAAATAAGAAAACCGGATAATTAAATGTTTACACAATATTTGAATACTTTTGTTCACCAGAACTTGCAGAAAATAATTTTTACGACTTTCTTGTAAAACAATAAAAAAAAGTAGTAAAACCACTGGTGCAATTTTTACGTTGATTTAAACGTATATTTATTCCTTCAGGTTTTTTTCTTTAACGGTATTTTTTAAAAACCTTTAAACTTAATTTACTTTTTGTCTCTCAACTATTAGAATGAGTATAAAATAAAAAATGCAATGAAGACTATTCGAACGAAATATAAAAAAAACACTAAATTATATAATAGATAAAGTTTTATTAACTAATAATTAGCTCTAGATTCTTGTGTTTTTAAAGATGAATGTAAATGTATTTTCTTGGAAAACTCTATTTTTTCTCCTAACTGTATCAATAATCGCTTTTATGTTAATCGATGACAATAAATAGAATCAATAATTGACAGAGTGCAGAACGGGTGAAGTAAGGACGACGCAGGGTCATGGTTTACCGGCCCGTTTCATCATTCACACAGTGGGGCCATTATATAATACCAAATATCAAACGGCAGCGGAAAACACATTACATTGTTGTTACAGGTAAAAGGAATTATTAAATCAAATTTTTTATTCGGGTGAAAAAAATGTACTTTATTGATTTTAATTTTTTGCAGAAATGTTCTTCAAAAAGCAAAAGAACTCGGATTGCGTAGTATTGCCTTGCCTGTTATTAATTCGGTTCGACGGAATTATCCACCAAATGAAGGAGCACATATAGCCCTGAGTAAGTAGTAGCCTTGCATAACAAAATGAAAAACACTTTGAATAATGTAGTATGGATGCACTAAATAATACTGTGGATACAATGTTCTTTTCTAAAAAGAGTAAAATTCTTATTGATTTTAAATTCAAACAGGAACGGTGAGAAGATTTTTGGAACAATATTCGGATTATATAAGCTGCATCGTTTTTGTGCTCGAGCCCTGTGATTTAGGAATTTATGAAGTTCTTTTATCGCTTTACTTTCCACGAACACTATCGGAAGAGGAAAATGCATGTTGGCAATTGCCAACTGACATTGGAGGAATCGATGGAGAACCACAATTTCCAGATCGTCAAATTAGAATTATTGACAATCCACAACATGCTCTTCATGCAACTGACGGTAATTCATTTCTCTTTCTCCTTATAATTACAATCACTTTTTTAATTTAATTTTAATTAATTAATTTTAATTAATTTTTGATGCTTTAATTTAATTTTTCTTAAAAATGTTTCATAAAAATTAATTCGAAGCATCCAAATGTCTACTATCTATAAATTCTAGAAGAAATATATTTTGCTGAAAGGCAGGGGAAATGTTTGCTTTTTTGGCAAACAGATCAATAACTAGACATTTCTCTTATATGGATCTATTTTTTCTAAAGTTGCTCTATTATTTTTCTTTAGGGGAGGAAAATCTTATTTATCTTTCTCTGAGAGTTTCTTCTCTCTGGGTGAATTAATCGTTTTTTATGTTTCTATTCAAAGGGGGTCTTCCCCTATAGTATTCATGAATTTATAGTTATTTACCAACCGGGGAATATTTCCTGCATGTGATAAAGTTAATAAAGTAGATTTCTGCATTTAAAGCTTCTGGAGACAGAAACCTACTTTAACTGAGAATGTAAAGGCGAATATTAATCTTTTGTAGATAAAGTGGAGAACTGCATAATTTTTAAATTGTTTCTACTTAGTATGTTTAAATTCCAACTGTTTTTTTTATTTCAGCAGACGAAGCGGTTGATTTGACCTCGCAATTGGAAACATCGATTAGCCTCGGTGATCATGCTTTCACCCAAATGCAAGGTGATTTGGATCGACAAAGACTGTTAGGAGAGAGACCTCTTACAGATCCTCTAGCTGATTTGCTCAAGCAGATGCAACACAAAGAACGGTGAGTTGTATCCTATTTTTAGGAATTTGCCACTCTTTGAGTTTATTTATTGGTGAATTTAAGGACTCTAGAGGATATATTTTTTTCTTATTGAAGAAGCCTAAATTTTCATAGCAAGAAATAAATGAAAATTGTATTCATCGTTGAATATGATTCAAAGAGAAAAAATTATCAATGGAAATGTGGGTCCAAATTCCGAAGAAAAGACATCAATAATATTTAAAGGAGATCCCAGAGTTTCCTCTAGAGATTTAGACCAACTTGAAAGTATGTTCCTAGAGGTAATGATGGTGATTTAAACTCCCCATGGAAGCAGCGATGAAAAATTCAGGCAGATCCCTCATACCCAGTAAATCCTGCTGTGGACTTTAGCACATCTACATGAGCTGAAAACTTTTTTTCGAAGTACAAGGAACAATAGTCAAGATTTTTTATTTTTACTCAAGACTGGTAATGGAATAACTATTTCTTCAACATCTTTTAGCAACTTTAAGCTAATTCATAGAACAAAATTGTCACAAAACAAAATTTGGTCTAATTCACCTTTCCATTTGTTATTCTTGTACAATCTGAGGATAAGCAGATATAATGCAGTCAAAGTTTAATATTAAAAAGAAAAAGAAAAAATAATCTTCTTCTGCAAAACGTTCCTGGTCATTTTAGGACTAGAAAGACATTTTAGTTCCTGCTGGGTTAACTACATTATTTGCAATAAACCCTAACAACAAAATATTCCAAGATTTATGACGTTTTAGTCATATCCGGAAATTAGAACACCCCTGTTCTTAAGATATTCATAAGCATCCCTCGAACATTCTACAGATATCATAATTTCGGGATATCCTTAGTACGTCCGTAACAAAACCTAAATGTCCGAATGATGTTGGGGAATCACTAAAACTACCAAGAAATTATCTAATTATTAAGGCTATGCCCAAGTTGTGAAATGTAAACAAACCAAAAGGTTACTAAACCAGCACTAAAATTGCAATTTTGCGACAGCCAATTCTCCCACAAAAAATTACATTTTTACACTTTCTTTACGAAAATTGAAAATTAGAGTATCAAAATTTCCAATAAAATTGTTTTTGACTATGAGCAATAAAAAGCAATTAGTAAAAAAACTAATTAAAATGACCTTTAAAAGAGCATTTTTGACGCGTCGCGAAAAATAAACTGTTTGAGTATATCAACCGCACGGATGATGAAGAAGTTACATGTCAGCGATTGGACCTTCAACATGTGGAAGGGTAAATTTTTCCCTTTCCTCCTTGAAATTACAAGAGAAAGGGTAAAAGCTTCTTCATCGTCCTTGCGGTTGATATAGTCAAACACTTTATTTTTTCGCGATCTGATAGCGAATTCGGTTATCTGCTCTAGAGTGCTCTAAGAGTGCCCAAGGCTACTCCAAGAAGGATTTGCATGTTCGGTTTGACAAATCTGCACCGGCGCGAAGCGTTTGGAGTATTCGATTTGTGAACTGCTCCGGAGCATAGTAAGGGCGTTTTGTTCGGTTTCCTTACTCTACTCTTTGACGAGTAAACGGAGTAACTGAATTTACTCCACTATTTTTGACAGAGCACATATTCGTTATGTCTGAAATGGCGGGAAACATGAAAATGATCACGTATTTAATGGAATGTTGTGACAGTAGTAGTGAAAGTGATGAAGAGTTATTTAATGAAATTTTAAATAATTTTAATGAAAAAATAAAAACGTCCTTTAATAGCTGATATAAACTTAAACAAATAATAACAGTCGAATATTTGTCTATTTTTCTTTAAATTAAATTAAAGAAAAATTAATAAAATATATAATACAAATTAATAAAATGAAGTAAATAAAAATAATTAATTAATTTATAATTAATATGTATATATATATATATATATGTATATATATATATATGTATATATATATATATATATATATATATATATATATATATATATATATATATATATATATATATATATATATATATATATATATATATATATATATATACTACCGTCGGGAATTATCGGTACGACTGCACGTGCACGGCCCAAAATCATACCAATCTTTAAATCACAATTTTCTTGTAAATACAAATGTTAAAAAAATAACAAATATACCATTCGAAAGATTATTAAATTCTTCGATTAATGATATATTACTGAAAAGTTTAATAATTTATACATAGATTGCAGCAATCCACAAATTTGACAAAAAAATTTTAAAAATAAAATTTTTTTGAACATTTTTTCAACCCTTGCACATTTTTTAAAAATTATAGAAAAAATTTGAAACTTATATAGGTGTGATCATTCAAGTCTCATCTTTAATTTAAGACCAAAAGACTTAAAAAATCTTAATCGGTTAGCGAGATATCATTATAAACGGACGAGCATTTTCATCCAAAAACCGTTCAAAATCGACTAATTCAATGCATTTGTCAAAAAACAAAAAGGCACATTTCGTTTTTGACTGAAACTCAGTGGTTTTCTCATTTTTTCAGTTATTCAAAGTTTAGTAACCAAATTCGATACTTTAGTTCGCCATTTCCATAAAGAAAATGTGAATTTATATTGATTTACGCAAATGGGAACGGCGAAAAAATGCTTCATTATAGACCGAATAGTGAAGCATTTTTTCGCTGTTCGCATTTGCGTAAATCAATATAAATTCACATTTTCTTTATGGAAATAGCGAACTAAACTATCGAATTTGGTTACTAAACTTTGAATAACTGAAAAAATGAGAAAACCACTGAGTTTCAGTCAAAAACAAAATGTGCCTTTTTGAATGGTGATGTCATTGCGACCTTGGTACGGTCTGCGCACGCGCAGCGACCAACAGAGTTCACATCGCGAAAAATTTAACTGTTTGACTATATCAACCGCACGGACGATGAAGAAGTTTTTACCCTTTCTCTTGTAATTTCAAGGAGGAAAGGGAAAAAGTTACCCTTCCACATGTTGAAGGTCCAATCGCTGACATGTAACTTCTTCATCATCCGTGCGGTTGATATACTCAAACAGTTTATTTTTCGCGACGCGTCAAAAATGCTCTTTTAAAGGTCATTTTAATTAGTTTTTTTACTAATTGCTTTTTATTGCTCATAGTCAAATACAATTTTATTGGAAACTTTGATACTCTAATTTCCCATTTTCGTTAAGAAAGTGTAAAAATGTAATTTTTTGTGCGAGAATTGGCTGTCGAAAAATTGAAATTTTAGTGCTGGTTTAGTAACCTTTTGGTTTGTTTACATTTTACAACTTGGACATATGCGTTAAATTTCAAAAAGTATTAAAAAATCCCTGTCCGTAAACTTGATCAAAAATGCATTGCGAATATTACAATAAGCTAAACAGAGAACCCAAAATAAAAATTCAACAATCAGCGATCAATACCGTAAGCGTAAGCTCACTGATTCTTATCAAGCATACCATGAAATATCACCACCCGGCAGCAAAATTTGAAACTCCACATTGCAAACTGCATTCATTCTTATCTAACCTTTCTATTTTCATTGAAACTAGAGCATGACCTTTAATTTCAAGTTTAATGGTCTTTCAATTTCTATTAAATGAGATCGATGGACGAAAATAGCGAACTTTACACATTTTCACCTTCGTATAAGTTCAAGACAAAAAAATGACATATTTGACGTCAATATATATTTGAGACATGTGAAAAAGCAAACTTGATTCGAGTCAATGACAAAAAAAAGAGGAAAAGTTTTATGAACGTCAATAAAAATAGCTCGCCGTGAGCTTTAAATAAACTCACTGGTATTAATAATAATAATACAATCCTCTCTGTGTATTGCGCTTATGATGACCTCAAAACCTTTAACAATCCTTCTTTGGCGAATAATAAGATTTTAAATCTAAATAATTAAGCAGGTAGAGAAATTTCATGTACTTAAAAATATTTTAAGGAAGAATATGTGACATATGATAATTGACGTAACAATTATCAGATGTACAAAATTTTACAAATAACAAAGACGTAGGTGGAACGTTTTATCTTGAATGATTAATTTATGTTTATTTATTATCCATTTATTTTTAATTTTTCTCTACTAAATAAAGACTACATTATTTTTTATTACTAAGAAAGTCAGTAATAATTTAAACTGAAATTATTGATTGCGTCACAGTATCCCAGGAATGAATTACTTGCTTCCTGACTTGTGAAAATTCGATTTATTAACTATTCAATAAAGCAAATTATAATTTAATTGAACTTCCACTTTTTTACACTGATTACTTTTCTTTAATACAAAAATAAATTTAAGCTTTAAGATTTTCCTTTTAAAGATTTGAAAATGAAAATAAAATATTTAGGAAGCACATTCTCAATGGGATTATACTGTTAATGAATTATAACTACATAACAATTAATTAAAACCTAGGAACTATATTTCAATTGTTCAGTATAATATTTGGACAGTTAAATGACAAAAATTTTATTACAATATTGATATACAAATACGCACGGTATACGTTTCATAGACCTTCAAATTTTATCTTATCTGGCAAAATCCCAAAGATGTATTATTTAGAAACTTTCTTTTAAAATAGAAAAACGTTTTTTATTTGCCGTGGTTATTGGCATCGAGTAAGTGTAAAATCTTTAATGCTCTACTTGCAAATTTCATTCACCGATGAATAATAAATAAGGATATTAACATTATAGTTTTATGTCCTAATTTAAAAGAGGAAATATTATTTTTAAATTTAATATTTCAGGGTGTCTAACGGTCAGGGAAGTCAGGGAAGTCATGGAAAAGTCAGGGAATGTCAAAGAATTTCATTCAAAGTCAGGGAATTTTTTATAAATTTATAAAAAAATCAAAATTTTTTGTTAAATCAAAATTTTTTTAATTTAACAGAACTTCAAAAATTTGTATTACCATTTATTTCTATCATTAGATACTAATTTATTGTTAAATATGTCAGTTACCATATTTTTGGCCCAAGAAAGCAAAAATAAAATTAGAAAAATGTCAGGGAAAAAGTCAAGAAAAGTCAGGGAGAAGTCGGGGAATTTTCTCAATCCTTGTTAGACACCCTGTATTTCTTTTTAACTCTAAGCTATAAACTTATTTTTCTCTAAACAATCCTATATGAGCGTTAGGGGTATGAAAAAATGGACATTTAAAATTATTATTATCATCTGAATCAAAAAAATCAAAATGAATTTGTTAGAGAAGATGTTTGAGAGGATTCCTTTTTTGCAACTTTCAAATTTTTTGTAGCACTTTGAGACCTAAACCCACATAGCACAATAGTATGAGGTAAGGTTATGTTGAGTACTAATCGTAAGGCTCATAAGGTTACACGATATTGCTGTGGTAGACCTAAGGTGAACTAAAAACTTCCGCCATGGAGGTAAGGTTACATGTTAGGGTGTGGTGACTATATATGATAAGGCCATGGTAACCTTACACGTTAAGGTTGAGGTAACGTTACATGTTAAGGTTGAGGTAAGGTTACATGTCAAGGTTGAGGTAAGGAAATTATTAAGTTGTAAGGTTGAGGTAAGGTTGTGATAAGTTTACCAGTTATAGAAAATATTGAAAAAATAATTAATAAATAAATATTCAATTAAAATGTTAAGTTTGTTGCTCTTCTCTATTTTGGAAACCTGACATGAAGCAGAAAATTTTGAAAACAAATTTGGGAGGACTGGGATTCGAACCCGGGATCGACGCGCATAAACCTATCATTCTAACTAACTGAGCTAAGTAGAGAACTGGCAGAAGGAAAATTAATGTTGCCTTTAAGGTGAACCAAGAAGATGATTAACTCCTTAAAGGCAACATTACACGGAAAAAAAAAGTTCACGAATCTCTCGTCAACTAGTATATCACTTTTGGATGGGACACAAAATTCTTGAAAATCAACAAACACAGTTCGTCAAAATTTCATCAACTCCTTCACTAGAAACATAGAACGGTTTCCGACCTTTTCGTTAAAGTTAACGAAAAATTCGTGAACTTTTAAAAAATGCTAAAAACAAGAATAAAAAATAATTTCCAGACACTACTTTTTTATAGTATTTCACTTAATTTGATAACTTGACGCCTATACGCACCCAACTACACAGAATACACAATTTTATCGCTATTAAAATTCGTATTTCGCTTCACGGGATTCGAACCTAGTACCTATACCCTATAACATAATATTCCTAACAACTAACCGCCACGGCTAAATCTAGATACACTGTCCTTCGACAAACGAAACGATTAGCTTTGTCTGCTGGAAAACTCAGGGCCGTGGAAAGTAGAAAAAGTCCCTGATCGTAACTTTTAATTCATTTTATGAATTATTTGTTTCATAAACGAAATTAGCAAACAAAAATATTCACTAAGTAATAAAAAACACTGATTCTAAATTATAACTTTCATCAAAGAATTTGCCCGAATGTAAACACGGATGACAGCGACTGAATGATGAATGCTTGATCAGCCATATTTGATGCGCATTACGAACTGCGCATACTACTGAAACTCGCGAGTTCACGATTTTTTCGTCAACTTGTACCTCTACTTTTGACGAACTACTCATCCTTAACACGTTCATCAAAAATTCATTAACTTTGTTTCAGTTTTTCGTTGACGTTCGCCATTTCTAATCAAAAGTGAATGAAAATTTTGAAATTTTGTGTCCCATCCAAAAGTGATATACTAGTTGACGAGAGATTCGTGAACTTTTTTTTTCCGTGTAATTTTCCTTCTGCCAGTTGTCTACTTAGCTCACTTAGTTAGAATGATAGGTTTATGCGCGTCGATCCCGGGTTCGAATCCCAGTCCTCCCAAATTTGTTTTCAAAATTTTCTGCTTCATGTCAGGTTTCCAAAATAGAGAAGAGCAACAAACTTAACATTTTAATTGAATATTTATTTATTAATTATTTTTTCAATATTTTCCATAACTGGTAAACTTATCACAACCTTACCTTAACCTTACCTCAACCTTACAACTTAATAATTACCTTACCTCAACCTTAACATGTAACGTTACCTCAACCTTAACGTGAACGTCCAGGCTGTGTTGGCATGGTGCATTGGTAGGCGCTAGTCCCGCGAAAGGCAGCTATTAACTGGGGTTCGAGTCCTCACAGATGCACAGTGCAGTCGTTCACGCAGCTTATTTTTTCAGATCAAAAATTAAATTCAAAAATATAATTATTTACCGACAACCATATCGGAACAATTATCTTAAGAATAACACCTCACTCTAAACCAAAGAGTTCAATTGACGTCTAATAGATGTTACTAATTGCTGATATAGTCGAAATCTTCCTTAATTAAAATTCTTAATCAGCAAATAATTTTCTACATTAACTTTAACGTGTAAGGTTACCATGGCCTTATCATATATAGTCACCACACCCTAACATGTAACCTTACCTCCATGGCGGAAGTTTTTAGTTCACCTCAGGTCTACCACAGCAATATCGTGTTACCTTATGAGCCTTACGATTAGTACTCAACATAACCTCACCTCATACTATTGTGCTATGTGGGAAAACAGATTTTCGCTAAAAAAAACCTCCAGTAGATACCTAGGGAATTATATGAAGAAGTAGTGTGCCAACTTTCAAATCGATTGAAGACATAAAGAGCTTTCGTCAAAGTAATCTCGAGCTCTTATTGGACTCAAAAAACTTGGGTCCAAGTTTCTGCCGCTTCATTATTGGAGTTTCCTTGAATTTTAGTTAAGGAGGATGGTGACTCAAATAAAAATGTTAAGAATTTTTTGAAATTTGGAAAAACTCGTTGTTAAGAATGTCTAAATTATAGAACAATTTTTTTTTAATTTTTTACTGTCCTGTTTTTGAGAATTTAATTGTTGAAATTGCATGTTTTTATATGGGCTCCACGTGGGCTCTTATGGGGAGTGTTATGTGAAGTGCACTATTTTGATAATAACTTGTGTAAAAAAGTTAAACTTTTTTTAAAAATCATACTCCTTTAAAGTTTAATACTTTTGGAATAATTTAAAAAAATAATTGAGTAAACCAACTGTCCTGATTTTTAGAAATAACAATAAAACTGACGTAAAATTTCAGATTTTCTAACCTCTCTAACATAATAAACAGAAACGTGGCAACGTCGCAATGCAATCATATACGAATGAAATCTTATTCAGTGTTACCAACACTGTTTCTAGCATGCATATGGAATGCGCTGCTGTCACGATCTCCATGCTCATAAAATTTTTTTACAAAATTTTGTTTACGTACTTACACTACCGGTCAAAATTGAGAGACCACCCATTTTCAGGCGAATGAAAAACGTTTAAAAACATAAAATTTATTGAAACTAAAATTTTTTTCTGTTCATTTTTTGAAAGATGTTAAAATTTTGAAAAGAACAAGATATTTTAGAAGTCGTTTGGCCAATAATTTATTTAGATATTTTTAAAAAATCGTCATTTTTAATGTTTTACAAAAATTTAAATAACTTCTAAAATAATGAACGCTTTTTAATGATCTTAGGCTTATTTTAAAGCTCATTTGCTACACTACAAGAATTACTTATATGCATTAACGTATAATTTTTTTCTTAGAAAATGCAGGCCATTAAACTTGGACCAAAAAAATTCAAAAAATTTAAAACAATCTTATTCACAGAAAAATAATTTTTAAAATTCAAACGTATTTTTTTTATTAAATTTTCTTGAAAACTCTACACCATATGATGTTTTATATATTTTCTAGAATAGTTTTTAGTACAGAAAAATTGTACCAAATTTTTTGAATTTTTTTGTTCAAAGTTTGAAGGTCTGCATTTTCTAAGAAAAAAATTATACATTAATGCATATAAATAATTCTTATAGTGTAGCAAATGACCTTTAAAATAAGCCTAGGATCATCAAAAAGCTTCCATTATTTTAGAAGTTATTCAAATTTTTGTGAAACATTGAAAATGAGGATTTTTTTAAAATATGTAAATATAGTATTGGCCAAATGACTTCTAAAAGATCTTGTTCTTTTCAAAATTTTATCATCTTTCATAAAATAAAAAGAAAATAATTTTAGTTTTAATAGATTTTGTGTTTTAAAACGTTTTTCAATCGCCTGAAAATGGGTGGTCTCTCAATTTTGACCGGTAGTGTAAATAATTATTTTTTAAAATATTTTTTAAGAATAATGAATTGGAATTATTAAAAATACTATTTTTTTATGTCTAATATATTAAGTATTGCATATTTCACTTATAAAATATATATTAAAACAGTTGGTATTTGCAGTTTTAATCCCATATAAAAGCGTGTGAATTCCCCTCTCGCCGCCTGCCCCGAAAAGACGCAGTCACCATCCTCCTTAAAAGGTCTCTCTTTTTTGTAGGCCTTACTGCTACAACTTTCATGTGGCTGATGTTATAGGTATCACCTCCCAGCGGAGCTTGCCAAGCACGTCGGCATAAAATTTTCCTCCGGCGACTCTAATCAGAATTGTTGATTCTCTCGTTGCCTTCCGATTAATTTTCTTAGCATGTGCTTCCTCTTTTTCTACATTCTCTAGTTTCTTCTACTTGTAGTTCTTTGTTCCAAACCCTTAGTCTTTTCAAACTAGTAGTGACCTGGAATTCGGTGATACCAATCTTGCTAATTGGATGTCCTTTAGTGAAAAGCCCCACCACCGCGTCAATGTTTATCAAAAATATACAAAGTTCACCAATCCTAGAACAAAAAGTGAGATTTTCGGTTGCACGACTGATCACTTGGTGTAGTGACTTAAAATTCGGTGAATCCATTCATGATGTTTAGATGTATTTTAGTGGAAAGCTCCGCCATCATAACAAGTTACATTAAGAAGTTCTTGATAGAAAAGTGGATCGAAAGGCACACATCACCCTTGTCAGCATTTGTGTGCCTTGACTTTACTTCTTTAACGAGGTTCTCAAGAATTTTAAGACTTTATCGTCATATTGACATTCTTCTGGATGTTACAAGATTTGACAATCTTTGCGACTTCTTCCTTAATTTTTTGCAGATATTCTGCTTATTTTCTTAACAAAACTTCAAGAAGTTGTGCGCCCCTACAATCCGTGCGCATTTAAACACCAGTCGAAGAACTGGCGGTGAGATTTCCCGTTTCCGGTCTGCTTACATGGGGTACTGTATCTGAATTTGTACAATTTATTTATTCTTTTCTTGGTTGTCCTTTAGTAAAAACCCCCAACACCAGGAAAAGGTCTACCAAACATATCCAAGATGTAAGTCATGTTTAGCAGTGGAAAAGCACTGACCAACATATTGATGACATCTATAATTTTCGGTAATTGACAACCATCGGCGGGACCAATTAATTTTATTAGACGAAATTAATTGTATAAAATGATTTCGGAGATGATATCATTACCGAAAAAATACACAACCAAAAATCTTTAACCCCAGAGCTGAAAAAGTAAAAAAGGAGTCCAGAAAAACATTGTTTTGTATTCTAGCACTAAAACTTGTAGGACCATTCCTCACTTAAAATAGTTTTTGGTACATCCTACAGAATCCAATTAAGGATAATTTCAGTACCTCTTCCTTTAGGTAAGGGAAAATTGATGGGGCGTAACAGACATCCCTTATGCTACTAAGCTGCCCTTCAGATATATTTCAGCAGAGGTCAAGTTTTGATATTTTCATTCGTCAATTAACATGTGTACGTGCTATCTAATCAGAATCTGAATGGTCTTATTTTTAGTCACCGTGAAGATATTATCAAAAAGTATTTTTAAATGTATCCCACAGTTGAATTGTTTATTCATATAAAAATCTTTTTTGTTACAACTCGTGACGATGATGAAAAGAACTCTTGGTAAATAGAGATCTTAAATGTAATCCGTTTAAAGACTCAATTTGCGTCATTAAAATAACTCAATCACATTTTTAACATCTTGAAAAACTTTAATTGCGTTCTTATTCTACACTTCAAGATCGATTTATTTAATTGTCATTTCAGGAATGTATAAATTCAAACCTGTTTGAGATTATTAATTCTTGATGTTCGTTTGAACAAGAACATAATAAGAAATTTAAAACATTCAGATAATTTTCTTAACACTCTGTAATTTTCTTTCGTCATTGATTTTTCATACCTAGTAAGTTATATTTCCGCGTCATTCCATTGTAAAGTATTTTCTGTACGAGCAAACAGTTTTTGCATAAAAGAGTAGAAGCGTGATCTATCTTCAGATACAAAAGAAAATTATTTTTCACTAAGAATGCGTCGATAAATTTTAAATTGATGATAAAATTGCGAGCAAAATTACTTTAATTTTTTTTATAAATATTTGATACAGAAGAAATGTTAAAAATTGAAAATAGAATTATAAAGTGTACGTTATGTGTCAGAAATATTTAGTACATAAATTATTGTCGCTTTAATATCAACACTTCTGAAACAAGTAGCACGTAGACAAATGCACTTTTAGTCTTTTAGTAAACATTACTTGCGTCAATGAGATAAATTCTGATATGAAAAAATATCCACTGTAATTACGTTTTTATAATATTGTTTCAAAAATTCCATTGTTTTTTTTATTCACTTTATTATTCTCATAATTATTCATATACTTTCCTTGTTTATGTTGATTATTTATTTTTAGAGATGTGGTGTAGAGAGATATATTAAAAACAAGTCCTTAGGTAGAGCAATATTGATTACGTTTTTAATAGAATAATTCTCAGAGGTACATGGGTGCTTTTTTGCAGTTTTAAGAATGCATTACGTGCTTGCAAAATTCTCTGAAAGATAATAATAACTATTTTTAAATTTCGTTACATATATACAGACAAAGGAAATTGCAATATTTAAGCAACGCTTAATCGTTAATTGCATTTTAAGATGAATCATCATCTGTCGTGCATGCAGCAAACTTTCTTTATTTTGCTAATGACTTGCAAGTTAGCCAGCAGTTTAATTTAGAATTATTGATGAATCATTACAAATTAGATTACGTTACTTTAGAAGAAATTAAACATTGTTTTTGTGCTTTAGTTTAGGATTTCTTCTAAACATATTTTGGATATTTGGTTAAATACTTATAAGTAATAGCTCAGAAGTTCACCTAAGAAGTTTTTATCTATGTGCTGGTGTTTAGGATCCTATTAAACACACTTGTTCGAAATACGTTTGGAGGATTTCTTTTAGACATCTTTTGGGTATTTAGTTATATGGACAACAAGAGTTTTAACACTCTTTCGGATAAATTTTTTGATGTTGTTTACAAAGTCTTCTGACATATTTTCGGTTGCTTAGCATCCCAGTGGACATTGGGAACTGGTTTATTGTTGGGAGTCCTTATGATATTTTTAGGACCTACACGTTCGTTCGAAAGTAGTTCTGACGACGTCTTAGATCATAAAGACGTTTTTCGGATATCTTAAGACACACATTTTTTTAGGACGTCCTTTGAACGGACATGGATTTCCTAAAGACATTCTATCTCCCAATGTCCTCTGGGATGCTTTATGAAGAAATGAACGTTCTTTTAATATTTCGGTTTGGTACTAAATGAAAATAACTTGCAAGATAAATTAAAATTGTGATCCTAGTGTCTTCTGAAAATTTTTTGGGTGTCTTTTAGGCGTCTTTTGATGCAGACATTGAAAGTCTTCTAGATAATTTTCAGTTGTGTTTGTCTCTGGAATAGTATTATCACTTTTTCAGGATATCTGCAAAAGAAAAAGTCTTTCTAATGATTCAGTAACTGGAATATTTTTGCAGCAACGTATATAAAGGAAAGATCAGTTTCGATTTAGAAAAACAATAATTCCTCAAGTTTATAAAAATTATAATATATCTTAAAGTTCACATAATGAGGACGCTTATGGAAAAAAGCAATTTCTATGCAGACAACGCTTTTTCAAATAATAATATCTTTATTCAAATTTAACACAACTCTTTTTTGCTCCATCAAAAAAAAAGAATCTCTTCGTTAACCTAATTTCCATTTTCTGCGGATCAAAAATTCTACACATCTCTTTAATTTCAAAAAGAGAAAAAAAAGAATAATTTTTTACGCTCGCTAAGGAATTAAAGGTACAATGACTACGAGAAGGTTTCATCGAGAATCTGGAGCAGGCGCGTTATTCACCGGATTGACGAAGCACGCGCAAACTATGCAAGGAAGCGGCTCCGAGGCCGGCAAAGTGGTTTTCACATAGTGTAGAGACGATAAACAACTAACAAAACCAAAAGCATATAGTCAACGAACAGACGTCAGTAAATACTGATTCTCCAAAGAACTTGCGACTTGTCTTGACTGACTGTCACTCCTTTCAGTTTAACGCGAACCACCCAAAGTGCGACACAGCGTTTGCAAATAAATTTAGATCAGTGAATCGTAATAAGCGTGTTCTCTCATCAAAGACACAAACACACACCCGTCATATTGTAGCCCCTCTTATTGACAAGTGCTCTTCCTCGTGAAAATTAATAACGTGTTTTCCACAATTTTACCAGTGACAAATTAGTATTTATAATTCACACAGAACGTCTCATTTTTAAGTGGACAAAATTAGCAGTATGGTAATGATTCACATGGATGACATTGTCGAAGAGGAGAATAAGTGCGTATCTAAAATCTCAATGGTGACTCTGAATTTTTTATTTCTAATTCTCATATTTTCAAAAAGAAAAAAATTTCTCTGAAAAAAGACTATTTTTTCGAGAGAAAATCCTTTAGATTTCATTAAACTTTTTGTTTGAATCGATGCATATCCAAAACTCCCAATGGAAACTGAATTTTTTACTTTTAATTCTAACATTTTTCAAAAGAAAAAAAATTCTCTGAAAAAACAAAAAGACTATTTTATTTTTTCTGAAGACAATTTCCTTTTAGGTTTTATTGAACTTCTTATAACTTCCAAACTATTTTTTCTCCATATTATGTAAAATAAAGAAAAAAAATGTAAATAGTGCAGAAAAAAAGAATTATCGTTTAGAAAAAAAAGTTAATTGCAAATTAATGAATGGAAAAACAAATGGAAAAAATTGTATGATGTAATTTAGGAGCAATAAAAAAAGGAGAAAATTTCGATTTTTTTGCAACGGCAAAAAAATCGAAATTTTCTCCATTTCTATAAAGTTTCTGTGTGTAATGCATAATAATTGAAAAGTGACTTAAGAAGCCGATGTAAATTTTAAAGTTATCCAATTTGAGTCCTTAACATGTTTAAAAGCAGCTTTGAATACAATGCCAATGTTTGTTTACATAAAACAGAACCGTTTTTCGATCAGGTACGCAATTGAACGTGTTTAACGAATACTAATTAATTTAGTACAATCGTTAAAACCTTGAAATTTTCCTCCTACAAATTATATAATCATAAATAATAACAAACGCAATTTTTATTATTCCAATATGTATGTCAGGATCGGATTTTTTTACCATATCAAGCAATTGTGGATTATTGAAAATCAGTTCAAAGAACAAATAAATTATTTAACATTTCCTTAAAACATATTTTTATACTGCAAGACAATTTTTCGAGAAAATATTTTTCTATTTTTCTTTATTCTTTCTTCTCTTGTTTTTGACTTCAAAAAACGTAGAAAAATAAAAACAAAAGAAAAAATGGAATTTTCGAAAATTTCATTGACTTTTATTATATGAAAAATAAATTTTAATCTCAATATTATTTTTTTTTTATTGACTTAAGAGAAAAATGCTGTATTTGTGACCTTTACGACGGAAGAAAATGTCATCAAAATTTCGTTAATTATGACTTTCATGAAATCGCTCTCTCCATCTCCGTAGAGCTTATAAATATTATAGATAAGTTCCCGATAAAGAAGCAATTGCGTGTATATATTCCTCTGTTCTCATAATTAAATCGACAAAGATCATAAGTTTCTCAAGGAATGATCAGGTGCGCGTTAAATATATTTCCGCAAATATCGTACAAAAACAGTTTTTTTGTGGATAAAAATTTTGCAATTTTGAAAACAACTTGTGATTCAGTTTTTATTTTTAATAATGAAGAATATCAGGTAATGGCATATTTTTTATAACGAACAAAAATTGGATTCAGTGCGTTTATTGTGAATATAAAGGAATTTGCAGGGAAACTTTTAGTGAGAATGTTTCTTAATTTATCTCTAAAAAATTTAATAAAAATTATATTATTTTTCTGTTTTTTAACATTTTTATTTTAAAGATTAAAAAATGGAATTGTAAATTTAAAAAAAAGTGAATGAAAATTCTAATATTAATTTTTTTTTAACGAAACGTAATAATGTAATAATAATTTATTTTTTATTACAAGTTTAACGGGTTATACCCTTGATTACATTATCAAAAAATAGAAAAAATTATAATAGTATAAAAGAACTTATATAAGAAGTACACATAGTAATCAAGCAGTATCGTATGCCATTTAAAACGAAAAAGTAATAATGAGAAGAATAATTTTACAAAAAGTTAATTTTTCAACCGTTGACAACATTCACTGCACTTTAATGAGTTTCTTTAACATCCGTTTGTTATTTATTTAGATACTAAATTTTTTTACAGAGACTTCTAACGGTTTTTTATATGCCAATAAAGCTAGAAACAACATAAATATTTTTAACTGTCCTGATACATGTTCCAATTTTTTTCTTTACATTTCTTAATTTTTGTTTGATTCTACTCAAAACATTGATTTATAATTAAATTATAATAACATTATTTAATTTTTATTATTTATTTAATTTATTGAATTTAAATATTTTTTTTTAAATAATTGTTAATTTCAAATTTTTGTTATGATTAGTATTTTTATTATAATTTTACATTATAATGTATTTTATTTCTTATTATAATTTCTCTTTTATATTTTAAATATTTTTCGGATTATACAAACGTAATTGTTATTATAATTATAAATTTAGTCATTTTTGGAAAAGAAATTTCTAATGGTGTGATGTTTAAATAATTTAGATTATTACACATAATTTATTTACTACTAGGAATCAAAATAACTATAGAGAAATCCAATTAAAACAAGAAAATTGTACATAATGTAAATTAAATTAACTTCTCGTTTAGTCTTGAAAAAAACAGAATAATAAGATTTTAATTATCGTGTCATGTTTTTGCAACATACTATAACTGAGCTCAGCGGTTTTGTTAATAGCACAATTCTTTTCTAAAATATTTTTCCAGCGAACCATTATCACAATGAATCTGAATTTTATATTCACGTACTTATTATTTTCATAAAGCGATCAAAAGAAGTAATTTTAGTGTCACGATAATTTTTCTGGGAAAGAAAACCCGAATAATTTTTTTATTTGCTTAAGTAAATTTTTCCAACGAAGAGAAAAAATTTTTAATTTTCACCTAATTGTAAATATTTTTAGTTTAAAGATTTAGAAAATTGTAAGAAAATTCTAAGAAACTTTGTAAGATATAAATAGATTTGGAATTAAAGTAATTTTTTCGATTCCAGGTACGAGAGACTTCTTCGCCGTGCCAAAATGGAAGACCTTTCGGAAATTTCAGGAATTGGTTGTCTTTATCAAAGTGGAACCGATCGACAAGGACGCCCTGTTGTCGTATTTGTTGGCAAATGGTTCCCGGCTAACAATATCAATCTCGACAAGGTAGAAATAAATATTTATTTAAAGTAAAACATTATTTTCCCAAAGAAATAAAGTTTATTCTCGGTATTAAATATTTTTCGAACTAATACAATTTTGTGACTCATACATTTTAGCATTTTTACTACAAAATATCCTAATATGTTGACAGAGTGAGCAAGAAAAGAATTATTTTCAATCTTGGCAAAGGAAGTCCTTCTTCTCAGATTATATATGAATCATGCAATTAAATTTTAAATTTTCCAAGTAAATATTACAATATGCATCAACAGTGTAAGAACAAATTTTTTTTAAACTAGATTTTATCCATTCTTTATCAATTTATAAAATAGATTGAAATAGATTAAAGTATTTTAAAAAATTTCAAAAAGATAAATAAATTTCAAATGGAAAAACTTATATTCATGCCTAACACATATAAAGAAGTGCTGGCTTGCGACAGATCGATTTTAACACGCCTGGAAATAGACTTCGTTTAACTCTCGTACATGTGTCAGTAACACAAGGTCGGTGGTTGGCCCTTTTACTATTTTCATTTTTCCAAGAAGCATTGTGGTAAAAAAATTGAAAAAAGGGAATTTAAAAATTGAGTAATTTTTCATTTTTATGCAATTCATGCAACTGGTAGAAGTGTTCAAAAAAAATTGTAGAAATTCTAAAACTTATATATATATATATAGTAATATAAAGAAAAATTTTTAGATTTTCTTCTCTAATTTAAGACCATAAAAGTCTAAAAGCCCTACTAGTTATTTTGAGAGGTAACTTAAAATGTGATATTTAAAATTTTTTGCTATTTGGACCACAGAAAAAAAGTAGCTGGAGATTTTTGGGAATAATATTTATTAATAACGGGTACAGTCCGAAGTTTCAGGGATAGCTTCTAGTTAGGGTTCCTTTCCAAATTTTATTAAGGGGTTTGCAATCAGAATTTAAAAATTCAAAATGGCGGTTCCAATATTGAGTCAAGTTTATTATTAACTTTTTGAGTGACCCTACTGAACATGTACTGCTTTGTGGTGACCAGCCCAATTGGGCAAATTATGAGGCGGGATAATATTTTTATATGTTATAGCTCAGAAGTTCACCTGAGAAGTTTTTATCAATGTCTTTCACTATGTAGAGTAGTTATCAGTTTTTCATTTCAGCTATCGTCTGTTCCTCTGTTCGATTTTGGTTGCACTACTAACGCTGGTTTCTAAACGGAGTTTGAACTGAAATTCAAGTGAATTCGTATCTAATAGTGAAATGAATATGTACGAGAAGATCGGAATCTTTCAAATTTAGTTATTTATAATCATACTTTTTAGTTAGTAACTGAATTCACTTTTAATTTGAATTACCAAACTTAAATTATGTTTGAAGGAAATGAATTTATCATTCGGTAATTAATTATCAAAGGTGAAAGAAGTTAATAATTTTTTCGAATCAATCTCACAAATAAATAAAATCTCTTAGTAAGCTCATAGGTTTCATAACACATTTAAATTATGTTTTTTGCATCGGATGCTTTTGTTTTTTGCAAGTTCCGATCAGTAATGATATTCTAGTTATAACTAATTAGGAGTTATGATGAAACATAAGTTTATGTTCCTATTGGACTCCCTTGTTTAAAATCTGTCTGGAGAATTTTTTTTAGACTTCTTTTGGGTACTTGGTTAAATGTTTATAGGTAATAGCTCAGAAGTTCGCAGTGGATTCATTGGAAACGATAGAGCGGATGAACTACAAAAGTAGAAAGTTACAATAGGGCTGTTAACTCAGTGTAAACACCTTCATAGACAGAATTTCTTTCGAAAGAAACTAATGCAATTGGATAAATTCTGCTAATACAATCTGAGTTCAACGATTTTGTGTATGAAAATTTTGATGCAAATATAATTTATAAATTTAAATTTCAGGAATTTAGGCAGATAGGGTTGATCCTTGACCGTAAAAGCTATCGACATGGTTCGTCCCCAATCTGTTATTAACTCCGTGAACCGAGGTTTAATTGAAATTTAAATTTTGAATGTCATTCTGGACACAACCTAGGAGTGTTAAGCCACTTAGACCTATACATTGGCTTTTAAATTCGATAATTTAGGAATTCTTCTAAAAGAGTATGGAGGATGATAAGGAGTACAGGACGATTCTGTTTGTTCTGGCTGACCCACTAGAAACCTCATCCTTTGCTTCGACTAATCTTCAAAGTAAGGAATTATAAATTTTTTGTTGTTCTTACTAAAGTCTATTTTGATTCCACAAAAGGTGATTTAAGACCTTGCCACCCAGTAAAAAAAATTCGATACACGGACCGCGGAGTTCGTATACGAGCTCGGTAGCTCGTATGAGAAATATGAGAAAACTCTCATACGAGCCTTTTCCGTACACGGAAAGAAGGTTTCACTTATAAAGACAGTGCCTCGTTTGATAGGTTAGAACAGTCTGACAAGCACGGTGAATTCCAGTGAAGGCACGGGATTTTGGGGTGAGCGTCACTGAAAATTTCGTTGCATTCATAGTAATATCTCATGCGTGCACCGTCAGAGAGCGGTAAAAGGCACGAAAAAAGATACTGCTAACTTAGCACCCTACTTCTATGTGTCACAAACGTAGAAATAAGGTGCTTGCACAGTGTTTATAGGTGAAACCTTCTTTCCGTGTAATGAGAAGTGTATAGATGCTTGTATACGAGGTGACTTTTAAAGCATTTTTCTTAATATAACACTATTTTAAAGTAAATGTAGATAATAGAAATGAATTTTCAAAGTAAAACAAAGCTAAATTTGTAAAGGAAATGAAGTTTTAAGAAAAAAAGGATAATTTTGTTCAAAAAATTTATTCACACTGAAAAAAGGTTAGAATTTGATAATTCCTTGTTACTCTAACTAACCGACATTAGATATTTCTCGTATACGGTAAGCAGATTTTGTATTAAATTTAATTATTTTATATAAGAACATTTATATAATAAATAAATAATAATATGTTATTAATTAGTAATGAAAAAAACTTATTTATTCTACCTCCAATACAAAATCGTGCTTACCGCATCCGAGAAATATCTAATGTCGGTAAGTGAGAGTAACAAGGAATTATCAAATTCTAACCTTTTTTCAGTGTGAATAAATTTTTTGAATAAAATTATCCTTTTTTTCTTAAAACTTCATTTCCTTTATAAATTTAGCTTTGTTTTACTTTGAAAATTCATTTCTATTATCTACATTTACTTTAAAATAGTGTTATATTAAGAAAAATGCTTTAAAAGTCACCTCGTATACAAGCATCTATACACTTCTCATTACGGAAAAGGCTCGTATAAGAGTTTTCTCATATTTCTCATACGAGCTACCGAGCTCGTATACGAACTCCGCGGTCCGTGTATCGAATTTTTTTTACTAGGCAACTCTTCTTCTTGCTCGTAGTTAGTAGACTTCTGTTTGTCGAACTTTTTCTTACGGAAAGAGCATTTTTGGGACTTCTTACACTTTGTGAACTTATGATCGACTTCACCGCACGTAAAACAAGCTAGAACTTTTTTTGCGCTTTAAGAATTCTTTGCCTGTGGATATAATTCAGTCACCTATGACATCGAATGTTCATAACCTTCGTCCACATTCGAAACATCGAAAAATTATAAAGAAACATTTTGTTACATGAGTCTTGTGTGATTCCTGTCATTTGGAATATATGAGAAATGATACATATTAATTTACAGGTCAGCCCAATTAACACAAAAGATGAAATTAATAAACGGAATGAAAAATACCCTACATTGAGAAAACTGGAGAGTCAAATTCAGAGGTTCAGAAAGTGTATATTTCCTTTGCTTATGAAGAGAGTTAAATAGTCCTTCTAAAATAAATTTTGAATTGATAATGGAAATCTACTTGTATATTCTCTCCCATTATATCTGCGAGGATTAAAAGTTGCGCAGAAAATGTGTACGATCTGATGCGCGCAAAATTATTTTTCTGACATTTTATGTATTTAATTTAGGGGTTAGGTTGCCATATTTATTCATTTCGCGCCGGATAAGGAAGGGATTTCTCAAGATGGTTAATTTGTCCCTCTGTTATAAACTCATTTTCCCTCCAAGAGAAATGGCACGAATATCTGTCAATGGTGTATTTGAACATTTAGATTGTTATCCAATAGCTAACTCTCAAATATCAACGATTTGTCCCTCCAGATGTTTAGTCCAATACTCCAGTTTTCTCAGTGTAACTTACTTAAATCTTAATATTTGACAATTAATTCTCTTTGTATACCTTTTATTTCATTGGCTTTCTTCTGATATCAAGGTCCCGATGCGAAAACATCTGTGATCACCATTATGAATGTATTACTTCATGCTTAGACTAATTTGCGTGTGCGTTTTGACATTCGTCTGTCTGCACGTGTATCTTGACAAGTTTACTATACTGTTAGTGTATTTTACTTTAATTCTATACTTAATCCACAATTTATAAACATTAATAAATTGTTAATAAATTCCAGTTTCTGATGAAGACAATCAATGTTGTCGAAACGATAAAATAAATGAAACTTTTATTTTATTTGACTCGAATAGAATGAGCTTCCTTCTTATACAAAAAGGAACAATATTATTAATCGAGAGTTTCCACTGTTGTGTTAACGCATCGTCCTATAATCAGTTTTTTTGGTATCAAAAACTACCTCATGCAGTTTTTTCTACAATCAACAAATTTTTAATTTTTGAATTTTCACCACAAAAACTTCTATTTCCACCCTACTATTTTTGTGCCCTGAATAAAAAGTCCAACCACAACGACCCTGTAATTATTCCGTCGTAGTGGTTAGTGTACCTTAATGATAAATGATAGTCATTTATTAAATTGAGGGAGAAAGGAATAAATAGGTACTCAATTATTTTATTAACATAAATAATAAGTTTATTCAAAAATAAGTTATTGCCGATGCTTGGTGGGAAACACGTCTTTTCCAATCGAAAGACCAAGCCGTACTGTCTTTTACAGAAAATAGTCAAAAACCCTCTTTGGGTTGTACTACATTTTCAATTATGGTGGGAGGCAAATCAGATGTTTTTCGCAAAGTTTGTATAATTTTCGAAGGCTTAATTTTTACCTTTTTACCTAGATTATTCAATTGTAACCCGGATGATAATCCGAGTACTGCAATTAAGCAAACGGCCAGCGTAGGGACGTACCGATGTACCGTAATAAAATACTATAAACTTAATCCCTAAAACATGTGCTGAAAAGTAATAAAAGTAAAAGTGTTTCGGAAAAACTAATTTAGAAATATATCCTTGAAAATATAAAATTCTAAATATTTTAAAGCCTTAATCTTAAAATAACATCTCAGTTCGCTACAAAATTAATCACGGAACCATGACAGTAAACAGGAAAACAATATTATTTCCCGACCCACAAAATTTTAGCCTACTTTAGTACAAAATCGATAAAATCCTTAGGGAAAATAAACTTATCTGAATAATTGTATTTTAATTGCTTAATTTAACTTTTTAGTAAAGTTTCTCTCAGGAATGTTTTACCATTTCAGAATGTATATAATGCGCATCACTATTAATATGTCATAAACAAGAGTATCGTATACTTTTACACACAAAAACTTCTTTGTTCACCTTTTTTTGAAACTATTGAATAGAATGGATATTATTTATTGATTAGGTAATTAAGAGGGAAAATAATGTTTGCCAAAAGGAGAAAATAAGTTTTTATTACCCTAGTCACAATTCCCAATAAATTACATGCATAACAAGATTTGATGCCTATCAGTTGTGCCAATTGTATAACCTGAAGTGTAACAATTATCTAAACAATAGAAGCACTTTTGTCAATCTTTTACTTTTAAGTTATCTAATTTCTAGTTTCCTTTAAAAAAAACTTTGTATATTTCAGCAATTGTTTACAAATATGGTGAATAAAAATGGTTTGAATAAATTATACACTAATTGTCGTTCTTTTGAAAATAGTATTTTTATAAAATTTTTTTCCCAAAAGACAAAAAACTTTATGAAGATTTTTGTAATCTCTGGTTCAAGTATTCTATAGTTTATCAATTCCTTTGATGTGAAACTTCTTATTTAATATTAAATTTATTCACCATCTAGTATGAAAATCTTTTCCAACTGTACTAGTTAACTTTATAGTTATCGACCAAATACAGCCTTAAGTAAATAAACTGTGCAACGTACAGTGCACTTAATAGAAAAGCAATAATTACAACTTTTTGATAATTGGAAATTATTGATTCAAACAACTATATGTCACTCCTGAAATAAAATTTTACTCTTTAGCGTCTTGAAGTTCCTTTTCAATTGAGAAATAGACACCCTGTTGACAATTTAAGAATTGGATCAAGAGTTTAATAAAATGTTTCCCTGCTCTTGACAGCAATTGTCCCAGATGTCTATTGGGCATAGCCTCAGGCATCAATGCATACATAACAAGAAATTTATTAACCCGTATAAAGAACACTTAGCTACAAAGACCTCCCACAATGTTCTGACCTTGTTCTCAATAATAATTCACTTTTTTTCTTTCAGGCCTTATTGTACCTGATTCAACTTCTGGATCCTATCGTTAAAGGAGATTATGTGATTGCTTACTTTCACACTTTGACTACCAACAACAACTACCCCAGCCTTAATTGGCTTCGAGAAGTCTACAACGTACTTCCTTACAAGTAAATTATTATTATTATTATTATTATTATTATTATTATTATTATTATTATTATTATTATTATTATTATTACTATTATTATTAATACCACTATTTTCATGATTACTCCGTTTGGTAAAGTTCAGAAGAGATTCGGTATTTTGATTTACTACTATCATACATGATAATTTATTGTTTGCTAGAATATACAACTTTAGAATTAACAATTGGATTAAATATTTACCTTACTTTTAAAACCTTTACCATAATATAGTTGAATTTACTTTTCAAAGTAAGTTCTAAACTTTAGCATTGCATAATTAGTTTTTAGTTTGCTGTTTTAAAATCTAGGGTCAATTTTTATAAATTTTAAATGGCGGAACTAATATGGTGTATACAAGTTTGAATAGTCGAGCTAAACTTCTAAAAAATATGTACTTCAAGAAGGGTTTTTCGTTGTAGCTCATTACGAATATGAAGTCGGATTTCAAAAATTCAAAATAGCGGATTTAATATGACTGACGAATTTTGTGAAACTCATGGAAATCAATTCAAACTCGTTACTCGGGAGTTTTTTTTTTATTACCAATCTGAAGTTGGATTTCAAAAATTCAAAATGGTAGATAGAAAATTTTGAAGTTGATTTAAACTTTCAAAAATCACTCCCGGAGGTTTTTCGGTGTCGCTGATTACAAATCTAAGGTTAATTTTAAAAAATTCAAAATGGTAGAACCATCATGGAGGATAAAAATTTTGAAAATTAGCAAAACTTCTAAAATCTATATTTCAGGGGGGCGGGGTTTAGGGTCACTAAATTCAATATTAATTGTAGCAAATACAAAACAATGGATCAGATAAAAAGCATCTAAAAGACAATAAATTATTTTCCAATATTAATTTAAAAATAACTTACTGTTTATAACAATCGTTTTATTTTTTTTAGGTACAAGAAGAATCTGAAGCACTTTTACATCGTGCATCCAACATTCTGGACAAAGGTTCGTACAATATTTCTAAAGGAATTGACATGATTTTATAATAATTATTAAAGGGGAAATAATTCTCCACGACAATTATGTAAATGCGAATAGAATCTCATTTTTAAGTCTTTTTGTTGTTGTTCAACTTCCGTGACAACTTATACATATGTCTATACTAATACCGGTTGTAACTTGTTAAAAAAAAAAAATTGTATACAGTTTCATCTAGTTTTTCTTTTAATTCAAAAGCATTTACATAAAGCATTGAAACGAGATAAAAAATTTTAAAAATCAGGTTATTTGACTCTTATTAATTAACAACATCATGTTGGAAAAATATTACATCATTTAAATATAGTCGAGTGCATGAGTTTTTCAAACTAAAAATTTTTTTCCCTACAATAACAAATTATTCTAAAAATATTATTTTATTTTACAAAAATTTGCGCACGACGAAAAATTATATTTTTAAATTTCGAGGATATATTTATTATTCGACTTATGAATGAAAAAATATAAATAAATTGTCATTGGAATAATTGAAATTTCTTTAGTGAATGAAATTAATTTGAAAGTGGGCTGAATTTTAATTTTCTAGTGCTATATTTATATTTCCTGCAAGTGCAGTACGGATATGAAAATAAATTGTAAATAAAATCTATTTTTAAAATGAGTATTTTTGCGTACGAAAAATATACAGGAGGAAAATAAATTGTTTAATTTTAGCATATATACTAATTTATAAAATGGTTGAAAATAAATTCATGACCTCGATGTTTGCAGATGATGACGTGGTGGTTCACAACATTTATGGCGCCAGCGATAAAGCAAAAAGTTCATAATCTACCTGGTGTGGAATATCTCTACGAAGTTATGTCTCCAAATGAATTAGAGATACCTGCATATATAACCGAGTATGACATGACGGTGAGTTTTCTTTAAAAACATAATTTCCACTTCAAAACTTGAGGGGAAAGTTACCAATTTTGAAAATATTTTCCTCCTATTTATCGATTTCGTGATATTTCGCCCGATATCGTATTTTCTCCATTTTATTTTTATTTGATATCGAGAATAATTTTTTTTTATTACAGATAAATGGACTTCGATATTATCATCCGGATCATTCATCGCAAAATTCCACGTAACTGTCAGTCTAGACCGAATTTAAGGTCGAAGCTAGTAACCTAGCATGGGACAATCTTCTCTTCAATGAATAACTTACCTCTCTTGCAAAAAAAAATGCGACAAAATTTATATGAGATCAAATGAAAAAAATTGTTTTTTCGATACTCTACATGTCGCTCATTCATGAAATAATAATAATCGTTGAAATTTAATGATTCGAAAAAGCGAAAGTAGTGAAAGGAAAGGGAGAGAGAAAAAAACACACTTGTGAGTAGAGAAATATGATGAAAAATTTTCCCTTATAATATAATAATAAATTTTCCAGCTAGATGCATTTAACAATATTAAAAAAGAAACTATCGAAGCATTTCCCGGTGAAAATTAAAAATAGATGATATAAATTTATATAGACAAATTGTAAAATATTTATTTGAAAAGAAGATTAAACAAAAAATAAAAATTTGAAATATAAAGTGGTAACACTATCCATTTTTAAGAAACAAGTAGACTCTGTGAGTTATAAGAAAAGGATTGTGTTACACTTCGTGCCTTTGAGAAAAAGTGCAAAAGAAAATAATTGATAAAAAAAATTAATAGAAAGAAATAAAAAGCTAATAAGTCAAAGTTTAAAGTTGATAAAATAAACGACTTTCCTTTCATAAATTGCAAATATTTAAAAAATTCCCTTTGCTAATTGTATGAAATTTTGAATTTTAAATCTTTAAATTATTGCCAAAAAAACGAAAGTTCCTCTGAGCGATTCAATCAATTTTTTGCTACAAATATTGTAAAGAATGGTGCTAGTGTATAATTCAAATTTCCTCTCTATAACTACCGCATAAAATATTTTCATTTGTCTATTAAAGTTTCTTTTATACATTTTCTATTTCCGATAATTTAATTTTGAATGAGTTACATCGCTAAAAAAACTTTTATTAAAAATTGATGAATTTATTAAAATAATTGTTCTCCCGTAAAATCTGTAAATTAATATTTTACTACATATTTTAATAATTATTTTTAATAACTGTTTCTTTAGCCCATATTTAATTTTATGACTTACTTTTTTATACCACATGAATATTTTATTACTTATTGAGTTTAATATTTTATATAAATACATTACTCTATTCATTTTTTTTAAATACTCTTATTTTTACCAAATACATATTTTCATGTATTTTTTAATAGGCTAAGAAAAATATAGTTTTTAAAAAAAGTCTTTCTTCGTTACAGATTTTAAAACAAGAACTGTTTTTCATTTTATCACTGTCAAATGTGCCAATAATATAAATTCAATGAATAGAAAATATTTTTAAAATCTACATTTCTTAAAATATTCATTGGCTTTTGTAAAAAGAATTTAGTAATGTTTAGTGAATACTACATCACAGTATGGAATGTTTTTAAAAAAATTAAATTTGAAATTTAAACTTTAAATTTTGTGAAAATTTTAGTTAAAGTGTAAATTTTTTAAAATGTCACCTAACAGTTGTGTTACAAATTTAAAATTAAAAAGAAAGTGACAGACTATTATAATTAAGTAGAAGAAAATAAGGAAAAATTCTTTTAGCCCCTGGACTGATGAAAAAAATTGCAATTTGAGAACGATGCTCGCGCAGAGGATGAGTGGGTGGGGGTATGACGCTATTGGCTGTCGTCACTCCTCACCTCTCTTTGCCTACTGCGCGCGCAGTTTTCTCAACCAAAATAATACCCTCAAGCCTCAAGCAATTTATAACCATTTTTATAATCCCTGGATCATTAGTTTTTAGTTTTATTTAAGTGATCTAAATTGCTAACTTATAAACTAAAAACTATATCTAAATGACTACTAATAATAATAATAATAATAAAAACTACCCATATTAGTAATAGTCTTAAACTGCCGTGCTTTAAAATAAAAAAAAATTATTTTCCAAAAAATATTCTTCTCTAAAAAATCACATATCTCTTAGAGAGCACTGAATGACAATGTCTCCTATTCTCTCTCCCTTTCTTTATTTTAAAAAGATCACTTATAATATAAAAGTAGAAAATAACGGCGTGTTTACCTTCTACATTTCCAGGGCTATAAATTCGTAGTTCTTCCGCTAATTCCGCCAACATACCAAATCTGCAGTGTTCTGATTCTTTATTATCGTAAAGAAAGAGCTTTATATTCGCGCAAAAATTACAAAACTAAAAAAAATTCTAGAAAAAAGCATGCATTACGAGACATTTAAAGTGTATAAATAAATTACCTCCTTCGTCACTCGACGAATTTGTTGTACCACGTGGTTTCATTCGCGTTGGATATTATAGTTGTATTCAAGTTTAAAATCCAATCGATTCGCATCAAATCGATTATCGTTACTCTGTTAAAAAAGAAAAAAATGCAAAAAACAACCTATATTTATAAAATGAGTCTGTACCTATAGGCTTAAAAATTTAAAAATAAAAAAAACTCACAGGCAATCATTTCAATATACATATATATATATATATATATATATATATATATATATATATATATTCTCTACGCTATTTACACTGAAAATCGTCCCCCCACCCCCAACCACAGCACCAAAAATGCTGTTTTATGAGAGTCAAATTATTATATTTATGCAAAAAAAGTGTGGTGTCTTATTTAGAAATAATGTCATCGAATGTAAGAGAAATAAATGCTGTTCTATAAAAACCCCCTTACGGAAAAAAAATATTGCCGTTAAAAAATGATATTTAGGTCGAAGTATTCGATTATATTAAACGGCTGTTGTAGAGTATAATATTAAATTTTAGATTAGCAACGTTATAGGATAAAAAAAATTATTTCGTTTTGAGTTAAAAACACTGGTAAAAGTGGTGTAAAGTACTATGATTAGTGTTTGCAATCTCCCCCCACCACTTGCGTTCGGTGTTCTCAAAAACGAATACACTATAATGACGCTAGTGCTTACAAATTTTAATAAACAAAAACTAAGAAAAAAAATCCCCAAACTAAGAAATTGTATTCATTGGAATTTTGTAAAGTTCAGTATTGAAGAATTGAAAAACTATTTTTTAATGCGTTTTCATGTGGGTTGTGTATAAGAATAGATGAGAATTCAAATTAATTCAAGAAATTATAATTTTCGAAAAAGATAAACAACCTAATAATGTAAAAATCTTTCTTCTTCTACATATATACGAATTCATCAAAAGTATTCAAAAATTTTTTTTCCTAAAATGCTCATTGCTCAGTGACAAAATTTTCATTCATCCCTGTAAGTCAATGTAAAATTTCTAACCGTAGATATTTTCCTCTTTAAAAAAAAACAAACAAAAAATACAAATTGACATTTGGAAAATGTTTCTGAGTTTTTTTTAGTCTAATATTTTCTTTGACGAAAGTATAAGACGATGTTATTAAAAATGTAGAAAGAAAACTGTTTACACGTTTTATTAGTAAGATTTGAATATTTTAATGCAACAATTTTAGAACTGAATTCAAGTTTATCCCACAACGACTTGATGACTGGCAAATTTGTGTTGGTTGACTGCTTATTAAAAACAAAATAATAATAAATGTCCGAATTAGCGTCCCCATTGCGCGCGCACTACACGAAGAGAGTGGGGTACGCAGTGTGATTAGTTCTCCTTCTTTTTCGTGTTGCGTGCGCATCCAAAAGGACGCTAATTCGAACTTGCAAATAATGGACGATTTGATTCGTCGAAAAATCAGTATTTTTAACACCGTGCACAAAATTTATGTCACGGTTACTGTTATATGTTGTGCCGATGCTCACTTTTGTAAATAAAAAAAAGAAACAAAGAAGGTATATATGTATGTGCAATCGGTGCAATAATTTTTAGAGTTTAGAAGGCTGACAAAGGATGAGAGCGATAATGAGAAGAAAAATATGTAAAATAAAAAATTATAAAAAAAAGAAATAAAGGGGAACTTGAGCGAAAACGAAAATGTATCTAAAATAAAGCCTAAGTTGGCGTCTTTTGCGCTCCGGTTGCTTCCTTTATTTTCTTATCAAAATAAAACAAAAAAAAACTGTTATTAATTACGAAAGAGTATCTATTTAATCGTAGTATACGAAGGTATTTTACTATCGTGACTTTGCTAAATAGATTATAAAAATAATCGAATCATGAAATCGTATTTTCAGGATAAAACCTAGTTAATATTTTAGAATTTAAAGCGATAACCTCTTGCGTAGCTTCGGCTCCGACGATTGGCCCCCCGCCCTCTATCAGCAAAAAAAAGCCATTTCGATGTTATTATCCATTTTTGTCATATTAAACATTTCGCCTCGTAAATAAAAAAATTGCAATTTAAAATTGTAATATAATATTGTCAGTCGTTTGCATAAAAACATATATATAATTGGCCAATCGACGCAGCGGTAGGAGGTGATATTTTAGAAATAAGAGTATTAGTTTTAAGAGCTTCGCTAAAAAAATATATATTATTATTATGCCCACCATCCACAGAGAATAATTTGAAAAATTGTTATCGGTTTTTAGTGACCAAAAGAATCACGTATATAAATAAATTGACCAACTCATTCGTTTTAAAATATTGTCTCTTTTTTATCCCTTATTTTTTCTTCTTCATTCTCATCGCATATTTCTGGAAAAATAATTTACGAATTTTCCAATAATATTTCTTTTTACATTACTTTTAATATTGTAAAAATGACAGTATAATTTCTTGCAGTATTTGAAAGCAAGATATTTTATAATTTTTAAATAATTATTTTACTTTTGAACATCAATAATTCAAGTTTCAGTAACGCGAGGGATTTTAAAAATTTCATAACAGTCGATACATTAAGTAAAATCTTTTTAAAATTTTAAACAAATCTGACAAAGATTAATTTCTTTCGACAATTTAAACCTTTTATATATATTAATTATTGAATTTTGATCATTGAAAAGTGTTTTAAAATTTCTATCACATTTTTTAAATAGTTGTACACGGAGAGACCGAAATTACTAATTTTTGTATAAAATCTCACAAGAATTTACTATTTTCACATTGCAACCACCGGAAATAAGGGGACTTTTTGTATTTTTTACTATTTTCTACACTAAGTCACTAATCCCGACAAATGTTCACCAAATTAGCAAAGTTTCTTACTATTTCGTCCAATAGTTCCAAACAACTGTAGTAAACTCAGAAGTATTGTGTACATAAAATTACTATAGTCGTTTGTAAATGCAGAAAGAAAGAGTGAAAGAAAAAATACGGATTTTTGTCGCCGACGGTTTCCCGTCAATTCTTGACTAATGGAGGTAAACTGGAAGGATTTTTACATACACAGACACACACACACACACTTATATATTTGTTGGATAAATATTTGAAGACACACACATGTTTATTTCACTTATATGTATAGACGCGGTTAATTAATACACTAATACACAACTGCACGCACGACAACGAATTTCACTGAAAGCATACATCTTTGTTTCCTTATATATTGAATGATGAAAATTTACAGCACTTACGAGAAAGCAGTTTACTTTTAACAACTTATTATAAGACATAGTTCTTGGGACAGGAATAAATGCAAAATTTATTAATTTATAATGGTCAATTTCTGAGATAACGAACGACCTACGTTTCACTTTATATTTAATTATTGTAGATAATATCCAAATTTATTTTACATACGCGAAACATAGTCACTGTCAATGATCGGATGGCATCGGCTCATTTACGGAGATTGACGAAGTTAGCAACCAATAGAAATGCAGGCGCCATATGACTGCACTCGCTAGCCACACTTGCTCACCAAAAATTACTACAGTGGATAGTAGGTTTTAGTGGAAAATGTTTTCATTTGTCAGATTTTGTCTAATTAAATTAGAGAAAACTATAATCAATTTTCGCTACATTTACAACTCTTACACAAAATATTAAAACTTGCTATTTCAATGTAGTAAATTTATCTATTTCTTTTGTAAATTTATCTAATTCTGTAGTACATTATGCTAAAAGTCCCCTTATTTCCGGTCATTGCAACCATTTTTAGTAATTTTTACAAATGTGGGTCTCTCCGTGTAGAAGAAGATTTTTTTTAAAATTGTAAAGAAACATTCTTTTTTAAAATCTTAATGTTAAATGAAAGAAAAATAATTTGTTTTAGATAATATTTTCAATATTTATGTAAAAATTATATTTTTAAATATATATCTAAATTTAATTAAAGAAAAAGTTTCGATAATTGTCATTATTGACAAAATAAAAAATATAATATAATTTACAATTTATAATAATTATATAACAATAAGACAAAAATATAATAATATATTAAATAAGAGTTTAATTTTATAAAGTTAGATCTAAAATTTCGAAGTTTAACTGATGAGATAAGATAACAGAAGTGTTGACCTGATTAAATCAGTCAGTTCTCATTTGGATTTTGGTAAATCGACAAGCGTGAGAAATGTGAAAGTTAATAACAAACTTGTTTTGAAACTGATTATTATTAAAAGTAGACAAATTATTATTATAACAACAATAACAAACAATTAAACTAATTAAATAGATTAAAAAATTACAATATAAATATAGTATCAAAAGTTAAAAATAATATTAGATTATTTACTGAACAAATTTATTATTTAAAGTGTAAAATTTATTTTAACAATATCTCCAATTGAAACTAAGAATCAAAAATACGTAGGTATCGCTTTAATTAAATTAAAAAATAGAAATGCAAATAAGCAAGAAAACTAGAAAATTGTTCTATAAAAACGTTCCAAATGGATATACATCTAGGCTAAAGTTTAGATTGTAAATTTATTCAGAAAATACTGAATACAATTAGTGGTTCACATATGATTTTAAGTGTTTGATTAATAAACAGAAAAAAATGGACGAAAAAGTTACAAAATTTGTTTTTAATTTCAACATTTAATTGCCATGTTTCAAAAACAATTATTACCTATAGGATTAATTTAAAAAAAATATTATTAAAAATTTATTGAAAATAATATTCATAAAAATAATATTGTAAACCGTTTTCATAAAAGTAATGTTGACGACAATAATATTAAAAAAATAATACTAAAAATAATATGGAAAATATGTTTGTCTTCATATACATGACGTCGAAATCAATGTTCAAATACGTGAACATATTTTGTCGAGAATTTCATCTTTTTTCAAATGTATTAAAAATTATGTTTGTCCTTGTCTGAAAGCCGGTCATTTAAGATGACTCACTATCATAAAACCTAGCTTTGTATTCGTATTCTCTTCATCAGTATAGCGGGAGACTTTCTCGTGTTAAAATGTTTTATTTCTTTTTAAAAACTTTCCAAGTTTGGTAGTTTACTTTTTTCATTAGTATAAAAAATTTTTTTTGTTAACATAAATTTATTTACGCATGTTAATTTAAAACTCAATTTTAATGATTCATTTTGTTTTTCATTTTCATTTAGATTTTATATTTCATTAAAACGTTTGCCGGTTAGTAGCGCACATGGTCAATAATGATGACGCTATCATTTTTGTGTATCAAAGTTTTCGACTATTTATAGTTATTGTAAAAAAAATTGGTGACTTAAAAAACAAAATGTTTTTGTTAAAATTTTCCTGTTTGTGATAATTGGTGATAAATAACAGAAATATTTTGAGAAGTTTAAATTTAAGTTAATAATGAATAAATTTGATAATTTATAATTTAATTTTAAGTAAATAAATGTTATTAAGTGTAAATTTAAAAACTTTTTCTTTAATTCAAAAAATAGAAAATGAAAGCTTTTGGCCTAAGTTTTGCGCCTATGAACGTTCCTCTTAGAAGAAGATTACAGACACTTGCGGCTACAGCATGGATCATCAGTTTTGCTTTTGGAAATGTAATCGGTTATATACTTGCTGCATTAATTCTATTATTCATTCCATGGCTTCGACTTCCATTATTAATGTACTTTTTCTTCATGTATTGCGATCGTTATTCATGCATCGAAGGCGGACGAAGGTAACACCATAAAAACCTAAAGGTATTTTTCCACAATGCGCGATCAGTTTGAAAAAATAACGAAAGATAAATATTTACTATAAATTATTTTCAAAAAGTCACCAGATAGTCAAAAAAATTTATTTCATTTACATAGTTTTATAAGTTGAAATTCAAATGTTTGTCAAACATTCACAAATAATTGCAATATTTCTCAAAAGGGTTAAGAATTTTCCCCAATTTGAATTATTAAAAGTTAAAAAGAAATTAAAAATTTTTTTAAAAATAATGTACCAGTACTAATTTTTTTATTTGACTGTCTATCCAATATCCGCTTAAAGAAGAATATTCAAATTTTAAAAAAGCAAAAAAATTCTTTCAGTGAAAAATATACAAGATGGATGAGAAATTCCCTGTGGTGGCATTATTTTCGCGATTATTTTCCAATAAAATTGGTGAAAACGAAAGATTTAGATCCAGAGAGAAATTATTTATTCTGCTCATTTCCTCATGGTGTTTTGTCAACGGGAGCATTTTGTGCCTTTGGAACTGACGTTTTAAAATGTCAAGAACTCTTTCCAGGATTGGACTTTAGATTGCTCACCTTGGAACCACATTTCAGTGTTCCTATACTGAGAGAATTGCCAGCTAGTTTTGGTAAAGTGAAAGTTCATTAAATATAATTTAAGTGCAAGATAATAATTCACCAAAAAAATTCCTTATTTCCAATCACCAAAAATTAATTTTAACAACGTAAATTATTTAGATAAAGGAATGAGACAATTTAACAAAAATAATAAATTAGTAAATACTGCACTGTTTTATTAGTAGAAGGAAAAAAATAGTTTATAGAAAAGAAAAACAGTTTGGTAGCATTTATTAATATCTAAAGTTCGGATCTTCTTAATAATTTCATATTTTCACTTGAATCGTTGATCCCTGGGACGTATAAACATCTTTCTCTTACTGTATAATGTACAACATTCCTCTATTTATAAAGTTTGTACAATGAATCAAGTAAGCACACGTGGGACTAGACAAACAGGAAACTGTCTTGTATTTCTTTACTATTATATGCTACGTGACGTAAAACTCGAATAAATTCTAATATACTTTTAATATTCCCAAAAAAATGTTGTCTAAAAGTTGACAGTGACACTGTAGCAACAATTATGAATTTGCAAAACCACCTTTAAAAGATTTTTATACTAAAAGTTTTCCATGAGGAAGCAGTAATGATTGAACCCACAATAAAAATAGGTTACCAGGTTTCAAAAGTCAGAGTAAAGTTAATTTATTCGTTTCAATTTTTGGGTGCGAAATCGTTATAAAAAATAAAAATCCTACGCTATGTCCACTCCAAAATACACAAAAAATGTGCATAAGGACACAGATACATAACATTATTAAAAATAATAAGTTATGTGTAGGTGAGAACTTATTATGGAGATGGACATGGTCTCCCATTGCCCTAGAGTCCTAGGGGTAAGTACGCTTTTAACGCTAGTCCTCGGGAATAATGTTAACCTCCACGAGACGAATAACTGAATTTGGTCAATTTACTGAAAGAAAAACTATTTTGTTAATGACGTTCTTCAACTATAACATCATATGGGCAATTCTCTGGAATCGGTCGATTTCACGTTACTCTTGATTTATGCTGCTTTAATAAAAATATTTATTTTTTATTTTGTTATTAGTATTATTTTGATGACTTTCTGAACGGAAAAGTTCATTAAATCATAATTTTTATACTCTTCTTGACAATTAAGAAATGTTATATGAATTTTAAATGTCAAATTTCGCATATTTCATTTGTTACACTGAGTATTTTCTTTGCTTTTATTGTAAATAATTTTTTCAGCACAACACGAAATCGGTCCAACTTGTAATGAATAAAATTTTTAATATTGAAATATACATTACATGTCGAAAAAAGTATGTGCTCCTTAATTAAAACTAAATATTAACACTTTAAAAACTGTTACTCTTACTTATCAGTAACAAAAAGTTTTAGAGTTTTTTCCATTTTTTACTTTTAGCGGTAATTCAATTATGGTTTTTTTTAATGAGTATATTGCTTATAAAAAAAGGAACAAATTAAAACCTTGTTAAATTGTGTGCTATTAAAAATAAAAATAATATAACAATATTTACCTCTTTCCATTCAAGCGTGAACGGATTTCAATTCTGATTATTTTCAATGGCACACTTACAGATTAAAGAATAATAGGTTGAATGTTTATGTTAACAGTAGATATTGTTATTAATAATATTATTTCTAAACGCTGAACCTTTACTTTAAATAAAACATTTAAAAAACGTTGAATTTACAAGTTATTAACAACATTTATTACTAAAATAATTGTCATGAATTTATCCAAAGGTTAAATAGCCTTCATTTATTTTGTCTTTTTAAATAATGCATTTTTGACACAAAAAATTTCCTTAGACTTTTTTTGATATAATTCTTTTAGCACTAAAGAAAAATGGTTCACAAGGAAAATGACTATTTTCAAATGTATCCTTAACAAAATTGTCTATAAATAAAAGTTGTGCTTGTAATTTAAAATTTTTCATATTTATCATGCAAAATCGACCGGTTCCAGAGAATTGCCCATATGTATATGATATATTTAAAATTTTCCTTCCACTATTAACATCTGTTTCCCATGTAGTTTTACAATTTTTACAATAAACAAGTCTATGTGGACTTTTCGATGAATTTCAAGCAACAAAATGAAACTGCAAAATGCAGTTGTGTGAAATTCATTAACTGTCACAACATTTACATTATTTTTACCCAGAATTCTTGCACGCGTGTTTTAATAAGTCTGATGGGTGTTGCAACGTAATAACCTTTGGAAACTTATTGTCATAGAAACATCACCAACACTAATAAAACATGGTTCCTTCTTCGTATCACCTATGACAAAATTAATTACTTTTTCACATTCGGGTTGATGTTCCATATATTTTTTCATTTTTAATCGAATTATTTATTTACTTTTGTATAATTGTTGATATCTTCTAAATGCATCTAGTGAGAAGTTAATGTTTAATAGATAATGTTTGGGATTTGTTTTTTAATAATTTTTCATTTCTCAATGGTTGCCTATTATTTATTTACTGAAAAATAAGTTCTCAGGGATAGTGAGCTCACTATGGAACATACGTATTAGGCTGGTTCTTTACACTAATGAGATATATTGTATTGTATTCTTGGAGATTTCCGTGTCACTCAAGAGTGTTGTCTTGAGAACGAATTTCAAAATTAGATATACGGTTACAAAATTAGAATTTCTGAATCTTTTAATTTAACATGGATTTATTTCCAAATTACTTCTTCTTGCAATATTTTCAATAAGTTGTTCTTATTAATCGACGTACTTTTCTAGTTAATATGTAGGGTGTACTAGTCGATGTGTTTTGGTGGACAATATCTAACTATGGAAGTATTAGTTATTCATCTGTTTGCTGAAGATAGTTCGTCTCCTACGAGGACAATAATTTTGAAGATTAGGAGCGCTTTACAATTTACAACAATTGCAGGCACGTATTCGATACTATATTTTGAGTTTTGTCAAGCTCGTCAAAATAATAAATGATCTTATCGATTTAATGGGAAACTTATTCCCTAATTAGCTCTTAAATTCCTTTAACTGGAATTCATGTTTCCGGAAACTATAACATCCGTAAAATATTGTGAAGGCGTCCTAGGATACCTTGAGGACATCCTACGAATATCGTAATTTCCTCATTGATTGTCAAAAGATCTCTTGCAGCATCAGGATATTCTATAAACGTCCCAGGGGTAAGCAAAGGTTCATAGAAATTAGGATATTCCAATGGCGCCTTAGAAATCTTATCGACATTTTAGAGATATCTTTTCTGATGTGAACATTTTAAATGAATAACATTTTTTGATTCGTCAAGCAAAATCTGATGCTTTCATGAGACTATTGCAGTCCCAAGATTTGGAGCCTCATTGGGCACCAGTCTTCTTGCATTCTAGGCATTGTCTATCTTCCAAAAGCAAGAAATTCGTTGCTTTCGGAAACGTTTTTCTTTTTCCCCATTATCAGTGATTGAAAGCTCGTATGCTGAGCAAGTGGCGGTTTTGCATCACTAAGTGAATTGCAGTTCTCAACTCTGTCGATGACCTTTGAGTCATAAGAGACTTTAAAGGTCCCGTCCCACTTGGGTTATCACAACACGAGTAGGTATATCTGTATTTGAAGATCCTGATGGATTGGATTACGCACCTTATGCACCTTACTTTTTGAGTTATGATTAGTTTTACCAGTAAAATGAAATCTCTCGAGATTATTAGAAAGAACGTAATTTTCAAAGTTATTTTAATTAAAAATGGTAACAGTTTTTTGAAAATATTCTAAATACTAGAAAATTAAGTACATTTGTTTTAGGATGTTGCAGTGCAAGTGCAGCAAGTTTAGAATATTTACTATCTAATAAGCCAGACCAACGTCCGGGGTATAATTTCACACCAAAAAAAAGCAATGCTCCAGTACTTGTCGTTGGAGGTGCTTCTGAAGCTTTGCAGTGTAAACCAGGGACTTACCGTCTTGTTCTTAAACGAAGAAAAGGATTTATCAGATTAGCACTTAAACATGGGTTAGATATCTTTTTCTATTAATAATTATTAGCATTTAAATAGTTTACTTATAAAAATCTTATAAATTTTCTTCTCTATTCACTATTAATAATTAATAATAATAATCTAATGATTATTATCTAATAGAGACATTTTTTCAAATTTCGCATTTACTGTGAGTTTTAGTTACTTTTGCCACCTCGCTTTGAAGCATTTATTACCTCTCGGATAGCGGAGATACCTTATTTTCAGTTTTATCTCAATTTAAATGTGTTTGTATTTTAAAATTTACAGAGGAATTATAACGAGAAATGAGAAGTTCAAATGAAATAGAGATTGAAACAAATGCAAATATTTCCGCTTGATTTCTATATGGCTGCATTGAATCTCCGCAAAGTTCAGTGACTCCTACCGGGATTATTTCGTTCATTAACCCTTTGAGTTAAGGTTTATTGAATGTTACAACTTTTTCATTTTACTTTATTTTTTAATTCCGTTTTCATAAAAACATTAATCGAACCATAAAATTAGAATAACGAAAAATATTAAAATATGAAAGTCTCAAATCTTTTTAAAAAGATAAAGGTGATGTCAGGTAATCTTTAAGACGTCTTCAGAAGGTCTTATGTCCTAAAAATGTATTTGGATATACGACATCTTGTTACAGTATTAAAAATAATAAACAATAACGAACAAATACACTATAATTAATTAGCCAAATTAATTAAATTAACAATTTCAATTTACACTACAATTTATACGGACTAATAAAACACACACATACACACTTGACTAGATGATTACAATGATTACAACCTGTAAGGAAAACTAGAAAGGAACGCGAAGATTCGGAATTTTTCGCAACCTCGTATGCGCAATTCATTTTCATAGAGATCTCTAAAGAAAATGAATCTTTTCATGTATGAAAATGCTACATTCCAAATGATAGTAACTAAACAAGTGTAACGATTGTTAAATTTAAAACGAGTAAGTTATACTCCGGCTTTGTGTTAAATCCGTTTTATTAGAGTCCTAAGTATTACACTGAAAAAATGTCGAGTGCCGTACAATCCTAATCGTCGGAAAGTAAAGGAACTCTTTGGATGTGTTTGGATGTGCTAGGATCTCAATTCGGGAAATCTACGTTCCCATGTCGGTGGCGCTGAACAACCCAAGATTTGAGACTCCAAATTTTGGGACTGTATTAGCCGCATCTTACGCGCTCAGCACGCCCGAGTTAGAATTGTATCTCCTCCAAATTAAATTCGTATCGCATTCGTGAATTTTCGGTCTACTTGGAACGGCTCGTCACCCAAGACTTTTTCCGTGTAGGAGGTCTTATTTTTTTACTTTCTTACAACTACAATTCTAATATAGCTGACATATGCTATCCAGGGTATAGGTGAACATTTTTTCACTCTACAAATTTGCCTCACCTGGGCACCAAGTCAGCAGCACCATAAATTTTCGCTAAGCTTAATATTAACAGACTGAAAAGGGAATCTTCAATTAGAAGCAGAACTTTCATGTGATCTTTGTTGAAAATACATGAGGCCTATCCTCACTAACGTGAGTTAGTGTGATAAAATCTAAATAGAAGAGGTAGTGATACCGCTCCAATTTGGATTTTATCGGGTCCAGTACGACTGCAACTAATAGCTTTTCCATTTCCTGAAACACTTTTCTTCTGCATTCTGGGCATTATTTATCACATGGCGTTACTTTCCATGTAAAATTCCACACTTACAAAGGTGTTATTTCTCTTTTCCTCACATCAGAGATTTACTTTCCGCATACTAATCAAGAATCAATTTATTGTTTCACTTTTACATTGTAAATCTGATTCCAATATATTTTATTTTCTAGAACACCCTTGGTTCCTGTTATCTCATTTGGAGAAACCGATCTTTACGATCAGATAAATAATCCAGAAGGATCGCTTGTGAGAAAACTGCAAAACAAATGGCAGAAAATGACTGGAGTTGCGCCAGTTTTGGCATTAGGACGAGGAATATTTCAATATACTTTCGGAATTGTCCCTCATCGAAAACCGATTACAGTTGTTGGTATGTATACATAATATTCGTTGTTTTTTTAGTTTTCTTAAACTTAAATTTAATTCTTTGTACTTGTATGTTAGTTTTCAAATCTAAAAATATTTTAATCTTTGACGAATGTCAATTATTTGATAATCAAAGAAAATTATAATACAATTAAGCTATCAAACACAAAAGATAACCTACTAATGTAATTAGTTATCTGCGTCGGTATGATAATATAAGACATACTCAATAAAATCTCAATTGAGCGAAAAAACAAAACTTGATATTTCAATGCTGATTTGATTTGTAAAACTGCGGGCAGATGAAGTGCAGTCATGTACATTCTGGGTAGACCTTGTCTTTGTGGTGGGGTTTATCACTAAAGGACATCCAAACGTCAAGCGTAGAAACATCCTTTGCAAGGATGTGACTCTAGAATTGAAAAAGGAGGTTTTTGCTGCGGAACTTTCTAAAGCAGTTGGGAACATGGAGATGAGAACATGGAGATCCCCGACTACGATTGTTTCACCCAGGAAGAATTCCCAGGGGAACGTACTACAAATGTCCTCCCTACGAGAATAGCGCACTTGGGATACCCTAGCAGACTGCATCTAGGGCCGTCCGGCAAGCCTAATATAGACTGCCACCCTCAGTGGGACGAACGAGTTTTCATCGATCTGGACTAACATACCTGTGGTGCCTAAATTTGAACTCATAACGCCTGCCTTGGTATCATCTAGTACGAAGGGGGATGGTCTGATCGCATCGGTCCTTGAATAATTAATCAAGCAATAGTCCATCACTTGTCATAATAGCTGGCTAAAGAGGAAAGGGTCTTTGGACCAAATCTTTATGTCGTACCCAATTAGAAAGAGAGTGATGGACAATGGGTGTCATCGGTGCATTGATTACGGTCACATAGGAAGAGATTGTAAGGCGGTGCGGCGGACAGATTGACTGTGTGCTTCAGGTGCGGAGAAGTAATACAAAATTAACGTTTAGTTTCAAAATAAAAGATATAAACGTAAACAATACAATAAATCTGATTTTCGACAGGGTGACATTTGTCGAAATATTGGCGCATAGATTGATGGAAGGTCAGGGACAAATGCGTTGAGTAGCTAATCCCAAACCCAGAATTTTTAAATATTATTCGATCAAATAATTTACGCATTAACGTCACATAATTATTTTCTCGTCGCAGATCAATTCACTATAAATTTTTCTACATTATTATAATATTACTTAAAAATTTTTTAAACAATTTTACTTTAACATTTAATGTATTTTGTTTTTAGTTGGTGCTCCTCTGGATCTTCCTAAGATAGAAAATCCAAGCACAGAAGAAATTGACGAATATCACGAAAGGTTTACCGAACATCTGATTAATTTATTTGAAAGTGAAAAATCTAAGTATTTAAGTAATTATGAGAGTATTTCGATAACTTTTGAATAGATGTGAAGTGTGGTAAATGGAAATGATAAAAAATGTTTAAGTTGCATAGAGGTAATTGTTTTCTATAAATTTTTATTTATTAAATAATTTGTATTACAATCAAATATACATTATTGTATAAAAATCTACACATTAGGTGAGGTTCTCTTTTTTCTAGAATCTAACTTTTATTTTAAACGTAGAGCAAAGTAAGTTAACGTTACTATTGATATAAATATTTTCAGTTGGGGATTCTTTGTTAATATATTACTTGTAGTTATTTATTGATAAAATTAATGAATCATTAGACCAAGGAAGATGACTAGCAGCATCATACCAGCTGACCAAATAGTTCTTTGAATTATCTAAAGACAGTTATAATTGTTATTTTGTTTAAATATTAAAATATAAAATTCGGATTAGATTACTAAAATTATAAGGACTTTCCGGTTAAATTTGTTTACCTTATCTTGCCATGCTTTGTTTTTCATGCACATCCTAAATCCCATCCTAGAAAAATGAACTGTATCGTATAGTGGCATCCATTTGTTAGGAAAGTATCTGTATAACATCGTGTCTAAACTTTTTCTCAACATAAAAGACTTTCTAGCAACTAAGTCTCTCATCTGCAAAGTAAATCATTCTTTAAATTGTGAGTCATTTTAAACGAAATTTAACGAAATTTAACATCAAGCATCAGCAACTTAATTGCAATGAAGAGTGTAATTGATTACCTCCAAATAATTATACATCGCCAAATCACAAATGGCGTGAGCATCGTCGCATCGAACTTCAGTAAACATTGGTAAAACTTTGGAGAGATCCGAATCGTAGCGTTGCATTAGTTCGTCAAGTAGAAGGACATCCTCAAAGCCCTAATTTAATAAAAGTATCTATTGAATTATAAATCCAGTATATAGACAAATACTAAAAATATAACTTACAGCGTTCATCCCCTGGGCATAAAATGGAACCATGGCATGGGCAGCGTCTCCAATGATAAGAGCAGTGTTTCCAACATGGTATGGTTTACACTGTAACGTGTGCTTTTACTGAAGAAAGTCTTTTTATTTTTTAAAAATAACATATTTTATTGTAATATTTTAAAATGAGTATAAAGTTACACATATATCACCTTAATTGATATCAGAGTTTTTGGTTCGGTCTCGAAGAAGTCATCAACTAATTTATTTTCTCCAATCAAGGGTAAAACATCAGGAAATTGTTCTCGATAGAATTGCAAAAGTCTTTCGGGTGTATTAAGGCTGTCCAAAGTTTTGAACGGTGCAAACAAATTACCGGTGAAAGATTTATCACTATTGGGTAAGGCGATCATCATAAATTCTCCTCTTGGCCAAACGTGTAGGTGATTATTACTCATCACAAACTAAGTAGACAAGTTTTAATGGTCAACTTTCGATCATCAAGATCTGATCTAATAAGTTGTGAAATATTTTAAATCTGGATGAATACGTTATTATTTATTTTTGCTTACTTTATCTCCACTTGCAGGTGGGACAAAAAGTTCCACATAACCGTGATCAATATACGTTTGTCCACAATCATAACGAGGACGTTTTGACATTATCTTTCTTACTGTTGAGAATGCACCGTCTGCTCCAATTATAAGATCAGCATGAGTTTCTAATATTTCTTGCGTGTGGGTACTAAAAGTTTATAATTAATTTTACTTTCTTGGTCTGTTGTGAAATATTTTCAAGCTAACAGGCGCGGATCCAGGGGGGGGGGGGCCACAGGGGCATGCCCCCCGAGAATTCAAACTTCCTGGAATTTTTTAAATAAAAATTCCATTCATATAAGGTCATCAAGCTAACGTCTAGCAGATGGGCCCCCCCCCAAGAACCTTGTCTGGATCCGCCCCTGCAAGCTAAACTTTTTTAAAATTGAACTGCCGGATTAAAGAAAGGCACAATAATCAATGTAATTCAAATGGATTATACATTCTTTGATCCGTGGCTTAATTGCTTACTTTAAAAACTTCATTTTTCCACTTTCCAAATCAGCTTCTATAAGTTTTTCACTGAAGTTCAGTTGGACGTTGGGGTATTTTTCAGCAGCTGAAATTCATATTATGTCATTTACTCTATTTCTGAAGATCTTTTCACATACAGTGTATGGATATCTAATGCTAACATTTAGTAAATTCTTGGTATACTTTATTCAGTAAAAAAGATAGCCAGTGGAGAAGGCAGGAAACGGGAAATCTTAAATAGCAGGGCCACAAGAATCATTTCGTAACCTTCTATAGAGAACCCAGGTGATAGCATATGCGATTTAGATGGCCTTACTCAAATAGAAGTCGTCTAGGAAATTTTAGAAAAAGTATTTCAGAAACTCTAAATCAGGATGATGATGAAGATCATTGTTGCCGACGAGAACAAGGGAAATTGAAATTCAAGTAAGAAGAAGAAAGGAGGAAGAGCGGCGGAGCAAGGAGAAGCGATCAAGTGCTTAAGGCAGTGATGATTGAGACCTGACGGGAAGAGGTCATTGACCGGAAGGACTGACCCGAACAGAAAAGGCTGAATTGATGATTTGAATTTGAAGGTTGACAAAAATTGTATTTGGCCCCCTGACCGCGGATAGGTGTGCATTTTGCGAAGATCACCTTACTATGAAGAGGTGCATTGAAACCGCCTAAGTAAATAGGAGCCAATTTGTTTAATTAAACTATTGACTTATGTTACGAGTTTATTTTTAGTTGTGCCATGAACTGACCGAAGAATAAACTAATATTTGTTCCAGTGACTCCAAGTTCAAGACACGTAAGTAAATAACAATATTAAAACGAAATCTCTCTGCTTCAATTTAATCCTCATGTCGTTGCATAATCATTATAAATTTCTACTCATTATTATGATAACGAGTTAATGTTGTTAATTTGAACCTGATTGTTGACTCTTTAAGGACCGAATTCTTTCTTAAAAAATCTTTATTTTTTTATTATTGAGGAAACTTTTCAGGGACAGTTATTGAAGTTTTTTATTTGAAGACCAGTGTCTGTTATACGAAATTTTTCTGACTATGGGAAAATTATTGTTTCAATATTCAGTTTTGAAAATTAAAAAATTTATGCACGAGTTAATAAAGAAATGTTTATGTTGCCTGAAAGCAACACTGGTCCTCAAAGGGTTAACTGAATGTCAATCATTCGACGTAATTTAATTGAGATATATTTGATAGTAATTTAATTGTTATAATATCTGAAATGTTTAATAGTAATTTAATTCTTATAATCTTTGATAATCTACTCCAGCACTCACAATAAATAATTAATATTACAAGTGCGATAATTACTATCTTTTATTGACAAATCTATGTCTATTTGCCGATCCACGCCTCCCTACTGGAAGTAAAAACATAGAAAGAGATAGAATTTTGGGGATAGAAAGAGATAAAGTTTTTTCTATCCCTTTGAAATAGCCACTTTGCATACCCGAAATATTATACCTTTTTATCTCCAAATTTCTATTTCTTTTTATACCCTATTATTCCCTATCTATCTCTTTTTATACCTATGTACTTTTATCTCTTTTTATTTCTTTTTGCTGCAAATTTTTTATCCTTTTTAATATATAAAGAATTAATTAACCGATACTATTAACAATATTAAAGACTTTATAAAGTATTACAATTTCAATTGAATTTATTATTTAAAAAAATATTTTTAGAGTTTTTGTACTTCTATTTATAACCTATTTTTCACAAATCAAGTTATTTATTTGTTATGAAATTATTATTTATTGTTTAAATCTATATTTCATTTTACATTATTAACCAGCATTGTACACATAACAGTTAAAACTAAATTTGAAAAATCTCGCACGCAGAAGGGCTCGAACCCTGAACCGTAGGGACGCAAGTCGAATACACATGTCATTCAGCCACGCTAGCTTGAAAGATATGTTTCTTGAAGTACCTTTTAAATTTTAGGACTGTATTGATCTCTTTTTATCTCTTACTCTATCACTCTTTATCTCTCAGTTGATCTCCTTTTTAAAGTTTTAATTTCTCTTTATTTATTATGAAATCGTCACGTAGATAATTCAATGTATAGGAAAGAAATAGACTGCAGTCTATTGCAACCAATTGCAATTAAGTTAAAGGAATAAAAGTGATAAGTATTGTATGTACTGATATGTAATTGGGATTAGAAAGCAAAAGAAGAGAATAGTATAAGGGCTAAAAGGAGCATAATAAATGTCATAACAAAATTATTGAGATAAAAGAAGAAAAAGCCTTTTTCAATCGAATTGGAAAGAAATAGACTGATATAGAATCGAGGGGATAAGAAGAAAAAAGTATGGCATTAGAATAAAGTTAGGATAAAAAGAAAAAAAAGTGAATAGTAGAAGAGGTGATAGACTAAGATTAAACCCAAGGTGTAAATGGTGATGAGTGTGTACTAAGATTTAAATGTGGATAAAAAGAGAGAAGTGCAAGGATAAAAAGGATAGAACGGTATAAATCAAATGTTATTTATAAAGATAAGGAAAAAAGTAAATACTAAGATTCAAATGAGGATAGAAAGAGAATGAAGTAAATAGTAGAAGGATGAAATAAGGGTTCTTAGAAGAGATTGAGAAAAAATATGAGATAAATAGAGATTGAAAGGATTAAGGAAGGGAAAGCCTGGGATAAAGGAAGGTCATAAGCAGGGATCAGTGTGTTCTTGGATTAAAGTTTTTTATTTTATTAAAGTTTAAAGATTAAATATATTAAAGCAGCGACAGAAAGGGAAGAAAGTAGATAGGAAAAGTATTAAAGAAGATAAGAACTTGACCTCCAGCAGGGAGATATAAAACTGGATAAGTATGAAGTGATATTGAAAAGGGTATAAAAAGTTAACTTTGGGGATTAAAAAAGGATTTAGTGGGATATAATAAAGGTTATTGAAAAAGATAAGGAAAAAAGAAAAAATCGAATTTTTTAAAATTTAATAGAAAAGAGATAGACTCTGATAGAACCAAAGGAATAAAAGGAGACAAATATGGACTGAGATTTAAATAGGGATAGAATTTATTAATCTTTACACGGAGAGAAAAATCAAGCGTTTTTAGTATGGAGACTTCCTATGGTAATTTTGTATGAACGCCCTGCTTAAGAGGCGTGTCCTTATACCTCAGTTGCATGAAACATATACTAAAATAGCATGGATCTCTTGCAATCGTAGTATACTGACGTCCCATGCGTTTAAAGGTAGAACTTTTATGCTGATAACGTAGAAATTGATACAAATACAGCAGAAATTTTACGCCTATTGCGCATGTGCATTCTTTTACTAAATAAGGTTAACTGTCCATACTAAAAACGCTTGATATGACGCAGTATCCCCTTGCAAAAGGAACCAATAAAAGCTGACACCCATACAGAATTCATCAGTCAAGAAGTCACCACAGAATCAACTTTGTATCTTCTTCGCGTTAGTCCAGAAGACACCCTCGAATTAACTAATTAGTTGTGTACTGTCATCAAGTTTCTTCTTCGACTACAGTCTAGAAAACCTCTTCAAGCACCAAGTGCCTTCTTGGAGTCTCGTCTTCATCAAATTCATTTAAGGCGATAATTTCTAATGCGAGGCACATTTCTGTTTTTCTAAGGACTGCATTACCTCGACATCAACGTCAAATAAATAATTCGGTCACTCCTAGGCTGAGATGTGTTTAATCTAATTTACATGGACACTTGGACTCCGGATCTTTCACTTTGGCTGTCACAAAAATAATTTGAGCGAAATCTTCTACACTCCGTTTCCATATTCTCGATTGATTCTACAAAGTTATAATTTTGTTTCAGTGTGCCTGAAATCGTATGGATCTACTCTTTCTCTCTCATTGTAATTGTAAAGGATTCAAATAAAAACTTTAATGAATTTAATTATTAATAATTTAAATTATTTAATTTAATGAATTCGTTTTTATTTACCTTACAACTACCCAGGTAGAAATTGACGACCGGGATGGTACCGGCCCGGTACAAACGGCGGATTATAAGTGCCGGGGCGGTACCGGCATAAGACCGTCATTTTCACCGGCTTGGTACCGGCAAATTGCCGGATGATAACTACGGCAGGTATCCGGCATACGTACCGGGCCGGTACCGAATAATCCACCGGGGCGGTACTGGCCCGGTTAATATTTGTAGACATTTAGTGCCGCTTTAATACCGGCACACTACCGGCAGGTAACTGGCCCAGTACCGGCATAAGACCGTCATTTTCACCGGCTTGGTACCGGTAAATTGCCGGATGATAACTACGGCAGGTATCCGGCATACGTACCGGGCCGGTACCGAATAATCCACCGGGGCGGTACTGGCCCGGTTATTGTTGGAAGGCATTTGGTGCCGGTTTATTACCGGCTGCACAACCGGCTAGGTACCGGGCCGGCACTAAAAAACAACCGGTGTGGTACCGGGCCGGTTAAAAAAAAATTATATTTCAGTCTGATTAATTATTTAATTATTATTATTATTATCAATGTTATTATTAATTTTAAATTGGAAACAGTAAATATATTAAATGCTGAAACAGAGAAACATAAACAATCATAGAAAAATCTGAAGACTCGAGGAATTGAACTCCGGACCCTGAGGCTGCAAAGTCGACACCACATCCGCTAACCTAAACCTGCATATGGAAAGCAAATGCAAAGTGAGCTTATAAAGTCCAACCGACATTACAGCTGACAGCAGTACCGGGCCGGCACTAATATTCAACCGGTGCGGTACCGGGCCAGTATTTGTATTTCTAATTTATTTTAATTCAATTTAAATTATTATAAATAAATAAAAATAGTAAATATAAATAATAATAACCGCCCCATTCACCGGCTAGATACCGGGCAGGCACCAATAAGCAACCTACTCGGTAATAATATAATTGCCGGCACAAGTAACTAATTAATTTATTATTAATAATTAAAATAATAAATTAATTAATAAATTAATTTTCAAATTTTTTTTCTTTTCTTTAATTCTTTTTCTGATAGTTTAACATTGGCAAACAACCGGGAGGACACTAGGTTAGTACTAATATTTTTGTCGGCAAAACTTCTGTGCCAGTAGAAAGCATTAAGTACATTTTTGTGCTGGGCCGGTGCTGGTCCGGTACAAATATAATCACCGGCAAATCTACGTCGGCGGTATAAAAACAGAAGTAAATTATAGTACCGGGCCGGTGATACGCCGGTGCTGGGCCGGTTAAAATATTATCACCGGCAAATCTCCTTCGGCGGTATAAAAACAGAAGTAAATTATAGTACCGGGCCGGTGATACGCCGGTGCTGGGCCGGTTAAAATATTATCACCGGCAAATCTCCGTCAGCGGTATAAGACAGAGCGGAATGACAATACCGGGCCGGTGATACGCCGGTGCTGGCCCGGTAAAAATATTATCTTCGGAAAATCTCCGTCGACGGGATAAAAACAGAAGTAAATTATAGTACCGGGCCGGTGATACGCCGGTGCTGGGCCGGTTAAAATATTATCACCGGCAAATCTCCTTCGGCGGTATAAAAACAGAAGTAAATTATAGTACCGGGCCGGTGATACGCCGGTGCTGGGCCGGTTAAAATATTATCACCGGCAAATCTCCGTCAGCGGTATAAGACAGAGCGGAATGACAATACCGGGCCGGTGATACGCCGGTGCTGGGCCGGTACAAATATTGTCACCGGCAAATCTCCTTCGGCGGTATAAAACAGAAGTAAATTATAGTACCGGGCCGGTGATACGCCGGTGCTGGCCCGGTACAAATATTGTCACCGGCATATCTCCTTCGGCGGTATAAACCAGAGCGAAATGACAGTACCGGGCCAGTGATACACCGGTGCTGGCCCGGTACAAATATTATCACCGGCAAAACTCCTTCGGCGGTATAAAACAGAAGTAAATTATAGTACCGGGCCGGTGATACGCCGGTGCTGCACGGAAAAAATTTTTTACTGTTGGATACAGCTAATTTTGAAAATAAATAATATAAAGAATCTATGCAACTAATTCAGTGAATGATTTCCAATGCAGTAGTCAAACTGTTTCTCTGATATAGAGAAAATGAATTTTACTGGTCAGCCATATTGGAAATATTTGACAGTTTACCATTCTCATAGAAATTTCTCTAAAATCACAAATGTCAAATTCACATTTCTTATCTCTAAATACGTATTAATTTACTAATTTTATATTTTATTAGTTATAACATAAAAAATATAATTAATAGAATTTGAATATACGCTTTGAACATTAATTTAAAAATGTTTTCATTTAAGTGTTATTTTGAGGTTGCGTTGTTTTCAAAAGGAAACGCAAGGAATATCATTTTCGCTAGATCAGCGAAAATGGATTATCGATGGAGCCAAATCAGTGAAACTTATAGCTATTATAGTGAATGTTATCTCTACTTTAGTAGAACTTTTTTTAGCGTGTGGGCCGGTACAAATATTGTCACCGGCAAATCTCCTTCGGCGGTATAAAACAGAAGTAAATTATAGTACCGGGCCGGTGATACGCCGGTGCTGGGCCGGTACAAATATTGTCACCGGCAAATCTCCTTCGGCGGTATAAAACAGAAGTAAATTATAGTACCGGGCCGGTGATACGCCGGTGCTGGGCCGGTACAAATATTGTCACCGGCAAATCTCCTTCGGCGGTATAAAACAGAAGTAAATTATAGTACCGGGCCGGTGATACGCCGGTGCTGGCCCGGTACAAATATTGTCACCGGCATATCTCCTTCGGCGGTATAAACCAGAGCGAAATGACAGTACCGGGCCAGTGATACACCGGTGCTGGCCCGGTACAAATATTATCACCGGCAAAACTCCTTCGGCGGTATAAAACAGAAGTAAATTATAGTACCGGGCCGGTGATACGCCGGTGCTGGGCCGGTACAAATATTGTCACCGGCAAATCTCCTTCGGCGGTATAAAACAGAAGTAAATTATAGTACCGGGCCGGTGATACGCCGGTGCTGGCCCGGTACAAATATTGTCACCGGCATATCTCCTTCGGCGGTATAAACCAGAGCGAAATGACAGTACCGGGCCGGTGATACGCCGGTGCTGGCCCGGTAAAAATATTATCTTCGGAAAATCTCCGTCGACGGGATAAAAACAGAAGTAAATTTTAGTACCGGGCCGGTGATACGCCGATGCTGGGCCGGTAAAAATATTATCACCGGCAAATCTCCTTCGGCGGTATAAGACAGAGCGAAATGGCAGTACCGGGCCGGTGATACGCCAGTGCTGGGCCGGTACAAATATTGTCACCGGCAAATCTCCTTCGGCGGTATAAAAACAGAAGTAAATTATAGTACCGGGCCGGTGATACGCCGGTGCTGGGCCGGTAAAAATATTATCACCGGCAAATCTCCGTCGGCGGTATAAAAGAAGAAGTAATTTATAGTACCGGGCCGGTGCTGGGCCAGATATTTTTAATTAACCGGCCCGGTACACTCTACCAGTACCGGTAGAAATCCACATTTACCACCGGGCCGGTACTGGCCCGGTATTTATTTCATATCCGGCCCGGTACCTTTTTGCCGGTACCGGCATATGTCCGACTTTACAACCGGTTCGGTACCATGCCGGTCGTTAGTGCTGGCACACCTCCAACTTTTCTGCCTGGGTAACTGCTCGGACGTAAAAGATTGGTAATTAAAAACTTTAATAATTTAAATTCAATTTAACAGTTCCTCTTTCTTAAACCTATCTCTTAAAATCAGAGCCTGTAAATAAATCAGGTATAAATCACCGATGCTGGACAATATATGGTATAATACATTATAAGGGCAGAAAGTTCGAAATTCCTGCACTCGCGTAGGTTAGGGCTTTCGAATTTCTGCCCGTGTAATGTATATTATTTTTCAGGGACCGCTTCGGAAACGAAGCTAAATAGAAAATTGCTTTCGTTTTAGTGTTTGAGTTGACACGAAACTAAATTAACAAAGTAACTTTAGTTTCAAGTCGACACGAAACTAAATTACCAAACCGAGTTTAGTTTCGTGTCGACCCGAAACTAAATTAACAAATTAGATTTAGTTTCGTGTCGACTCAAAACAAAAGATTGAAAAACATAATTATTTAGTGTCAATCACAGAAAAATTGTTTCCCCTGACTTAGGTGACTAGAGCAAAGTAAGTAATTAATGTAAGTTACGTAACCAGAGTAAATTACGTAACTATAGTAACTTACATAATTAAAGGAAGTTACGTATGTTATGTAACCAAAGTAAATAACGTAACTACAGTTACTTACGTAAGATACGTAAATAGAATAACTTACGCAATTAATCAAACTTACGTAAGTTACGTACATACAATAACTTACACAAATGGTCAAATTTACTTAAATTACGTAAATAATCACATTTACGTAACTTACGTAAGTTTGATTAATTACGTAAGTTATTCTATTTACGTAACTTACGTAAGTTACTGTAGTTACGTTATTTACTCTGGTTACATAACATACGTAACTTCCTTTAATTATGTAAGTTACTATAGTTACGTAATTTACTCTGGTTACGCAACTTACATTAATTACTTTGCTCTAGTCACGTAAGTCAGGGGAAAAAATTTTTCTGTGATTGACACTAAATAATTATGTTTTTCAATCTTTTGTTTTGAGTCGACAAGAAACTAAATCTAATTTTTTATATATATATATATATATATATATATATATATAAGATGTTTTTGTTTTTTGGATTGTAATAATTTAGTTAGATGTTGGTTTGTTTATTATTTTTAATCCATATTAATAGTACATTGTGCAACGAGGACGCAAAGCACAAGTTTCTCGTCCGAGCTTGATTTTGCAGTACGAGGCGAAGCCGAGTACTGTAAACAAGCGAGGACGAGAAATGCGTGCGTCCGAGGTACACACGACATTTTATACAAAACGAGAATGTAATCCGCGGTTACTCGGTGCGCTTTGAGAGGGAAAGCATGGCTTTGCTTTAAGTAGTAGTTTTACGGTCCTATCACTGAAAAAAAAATTTAATTGAATCAAGAAAATTTGAATTGGTTGAAGTAAATATCGGGATTGCATAGGGTCGATCTAATTATGCGATTGGCTCAAGAAAATGATTTTCTTGGCATAGTATACTTGGTAGGAGAGTATATGTTCTTGATCCAAGAAAATATGGAATTCGTTCAAGAAATTAAGTAACATGTAAGAAATGCAGAATATATTAATTGAATATCATTTTTGTATCAAATCAAGAAAATATGTTCTCTAACCGAGAAAATATTTTCTTGATTTGAGAAAATTATAGATTTCAATGAAAAAAATATTTTCTCAATTCAAGTAAATTATTTACTTGAATCCCCCTCTCCTTTCCCCCATCCCATCATTTCTAATACTTAGGTCAAACATTTTTATTATTTAATTAATTAACATTTATATTTTTTATTTAAATAATTAAACAATTGTTATTTCACATAATATTTACATTTAATTAATACTTATCACAAATACAACAAATATACCTTGAAAGAAAATTTTCCACGGTCGGAGGAATTGAACCCGGGTTGCACGCGTCAGAAGCCGTACCGTTACCACTATGCCATCCAAGCCTCAAGTGACAGTTTTAAAAAACTGCTATTTAAGTTGCATATCCATTTGAAGAGAAATATTTTCTTGGATCAAGAACGCCGGCATTGTGTTAAGTAAAAAAAAATTTCAAAGCAAATGAATTAAATGATTTGATTTAAGAAACACAAATTCTTCAGACAATACTTTACTATTTCGCTTAAGAACATAATATTCTTGATTCAATCCTTTTTGGTACTTCGGTTAAGTAAAATATTTGGTTGTAGTAATAACATATTTACTTCCACCAAATACTGAATTATTAATTCAAGAACTCTACCCAATGCTCATAATTACTTGGCACAAGAAAATAAATTTCTCTCTTCAAATAAATATGGGATTGATTCAAGTAAATTGTGTCAAGTAAATGCATTTACTTGGTTCAATTACATTTCTTTTTCAGTGAGGACCGTAAAACTGCTGCTTGAACACAGGTCTCCTCAGAGGTGGGCAGGTTATTCTAAAATGTAACGCTACAAACTTGGTGGGGAGTTGTTCCAAATGACTTCCAGATTCCAAATTTTCAAACTGATAAATCGTACCTGATCCTCTTTTTCGAATTATCTCTTATACAGATAGTCGGAAACTTGAAAAATTTATTATCTTAATGTGAAAGCTTTGATTCAGAAGACAGCTGATTTTTCGTTACTAAAAATGTTTTAGACAAAGATTTTATAGATAATTATGGTTCCGAATTGTCTCTTCTTCAAGAAACTTTTTGATTTTTTGAATGTGGACACGTCTGTCACATGCTAAAGTGCTACATATATGAATATGTATATAATTTCAGAAGCCTGCAAAAAAATAAAAATGTCCGTTGTCTGAGATCAAGAAGTCATTTACCGTAGCTTTTGGTGCGCTAAATCCGAATTAACATTTAACAAAAACCTCCCATCACGTCAGGATTTTGAGAAAATTGGGGGTAAAGTACCCAAAAATCATTTCTTAGTAGTTTTTGAAAATTTATACTGGGTAAAACCGACGTGCTAGAGACTTGTCATATGAGTTAAATTAAAGTTTGAACCCTCTACTTTACGAAAATATAGCGATATTGCCAACAACAAACTAAATTAACTGTCAAAATTGATTTTTCAACAGTTGTCCTGCATACAAATTGATCTAAATACAACTATTTTAAAAAATGATTGGATTCGCTAAGAATTTGTTACTCGGGGGTTTTCGGGATCGCTGATTACGAATATGACGTCAGATTTTCAAAACTCAAAATGTTGGATCCAATATGGCGATCGCCTTTTAAAAATCGATTTAATTTGCCTGAAACACGTTACTCGCGGAGTTTCGCTGATTAGGATATTGTCCACAGATTTTTTTATTTCTACATCATATTCGCAATCAGCGACCCCGAAACCCCTGAGTAACAAATTTTAAACCAATCTAATCATTTCTTAAAACAGTTGTATTTACAAAAACTAAAAAGTGATTTTTGGGATTTATAGGGGAGAGTGGGGCAAGACGGGGTACCGGCCCTATTTAACAAACAAAGTAACCAATCGCGATTATATTTTACATAATACTGCACCGAGACGATAGTTTCTTGTTTACAAAACCTAAAAGCCATGAGAACAAATCTTTTATCTGTTTTACTAAAAAAACTGTTTTCGACAATTTCCTTGTGAATTTTTCACTTTTTTTAGGAGGTGTTTATTATTTAATAATAACAGTTAATGAATTATATAACATTTTTTATAACTGGCAAGGGTTGCAGAAGAAGGGAAGCATATGTTTTTTTCTTTGTTGAATCGTAAATTGTAGTAATTAATCATTTTATTAAATTTCGTAGGTGCGGGCAAGATAGGGTAAGGAAGAGTGGAGCAAGGCGGGGTACACAAATGAAGCAAAAGAAAAGAGAAATAAGGGAAGTTAAGAAAACTACTTAAATCAAAACTGAATAAAATCAGAGTGACCAAAAAGATAAAAGCTTGTCAGGTTAAATCAATAATTAGCGATGGTAAAGTGGAAAATACACCTTGTCTCTATAAATTGTAATGGTTATTATTTAGACTCAAATGAAAGCTGGGCTGCTTGTTCTGTCTGCGGCCAATGGGCTGTGTGCTGTTGTGCTGGTGCCAATGACGAAGATGAAGATGCAACCTTTACTTGTAAAATTTGTCGACAGAAATAGATTGCTTTTTTAGTACCGCGCCGGTGGGGCAAGGTGGGGTGATTTGCAATTTTTTCCATATTATTAATTTTATGATTTTCTAAGAAACAGATGGCCTTTGTGCGCCTTTATTACTAAAGACTGATTCCCAAAGATGGTTATTAAATAAAATAACAAAATATGTATTCGATAATTTTCGTTTTTTTTGCGCTTTAAACCTTAAGTACCCCGTCTTGACCCACTCTCCCCTACCCCCACTTTTCTCAAAATCATGAACATAATTATCTATAAAATCTTTGTCTAAAAAATTTTTAATAACGAAAAATCAGCAGTCTTCTGAATCAAAGCTTTCACATTAAGATAATTCATTTTTAAGTTTCCGACTATCTGTAAAAGAGGTAATTGAGCCCGCGCGTACAATAACAGCAAGTGCGCTCGGGCTGTCTTTCCCAATCGCTGTATCTACTTCAAATTGCGAGGTGGGGACTAAATCTGGCCAATAAGGAGACTAGATTTTTTCCTCTTTTACTCCTCTCAAAGTAGATATTGCGGTTGGGAAAGTCAGACCGAGCGCACTTGCTGTTATTGCACGCGCGGGCTCAATTCGAAAAGAGGATCAGGTACGATTTATCGGTTTGAAAATTTGGAATCTGGAAGTCATTTGAAACAACTCCCCACCAAGTTTGTAGCGTTACATTTTAGAATAACCTGCCCATCTCTGAGGAGACCTGTGTGAAGTAAAGGCATACTTTGCGTCTCAAAAACGCGCCGAGAAAGCGGGGATTACATACTTGTTTTGAATAAAATCATTTTCAAGCACGAAGCTTTTTGTCCATCAACGATGGACCTCATCAGGTGAAATTCGAAAATTCAAAATCTGTAGAAAGTTCCTTAACTTTTACAAACAATTTACACTTAAAATTAACATTCATAAATTACATGTCAAAAAGATGTTCTGATTTAAATTACATTATATAATACTAATAATTTTATAAGGTTTTTTTAAAATAAAATCACAAAAATACAAAAAAACATTAATTTAAATAAAACGTTAGAAAAACATAACCTCACTTACTAATAGGATCTCTTCTCTCACATGTCATTCATTTATAAAAAATTATAAGAACACTGCAAAGACACATTGTTGTGTATCTTTACTTTAGTTCAACTTTTTTAGAAAAAATAAAATAAAAATAACATTGTTGTAAAGACAGACACTTCGTGAGAAATAAAAAACAACATGTATAATTTCCTTTCTAAAAAAATGCAAAGCAGAAAAAGCTCGAATTGAAAAAAGTCGAACTCGAAAAGTATCGGAAGCAAGAAATAAGCATAGAGAATAAAAAAGAACATAGAAAGCGCACCTCACACTCTAAATGTAAACGAAATAGATGGAGCTGTCTTGGGTTTGTCTGGTTTATCTCAAGAAAAATTTATAAATAAAATGATTTTATTTATAAATAAAATGAAATCATAAATAAAAAAAGAAGGATATCAAATAATAAAAATATAATAATTAAAAATATAAAATAAAATTTAATTAAAAATTAAAATAGAATTAAGAATAATGCAGCAACAAAGTCGACCGCCAAGCGGTCGACGAGGGCTCTGGTTTTATATAAAAAATTATTAAATTAAAAAACTGAACATTAGAACTTTTAAAAATTGAACAAAAATGAAGAAGGAATAGAAGCAACGAAGACGGCCGAAGGCCGTCTGAGGCGCTAGTAAAATGAAAATTGGTGATTTAATTATTGGAAAAATTGTAATCTGCTTTATCAATACGGATGTAGAAATCTACTTAATCATTCTTTCACGAAAATTTAAATCGCGTTAAAACACAAAGTATTATGTGTTCGTAATGAGTGAGTGATAGATCTTATTTAATGATGTTGAGTCGCTCTTTTTACAAAGTTGAACTATTGTAAAGATACAAAACAATGTGTCTTTGCAGTGTTTTTATAATGTTTTATAAATGAATGACAAGTGAGAGAAGAGATCCTATTAGTAAGTGAGGTTATGTTTTTCTAACGTTTTATTTAAATTAATGTTTTTTGTATTTTTGTGATTTTATTTTTAAAAAAAACCTTATAAAATTATTAGTATTATATAATGTAATTTAAATCAGAACATCTTTTTGACATGTAATTTATGAATGTTAATTTTAAGTGTAAATTGTTTGTAAAAGTTAAGGAACTTTTTACAGATTTTGAATTTTCGAATTTCACCTGATGAGGTCCATCGTTGATGGACGAAAAGCCTCGTGCTTGAAAATGATTTTAATATGGATTAAAAAATAATAACCCACACAACACAGCACATGATATTTCCTAAATATTTCCTGAATATTTCACTGAAAGATTGAAATATTTCAGTGCAAGATTCAGGAAATATTTCTGCAAACAGGAAAATGTCCGCTTATGTGGGAATATTGACGCGAAAGTTGAGAAAATATTTCATTGAAATATTCCTGCAATATTACACATAAAGATTCTGCAATATTGTGAAAATATTTCAAAAAATGGAAAAATTTGTTAAACACCTCAAACCAATAGGAATTTTCTGAAATATTTTAAAACCCATAGGATATAGTAAGCCAAAAACTACTGCGCAGCTCTACGGGCCATAGAAACTGAGTTCGACCAGTGCGCATCATTTCAGTTGAATATTTCCAAAATATTTCAATGAAATATTTTCTCAACTTTTGCGTCAATATTCCCACATAAGCGGACATTTTCCTGTTTGCAGAAATATTTCAAGAACTTTGCACTGAAATATTTCAATCTTTCAGTGAAATATTCAGGAAATATTTAGGAAATATCATGTGCTGTGTGGGAAACAAACCAACATCTAACTAAATCTAATTTGTTAATTTAGTTTCGGGTCGACACGAAACTAAACTCAGTTTGATAATTTAGTTTCTTGTCGACTTGAAACTAAAGTCACTTTGTTAATTTAGTTTCGTGTCAGCTCAAACACTAAAACGAAACTAAACTTTCGAGACGGTCACTGCTATTTTTCTTTATATACGGTCGAAAGTACACTCGCTAATTAATTTTTAAGAAAATTGCAATCGTGTTTCGTTTGACAGCCGGCCATCTTTATTTACTTTTGCTCCTCGCTTCAACGCTTCTAGCGGACACTCGTGAAGCTTTGGTTTTTTCTCTCCCCAGTAGCACGTAATATTGGGAATATATAAAAAAGAATAGCACAAGAGATGCGCCAAACAGTAGGACAAGTCGTGTGCGTTAATTCAGCGCGTCTAGTGTGCCTTTTTGGAACAGCAGACAAACTTTTTCGGTGCAGACGCTGTGCTTATAAAATGTACAAGCTGTAAAGCACAGCGCCTGCGCCAAACTAAGTATGTCTGCTGTTCCAACAATGCACACCAGACGCGCTGAATTAACGCACACGACTTGTCCTACTGTTTGGCACATCTCTTGTGCTATTCTTTTTTCCGTGTACCTGTAAAGGCCTAAGCACAACTGCACGGAAAGAAGGTTTCACCTATAAACACTGTGCAAGCACCTTATTTCTACGTTTGTGACACATAGAAGTAGGGTGCTAAGTTAGCAGTATCTTTTTTCGTGCCTTTTACCGCTCTCTGACGGTGCACGCATGAGATATTACTATGAATGCAACGAAATTTTCAGTGACGCTCACCCCAAAATCCCGTGCCTTCACTGGAATTCACCGTGCTTGTCAGACTGTTCTAACCTATCAAACGAGGCACTGTCTTTATAAGTGAAACCTTCTTTCCGTGTGGTTCGGTTTCGGGAGACAAATGTTTGACTTTCTGCTGTGAAATCGAAGAGGGAAGTACGTAGTGGAGAGTGGGGCAAGACGGGGTACTTAAGGTTTAAAGCGCAAAAAAACGAAAATTATTGAATATATACTTTATTATTATTTTTAATTATCATCTTTGGGAATCAGTCTTTCGTTAAAAAGGCGTACAAAGGCCATCTGTTTCTTAAAAAAGCTTATACCCAGTAAAAAAAATTCGATACACGGACCGCGGAGTTCGTATACGAGCTCGGTAGCTCGTATGAGAAATATGAGAAAACTCTCATACGAGCCTTTTCCGTAATGAGAAGTGTATAGATGCTTGTATACGAGGTGACTTTTAAAGCATTTTTATTAATGTAACACTATTTTAAAGTAAATGTAGATGATAGAAATGAACTATCTGATCTAAAACAAAGCTAAATTCATAAGAGAAATAAAGTTTTAAGAAAAAAAGAATAATTTTGTTCAAAAAATTTATTCACACTGAAAAAAGGTTAGAATTTGATCATTCCTTGTTACTCTTACTTACTGACATTAGATATTTCTGGGATGCAGTAAGCACGATTTTGTATTAGCGGTAGAATAAATAAGTTTTTCTTCATTACTAATTAATAATATATTATTATTTATTTATTATATAAATGATCTTATATAAAATAATTAAATTTAATACAAAATCGTGCTTACCGCATCCGAGAAATATCTAATGTCGGTAAGTAAGAGTAACAAGGAATTATCAAATTCTAACCTTTTTTCAGTGTGAATAAATTTTTTGAATAAAATTATCCTTTTTTTCTTAAAACTTCATTTCCCCTATGAATTTAGCTTTGTTTTAGATCAGATAGTTCATTTCTATTATCTACATTTACTTTAAAATAGTGTTACATTAATAAAAATGCTTTAAAAGTCACCTCGTATACCCAATGGGAAATTTACAACTGGCGTAGTACTGCGCCAGCACTGGCAGCACTGGCGGCAAGGCTGAGAGCCAGCACTGGCATGGCACTGGGATGATAACGCCGTCTGGCGCTGCCGAAGTACTGTCTGTCAGTGCTGCCAGACAGCGCTGGCGCAGCACTGGACCAGTGCTGGCTGAGAATATTGCCACAATAAATGCCGTATTGTTATTAATTAGTCGTAAATTCATAATTATAAATAATTTAACAACAAAATGGTAAATAATATTAATAAATAGTTATAATTCATAAAATATTTCTCTTCTTAAAGAAATTGTATTAAAGATGGAGACTAACAATGGATATAGTAAATGAAGTAGAAAAAATTGTTTATAACATTTAAAAATTAAATAACAAACAATTACAGTAAGTGTGCATTAGATTTTCATATTTTAGTACCTAACGATTGGAATCTAGAAATATCGCAAACCTATGAAAATAAACAAAAGTGCTGACGAGGGGAATCGAACCTACGACCTACGGACTAACAGACTAACGCTCTAACCACTATGCTAACGACACATGTGTACAGTAAAGTATTAATATCTCAGTATCATTCAGACATACAATTATTGAGTCAAAGATGAAAAAAAATAGGGATACGTTAGAAATAATAAATTAAAATAAAATAAATTAAACTAAATTTTTAATAATTAAATTACTTTACTTATTGCATTTAACATTTTACGTAATTCTTAAATTACGTGGTAATTTTTTAATAATTTTTTATTCATAGTAAGAAGTATAATAGTATTTTAATAGGAACCAAATTATTATTTGTTGTTTATAATTTTAATTTGTTTAAATAATTTATTATTTACAAAATTAGAGAATTGTGTTAAATTGTTATTATTAAATTTAATAAGAATAAAAAATGAACAACTGAAAAGTAAAATATTAATTTTTTTCAATAAATTTATATTTATAAACATTTATAAACTTTTTTTATAATTTTTTTCAAGTTTATGTCAATAAAGCAATGTTGGCAAAGAGCGTTGTGAACAATTTTTCTATACTCAGCCAGCACTTGCCGCCGTGGCTTGTCCAAGCTTTGGCGAAACAAAAATTCTGTACTGCGCCAGCACTAATTATCGAGGCTCGGCTAGACTACGCCGAACAATCGTCTGAGTACTAAGCCAGTGGTGAACATCGGCACTACACTGGCATTTCCCATTGGGTACAAGCATCTATACACTTCTCATTACGGAAAAGGCTCGTATGAGAGCTGAGTCTACGAAAAGGGACCTTACGTGTCAAAAAATCATTTTTAACTTTTTTGTTGATTCGGATAGAGTTTAAAACGCTCTTTAATATGGTGAAAACCAAACGCAGCAAACACGTTATATAAGTATTCTATAACAGTGAGGTCGCAGTGTTATAGAACATTTGTTCCTAACTAGTTATAGATCTGTGATATAACCTGATTGTAACAGAGTTCTAGAACATAGTTACAAGTTAGTTACAGAATAGTTCTGCATTATGCTTATGTCACAGTTCTATCACAATGTGATGTAAGAGTTACATAACTTTAATGTCACAAATTTTCTGTAACTGTTGTTCCAACCTTGTTCTATAACTGTGTAGGAACATTGTTGTGTAACTGGTCTAAACATATGTTGCAATGCAGTTCTGTAATATACAGTTTAACATTGTCCGAACAATGTTAAACTCTTCTAAAAAATTTGGTGTAGTTCATATAATTTTTAATATAATATAATATAATTCGTAATAATTTTTAAAAAATACCTATATAGTAATTATTGACAACAAATTGCTTTCTTATTTCTTTTATACTACTATTAGTAGCACTTTTTACTCTATCTTTAAATTTTCTTCAGTTTTATTATTCTTCTAGTAACTATTTAAACAATATTATTATGTATAAAAGTCTCATAAATGTTTTAAAGGTGCATGTAATGTAATCGAGGGGGTATTTATTTGTGAATTAGCGTGTACGCTCCTCGCGTATTAGTCACGTAATAGAGTGTAATAGAGCATTATTACGTCAGTGTAATACCACATAATATAGAAGTAATATTCTGTAATAATCAGTAATACCCTGTAATAGTTCTGTAATACCCTATAATACTAGATAATACGCATAATAGCAGAAAAATGTAGTGTATTAGAGTGTACACCATTTTAAACATTTTAACCCCCTTGAATGTAATTATTCGTTAATTGTTTGACATTATTATTATTCGTAATAGCAAATTTTTTTGATAAATTAATTTGACAAAGAATTTTGTAAAATCTATTTATATTTAAATGAAAAATTATATAATATAAATTTGTTCTAAAAATTTAGAAATTTCATTAATTAAGCTTAAATTTATTGCTTTAATCTTTCATTTAAAAAGTAATTTTTAAGCCTTTCCTTATACTATTGTAACTTTGAAAATTTACATTTTTCAATTAACATTATTAAATATAATGTATATTATAGATAACATAATTATACTATTGTTGCAAATACAGTATCCTTTTTCAAGTTACAAAGCACATTTTCATAGTTCCTTCGTTATATATGTAAATTCTAAACTTTCTTTCATGAGCCTCCGTGGCGCAGTTGGTAGAGCGTTTGATTTCTAATCCACTCCTGGCTGCGTCTTGCGTTCGAGACCTCGTGATTGTAAATATTTAAATAAATATCAAAACAAATTTTCTTCGACATGTATAAACATTCCGGGTATGTATGACATGCGAGAACAGCGTGGAATATTTTTTTAATTTTAATTTAAATATTTTTTAATGACAAATATGAGTAACAGATATTTGTAACTGTTCTAGAACTGTGACAAGTATCTTCGTCACCATGTTACAGATCTGTTACTTAACTGTGACATCCCCCTGACTACGACATTTTGCGTACCCAGTGAGTCCCCTGTGAGTCACCAGTTACAGAACATATGTTCTTCAATTATTTGTCACAGTTCTGTAACAGATCTGTAACAGTGTTTGCTGGGAAAAGTCATAAGTTGATTAAAAGTTTTTTAAAAGTTTTTTTAAAGTTAAAAGAAAAAAGAGTAAAAATACGAAAAAATTGATTCTTTTGTTATTATACAAATTAAAATAACGAAGACGATCATTTTTTATTATTTAGAAAAGTTGACAGTTTCTTTGACAAATTTCGATCACTTTTTAGAGAAGTTGACAGCTGTTAACTGTCAAATTGTCAATTTAACATCATATATGTAATCAGCGGCCTCGAAAACCCTTACAAACATGTGTCACTTATTTATACTTATTGTTGCTTTTTAGAAAACTTAGATTTTTTTTCTATGTTTGGGGAGTTTTTTATTAATTTATATAAACAATTATTAAAAAAAATTTTTCATTAGGGTAGAAGCACCAGTTTTGGCCACTTTAACGCCAGTTTTGGCCACTAGTTAATATTCATTGTAATTTTTTTATTTAAGTTTAATGAAGTATTTTACTTAAGGAAATACATAAAATCCTGTAGTACTGTAATATTATAATAAGAAATATCATTAATAATAAATAATTAAATAAAAATTTTATAAAAATGGCCAAAACTGGAGCAGTGGCCAAAAGTGGTACATCTACCCTACTTGTATGTTTTTTATTTTGATACTGTGATCCACGGTGAAGAAAATAAGTCTAACTTGATTAAAAATATTAATATTTAAAAAAGTTATAAGGTGCTGTTTTCTCGAAAACTTGTTTTCGCACGTACACGGAGAAAAATTTATTCGTACTGATTACAATAGTCTATATTACTGCTCGGATATGTGACCACTTTTTGTTATGATTACTATAGCTGTTGTAAGGAGTACAAACATGAAGGTATCCCTTACAACAGCTATAGTAATCGTTCCTACTAAATTCTTAACACATTACATAGTCTTCGTAATCATTCCAAAAAGTGGTCACATATCCGCGCTGTAATGTAGACTATTGTAATCATTAAAAATAATTTTTCTCCGTGTAAGGTCCCTTTTCATTGGCCAGGTGTTATCAATCAATGTTTTTTGCACGGCGCCCCGACTTTCGTACGGACCTGAGTTGAGACGAAACCCCCCGCGAACACGCGACGTCCCTGCGGCGGGCCTCTCTTTGACGTACGTGCGAGCGCACCTCAGGGGGTCTCATTCATAGTAAAATCACCTGTTCTCTTATGAGACTACCGTTGTAAACGCGTGCTACAGTAGCAATTAATACCGCCTTGCATTTTAACTTGAACGCGTTCGCGAATTCTCTACTTTGTAAAGCAATAATTTTTATAATTAAAAGTGAATAAAAGTGAAGTTATTGATAATTTAATCTTTTTTGTGACTTGCAAATTGGATATTTGGATTATTCCGCATTGTGATAAAAATTTGACTTCGCTCCGCCTTTCATCTCAATTTACATCAAGACTCGCCATCGATCCATCCCGAAAGATTTTTAATCGACTCTGCGGATTGATTTCAACGGAACAGTAAGTATCCTGCGTTTCGAAACTTGTGCGTCGTTGGACCAGTTGGAGGCTAACTTCGATTCTTCCGGCTGATGAACAAGTTTCTTGATCTACCATGAAAATCGGGACGATAACCAGCGGGTGGTTTGATTTGTAGATGGGAAAACGTTTTAATCGTCGTCAACGAGAGAGAAATCGAAGAGAAAAGAACACGGAGAAGGTTTCCAACACACTGTTCGAAGACGCTCTGAAGGTCATAGAGGATGACGGTTTTGCTAAAGATGCAGGTCCAATTTTTCGCGAAACACAATTTCTTGGGTTTCGGAAGGTCATCCACGATCGCTATCTGCATTTCCACGGCGAGTTGAGTTCTTTGTCCAAGGCGTACGAGAATAAGTTGTTACTCCAAGAAGCCGAGTTTCGCACAAAATACGAGGCTCTGGAGCGTCAACACCGGATCGAAATTATTTGGCTCTTGAAACAGAAGACAGAGTTGCCGCAGACCGCCGTGAAGGAGACGCAGACGGAAATTGGGAATTCCCCTCGACCCATCGAGGAGACAGTGGAAGTAGAATCTCCTGCGAGGGTGGATTTAAAGGTCAATGAGCTTGCGTTGGAAGATAGTCCTTTAATCGTTCTACAATCAGTGGAAGAATTGTTATCTCCTACTCCTGAAAATCCTCTGCACCAGACGATAAAATACCCCAGCTCGAAGTGGAAGATTGCATAGATCTTACAACTTCCCCGTTGCCCCCCGCTTTGCGATTATTGTCTCATCGCGTGGAGAAACCCGTGATAAGGATCCGCCCGAGACCTCCACCTAGGAAGATTAGAGCGCGACGGACTCTTTTCAAAACCCGTGTTCCCTCGCCTGAAAAATTAACGGTAAGAGTTCATCAACTCCTACGAAAAGAAGACAATAAGGAAAACGCTTCCGGCCGTATCAATAAATGTAGAATCGCTTCTCAGATCGTTCTTACTCCCACTAAAATTTTTGATTTGAAACAATTTAAAAACGTGTAATGCGAGTGTACACGAAAATCTTTGTATTTTTTGTCGTTTTTGTTCAATTCACATTCATCTGGATTTTTTGGTCGTCATTGATTATCAGCTGGTTGTGTTTCGTCAACGGTCTGTGTCGAAATTTGAAAAATCTAGTTAGATATTTAATCTAGAAAATTTTTCCTTTTTAAACGGGAATCGAAAAAGTTAAATTAATACAATATAAAATTTCTTTTAATTTAACACAGGTTATGTATATAATTTGGGATGTGTCTAGTTTTCTTCTGAGACATAACTAAACACTAGGAGAGGTGCGTTTAGGTTAATGAACCAGTATCACCCCACTGACTAAATTTGCAAGGCGTCAAAAATTAACTTGGTAACAATCGAGTACAATAAACTTTATTAAGAATTTCCTTACTCAATTACGAGTTAACAACAGTGATTGACTGAAGAAAATCTGGGCATTTGCCTGTGTGTTTTGGCGTTACCAAGATGGATAGGTAGCACAGTCTGACCGGAATTATCGAAGCTCTTGAATGTAATTTAAAATATTGAGGTCTGAACAAATAGACCGCAAGTTTAATGGAATCTAAGAGTTTTCGAAGAAGTGTTAAGTAAAATTATTAAGGTTAAAACCCCAAATATAGAAAAAGAGAAAAGGAATAAGAATCAAGGTAATTATTACAGTGCGATAAAGGTGAATCATAGAACAAAGATAAAAAGGATATATATACATTTTTGAGAGAAATATATTAGGGAGGAGACCCTTCGGGTAAATGACCAAACAGGCATGTTAAACAATTTTTAAATAAATTTCTTATAACTCAATGTAAAGTTAACAATTATTAAAAATGATTAAAAAAATAATTATACATAGTATAATTAATTTCACTTTTTCATAAAACTTAACAGGGAAACGAAGTATTAAAAAATCAATTTATTTATTCATCTCATTTTGTAAAGAGAACAATATCATAAACACCGTTGAGGGAATTTTACTATGTACGTGTTTAAAGTCAATGCTACCAAAGAAATGCGATATGGAAGAATTCTTGTGGCTTCACATGCAACTTTGTAATTCTATACTGATGCAAATTTTTACATACACTTGTGTAATGTTCTATTGACTTAAAACCAATACTTATTACAATAAATTAAAAAAGTTGATTCTCTGGCATTATTTAAAAACCATAAAAAAACCACAAGTAGAATATTAAGAGTAAAAATAAAATATTAAACGATAAATTTTTTACTCACCGTCCAATAAAACTTTGTTCAAGTACATTCTATTTACGGAATAAATGCACTGAAAAAAATTGTTTCTTTTTAAATGCAGTTAAAATCTTATATTAATATAATAAATCAAAAGTCAATTATTTTTATTTTTATAAAAGTAAAAATATAGAAAAAACTTACGTTCTTGTGAACGCGATCGTATATCATCTCACTGAGTTTTCCACTTTTCATGTGTATCATTCTACCTCGCATGGGCATAGCATGATGATTGATAATCAAATCTTCTAGACCAACTTCTCTTAGAGCTGCTCTTCCACGGTGAGAAAGACTGAGATCTATGCTTTGCCCTCTTGAGTCTGCTACCCGTATATCTAAAATATATTAAACATTTTAAAACTGTGTATTACATTATACGATTTAGGGAAGTTAATTTTTTTCGCTACCTTAGTTTCAATGCGTTAGTTTTTATTATTTATTATTTTAACTTTAATTACTTATTGAAAATTGATGTTTAATTAATATTTAAAACAAATTTTGGTCTTATAAAAACACTAGTTTATTTTAAAATGAACTGGAATAGAACTGCATTTAAATTATTTAAGAACATTATAAATGCAGGGTTAGTACAAATTTCATTTTTATACTTTATTTATTTAAAAAATATGAGTTTGGGAACAATGCTACTTTTATTCTGATAAATATTTACCTGATCGATATTCGTATATGCGAACTTTGTGATCTCTTTTTGCAAATAAACAAGCAATTAACGCTCCTACCTGTGAATTATGAAACATAAATTTTTATTTATAAATTTATTTTAAAGTGGTTAATTTTATTCATTTTGTAAATTTTTTTTGGTTATACATTTTATATTGTGTCCAACAACTTTTAAATGTTCTAAGAACGTTCTAAAATGTCCAGAATAACTCTAATTGTCTTTAGGACATTAAAAAGAGGACCATATGATGTTCTATGTCTGACCTAGAGACGACATTAAAATTGTTTCTAGAGCGTCTTCAAGAATTTTTTGTAAATTTGCAAAATGGTTTTGAAACATTTTTGGAAGATTCTAAGGACATGTTTGGCACATGTTTTGGCCCTTCTTTAATCTGTTTTTGTATGTTTTTAGGACGATTTTCAAAACACTATTTTGGAATCAGTCGATTTTGTATTTCTAATTCTTTGTATCATGATCTTTCAGCTAATGCTCCATTTAAATGAATAGCAGTTGGGGTAAAAATATCGAGTAAAGTTCATTAAAATACATATTACACTGTAAAAAAGGGAGTTAAATTTTAACTCCCCGGAGGGTCTATAAAAGTCGCACCCATTGGGGAGTTAATGCCAGGGGAGTTAAATAAAGAGAGTTAAAATTTCACACCCAAATGCTAACTCCTCAAGGAAAAAATAACTCGCGCGGGTGTTGAATGAAGGGAGTTAGAAATTAACTCTCTTTTGGAGTTGATTTTTAACTCGAAAAATTTAACTCCCGAGTCCGTTAACTCCCTAAATATTTTACAGTGTATGTAACAGCTCCAAACCACAATTTAACTAGGTAACCCATTTGCAATGTATCAATCTATATTATCTAACATATAATGTTTGCCATCATCATATAACAGATGACGGTATTGTTTTTCTAATATCGGAACTTAGAATACTATTGCTTAAAGTTTTCTTTTACTATTAAAAATTAAATATCACCATCCAGATCTTCCTAGAGGGAACCAGAGAAAAAAATTTCTATTATTCACATCACTCTATTAATTTAAATTATTTTGCCAATCAGTAAACCAGCAACGGTATTTCTAGAGATAATAATTTTCATAATTAATATCAAATTTTGGTAATGAATACATTTTTCAATCATTATCACTGCCGAAACGAGTTAATAAACCGATCACTATAAAATAAAGCAGTCGAATTTTGAGGTAAATAACTTTACAATTAACTGCATACGGTTCCACGGCTGATAATTAATTACAAATTTCTGTTACGATATTGTTATTAGTATTTATTTTTAACGTATGTAGTTTATAATTAAACATTTTGTTCATTTATTTCCTCTTTAGTAATATTAATCAAAATTGTTCTCTTCAAAAAAGGACAAAGCATTATGTATAATTAAAATTTTTCACCAAATTTTACAATTAACTGAAAATTCTCTACTTCTAACAGTTAATGAACTGTTAATAAACTGTCGACTAAATATAAACAATATATTATAATACATTTTATTATTATTATTATTATTATTATTATTATTATTATTATTATTATTATTATTATTATTATTATTATAACTCACAGAAGTTTGCTAAAGCACATTAACTTTTTTAATTTTAATAATTTCAATATTTTCAATAATTTCAATATTTTATTTAGAATACAAATTTCTCGCAAAATTTTATCATTGTCAAATCGCTATCTCAATTATGAAGTGGATAGGAAAAAAATCGATAACGTTCTTAATTATTTACAGGGCAATTATATAAAATTAATATAAATTCTTTACGACTCTAAATTAAATTTAAGTTCATTCAACACGTATAACAATATTTCATAATTAATTTTTAATCAAGTGATTAGTGGAACGGTAAGCTTTCAATTTTTCAATATTTAATGTATCTTTTAATTGATATTAAAAATCAGCAAAAACAATTTATATTTAACTTTGAATAACCTTATTTTTTAGGTAAATAAATAATGTTATGGCCTATTACATTTTTCACTTTTGATTGATTTTTCATTTAAAATTAATACTTTTTGATTAGATTATTAGTTTTACTAAAATTAAAAAATCTATAATTACTCTTTATTCATACTGTTAACTAAATGGTATAAAATTGCAATGAATTGATACCAAAAATGTGGATCAAATCAAAAATTTTTTAGTATCAATTTGATAATTTTAAGAAAACTGAAATTATTAGAACATCATACATTTAAAAATTTCCCCTTTAAAATTGTTTCTTGCAATTTGTAATTATTCTTAATGTATATAAATAATTATGTTATCAAAAAATTATATTTTTTTACTAACCAAACCACCACCAACTACCGCAACATCAAGAGACTTTGATTTATCCTCCATGACGTCCGAGCTTGAACTGAAGCCGGTTAACGAAGTGCGAGACTAGCTTTACCTACCCTCGTACAAACTTTTTGTCCTGATTCACCTTCGACTATGTAAGATTTACATAGATTATATAAAAATATATCTGCACATAGTTTCTAAACCTCAAATTACATAATCGTATTTTTTAAAAAATTATATTCTTTCCCTGTAAATCTAAAGTGTGTAATATACTTTAACTTTATATGACTTTCCATAAATAATTTAAGAGAAACTTCAAAATGTTTTATTTCTTTTATAGAATATTTAAAAATAAAAATGTATTAGAAATAGCAAGAAGCAAATAAAGAAAAGATATAATATCCTTTTTTAGAAATTAATATCTATTTTCAATATCAGAAAAATTTTTCTATAAAAGAAAAATATTTTATTTTCAGAATTGTATATCTAAATTTAAAGATAATTACATTAAGTCATTCTTTTTCAAAATTGACGAAGGAGTATAAAATACAATTTATTTTTAATTACAATATTTTTATTTCAAAAGTACCATTTTTAGAGAAATAAAAATAAAATGATAAATTCTGATAAGTTGGTAAGAATACTATAACAATTTACAATAATAAATTGAACTTCAAAATTTATAAGTATACTGAAAATGAACATTGATCTTTAATTATTTAACTGTTATCAATTTTGAGTAATAAGTTAAAAATAATAGGAATTGAACAATTATTTTCCTAATATTTCGTCAAAGATAAGCAACGTACAAAATTTTTTCAACTAATTAAATATTAAAAAAAATTATAGTGGATACTTTTTATGTGAAAAAAGTAATAGTCTCTTGGTAAATCTTTTTTTTACAAAATATAATTTCTTTATTTTTCTATATTTTATCTTAAATAATAAAATGTGAGCGTTGTCTCCGAAACCACTTTCGCGAAATTATATAATAAAAACAAATCTTATCAGTGACAAAATTTAACAGATTTTTTTCCACATGCAAGTCAATGTATATTTTTACTAAAAGATAAAGATTTTAATAATCAATTTAACACTACCGAACATATATGTCAAAAAAATATAAAAATCTTTGGAAAAAATTTTTGTAAGCAGAGCAAAATAATTTATAAATTGTTTATAAGTTATAAAAAAGTTTGTAAACAAAAATATCAAAAAATTTGTAGTTGTCAATTTTTACGGTTCAGTTTTTCTATCAATTTGATAAAGTAAATAAATAAAATGATTTGGTGTAAAACAACACATTTTAAAAAACTGAAAAGATAAAAGCAAAATCGTTTATTAATTGATTAAAAAAAATATTTTTAAGGACTGAAATACTAAAAGTAAAATCTCTATATTTTAAAAACGTTTATTTATTTTTTATTAAAAACTGAAAGGTGGGCTGCTATTTAAATTTTTAAAAATAAAGTGGGATAAAAATGAATTATATATCAATCACACATTTATCATCCTTTTTCTGAATAATTATTTAAGAACAAAATCAAATTTTTTCTTCGCCGATATATAATTAATTGAAGCATTTTACGAAGATAAAGTAAAACGAGAAATTGTGGAATAAAATGAAATATTAAATATCGTTGTAGCGATCGCATGAAAAACGAATCATTTTCTGCCCCTGACAATTTATTGCCACGAAAACCAATTACCAAATGAAAAGAAAATTTTCCATCTGGAAAATTTTAATTTTTTAAGAAATCAATTAATTTTTTCAGCTGAAAATTTTTAACAGAATAAAAGAAATTAATTAATTATTCCAATTTATTTCGACATTTGAGACTAAGAGCGGCTGGATCGTAGAAGGGCACGTAAATTTTTCTCGGCCGAAATCTAAGTCCCCTGAACACTCAAAATTCAACTTCTGATTTTAAATATTTTAAATACACATCCTTATAGAAAATTTCATTCCGCATCTTTTTTTCTTATAAAATTTTTTTCTATCTATTTCCGTTTTCGAAATATTTGGGAAAATATGTTTTTTTGAAAACTGTAAATTTAATGACATTTTTCACTTCAACTCGCGATATTTAAGACAATTTTAAAAATTTTTCAATGAAACAAAAAAGAAAATACGTCTCAAGGTATTCTACGAATGATAAAAAAAGAAAAAAGTGGTTTTGTTTATAAACAAAATTGTTATTAATTTTTTTTTTTATTAATGTAAAAATCACGAACTACAATCTTCACGGCTCTCGTTTAACGGGCGAATTTTGAGTAACAGAGAACTTTCAGTGAGAAAGTTGTTCATTATGATCCAAAAAAGTTTTCTGGGAAATCATAAGGCAAATAAATAATTAGTGTCGAAATGGTGAATGTTTAAAGTTGCTAGCGACCAAACGTATAGCACGCGTCACTCGCCATACGTGCTTGGGAGTGTCGTTTCATAGGTTATGGCCAGTGGCGCGTGCTACACGTTTGGCTGCTAGCAACTTTAAACATTCACCATTTCGACACTAATTATTTATTAGCCTTATGATTTTCCAGAAAAATTTTGTGGATCATAATGAACAACTTTCTCACTGAAAGTTCTCTGTTACTCAAAATTCGCCCGTTAAACGAGAGCCGTGAAGATTGTAGTTCGTGATTTTTACATTAATAAAAAAAAAAATTAATAACAATTTTGTTTATAAACAAAACCACTTTTTTCTTTTTTTATCATTCGTAGAATACCTTGAGACGTATTTTCTTTTTTGTTTCATTGAAAAATTTTTAAAATTGTCTTAAATATCGCGAGTTGAAGAGAAAAATGTCATTAAATTTACAGTTTTCAAAAAAACATATTTTCCCAAATATTTCGAAAACGGAAATAGATAGAAAAAAATTTTATAAGAAAAAAAGATGCGGAATGAAATTTTCTATAAGGATGTGTATTTAAAATATTTAAAATCAGAAGTTGAATTTTGAGTGTTCAGGGGACTTAGATTTCGGCCGAGAAAAATTTACGTGCCCTTCTACGATCCAGCCGCTCTAATTGTCTTCCCACTCTCTAAATCTGAATATGTGAAATTTCACTTATTGTACGTTATAAGTCGTCCTCTCGATCAATAAGTGCATATACACTTATAAATAGGTGAATTTTTCACTTATTCTGAGTGGAATTTCACTTATTATAATTGTATATGCACTTATTGATCGAGAAGACGACTTATAATAACGTACAAATATGTGAATTTTATTTTCACATATTCAGATTTAGAGAGCACTACCCTCTTTCTACTCCCACTTTCTACACACACTTCCCACGCCTATTTTCACTGTCCACTTTTTATTTTCTTCTTTCTATTTAGTAAAACTAATTTGATATATTAGGGGAGACTGGGGCGAAAAGTTGAATTGTGAAAACAGTTAAAATTCATTATCTTTCGAACGGAAATAGTAAGAGCATTGCAATTTTAATTATAGAAGGGTGTTATTACCCTAAATAAATGTCCGGAGTTATGTGACATTCTGTTCATTTTTGTGGTGTCCATATTTAAATTTTTTTTCACCCTACTTTTTAAAATTTTTTCGTAAAAGAAAATATCAATTGCTTCCTCATAAAGGAAGCTTTGTATTAGCAAAATTTTGGATTGTCATTTTTTGACATATTTATAAATTTTTTTTTATTATGCCTAATACTTTAGTACTTTATATATGCACAGGAACTCCCCGTATAAATGTTCTAAATAAATAAAAAAAAATTTTGACATATTTTGACCTCCGAAGTCCAAAAAACGGATTTTAAAAATTTGTCCCGATGTGTGTGTGTGTGTGTGTGTGTACTAACATTACATTTGCCTCAATATCTCAGAACGAGAAAGAGCTAAAGGACTCAATTTTTTTTTAAATTGTAGGTCTCCCCGGGGGACATAGAATGAGAGTATTTTCAGCCCGATTCATGAAGTTTAACTATTTTTTTTTGCATTTTTCATTTAGTAAAAAAACGTTTTTTGGACATAACTTAAAAAATGTTAGGACACTTATAAATGTTTTTCTTTAGTTTTGTAGAGTTTTTTCACACGCATCTTTTAAGCCCTAATTGAACATTTTTCGTCCATATTAACCGGAGATATTAAACTTTTAAATATCAAAAATTTTAGAAAATAAGACTTTTTTAAAAATTTTGTTAAAAAATGTAGAAGTTTAATTTTGTTTTGTATTTAGTTTTGTAGAGTTTTTTCAGACGCATCTTTTGAGCCCCAATTGAACATTTTTCGTCCATATTAACCGAAGATATTAAACTTTTAAAAATCTAAAATTTTGAAAAATAAGACTTTTATAAAAATTTTTTTAAATTATGTAAAAGTAACTTCAAAAAATTATTACCAACTTGAAGAGCATTAAAAAACGCTTCGATTGACCTATTTTTGAATCTGATTCGGGCAGAAATTATGAAATTATTGGTATTTGAAAAATCAAAAATTGTGGAAAATATCATTTTTTCAACATTCTTGTTTATTAATTTATGTGTAATTATTAAACTATTATAACCATCTTATAGAATATATAAAAACACATTTTTTAGACCAAGATTTAAAGATTTTTAACCCTTTCATAAAAAGTAATTCTTATATTTCAATTATTATTATTTCTATGAGGAAGCAAAGTGTTCATGAAATGAACACCCAAATTATAAAAATGTACAACTTGGCAGCGGTTTTTTTAAGTATATTTTTTGCATTTATTCTCACCGCGATTTTTTTTACTTCATTATTTGGGTCCCCTGAAGACATACACGGGAAAAAAAAGTTCACGAATCTCTCGTCAACTAGTATATCACTTTTGGATGGGACACAAAATTCTTGAAAATCAACAAACACAGTTCGTCAAAATTTCATCAACTCCTTCACTAGAAACATAGAACGGTTTCCGACCTTTTCGTTAAAGTTAACGAAAAATTCGTGAACTTTTAAAAAATGCTAAAAACAAGAATAAAAAATAATTTCCAGACACTACTTTTTTATAGTATTTCACTTAATTTGATAACTTGACGCCTATACGCACCCAACTACACAGAATACACAATTTTATCGCTATTAAAATTCGTATTTCGCTTCACGGGATTCGAACCTAGTACCTATACCCTATAACATAATATTCCTAACAACTAACCGCCACGGCTAAATCTAGATACACTGTCCTTCGACAAACGAAACGATTAGCTTTGTCTGCTGGAAAACTCAGGGCCGTGGAAAGTAGAAAAAGTCCCTGATCGTAACTTTTAATTCATTTTATGAATTATTTGTTTCATAAACGAAATTAGCAAACAAAAATATTCACTAAGTAATAAAAAACACTGATTCTAAATTATAACTTTCATCAAAGAATTTGCCCGAATGTAAACACGGATGACAGCGACTGAATGATGAATGCTTGATCAGATATATTTGATGCGCATTACGAACTGCGCATACTACTGAAACTCGCGAGTTCACGATTTTTTCGTCAACTTGTACCTCTACTTTTGACGAACTACTCATCCTTAACACGTTCATCAAAAATTCATTAACTTTGTTTCAGTTTTTCGTTGACGTTCGCCATTTCTAATCAAAAGTGAATGAAAATTTTGAAATTTTGTGTCCCATCCAAAAGTGATATACTAGTTGACGAGAGATTCGTGAACTTTTTTTTTCCGTGTACCTAAAGGTATTTGCTAAATATCTGTAGTCAGATTTTTTATATTTGTTGTTAAAGCCAAAAATGCACCCTGGGGCGAAAAGTTAAATGTATTTTTACATGTTGTTAAAATTTTTTTTACATTTTTCGTTTTTTTGGGTTTATTTGTTTAAAAATTATTTATTTGACATTAGGCAAGTACTCTGTCAAAAAACAAGACCGTTCACGTGAAATAAACCAAATTTTTTTTTTTGAAATTTTATTTTTTTAACTTTATAACTGTTCTAAAGCTTTTGTTAAATAAACACAGATCTTTTATTAACTAAATTACTTGTTTACGTATACTTTAACTTATCTACTACTTAACAACTATCAGAAAATAGTTTTAGTAGGCTAAAAATAGTACTTAACATTTCGCCCCAGCATGGGGCGAAAAAAAACAAACAAACAAAAAAAAACAAAATTTTCAAAAAAGGACAAAACATGTATTTTATAAAATTATAATAATAATCTAAGCGGATTATATTGTCTAAAAAAATCATTTATGCAAAATTTAACTTTTCGCCCCAGTCTCCCCTACTATAATATTTTTTCTACAATGTAAAGTTTTATTAAAGTGGAATGTAGGAGTGGGAAGTGAAAGTGGGAGTGGAAAACAAAAGTGGGAAGTGAGAGTGGAAATGGAAAGTGCCCAAGTTAAAATCGCACAGACCTCGTCCTACCAAACTGTGGCATATTGTCCTAGTGACTCAGCCACTTTAATGCAGCCAGTTTTTCGATAGATTCCGAAGCCTACACCACAGTCCATCTTGGAACCGTCTGTATACTAGACTTCGTCCCCAAGTGGAAAACCCTTCTTTCAGCCCATTCTGAAAGGTTTGAAGATGGGTCAAACCATTTTATTTCGCCTAATGTATTTTTGATCTTTATAAAAAATTTCAATATTTCGGGAAAATATTCTTATATGTTTTGGGATTACGAAATGCACAATGATTTGTAAAAAATAATTTCATTTCATATAAAAAAAGATATTATAAATTGAGAGTACATGAAAAAAGGTTACATTGACAGGTATTACAAAATATTTAAAAAAGGAGTAATCTCTTTAAGAAATATAAAAAAAGCGATTGATATTTATTTTTAAAGACTTAATTTGTGATTTGAACTTGATAAAAGTATCAAATAATTTATAATAAACTGTAAAATATGTTATTTAAGTTTCTGTATGAAATGTCAAAAATCGATCATATTTAACAATTTTTTTTGACAAAGTAATTTAATTTTCGTAAATCAGAATTATTTAAATAATAAGTATTTTAAATACACTTTATTATTATTTAAATACTTTTTTGATTATCAACTGAGAAATATAAAAAAATTTACCTTAAAAATGAACCATTCTTCATTTTATCGGGATTTTGAATGTTTGTAACTTCGTTGGAGAAAAACCAATTGATGCCAAATTTTTGGAGCATGTAGATTGAAGCAATATCTTCCTGCTGCTAAAATTTCGCGATGGGTTTTGCACTAGTCTTCAAAAGAAATTGATTTTAAAAAAGTGTTTATTTTGAAGGTTAATGACAAGTATTATAGCTGACTTGAAGTTGGTTTGTTTTAAACTGACTTTAAAAAAATCGTTTTATTTTGAATTTGACTTTTATTGCAAGTAGCAAACCAACTTCAAGTTAGTTATAATACTTGTCATTAACCTTCAAAATAAACACTTTTTTTAAATCAATTTCTTTTGAAGACTAGTGCAAAACCCATCGCGAAATTTTAGCAGCAGGAAGATATTGCTTCAATCTACATGCTCCAAAAATTTGGCATCAATTGGTTTTTCTCCAACGAAGTTACAAACATTCAAAATCCCGATAAAATGAAGAATGGTTCATTTTTAAGGTAAATTTTTTTATATTTCTCAGTTGATAATCAAAAAAGTATTTAAATAATAATAAAGTGTATTTAAAATACTTATTATTTAAATAATTCTGATTTACGAAAATTAAATTACTTTGTCAAAAAAAATTGTTAAATATGATCGATTTTTGACATTTCATACAGAAACTTAAATAACATATTTTACAGTTTATTATAAATTATTTGATACTTTTATCAAGTTCAAATCACAAATTAAGTCTTTAAAAATAAATATCAATCGCTTTTTTTATATTTCTTAAAGAGATTACTCCTTTTTTAAATATTTTGTAATACCTGTCAATGTAACCTTTTTTCATGTACTCTCAATTTATAATATCTTTTTTTATATGAAATGAAATTATTTTTTACAAATCATTGTACATTTCGTAATCCCAAAACATATAAGAATATTTTCCCGAAATATTGAAATTTTTTATAAAGATAAAAAATACATTAGGCGAAATAAAATGGTTTGACCCAGATCTTAAAGCGGGGTTTAAATTTCACCCTCTTGATCATTTTATCTTGTACCATATTTAATTCTGGGATTGATAGAATTGAAGGTGGAAGCTTGGTGTGTTCACCGTCAAACTTTCACCTCTCATGTGCGGTTAGCATCAGGCGCGAAAGACCAATGCTGACGATAGATTAAAGGTTGATTGAGTCTTGAACGCTCAGTGTGGGTAACTCACAGTAGAAGCAGTCTTTACATCACTGTCAATCAATATTAGTTCAATATTGGTTCAACATTGGACCCAATGCTCGTCCCATGCTCGATTCAAGATTCGGTCAATCTTTATGAGTGAAATTCGAACATCTAATCTTGATTCAAGCTTGAATCAATCTTTACACAATATTCAGTTTATCTTTATTTATTACCGTGTTCACTTAATTAAATAATATTATAATAATTATAATAATTGGTTCAAATAATAATAATAATTAACATTAAGTTATCATTTGATAAATAAATATTTATATTTATTTAGTATAAATATATTAATATTTGTAACATTCATATTTAAAGAAAGTTAAATGAAAAATTTTTTTTATAAATGTTTTCAAAATTACTATAGATAATTAATAAATAATAATTAAAATGTGCAATAAATATTCCTGACACTGCATCATATTTAATAATTTTATTGATTATGTTAACTTTTAATATTAATTTAATTAATTATTATTTATTTATTAATTAATTATTATAATTATTAATAATTATTGTTCAATTAATAAATATTATTATAATTAATAATCATTATAATATTTAACATTATAATTCATTATTATTCCAAATTATATTTATTTAAATAATATATTATTAATATATCTAATAATAAATGTTAATAATTTTGTTACTGAATAATAAAAAATATCAATTATTTATCGATGTTTATTAAATTATCCATTAAATATTTTTAATTGTAAAATGTTTTAAAAGTTGAATTTTGTAATGATTACAATTTTATTATGAACTAGCAACATATACCTCACTCGCTAACGCTCGTTCGGTTGTATTTAAACTTATTAGTTTTTACTTATTTTTTTTTTATTTGAACTAAGTAAATATTTACTGGACATAAATATTTTAATTTATGGTATCTATTAAATAGTTATTTGAACCAAATACAAATTACTTAAGTCAATTAAATAGAATAATTTAATTTAATAAATATTGCTTTAAATCAATTATAAAAATTACTTGATTAAATAATGCATAGTTTTTAATTAAAATAAATATTTATTTGCATCAATAAAATAATTTTTTTTAAATAACTAAACTTAGAAGGTTAGATTTTGAATGTTAGCCTGATTCTCTGAATAATTAGTAAGAAAAGGGCGAAGATACGTCCATTCTTTTCTTACTAATAGGATTTTCTGTAGGTAATGATCAGGGTGTTTTTTTGAAATTTTTACTGCACTATTCTTACACGGAAAAAATTAATTTAGTACATTTTACGAAACTAATTTTGGAATAGCGGATACGGAGAGGAGTTTAGTATAAGATAAAACAGAATCAATAGTAATATATGATGACTGCGTTTCTCGAAAACTCAAAAAAAATTCTATGGAATTCACAAATGATCGGTTGGACGTTCTAATTCAAGAGTTTTGTAAAATGTTTAGCCTGAAGCGCATGCGCCACGGAAAAAAATATTCACGGAGAAAAAAACGAATAAAGCAGAAAAAAGAATTTCTTAATGTACCAATGAGCTCTCAAGACCATTTTTTCTCGTCTTCTATAGGAGATAGATGATTGGTTCGACACATGTGACTGCACTCTACAACGCAATGGTTCGCTTGGATTGGCTTATTTAATTCTGACACTAACTTAACGGAAATACGCATACATATAAACGAATTCTGACGCAACGCACATACAATATAACTCGCACTTGTAGATGAAAAAATTGAGTTTCTTTATATACTAACTGAGGAGATTAAAACTGCGCTTGTGAGAAATGTCAATATACTGAATATTAATTTTTAAAAAAATCATTTTTTTAAAAGTTATACAAAATATTTTATGGTTTTTAAAATAACATTTTTTGATTATAATTAGTTATAAAATCTCTATAAAATTTTTCAATTTTTAGAAAATAATTTTATTCTTAATTTTAAATTATAAATAAATTGACAAACAATTTTCAAAATTAAATTCAAACTCAAAAAATGTTTATATTAAATTGTCTAAAATTTGAAGTAATAACAGTTAAAACTTGAGAAATTAATATATATATTGTCATCGGTAAATATTATGATAAACTATAAAATTTATTGGAATGTAAATTAAAAGAAATTAATAATAATTAAAAGTTTGGATTACAAAAGCACATAAAAAATGTTACGAATTTGGAACAATGAAATGTGAAATACGTAAAAGAAAACAATTATCCAAATGTTACCGGCAGGTAAAGCAGTTCTCTTTTTCCTTCCACATATTATCTCTATATACAGCAGACAAGTTAATACCGACGCGACGAGACAAGCTTCAACATATCTATTTATAACGCGACTTTTGGTACACCCCGTATAGAATTTTACGAAACTTTGTGTTCGAGAATTCACGATAGACAGCGAAGTGGAAACTCAAACCACGCGTTTTTAGATTGCACGAAACATTTTTACCATTTTCTGATAAAATGTTCACCAGAAAATACGAAACATTTCTACATTCAAGCTTGTTTTATAAATTACAACACTGGTTGCAGTTTCTCGACAATTGTTCTGCTGAAAGTAGTGAAAGTTTCTGGGTTTTTGGAAAACTTCGTCAAGGAATCTTAAATATCCGCTAGTGCGAAATTAGTTTCGTAAAATCTGCTGAACTTATTTTTTCCGTGTACGCATGTCACCGTCACCAATATTGTTACAATATATACTGTAACAATATTGTTACAACAAAGTCTAGACTTTTGGTTTTTGCAAGTCTAGACAATATAGTTGTATAATAATATAAATTTTTCTTTCTAAACCAGAATTTGAACATTTACAAAATTAAAACCTTATAGTGGTTAGAAAATGTAAAAAATTATTAATATTTATAAAAATATAAATTATTTTATTTAAAATCATTGTGTAATAAGACAAAAATTATGAAGTGACATTTACAAAAAATGTCATTGTACATTATACGAAATGTTATTTTTACGTATTCTCTTACTAAATCTTTCTATTTCGTCCGCTATCCTGGATTCGCCATTTTGTATTTTTAAAAAGTGATTTTGGATTCATAATCAGTGGAATTTTACTGAAAATCAGTTGAAAAGTACTAAAATATCAGTCATTCTTCACTGATTATTATTTTATTGTGATTTATTTATTAATATTGTAAATTTCTGTCAAACAAATAATTTTACTAAAAGTCAGTTGAAAATTACACATACAGTAGTGTTTCATTCGAGCAACACGATCCGAGAAACGAACAAAAAACGATTTTCTTTTTGTTTTGATAACCAAGCTGTCATGTTCGCTCGTCTTATTGAAGTAAATTTTCATAAATGTTTATTTACATTATTCGAAGATAATTAAATCTTAAAAAATTACTATAAAAAATTCTAATAATATTAGTTTTTAAAAATATTATAATGTTATTTTTCGAAAATAATTGAATTTCTTAAAATAATTCTTATATCCTAATTTACCTTTAAAATTTTTTTTTTAATTTTTGGTAATTCAATTATTTTCAAAATTTGCAATTAAAATTCTTCAAAAAATTGTAACAAAATACTTGAAATAAATTAATTATTTTCAATTAAATTTTGCACAATTTCAACTATTCAAAAAGGTTTCTATTGTAGACATATTTGAAAAATTTAATTATGTTAAAAAATTATTCAAAGAAATCTAAGTATACTTATTTTTAATTATCTATAACTTAATCTATTGAATTTAGAAAAATTACATCAAGAGGACAAAACTTTGTTCTTTCGTCTACTTTTGAATAATGTTTAGAAAACTAAATTTTTATTAATGTTTATTAAAAAATTATTTTATACCTAAAAATGTTAAATTTTTTTAATTTAGGCATGATTACAATCACAGGCACACAAAAAAAAAGTTGTCTGTTCATTGAACAAGACCTACATGTCTTATAGTATTTTGGCCCCCTGAATACGAATATGAAGTCAGAATTGCTCCAGCACCCTCTGTTTTTTTTAAATCGAAAAAACTACCCTTAAGTCTAAAATTCAAGAATTAAAGTAAAAAAAAATTAAAACACGGCTTTCTTCGGAGTAGAAGAATATATTTATGCGTTTTCTTCTTTCAACAACTCAAATAATGTCAAAATTGCTCCACCACCCCTGTTTTTTTAAATGGGAGAAACTACCCTTAAATCTAAAATTCAAGAACTAAAGTCAAAGAATGAAATAACCACTTTTTTGCGAAGTAGAAGAATATATTTATGCGTTTTCTTCCTTCAACCACTCAGAAATATTGTCAAAATTGCTCCACCACCCCTGTTTTTTTAAATGGGAGAAACTACCCTTAAATCTAAAATTCAAGAACTAAAGTAAAAAAAATATGAAATAACCGGTTTTCTTAGGAGTAGAAGAATATATTTATGCGTTTTCTTCCTTTAACCTCTCAGAAATAATGTCAAAATTGCTCCACCACCCCTGTTTCTTTTAAATGGGAGAAACTACCCTTAAATCTAAAATTCAAGAACTAAAGTCAAAGAATGAAATAACCAGTTTTTTTGCGAAGTCGAAAAATATATTTATGCGTTTTTTTCTTTCAACAATTTAGAAATAATGACGAAATTGCTCCATCACCCCCTGCCCTTAAATCTAAAATTTAAGAATTATAGTAAAAAATGATATAACAGGTTTTTTCCAAAGTAGAAGAATATATTTATGTACTTTTTAAAAAGCATCAGCATTGCTTCATCACCCTCTTATTGATTTATATTGAAAAAACTACCCCTTTAAGTATGAACCCAGAGTATACTAACAACAATAAAAACAATTAGTTTTAGACAAAAGCATACGTTCCTTTATTTTTGTTCTCATAACTAAAAAGCAGAATCAGAGTTAATTTATCATTATTTGTTGTTGAAAGAAGAAAACGCATAAATATATTCTTCTACTCCGAAGAAAACCGGTTATTTCATTTTTTTCACTTTAGTTCTTGAATTTTAGATTTAAGGGTACTTTCTTCGATTTAAAAAAAACAGGGGTGGTGGAGCAATTTTGACATTATTTCTGAGTTTTTAAAAGAAGAAAACGCATAAATATATTCTTCTACTCCGAAGAAAACCGTGTTTTTATTTTTTTTTACTTTAATTCTTGAATTTTAGACTTAAGGGTAGTTTTTTCGATTTAAAAGAAAACAGAGGGTGATGGAGCAATTCTGACTTCATATTCGTATTCAGGGGGCCAAAATACTATAAGACATGTAGGTCTTGTTCAATGAACAGACAACTTTTTTTTTTTAATAATAAAAATTAAAAATAATTATTTTTAATTTTTATTATTTAAATACACATTTAAAAATAATAATAATACTCCGCAAAAAAGCCCAACTAATAGAAAAATAAAAAAGTAGGTTAATTTTAAATTTAGATCCAACTATTACAATGTTATAGATTTATTAAGTAATATATAACAAGTAATATTATATATATTTCTCCAAATAAAGATGTCTATTGACTTTTTAAAATTGATTTTCTTAAAAATTTCTTTATTAAAAGTATTAATATTTAAATTTTATAGTTATTGCCGTTTTAAAAAATCAATCCGGGAATATTTATTTTTGGTCCGGGAATTTAAAAATAATAATTCACTAGACACCTTGAATTAATTTTTAACTTGATATAATAATTTTAATTCACTAAAATGAATTTAATTTTAGTTTTTAATAGAATTAATAAAAAAGAATTTAAATGTTTTTGGATATCGATTTTTTTCAAAAAATCGGTTATTATTGTATTATTTTTAGTTGTCAGTTATGGGAAAGTCGAGAAGCAGTCGAGAAGTTCGGTCGATGACAATTAGAAAATTAGACGATACGATTTGACAATTAACAAAAGAATAAACAAGATGATCGTTTGAAAACCAAAGACGATAACAAAATAATCGCTCGAAAAAATGAAATTCTCGGATCGAAGTGAAACACTAACTTACAGAAATATAAGTCATTTTTCACTGATTATCCATTTAAAAAATTATTGTTGATGTCTGCCAAACAAATACAGGGTTGCCACGGACCTGGAAAACCTGGGAAACCCGGAATTGTCATGGAATTTTTTTTCAGTCATGGAAAACCTAAAAAATCTGGAATTGTCAGGGAATTTTATAAAGCCTGATACTAAAAGCTCAATTTTTTGTATTTGAGTCGTAAAAATTTCAAGTTTTCAAGTTGACATACAACTTTTTGATTTTAAATTTAGTGCTTACAATTGAAATCAATATGGCATTTCTAAATTTTAGTTTCTTTTGGTCTCTATCTTCCTTTAAATAATTTTTAAATTAATACATTTTAGAAACCCCAAAATGTTATGAAACTGAAGCTACCAACTTTTATGCAATGAAAATTTTTTCATATTAATTAATATTAATTAATATTTGGAAAATCTACGAAAAAATAATTAAAAATCACTAATTTCCTTGCCTTCCTTAGATCCTCTTACAATTTTTTTAAATGACTTGTCACATTAAAATAAATAATTTGTAAAAGAAAAAATTGCTTATGAGGTGAGGAAATAATAATTTTGTTTAAATAATATATGGATTTTTCGAAAATCTGTGTAAAAAATCAAAATTAATAATTTCCCCGACTTCGATCTTTTAAAATTTTTTAAAAGGCTTCTAACATTAAAATAAATAATTAGCAAAGAAAAAATTGTCATTGAATAAACGTAGGTAACTTCAGTTTCATAAAATGTTATTAAAATGCTTTTTAAAATACTTGTTTAATAATTGTGAAAAATTCTAAACTTAACTAAATTTTTAAATTTAAAAAGATTTGCTCCTCATCTTTCTTCGGAGCGTATCTCAAATAACCTTACAAATTTTAACTTAATTTTTTGTTATTAATGAAATTAAAAATTAATAACTTATTTTGTTAACAATTTACTTAAAGGATTTTATACTTTTTGTCGTAATTAGCTAAAAACATACCAAAACAATTTTATTTCTGGTTTGGAATTTTTTAAGAAATGGTCTGGAAAACCTGGAAAAGTCATGAAATTTTAAAATCGATGTCTTGTGGCAACCCTGAAATAAATAAGTAAATACACAAGTAAATAAATAAGTTCCATTACAACACAGACAGCGCAGCATTAGCGAGTAAGGTATTTACGTATATTTAAAAAAATTTCAACAGACACTACGTGCATCAACGAACCTTAAAAAATTCAACAATTTATATTATCAATCGTTTATTAAATCTATACATATATGTGATTTGTGTATATGCAGGAGTTTATATCTGCATATGAGCAGTATACATGTGTATGTAATTTATGTACATGTGTGAGTATACATGTACATGTGATTAGTGTATATGTGTGAGTATACATGTGTGGGTGTTATGCGCGCATGCTTGATATTCATAGAACACTACTGCGCATGCCTGATATTCATAGAACACTACTGCGCATTCCTCACATTGATAGAACACTACTGCGCATGCCTGACATTCATAGAACAATAGTGCGCATGCCTGACATTGATAGAACACTACTGCGCATGCCTGATATTCATAGAACACTACTGCGCATGCCTGATATTTAAAGAACACTACTGCGCATGCGTAATATTGACAGAACACTACTGCGCATGCGTAATATTGACAGAACACTACTGCGCATGCCTAATATTGACAGAACACTACTGCGCATGTGTAATATTGACAGAACACTACTGCGCATGTGTAATATTGACAGAACACTACTGCGCATGTGTAATATTGACAGAACGCTACTGCGCATGTGTAATATTGTCAGAACATATTGACAGAACACTACTGCGCATGTGTAATATTGACAGAACGCTACTGCGCATGTGTAATATTGTCAGAACACTACTGCGCATGTGTAATATTGACAGAACACTACTGCGCATGCGTAACAGTGATAGAACACTACTGCGCATGCGTAACAGTGATAGAACACTACTGCGCATGCGTAACAGTGATAGAACACTACTGCGCATGCGTAACATTGACAGAACACTGCTGCGCATGCCTAATATTGATAGAACACTACTGCGCATGTGTAACATTGACAGAACACTACTGCGCATGCGTAACATTGACAGAACACTACTGCGCATGTGTAATATTGTCAGAACACTACTGCGCATGCGTGACATTGACAGAACACTACTGCGCATGTGTAACAGTGATAGAACACTACTGCGCATGCGTAACAGTGATAGAACACTACTGCGCATGCGTAACAGTGATAGAACACTACTGCGCATGCGTAACATTGACAGAACACTGCTGCGCATGCCTAATATTGATAGAACACTACTGCGCATGTGTAACATTGACAGAACACTACTGCGCATGCGTAACATTGACAGAACACTACTGCGCATGCGTAACATTGACAGAACACTACTGCGCATGCGTAACATTGACAGAACACTACTGCGCATGCTTGACATTGACAGAACACTACTGCGCATGCGTGACATTGACAGAACACATGTAACACATGTAACACACAGAACATATGTATACATTTGTGTTAATATTATTTTTAAAATATATACATATATATACGGCTAGGGTCGGTCGGTCGGTCGGTCGGTCGTTCTTCAACTTAATATAATAAGAGATTATTTAATATTCATTTTTAATAATTAAAATAATTCAGGATTAGTATGTGTAAAATTTTTAGTCATAGTTTTCACTTTGCCCTTATAAGTAACAAAGTATACGGCACTGGCATTAATATATTTGATTAGCCCGAGGTCTCATCGAGACTCAGTGGCCGTGCGGTTTAAGTGGTTGCGTCAAGGACTTCCGGAATGCGTCTGGGGCGGGGGGACGTGAGTTCGATTCCACATGCGAGCGGATTTTTTCATTATAAGCGTTACATAAAATAATAAAATTATTATTTAATCTGTATAATTAATAAGTGTTGTGAATAAAAACTTGTGAACTTGTTTGTAAATAATATTAAAAGTCTGTTAAAAATGAAGTTAAAAAATGTACAAATTATCACAAATTGTCTTTTTTTGCTAATATTATTTTTCAATATTATTATGTTAAATGGCATTTATTGTTAGTAATGTAATATTTATATCAAAATATTATAATTATTATAATAATAACTTATTGTCATTAAATATGTAAATACATATATATATTAATAACAATACTGTTTATTATTAATAATAATAATTAATATATTCACGTTATATTAAATGAACGCGTGAGAATCGTGTAAATTTGGGAACAGTGGAAGCAGTCTTGTTCAGTCCTGCTTTCGGCTTCCGCAGCATTGATTGAAGATTGAACGCCAGTCTTCAACAAAGACTGAGCGTCAGGTTTACATCGGTGTTACTATTCCGGACTCAAGCAGCCTTGCTTTCGCTGTCCCACCAAGCTTTAACCAATACTGACCAACCCTCAATCAAGCTTCGTAAACCCTGAACTCACTGTCAGCTCGCGCCTGGGATGCTCATAGTAAGAGCCGCCTTTTTTCACCGCAGCAATATGGAGAGGTACTTCGACTAGTATGAATCCTAGCTCAGCTGTTGGCGTGGTCCTCATAGCTCCCGTAATACCTCTAAAAACCATTGCTTGGAGTTGGTCCAGTTAAAGAACCGTTACCAGAAGTTGAGTCCTAGACCACCAAACAACTACCGCGTGAAGAAACCTGGGTTTTAAAATCATCTGATAGATCTAGTTGACCATATTGGGCCTCAGTCCCCACGATGCCACTATTCCCCTTCTACACGCCCAAAAACAGTACAGAACCTTCTGTACAGAAGTACTGATATTAAAATTTTCAAAAATCAAAATGGCGGATCCAGTATGGCGGACAAGATTTAAAAAAATTGCTTGAATTTGCTTCAATATTGTTACTCGGGGGTATTTGGGGTGGCTGATGACGAATCCGATGGCAGTTTGTCAAAATTCAAAATGGCGGATCCAGTATGGCGGACAAGATTTCAAAAAATTACTTGAATTTGCTTCAATATTGTTATTTGGGGGTTTTCGGGGTCGCTGATTACGAATCCGATGTCAGTTTTTTAAAATTCAAAATAGCGGATCCAGTTTGGCGGACAAGATTTTAAAAAATTGCTTGAATTTGCTTCAATGTTGTTACTTTGCACTTTTCGGGGTCGCTGATTGCGAATCCGAAGTCAGATTAAAAAAATTTTCAAAAATTAAACTCTGGCGGATCCAGTATGGCGGACAAGATTTCAAAAAATTGCTTGAATTTGCTTCAATATTGTTATTTGGGGGTTTTCGGGGTCGCTGATTACGAATCCGATGTCAGTTTTTTAAAATTCAAAATGGCGGATCCAGTATGGCGGACAAGATTTCAAAAAATTGCTTGAATTTGCGTCAATGTTGATATTTGGCACTTTTCAGGGTCGCTGATTGGGAATCAGAAGTCAGATTAAAAAATTTAAAAAAATCAAAATGGCGGATCCAATATGGCGGCCAAGATTTTTAAAAAATGCTGGAATTTGGTTCAATATTGCTACTCGGGGGTATTTGGGGTCGCTGATGACGAATCCGATGGCAGTTTTTCAAAATTCAAAATGTCGGATCCAGTATGGCGGACAAGATTTTAAAAAATTGCTTGAATTTGCTTCAATGTTGTTACTTTGCACTTTTCGGGGTCACTGATTGCGAATCAGAAGTCAGATTAAAAAAATTTTCAAAAATCAAACTCTGGCGGATCCAGTATGGCGGACAAGATTTAAAAAAATTGCTTGAATTTGCTTTAATATTGTTACTTGAGGGTTTTCGGGGTCGCTGATTACGAATCCGATGTCAGTTTTTTAAAATTCAAAATGGCGGATCCAATATGGCGGACAAGATTTAAAAAAATTGCTTGAATTTGCGTCAATGTTGATACTTGGCACTTTTCAGGGTCGCTGATTGGGAATCAGAAGTCAGATTAAAAAATTTAAAAAAATCAAAATGGCGGATCCAATATGGCGGCCAAGATTTTTAAAAAATGCTGGAATTTCCCAAGTGCGAAATGCCAAGACTGCAAAAACGGCCCATCATTGGTCTAGTAATGTCTGCCGAGAATTAGCAGTAGTTAGTGGGCCATTACTGCTGTTCAAAACGTCCCATTGATGGGCCAATGATGGCGCCGATGGTCAGATTTTCAAATTTCTTAAGACTGGGCCAGCTCTCGGCCCAATAATGGCACATTCATGGCAAAGTTGATCAATCTTTAATGGCAGTCAAGACTAAAATCTCATAAGTGGGCTCAAAATGTCGACAACTTTTTAGAAAACTAAAATTTGCGCAAACGAGCATACTATTGTATTTGAAGTCGCTGATTACGAATCCGATATCAGATTTTGAAAATTCAAAATGGCGGATCCAATATGGCGGACATGGAAATAAAAAATCGACTGAATTCACTTAAAACTTGTTACTCAGGGGTTTTCGGGGTCGCTGATTACGAATCCAATATCAGATTTTGAAAATTCAAAATGGTGGATCCAATATGGCGGACACCATTTTTTAAAATTCATCAGATTCACTTAAAACTTTTTACTCGGGGGTTTTCAGGGTCGCTGATTACCAATCCGATTTCAGATTTTGAAAATTCATATTAGCGGATCCAATATGGCGAATGAAGTTTTATGAAATTCATCGTTTTCATTTGAAACTCGTTACTAAAAAGTTTTTGCTGATTACGAAAAACTTTTGAAACGATAATAAATACAAAATTTTCCCCCGCAGTCAGTTGTTAAATATACTACTTTACTTACGACCCCAGAGTTTACCATGTGGAGGTATGCGGTCGGATTTTACACTTTTTCATTTATTTTGTTTTTTTAATATTTTTTGTTGTTTGTTCTTATATTGGATCCGCCATTTTCAAAACCGATATTACATTTTTAATCTACTACATCAATAAATCCCAAGTAACAACTTTTAAGTAAATCTGATAAATTTTTTAAAATGGCGCCAGCCATATTCGAACCGCCACATTGTATTTTAAAAATCTGATGCTAGATTCGTTATCAGCGACCCCGAAAACCGTCAAGTAACGAGTTTTAAATGAACCGGACGAGTTTTCAAAAATGTCGTCCGCTATATTGGATCCGCCATTTTGAATTTTTAAAATCGGAAATCGGATTCGTAATCAGCGACCCTGAAAACCCCCGAGTTACGAGTTTTAAATGAATCGGACGAGTTTTTAAAAATGTCGTCCGCTATATTGGATCCGCCATTTTGAATTTTTAAAATCTGAAATCGGATTTATAATCAGCGACCCTGAAAACCCCCGAGTAACAAGTTTCAAGTCAATCCGATGAATTTTTTAAAATGTCCGCCATATTGGATCCGCCATTTTAAATTTTCAAAATCTGATATCATATGTGTAATCAGCGACCCCGAAAACTCCTGAGTAACAAGTTTCAAGTGAATCGGATGAATTTTTGAAAATGTCGTCCGACATATTGGATCCGCCATTTTGAATTTTTTAAATCTGAAAACAGATTCGTAATCAGCGACCCCGAAAACCCCCGAGTATCAACTTTTTTTTTTTTTTTGCTTAGGGAATTTTGGGAAATCTGTTTACAGATACCTTGGATTCCGCACTCCAAGGTTATGTGGGGTTGGTAAAATAAAAAAAAGGGAATTTAAAAAAAAGGATAAATAAATAAATGTTATAATAAATTTAATAAACTGGCGACCTACTACCAGCCCGACCCACTAAAACCCGTAACCCTTCTTTTGGAGCCCTTTACCCTCCCTCGGAACTGTCGTAAGACTTTAGCCTTCGAGGGAGGCGCTCCAACTCTATCGCTGCTGCGACTTTGTTCTGTGTCTGCGGTTCTCCTGCGTCAATAGTTAAAAAATTTAAAACTATTTCAATATAAAAGCGGAATTAACAGCACAACAACAATAAAAAACAAAAATTTTAAGAAGTTTAAAAAGTCAAAAGATAAAATTATAAACGGATATATAAAAAAAAATAAAAATAAACGCGTACAAAATATTGAAAACATAAAATTGTACAAAGATGAATAAAAAAAACAAAACAAATTAAAAAAAATGTATAGGGACAAATAAATCACAAAATAAATTAATAAAAAACAAACAAACAAATTAAAAGCTGTTTAAATTACGCTTTTTGGCGGCCGTCGAGATCCTTCCCCGACATAACCGAGATTATGAAGTTCTCGACTTGCCGCCAATTCTCTTCCGACTGGGTCATCAGCGATACCATATTCTCCGGTGTAACTTGACTGTTTACACCTTCGAACATGGCCCGCCTCTCCAAGTCCCATTTTTTGCATGAGAAGAGGGTGTGCTCCGCGTTGTCCTCAGGGAACTGGCAATATGCACACACCTCGTTCTCGCGTAATTTAAAGCGACACAGGTACGAGTTAAAACACCCGTGACCTGTGAGCGCCTGAGTCAAATAATAGGAAACCTGACCGTGTTTCCTATTTATCCAGGTGGCGAGTGCCGGGATAAGGCGATAGGTCCATCGACCTTTTCCCTCACCATCCCATCTTTCCTGCCATCTTTCTATGAGCCTGTGCCTCGCTTCTTTGCGGATCAGGCCCTTGCTTGGTCTTAATTCCTCATCCCAGGAACTGCTTTCTTTAGAAAAGAGAAACATTTCTTCCCTTTCCCTCGCCAAGAGATCTGCTGGCGGGACACTTGCAAGGACCTGCACAGCACTCGTAGATACCGTCTTATATGCAGAGATGATACGCGTTGTTATCGATCTCTGCGCCGACAGTATCTTTTCACAGATGGTAACACATCTTTTACTCCTCAGGGATGGGGCCCACGCTGGTGCTGCATAGAGCATTTTAGCGTGGGCTACACTCGCCACCAGTCTTCTTTTTTGTTCACGGGGTCCGCCAACATTTGGCATTAACCGTGAAAGATTAGCCGCACACTCGATCGCCTTATTCGACGCCGTAGCCATGTGGTGGTGGAAGTTTAACCTTCCATCCAACTCCACACCAAGGTATTTAATTTGTTTACTCCACTTGACCTCGAATCCGTCTATCACGATTCGTGGGAGCTCATAACCACGTCTGTCTGTGACTAGCAGTGCCTCGGTCTTTTCCAGGGCCATTTCAAGACCTCTGGTATCCAGCCAGCTTTTTGCTAGTCGCAGACATTCGTTCACCAATGTCCCAAGAGCCTCCTCACTCTCGGCAGTGCACACGAACAACGCGTCGTCCGCAAAGCCGATGATCATCGCACCTTCGGGCAGATCCATTCGCAGAAAATCATCGTAAGATACATTCCATACAAATGGACCCACCCTCGAGCCTTGAGGAGCCCCACGCTGCATCTCTTCCCTGAGAGTGCAGGTGTCTCCCTCATATATAACCCACCTGTCGCTAAGATAATTATCCATTATCCGCAACAAGTAGGGCGGCATGTTTTTCTTTTCCATCGACTCGATGAGATCTTTCCATCTTGCGGAATTAAACGCGTTGCGTATGTCAATTGCTACCAACGCGCAGAAGCTCTTCTTTTTCCCAGGTCCCAATTTGTTTTTTCCTGCTTTGGCTATGTCCACAACTGCCTGGATGGCATCAACTGTGGACTTGCCTTTACGGAAACCAAATTGGTAATCGGATAGACGATTCTCTTCGGTCAAATGGCCCTGCATTCTCTGGAGAACCATATCCTCTAGAAGTTTACCCATCGTATCTAGCAGGCATATAGGCCTGTACGATGAAACCTTATCTAGAGGTTTTTCACCTTTCCTTAGGAGGACTAACCTCTGTCGCTTCCAGTCGCGGAAGAACTCTCCTCTCTCAAGGCAAAGATTGAAGCATCGAAGCAGAATCTGGGGTGAAGTGTCGATTACCAACTTTAGGATCTCGTTACTTATCCCATCGATTCCAGGCGCCTTGCCTGTTTTTAATCTTTTGCCTGCTTTTTTCAGTTCACTAAGTGTGAAGAGTTCTTCCTCTTCGACTTTGCAAAAACTCCAGTCCCTTCTAAGGTATGGTTCTGCAGGAGGAAACAAAGAACTTATTATCTTTCTGACCCAATCGGGATTGTCCAGGCCGGGGTCTTTTGCCTCGTCACTAATTTCTTAGTTACGATTTTAAAAGCCAGACCCCATGGGTCCTTATCGACCTCCTCGATTAGGTCCTTCCAGCTACGGCGTCGCGACTTGCGGATCTCTTTCTTGAGGACCTTTTTCGCCTCCTTGAAAGCCTCTTTCAGCAAGGGATCTCCCTTAGAACGGGTATATGTCCTTCTTGCTTTGAGGCATTCCTTTCTCAAGGAGGACAGTTTTTCTGACCACCAGTGCAAGGATTTTTTCCTTGGAAAAGCGCCTTTGCGACGTGGCATCGACGCATTGCAAGCGGTGACGATTATATTTCGCACCGCTCGCACCTCTCCATTTAGACTTTTCGGCCTCCTCACCCAACCAGAATCCTCAATTAAGATAGATTCTTTTAGGGACCGGCTGAACTTCTCCTTGTCGAGTTTCTTAATGTTCCACGAGAAGGTTTTGCGACTAGGAGCTTCCTGTCTCTTTCCTCCTCGTGTGTCTCCCATTGAGACTGAGAACTCAATGTACTGGTGGTCACTTGCTGTATATTCCTCAGAGACCCGCCAGTCGCTTATGCGGCTAAATATATTAGACGATGCTATCGTTAGATCTATTATCGATCCGATCGCACCTCGTCTAAACGTCTATGTTTTTCCCCGGTTTACAACTAATAAATCGTTCTTGGAGATCATTTCTCCAATCAGAATTCCTCTCTTGTCGAGCCTCGTCTCACCCCACTCTGGCGACTTTGCATTAAAATCGCCAGTGATGATGACATCCAGCTTGGATTCTATGAGGCTCGATTCTAGGTCTTCTATATTGGCTTCGAAGGTGGTCAGCGGGTCGTTGGGTGAGAAGTAGCAGCTATACATACGTATGTTAGCCACCTCTATCCACACAAACCCGCTGCTTGTCTCCAAGAACTTGTCAACCCGCAATTCTGGGTTGCACAGCTTGATGGCGGCTCTCTTCGCCTTATCCTGATACCAAGGTGCGAGGTCGCTTCCTTGATACTGCTCACTGCAGAACAGGATATCCACCTCATTTTCCCTAGCTGTTTGCATCAGGAGCACCTGTGCATCCTTACTTGTATGCAGGTTGACTTGAAGGAGCTTTAAGGATTTGCCCTTTTAAGTTTCTCCAGTTCCTCCTTGTAAACCGGGCAGGAAATTCTTCCAGGGATATGGTTGACTTCCGTTTTTCCCAAATCTGTACACGTTATGCACTTTGGCTTGTCATTAGTACACTTTTTGGAGAAGTGTCCCGCTTCGCCGCATCTCCGACAGTTTTTTGTTCTGTCGGGGCCCTTGCAAATTCGGGTCACGTGTCCATAGGCTAGGCACTTTTGACATCTTGTCACTTCTAAGTGCGTTCGGATGGATGCATTTATCCAGCCAATACGCACTTTGCCCAGCTTAAGCAGACTCTCGCTGTCCGTTTCATTCAAGCGTACTAGTGCCACTTTCGTACCACCAAAACGTGTCAGAAGTCGGCAAGTCACCTCTAATTCGGGCTTTTGCAACTTCTGCTTTAAGACGGTTAAAACGTCCTCCTCTAAAGTTGTTTCGACAAGATCCCGAATTTCGAGGGTCTTTTTACTGACAAGAGCCGTAACCTCGGCCTTGTCCAGAAGAACGGAGGTAAGATTCTGAGCGAACTTTGAAGTTTCCTATTGGAGACAGTTTCAAAGTCTTTTTCGTTTTCAGGCTTATTTGCCACAGTTGCCTCCGAATAAGAAGCAACCCTGGCCGAAGCAGCCTTACTCACCTCCGTCTCCATAACAGTAGGGTTTGCCTTGGTCTCCTTGCTCTTAACCCTCTTACCCTTGGGAGTGGTCACAGAAGAATCAGTCTCCGGACCTTCAAACTCTCTAGGGCGCTTCCTTGGGTCGATGGACTTGCTCTCGCTGGATGTGGCGTGCGACATCGATCTAGGAGTTTCGGGATTCGACCTTGGTTTGCTTGGGCTAATGAAGGGCTTAGGTATAAATCGCAGGTTTCTGCAAAGCACCTCGTGCACCTTCTCCATTGCCACCATTCCATCCTTAACATCCTTGCTAATGTTTTTTTGCTTTTTGCAAGCACGCCACATACTATCCAGTATTATTGGGATCAGATCGACCTGTTCTAAAACATTTTCTTCGAATCTGCTAAGTCCCACATCCTCAGAATTTTTTATTTGGCTCCCTCCAAAATCCTTGGAGCCGTCTGCACCGACTACCGGGGCTTGAACCCGATCAGAATCGGTGACGGGATTACCCTCATTTGAGGTACCCGCTTGGAGTAATTTATTTGAATCTTTATCCATTTCATTCATTTTTTTTTGGTTTTAGAATCAGGGAACCACCCTGTTGGTTGCCCTTTAGTGAAAAGCCCCGCCACCACGGCAAGGTCTACCGAACATATCCATGATGTCAATCATGTCTGGCAGTGGATAAGCATCCACTTCTCCCAGCACATCAAAGACATCGATGATGTTCGGTAGTGGACAACCATCGGCGGGGCCCGAGTATCAACTTGTGGACAAATCTGTGTGTTTTTGTAGCCAAAAATCTGCTTGCGTCTATACACGTCATCGACAGTTTGAGCCCACCTGCACCATGACGTGTATACACGTCATCGACTGCCAAGGGGTTAATGACACATTAGTGGCACTTTAATGGCAAACATTTTGTATCTTTGATGACAAATTGTAATTGCCAGAATTGGGGCGTAGCTTGGCTCAATAATGGTACAATATTGGAAAAGTTGATCAATCTTTAATGGCAATATTCAGTTGCCAGTGATGTGACGAAGATCGGCCCATTAGTGACACTTTAATGGAAAAATTTTTTTTGCCTGATGGCAAATTATAATTGCCAGAATTGGGACGTAGCTTGGCCCAGGAATGGCACATTAATTTCTATCATTTTATATCTATGATGGCAAATTATAATTGCCAATATTGGGACGTAGCTCGGCCCAATAATGGCACAGTATCGGCCAGTGTAGTGTAGCTTATAAGAACCCTTTTGTTTCCTCGACTTCACGTCAGAGTAGCAGAGTGGTCAGAGTGTTAGGCTGTGGTGCGTCAGGTTCAGGTATCGATCCCCGCGAGCGGTAAGAATTTTTCAAATATTTGTAAGTTTGAGATTAATTTAGGGAAATAAACTGTATAAATATTATGAATTAATTAGTTAATTAAATAAAAAATTTTTTTTTTTAAATTTTGTCAACACTGGAGAGTAATGGCAGCCAATAATGCGCCATTAATGTTTACCGAGAATCGGCCGAGAATTGGCTGCCGACGGCCTACCGCGGTTAACCTTCCGACAGTCAGGCCACTATTGTTTGCCAAGAGTAGGCACTGACTATGCCGTCACTGGGCCAGTTTTGGGCCGTTTTTAATTTCGCACTTGGGTTGCTTCAATATTGCTACTCGGGGGTATTTGGGGTCGCTGATGACAAATCCGATGGCAGTTTTTCAAAATTCAAAATGTCGGATCCAGTATGGCGGACAAGATTTTAAAAAATTGCTTGAATTTGCTTCAATGTTGTTACTTTGCACTTTTCGGGGTCGCTGATTGCGAATCAGATGTCAGATTAAAAAAATTTTCAAAAATCAAAATGGCGGATCCAGTATGGCGGACAAGATTTCAAAAAATTGCTTGAATTTGCTTCAATATTGTTACTTAGGGGTTTTAAGGGTCACTGATTACGAATCTAATTTCAGTTTTTAAAAATCAAAATGGCGGATTAGATACAAAATTTTTTGAGGTCGTTGAGTACGGAGAGAATTTTAGATTCAAATTTTATTACTAGTTTGTTACTAAAATTAAACTTTTTATTTTATTATTAATTTCAGATCCTAATTTTTATATAAAAAATAAATTATACAAAAAATTTAGAATAAAAATATGATCTGAAATTAGTTACAAAATTATACAAATGAATTTCGATACACCAGAATGACAATAACAATGGTACAAATAAAGAGTTTTATTAAAAATTATGAAAATTAATCTATTCATTTGGCGATTCTTTGTGGATTTAAAAACATATTTTCTACAAAATTGAGCATGATTATTTTGTTTCTACTATTTTATCAATAAAACTTTAACTGACATCAGATTCGTAATTAGCGACTCCAAAAACCTCCGAGTAGCAGTTTTGAAGCAAATTCAAGCAATTTTTAAAATCTCATCCGCCATTTTGAATTTTAAAAAACTGACATCAGATTCATAATCACCGACCCCGAAAACCCCCGGATAACAATATTGAAGCAAATTCACGCAATTTTTTAAAATCTTGTCCTCCATATTGGTCCGCCATTTTGAATTTTCAAAATTTTTAAAATCTGACTTCTGATTTACAATCAGCGACCCCAAAAACCCCCAAGTAACAATATGAACGCAAATTCAAGCAATTTTTTAAAATCTTGTCCGCCATATTGGATCCGCCATTTTGAATTTTGAAAAACTGACATCGGATTCGTAATCAGTGACCCCGAAAATCTCCAAGTAACAGTTTAGAAGCAATTTTGATAAAATTTTAAAAAAATTTGAAATTTGTTCAAAAATTTGTCGGCCATATTAAATCCACCATTTTTAATTTTTTAAATCTGACTTAGGATTCGTAATCAACGACCCTAAAAACATAAAAAAACGAAATGTTGTTAAAAATTATTCATTAAATGTTAATGAAATGTATAGTTTGTTACATAACTGTTTTTTTTAAAAACAGTCAAGGTTTATTCTATTGTTTAAAATAAATATTACAACTTTTTGTAATTTACTATTTTTTTAATTGTAGTTACATTCATTCGGAATAGAAAGCAATTTAGTGCAAATTAATTGGTTAATTTTTATAAGAATTACATAAAATTTTCTAAGTGGGACATATATGTCCCGGAGTCACGAAAGGGTGAAGTGCCCGAAATGACATGCTCTCCGTTTTCAATCATATCTCGGAAATAAAAGGAGATACAAAAACAACTTAAATACCATTAGAAAGCTGATTAATTTTTGCGTAAAATAAGCCGTCTTTGAAGTCATTTCGTTAACTATTTTTTGAGTTGTAGACTGAGAAAGAAAAAAAATTATCTTTTCTCATTTTTGTCTCTTGATTTCAATTTTTTCAAAAATTTAGATACAATTTTTCTAAAAACACATAAATCTTCGTTAGAATTTCAGCTTTAAAATAAGCTTTCGAAAATTAAAAAAGGTTAATCTGTCTTCGATTTATCAATAAAAGTGAGAGGCCGTGATTCGACCCATTAGTGCATTGAAATTTAACTGTGACGACTTGATTCTGGCTTTGCGCGGCGCGCGGCAGTGAATGAGAGAGAAAGCAGGGGCGAATTATAGATTTTTAAAAAAGTTGATATGATTGAAAAAGTGATGGCATGTTTTTTCCTAGAGTCGAGTGTAATCGTCCTGATTCTCGTGGACGGTAGTGTATTTCCTTGTGGAGACTACTATATTTGTTTTCTCTGGGTTTACAGAAAGTCCAGTCAGACTGCACCAATCCTTGACAGTTTTAAGTGCACCTTCTATAAGCTTCAAGAGGGTCTCAATTGAGTGTCCTCTTATAATTATAAAGATTCATATCCCTTTTGCAAAATAACCAGATATATACCGTCCCCCCTGAGGCCTTAAATGGTCTGAAAGTGCCTATTGCCCAATCAATTCCTTCCGGAGTCACAACTTTGGCTGCTAGTTTTCAGTGTTTCCGATTTCCTCGACCTCTACTTGGTCCCACACCATAGTTATTCTCTAATCTTTCTCTATAGTCCGGGAAGTTTACTTCCATCAGATACTTTAGACACTTCTTTTTATCCTGGGCATAATGCCCATTAGGTAACTTAATGGTAGTTAATTTAACCATTGGGTCTCTAGCTAGTACCTTATGGAGTCTTGATGTTTCTGGTACTCTTTCTATTTCCTCGCAAAAGATCCTCTAGCTGATACCCCGTGCCTTCTCTACCTCTTTCTGGTAAGAATTAGGAGCAGCATGATATTCATCCTATGTTTGCTGATTCTTTCGTTTCTTGGCTTTATTGAAAAGATTTCTTACTGTTTTCCTATGTCCTTCCAAACAGGAGAAGCTACACAGCTTCTTTCAAAGGAGCAGATAATCGAATCTCGCAGATATTCCGCTGCGAGTTCCAACTCTTTATGCGTTCCATAAGAGGTGGGAAAGTCTTCCATAGAGGCCTTGAGGTCCTGAATATATGAAGCCCAATCAGTACTCCTAGGATTACGTCTCAATTTATAGTCCGAAAGGGAATCTTTATCAGACACCCTCCAGTCCCTCACACCATGCCACACAGACTTGGAACAGATCATCATATCTAACAATTCCTTTCTGTTAACAGTAACGAAAGTTACCCTGATTTAAAATTTTTAAATCTGTATCTACCAGAAAATCCAAAAGTCCTTTGCCTCTGTCCTTAATGTCAGTTCTACCCTATACGACATGGTGCGCATTGGCATCACAACTTATTATCAAAGGGAGACTTTGCCGTTGACAGTAATCTATCAACTTCTCCACCTCTGTAGGTGGTGCGGGTTTATCCTCCGATCCTAGAAAATAAGCGGAAGATACTACAACCTCCTTTTTATTTCCGTTCTTTTTCAAGTACTTAGCCTTAACAATTTATAAGTCCCTAGTAATTAATTCCAATAGAGGGAAAGCGTCTAGACCTTTATAGATCAGGCAAGCCCTTGGAACTGGTTCATGTGGTAATCTGACTAGCTCTCCAAAACCATTTAGTCCTCTGATTCTCCACTTGTAAACCCAAGGTTTGCTTGTTTCCTTGTAAATCATGGATCGCTAACCTTAATTGGTCGAGATGTTCCTTTGTCATCACAACCCTCGGATAGCCCTCCGCAATGATCGCCTCAGCTAATGACGTTCTTGCTACCTAAGAAAAAGATGAGATTCTTACATGTGGACCCTTCAACTTCTTCTCAGGCATGCTTTGAGTACGGGAAGCCTCATCCGAGTTCTGTCGTCTTTTCGACGACCCTGTCCCCGACAACCCTCCCCCTCCTTAGCAATATTCTGAGAAGAGTCAACAGAACCCGATTCCGTCCCCTGAGAGGCACTAGCTCGAGTCCGTTTCCTTTTTCTCTTATCAGCACCACTTGGTCTTTTCCCATCAATGGCAAGATTACTCAAATGTTGCTGAACTCTGTCCACTTGTTGCATGGTTGGGTCTCCTGCGGTCCTCACGCCTGCTCCAAGCGTATCAACAACGCCAGCATTGTGATCCCCCAAAGGGGGCTCTACAACAGTTACGTGTTCGGAATTTTCGTTGCTTTTATTTTCTGTAGTATCCATCTTTGAACCCACAAGAAAAGAGGAAAGAAGGACTATCCTTAAAGAGCCTCAATTTAAGGATAAGGTTAATTACATCCGAGAGGTCGCCTGGCATCTCAGAGTCTCGTTTAAGAAACCTTTATTCTGAGCCCCACTATGGGGACGGGCCCCTCCTGTAACACAACCGTTCCCGAGCTTTACGAGAGCTATGTTATGCCCAGCGATGGTCGTCCACAATCCACCCTACAGCCCGGAAGAACCCGAAGTGTTTGGTAACACTGGTATCATTCATCCATGGACACGAGTTCATCACGGATTGGGTGGCAGAGACTCGCGTCTCAATCGCCATGGCTCAGCCAACAAAACCATGGAAGGGTTTCTTCTTAGTCAGATTCTGCCAGCAGGAAATCTTCAGGATGGACCTACGGTTAAGCCTCTGTTCATCCCGTCTCTCTCGATGACCCCTCTAAATCACCATTCCCTGGGATACTACCCAGCAAAACATAGTAGATTCGGTTTCTTGAGCGGCCCAACAATTTTGAAGGGTTCGCCCCCTCAGTCCCCACGAGAGATATCGATTCATATGTAGACATAATTCGAAATTAAAGATATTCATAAAAGTAAAATAATTTTTAAACTTAATATATGATAGTTAAGCAAATGGTAGATTACATTTTAAAAATTAAAATTAAAATAAAACTCATAAAATACGAATCAGTGATGTAACGGTTAAAACATAGTACATTCCTCAATAACTAATAAAAAAGACCCACCTGCGAAATTAATCTATCAAAATAATATGAAAATTAATTTCATAAAGCAAGGTAATGGAAAAATTTTAAAAGCAATTGTATTGATCTGGATTAACGTCTATTGTGCGAAAGACATCCATCTACTAACAAGTTTTACTAACTTGTTTCGGGGGATTTTAAAATACTAAAACGAAGTTTCTTAAGAGTAGTAGTTCTCAAGTAATGAACAAATTTATAACAAAATAGTCATTTGAATAGTAAGAGGACTAATGATAGAGCAGCCAATGTTTTTAACTCCGACCAGTCTGGTTTTAACTTGGAAATGCACAATTCTGTTCTATTGCTTGATTCCCGCAGGTATGGTATGGTTCAACCATTAGATGTTGTTTTTTTCAGGTCTTGGAAGAATTTCATTCATCATTTCTCCGAAAAAGTCATTCTCTACGATTATGATTGCGGCTTGCATCAACGAGACAATGTAATAACCCTGGTAAAAATTCCGGATTAAATACGGACAGATTAGTACGGTAAGGTGCAAAGATGCCTTCTTAGTTTGAACGCGTGTCGCACTGATGTTTCCATGGAAACATATGAGTGTGACACGTTCAAACTAGGAATGCATCTTTGCACTCTACTGTACGTATTAGTCCGAAAATTGTACGAAAAAGGTCCGAAAATGATCCGCGCTAGTCTGATATCAATCCGAACGAAAACCTGAATCCGAAAACACTCCGGAGTAATCCTGAATGTCTACGAATTCAGTCCGTTATTAGTCCACAACAATCCAAATTTATGACCGTTGAAGAATTCTACCAAAATAAGTACGGAATTATCCGATATCAATATGTAACGAATACGGAATCAGTCCGCAACAATCCGAGTTTAATCTAGTTAAAAAAACTTAATCTGCAAAATGTCCGGAGCAATCCGATCTCTGTAAGCAAGAAATCCGGTATTAGTCCGCAACAATTTGAAATTAAGTGTGGCAAAATCCTATTCCGAAACAAATACGAAACAATCCGAAATATGTATGTTAAGAATCCGGTAATAGACGGACACCCGAATCATATTATATTCCTGGTAAAAATTTCGGACTAATTCGGATTAAATCCGGGTATATTAGTGTGAATTAGTCCGATAATTGTACAGAAAAGATCCGCGTTAATCTAACATCAATCCGAGTGAAATTGTGAATCGTAAATCAGTCTGGAGTAATCTTAAATGTCTATGAATTAAGTCCGTAACTATTACGCAACAATCCGAAATTATGTCCGTCAAAAAACTCATCTAAAATAAAAACGAAATAATCCGAAATCAATATGTAAAGAATACGAAATCAGTCCGCAATAATCCGAATTTAATCCAGTTAAAAGATTTAATCCGAAACAAGTATGGAACAATCCACAATCTGTATGCAAAGAATCCGGTAATAGTCAGCGTCAATCCAAATAATATAGATCAAAACACCCCAGTCCGAAAATAAGTCTTATTAAATTAAAGGAAATTGTAAATATATATAATCCACAGACAGTTCAAAACAATCCATTTCAAAGACATAATTCAGAATGATTTTGGTATAATATTGAATTTGTATATTAAAAACAATTTGTATTAAATGCAGATAAATTCAAACTATAATTATAATTTCGTATGACAAAAACCTGACCAAAACCAGATTAATTCCGGATTTAATAATTTCACATTTGCAAGTTGCGTATTATCAGACTAACTTTGGACTAGATCGGACTAATTCCGGATTCACTAGTTATACACAAACCGCATTGAGTTTAAATTTATCCGGACAAATTCCGAGCGACAAAAACCTGTCCATAAGCAGACTGTTTCGAATTAGCTGCGGATTCACTGGTTAAACCAACCGGATTACTTCTGCTAGTCGCATATGATCTGACTAACTGCAGACTAAACCGAACTAATTACGGATTCAATAGTGATAAAAAACGGTATTGATTTCAAACTTAATTCATGGTGAAAAAACTCCACAATAAACCGTACTGTTGCGGACAATTTCCGGATTAGTCTGAAATCGGTCCCACTTTTTATTCAGGGTATTTACTTATGGTAAATAAAATATTTCATTCTGCAGTCATAATTTGTTTTTACAAATTTACTAGTATTATTAGTTATCTTGTTTCAATGTTAAAATTAACACTGATGTGTTAGTTTCTTGTCATTTCTTTTCGTGGCACTTGATAAATTCTTTTGTGAATTTGAACTCCCATGCGAGCGTGGTAAAGTGGTTAGTGTATTCGATGTCGGTGCGATTTAATGTTAGATAGGTGTAGGTTCGAATGTGTAACTTGTATAATTATTTTTTATTAACATTCACTAAATTGTCCGGACTAACTTTTGACTGTTTCGGACTAATTCCGGATTCACTAGTTAAAATTAACTGATTAATTTCTGACTTCATCGGACCAACTCCGGTTTTACCAGCTGTTCACAAACCGTATAGAATTCGGATTTTTCCGGATTAATTTCGGGTGACAAAAACCTGACCATAAACCGCATTGTTTCGGACAAATTTCGGATTAGTCCGAAATCTGTCCGGTTTTTTAACCAGGGAAAGCTTCAATATCTTATCCACAATCAGTTCTCATCTCCTCGATTTCAAAATTTAGTAAAATACCCATGGTATAAGAGCACAAGATCTTTGTATTTTACCCATTTCAATTTAGAATATCACTACTGCAAGCAGTATATCTAAGAAGATTGCTTAAGCGTACATCGCGATGTTTTAATAATTAAAAAAACAATTAAAGAATAAAAAAATAAAATAAAAAACTAAAAAAAAGTATAAAAAATGAAAAACTGAAAAAACTAATGTAAAGTGCTTAATCTTGCATTTCTAATTTTAAAAATCTGTCCCTAATTTGTTATCAGTAACCCCAAAAACCCTTGAATACCAAATTTTTAAGTATTCATCGATTTCTTAAAAATTTAATCCGCCATATTGGATCCGCCATTTTTAATTTTGTAACTCTGACCTCAGATTCGTAATCAGCGACCCAAAAAACCCCTAGATACAAAGCTTTATTAATTTTCGTCAATTTTTTAAATTTTTCGATTAGCCATTTTGAATTTTCTAAATCTAACCTCATATTTGTAATCAGCGACCCCGAAAACCCCTAGATACCATGTTAGGGGTTTTTTCAACTTTAGGGGGGGGGTTCACTCTCTAAATCATCGTCATTTCCCTTATAAAAAAATACGTATCTCTTATTCTTGCGAGTTCTAAAAGTGTGCCAAGTTTCATTCAATTTTGTGAACATAAAACAAAATTTTATCATTTAATTAAGTAAGATGTCTATTTAGACATCTTACGTTTTAGAATTTTTTTAAAGTACGCACGTAAAAAACATAGACTGTCCAAACTTTTATCTTCTAATCTAATTTCTAATCTAATTCTAATACTATATTGAAAGGATCCTCAATCAATTTATTTACTTTTTTAACATCCTGCGCAGTAGTTTTCTATGAGTTTCTCGAATGCGCAATACATTTTTTTGTCCAACCTTGTTATAAAGGCCTTTCTCTAATAGATTCCCAAAAGTCTGCATTGCGTCGGTTGCTATGGTAACATATGCTAAAATTAACGCAACGGAGTCATTCGCAGACAAACGCAGAGTTTTGGGAACCTATTGGAGAAAGTCCAATTTCCTGTACGGGATCGGGTCGAAATCCTTTAAGGGGACACCTAAGTGGAAAAATGACAAAAAAATCGATTTTTTTATTTGATTTTCTAAAAGTAGACTCAATTAGGAATAGAACAAGACTTTTTAAAACCTTTTCTAAAGAGTAGAAAAAATCTGATTACATGATTCTAAATACCATGAGTTGTTAGTATTTTTTCTTTTTTTGTTTCTCCTGTAAAAATTGTTTTTTTCCAATTTTTTACTTTCGGTACACTTTTCTCCGAATCTACTAAACCGATTTGTAATTTTTTTCTTTTACTTTGTTCAGTAAGGTTCCAAGAATACGAATAAAAAGTTTAACATCATTTTGATTTGTACAAACGGAGATATGAGTCAATGAATCAGAGAAAATGGGATTTTTATTTTGCTTTTAGTATAAAGATTCATAAAAAAGTTTCTATTGAAGATAACGTCGTATTACTTCTTATTCATATAATTGATTATATTTGTAATCGAATGAAAAAAGGGCGAACGCAATTGGAATAATAGTTTTCGAGAAAAGTGTACCGAAAGTTGACTCTTTTTGCATTGTTTTTAGGTGACTTGGGTGTCCCCTTAAGGATCCTGTACGTGGATTTTAAGCTGGTCGGATACGTAAAAAAACAGTAAAAAAAGGTTTCAAATTATTAAATTAATTCGACACTTCCATTAAAATCAAATATTTGTAACAAATACTTAGTTGTTAATTTAAATCTGGTCCGAAATACAAAAAATTATTACACAAAATCAAAAATGAATTTAGGCTTTAGTTTATTTTTCTCGAGAATTATAACAAATTAGGATCCAATTATAATAAAAAATCATAACAAAATATTATTTCAATAAATTTACCATTCGAACCACTCTCGCACACTAAGAATGTTTATACAATAAAAATTTACGTTGATTCGAAGTCAAGATTTTGTTAAATCACACCAACCGCTACAATTATAAATTTAACAATTAACAAAAATCACAAATTATTCCTTTCCTTTATATCCTTTTTTATAAATTCATACCTCTATAGAGGTAGAAAAATTTAATGGAAGCCTAGGTATATATGCTAGCGCCACCACTGGAATTTGCATGGCAGTTTATCTCGCCGACGTCTTCTAGCGCCTTACATGGCGCGAGCACTTTCCGCTAGAATGCAACATAACCTCAAATTTCTGTTGCATAAAGTGTCAAAGGTGTTTGTTTTTATTTTTAAAGTAAAAGTAAATGTTTGCTTGTAGAATATTGTGGCATTTAAAAACAATAATAGTAAAGAATTCTAAGTATTTATATATTTCTAATTGTATTAAATTTAAATATAAATTAATTATTGCATTATAAATTTCTTGTTCATTCGTTAATTTATACACTTATTTATAAAAGAATTTTTAGTATATGAATGTCTTATTCAACCTCCAAGAAAATTTTTAAATATATTTTAAGTAATTAATCTAACGATTTATCACCAAGAATAACAATAAATACTTTTTGATGGATCAAATATATTATTAATTTCTCTCCATTCGAATTAGAAAACATAACCTCAAACTGGATTTATTTTTTCTTTATTTTTAATTGACCTGACAGAAAATATTTACTGATTTTAAATAGGAACTTAATTTTTGCAATTATTATTATTATTATAAAAAAATTGGTTAATTTCAAAAATTTTAATTTTAATGTTTAACATGTGTAACTATTTTTGACACTGTTACTCTAAAGAAATAAATAATTTTTTATGGAAATTTAATAATAATTTATTCTTAAAATTTCCACATTTAAAAAACAATTTTATACAGCAAATAATGATCAAAATTATTATTAGGCTTGGAATTAAGAAAAGGTTACCGTTTTTCTAAATTAAAATCTTACCATAACTTTAAACGAAACGTGTATTTACTCTTCAAATACGTTAAAACTTCATTGTTCGCAGATAATTAGTAAATGTTTTTTATATGTACACGATTTTTTTTAATTATATTCGTCAAAAGAAATGACATAGGAATCATTTTTTAATTCATGAAATAAAGAATTGGCAGGGTGAGGTTATGTTCATTCTAGCACTGCGAGCAGAATGCGAGAAAGGCGCTAGACTACAAAAGTGTTTCAAATGCTCTCAGCGCCACTACAGCGCAATGGAACGCGAGTGTGGCACCATGCTAGCGCCACCAAATTTTTCTACTAGGGATATCGAGCGTCGTGTTTTATATATAAAATCTCAGCGCGTCACACACAATTTAACAAAATTGAGGTCCCTCTTCGCAGCTATCGCGAAGGTTCCCTGACCACTGAGTTGCCAGCAAGTCTCGAGCGTTCGGCGCCATCTGTCGAAAAAAAAATCGCCAAAAAGCGCCAAATTTAAGAAACTGTATATCTGTCTCTCTTACTCCAATGTAAATTTTTCGTTCTTGGACCATTTTTACTGAAGGTGTAAATGCTTCCTATGTGAAAAAAAATTAGTTGACATGGAATGCGAAAATCGCCAAAAAAAGCGCCACGCGCCAAGCCGAAAAATTCGTCGCCATTTCACAAAAAAAAATCGCCAGTTTGGCGCAAAATCGCCAATACTGGCAACACATTTCACATTTTCCAAATTTACAGCAGAATAAGACTTTACATTTTCTCTCCCCACCATCACTCTGCTCTATACCTTTTCGTCTTATTAATATGAGTCACTCACATTCGCACCGTACATATTTTTTGACCTAAAAGAATGATGGGTTGGTTTAGAGAAACAACTGAGGAGTGTATTTTTTGAGTCTCGTCATATTTTCTTATTATGCATTTTTTATTTAACATATAAAACATTTGCAATGAAATAATAAACATTTATGCATTACCATTAGTATTTTATACAAACAAACTGTGTATATTTATGGCGAAATGATATTTTAACGAATTGTCCTTTGTCCGAATCAAGGTTTTTACTAATCGTCACTTTTAGAAATTGTCATTTTTATAAAATTCCATTATTACAAATTGTCTTTATTTTTTGCAAAGGGGCATTTCCACGATAAAAATTTAATTTTTCTGAGCGTCATGACATTGACAGGTGTATCTTTGATACATTATTCTATAAAATTAAAATCTAAATTGGACATTTTTTTATATTTCTTAATGCATCATAATTAAAAAAATTTACTTTAAAAGTAATTTAAAAAAAACTACAGCCTACTTAATCATAGTGATGCATGGACACAAATGGCAGCTTTTTCCTTGAAATGCTCAAAATTTTATTTTTACTAATTGTCATTTTTATCAACCGTTACTGTTGCGAATTGTGTTTTGACTAAATTAATTGACATTTTATCGAATAGACACTTTTCCGAATTGCCAATTATATAAATTGATAATTTTACAAATTGACAAATATGGATATTGTAGCAATGTCAATTATTCGTAAAAATGTCGTTTCGGACAAATAAATATTTGTACATATTACATTTAACAAAAGTGGCAATGTGTAAATATTTCGCTACAAAAACTGCTACGAATAACGCACGAGACATGTTAGTTCATTTTTTGCATAGACTTCTGTACCTAATTTTGCAAAGGCCGGTGCTGACTTTGCACAGCTTGTGCCACAGTTGCTCAAAGTCCACGAAAAATCATCATGGATTTCTTGCAACTTACGCATGGTGGTGTGTGTGCGTTTTTAGTACGTCTGCTCATGTGAAATTTAATTATTTTCAAAAATTATACGCAGAAATTGATTTAGGTTCAAAATTTTTTTTAAATTTCCATTAAAATTTCAATTTTCTTTATAAATAATAAAATTCTTAACTCCAAAATTCAATTATTTTCAAAATTTTTTATAAAATTCTTGTAAAAAATTTTAATTATTTACAAAAATTTCCCTCAATTCAATGAATTTCAATATCTACTATTTTAATAAAATTTTCCAAAATAATTCAATTATTTTAAAAAATGCTAATAAAATTCTACGCAAACATTTAATCATTATCATAAATATTAAAATTTTCCCAGAAATTCAATTATTTATCCATTTTTTCGCCAAAATTCAATTATTTTCCTAAATCGTAAAACATCGCAGAATTTCAAATTATTTTTAATACAATTTTAATCGAATTTCTCGAAAAATGGAAAAATTATTCTTAAAAAATTTTATTATAATACGTCAAAAGATTGACGGAAAAAATGAAAAATTATTCTTAAAAAATTTTATTATAATACGTCAAAGATTTTTTTTATATTCAATTATTGTTAATAATTATGAACTTTTTTATACAATTGTTTACAACTTTATTTAAAAATATCAATAGATAAATTAAAGTATCAATATTCATTAATCCTCTAGAAAAAATAATGTAGGGATATGTAATAGTTAAATTATGATGAATTCTCTGATTATAGGTACTAACTGAAAAATATAATAAGGAAATGAATTCGGCGTCAAAGTGAAATTAAATTCCGTAATCACCGCCCTAGATCTTTCTCATTGGTTTCTTTTCCCAAAGTAGAATGAAACTGAGGAAAATCTCTGCTGAGTTCAACCGGTTAACCGACAATTGAGTTCTAATCCTGCACTCAGAACAACAACACAATTGCACACAATTGTGACTTGATAAATCTTAATCGCAGCGAAAAAAAGTATACAAACCGCAACTAATATGATACCTTATATAAATGATCAGAAGTCAACTTGCTTATTCTGAACTGAAATATTTAAACTAAATTGGACAATACAAAAATACTTTAAAAATAACTACCAAATTTTTTATAAATTCAGAAAACCTTTTTAAGCATCTGCAGTGATTTAAATCCTCTCCTGGAAGGTTGATATATCCAGAGAGATAGAGATCCTTGTTATGCGTACTGAGATTGATGTTTAGTAAAATGTACAAACGATCTAACTGGTTGCTACTACACCGAATGGGTCGTAAAATGTATTGTATGTGAACTGACAAATTGCATGAGGAAACTAACTCACCAAGTGAGTGTAGATGGACCCTTTTTCATGTTTACAAACATTTTTAGATATTGAGCATCCAGTACAATGAAATGTTCCTTCTTGAAAAATTTGCAATATTCTTCCAAGTTCATTTTCTTGAAGCGATTTTATCAAAAGAGTTTTTCATTTATCAAAATTTATTTATTCATGGTCGAGTTCTTTCGTACAAATTGTACTCCATTACATTATTTCATTCCTTTATTTAATTAAAATATATAAATTAAATCTAGGTTGTTGCATTATATGGCTACGGAACGAATAATTTTGCTATTTTCTAGTGCTGATCCTCTTTTCCAAAAATACAATGATGATCTGGAGAAAATTCAAAAGACACTCTTAAAAAAATCCTTTGTTTCTGAATTTCAACACGGCTGCATGTCCAAAAGGTATATAATGGCCAACTTAACGTAGCTAACTCATTTTATTCAAGAATCTTTTAAGATGAGCTTTCAAGTAGATGTTGCTTACTTGGATTTTGCTAAAGCTTTTGATAAACTCCGGTTCCACTTAAAATGATCGATTTTTTAAACTTTGGATAAAATCAACGATGTAGCTAATTAGAGGCAGCAAACCTGTATATAAATATATCAAAGGGCCTAGCGGAGTAAGCATGCAAAATGTGCCCCCGCTCAAAAAAATTTGAAATTCTTGTTACATGTTGGCAACATTAAGATAAAATTTTTCACCAAATATTTTTTCAAAAAATGTATTTTTGTAAGAGTTATGAAGGGGGAAAGAAAAATCAAAAATTTGTTTTTTCTCGAAAACCACTGGATCGATTTTAATGAAATTTATACGTGTTTTATAAATTAATAAGAGGAATTTAAAAAAAAAATTTTTTTAAATTTTGCCCGAAAAAAACCCAAAAAAAAAATTTTTCAATTTTCAAAAAAAATTTTTTTGGTCTTATTTTGGAGATACTACTTTGGAATTTTTACAGAAAATTCTCCTAAATGTGTTCTTTTAAGAAATATTTTTGTCGATTTTTTTAATTGGGTACCACATAGTTTAAAAAATTAAAATCCTAGGTGGCGCATCATTCCGGCTGAAGCACAATGTATCCAGTCATTTTGAATTTTGAAAATTTAATATTACATTCGTACTGAGTGACCCCAGGAACGCATAATTACTGAATTTCAAGGAAATTTAAAAATAATCAGTTACTGGATACACTGTGCTTCATTCGGAATGATGCGCCACCTAGGATTTTAATTTTTTTAACTATGTGGTACCCAATTAAAAAAATCGACAAAAATGTTTCTTAAAAGTACACATTTAGGAGAATTTTCTGTAAAAATTCCAAAGTAGTATCTCCAAAATAAGACCAAAAAAATTTTTTTTGAAAATTAAAAAAATTTTTTTTTGAGTTTTTTTCGGGCAAAATTTTTTGAAATTTTTTTTTTTAATTCCTCTTATTAATTTATAAAACACGTATAAATTTCATTAAAATCGATCCAGTGGTTTTCGAGAAAAAACAAATTTTTGATTTTTCTTTCCCCCTCCATAACTCTTACAAAAATACATTTTTTGAAAAAATATTTGGTGAAAAATTGTATCCTAATGTTGCCAACATGTAATAAGAATTTCAAATTTTTTTGAGCGGGGGCACATTTTGCATGCTTACTCCGCTAGGCTTTTTCATTTCATTTCATTAAGTATATTATGTTCACAATGAATAATTTTCTTTGGTTCGTAAACTCCGGTTCCTAGCCAGTGAGCAGTAAAACATTTACGTTCGAGCAACGTTCCTGAATCGTCTAATGTTTGATAAATAACGTTCTTTTAACGTTTCTGGGACATGAAACGTTTCTTAAATGTTAATTTGTCAGAATAAAAAAAATTAAACGTTTTAGGAACGTTCTTCTAACGTAGATGTTCTTTTTGCCCTTTGAGTGTTTTCAGTGCCTTAAGGGTTCGGGTATTATTTATTTCATTTATTCTATAACTTTTTTAACATTCACAAATTGTTTAAATTGAAGTATTTAATTTTAAATTCCATATAGTAACCTCCACATTTAAAATTGGGTCGTCTACTTAGAGTGAGAAAGCTTAATTAATTAATCAATAATTTACTCAGAGCTTAAAAAATAAGTTTTAGCTCAAATACTTATTGATTAATTTATTTTGATACTAATCGATAAGATTTATAAGGAAAAAAATTTAATTTGAAAAAAATTTTTTCTTAAAAAGTAATTTTGTCAAAAGTGACTACATCCTGAAGAATCACCCAAATACGTTTACCCTCCTATTCAATGCGCTTGTACGTTCACCATTTGAATATGCTACATTAATATCGAATCCTTATACTATCTAACAAGCTCCCGTGCAGAAAAATGGTGAGGGCCCCCGGCGGGGCCCTCGTGGATTGCCCTCTTGCCATGTGGAACCCGCAGGGGCAATCCACGCGGACCCCTCGAAGGCGTGACATGCTTTCCCTCATGGGTGCCCTCGAGGAAAATTCTCATGGATTCCATATGGATTTTCCACGCGGTGCCCTCGTGGATTTCATAAAATGCCCTCAACTTTATTTTCAATTAAATTAATAAATTAATTATTTATTAATAACAAATTAGTCCAATTATTGATAAATAACATTCTTATTTAACAATTTTTACTTTTTTTAATTAAATCGTGACCAAAAAAAAAAAAAAAAAATCAGACGCACGCGGGAATTGAGCCTACGACCTACTGACTACCAGACAACACTCTTACCACTATGCTACGGGACCTACTTGAAAGTTATTGTTTTAATGTAGGTGACTTGCTGACTTGCTTTTGATGATTCAATAAATTATTTATTAACACTAATACACCATGACAAATAATTAAATAGTTTAATAATAATAATAACAATATCAATAATATAATAATAGACCATAAATATTCATAAATTAATATTTTTATAATTTCAAAAAAAAAAAAAAATGTCAAAACATTTGTGTTAAAAACGCGTTTTTCATAGTTTAAAATCATTATAAACATTAATTTTTTTAAGTAAAAAAATTTTTTTTTTTGGACTTAGAAATTTTTTCTAGTTAATGATGTGGGCAATCCATGAGGGCCCTCGCGTGGGCCCTCATGGATTTGCCCTTAGGTAAGTTCAATATTTTCAAAAAAAGTAACATTAAATATTTGTTAAAAACGTGTTTTTCATTGTTTAAAATGATAGTAAACAATAATTTTTTGTTGTAAAAAAATTTTTTCGTTTGGACTTAAAAAATTGTTGAGCAGGGCATTCATAATGGCTAAGAGCAGGGGCGCTGCTGGTGCCCTCGAAAATTTCCATAACTTTGTGATAGGATTTCTAGAAAAATGTCACTTAATGTTTATTTCAGGTGCTTTGAAACGTAATTTAATGCATTCTGAACTTAAAGTTTTTCAACAAAAAAATTTTTTTTTTAAACTTAGATAAATTTTTGAGCAGGGCAACCGTAAGGGCAAAGAACGGGGCCCCTGCTGGGGGTTGGGACAAGTCACACCCAGAAAGTCTCCCCCGGACAAGTCCTCCCAGGACAAGTCTCCACAGAGACATAACTCCCCATGGGACAAGTCTTCCCATGGACAGCTCCTCCCAGAGGACAAGTCTTCCCAGGGACATCTCTCCCCAAATGTAAATATTAAATGTAAATAATGCCATGAGTGGACAAGTCTCCCCAGGACATCTCTCCCCAGTAAAAAATTGTTTATTAAAACAGTGACAAATTCAGGACAAGTCTCCCCGGGACATCTCTCCCCAGTAAAAAAATTGTTTATTAAAATCGTGGCAAATTCTGGACAAGTGTCCCCAGGACAAGTCTCCCGGGACATCTCTCCCCAGTAAAAAATTGTTTATTAAAATCGTGGCAAATTCTGGACAAGTGTCCCCAGGACAAGTCTCCCCGGGACATCTCTCCCCAGTAAAAAATTGTTTATTAAAATCGTGGCAATTTCTGGACAAGTCTCCCCAGGACAAGTCTCCCCGGGACATCTCTCCCCAGTAAAAATTATTTTTTAAGGGGGAAGTCTACTGTGACAAGGAAAAGAATAGGCCGATTTTTGCAGATTTTTTTTCTAAAACATTAAATTAAATTAAACCGTCCTATATTATATATTCAAGTATTTGTAAAAAAATGTTTAATTCTAAATATTTAAAATTGCCGTGGTGGCACTCCTTTAAGCGCAATTTTATTCTTTTTTAGGTGCACTAACCCATTAACGCCTGAAACTTCAGAAATTTTGCGTTTAATTAAAGATTTAATTTTATATACTAGAAATGCTTCATGCAAGTAACTGAAGTGTTTCTTTATGTTTTCGGGGTCGCTCAAAATAATGATTAATTATTAAAATAAATAATTATTTCTTATACTGAAAACATTTTTTCACACGAATACATGTGTCACAATTTGGCACAAACTTATTGAAGTTTCAAAATTTACAAAAGCGAAAATAAAAAAATAAAATGGCGGCTCCAAAATGGCGCTAATTAAAGGAAAAAATTATTCAATTTTTTTATGGTGCACCGATATTTACCATGGCTATGAAATCTAACTGAACTTAGTGTTTATATGTTTTTGAGGTCGCTCATGACGAATATAATCGTATTTTCAAAATTAAAAATGGCGGATCAAATATGGCCGACAAAATTTTTTGAAATTTACTTGATTGGCTTAAATTTTGTTACTCAGGAGTTTTTGAGGTCGCAGATTATGAATATGCTATCGGATTTTTAAAATTCAAAATGGCGGATCCAATATGACGGACAAAAATTATTTAAATTTACTAGATGCACTTGAAGATTTCCTATCTGTCATCTCAAATTGTTTCATCAACATTTTCACGTTTTAAGTTTAAAAATATTAAGTCTTATGATAGAACAGTGTTAAAAGAAATTTTCAAAGCTAAGCCAGTTAGATTTGGAATAACAATTTTTTGATTGTGTTCTTCTGATGGATTTTCTTTGTATTTTGCCTTATTCTGACTATTCTGCCTAATAGATGGTCATCATTTTAAAATTTCAGGCGAATAGAATTGATAAAATAATTTTTGTCCGACATATTGGATCCGCCATTTTGAATTTTAAAAATCCGATTATATATTCGTCATGAGCGACCTCAAAAACATATAAACATTATGTTCTGTTAGATTTCATAGCCATGGTAAATATCGGTGCACCATAAAAAGAATTGAATAATCTTTTCCTTAAATTAGCGCCATTTTGGAACCGCCATTTTGTTTTTGAATTTTCACTTTTGCATACTTTGAAAGTTGAATAAGTTTTTGCCAAATTGTGACACTTGTATACGTGTGAAACAAATGTTTTCAGTAAGAAATAATTATTTAAAATAATTTTTTAATTTTTTTTGCAATTTGATGCACAAAATTCGCCATATTAAATTTTCTTTGCAAAAAATTTAAGATCTGAGCCCGGAATCTTGTACAGCGACCCCGAAAACATAAAGAAACACTTCAGTTACTTGCATGGAGGATTTTCTGTATATGAAATTAAATCTTTAATGAAACACAAATTTTTTGAGGTTTTAGGCGTTAATAGGTTAAATAAAAAAGATATCAACAAAATCCTTCATCAGACGAGAGTCAATACTATGTAGATGACAACCATATTTTTTTTTTTGGTTTAGATCACCAAGACGTGAGATTTCATGTACACGGTTAGTGCACCTAAAAAAGGACAAAATTGCGCTTGAAGGAGTGCCACCACGGCAATTTTGAATATTTAGACTTAAAATTTTTTTTACAAATACTTTAATAAATAATATAAGACGATTTAATTTAATGTCGAAGTCGTATTTTGTTAGAAAAAAATCCGCAAAAATAGGCCTATTCTTTCCCTTGTCACAGTAGACTTCCCCCTTAATAAATAATTTTTACTGGGGAGAGATGTCCGGGAGAGACTTGTCCAGAATTTGTCACAGTTTTAATAAACAATTTTTCACTGGGGAGAGATGTTCCGGGGAGACTTGTCCTGGGGAGACTTGTCCTGAATTTGTCACTGTTTTAATAAACAATTTTTTACTGGGGAGAGATGTCCCGGGGAGACTTGTCCTGGGGAGACTTGTCCTGAATTTGTCACTGTTTTAATAAACAATTTTTTACTGGGGAGAGATGTCCCGGGGAGACTTGTCCTGGGGAGACTTGTCCAGAATTTGCCACGATTTTAATAAACAATTTTTTACTGGGGAGAGATGTCCCGGGGAGACTTGTCCTGAATTTGTCACTGTTTTAATAAACAATTTTTTACTGGGGAGAGATGTCCTGGGGAGACTTGTCCACTCATGGCATTATTTACATTTAATATTTACATTTGGGGAGAGATGTCCCTGGGAAGACTTGTCCTCTGGGAGGAGCTGTCCATGGGAAGACTTGTCCCATGGGGAGTTATGTCTCTGTGGAGACTTGTCCGGGGGAGACTTTCTGGGTGTGACTTGTCTCATATTCAAAATAATATAATTATTATAATAGTAAGTTATTGTCATTAAATATATATATATATATATATATATATATATATATATAAATAAAAATAATATTTATTATTATTAATAATTCATATATATTCACATTACATTGAATAAACGTGAAAAACGAGTAAATTTGGGTAAATTATTTAAAATTAAAAAACTGAAATATTGAAATCGAACCTAAAATTTTAAATATTATCACTGCTCATTAGACTTGATTAGCTCGTCCAGTCTGGACCAACGCGTGGTTCGATCGTCACTGATTTGATTAACCCATGATCAGACAGTCTTTTCAGCGCCCCGTTAGAGAATAGACTGTCTTTCTGGCTCCATGTTATCCTAAATATTCGAATGCTGTTAGGGATTCTATTAGATATTAGCTGAGCATAACAAACAGAAATGATGATTCTGTTTTAGAACAAAATAGATATTATGCCTGTAAACCAAAATACTACAATTAGATAATTTTATATACAATCATGTAGAACTAGAAACTCATTTTTCAGAAATAATTAGTACCGAATGTACAGAAGCATTTGCGAAATAAGTCATTAATCGACATCACTCTATTCCACGGAGTTTAAATTTAGCATAGGAAAAATTAGTCTTTGCCTTCACATTAATAAACATTTTAATGGGACATGCATGAAGGGGACATGTTACGTAAGGTGACGTCACACCAAACGGAATTACCTCACACAGATGACGATGCATGACGTACAAACTGGATGAGAATTTAAAATAAAAATTGAAAAACAATGACGTAACGTGAATGGTAAAATCACTATACATGATAAGAAAATTTTCTTTCGAGAATAAAAAATAGCCTTTTAAACCACATTAGTCTTCTAATTTGACGAAATAATTCTCCCGAGAAATTGTTCGAAAGTGCCAATTTTCGAGACAACCTGAAGGTTGAACTTGAAACGAATTAGCATAAACACACATTCGACTGGCGTTTGGATTAAGCTCGAGACGTCCGTGGAAAATGTTCTACCATCCTTAGAATGTTTATTCTCCGATATCGTCATACAGAAATACGTGTATGTTAGGATTTTCATTTGCAATTGCTCCGAAATATTTAGCCTATCATACACTTATAAATAAAAGCGGATTTTAGACTGTATTCAATTGGGTGGGGGTAAAAGATCCGGCATTGCCACCGAAAATCGTGGTTTCGTCGACTCTCCGCCTTTTGTATAATGACCAAGACTAAGACGGTGTCCGAAAAGCAAATCGAAAATAGCTCAGCGGCTGTTGCCGCGTTAAGTAGTTAGTGCGGCGATGTCGACGACGAACGACGGTTCGACGGCACAGTGCGGGTGCCGGTGCGGATGCTGTGGCAGAAGACAACATCCTTTACCAAGGATAACGACACTGCTGTTAATTACGTTTTTGGTGTTAACACCAGTGGGTTGGTTAGGTAACGCGGGTGTTGGATTCAGCGATGCCGCATTATCATCATCGAGCTCCACCACAAGGGGATTGAAACAGGATCAGCATGAGTCGTCACGAGGAGGAAGCCATACACGAAGTGGTGGTGATCATGCACGAGCATCAACTCAAAGGGAAGCTGATCCAGTCATCGAGGAAGTCACTGCTAAACAGCTCGAGCGACTCCTCAATGACAAGGATTTTGTCGCCGTTTATTGGTGTAAGTGGCTTTAATAGTGCAAGACTCATAATTATCGAAGTGATACCAACGATTCCTCCAACGATTAAAAATCGTCTTAAACCGCTTACTACAAACAATCCTCGGTGGACAAACTATTTTCAAAAAAGTTTGGTCTGGCGAAAATTTCTTTTCCAAAAAGGGAATCAAGAATGTAATTTACGAAATGGATTACTTCGTTACAATGATGACGTTAACATCATCCTTAACGTTCCAAAGAACCAAAGAATCTTTGGGTCCAAATGACCCAGTGTGGGAACTAAGGGTCAAACAGGAATTAATGCTCTAACCCAATTAATTTGCTTGCAGAAAACTTGCAGTGCAAGTTTTGCAGCAAGTTTAACGTTCATTTGGAAAGCTTACGAGCAAGCTTTCAGCAAATTTAGCTATAACTGCTTGCAGCTAACTTGCACTGCAAGTTTCTAGCAAGTTTAAATATTAATTGAAAATCTGTTAAATAAAATTCTGGGCCAACTTTGCTGCTGAAAAGAATAAAATAAATAACTTTCAGAAAAAAAATCAAGTTATAAAAATGGAACTCCCTCCGTGTTTTTTGTCACGTTCGCCGGCCCTGCACACACGTATCCGATTTCTTTAACATTTCGTTGGTGGGTGGTTTTTCAGTGTCTCTACACATATTACGAAATTATGTTTGGGATATATTTACGTGAAACGATGTGAAAAAGAAAAATCTTTTTTTAGTGTTTCCCCTTTCTTTCTCGCTTGACTTTTCTCCTTCGGATGACTCCCATTTTTGTTAATTAACGAGTCAAGGCAATTGGGATCTGAAAGAGGAGTCTGCGTCCATTTTAAGTTGTCATTCGTATTTCATTGGTTCCCATCGTAAATCAAATCCAAAAGTAGTAACTTTTGAATGGGAAAAATAAATTGTACTTTTTTCCCACACCGTTAAAAATTCTCATTAATTGTAACTGTTCGTCTTTAACAAAGAAACAGAAAAGTTAAATTTAATTTTAATAACAGTTTGCATTCGTTATAAACTCAAATCGAGAGATGAAGAGAAAACATATTATTTTATAATATGCTATTTGAAGCGTTATAAAATTAAGCAGAAAACATAAATAAAAATGATTTTAATTTTAAATCGAGCTTTTAAGAAATTTTCAGAAAAAAAACAGTAATAAATTTCTACCTACGCGAATTTTGCAAAAAATAGAAAACTTTAAATTTATCGCACCTAGTTGATCAAAGGGTTGATGAACTTACAAAATCTTTTCACAAAATAAAAAATGAACAATAAAATTTTTTTACTTTAAATTTACAAACTTAAAAAAGTACAATTTTTACAAATAAAAATATTTTATTTTTCGATTTTATCTTCACATTTAAGGAAAATTTCTTTTGGCGTATTGTTATCTGATGCAACTTTTTTAATATTAGGGTACTTGAGCACTTCGACCCTTTATAGAAAGGTTCCTACTTGAAATCTAATCATAGATTTTGGCTGAACGACAAATGTTCGAATCAACCTTGTATCTTTACAATGTAGTTTATTGTCCACTTAGTGTTTAACTTTAATCTCCCCTTAACATTCTTAGGGAATAATTTTTCTTCAGAATTCGACACTAACTTTATAAATATTTTAATAATGTTAAAAAGAAATTAAAATTAGCTCATTTTTATTTTAACACTAGATGAAATTTATAATTGCTAACAAAACAGTGCCCTCCTTTAAGTCTTTTAATATTTCAGAGCCAGAATATCATCAACTGGCATAGCAACTTCAAGTTCATATCCGTACAAAGCCTCGCGTTTGTAGCACTATGTCAGTTCTGTTTATATTCTGAGGTCAGGATTAAGTGTTTCATACATATATTATCTATCTGTTGGACCATGTTCCAAAAATGTATTCAATTTTTGGATTTATTCCTTTTTTTCGTTCCAAATTTGATGTTTTTTTTCATCTTTTAGTAAAATTCGTAATCAAAATTAAAAAGAGTAAATTTTTGTTGAAAGTGTGAATTTTTTTTCCTATTTGTTTTCTTTTTTAAACTTTAGTTTCTTGATAAATTAAAGATATATTATGGAGTCTTATCTACATTTTTAATAATTGGAAATTCGAATTTTTTTAACGAATTGACGATTTTTGTATTCTTTAAGTTTCGTGTTCTTAGCGTAAATCACGACACGATTTCTAGTAGCTTCTGCTTTTAGAAAGCCGTACGGTTATTTTAGCCCACCTATCGCCACCTCGACTTTACTCTAGTCGACTTGACAGGCACTGACTCTCGAAATTTTGTTTTTCTTTCTACTTGTTTCCTCACCTGCCTCATTGACATTTTCTTTTCTCAATCTTAGCTACAGAGTTAGCTCTCTCTCTCTCTCTCTCTCTCTCTCTCTCTCTCTCTCTCTCTCTCTCTTTCTCTCTCTCATAAATATCATGAAATTATTCAAAAAAATTTTCAAGAAACATTTTTAAAAGTTTTCGCCATATTGGATCGGCCATTTTGAAATTGAAAAATTCGAAAAAATTTGCTTTCGACGAACTGAAGAAGAAAATAATAAAGAGAATTTTAAAAAAATATTTCAATAAAACAATTTTTTTTATTTAGAAAAAAAATTATTTTACTATTTTTTGTTTTCTTTACTTTTAGGTTGCAAACAGTGTTAATTAAAGAAGTGTTTATCGATTTCTTGTTTATCTCGAGTAAGGAAGATTTTTATTCGATAAGCATATATCTAAATCATTTGAACATGTCAATATATCAAACACTATATAGAAAGGCATGGAAATGAGGCCAATGTGCGGCTTTTCAATCGAGTTTTCAATAACAAGGCTATTGCAACATCTGCTAGATGTCTTTTGCTTTTGATGCATTTCAAAATTCACTTTCACCGTAAAATTCAAAACTTCATTTAAACTTATTATTTTTTAAAAAAATCTTTTCTTTCTAATATAACAAAATATTTCTTTTTAATTGCATTGAACCTTATTTATTGTCAAAAGATAAAAAAACAAAATTTATATATTACACAATTTAAAGAAATTTATTTATTGCAAACTAAAAACTAAAATTTATTTATTACAAATTAAACAACTAAATTTTATTTTATTGCCAACTCAAAAACTTAAAATTTATTTATTGCAAACTGAAAAAATTTTAATCTTTTCGTTAAAAGGATCGAAATTTAATTATCTTGGAAAATTAAAATCCTTTATGACAAAAATCAAATGAAATAATTTTGTATTTCTTTATATAAATAATAAAAAAATAAAGAAATAGTTTTTTATTTAAACTAAATTAAAAATAAAATTAAAAGAATCGAAAATGTTAATAAAAATAGCCATTAAACGTAAAATAATTTTTAATAAAACTTTGTATTTTTATTACTAAATAAATATGTGTAAGGTAATTAGTAATACTGAACTGTTTAAATTCATCATTTTCGTTTACAAATTAATAAAACACGATTTACGAAATTGTCAATTCAAATAATGAAAATAATATTCAATATTGGAAATAAAACGTAGGCAACATTTATTAACAGTAAAAATATGTAAACAAAGTTAATATTTATCATCAGGTAATTTGAGCATAATTGGAATGAAAGAATTCCGAAATATATTAAAAGATTAATGTCAAACGATGTTTTGTAAAATAAATAATTGATTCAAAATTTTCAAAAATATATTTTATGCTTTATTTTCAGTTTTTAAATTTATTTTACGTTTTATTTTGAAAATTTATTTTACGCTTTTGATTGTAATTACATCGAATTAAGTGGTAGATGAGTTGTGCGCAAGCGCCGGAGTGAGGTCAATGAGAGTGAGAGAAAAATTGTAACATCTTTCTCACTCTCATTGTCCCCACTCCGGCGCTAAGGGAACGTTGAAAGTAAACACTGGAGTGGGGATAAAAGGAGTGAGAGAGATATTGCAATTTTTCTCTCTCACTCTCATACTTAGCTCTTGATTTAAGTACCTGTTAAGAGTGTGTTGTAAATACAGTCAATGGCAGTTGAAATTTTATCGTTATATTTCCAAAGTCAAATCGTTCGATGTGGGCCAATGCGTGGGAGATATTTTCATATTTACTTTGCCGAGAGATGAAAGAGCTTGCGAAGAAAATATTAAATGGAAAAGTTTGTAAAAAAATAGACGCATGGAAATTTAAGTTCGTTCCTTTAAGGTCAATTTTTTTTAAAGGTCATTCATCAATGAATTGAAAAAGTCCTATCTAGCCATACCAATGTTACTCATTAGCTGAATAGTAATGACAATCGATATTGGCAAATGGCCATTCATTATTATCATTTAATTATACTTTGTTACACAAGTCACGTGTACATATAAATTCTATTTAATCGAAATAATATATTTCCACAAGGAATTTACTAATAACATGACGTTATTAACAAAAAAAAAATATAAACTTTCGTTACATATATAATACGTAACGAAATTTTTTTTCAGAATATTAAAGAAAACTAATATAAAAAAATACTTGATAAAAAATTCACTAAATTTGATAATGATCTCTTACTTTTTGATGGTACACCAAAAAATTGCCAGTTGATCATAATCCAAAATATTTTTCTCTGATTTCTGTCTTGTTTAGATTCTCACTCGAAAACCTTCGATTCATAATCTAAAAACACGTTTTGTAAGCAACGTAATTCAAGTTTGAACGTCTTCAAAGCAATTCATCTTCAAAGTTCTTGGCACTTGTGTAATCCTAATAATGTATATCAAAGGTTCCATTTTTCAAAAAATTTACAGTATTCTCTTCTTTTTTTAATCAATAAAATTTTGTCATCAAATAAATTTTTTCCTGGTTTTTAAATAATTTTCTATTATTTTTCTCTTTTGTTATGAATTTTTTCAATTGCTTGCAGTAGAAAATATAATGGGAAATAGAAACAAAATTGGAGAAGAAAGAAAAGGAAGTGAACTTTTAAAAATAATGAAATTAGAAATTATCTGAGTTTTAGAGTAGTAAAAATTAATTTAAATTTTTACTTTCTGTAAATTACTATTATTGCTAATTTGTATGGCATTCTTGTCTCATTGCCAGTTTGATTTCCTTAAACCACAATCTCGTAATTTTTATACAATAAAATACCACCTGGTATTGAAAGTGCTTCTAAAAATAAAAAATATCTTTTGGAATTCTTTAGTAGAATTAAAAAAAAATCAGACTTCTTTTTTGGTAGATTTTTTACGATTGAAGAAACACTTTTTCGAATAAGACACTTCTGATATTGTTTCCACTTCTTCTTTGCGGTTTATTTATATTTTTATTACTGAATCTCATAAATAATATAGCAACATAAAGTTCTACAAATATTGCTCGCGACATTGGAAGCAGGTGTGCTTCTTAAAAATTTTCCAAAAGACAATTGTTTTTTTTCATCTTTTTCTTAAACTTGCGACGTCAAACTCCTAATTTTATCGCGCTCTCAATATCTGAACAAATAACCTGAAGATGAGACATTACATAAAGAAAAGCGATTTATGAATACAATTGGTTGGATTATATGTTTTGATAAATTCGATTCTAGTTCTCTGCAAAGAATCTACCCACGTACTATTTCTCATTCCTCGTTCATCAGTTTCGGATTGCATTCCAGATGAGATAGTTTTCCAGCGACTTTTGTTGGAATCGACGACGACAACAGTTCACGATTTCTTATTGTTTATTTTTAGCGCGTCCCACATTGTGACCCGATATTGAAACAAACATCTTTACTGTCAAAATTTTTTTTATCGTTTATAAAAAAAAATGAAAGTAGTATTTTTGGAAAAAGTTTTTTCTGTTATAGAATAATTTAGAAAAATAATATTTGAGGCCAATAAACTTGTTCAAGAAGAAAAAGAAGAAATTAAAAAAATTGTCAGAGAGAAAAAATTGGGGATTACAAAAATGGGAGGAAAAAAATTAGTGTATCGATTTGAGAATGATAGAATGTGCGGGTGGTTTCTTCTTACTTATGTAACGCACAACTACTGTGAGGACGAAAGCGTTAAAGACTATATTAAGAGCAACCAAGATTCACCAGTTGATATATTTGGAATGGGTGGGTAAGCGGTCGCCGAACGAAGATTGTGATGCGCACGTGATGGTTTTGTTCGATGTGTCCATGGCACGTGCCGAGCAATATACGCTCTGTAACACGGTTCTCCGTCTTTGTTGAATGTAATTTTACAATTTCGTGTAATTGCAAATAGGTGGAAAAAGAGACGTGAGAATTGAGTGAGAAGGTCATTATCCCACTGATTTTATTTAGGTGGTGAGAGAGAGAGAGAGAAAGGAAAATTCAGTCAAAAATTGGCAACCTCACAAAATTTTAGTGTATAGAATTTTTTTTATGCTGCAAAAAAAATTGGTTTATTCGTATAAAAATTCTTTTTATAATTCTTGTATTTCTGCAATAAATCATTAAATAACCATACTATAGAATAGCGGAGGTATTCTTACAAGCGGCAAGACCTTCTTTCTCGTATTACAGTTTGAAAATAGCAATGTGATGTTTTTATTAGAGCATTAGTAATGTATGTTAAATAACAAGTATGCTATGTATTTGAATATTACTAAATTTTCCAATATAATATTTACTACAGTATTGTTTTTTTGATATTATTACTGAAGATGTTGTTCGTCATTTTTTTCGTAGAATTTTCTCTAACGTTTCGATATTTGGTATATAGAAATTTTTGGAAGTATTTTTTGTAGCAATCTTTATGTCTTCCTTTTTGGTACTTCATGTATCATTTTAGGAAAGTTTCTAAGAAATAATTTAAGATTTCTTTGGGGTATCTTTTTGAAAATTATCAGGAAAGTCTTGTGTATCATTAACTGGGTGATCTGCATTGACGAATAGCATTCAATTCACAAATTCAATTGCATCATCTTAAAGATAAAATTATCTTTAATTTTATTAATCATTTGTTGCATTGTTTCTAGCATACTTTCAAGCATTTTTTGTATTATCCTTTGGAATTTCTGCTAGAAAATAATTTGTCGCACCTTTTGGTGTTTTTTAGAGTATTTTTAGAGCATCATAAATGTAGCATCGTCTGGATGATATGTAATTGTATTTTTGTGTTATCCTCTGAAATATTTGCTAGGAAATAATACATCATACTTTTTGGTGTTCTGTAAAGTATCTTTTGGATTGTGGTTTGCACTATCTTCTGGAAAATATGCCAGGAAAAAATGTATCACACCTTTTTTTGAGCATCATCTGTAGCATCGTCTGGATGATTAGTAATACTATTTTTGTATCATCGTCTGGGATATCTGCTAAGAAATAATTTATCATACCTTATGGTGTTATGTAGAGTATTTTTTGGAATGTGCTTCGTATCATCCACTAGGATAAATGCTAGGAAATAATTTGTCACACCTTTTGGTGTTTTTTGGAGTATTTTTAGAGCATCGTATGTAGCATCGTCTAAATGATCTGTAATAGCACTTTTTGTGCTCTGGAATATTTGCTAGACAACAATTTATGGACAAAAGTAATAACAATAATCTTTCCAAAATAATTTATATCTTTTTGTGTTCTTCTGAGAATTTTTTGGTGCATCCTCTGCAGCATTGTCTAGACAATCTGTAATCCAATTTTCCTTATTTTAATTATCCTCTTGTATAATTTTAGTGTTATAGTTAGTACTATCCTTTTATGCTTTTTGTAGAACGTTTTTTGGAACATCTTTCAAAGAATATTCTATAGCATCATTTTGTTGAATTCAGTATCTACTTTAATTTTTGGATAGCTTCATCCGCAGCATAATTTATAGAATCTTGGAGCAAAATTTTCAGCACCTTTCTATAATACCTTCCAAAGAATCATTTAAGGTATATTTCAGATTGGTTTGGATTAATTGGAGCATTTTCTGTAGATTATAGTTTTATTTTATTAACATTAAATTATCTGTATCATCTTCCGTAGCATCTTTAGCATCATATTTAGTTCTTAAATATCATCTTCTGTTACTCAGTTTGTTTAACTTTCATAAATTCTTTTTCAGTAATACTTTGTATTATTCGTTATGAAATCTTCTGGAAAATAATTTAAGGTACTTCTGAATTGAGTTGGATTAGATCCTTTAGAACATCTTGTGAAAGACCTTGTATAGCATTATTTGCATCATCTTCCGTAGTATCTTTAGCATTATTTTTAGTGATTTTCTGTTTATTTAAAATTTCTTCTAGACTTTTGCATTACTAATAAGTACTATTGCCGAGATGTTCTGTAATATTTTTATAGCAAAATTGCACTAATATTATCTTTAGCATGTTCCGCAACATTTTTATAATTCTACAACTTTAGCATTCTTAAGGTATTTTCTGGATAATCTTTTGAACCTATATTGGTGTTTCTTTTGGAGTATCTTTAGCAATTCTTTTGAAGTCTCTTTTAAAGCATCTTTTGGAGTTTCGTTTAGAGTTTCTTTTAGAGCGTCCATAGGAGTTTCTTTTGGAATATCATTTAGAGTTTCTTTTAGAACGTCTATTGGATTTTTTTTGGAGTATCTTTAACAATTCTTTTTGACGCAGCTTTTGGTGTATCTTTTCCAGTTTTCTTTACTTTTCAATTTTCTCCTAGAGTATATATTGAAGTTTCTTTTGAAGTATATATTGAAGTTTCTTTTGGAATTTCTTTTGCAGTATCTTTTGGAATTTCTTTTAAAGCATCTTTTGGAATATATTTTAAGAGTTTCTCTTAGAGCGATATTGGAGTGTCTTTTAGAGTATCTTTTGCACTTTCCCCTAGAACATCTATTGGAGTTTCTTTTGGAGCATATTTTGAAGTTTCTTTTGGAATTTCATTTGCAGTATCTTTTGAAGTTTCTTTTGAAGCATCTTTTAGAATATCTTTTAAGAGTTTCTTTCAGAGCATCTATTGAAGTGTATTTTGGAGTTTATTTTAGTTTCTTTCGAAATTTTTTTGCAGTATCTAGTGCAAGACCTTGTGTAGCATTTTCTGGATGATCTATAATATTTATTAGCATAATTTTAGTTGAATTATCAGTAACATTTTTCTAATATCCGTTATCATTATAGTATCCTCTTTAGGACAGCATCCCCTGCATCTTTACGGAAGATAGTAAAGATTTTTGGCACACAGAAACTTGCATTACATCTTTCACTACAGCTTTTCTAGAATATCTTCCATTTTATCATAGCTATCCTTAGAATATATTTTATCTCGTCATAGCACTTCTTAGAAAATCTTCCATTTCATTATCGTATCATTCCTCTGCAGTATAGAATATTCAATAGAGAAATATTACACTGACTAAATTATTCTTATTGAAAAAGTATCACTTTAACATATATTAAAATATCCTTACATTACTTTTTCCATCACTTTTGTATCACACCCTGTAAAAATCTTCTAAAACGCTTCTAATATTATTATCCATAAAATTGATTGTATCTTTTTAGACGTGCTCGCATTTTCTATAGCGTCTTTTGCACCATTCTCTATAGTATCTTCTGCAATATTCTCTACAGTATCTTCTGAAATATTCTCTACCACATCTTTTGCAATATTTTCCATAGCATCTTCTTCTGTAGTATTTTTTAAAGCACATTTTTCCAGTATCATCTACTACAACTTCAGTACCATCATTTACAGCATTTGTTACAACATCTCCAACAAAATTCTACTTTGTTTCAGTTAATACTCTTGCAAATGTTTCTAATTACAAAATTTACAGCATTCCATAATAAAATCTTTTTATTCACTGATCGTAATACTTGTTTATATCACATGAAAAATACTTTCATCAAAATGTAAAGATAAAATCATCTAATGAAAGTGTTTCACATTTTTACGTATGTAATTTTTAAAACTTGTAGCATATTAAATCGATTGATTTTTCAGATGCCAGAAGTTGTACAACATGCGATAAGGTTCTTGCTGAATTAGAGAAAATAGACGATGACACGGATACATTTGGAGTTGATTTTGTCAAAATCAACGACAAACGTTTGGCGAAACAGTATGGCATCAAGACATTTCCCGCACTCACATATTTTAGGGAAAAAGAACCAATTATTTACGAAGGTATGGTAAAAAAATATTTCCATTCATCCTTAAAAAAATTAACGTATTGTAAATATAAATAAAATCTAAGTACATTTGCATCTGTAATGAAACCTTGAGAAAATTTAAAATCCATTTAAAAAATTTTGCATTGAAATTTTTTGTTCGTATTAATGATCTTTAGAAAAGAAGTAGAAGATAAGAAGAAGAGAATAATTTAAAATTATTATGGAACAATGTCACTTTTTCACATTTTATGATGGGTAATAGTACTCGCGTGGAGAATCAGGAAGAACAGCCGATGATGGGCAGAAAAGACAATCGAGTCGAGAAGGCATAGCGCCAAATTTTATTGGGTTTCAGCCCAAATGTTGTGGTCTTTTACAATGGCCTTGTCGCTGACTACGAAACAGAATTTTGTGAACGGCGACTAAAGCAAATTGCTAGAAAATGAGAAATGACATATTTAATTACAATAACTTGTAAACTTGTTTATCAAAAAATTACATTTAATTTAATACAAGAGTCATTAACATCAAATTTTCTCTTTCTTTATTGTTATTATCTACCTTTTTTTTATTATTTTTACAATGTTTTTTTTTATTTATTTTTGTTATGTACCTTGTTCTTTTTATTACTTTTATCCTAATGTTTTTTATTTATTATTTTTAATATTTTTAACTATCAGTTTTTTTAAATTTCACAGAAATTTATATAAGATATTTTTCTTCTGTTTGTTATTTATGTTTACTTTTTTTTGAAAACTTTTATGATACATCTATTATAGAGAAATCAGGAATGGAGCAATATGTTTTTTTTCTCAAAAAAGTCTCTGAATATCTTTTAGGAGATCTTATGGACGAGGAAAATGTTCTTGAGTTCTTGACGAGCTTGGAGGCCATGGACTTACCCGACCGCATCGAGGAAGTTAACTCGAAAATTCTGGGGAAAATTGTCGAAGAAACAGATTTTGTAGCAGTTCTCTTCTGTAAGTTTTTCACTTTACTTCCTCTTTTCCTTTTTACGGTTTTTTCAGACATCGATAAAAATTTTCTACTCGAAGTGAAAAAAATTCTTTTTTTCCTTTTTTTATATATAGGATCCATTTAATTAAATAAAATCTTTCATCAAAAAGCAAAATTTTCATGATAACCAATTTAAGTATTAAATTATATTTCATTTTTTACAAAATTAATACATATTTTTGAAAATAATTTTTAATTTTAGTAATTCTGAAAAAATAATATTATCATTGTCTTAAAAATCTAAAAAAGCCTTATGACGAAAACAATTGCTTATTAGTAAAATTGAAACGTTTTCGAAAAGGATATAATTTTTTTAGCAGTTTTATAAATTTGTAATCTGTAAATAAAGAGGATATTAATTATTTTTCACTTTTAGAATATGTAAAAGTCACTCTTGTTTTTAAAAGTTTTTTTGGAAGTTGATTATTCCGATTATTCAGCAGAATTTTAGCAGAAATTAGCTGTGAATTTTACATATTTTATAAGTGAATAATTTTTAATATTATATTAGTAATGATAATAGTTTAGGTGTAATATAGTTGTAAATATGACACTATTTTAAAAATAGGATATATGCATTACGAGAATTTTTTTTAAATTTAAAAAAAAAAATTTTTTTTTGGCTTTCGGACTACAGTAGTATTGCAATTAATTTTGTCCAAATTCGGACTGCGAATTACAAAAAGCTTCTATACAGAAACAAACAGAAAAGAACTCTGCTCTGTGCGTTGTAGTTTCCACTAATCAACATTTCTTCACTTTTCACACCCTTTGCCTAATATTCCATAGTTCCCACTTTTTCGCAAAAATTTTCCTTTTTCTCCTAATTTTTTTTCTACATTTTACTTTCTTTTTGGCAACTTTTGACTCTCCATTTATTAGTATTGAATTTCTATTTTCTGTCTTTCAGTTCGAATACATGATTCTTCATTTTTTTATTTTCTGTGTTATAGTTTATATTTTTCCTATTCTACTTTCCATTTTCCATTTTATTAATTTTTATATTAATTTAATTCTTAATTATTATTATTTTATTAAAATTATATATATATATTCTAATTATTATTAATTAATTTAATTCATTAATTGTTTATCCACCTCATCCAAGTATCATTATTTTCAATTCAAATTTTGATTATAATTTTTTATTTTATAATTCCCATTTTCTATTTTCAATCTACATTTCCACGTTCCATTTTTTACTTTCTACTTTGTATTTTATATTTTTCCACTTCTCTTTTCTTTCTACTTTCCGTTTTATACTATTTTTAGTTTATTCTTTTTCATTTCTCCAATTCTACTTCCATTCTTCACTAACACTTTTTATTTTTAGTTACTACATTATGTTTTACACGTTACTAATTATACTTTCATGTCCATATGCACTCTTTAATTTCTACTTCCCATTTTCAATTTTTGGAATTTAAATTAACTTTCTACTTTCCGTTTCTTAATATTCCTTTTTAATTTTTAATTCTACTTTAATTCTTCATTTCTAGATTGCATTTCTATTTTCTACAGTCTATTTTATACTTTTCTGATTATACTTTCCATGCGTTTTTACTTTTCTACTTTTTATTTTACATTTCTCTAACTCTACTTTTCATGATCTTTCTTTCTCCACTTCTACATTCCATTTATTTTTTTGCTAAATTGTATGTTATACATATTTCTTTAATTCTACTTTTTGAATTCCATTTCCATTCCACTTTCACTATTCATTTTAACATTTTACATTCAATTTTCTTATTAACAATGCATATGCTTTCTTTCTTAATTTCTACTTTCCTCTTAATTCTTTCTTGATTCTATTTTCCATATTGCACTTTTAACTATCATTGCGATAGTTTATTTTCTAATTTCTACACTCTCTAATTCTATTTTCAATATTCTATTTTTGTTTTTTACTTTCACATTCAAGTTTCTTACTCTCTTTATTCCCTTCCCTTCTATTAATCTTCTGCTTTCTATTTTTTATTTTCTACATTTCATTTTACACTTTTTTTCCATATTCCATTTTCATATTCCACTTCAAATCTACTTTCCACATTTAACTCTTTATTTTCACATTACACTTTCTACACTCTTCAATTCTACTTTCCATATGCCACTTTTATTCCTTATTTTTATAATCTACTTTTCCATAATTTACTTTTTTCACTTTCCTTTCACTCCTATTAGAATTTTACTTTTTAATTTGTATTTATTATTTTCAAATATCAACTTTTTACATCCAGATTCTATTGTATATTTTCTACTGTCTCCTTATAGTGGACCATACAAATAATAAGTAGAAAAAAGTGAAAAAGTGAAAAATCTCAAGTAGAAATTAGAATATCAAATAACGGAAAGTATAAAGTAGTTATAACAATTAATGTTTAAAATGTGAAAATTCGAAAGAGGGATATATAATTTATGAAGTAAGAAAAAAATAAAATTTGACAGTAGAAAAAAGAAGTAGCAAGTGGAAAGAAGAATATGGAAAGAGGGATATAAAAAATTCTTAATTTTGATATTTGGAAAGTAGAAATTTAAAACTGGGATATGCAATATTCTAAGTTAATGCAGAAAAGCAATAAAATTAGAAATTAGAAGTAGAAAAAAAGAGTAGAAAGTGTATTTAAAAAAGTGTAAAGTAGAATATGGAAAGTGAGGTGTAGAAAATGTGAAATATGGTATGAAAGGAAGAATGTGGGACAAATGGAGTAAAATTAAAAGTAAAATCTGGAATATAGAAAGTAGAAAGTAAAAGCTAGAACTATAAGTGACATATGAGTTGCAGCAAGTAAAAAGTAGAAAATCTTTCCTGAATCATTTTTCAAGACCAATATTTTCTTATCCATTATCAATGAAAGTAAAATAATATGCTTTAACGTGTGCAAGGTGTTTCTCTGCATGAGAAATATAAAAAAAATTTTCAAAAAATCAACAAAAGTTTTATTTTCCAAATTCATTTAATAAACTGGTATGTACCAAAATTGAAAATCAGGTAAATTGGACAATAAATTTTAACAACAAAAAATTGCAGTAGATTATCTCACACAATTTTTCATTTTCCAAAAAAAAAAATTCCAAAAAAAATTTTTCTGTACAATTTACACAAAAAAATTATACTTGTAAATAATACATACATGTGAAAAATATTTTTTTTGTGTGCGTAAATGCGATCAGGTCCTGATTCGGAGCATTGCGCTGGAGCTGGTTCCAGTAAGTATATTTTTACTCAAACTTTCAGGTCCTTTCTGTGAATTCAACGACTCTGTCCTAAATTTGGAAAAGTTAAATACGTCCAGAAACCTTATGAAAACAAAAGCTCTGTCGCTAATATCAATAAAATTATTTTACCATCCAATTTACTTTTATGTTTAAATAAATATTTGAATTAAAATTTTGTTTCCGAAAACTATTTAAACAGCGAAAGAGCACGAATATTTTTTTAATTTGACAAAATTATTGTTGTTTTAACACATTCATGAGTATTTGTTGAATTTAACAGATTAAAAAGAAAATTTGTTTCCTCATGTAAATATTTCTTTGTTGTAAATAAGCACGCTTCATTATGGAGAGAAATGTATATTATATTTATTTGAATATTGTAATTACTGAAATTGTTGTAATAATATATTTCCCAATTGAGAGCCTCAGTGGAAATTACGGTTAGTGAAACTATCTCATTATTGGGAGAATAATATTACAGTCGATGTATCTAATGATTTTCGAGTTATTCTAATAATTGTACAACCAATTTTAATCTCACGATAATACAAAATTTGTTGTACAAATAACGTAAATGTTATTACAAGAAATTACTAGCTTGGAAATAATATTATTTGATCAAATGCATTATGTAGAAAATTATACAATATTCAAAATAAAAAAACATTGTAAAAATTGTAAAATTTTTAAAAATTAAAAATTTTTAATTAAAGAATATTTTTATTTATTACTTTATTTGAATACATTTCTCTCATTGATTGTATAAAATTGCAACGAAAGCTTTATATTAATACGAGTATTGTAATGTATAACACTATTCGTGTATATAGACCATTGAGATAAAAGTTTCTATTCCCTAAGGATAATGTAGGAATAAAATTTTCATTCGTCCAAAGGAAATGGAAAAAGATTTTGACTTAAACTTTTTTCTCAATATGCTTGCTTGAGTTTCGCTTCGATATCCTTTCAATATAAATAATAACGTAACTTTTGTAAAAGGAGATTTTAATTTGAAATATCGTAACTGCTTCATCATATTTCTCGACCAAGACGAAATATGATCTCTTGGGCCTGTTTTTTTATTATTTTTTTTTAAACAAAACCAGTTCTCTCTAAGTCATGAGTATGTGGTGTAGAAACAAAAAATCTCATTGGAATGACAAAACCATATGGGATATATTAGAAATCCGAGTGATTTAGTTTAGTCCCAAGTTGAGCACGTCGATTAACTTTGAGCGATATGATTTTCGTTTGTAAAGTAAAAGAAAAAAGCGAATGACCTGCGATAATGTTTCATCTTGGTTCACAATGGGACAGACAAACCGGACTGTAAGAAGTGCGCAAAGGCCCTTCAGGAATTGGAGAACATCGATGACGAGGCCGATCAACTTGGTATCGGATTCGTTAAGATTGCAGACGAACGACTCGCCGAGGAGTATAATCTCGGACAGCTTCCTGTTTTGGTCTACTACAGACATCAAATACCAATTGTATACGAACGTAAGAGTATTTTTCATATTTTTATAATAAATATTTTTCATTATCTATTATTTAAAGTTCTTTTTCAATTTAAAAATTTATTTCTTAATTATAAATTCATCAATTTATAGATCAATGCATAAAAATCGTTAATCAGACTCAGACCTAGATTATGACTTAAAATTGAAATAAGATATGATTCTGAATTTTGACCTATAGGCCTGAACTTAAACCTTGACCGAAAATTAGAAATAAACCAAGGACTAGACTAAAGAACTAGATCTTGAACTTGACCTAAACATTGACCTACAATTAAAACCTGGACCAATTATATTCATAAAGCATAATTAGACCTAGAAACTTCTATACCTAGAATTAAACCTTAAACTACAACTAAACGTAGACTTCGACCTTGACGTAGAATTGGACCTAAAGTAATTCCTAGACTTAGATTTAAACTTATACTTAGAATTAAACTTAGAAGTAAATTGAATTAAATAGACTTAAGCTTAGAATTAGAAATAGATCTTGTTCTTGACACTTATACCTAAACCTAGAATTGGGAATTAATCCTAAACCTAGACTTAGAATTAGACCTATAGCTATGAATTCTGACCTGGAAGTAGAAGTAGACACAGAACTTGACCAGAAATTAAATCTACACTGATGCCTAGACTTGGATCTAAATTCAAAACTAGACCTAGTCCTTCACTTAAAACCACGTCCTAGACTTATTGACTTAGAATTAGATTTAAACTTAAAACTAGACTTCTAAATATAATTATATCTCAACCAATGCCTAGATTTAAAGCTAGATTTACAATTAGACCATGACCTCAACCTAAAATTATATTTAATGCAAGGCCTAGTCATGTACATAGAAATATATCTAGAATTAGACCTAACATTTACTAGAATTAGAAATAGAGGTAGACCTAAAATTGAACCTAGATTGAGACCTAAACATGAAATTAAACCAAGCCTTAGACTCCTACTTTGAATTAGACCGAAAAAAATTACTAGACTTAGATTTAGAATAAGTGATTGACTTAAAACTGAATCTAGAATTAGACTAAAGTCAAGACTTAGAATTAGATAATAGATAGATTAATTGTATATCAAGAATTCGACCTGAACTAATGCCTAAATTAGATTAGACTTGGAATTAGATGTAGACCTTGACCAAGACTAATACCTATTGTGGTAAACCAAGTCGAGATTTATTATTTTCTATTAATCTTTACGACTAGCAAAAGTAGGGGAAGGGAACGACTCGATTGGAATAACACAACACGACCAAATTACCTTAATTGAGAAATGAACATGTAGAAAAATCCTTCGGTACTGTAAAAGATAGGCCAAGGCGAGAGAACAAGAGATATGGTAAACTTACTGTTGATGTCGGCGAAGTATGCTCTGCAGAAGATTCTGACAATAATAATATGTAAATTGACTTATAATTTCGTTAATTCGGAAGTCAAGTATTAAACGATCACCACATAAGGAAATAGTCAGTAAAACGCGCAACTATAAAACAATATTTATTTCATTGAAATATTAGTAAGATTACAATTACTTCTTTCTATAGCGCAATGCTTGTGTCGGAGGACGGCGCTTGCAACAATCTGATATTCACGCGTGCTTTTGTCGTCTGCTTATGGAGATTTAAAAATATATCATCCATAGAGTGGTATGAAGACCACTTTATATCGTTTTGTCCCGGTCCCCACTACTAGGACTCATCAGTAAGGCTACGTAGTGGGAGACCTGCCCTAGACGGGGGAAGCAAATTCGGAACTTGTATATATGCTACAAGACTAGCCCGTATTGCACTTGTGAGAGATCTATATGGGAAATTGGCGTAGATGTGAGATCTATTGGCCAATCCCCACATGCTGCGTGTGACGCGCGCCACCTTGCGCATTTTTAGCGCGATAACTGGCGGGAACATTTAAACGGTTCGTGCTATAAACTTAAGGTTATTCCAAGCAGAGAAGCAGAAACGATGTATTGAGATAGTGACGAATTGGTTCGTTACACTATTCCTACAATTAGATCTAAACATAGAGACAGTCTCAGTCCTTCACCTAAAATTAGAGGCTTAGACCCATACCTATGATTAGATTTAGACTTAGAGCTAAACTTAAGCCTGAACAAATCGCATTTCCATAATTTGGAATTAGATATAAACCAGCAGTCTAGAGACTAATAATTTGACCTGCAGCTTGTTCTAGAATTAGACTTAAATTAAGGTCTAGAATTAGAGATACATCTTAAATCGAACCTGAATCGAGACCTGGACCAGAACTTGAATATTTCTACCTAAAATTAGTTCCATACCAACTATCTAAATGTAAACTTTTTTGTACTATTATCCACCCTTTAAACCGTAGACATTAAACCTTGTATTTGTAATATAAATTATTTATAGTAATGTGAGTGCTAGAGTGGATTATCGAAGATTATAAGAATTAAATTACTAGTAAACATTTGAGATATTATAACAATAAAATTACTATTGAACACCTGAGACGTTGAATGATTGACAATCAGTTAATAATTAGGTTCAAATTAACAACATTAATTTATTGTGAACACTGGAACAAATATTCGTTTTACAAACGAATTCATGACAACTAAAAATAAACACGTTACATAACTCAATAGTTTAATTAAACAAAGTGGCGCCTATTTACTCAAGCGGCTTTAATGCACCTCTTCATAGTCAGGTGATCTTCACAAAATGCACGCCTATCCGCGGTCAGGCATGCCAAATACAATTGAGTCCGCGCGTACAATAACAGCAAGTGCGCGCGGTCGAAAGGGATAATATCAGTCAGATAGCAGTGAGAAGCCCAGAGGCGCTCACTGCTACCTGACTGGTATTATCCCTTTCGACCGCGCGCACTTGCTGTTATTGCACGCGCGGGCTCAATTTCTGTCAGCCCTTTGGCTCATCAATTAGGCAGTCTACTTTTCGCCGCCAACTCGCTCCCGTATACCTGCTCGGCGTCGAAATCTCGCTCCCGGGCCCTTCCCCCACTCTATCTACTTTCCGGGCACCGTCAGTCAGACATACATGGTATGAACTACTTCTCGCCCCACAAAGATGCAGTCAAATTTTCTACTCTTCCCTCCCCTAGTATTCAGTTCTTTACATAAATTCGATTATTTTCAAATAAGAAAATTCTACACAGGATTTCTATTATATTATTTTTAATACAATTTTAGACAATCAATCATTCTTTTTAATAAGAATTACACTTTTGAATAATTTTACTTAAAGGGTTATACCTGTTTTGAGGCTTAAAAAAGTGTTTTTTAAAATTTTTTTATGAGTAAACGGTGCTAAGTTTTTTGTAGACCTCCGCGGCGAGCAGCAGAAGTGCTACATTTTTTTGAATTCCTTAAAAAAATGTTATTATTGAATATAATTGAAATTAGGACAAGAATTTTTTTGACATTTATTAAAATAATTGAACTTTGGGGAAAAATTTTGTTATTTATAAAGATAATTGCGATTTTTAAGAGAATTTTCCTTCGAAATCTGAGAATAAAATGACAGAGGAAGGGCGTCAATGAAATTTGACTGCATCTTTGTGGGGGGAGAAGTAGTTCATACCATATATGCCTGACTGACGGTGCCCAGAAAGTAGGTAGAGTGGGGGAAGGGCCCGGGAGCGAGATTTCGACGCCGAGCAGGTATACGGGAGCGAGTTGGCGGCGAAAAGTAAATCGCCCCATCAATTCAGCCTTTTCTGTTCGGGTCAGGCCTTCCGGTCAATGACCTCTTCCCGTCAGGTCTTAATCGTCACTGCCTTGAGCACTTGATCCCTACTCCTTTCTCCGTCGCTCTCCTTCCTTTTTCCTTCTTATTTGAATTTCAATTTCCCTAGTTCTCGTCGGCAACATAGATGCGTTGCTGAAAGCAGACTTACAAATGGCTTGCCGATCGACAAACGGCGTTACCAGCTGAGATACCCCGGGTTCGCTACATCCGAAGTCCGCCCCCTGAGGGTTTTCTGAACATACAGGGGAAATTGCAAACAATCTGTGGGTTTTTTTTTAAATTGGGATTTAAAACTTTGGTTCCCTCCTTTATCCTAGAGCTTTCTTGCTGATTTTGGTCCACGTCAGCTACTTGATTTCACTTATACCACCCGTAATTGAAAGGAAGTGTTTTTATAGTTTATATTTCCTTGGTTTTTTATACACCGGAAACAACCTTAGCCCTAGACTTGATATTAATCTAATCTAATTAATTGAGCTGGAACTGGATTCTCCATATCGAAAGTAGGCACTTAAATTAATACTCATTGTACAAAAGTGCAGTTTGCTCGTTTTTATGCAATTTATTTAGTCTTGTTTACCTCATTTTGACCCCATCTTTCTATGACTCCGTTAACCAAGCATAGCCTTATTGTCACTGTTAATTTTGGACCTATATGACCGTCTCAGAACCTGTTTTTTCTTAAAGACGTCATCTCTTTCATTTCCCAGACAAGTTTCAATTCTATTGTGGTATTTTCCAGAGCCCCTAGGGCCTGAATATCCACACAAATACTAATCCTTTTGCTATTTTTTCCGTTTGCGATTGACATTTGGGCGCAAGTTAAAATTGCACAGACCTCAACCTGTTAGACCGTGGTATATTGTCCCAATGACTCAGCTACTTTTTCGGTAGATTCTGAAACCTGCACTGCAGTCCATCTTGGAGCCGTCCGTATACCATACATCGTCTCCAAGTGGAAAACACTTCTTCCGGTTCATTCTGAAAGGAATAAAGATCTTATACCCTGGTTTAAATTTTACCCTTTTGATCATTCTATCATGCACCATATTTAATTATGGGATGTATAGACAGTCTAGTTTCTCTGTTACTGTAATAAGTTGAGTCCTAGGCCATCAAACAACCACCGCATATAAAAATCTGTGTTTTAAGATCATCTGATAGAGGCAATTGTCCATGTTAGGTCTCAGTTCCCAAGATAAACATATCGCCTTTATACAAGACAAAAAAATAGTACAAACCCCATCATACTGATATTAGAAATGTTCTTTCCAACTCAGCTTTTTATCCAGGATTACTCCCAGGTACTTAGCCGATTCGGAAAAAGAAATTTCTTTCAAATAAAGTATCGATTTCTTTAAACTAAGAACTTTGTATTTCTTAGTCAAAACGACTATCTTCGTTTTTTCTGGATTCACAGAAAGTCTCGTTAGATTGCATCATTCTTTAATAATCTTAAGTATAGTATCCTTGGCTTTTCAGATTTCAAAGCAACTTATCTGCCACCAAGCAGCACAACAAAGGAGAAAGAACTTCCTGTGGGCACCATTTTGAGACAAGGCCTATTACTTGCTTATTACTCGCCTATTACTCTAGCCTTATGTATATCTTAAAATCCTCAGAGTATCAGATCAATAAATCTTTGTCTATTGGTGTTCTCGGATCCAAAGATCCTTAAATTATTTGACACACTAATTAAATAAGAAAGTGATTTACATACGTGAAGATTTTAATCTTTAACTGTATAGATCCTTTGATTCATAGATCATGAATACTTAGATGATTCGATTCCTAATTTATAAATTCATAAATCCTTTTATCCACTAATGTTGAAATTATTTATTTCATAATTTATTTATACACAAAATATTACTTTAAAAAATCATGAAGCATAAATTCTTTATTTATTAAATACTGATGTTTTTATGAATTTTTCTCAAGACGAACTAAGTCGAGAAGAAGACGTCCTGGAGTGGCTGGTTGCAAACAAGAGTACAGGTGACGAGGAAGACGTTATTGAGGATGTTACTGCAAAAACGCTCAACACACTCATTGGAAATATCGACAATCTGGTCGTACTCTTCTGTTCGTATTTAAGGTTTTTCTTCAAGTGTTACAAGAAAATTTTTCAAAATTATTTATTATGAAAAATTAATACCACATATTAAAATAATAATATTTTCTTGCACCACAATTTTTTAGTGATTAAAGAAAGTAATTTTTTTCCTCGACCTTAACAATTACAGACGATCATGGTGATGAGGATTCAATGCAAGTTCTTCATGAACTCGAGAAGATTGATGATGATTGCGACAAGCATGGTATTCAGTTCGTTAAAATTGATGACGATAAAGCGGCAAAAGAATTTGGAATCGATTCAGTGCCTGCAATTGTATACTTTGAGAAACAATTACCAAATGTATACGATGGTAGGTAAAAAGAAATGGAAAAGCAATTAAATGTACACAGATGTTTTCTAATTGTAATTAATTATTTTTCAGGCGATATTGAGAATGAAGATGAAATTCTTGAATGGCTATTGGCACAACTTGAAAAAGATGAAATTGAAGATGTGACCGATGAGATGTTAGATCGATTAGTTAAGGAAGGAAAAACATTGGCAGTTTTATTCTGTACGTTTAATATTTTACAAATATTTTTCTTTGCCTTTTTTCTCAAACTTCTCTTCTGAATTTATTTCTTTTAATTTTTCTTCTAATTTTGTCTTGAATTAACAATCTGATTAAATTTTCCTAATTATTTATTCAAATAGATGATAATAATGACCGCAAATCTCAAAGAGTTTTAAATGAACTCGAAAATATTGATGACGAGTGCGATCAATTGGATATAATTTTCGTCAAAATCGATAATCCTGATGAGGCCAAGGAATATGGTATTGAAAAAGTTCCCAGTTTACTTTATTTTGAAAAAGGAATACCAACGTTATATGAGGGTAATTTAGAGGAGGAGGAAAAAGTACTCAAGTGGCTCGAACATCAACAAAAAAGCGATCAAATTGAAGATATAACTGACGAAATGCTAGACATGGTAATCGAAAAAATGCCCCATGTTGCTGTACTTTTCTGTGAGTTTACTCCAAAATTAAATTTTCTATCATAAATTATTTTTCTCATTATTTTTCCCCATTAATTTTCATTACAGTAATGATAATAATTATTTAATTAAAAATGTCTTGTAGATGATAAGGATCAGAAGAAGAGTCAAAAAGTTTTATCAGAATTGGAAAATATTGACGATGATTGTGATCAGCACAATATTGCATTCGTTAAAATAGACGACGAAGATGAGGCAAAAGAATACGGAATTGATGAAGTACCAACGCTCGTATTTTTCGAAAGAAAAATACCACATATTTATGAAGGTAACATTTTACGATTAAAAAAATATTTGTTCAAAAGAAAAATGATAGAAAAATGAATTTATGAAAACTTTTCTCAATAGGTGATCTTATGAATGAGGATCAACTTTTGGGTTGGTTGCTACATCAGAAAAAACACAGTGAAATTCCAGAGGTCACTGACGAAATGATGGAGAAACTGATAGAAACAACTCCCTACCTGGCTGTGCTTTTTTGTTAGTTATGTTTTATTCTCCTAAATTGATTTTTAATTGATATGATGAATAAATTGATATGTTGAATTTCTAAATAAAACAATTACAGATGACAAAAACGACAAACAGGATATGAGAATTCTGAACGAAATGGAGAATATTGATGATGAATTGGAAAAAGCTGGAATTGTCATTGTTCGATTGGATAACGAAGCTGAAGCCAAGGAATATGGTATTGATCATCTGCCAACTTTGGTCTATTTCGAGGGGAAGATTCCAGCTATTTATGAAGGTGATCTTCTCAATGAAGACGAGGTGCTCAAGTGGTTGATTGAGCAAAAAGAATCAGCAACTATTGAAGAAGTTACTGACGAAATTCTATCAGATCTGATTGAGGAGCACGAGTACGTCGTTGTATTTTTCAGTAAGTTTTATTTATCCACTTTATTAGAATTTAATTTTAATTCATCAATTTATCAAATGGTATTCCACTATTGTTACAGGTGGTGATTGTGATGATGGTGACGAGTGCGACAAAGTTCTGAAAGAATTGGAAAATATTGATGATGAATTGGACGAAACGGGAATTGTTTTTGTCACCACTGAAGATACGTCCCTAGCCAAGAAACATGGAATCAAATCATTTCCTACTCTCGCCTTCTTTAGGAACAAGGAACCTCTCATATTCAAAGGCGATCTAGACGATGAGGACGAGGTCCTATCGTGGATCACGGACGAAAACACTCTCGAAATTCCGGGAAAAATTGAGGAAGTGAATAGTCGAATGTTAGAGAATATTTTGGAGGAAAATGATTACGTTGTTGTATTCTTCTGTAAGTTTTTAATTTCTGATTTATTCTCCAGCAGTTTTCTCTATTTGCAGTAGTCTTATTAAGTCTACCTAAAAACTAATTACAGACAAGGAGGGCGACAAGAAGAGTCAGAAGATTCTTCAAGAATTAGAGAACATTGATGATGAATGTGAGGAGAAGGATATTGATTTTGTAAAAATATCAGACGATGGAATTGAGAAAGAATACGATTTACCGAGTCTACCAGCGTTGGCGTTTTATAGGCACAAATTTCGACAGATATACACTGGTGACATGATGCATGAGGAGGCGATATTAGAATGGGTTCTTGAACTTCGTACATCAACGCCGGATGTGATCGAGAATGTCGATAGGAAAACTCTGCAGGTCCTCATAAATGATGTCGAGCATCTCGCTGTGTTTTTCTGTAAGAGCGCGTCTAGAAACTTTTTGTTTTCAACTGTAATTGTCAAGAAAAGTAGTCAATTGTTGCGATTCGGAAAGAAAAAAAAATATCTTGATTGTTAAATGCAAGTGACGAATTTTTTTAATAGACGACGACAAGTGCGAGTCTTGCCCGGAGATCTTGGAGGAGCTCGAGACCATTGACGACGACACCGACAAGCATGGTATTCAATTTGTCAAGTCAAAAGATGCCAAGTTAGCCGCCGAGATTGGTATCTTCTCATTTCCGGCTCTTGTGTACTATGAGACCGGCGTTCCGATTATGTACGACGGTAAGAGAATTTGAGCGTTCCTTCTTTTTTTCTTTTTGGTGCCGACGAGGTTATTACGATTTTACATTCCTTTTTTGAATTTTCATCCTTCAGACTTTAGTAACCAGGGGAATGTTCGCGCCCAGTAAAAAAAGAAGTATTGAGTGGAGCGTTTAGGAATTGAGTGAAGCTCTGAGCCAATACGGATTCAAGTAAAAACCGTATTGGGACGTTTGACTCAATCTTTTTTTCATCCGCCGAATACGGTCTTATTTTAGCATTAAAATTAAAATCACATGAGCAGAGTACACATTATAAATTGAAAGCACACTTGTCCTGGAATGTAAAAATGCCGATTTAGATAAGAAACAGTGAAATTTGTTAAAAATTGGTAAAAGCAAAGTTTGACAAGCGCGACTGAATTTACCAAGTGAATAAATGAAGTGGGAAGTTTAAATGGACGAAATGGACTAAAAGAAATCTACGTTTACCGACAGAACGTTCCTAGAGAATTGTGGTAAATTCAACAAAACAATGAAATTTCATTGTTTTACAATTCTCTAGGAACTTTCTGTCGGTATCAGTAGATTTCTTTTAGTCCATTTAAACTTACCCTTCATTTATTCACATGGTAAATTCAGTTGCGCTTATCAAACTTTGCTTTTTACAAATTTTTAACAAAAAATATACACTGTTTCTTATCTAAATCGGCATTTTTACATTCCATGACAATTGTGCTTTCAATTTATAATGTATACTCTACTCATGTGATTTTAGTTTTAATGCTAAAATGAGACCGTATTCGGCGGATGAAAAAAAGATTGAGTCAAACGTCCCAATACGGTTTTTACTCGAATCCGTATTGGCTCAGAGCTTCACTCAATTCCTAAACGCTCCACTCAATACTTCTTTTTTTACTGGGCGGATAAAACTTTTCTTAAGACGTCCTCCGTAGATCTATAAATCATCGGAAGTATATATATTAATCAGTTCCAATATTTAATAATCTGCCATAAGTTTCCAAATCGGACACTTTCCAAACCTCCTCCCATTAATTTCTAATTTTTTATAAAATTCTGATTGTGCATCAAAGAATAATCCTTAACCCAAAATCCTAAAAAATAAACCTAGGACGTCATGGGAATATCCATTTGCTTGAGACTGTTTATGGGCAATGGTTGGAATTTATTTTTCCAAAATTTTTTACTTTTCTAATAAGTTTAAAATTTTTTCCGAGCTATGGGTAAAGTCTAGCAAAGTATGGGCAACGGATAGAATAACATTTTTATAAATTTTATACTTTTCTATTAGGTTTAATAACTTTTCCGAAATATGTGATGACATTGGCAAAGTATTGGCAATGGCTGAAGTAATTTTTCAGAAATTTTTTAATTTTCTATCAGGTTTTCTACATTTTTCTTGTTATGAGTAGAGTCTAGCAAAGTATGGGCAACAGCTAGAAGAAATTTTTGTTAATTTTTTTGGTTCTTTTATTAATTTGGGAAAATCTAGCAATAGATAGAATGAATTTTTGCGAAATTTTTTAACTTTCTTAAAAAATTTGTTTTTTTTAAATTATGGAAACATTAGCAATTTTCATTTTTTTAACAAATAGTTTTTATGGCCGTTGACCACACTTTGCAAAACTCTTCTCCTAATTTGTTATGTGAATGAAATTTGATAGAATAAACTCTTGAATAAAAAAGTAAAAGATTCAACAAAAATAAATTCCAGTCTTTGTCCATTTTTTGCCAGAGTCTTTTCCTAGTTCGAAAAATGTACAAAATTTAAAATAAAAATAAAATATTTTGGAAAAATTGAATCTAAACGTTACCCATACTTTGATAGATTTTCCCTAAAATTAATTGTTTATCTAAATTAAAATAAGATGTTTATTTATTTAGAGATGTTATGAGAGTATCAATTACCGCTTATCTAGAAAAATGTCTCTGAAGGATGAAACATATTCCGAAAGAACTAAAAAATAGTCTGCTGATTATCAATCAATGACTAATTCGAAAAAAAGAATTAAATAATGCTCATGCGTAACGTGTGACTTTTGTAGGTAATCTTAAGAAAGAGGACGAAGTTCTGGAATGGCTAATCGAACAGAAAAGTAAGAAAACATTTAGGATGATGATTATTATAACTGGCATACTGTTCGTTGTGACTCTAGTCTCAGTCGTGACAATCCCACCGGATTATAAGTACAACACACATGCGGTCGTAATTACCCCTATAATTCTACCACCTACGCGATCACCGTAATTGTATTTAAAGAAAAAAGACAATGAAAATTATAATCTAAATTTACTATTTTACTCTAAAACGGCTTTTCTGCAAAGCAGCTTTGCCGCTTTTGTAATAATTTGCGTGAAACTATTTTTTTCTATTACACTATCTATACATTTTTCTAATAATTACATTTTTTTCTTTCAATTAAAAATATCGCGAACGGTATTTAAATTTAGTTTTAAAAATTAATTTCGTGATAATGCATGCATATGTCAATGATCCGTATTAAATTATGCGGGTTTAGTTGCTTACGTTAACCCTAACCCAAAAAGTGTTTTTGAAACATTTCTTTTTATCTAATCCTTCTATCTTGTCTTTTTTCTACTCTTTTATATATTTACTCCATTTTTTCCAATCCTTTTGCAATTTTTTGACAATCGGCAATTTAAAAAAAAGTTTTCTTCTGTATACAAGTGACTAGATAAATCGTAATTAATTAAACTCTTGGTGATTAACGACATGTCCCTGTCGAGATTTTTTCGTACCCCAGTATTTATAGTCACTTAATTAACGCTATACAAATTGACGCTAAATTAATTTTGTTTTTTACTGAATTTATAAATTTTAGTTTGCATCGAAAAATATTTATTTTTTTAAAAACGAAGAACACATCTGTGCATTTTTTTGTAATTTAAATTATTAATTTGCTTCAAAGTTTAATATCATTTTTTGTTATTCAATCTATTTGAAAGGTAGATAGAGTTTTTTTTACAACCCTCGACGCGCTATTTTTACATGATCGCTGCTAATCTTCATACACAGGTAATGATAAAGATGAAGATGATGATGATGATGACAATAATTCGACGCATCACGATAAAGATGACAAAGATTTAAGTGCAAAATCGAAGGATAATGATAGTGACGATGATGATAAAAGTGAAGAGGATGATTCTAAATTTGACAGAGACGATACCAAAGAAGATGAGGATGAAAGTAATGATCGAAATGATGACGGTGATGATGATATTCATAGTAGAAAAGATAATAAGGACGACGATGATGATTATGATGATGATGATAATTGTGACAATTATACTAGTAAAAAAGTTAATGATGATAATGATTCCGATTCTGATGATGATGATGATGATGATGATGATGATAACAGTAACGATAATGACGATTCAAAAAGTAAAGAAGATAATAGCGTTAATAAGGATGACGACGACGATGATGATGAGGATAATGATGATAATGTTAGCAAAAAAAAAATAGAAGAGGATAAGAAAGGCGAAAAGAAAAAACCAAATCACACTCACAGTGCCAAAATAAAGCTTCTATACCCAGGTAAAGACGCAACGGCGCTTGTGACAGATGAAATGAAGGTCACGTGATAAAAAATATGGTAGGCTTTCTTTTAAAGCAAGAGTTTACAATGAACTATCAGTTATTTGATTTTCGTCTCAAGTGCACAGTGTAAATAGGCTTGAACCAATTAAAACAAAAGTAGTATATAGACATCCTTTTGATAAACTGTTAGGAATCGTGATCCAATTACTCACCCATCGGTCAAGGTCGAGCGAAAATGAAATTTCATTTGCACGGAATCGTTTGTTCCCATGTATCTAATTTCATACACTTTCGCTCCCATTTATTAATTTAAAAAAATATATCTATAATTCCCTCCTTATTAAGTCAAAAATGTTCCTATGTACTCATTTCATTCCATAATGATGATGCATGTTATTCGTTAATTTTAACTCTTCCTGAAAAATTTTATGGGTTTCTTTAGAATAAAGAAATTTTGCGCTATTAAAAATTCCACAGCATTTTTTTGTAAATTACGCTGGACAATATTTTCAAGCGAGCTGATTGTTCCGATAGCCGTCGTCTGCAGTGGAATTATCATTTTTTATCCATTTTAAATTTTAAATGTTGATACAATTCTAATATTTGGTTAATTAGAAGGAGAAAGGTATATTATTTAAGAATGATGTTTTTTATTTAATTCAATATTATTTCCATGCAATTCAGACATTTTTGGTAGCAACAAAACAGGGAGTCATCGACTCGCTGCAAGTATTGTTTTTTATTTTTTTTTTTTTTAAATTTGCACGTTTGGCTTTTGCTACGCAAAATGGGATTATTGTGACACAGCGCTTCAGGGTCTCATAACTAACTTCTTTTTTTGATGTTTACTATTCCTTTTTCTAAGTCTTTTTAACTGTCTATAACTTTGTATAACTTTTGATAATTTTTTTTTCTTCAATATAATGCCTACATCATTTATTTTCCCATTTTATCGTATTTTTGTAGGAATTTATTTGTTTTTCGGTCTATTTTGCAAAAGCCATTTTTAATTTTTTTGTAAATTCAATATTGTCTGATTCGTGTATTTGCTTCACTGCAGGCGACGGCTGTTTCTACATCGGGATGGGAGCAAAAAACGCGAAACCAAAGATTCCCTCCTATCAGCCTTACCAGTGCTGTCCATCCAAGGTCAAGGGTGGCACCAAGGTCGCCAAGGTCAGTCCAATTCCAAAGAATAAGTTGCGGGAAAGTAAACCCATCAGGCCTACTCCAATAGCACCACCGGCACTCAAACCAATAAACAAGCTCTCTGCTAAGGACATCAAAAAATCGGCCAGTGCTTCCGTCAAGGACAAAACTTCTAAACAGCCTCGAGCCGAGGCTTCGAAGAAGAGCAAGAAAGGATTCTTTGGAAGCGGTAAATATCTTCGATCGATATAAAAAAAATTGCTTCCCTGTGCAGATCTTAAAGATATTTTTTTTATTCTTGAAAATTTTGATAGTGATGCAAAAGTATCAGAAAGGATTTAATATTATTAATAATACTAAATACTTTAGATTACAGTAGACAAAATTACTATTCGGTCTGATGCTCCAGTCTTCAAAAATCCATACATTGAAAATCTGTTGTGGCAAAATATTTGTCTCTGTTTGCCTACTTAGGGATTGATGTCCTATAATGGCTAAATGCCATTCTCCCGAATTAGATTAAATCTGATTTGAGAGATAAAGAAGTTTACAACTAGAATAGCTTTCCGCAAGCAAGTATTCATTCTGTAAAGTTTACTTTTTACTTTGAAAATCCGAAATCTTAGGATCGTTAAAAACTTTGGAGACTGGCTCAATGGAAAGTACCTAATCCTAAAGAGGTCTTTCAATTCCCATTTCCACTAAATAATTAGAATTTTTATTTCTAACCCAGCAGATTCGGTCGTGGAAAATATTTAATTGTTTCTTCAGTGTCTGCTGAACAACCTCCCAGTGAACATAAGGACATGGGTTGTCTCTAAGAAATCTGTGGGACGTCCATGTTTATCTAAAGGACTTCCCAAATACGTTTTATTTCTTAAGGACATCTTTTGAACATTAAATAGTTCTTTTGACGTTCTTTTGACGAACATGGACTTTTGTGACCTTTGTATAAAAAATCTCCTTAATTCTCCACAAACTTCTTAAATACTCTACTGAAGATTCCTTCTAAAGTTCTGCTGTCCCATCGAGGTTTTTTGATATAACATTAGTAAGTCTTGGCTAAATAAGAATAGATGACTAATTATGTATTATATTTAGTGTAGAATTAATAATTTAACATTAAACGGAAATACATGACTCCTTAAATTCTTTTAATACCCCTATTTTTCTAAACTTAGACTTAAAGTAAGACAAATATTTTTTCTTTCTCATGAAGATTTCTAAAATTCCGTATTCGGGACATTAGTTTAAAACTTATGCTTACTCATTTAACGCCAATGATGAAACATGGACACTTCCTGATGCATTAATCTCTTGCTGCTACAACAGATGTATTTATAATAATGGATGTTTTACCATCCGGTTTGTTGTGATCCGAATTGGTTATTTAAAATCCAGTTTCCTATCATGATTTCTGCCACAAGAGATCAGTATCCCTATTCTACAGATTTATGTGAGTGTTTCTAAGTTTATTTTGGTCTCTCTTGGAAAATAGGAGCCAAAGCATATTCATTCGGTTTCCCAACTTCTTAGTACTGCTTAAAATACCTATTAGATTCCTTGTATATTTAATTTCTTTGTACTGTTTGATACCGTTTAGTATCCACTTCTTGAGGTTTGCCTCAAAAGAATAGTAAATAGTACCTGAACTATGCTCTGTTGTATAAAGTCAGAAACGTCTACAAAAACTGACATTTATTTTCAAGAAAATGACAATTATTGTAGACATTCCCACTTTGCACAACAGGTTGTGCACTTTTTTCCGTAATTTGTTTCTGAATATTGACCCAAAAATTCAACCAACCTAAAATTCTCTTTGGGTGATTTTGATTACAATTGAAAATCCCATTCTTTTCTGCCTCAATACCTGGTGCTGCACTCTCCTCAATAGAGAAAAATGGCAGATCTTGATAATCACCCAAAATAGATGACATCCAATTAGTAGCAAACCTACAAAGTGATAATAGTTTATCTATAATTTCACAAAATGCATTAACTAACCTTTGAGATAGAAGTCCATTCATAAAAATCTAAAACAACATTAAAATCATAATTTTTAAATACCTATAAATGCAATAAATATATTTAAAAAAAACCGTCGAGCAATATCGTTTTGAATGATTTCTCGATTACCGGATGTTGCAGTTGTTGCTGGTATACCATACATTATGAAGGTCTAAGAATTGGAGAAATTGATAATGGATTAAAGAGGATCAACACTAAAAAGGTCTACTACAAAATAGAATAATGAAGTGGATTTACCATCAGACAAAGTTAGTGTGGAAAATAACTATTCCATCTCGAATCGTTACCATCATAAAAAATATATTCAGCTCCTCCGCTGATGAATCCGTACCAATAATTTACCACATTGCATTAGCAATTTCAAAACAACAAATGTGCGGACACAAAAAAAATTTAATCTCCTGATTAACCAGAATAATTGCCATTTTGTCTAATTCCGATCCTTTTCTCCTTTTTTGTCCTTATTCCATCGAAGGGTTTCTTTAAAAAAATTACAACCATTTTTTATCGTGATACCTACCGAAAATAGAATTTTTTTTCTCTAATAGATATTCAAAACAAAACTCTCTGCTTACATCATGTTCCTTTCTTTAATTCTAACAAGCACCGTACTAATTTTGATTTATAAACTTCAGCATTTGTTTCATCTTTTTATTTATCGCGTCGTTACGTTTTGTTTTACAATTATATTTTATGAGAATGTTGACTATTAGAGTATGAATTTTTTTTCTACGAATTTACAACATCAAAAAAACTCGGTCCCAAAATATCCGTTGTTTTACTAATCTGCTTAATTTTTGATCTCCATTTTAGCATTCAATATTATTAAAACCTTTTTTTCTTTTTCAAATAATGCAATAAGACTGATCAGTCACAAAATGCTCTCTAAACTAAAATATAATTACAAATAATTTGCTTCTACTTTTCATAGAATAATTTTCACTTCTGCCAATTTTCATTCTCTTAAATATGTGAGGTGCTTATTTTGAAACAAACAAACAAAAAAAAGGCTGCCAATCTCTTGCCACTAATGTTTTGCTTCACAAAAAACAGAATCTTGATAAGAATATTCTGGTCATAAATATATTGTAAAGAATATGAATTGTGCCTTGTAAAACAAAAATATCACCAACTTATATGAAATACATACGAGCATTTGTGCAAATTGTTTTGTTTTAAGTAAACTTTTGTTTGCATATGAGCAACGTAATTTTTTCATTTCTCTTATCAGAAAGAAATTTTTTCGTTATTTATTAAAAAATTCCCCTCAGGATGCAATTTTTTTTAGAGAAAAAAAAGAAAGAATGAGTGAATCTAAAAGAAAATGGAAATATTACTGTAAATTTTGATGAATGATTATACAAAAACCATGCGTTAGTTTGGAGAGTGTTAAAATATTGTTGCACGTGAGCAAACAAATTTTTCCAGAACAAACGTGTTTTTAAATACAATTTCTATATATACATTTTAATTATAAATACTCGCGTAAATGGCAAGAATTGCATCGTATTTACTTGTTTTTATTTTTTTTGGTGCAGCTCACAATATTTGTGAATTTTTTTCCTTTTTTCTAGTCTACGATAGTAACACAGAAAAAACTTGGACTCATTTTTGTTGCAACTCAAAATAAGTCCATGTTAAATGACATAGAACGTGGCGCCATCTGCCCTACTCATTTTTGTTGCAGCTCATAATGAGTCACTTTTCCGAATCATTTTGAGTTCAGTTTTTTCTGTGAAATTGTGTAATAATATTCGAAAAAAAGGTGATAGTTGAAGACATTTTTTTCGATGTAATATTTTCTCACCAATTATCATAAATATTTCACATCATAATTTGTAACATTAATTTATTAACTATCATTCACACGAATATTCATTGTTCATATAAATATATATTTTTATATTCGCTTTCACTTTTTTTCCGAAATTTCGAATTCACAGTTTACTTGTTTCACAAAAGTTAAATTATTTTATAAACAAAGAAGTGATATAAAAATGTTCACGGTGAGCGAAGAAAAGTAATGCACCCGCCGTAATGTAAATTAACTATATAAATTCGATTAATTATTGCATGTACGAAAAATTACATCTTACGGCAATAAATAAACAAGTTTCCTAATACCAAACGTTATTCTTTGTACTCTTTTTGTTCACAAAAAAATTTTTACTAAAAAAACAAAAAAAAAAATAGGAAAATTAGTACTAATTTACAAACAAACAGAACTTAATTTTTTTTTAATTAATTATTGTCTACTTTTGATATCATGAAGACTATATTTCTAATGCTCCCAAGAGGAATTAATTTACTCGCACAAAGCAGAGCATTCTATAAAAGACTTTTTATGAAATTTTCATAGTTTTAGATTAAATAGAAAATTGAAGGAAATTAATATTTAAGAGTAAAATATTTAAATCGGAAGGGAAGTTTAATTTTCTTTGAGATGCATTTTCAAAGCGTTTTGAAATTTGCTTTCATAATAAGCTTTATTTTATTTTTTTACTGTAAATGAACATTACTTATAATGTAAATTTTTAAAAGATAATTACATTATTTTAATATTAAAAGAATTGAATCTCGAAGAATTAAACTTCTAATATTTTTCTAATTTGTAATGGTAGCTAATTCCGTAAATTCTTCATTTTGTATAAAACATTTACTTCTTTGGTCAAAATTTTCTTAGAAACATTACAAAAACATTAACAGTAGCATTGTTTATTATAACTAATCTAATCACGTACCTTGGGACAAATTACATTAACTATAAAAATATAATTAAATTTAAAAATCGATTTCCGCTTCTTTCCGAAACAATTAAAATATTTCTGTTTCTTACAGTCATTATTAGTTTAAAAAATTATTTACAATTGCACATTTTTTTTTTTTAGTAAATTTTTCTCGAAAAGGGCAATTTCAATTTTTTTTACATATCTTCGTTTTTATTTTTCAGTATTTTTTAATTCTTTGTGCTTTTTTCTTTCTTTCTTATATTTTTCATTTTTTTACTTCTTTGTACTATTTTTATTACTTTTCATTTTTTTATTCGATTTTTCAGAAAATTATTTATTAGTCAGAGAATTAAAAAAAAATGTTTCCAAGAGATTTTTTTTCTCTAATGTTGAGAAGTGAAATAGTTTAATGAACACCTTTCTCGTTTGCGAACACACGCGCTTCTGAGGGCACACAACTCAAAAATTTCTCCTTCGAGCTTGTGGAAGCTTAGGAACGTTCGACCTCATTCCATTATTGCGACTGGCTGATGCTAAGAGTAGAACGCACATAACATGACATTTCTCCTCTCTGGTGTGTCAGTTTTTTTGTATTTATTCTTGTCACGAAAAAAAAACTCAAAAATAATGTGAATTTTTTTTCCTTAAACACAATTTTAATTTTCTTTTGCAGAAAAATACAAAACGAAATTTCTTTTTACCTAATAAATAAATTTTTCCTATTCGATTAGCCACGACAGAAGTTTTTTTCGAATCTTTAATTTTGTTGTTTCAAAGTATAATTATTTTTTTAAAATAAAAATTTTATTGAAAATTAAGAAAATACGTCCTATAAGTAGTAGAAATAAAATAGAGAAAGTAGATTATAATTCTTTTTTCCGAAGGAAAAAATTTGTCACATGAATGATGATCAACAATTATAGGTATGAATTATTCGAGATAATAGATATTTTTAAGTGAAACAAATTTTTTGCAATTAATTTCCATTCTATTAATAGGAAATTTACTTGACGAGGCGGAAGTATTGGACTGGATGGTGAGGCAAAAAAATGACGCCAGCATTGAAGAAATCGATCGGGACACTTTGACGAAGTACATTGAAATCAAGGAATTCCTTGCAGTGATATTTTGTAAGACATTATTTTTTATTCTATTATCCAGGGGTCGATTACGCAATTTAATTTTTACTTTCACATTCATTTTCACTTTGACAAATTTCTATTTTTATTTTGAATTTGACAGATTTCTTTTTTCACTTCTATTATCACTTTCATTCTCACATTGACTTTGAGAAATTTTTATTTTCATTTTATTTTCACTTTCACTCTTGTCACTATGATAGATTTTCATTTTCACTTTTATTTTCGCTTTCACAGATTTTTATTATCTCTCTTATTTTCCCTTTGACGGATTTTTATTCTCACTTTAAATTTCACTTCCACTTTGACACATTTTCATTTCCACTTTTACTATCACTTTAACAGATTTTCATTTTCACTTTTATTTTCAATTTTGTTTTCACTTTCACATTCACTTTGCCAAATTTTTATTTTCACTATTATTCTCCATTTTATTTTTGATTTCACATTGACAGATATTTATTTTTACTGTCACATTCCGTTTAATAGATTTTTATTCTTACTTTTATTTCCACTTTCGCTTTGATATGGGTGAATTCTTTGCAAAATTTGGAAAATTTTGAATGGTCCTTTTTGGTGAAAAATTCAATGAGTTACAGAATTTCAAAGTTTAGAATGTCAAAAACCTCATTTCGAGAAAATCGAAATCAAAGATTGTAATGCGAATATCTTTGGTTCTTTTAGGAAGTTATTCAGATAACAATTGTTTTAAGTCTAGTACACCTTTAAGATGAAAAGGCTCCTCCCTTCCTCAATTTTGAAACAATGAAAAAATAACGGACATCCGACAAAGTTTTCCCTTTTCTAAAATTGCGATTTTTAATTAATAAACCTGATTTTTTGCGAAGTTAATGGTTGAATGTTATTTTATTGAGTTATTTGAAGCAAAACAGAGAAAGTAGACTTAACAAAATTTTTTAAGGGACTTTATTGTAAATAATCTTAGGAAATATCGAAATTTCCATTTCTAAAAAAACGAAATTAAAAAGTGTAATGCGATTTTCTCTGGTTTTTTTGGGAAGTTATTCAGATGAGAGTTACTTTAAGTCTAGTACTCCCTTAAAATAAAAAATCAAAAGGTTTTGAATTTTTCCGCCTTCTCCATTTTGAAATAGAAACAACTTTTGCAACAGACCGACAAAATGGTTCCTTTTCATTTTTTTGTTTAACAACGAAATAAAATACTTAAAGTATTTAAATTAATTATTATTTAAATTAATGAAAAATGCATGATTCGACATTTTTTTTCAAAATTCGTAAATTGCGATTATCTCCGAATCTAGAACCGACAAAGTGGTTCCTTTTCATGCGGACGTATACATATATTTATTTTCAATTTCATTTTAAATTTGTTAAATTTTTTTTTCATTTTCTCTCCGATAGATTTTTTAACTTTCATCTCCGATTTTAATAAATTCTTCATCTCAGGATTTTTATTTCATTTTCAAAGGCCGATTATGTAATTTTACTTTTACTCTCATTTTCACTTTCACTTTTGCATTTAATTTAAGTTTTTTATTTTCATTTTCACTTTTACTTTGACAGAATTTTAATTTCATTTTTACTTGACAGAATTTTTATTTCACTATTGCTTTCATTTTTACTTTGGCGTACATATATTTTTATTCACGTTTACTTTCACCGTGATAAATCATCACTTTCAATTAAATTTTTATTTTTAAAAAGAAAATTAGTCTAAAGAAAATTATCAAGCTGAAATTCTTCAGATTTATATTAAAAATGAAAGTTAAAATAAAATTCTAAGTGAAAATGAAAATAAAAATAAAAGGGGAAAAAATTTATCAAAGTGAAAGTAAAAATGAAAGTAAAATATAAAATTCTATCAAAGTGAAAATGAAAATAAAATTAAAAAAATTATCAAAGTGAAAGTAGAAATGAAAGTAAAAATAAAATTCTAAGTGAAAATGAAAATAAAAGGGGAAAAAATTTATAAAAGTGAAAGTACAAATGAAAGTAAAAGTAAAAAACCGCTGCCAAGTTGTATTTTTTTTATAATTTTGGTGGTCATTTCATGAACACTTTACTTCCTCATAGAGATAAAAATAATAGAAATATATGAATAACTTTTTATAATTATGGTAAAAGTGATTGAATTTTGGGTTAATCAATGTATTTTTAAATACCCTACAAAATAGTTACAATAATTTAATAGCTAAATAAAAATTTTCAAACAAAAAAGTTGAGAAAATGGCATTTTTCACAATTTTTGGTTTTTAAAATACCAATAATTTCAAAATTTATTATCGAATTAGGTTCAAAAATAGGTCAATCGAAGCGTTTTTTAATGCTCTACAAGTTGATAACGATAATTTTAAAATTACTTCTACTTTTTTCAACAAAATTTTCAAAAAAGTCTTATTTTCCAAAATTTTTGATTTTTAAAAGTTTAATAACTCCGGTTAATATGGACGAAAAATGTTCAATTAGGGCTCAATAGATGCGTCTAAAAAAACTCTACAAAATTATGGAAAAACATTTATAGGTGTCCTAACATTTTTTTAAAGTTATGGACAAAAAACGTTTTTTTGAAAAATTAAAAATCCAAAAAAAATTTAGTTAAACTTTATTAATATATTAGAAAGTACTCTCATTTTATGTCCGCAGGTGAGATCTACAATTTAAAAAAAAATTCAACCCAAAAGCTCTTGATGATTTCGAGATATTTATGAAAATGTGATGTTTACACTTACACACACACACACATACGGAATGACATTTTTTAAAAATGTCATTTTTGAACTCCTGAGGTCAAATAACATAAAGATATGTCAAAAAATCGAACTCGAAAAATTTCGGTATTACAATACTTCCTCTATGAGGAAGTAATTCTATCAAAGTGAAAATAAAAATAAAAATAAAAGGGAAAAATAATTATTTAAGTGAAAGTAAAAATACAAGTGAAAATAAAATTCTATCAAAATGAAAATGAAAGTAAAAATCTGTCAAAGTGAAAGAAGAAATAAAACACATTTTTAAAAAATTCGTTTGTTTATCTATAGATAAAGAGGATGATCCAGAAACGCCCAGAGTTTTGAGACACCTCGAATTAATTGATGACGAAGCATCAGAGTATGGAATAAAAATTGTCCAAATGAAAGATCGTTTAATGGCAAAAAAATACGGTTATAGAAATCCACCCGGAATTACTTACTTTCGAAAGGGTAAATATATAAACTACGATGGTGACATTGATGACGAGGAGGAAATATTGGATTGGCTTACAAATCCCGAAAATATGGAACTCACCGATCATATTGAGCGGATCAATCGTAAAATGTTTCATAAAATTAGACAGTCAACGGACTATCTCGCCGTTTTTTTCTGTGAGTGATTTTCCCATTATTATTCAATATCATAATGAAAAAATTTAAGATTCCTTTGTTTAATAATGACGTTATTTAGATAGTGACGACTGTAAACAATGTAGTCGCGTTCTATCCGAAATTGAGCACATTGACGATGATGCCGATGGTGCTGGGATTAAATTTGTCAAAATTGATGACAAACAACTGGCCAAAGATTATGGTGTCTTTGCTCTACCTGGTATTCTATTCTTCAAAATGGGCTCAAAGGAACCTGTAATTTACGCTGGTAAATATTTTCTTTAAAGATTTAAAATTTCTCCTAGAGAAAGAAAAATGAGATAAAATTGTAAAAAATTCACAGGTGATTTGTACGAGGAGGAACAAATCTTACAGTGGCTGATGATCCAAAAGGATCCATCGAGTGAAGTGATTGAGGCACTGGAGGGCGAGGATTTACTTCATCTCATTCGAGAATCGGATTCATTAGCGGTTTACTTCTGTAAGTCGAGCAGTCCCAAGGGCTCAACAATCTGCCAAGCAGGAATGTATCTCTTGCCTGCTGCAGCAATAATTATCTAATTGTCGCGCTTACGCTTCTTTTTTTTTAAATTGTCTCTTTAATACAGAAAAAAAAGAATCTCATATATATATATATATATATTCTCACCAAAAGAATTTTAATTTCCAAATTTTTAATTATTATTCTTCAAGAAGAAAGAAAAAAATCGACTAATGTATATTGAGAAACAATCTAAGGTTTCCCTTAGGTTTCTATAAAACAAAGAAAAAAACAAGGTTTCTTTTTAGAAGAGAGAAAAAACCGCAGTGAACGCGATAGAATAAATCGATACGTTGATTTTTCTAGTCAACAATAAAAGCTGCTACCAGCTTTTTTATTCTCTTTTTCTTTCCTTTTTTTCTTTTGTTTTTTTCATTTGTCTTCTTTTTGCGCTGAGTTGTACAAATTCGTGTATACTAATGTCGTAGGGAACAGAACACTTTGCGACATGTGCCAATCAAAAGTTTTCCGCAAGCAGAGGCGCCACAAGCAGGAACAGAAGTCTGATGCTGAAACAAGTGAAGATGTCAATGGTATAAAACGAGAACCGAATCTGGTTAATACCCTCCCTCCTGCCCAACCCCCCCCCCTACCGACCCCTAGAAACCCACTAAGTTCTGTTTTGTAATTGAAAAGAGAAGTTTTCCAATTAAACGATAATTGTTTAATAAAATTGATTTCAAATTTTCTCCAATTGGAAAATGTCGAGAAGGAAAGCTTGTCATATTTCGATTTGGTAGTGTAGAAATATGAATCCATAAAAAGATCCTGCAAGAAAATTTTGTAAGATTTTTTCACCCTTTGGGTTTTTTTCTTTGCATTTTGAACCCCTGAATAAAAATCGTGTTTTCTTGAAATTAATAAATATTAATAAAAAGAATTACTTTGACTTTTTGGACAATTATCAAATGTCCTTTTACTTTAAAAGAGAAGTTAATAGTTTACGAGTTGAATGTTGTTAGTTATCTTTATGTTCCAAACAAACATAATCACTCTTCTTGAAAAGTTATAAGTTGTCAGTTGTCTTTGTATTCCAAATGAACATAATTATTATCTACAGAAAAGTTATCAGTTGTTTTTATTGTACAAAAAGTGTGACTTATTTCATACTAGAAGTTGTCAGTTGTCTTTATGTTTCGGATAAAATATGACCAAATAGAAATTTATTTCTTTTTTTTATGCTCAAAAAACGTTACTAATTCCTTAGACATAGTCATTAACTAACTGATATTAAAAATTGCTAGTCATTATAGGACTCTCTAAAAAATATTTAAATCTTTGCTCAAAGTTTTCAGTTGTCAGTATGTATCGAAAAAAAATTTGACCAAACTATTCAGAAAAATTTATTTATTTTATTTATATTTAAAAAATATAATTAGTTTCGTAACTAAAAGTTATTGCTTGTTTTTATGCTTTTAATTGATAAATATTAAACTGTCAGCAAAAAGTTATAAGTTGTCTTTATGCTTGGAACTGAACAATTACTTGTTGCATTAAGTTATCCGTTATCCTTGTACTTAAACATAAATATGAAGTTGTTTTTATGCTTCCAAAGAATAAATAATAAACTGTCAGTGTAGAGTTATCAGTTGTCTTCATACTTCAAAAGAAATGTAACTAAATCCATAACTAGAAATTGCCAGTTTTAATAATGCTGTCAAAAAAAAATACTGAAATTTTAGCTGAAAATTATCAGTTGTCATAATGTTTCTAAAAATATTGTCATTCTAAAAGTTTTTCAAAAAGTTATCAGTTTTGTTTACTCTTCAAAAGGCTCACTTCTCCAAGTAAATAGCGGAAAGTTATCAGTTGTTTTTATTCCGAAACAAAAAACGAAGTTTCAATCTCCTACCGATTGATCAATTCTATTCATTAGTTGAAAATGGATCCAAGAAGTTAGTGGAATGTTATATCAGTTGTCTTTGTAATTTTAAAGCCTAAAGAAGTAAAGATCATCTAATTGTAAGTAGTAGTTGGAAAACTATCAGTTGTTTTTATAATGCAAAAGACGATCCAAGTAGTTGGTATAAAGTTATCAGTTGTCCTTATGCATTGAAACGAATTTTTCCAAGCACTAACCAAGAAATAATCTGTTGTTTTTTATTACGAAAAATTAGGATTTGTTGTCAGTTGTTAATTGTCTTTAGGCTGAGGTAGAAATGTTGCTTATTTTTTAAACAGAAGTTTTCAGTTGTCCTCATAATTTTAAAAACTAAAAAGGTAAAACTTCGAAAGGAAAATCGTCAGTTGCTTTTATGCTTTAAATGAACATCACTAAACATTTAGCACACATTTTTTTCGTTATTCTTCTTCTCCGAATAAAATTATTTTTGCCTATAGTGTGCATCAACGATACCTAATAATAATTTAAAGAAAGTTATCAGTTGTCCTATTGTAATTACGAAAAAATTAGGTCCTATTTTTAGTTGTCTTTAGGTTTAAGTAGAAACGTCGTTTATTTTTTAAACATAATTTGTCAGTTTTCTTTCGGTTTTTAAAAGACCAAGTTGTAGATAGAAAATCATCAGTTGTCTTTATGCTTCGATTAGGTATCACTTAACATTTATTACAAAAGTTATTAGTATTTTTCTTCTAGGTATGAAAATGTACATGCCTCTAGAGTGCAATACTCGATTCTACTAATTATTTTAAGAAAGTTATCAGTTGTCCTTTTTAACTTTTTTCATTTTGATCTTCTTTGTTGTACTTACATTGTTTAAAATATTAATTTAAATTTAAAATCTAAAAAGCAGACCCCAAATCCATTAACTCAGGGAATCTCCAATTTTTTACCAAAGTTTTTAATTGAATTTCACATTTTACGAAAATATTTCACTTTTCCCCCTCTAACGAAAACTTTCGGTTAATTAATTTATTTATTTGATTCTTTTATAATTTATTTATTCACTTTCACAAGATTGTAATTTTTTAATTTTCAATAGCTCTCACACTATCCTAACACTTCTTTTCTTCTTCTTCTTCTTCTTCTTCTTACGCTTGTTTATTTGTCGACCTTTTTCATTGAATTTTTCAAAGGTTGCTTTTGAATGTTTGTGTTTGTACTACTCTATGTGTAAAGCAAAAAAGCAAGGCTTTAGTACGCTTGCTAGCTACAATTTCTTTTTTATTCACTATTATATATTTTCATTCATGATAGATGTTAAGAAAATTGTTAACATTTTCTCTCTGATGTATAATACAGTTTCTCTATAGTAATTAGTCTCTTAGTATAACAATTTGTAAAAGTGTCTTAATGTAGTTTCCTTTTTCTGTTTCAATTTGTTATTTATAAAATGAAAACAGTATTAGTTACTGATAAATATTGACACCCGTCATTTATTTGTTTCGGGGAGTTTGTAACAAGTGAGATTTTCAGAGAGGAAGTTTCTTTTTCCACAGATAGCGACGATTGTGAACAATGCACTGGAATTTTGGAGGAATTGGAAAATATTGATGATGATTGCGATCGACATGGTGTTCATTTCGTTAAAACACAAGTAGGTACCAGTCGAAACAAATTTTATTTTAAATTTTTTTAATTTCAAAACCCTATTCTCAATTTAATTAAAAAATTTTTTAGTTTACAAATTTTTTTATTTTTGATTTTTTCTTATAGTTTCTATTTTTATTCCATTAATAGGATTACAAAATAGCAGAAGATTATGGAGCTACCGAATTTCCGGTATTAGTATACTTCAAGAATCAAATACCAAATGTTTTCGAAGGTATTTTTTTCAAGTTGTTCTATTTATTCAAAATAAAAATTAGCAACTAATTAAAAGAAATTGCTTTTTTAACAAACAGGCAGTTTGTCAGAGGAAGAGGAAGTACTTCAATGGTTAATTACCCAAAAAACTGAGGATCGAATAGAATTGATAACCAGAGTAATGCTTGAATCATCAGTTGAGGACACTCAATATCTTGCTGTTTATTTCTGTAAGATTAACAAAAAACGAGTTCAATTTTTCTTTTTGTTTAAAATTAATTCTAATTGAAAGAAACTACTGTTTTTGTAGATAAACAAAATTGTCACATATGTGATGAAATATTAGAAGGTTTAGAGCAAATCGATGATGAATGTGATTTATTCGGTATTCATGTTGTACGAATACAAGATCCACAACTTGCCAAGAGATATTCTATTAAAACATTCCCAGCTCTCGTATATTTTAGAAATGGAAATCCTCTTTTGTTCGAAGGTCAGTAGCAACAATGAATTCCACATTTGGACTGAATTCAAAATCCGTTAAGATAAATGTTCGAATTTCTAAACGTGTATTAGTTTTTGTCGTTTTTTGTACTAATTTAAAAAAAAAGTTCTAGAGTCGGTTATTCTTTATTCTGAAATATTTATGGTTTCATGAACTTTTATTTTTTTTGTTATTTTTCAAAACTTTAACGTGTTAGGCAATTTTTTCATCTGAGATCGTGTTTAGCTGATAAAAATACTTTGGAAACTACTCTGAAATAAAAAATAAAAAATTAAGTAAAAATTTGCTTGAAAGTTGTCACTCGTGGTTTTTGGTGTGGCTGATTACGAATCGCAAGTCAGTTTTTTTAATTTCAAAATGGCGGAGAAAAATTAAAAATCAAACGAATTCGCTTAAAATTTGTACTCGTGTGTTTTGGGGGTTCCTGATTGCGACTTTAAGGCAGTTTTCGAAATTTCAAAATAGCGGATTAAATATGGCGGACAAAGAAATCAAAAGTCAATTAAATTTTCTTGAAATTTGCTCCTTGGGGGTTTTCAGGATCACCGATTACCAATCTGAAGTCAGTTTTTTTAATTTTGAAAAACTCATTTCAGATTCGTAAACAGCAACCCAAAAAACCCCCAAAGGGAGAACTATCATGACAATTTGATAGATTTTCAATTTTCATTGTCCGTTAAATTGGATCCGCCATTCTGAATTTGCATAACTGATGCAATAATCCTTCTTCTCCTAAAATTTTACAAAAAAATTGTTATTCCTTATTTATTGCAGGAGATCTACAGAATGAAATGTCAGTACTTGAATGGCTCTGCGATGATGATGTTCGTGAATTGAAGGACGAAATCGAAGCAGTTAATGCACGAATGTTGGAACGTTTATTAGACGAATCACCATTTCTTGCTGTCTTTTTCTGTAAGTCACCAAAAAAAATCATTTCAGCCCCCTAATATTTAATTAATCCTTAAATAATCATTTTTCAATTCTAATTATTTAGTATTATATCGTAAATGATAGAATTTAATTCCCGACCATTAAGTCTGATAAATAGCAAGCTATAATTGAATATTTATGTTAATTTATAATATTCAGTTGAGGAAGGTTGTCCCGAATGCAACGAAATAATAGAAGCTTTAGAGAAAATCGATGGTGACGCTGATTTATTTGGAATTGACTTTGTCAAAGTCTCAGAGTCTGATGCAGCTGAAAAATATGGTATTCTCAATCTTCCGTCACTGGTTTACTTCCGTAAGAAGGAGCCGCTTATTTACGATGGCGACCTAACTCAGGAAGACAAAATATTGTCATGGCTCACATCACAAGATGTTTTTGTCCTTAAAAATGAAATTGACGAAGTTAATAAGAAAATGTTGGATAAACTATTAGATGAAAATGAATTTCTCGCCGTATTTTTTTGTGAGTCTTCATTTATCATTAATATTTCATTTAATTATCATGGCGATTCTCTCACCCTTATTCAATTTTGATGAAAATACTTAGAAAATAATTTTTCTTCCCATTTCTCCCTCAAAAACGAGCAGATGATCACGACAGTAAAGAGAGTGCCGCAGTGAATGAGAAACTCGAAGAAATCGACGAAGAAACAGAAAACTTAGATATCACTTTTGTGAAAATGGCAGATCCTCGATATGCCAGAAAATGGGGAGTGACAAAACTTCCTGCCATTGTGTATTTCCGCAAACGTTTTCCCAGTATTTATCGAGGTATTGATATTCAATATATTTGAACTCATTCATATTTTAAAATTTCTTTTTTTAAATTCATTAAAATATCCGCATATTTTTCCTTCAAACCAATTTTAATCAAATCAAAAAATTTAATTATTATTAATGATTGTATGTTGAAATTTTCTGAACTAAAATTATATTTATACCATTGTTCGTATTTTACATTCATAATTTTAAAATGAAATAGTTTGCTTTTCGTGCAATTCATATTTTTAATTAATTTGCATTTCAGCTTACTGATGCATTTTTTAAATTTTTTTAGGAAACGAAATTATTTAAAAAAGTTGATTAAAAGTACAAAAATTTGCAAACATATTATCTTTAAATTTTATTCCGTAATTAAAATCAAAATTGTTTCTTGTTGAATGAGAACATTGTCGAATAATTTTAAAATAATAATTAGCTGACAATGATTTTCGCATTTTGTAATATTTTCATAAAATCATTTTTTTGGGAAATTATATAGGCGACATTCACAACGAACAAGATGTATTGGATTGGCTACGAAAAAACAGATTCCGACAGCCTGAATTAAATATCTATATGTACATGCTGATAGCTGTTGCTATATTATTTGCATTGTACACTGGATTTCTACTTTCCTGTTTCCGTACAGAATCACCGGCTTCAGCGGTGCATCATCAAAAACAGGCGTGAACAAAATGATCGGAGCGCGGGGGTTTATATAATAGACTCAAGTAACGACCGTAAGCTCCCAACATCCAAAGCAACCTGGAGTTTAACGCAGATCAATCGATCTGTGTACTTGAATGCCGGAATGCGACTTCGCATCAAGTCATGTGGTTAACAAACTCCAAATTCCAGGCATTTAATGGTGAGAGATGTGAACGCGGAGCACTGTCGCGCAATTACTATGAATTCCACTTGAAGTTGCTGAGAAAGGCTTCAAAATTTAGAAGCAAAATTACACTAATTAACAAAATTTTTTTCAAAAGAAGAAAAAAAATTAGATCTTCAAAAAAAAATTTTTTTCCATCCACTGATATCATTCATTATATTCCATATAAAACATTGATTTTTCCTCAACATAAAACAATATTTAAATCACTGAAATATTAATAATATAGTAGCTACATTTTCCTTCTCCTAAATAGTTAACAATATCCATGTAGCATCAGATTGTAAATTCAAAAATATGAAAATTTAAAACAGTCTTATCTTCTATATTTTGTATTTATAGAAGAGAACGAGAATCTGTTTAACTATCAATAAATCAAAATATACTATTTCATATATATATTATTAAAAAATGTATGAATAAATCAGTATAGATACATACATAATAGAGAAACGAAAGAATACTTTCAAAAAATAAATATTTTTCACTTGAAAAGAAATACGGCAAAAAAATTCCATAACCGAGTTGACAGAAATCTGCATAGATTACAATAATTATATGAGAATTGTAAAAACAGGAATTTTTACAGATTAAGTATACGATGAATAGTCTATCCATATTAATAGTTTGTCCATATAGAATCAATTTTCAATTAATTTTTACAATTAAAGTGTGTCAACCTATTGTATATTGTACACCAAATGAGTATGATTAGTTTATCCTTTTCAGTCTACAAGATTTTATAAAATTACCATAAGATTAATTATGTATTGTACAAAACAGTATGTAATTTGATAAAACGAAATTCGAGCCAGTGTTAGGAACTAATTATTTTAATAATTTTTTTATGATATTTGTATTTTAGTTTGACCAATAATATTCATGTGCGATGATTTTACCTTCAACACACTTTTAGTTGTGTGATTAATTTTTTTTCTGTGTAAAGTGCATAAATAAAAGGTGCTCGTGTAAAACAAAAACAGTATAATAATGCACTAAATTAAATGACAAGATTTTTTCTTGTACAATATTGCTCCAAAGATAATAGTTATATTATGTGAATGTCGTTTTTTAATGTAATATGCACACAAAGTATATAGCATTGACATGGCGAAAATTACTCGCTCAAATTATCTGTATAAATAAATAAATAAATAAATATGTATATTCTGAGAAAATTATTTATTTAGTAAAATTTTTTCTGGGAGTATTTTTAGTTCTTAGATTTTTTATTTGAGAATTGCGCTTGAGTGATAGCAGTCCAACTATTTTTGAAGCGAGTCTAAAGCTGAGTCTCCAATAGGTGCCAATATGCATGTGCAAGTGCCAGTGCCAGTGCCAAACCCATTTAAAATGTATTGGGGATTGGCACTGGCACTGGCACTTGCACACACATTGGCACCTATTGGAGACTCAGCTTAAAGGGGCTTGTATACCTCCTCCGTTCTAAGTATATCAGAAACGTCCAGCGTTTTGATTGGCTATGCTCATAGAGAATTTCCAAAAAATTTAATGTTTTGGAAATTCTCTATGAGCATAGCTAATCAAAACGCTGGACGTTTCTGAATATACTCAGAACGGAGGAGGTATACAAGCCCCTTAATAATGATCTCGGGTTTACCGTCTAGAATGCGTGAAGATATGTACATAATGACTTTAACGTGACTGAATCAGGGATCTCGCCTGGCGATCTTGTAAATAGTAGAAAAATCAGTGAGAGAAGCAGGCGCAATGCGCATACGTCTTACGGTTTCGTGCATACACGGAGAGAAAAAGAAAGTTTTAACTGCTTTCTTTTGAGTCGTCATGCTAATTTTATGAAGTCAAGTAATGATGACCGGAGAGCCAGGCCGTTTTGACTTGGCTCTCCTGTTGAGTCTTTAGTTTTCGTCAGTCAAAAAAAAAATTTACTACTGATATCGATCCAGCCATTGACACTACTTGAGGCAGCCAGGCCAAAACTCATGATCCAAGTAACAAGGTCTCGCCACGCGCAGGCAAAAAAAACGTGGAACCAAGCACCAATCAGAATGCGGACGAAGTGACGACCATATTGAAAGTCTAGCCGCGTATTTTTAAATGTGTTTCAAATCCAGAAAATAAGATTGTTATTGTTATTAATATATTTTTATTTTTAATAATAAATATTATTAATTGTTATTATTAATATTAATACGTATAAAATTATTGATAATAATAATAATAAATATTACAATAAATGGTAATTAATATTAATAAATTATTATGAATGTTATTTTATTTTTAATAATAATTATTATTTTTAATTAGTATTAATATTAATAAATATAAAGTTATTAATAATAATAATAAATATTGCAATAAATAGTAATTTGATTTTCAAGATTCCAAGCAACATTCACTGGCTCTTCCAGGTTTCTTTCAGATTTATAATATTCCCTAAATTTTTAAGGTTTTCCAGGTGAAAATAGAGTGAAAATACTCTGATTCACCTAGAAACGTGGCCAACTAATCACCTTTTAATGATTTAAATTCTGTACCGAAGTGAATCTGTGCCACGCAGCAGTTTAGTCCTTACTGGAGTTTCGTCTCAGTATATATATTGAAAGTTAAAAGTGATATGCATAATAATAATATGTGACTGTATATTTGTGACTGCATAATTCTTTTAGTTTAATTTTTTATTAAAGAGAGAAAATATAAACACATACAAACAATTAATCACACGAGGATTTTATAGCGGTAAGTATATACAGTACGCAATACAGATATTAATTATTATTCCTTATAAAAATTATTTCGATTTATACTCGCTGTTTCCATAAAAACTAAATAATTGAATTTGTTTGGTTCATTAAAATAATGAAATTTGAGAAAGATAAGTATTCATGAAATATAATCTCACGTGGCAAAATTGGAAATTTTTATCTGATGTTTGAAATTTAGGCGCTTGTCAAAAACGGTTCAATAAAAATTAGGTTTCAAAATTGTGAATTTTTAAAATAATCTAAATTTATTTAATAATTACTAGTTGTTAAAAGAAGGAATTAAAATTATGATCGAGGAGGCGAAATTTGGAAATGTGTCAGCTCGCGACAGAGTTGAACTAAACTGAAATATTCAAATTTACAATAATAAAGTAGCGCCACCTTTTTAATAAATGGACCGATTTCATTCTATCTTCTTTTGAACTAGGGAATTTTTTCTTGGAAATTTAAATATAGTAGCATAATTTTCTTAAAATTTTTAATTCATTAACAAATTAATATAGGTTTATTAATAATATAAAATAATATTATAATAAAATAATTTTTACATAATTACATTAATTTTATTACTCACATATTTATATATGTTTCTTAGATAAAAATGCCGAACGTATGTGCAGTTGCTGGTTGCAAAAATAAGTATGATAAAAATAAACCAGCTTTAAGTATGTTTACTTTTCCGAAAACTGAATTTTATCGCAAACAGTGGCTTAAAGTTTGCAAAAACCCAAAAATCAACGTAAAATACGGTAAGCTTAAAGACATTGCATAAACGATTTTAAAAAGTTAAATATAAGGAGACTTATTCTGAACTAATAAAATATATAATAAAATATGTAATATAATATAATATAATATAATATAATATAATATAATATAATATAATATAATATAATATAATATAATATAATATAATATAATATAATATAATATAATATAATATAATATAATATAATATAATATAATGTAATGTAATGTAATGTAATGTAATGTAATGTAATGTAATGTAATGTAATGTAATGTAATGTAATATAATATAATATAATATAATATAATATAATGTAATGTAATGTAATGTAATGTAATGTAATGTAATGTAATGTAATGTAATGTAATGTAATGTAATGTAATGTAATGTAATGTAATGTAATGTAATGTAATGTAATGTAATGTAATGTAATGTAATGTAATGTAATGTAATGTAATGTAATGTAATGTAATGTAATGTAATGTAATGTAATATAATATAATATAATATAATATAATATAATATAATATAATATAATATAATATAATGAAATATGTAATATAATATAATATAATATAAACGTTGCATTTCAATTTCGAAGATACATGACAATTTAACAATAAATAATATCATAATTTTATACATTACAGCTGCAATATGCTCTGAACATTTTCCGGTGGATTGCTATAAGGTTTCTTTTGTAAATGACACATTAAAAACTTATCGGACGCGTACAAGAAGACTACGTGATGATGCAGTTCCACTTCCAAATATTGATTCACCCAAAGCTATGCCTGCTGCTTCCAAGGTGAGAAATGATGTTGATGATATCCAAGGAAATAATGACATCAGTTCACCAATAATAAATAATTCGGAAAGTACTGCAGATAACACTAAAGCATTCGATATTTCGGACAGTACTACATCACCCCTTGTCGACAAAAATTTTATTTCTACTTTAGGAAATTTATTAAATGAAATTTTATGGGAATTTCGTGGACCAGAACACAGCGAGGAATTAAAAACAGAATTGGATAAATTACGAGAAGATATCAATAAAGAATTAGAAAAGGAATTGAATGATGAAAACCTTAACAATTTATTATTCGATGAATTAGAAAAAACGAAACACGATTTAGACAAATCAAGGGAAGAATTGGACAGGTCAAGGGAAGAAAAAAAAGAAGAGTTGGAGAAAGTGAGAAAATTAAACGAGACTTTAAAAAATACTAAAGACAAATTACATGAAACACTTGGGTCAAACCATTTTATTTCGCCTAATGTATTTTTGATCTTTATAAAAAATTTCAATATTTCGGGAAAATATTCTTATATGTTTTGGGATTACGAAATGCACAATGATTTGTAAAAAATAATTTCATTTCATATAAAAAAAGATATTATAAATTGAGAGTACATGAAAAAAGGTTACATTGACAGGTATTACAAAATATTTAAAAAAGGAGTAATCTCTTTAAGAAATATAAAAAAAGCGATTGATATTTATTTTTAAAGACTTAATTTGTGATTTGAACTTGATAAAAGTATCAAATAATTTATAATAAACTGTAAAATATGTTATTTAAGTTTCTGTATGAAATGTCAAAAATCGATCATATTTAACAATTTTTTTTGACAAAGTAATTTAATTTTCGTAAATCAGAATTATTTAAATAATAAGTATTTTAAATACACTTTATTATTATTTAAATACTTTTTTGATTATCAACTGAGAAATATAAAAAAATTTACCTTAAAAATGAACCATTCTTCATTTTATCGGGATTTTGAATGTTTGTAACTTCGTTGGAGAAAAACCAATTGATGCCAAATTTTTGGAGCATGTAGATTGAAGCAATATCTTCCTGCTGCTAAAATTTCGCGATGGGTTTTGCACTAGTCTTCAAAAGAAATTGATTTAAAAAAAGTGTTTATTTTGAAGGTTAATGACAAGTATTATAACTAACTTGAAGTTGGTTTGCTACTTGCAATAAAAGTCAAATTCAAAATAAAACGATTTTTTTAAAGTCAGTTTAAAACAAACCAACTTCAAGTCAGCTATAATACTTGTCATTAACCTTCAAAATAAACACTTTTTTAAAATCAATTTCTTTTGAAGACTAGTGCAAAACCCATCGCGAAATTTTAGCAGCAGGAAGATATTGCTTCAATCTACATGCTCCAAAAATTTGGCATCAATTGGTTTTTCTCCAACGAAGTTACAAACATTCAAAATCCCGATAAAATGAAGAATGGTTCATTTTTAAGGTAAATTTTTTTATATTTCTCAGTTGATAATCAAAAAAGTATTTAAATAATAATAAAGTGTATTTAAAATACTTATTATTTAAATAATTCTGATTTACGAAAATTAAATTACTTTGTCAAAAAAAATTGTTAAATATGATCGATTTTTGACATTTCATACAGAAACTTAAATAACATATTTTACAGTTTATTATAAATTATTTGATACTTTTATCAAGTTCAAATCACAAATTAAGTCTTTAAAAATAAATATCAATCGCTTTTTTTATATTTCTTAAAGAGATTACTCCTTTTTTAAATATTTTGTAATACCTGTCAATGTAACCTTTTTTCATGTACTCTCAATTTATAATATCTTTTTTTATATGAAATGAAATTATTTTTTACAAATCATTGTACATTTCGTAATCCCAAAACATATAAGAATATTTTCCCGAAATATTGAAATTTTTTATAAAGATAAAAAATACATTAGGCGAAATAAAATGGTTTGACCCACTTGCTGCATTAATTAATGCACAGGAAAATGTAAAAGTGTCTGAGAATATGAGACTTGAGTTACGACAAGCGGCTGAAGAGCATTTCAAAAATTTCTTAAAAAAGGAAAAAGAAGTGGCGCAGTGGAAAAGGTCCTGTAATATTTACAAAATAAGATCAAAAAATGCTGAGATAAATTTAACGTTAGCCAAAGAAGATAAAAAAGATCTTGTAGATAAATTAAGAACTATATTTACTCCTGGACAAATTCAAGCTCTCTTTAACCCTGGCAAAAGAGTTTGCTGGACTAATGAGGACATTGCTGGAGCCATTTCCATTCGTAGTCTAAGTTCTAAGTGCTACGATTATTTGAGAAAAATAGTAAAGATCCCTTTGCCAGGATTGTCCTCATTAAGGCGCTGGGTTACAAAATTTGATATTTCTCCAGGAGTAGTAACTGATGTTTTGAGTATTATGGAAAAAAAAGCTAAATCTGTTTTAAAAAAAAAAAATCAACGATTAACAGTGTTGAGCTTCGATGAAATCCATTTGTCTCCACAATTGTGTATTAACAAAAGTGAGGAACAAATAATTGGACCTCACAAAGCTTGTCAAACAGTCATTGCTCGTGGCTTGCTTACCAGTTGGAAACAGGTTGTTTATTACAACTATGACACGGCAATGGCAGAAAAAATTCTATTGGACATAATTAAACAATTAGAGACAAAGGGTTACACAGTTGTTTCAATTGTTTCCGACATGCACGCTTCTAATACTAAATTGTGGAAAGAATTGGGAATTGATCAAAGTGAAGGAAAAGTATCATTTCAACACCCCTCTAATCCAGATTATAAAGTTCATGTATTTGGTGACACTCCGCATATCATAAAACTGACGAGAAATTGGTTTATAGATTCTTATTTCATTTTCAAAAATCAAAAAACTGATAATCAATATTTACACAAACTATTAAATATCAATAGAGGGGAGCTGAAATGTGCTTTTGCTCTCACGCTGGAACATCTTGTGGTTAAAGATACTAGTCGACAAAAAGTGAAATTAGCTACGCAATTATTTTCCCATAAAAATGCTAAAGCACTTTCATTTTGTTTAAACGAATTTAAATCTGGTAATTTAGGATTTTCAGGTTTCGAAGGTTGTGAGGAAACCAGCCGTGTGTTGCAACTGTTTAACGATTGGTTTGACCTTTTCAATGTGAGACAAAAATTCGACAGCAGTGGTGTCAAAGCTTTTGGAGTAGAATTATCAGAACAGACCACTCTTCTTAATGAAATGATAAATTACATATCACTAATGAGAGTTGGAGCACGTACTATAATACTTCCATTTCAGGATGCAATTCTTTTGAATTCGAAAGCTCTGCCTAGTCTTTACAGCTTTTTGAATGAAACATTTGGAGTTGAGTATATCCTGACTAATCGTCTCAATCAGGATGTACTTGAGAATTTTTTTTCATTCATTCGTGCTGTAGGAAGAGGGCATGATAAACCGAATGCATTAGAATTTCGACACAGGCTGCGGTGGTATATTTTGGGGAAACATGCAATGGTCGCACTATCTAACGGTTGTAATACAGAAATGGTTTTACATGACAAAGCTCTTATAAATGCTGAAGATTTAAATAAAGTTACCAACAACGATGAAAATGATGATAGCATTTTATTGGTAAATGCATCAGATTTATATGAAAATTCAGAAGAGGAGATTAATATTGGCGTTTTAACTGAGGACATGGACGATGCTGAAATTACAGGGTTGGAATTAATCGAAGATGAGGGTGACAACGTTAGGTTGAGAACTGTTTATGAAACTCTTTTTGAAGTAGATGATGGTGGGGATGCAATTATTTTAAGTCTTTCGGATGATTTTAGACTGCAGCCTGATTCAAATGAAAGTGAAGAGGATCAAGAATGCATTTCAGGTTGGTGTAATACTTTTCCAATTTAATTTTTATCCAAATAGTACGTAATTATATAAATAATGTAGACAAAATAATATTACGTGCTACTTGGGTATTTTTTATTGTAATTTTATATTATATTAATAATATATTGTACTATTACAGTTGAATGTCCAAAAGATTATGTACCGAATAATAATGAAGTGGACCTACTTGAATCATTAGAGAAAGAAATGGCAGTTGAAAAAATGGCTGAAGAAGGCTTAAAATATATTGCAGGATACGTTGCATATCGTTTTGGGAAAGATGATTCACTTGGTTGTCACACATCCAGATTGCCAGAGCAACCTGATAATGACTGGATCTGTCATTTGTCTAAGGGATATCTAAAATATCCTTCAGATAAATTGCTTGTGGCAGCCAAGATCATGGAAGAGGAGTTTCAGTCTTTTCATGGCTTAACGTTTTCCAAGGAAAACAAAATTTATCAAAAAGTTGCAAATAAGGTTAGTGATAAATTAGAGGATAAATTAGATATAAAGGTATTATTGTGTCTGGTACGTACACGAACGCACATAAGATTGCGAATTTTGAATAGGAAAGTATATGAGAAAAATTCTAAAAGGAAAGCTAAAAAACGTGTAAAAAAATTCGCTAATACTAAATAGCGTGAATTTTTTTTGAAACTGATGTAGTGAAATTATACAGAAAAAATAAAAAAGAAACATGCAATTTATTTATAGGGCATTTAATACATAATGATAAATGAATGTGGAAACTTTAAACCGAATAATTGAAGCTTTCTACTAATAAGAATAGAAAAAATAATAATAATAAATATTATGACATTATTATTAAATTATAATTGTCAATAAATAATGAATTATTAATAATAATAATAATTATTATTTTTATGTTTATTATTATTATTATTATTATTATTATTATTATTATTATTATTATTATTATTATTATTATTATAACTAATAATTCGCTTTTTGGAAAATGTTTATTTAGTATCTAATTTATCTACTAATTTACCACTAATGCCTTATTTTGCAAAAGGTCAATTCCCTGTAATGTTCGCAATCCCAATAATAGTTAATAATTAATATTAAAATTGAATGTTGTTATTAACAATTCCTAAAAAAATTCAAAATAAAAAAAGGTTGTCTTAGTTAATCTGGCTCAAAATTTATCTCATCATTTATCCACTGAAAATTGAAAAGAAATTGTCCCTTCAGTTCTTGCAGCATTAGAGATAAATGTAATGTTTTTAAATATATAAATAAATATATGTGAATGTTATGTATCAAGTTAATAATAAGTATTTAATAAAAAATATTAATATTTAATAAAGAATTATTTTACTTTTAATTTATTATTCTTTATGTTCTTTAAATTTGTTTCTGTATTTGATTCAAAATTTAGCGCTTCAATATGGTCGTCGCTTCAGGTAATCGCTATGATTGGTCGGCTTTTTTATGGTGCGCGAACCGAGTTAAAATTGAGCCCGACTTTGGCGAGACCTTGTTACTTGGATCATGCCAAAACTGCCTGGCTGTCAAATTGTGCTGACTTGGGAATCAGAGGTTATGTTAACGCCTGTGTCGGTCACGGGGGTGACACTCTCGAGTTGAAACTAACCATACTGTTGACTGGTGACCACCGTGGCGCTGGCTGGTTAGTTGGCCGATATTGAGTAAAAATGCATTAGAAAAAAAAGAAAAATTTATTTTACAATCAATAATATTAATTTAATGGTATTTATTTGTACATAATATTAATCCAGTATCTTTTTAGCATTTTTTATAATATTAAAAACTTAGAAAAAGCGTTTAATATTTTATTTATAATGAAAATTGTACAACAATTCATGGCGGGAAATTTAAATTAATAAAATTATAATTATTTTTTATTATTTTAATTATTGCTACTGACTATTATTTAATAATATTTTACAGTATAAATAAAAATTTGTTTGATAATTTATTTATTATAATATTATGTAGTATTTAATTTAAATTTCCCGCCATGAATTGTTGCACAATTTTCTTTATAAATAAAATATTAAACGCTTTTTCTTAGTTTTTAATATTATAAAAAATGCTAAAAAGATACTGGATTAATATTATATACAAATAAATACCATTAAATTAATATTATTGATTGTAAAATAAATTTTTCTTTTTTTCTAATGCATTTTCACTCATTATCGGCCAACTAACCAGCCAGCGCCACCAGTGGCGACGGTCAACTCTCAGGTTAGTTTATTCTAATGGGAAACTGCACCAGTGTCACCCCCGTGGTGTCGGTCAAGTAGTTTTAGGGCCAGTTTCACCAACTGGCGGTTAAGCTTGGTTCAACTGAACTCGTTCAACTCTTGATCGTCAGAGTTAACCGCTAGTGCGTTTCACCAGCCTAATCCCAGTTTAAAATGAACGCGTTTAGTTAATCTACATTCCCTAGAATTTCCTAGTGGTTATGGCGCTTAAATCTAACCACGGAATGTAAATAAACAACTGAACTAACCTAAAATATAAATGTCGCATAGGTTCTTTTGAGCTTAATATCTATTATTTTAAATTAAAACCTTAATAAAAAATGAGTAGTGGAGTAAAAAACAAGTTGTTCTTTTCATGATCATTTAGCTTCCACAATATAATATATACCAATTGCTTAATTTCTTATTCTAGAATAATTATTTAAAAGTATTTTAAAAAATACAAAATTTGAATTTTTTGTTAAAAATAAAAATATCGTCCGATTAATTTTATAAATATTGATAAAATATATACTTTATATACATGAATCGATTCGTTTTCATGGCAGAAATACAATTTTGACAAGAGTAAATTAAAATTTTAATAAAGAAAAAAGTTATTTCAAAAATTACAAAATATAAATTTTTTGTTGAAAGCAAAATTAGACAGAGAGAGCCAAACTTTTTTTTAAAGTCCTTTTTTATATTTTCTTAATTTAATAACATAATAGTACATACATATTTTGTGATTGTGGTGTAGTAGTAGATCAGATTTGTAAATTTCAATACGAATGTCAATTAAATGACCATTTAAAATTTGTAATGGCTTTTATATGAATATTTCTAAACATTTGTCAGATTAATTTTTCTTTTTTGAAAATCCTTCTTTCTTTATATTTTTTAATTTAATTTACATTTAATAAAGTTAAATCTGTTGAAACAAAGCATCTACATGCAATATTGTTTTGATAGTGGGTCAGTTTGGGATAGAATGCTTTGTATATACAATGATTCCACTTATTTTGTTAAGTAAATAATACACTGAATGTTAATTAATTTTTTATATATAGGTAGTAGTCCCTTAAGAAAATCAACAAATCGTAAAAGTTCGCACTGCGCTTCAGGAGAGTTCGGCAAGTTGAACGCGGTCAACTCTGCTTAAACCGACAAAATTCAGCGATTAAAATATAAACTTAGTTCAACCGAGTTGAACGTGGTTAAGTAGATGGTGAAACGTACGCAGAGACTTGATCTCGTTCAACTCATACTTTGAACGAGTTCAGTGCTTGAACTAGTTTGGTGAAACTGGCCCTTAACCGGGGTCTCCGGTTGGTATAACTTTCTTTTTCTCTCCGTGTAGAGTTATTAGAATAGAGTGCGCAAGCGACCAAAATGTTTCTTAGGCGCATAGACGGAGACAGCCATACGAAAAGAAGACCCCTTTCCTTTCTTTCTCTAATAACGCATGCGCGATAGTGAAACAGCTGATGCATGGAAACAACTGTTGCTTGCTTGCAATTATATTTTTCTTTTATTTACATGACAAATAAATAATTTAAAATAAATTTAAAATTAAAATAAAACATTTATAATATTTAAAACAATTTTTCATGCGATCTTTTTAGACAAAAACCTAACCAAAATCTTTCATTCTTGCACATGCGCCAATAAACAAGGTAAGAAAAGGGGTCTACCACGGAGTAATAATAAGGAGACTGTACTACCAGTGAGATACCGTGCCAAATGTCTGCCTTGGTTCACTGAGTAGTAAAGACTTCTCAAAAATAAAGCGCATGCGCAGTTTGCAACTATCTTCGTCATTCTTGAAAGAACGATGAGAGAGATCATTATTTTGACGTGCGAGTTAGAAAGTGTGGTTATGTTTTATTGTTAACAACAGCAACTATACGGGAAAATCAAGATTTAAATAAGAAAAAATATTAATTAACAAACTGCAAAGAGAAGAGTAAGTACAATATATTATAATATTAATAAATTGTAATATAGGTGTGAGTAGATATTAATAAAAAGATTATTTTTTTCGAACCGGAGTAATTCTTTTCTTTGTATGATAAAGTGAATGAAAACAATATAATATTATACTATAATCGCTATAATGCTAATATAATTAATATCTACTCACACATTTCCTATATTACAATTTATTAATATTATTTAATACAGTGAGTTCCCGCAATCTGACTAAAGTCTCGAATTTTTCCTTGGTGGCTTATTCGGTATATGACCATCCCGTCAAGCGCTCCCCCTCCACCAAGATTCTAGCAATTTCAGGGACGTAGGACGTAGTCCTAGCAAATTTTAACTTTTTTTTTGGCTCTAAACAAAATTTTTATGCCGCCTTGTCACTACGAGTAACCACGAAAAACTAGGAGGCTCTTTCGGCACTGAGCGCGCGTCAAAAGTGAAAGTACGGTTGGTCAGGTAGCGAAACCGATTTAAGCCCATTAAGAGTCAGTTGAAGAAATTCGTCAGATAGCGAAATATTCATATTGCGGGAACTGACTGTAGTATAATATATATTGTCAACAGTAAAACATAACCACACTTTCCAACTCGCACGTCAAAATAATGATCTCTCTCATCGTTCTTTCAAGAGTAACGAAGATAGTTGCAAACTGCACATGCGCGTTATTTTTGAAAAGTTATTACTACTCAGTGAACCAAGGCAGAAATCTGGCATCAGTTTGACCAGGGGATACGTTGGAGTTCAGTCTCCTTTTTATTACTCCGTGGGGTCTACTTTCATGCTTTTGTCTCTTTCTATGCGCCTAAGAATGCCTCTCACGGTAAAAGGTATAACTCGCGCACTCTATTCTAATAACTCTATGCCTGAAACGATAAAAAGAATAAATAAAAAATTCAATCTTAAATCCCACGGACATTATTAATTTTTAAGAAATAGAAAATTACCACACAAATTAAGAATTTTTACTTTCACGCAAAACCTTGTAGTTTCTTTGGTCACCATAGCAACGGTTGCTATAGTAATCATTACTTTAGCAACCATTACCGTATCAACGGTTACCATAGCAATGGTTGCTAGGGAAAACTACGGACGGACACCGGAGTCTCGCTATAATGCTGATTCCACACTTACCCAGTCGCTCCGCTTTTCCGTGGCGCTTCGCGTGAGACAGAAAAATAGTCTCTGTCTTTTTCTATCTCATGCAAAGCGCCACGGAAAAGCGGAGCGCTGGGTAAGTGTGGAATCAGCATAATACGGAAGCTTCTGCATGCCACCATGCGGCACTCGCTCGTGTTGTGCGGCACGTAGAGAGGAACCGGCCTGTTTAAGTTCCTTGATGCGTGCCTCCCTACGTGCCTAGTAGCGTTCCTAGTTGTACCCTACTAAAAATCCCTGTATAAGATCTTGTACAAGAAAATGCACACGTTCAGCAGCTGAACTTGTACAAGTTCTGGTAAGAACATGTACAATTTCTTGTACCAGGATTTGGAACAAGTTCTTGTATTAGAACTTGTACAAGTACTTGTACAAGAAAATAAACTTGCACATGAACCCGTACAAGATTTTGCACAAGCTCTTGTACGGGTTCATGTGCAAGTACTTGTACATTTTCTTTAAACATTATTTTTAAGTTGTAAAAATTAAAAACATTAAAGGCTGCGCAGTAGTTTTTATAAGCTTTTAGAGCTGCGCAATAGTTTTTGGCTTGCCTAAAGTGGAGAGTCTTAATGCTTATAAGTTATTAAAATGCCAATTAAAAAAAAAAATTTATTTATTAATTTACTTAATCCAATTTTCTAAAAAAAAATTATTTATAAATATACTTGTGCAAGAACATGAACGTGTTCATGTACAAGTACTTGTACTTGAACTTATACAAGATCTTGTACATTTTCTTGTACAAGTTTATTTTCTTATACAAGTACTCGTACATTTTCTTGTACAAGTTCTAATACAAGAACTTGTTCCAAATCCTGGTACAAGAAATTGTACATGTTCTTACCAGAACTTGTACAAGTTCAGCTGCTGAACGTGTGCATTTTCTTGTACAAGATCTTATACAGGGATTTTTAGTAGGGTAGCAGAAGAGTTTTGAGAATATTTTGTTACTGAGTATTTTATTTATGAAATTGGAATAAATCTAATGAATTATGTTTTATTAATATTATTTCAAGCCTTTTATTTTGCATATATTACATTAGTTTGCTAGAAAATTACAAAATTTCAATTTAATACCTTGAGATAAACATAACCGCAAAGTAAAAAGTGATTATTTTGAATATCAAATAAAAGTATATAATTTAAATTTATTTTAACAATATCAATTGCAATGTTTCTTGTAATTAAGATCTTTTGTTTGTATTTAAAGTCGATCTGTAATTATAATTAAGGAAATTTTAAGGTTTTTTAAGGTTTTGGTTCGTAATTCGCTCGAATTTCGTATGTAAATTTGTCTGAAAATTTTTGAAAAAATTGTCAAAAATTATTCCGTGCGAATTTCTATACGGATTTCCGAACGAAAATATTTCTTGAAAATCCATTTAAAAAAATCCGGGATTTTTCCCACGAATATTCGTGCGAAAAAACGTTTCAATACGCCACACGAATTTCGATAGTAATTTCATACGAATTTGATAGAAATTCTTTACGAATCTGGCCGGATTTCTGAACGAAATGCGTACGAATTACATACGAAATTCGTACGAATCATTTTTACCTGAGTTATGTTAATACGATTCAGACAGTATATCTTTTGTCTCTGATACATTGAAATCAATTGTTATTAAGGGACAGTTATAAATTCAATACTTTAGAAGTTTATAGATCCTTAACATTTATATCAATGTTTAAACTTCATTTTTCCGAAAAAATAACATATTATTGAAATCGTTAGATATTGTAGATTCTGAATAATTTGTTAAAAATTTTAAAAATACATTATAAAAATTTTTCTAATTTTTTATGACCCTTTAAACTCAGGTTTATGGAAACCCGGTAAAAAGGCTTGCATTAGAAAGTATTGAAAAAATTAAATTTCTTTTAATTCCTTTTTTGTCCTGAGTTTTGAAATCCCAATATGAGTATACATATAAAAATTTTTTAATTCCCTTTAATATCGTCACATAAACTTTGACCAATACAAGGTATAGAAATGAATTGAAAAGCACATAATTTTAAGTTAGGTATTGGCAATGAAAATTACCACCGCGGGCTCGGTGTCGCTAGTGTTTTACACCAAAAATGCACTTTGGTAATTTACACCCGATTATATGCACGTGGACAGTCGCGGTTGACGCCAGTTGTCACAGCTACAAAGTCAAGCACATATATTACAACTGTCACTAAAAGTCACTTTGAACAAAGCCATTTTCTTTTTAATCCTTTTCTCAAGTAACTTGTATTTTGATTGGTCAATTTTTGTTAGTTGTCCACCACCAAGCATTTGGTTTATCAGGGACGTAGCCAAAAAAAAGTTTCAATCTTCCTATTGATGATGAAATAATTTTTAATGCGTTTCTATTTAAGCCTTCTTACCGAAAACCCTCATTTTTAAAATTTTTAACAAATTATTCAGAATCTACAATATCTAACAATTTCAATGATATGTTATTTTTTTCGAAAAAATGAAATTTAAACATTGATATAAATGTTAAGGATCTATAAACTTTTATAGTTGGGTCTAGGACTTTAACCCATAGGTACTTTATTTTATCTATCTGACAGTTTATTCCGAGCCTTGTGCGCGGCTAGTATTACTTTAATTTCATTGGTGTGGCGTTAAGGGCGCTGCACGGTGGGAAATATTTAAAAGTACGCATAGGCGTAGCGAGCGATTTCTCCTCAACTTCCACTCTTTTCCCCTCTTTTCACCTCTCTTGGTGCAATTTTTTGACTTTGATAATTAATTAAAAAAATCCAGATTGAAAATAAAAAAAGGGCGATTTAAGGAAAAATAATATTTAATAGTGAATATAAAACAAGTGAGGAATAAATATTAAAATATTAAATATCAATTACTCTTATTGTTTACTATTATATTTATTATTTGTTTATTTATTTATTATTGTTATTATATCTATTATTATTTATTATTATACTGCCCTACAATGGAAAAACTGCGGCATGTGCAGTTTGTGTTGAAACGAGATATTTAAAGAAAACTGTTTATCAAAATTACTTGTATATAACGTTATATTATGAACAATATTAATATGTGTTCTTAACAAAACGAATACGCTCTTTTCATATCTGCAAAAAAAATTAATTATTTAAACAATCTATAATAAAAAATGGACATGCGAGTTTTTTATAAGCGAATTCCCATTTTAAAAGTGAGTAAAGTACCTTGCGCTGTAAAAGTCTCGAGGACCGGCTCACGATACAGCGAAAGAACTACGCATAGCACACTTTAATACGTGGTAGGAGTTGAATTTCCATAGTTTTGCTATTAATTATTATTATTTTTTTAACAACTTTAATAATTATAAATATTAAACTTTTCTTACATTTTTTAGTAAATATTTTTATTTCTGCAGATATAGAAATAGGATAAAAATTAAGTTTTTAAATGTCTATCTTACGTAACAGAAAGTTATTTTCAAATAAAAAAAATGATTTTAAAAAAAATGTTATTAAATGAAAAATATTGTTTATTTAACCAAAAAGAGCATTTTTGTAGCGCAAGCACAGTTGCGTCTGGGGACGGTCGTTGGCATCAAGGTAGTCCAAGTTGGGTGGGGGAAATTCAATATGGCTGACATCAGCTGATTTACCGGAGGACAAACAATGCATTGAATTGAATGGGACAAATCATTTTTTTAACCATAATATTTTAAATATTCATTTTTAAACTATAGTGTAATGGAAAATTATTCTTTAATTATCGAAATCTATTTTTTAAAACAATAAAACCAAAAAATTTAATTTTATTGTTTTAAAAAATAAATTTCGATAAATAAAGAATAATTTTCTATTGCACTATGGTTAAAAAATGAATTTTTAAAAAGTTATGGTTAAAAAATTGATTTGTCCCATTGGGGCGATTTACTTTTCACCGCCAACTCGCTCCCGTATACCTGCTCGGCGTCTAAATCTCGCTCCCGGGCCCTTTCCCCAATCTACCTACTTTCTGGGCACCGTCAGTCAGACATACATGGTATGAACTACTTCTCCCCCCACAAAGATGCAGTCAAATTTCATTGACGCCCTTCTCGTAAAAATCGCAATTATCTTTATAAATAACAAAATTTTTCCCTAAAGTTCAATTATTTTAATAAATGTCAAAAAAATTCTTGTCCTAATTTCAATTATATTCAATAATAACATTTTTTTAAGGAATTCAAAAAAATGTAGCACTTCTGCTGCTCGCCGCGGAGGTCTACAAAAAACTTAGCACCGTTTACTCATAAAAAAATTTTGAAAAACACTTTTTTAAGCCTCAAAACAGGTATAACCCTTTAAGTAAAAGTCTTCAAAAGTGTAATTCTTATTAAAAAGAATGATTGATTGTCTAAAATTGTATTAAAAATAATATAATAGAAATCCTGTGTAGAATTTTCTTATTTGAAAATAATCGAATTTATGTAAAGAACTGAATACTAGGGGAGGGGAGAGTAGAAAATTTGACTGCATCTTTGTGGGGCGAGAAGTAGTTCATACCATGTATGTCTGACTGACGGTGCCCGGAAAGTAGATCGAGTGGGGGAAGGGCCCGGGAGCGAGATTTCGACGCCGAGCAGCTGATGTCAGACATATTGCATTTCCCCTACCCAACTTGGACTACCTTTCTCTACGAACACTCTCCCGAACTCAGCCGAAGTGCTTATTTACTGTTTGCACACTGTTTTACTGTATTTCTTAGTTCAACTCCATCGGTTTACAAATGGAAGAACTCCGCATACACGGAGAGACCCACATTTGTAAAAATTACTAAAAATGGTTGCAATGACCGGAAATAAGGGGACTTTTAGCATAATGTACTACAGAATTAGATAAATTTACAAAATAAATAGATAAATTTACTACATTGAAATAGCAAGTTTTAATATTTTGTGTAAGAGTTGTAAATGTAGCGAAAATTGATTATAGTTTTCTCTAATTTAATTAGACAAAATCTGACAAATGAAAACACTTTCCACTAAAACCTACTATCCACACGGAGAGAAAAATCAAGCGTTTTTAGTATGGAGACTTCCTATGGTAATTTTGTATGAACGCCCTGCTTAAAAGGCGTGTTTTTATCATAGAGATATTATAAATAGAGTGGGGAAGGCATGGGTCTAAGTGTCCGGTTAATAGAAAAAGAAAGACAACCGAAACCGTATGTGTGTCCTCTTCTATTAACGCTGCTCAGTTTCTCGCGCTTGCGCATTTACACATGCCCCTGAAGGACAGAGCTATGGTTTCGATTTTCTTTCTTTCTCTTCCAGCGTCTCATCGTCACTTACGGTCGTCCCTATACCTTCCCCACTCTATTTATAATATCTCTATGGTTTTTATACCTCAGTTGCATGAAATATATACTAAAATAGCATGGATCACTTGCAATCGTAGTATACTGACGTCCCATGCGTTTAAAGGTAGAACTTTTATGCTGATAACGTAGAAATTGATACAAATACAGCAGAAATTTTACGCCTATTGCGCATGCGGATTCTTTTACTAAATAAGGTTAACTGTCCATACTAAAAACGCTTGATTTTTCTCTCCGTGCACTGTTGTTAAAAGTAAACTGCTTTCTCGTAAGTGCTGTAAATTTTCATCATTCAATATATAAGGAAACAAAGATGTATACTTTCAGTGAAATTCGTTGTCGTGCGTGCAGTTGTGTATTAGTGTATTAATTAACCGCGTCTATATACATATAAGTGAAATAAACATGTGTGTGTCTTCAAATATTTATCCAACCAATATATAAGTGTGTGTGTGTCTGTGTATGTAAAAATCCTTCCAGTTTTTACCTCCATTAGTCAAGAATTGACGGGAAACCGTCGGCGACAAAAATCCGTATTTTTTCTTTCACTCTTTCTTTCTGCATTTACAAACGACTATAGTAATTTTATGTACACAATACTTCTGAGTTTACTACAGTTGTTTGGAACTATTGGACGAAATAGTAAGAAACTTTGCTAATTTGGTAAACATTTGTCGGATTAGTGACTTAGTGTAGAAAATAGTAAAAAATACAAAAAGTCCCCTTATTTCCGGTGGTTGCAATGTGAAAATAGTAAATTCTTGTGTGATTTTATACAAAAATTAGTAATCTCGGTCTCTCCGTGTAAGCACATGCGAACTCATCATTTGTACAAAGCTCAGATCTCGACAACTTTTCCCAAATGAAAAGTACGCAAAGCACTTTACTCACTTTTTTATTCAATATCTTGTGACGTATTTCACAGAAGTTTCAATATTTAGCAAGCGCAAAGTCGCTTACCTAATTTATTCCACTGTAATTCGTCATTTTTCACTAATTGTACAAACTAAAACATTAATTTTTTATTAAAAATTTATCAAATTTTTATTTTTTTACAATTTTTATTAGATGCGAATTTTCATTACGATTCCATTGATACCAAAAACTCATTTTTGATAAAAATGTCACTTACTGCAGTTTTTCCATTGTAGGGCAGTATACTTACTTTTTAAAAATATTATTATGAAAAAGTATTAAAACAATAAAGGAAAATTTTTTATGAAAATATTATTAAACATAAATTTATTAAACAAAAAAAATAAATAATAAAAAATTCTGAAGTGCATAATTTTTAAAAATTTTTTTTTGTTATTTTTATTATTGATATTTTTAAGTAGGTATGAGAAAAATATAATTTAAATATTCCACAAAATTAATTTTAAAGTAATTTTTTGTAAGCAATTCAACGGTCATAAAATAAAAGCGGACAGAAAATATTTTGACCCTTTTTCAATTTTCATTTTTCTTAAAAATTGGTGGATTTCGAAACACACTCGTAATTTGGTAGAAAATATGTTTTTAAATCCATAAAAAAATTCCAAATGAAATCGATGATTTTCATAATTACCTAAAAAAGTATTGTCTTGAAAAAAATCTTTGTTTTTAAACTGAAAATTCTAAAAATAACATTGTTATTCAATTTTTCTATATGGAAAATTATTTGTTCATTTATTTGATTTCTGATCAAAATTTGATCTTAATTTTTCTGTATTTTCTATTTTTCATGAATAAAAATTATGATATAAAATTATTTGAGGGGCTGATAGTTAAAATGGGTTAAATAATTATCGGGAGCAAAAGAGATTCAAAATAGTTCATATTTAAAAAAGTGAAACAAATTACGCTCTACGATTAAGAATGAAATAAAAAATTGTCAGAGTAAAAACGGAATAGGATTTCATTACTCGCAAAAACGAGTTAGAAATATTTTACATATTTACTCGCACTAATATTTAAAATGAATTAAATTGATTACAAAACGCTGACTTAACGAGATTGCAATATAGTATATACTATTCAATACTTTTTAAATGTTTACAAAACTTATTTATTAAAGAAGGCTTTATTTTTGTAAGCTGAACACTGTGTTCGTATTTGAACTAAATTTTTGTAAACATAACCAAAACTCCAATCTTTTATAATGCATTTGACAGTGAATTTATTATTAAATTTTATCAATTTCCACTCCATATTTAATGCAACAAAAATCTTTTAGAAACTTTTTGTACAAACTTTAAATTTCCAAATAAGTAAATAATCATAAATAATATTTTTTTAATTATTCAAATTTGAAATAAAAATAAACGATTTCCGTTTTAACACTTTATATATTATATAGAATTTATTTAACTTTCAATATTAAAAGTTGTATAAACATTATACTGTATAGAAAAATCGCATTACTTGAATATTAACCTCATAATTGACTTCTTACGTCAAAATACGAGTAAAAACGGAATAGAAAGATATGCCGTTTTTGTTCTTAACTTCAAGTGATTCGTTTTTTCTCGTCATTTATTATAAACTATTTTTTTGCTTAAACATAATTATCTCATTTTTGCTCCGAACATTCTTTTAATTCGTTTTTACTATCAACCCCTCATTTAGAAAAATAAATTTCAAAAAATGCCCTTTTTAATAAAAAAAAGCAGTAATGTGTTGAAAAAAGACGAAAATTTAATAATCGACTTCAAAAATTGTTAGAAAAAATTTGCAAACATCAACGTCGTTTTCTCAAGACAAAAATGGTTTTCGTAATTGGAAATAAATTCTGAGTACCTCTGTGTTTCGGAAAAAGGACTTTTTTCATAAAAAAGATCCAATTTTATGCCAAAAATTATGTTTAATAATATTTTCATAAAAAATTTACATTACTTTTTTTATACTTTTCCATTATAACATTTCTAAAAAATAAGAATAATATAAAATAATAATAGATAAATAAACAAATAAATATAATTATTTATATAATCAGAGAGAAACTGAGAGTACGCACGTAATGCAAATCGCTCTTTCCTTTGAAAGTCTGCCCCCTCGCGGCCAAAAGTCCCAAGCTTAGGTGGTTGGCTATATATATTGCCTAAATCGGTGAGCTTGCACACATATCAAATGCAATGGCTAAGCCGAATTATAATCGGAAGCACTCGTGATCGCTCGTAAAATGCAAGGAACGCGAACGCGAGGAATAGAACTAAAAAGAAGTTATGACAATGTTTTGACCGTGGTTTTGACATTTGTATACATCGTTTATGCAAAGTTTTTTGTGGTTTTAATGCTTATAAAATTTTGTATTTACACAAAAATTTTATTTTAGGGATTTGAGCGAATAACATTTTAATTTAGGCTCTTTATTTTGATATATTTCAATATTTATAGGAACAATTTTAATTCTCAACATTCATCAGTAATTCAGTATTCTTATAATGATCAAGAGTGATAAACTCTTACTATTGAATTGTATCAAAAGTCCTGGAGAAAATATTAGATTTACAAAATTGAAAAAATAATTCTCACTGGTTTTTGCGGTGTCCAGCAATCTTTTTAAATTTTAAAATCATTACTAATTTTCATACAAAACTTTTGACTGTTTCCAGTTCTGACAATATTATTGAAATTTATGTTATGTTAAATTAAATTTATTTTAAATGATTTTATTCTTGGATTGATAAACTTTCATAATATTATTATTTATAAATTTTTTCGAAAATAATGATTTTACTTAAAAAGTCGAAAAATGATTGAATTTTCGAAGAATTGCGATTGCAATTTTTATAAATAATTGAATTTTAGAAGATTTTATATTTATAATTTTTGTAAATTATTAATGTTTCAAATAAAAGTTTAGAATTGAAAACATTCACAAATATAAATGTCAAAAAGTAAACATTCTATCTGGAAATTAGGAAAAAAATCAAACAAGAATAAACTAAATACGAATTTGTAAAAATATTTACTAATTTAAATCAGTGAAAGACTTTTTGCTTTAGAATTAGTAGAAATTACTATTTATCAATAAAATTAAATTACTAAAATCTCTGAAATCATCGTCGATGTTGAACACCGAAAAAAATTTGTTTTCACAAAACCGAAAAAATGACACAATTATTTCCAGGGTGGTCACAAATTTTAGTTTATCAATTTCTTTGACATTTCCCTGACAATTTACTGGCATTAAAATTATTTTCTCTGACAAAATTTTTTTACAGGAAAATATGACAGTTTATGGAAAACGAGTAAAATTTAATAATTTTTAAAAATGACAACTATAACCCTTCCTGAATTCAATTATTTTTTTTTATAATTTTCAACTAAACTTCATCTCGAAATCAATTATTTTAAATAATTTTCCGACAGCTCTTCGACAATTAAATTATTTAAATACGAAAAATCATTTTTTTATAATAATTGTCACTCTTCATAGTTTTTTATTAAGGTATAATATTTTCAAAAAATAATTAATCAAATTTTTGAAGAATTTTAATTGTAAATATGACCATGATTTCTCCGAAATTTTAATAGGTCGAAAAAATTTTAATGTAATTTTTCGATAATATTTGAATTTCTTAAAAGACTTTTTTAGAGGTGTGCAAAATTCGAATCGACAGAAAATTCGAATCGAACTAGCCAATTCGAAATTCGAAGTTTCGAATTTCGAATCGGCCGATTCGAATCGAAAGTGAATTCGAATCGAACTAGCCAATTCGAATTCGAAATTTCGAATTGACCGATTCGAATCGAAAGTAATTCGAATCGAGTCGGCCAATTCGAAAGTAATTCGAATCGGACAATTCGAATTTCGAATTGTGCGACTCGGTTATTTTATTTGCACAACTATTTTGACAGAAATCCTAACCTAAAATTAGCAGGCTGGTATTCATAATAAGTAAGTATTCATAATTCTAAGTACTTAGAAACTTTTTCTTAAAAATGTCAATATATTTTTTATTAATTCTATAATTTTTTTAATATATAAATAACATACAAATACCAATAATGTGTTGAAAGTGAAGGAAATATTTCGCTTATTGTTTGTAGTACATAAGGAAAAAGAACTTATTTTGCGAATTTTTTGCTCAATTTTTAAAATAAATTTTTATTTATTTTAACAATTTAATAGCTAATATATAATTAAATATTGTTTACATTATTTATACTTTGATTGCCTTTAATAGTAATTTATAAATAAAAAAATGATTAATTCAATTTCATTTAGTAACAAATAGTTACGGTTAATAAATACAATTTCCTTTGCGATTTGCGGCGGTATTAAATTCCGTTTCTTATTCAACAAGATTGTAGATTCGTCCAAAAATGCATTAAAACTATAAAGCTTCCAGAAATTCAATTTTTTATAATAATTAAAACCGTTCATTTTTCTTTTTAGAGATATTAAAGTAGAATATTTTCAAAAATTTTAATAAACAAATTCGTAAAATTAACTTTTCATAATTATTTCTAAATCATTTTTGAAAGACAATATTTTTACAATTACATACCTACAATTAAAAAATGTAAAAAAAAATTGAAATTTGGTAAAATTTTTTTAAAACTCATTTAAATTTAGTCAAATCTTTTAAAAATAATCAATTTTTAAAAAAATTTTAAAAAGTAATTAAATTTTTAAAGAATTTTAATTATAAATAATTTCTTAAAAATTTTAAAATAGTAAATTTGAGAAAACTTTATAATTTACTTTGTTCCAAGCTAATTGAATCTTAAAAAATTATGATAAAACAATTCTAAGAATAAGTTTTTTATATAAAATAAATTGTAATTTAATTTTTCATAACGCGGTGCTAAAAAGGGCACTTTTTTGCAAGAATTCAATTATTTTCATAAATAATAAAATTCTTCTAAGGAATTTAATTTTTTTAAAATTGAAGGGCTACATAAAATAAGGGGACGAACGCGAGGCTTGGAAGGGATACTACCAGTCGGGTAGCAGTGACAGGCCTTGAGCCGCTCGCTTCTACCTGACTGATATTATCCCTTTCAACCATGCGTTCGTCCCCTTATTTTATGTAGCCCTTCAATTTTAATAAAATTCTTTACAACTATTCAGTACTATTTCAATTGAAATTTTGAAAAAAATTTAATTATTGTCACAAATTTTAATAAAAGGCTTCGCAGTAAGTCAATTATTTTTTAAATCATTAACAAAATGTCTCAAAGGAATTTTATTATATTAAAAAATTTATTGTAATAAAAAGTTTAATTATTTTCAATAGATTTAAAAAAAACTCTAGAAAAAATTTAATTTTTTTAAACTTTAATAAAATCTTCGAAAAAATGCAATTATTTTAAATCAATTTAAATTCTCAAAAGAATTTAAATATTAGTATAATTTTAATAAAAGACTTGGCAGTAATTCAATTATTTTAAAAATATTTTACAAAATTTCTCTAAGGAATTTAATTTTTGTCATAAATTTTAAATAAAATCTTTGCGAAAATTCAATTATTTCTATGAATGATAAAATACTTTACAGAATTTCAATATTTGTGTTTTTACTTAAAATAATAAAATTCTTTTCAGAAAATCAAATATTTTCGTATAAATAATAAATTTGCAGAAATTCAATTATTCTCATAAATAATAAAATTCTTCTTAGGGATTCAATTATTTTCGAAAATAATGAAACTGAAAAAATTTCAATTATTTTAAATACAATTTTAATCGAATTTCTCTAAAAATGGCATTATTCTTAAAAATTTTATTACAATTTGTTGATAACGATTCTTTATGGGAATTCAATTTTAAGAAACATTCAATTATTCAATGAACTATTTACTTTTGTACTTAAAATTATAAATAATTGAATTCTAGTAAAATTTTCTAATAAAAATTGATTTAAAAATAAATTTTAGTTAAAATTTTAGATTACAATTAAATATTAAAAGCAATGTAGCGTGAATTTTTTAAAATAATTTAATTTTGAAAAAGTTTAATTGAATTTTGTAAATATTGTTTAAGTTTTTATTTTTTAACATTCATTTAATTGAAAAATTTAGGAATATGTATTTGAAATTTCATAAAATTGAATATTGTAAACTAATGGATTTGAAAATTCTCAAAGAATTTTTTCGAAAACTATTAAGAATAATCGATTTAAAGAAGAATTTTAGTTAAAAATTCTTGAAAATAGTAATTGAAAAATAGAATAGAAAAAACTTGAAGATATTGATCACTCCAAGTCGAAGACTTGAAATGATCGGTTATGTTATGAAAAATTGAATTTATAATTTGAAGTAAAATATTCTCTTATTTGACTCAGACTATAGTTATATTTTTGTCAGTAATTGGTCCGTAAAGTCCGTATTTTTAAAAACTTTCACTGGTTAGAGCCCTGTTCACTTTCAACACATTATTGGTATTTGTATGTTATTTATATATTAAAAAAATTATAGAATTAATAAAAAATATATTGACATTTTTAAGAAAAAGTTTCTAAGTACTTAGAATTATGAATACTTACTTATTATGAATACCAGCCTGCTAATTTTAGGTTAGGATTTCTGTCAAAATAGTTGTGCAAATAAAATAACCGAGTCGCACAATTCGAAATTCGAATTGTCCGATTCGAATTACTTTCGAATTGGCCGACTCGATTCGAATTACTTTCGATTCGAATCGGTCAATTCGAAATTTCGAATTCGAATTGGCTAGTTCGATTCGAATTCACTTTCGATTCGAATCGGCCGATTCGAAATTCGAAACTTCGAATTTCGAATTGGCTAGTTCGATTCGAATTTTCTGTCGATTCGAATTTTCTGTTGTCGAGTCGAATAATTTTCGGTTCGACTCGATTAAATGCATACCTCTAGACTTTTTGTATCATTTAAAAAAACTAATTAATTTTTTGGTGAATTTTAAAGAAATATTTTGAACACGATTTTTTTCTCTAAAATGTTAAAAATAATTCTAAAATATTAGTTTTTGTATATATTTGAATTTTCGAAAATATGTAATTAAAAGTACTGAAAATACTAAATTTTAAAAAATTAGAAGCTAATTTTCATTAATTTTCATTTTAAAATTTACGTTTAAAGATTTTTCATTAAAATTTTAGATAATTTAATTATTTAGAAAATTTGCATTTAAAATTCTTCAAAAGTTAATTTTCAAAACTATTAACACAAAATTTCAATTATCCAAAAAGATTTTCATTGTAATATTTTGAAGAAATGTCATAAAAGTCGCAATTTTTGAAAATAAGTTGAAAAAAGTCTCAATTTTCTAAATTTTCCTGACATTTCCCTGACTTTACTGACAAAAATTTTGTTTTACTGTCATTTCCCTAATTTTACTGATATGCATCCACCCTCATTTTAAAGGTTTCAGATTTAAAATTATAAAATTTACAAATTAAAAAGCGAAAGAAAATACATTATGATTAGAAAAAATGTAATTTAATTAAATTTTCTTAATTCTTCGCAATTAATTACACACCGTAAAATTCTAAACTAGAAAAAATATAATTTTAGATGCTTTAATTTAATTATTAATTATTAAATTAATAGTAATAAATTTTAAAAAAAATAAATTTAAATATAAAGAAATTAATTCTACCTCATAAAGTTAGTAAAGTAACTGTACAAAAAATTAAGTTAAATTAAAATATATTTAATTATATTGTGTAGAATTTTTTTTGTGAAACTTATGGAGCACTCACAGCTCGGCCTGCCTGCGCAGGCAGTAATTGGAGTAAGAGAGAAAGTCAATTAGAGTGAAAGAGACAGTAAATTCAAATTTGTATGCTGCCTACTAGCTGTGAGTGCGCCTTTATGTGTGCAGAGATTAATTTTCTAAACTTAATTTGAAAAGAATTTCAAGTTAAAAATATTTAATAGTGTGAAGAATTTAATGACACAGATTTTCTGAAAACTGTATATTTATTTGCCTGTAGAATTATTTGGTTTTTACCAGCGTAGAGTTAATAATTAAATTGGCATCAATATTGTAATTTCTTCCATAAATAATTTTACGTATAAAAATTAATGCAATATGAACTATACAAATTTAATAAAATGAAATTTTATTTAAAATTAATTAATTTTTTCTATTAAGTATGTTTATAATAATTATTATTTAAAAAAATTTTAATAATTTTATTAAATTTAATTTAACTTGAAATTTTTAGCTGAATTTATTTTAGTTTATTAATTAAATTTCTAAATAATTAATTGTTATTCTTTTTATTTAGCTTATTAATTATATTAATTATTGTGTAATAATTTTCAAATCGAAATTGTAAGAATGAATAAAGGAGGGACAAACATATTTCGCTGTCCTTCTTTTTTTTTATTCTCAGCATTGCGATAAATTTACTTTCGGGACTCAAAATCATTTTTCCACCTATTATCACATTAGTTCAGTTCTATTCCTCGCGTTCCTTGCATTTTACGAGCGATCACGAGTGCTTCCGATTATAATTCGGCTTAGCCATTGCATTTGATATGTGTGCAAGCTCACCGATTTAGGCAATATATATACACGGAAAAAAGAATAGCACAAGAGATGTGCCAAACAGTAGGACAAGTCGTGTGCGTTAATTCAGCGCGTCTGGTGTGCATTGTTGGAACAGCAGACATACTTAGTTTGGCGCAGGCGCTGTGCTTTACAGCTTGTACATTTTATAAGCACAGCGTCTGCACCGAAAAAGTTTGTCTGCTGTTCCAAAAAGGCACACCAGACGCGCTGAATTAACGCACACGACTTGTCCTACTGTTTGGCGCATCTCTTGTGCTATTATTTTTTCCGTGTAGCCAACCACCTAAGCTTGGGACTTTTGGCCGCGAGGAAGCAGACTTTCAAAGGAAAGAACGATTTGCATTACGTGCGTACTCTCAGTTTCTCTCTGATTCTGGTAGTACGTAATATTATAGTAATATTGCAGTCATATTAAAATGTCCGCCTGATTGTAATACTACCCATCAATATTACTGTAGTATCACATACAGTAAAGTAGAATAAGTGACTTAAGAGCAAAAACGGGTTAAAATGATTGTGTAACTTCTTGATAAATTAATTATATTAATGCTTAATGATAAATCGTCCAAGCGCCCGTCCTGCCGGAAGGACGTTCCGAAAAAAAGGCTTTTAAAAAAAGGGAATTTAACTTTTCTTTTCTGGCACTCCTTGGGATTAAAGTAGACGAAAAAATCCACATTTTTTACTTTTTAAAATAATAATATTAAACCATTTTTCAAAGCCTTCAAACTTGCTATGTTTCTAAACAGTGAAAAAAACGTTTTTTCGTAAATTTAATGTAATATCCCCGAAAATCAATATTTTTTGACCGGACAAGTCTCTTTCTCTTTAGAAACGTTCAAAGAATGATACCTAATTGTTCAATTAAAAAAAAATTCATTTTTAATATTGTTCAGTATATCTGAGTATAGACTCAGGAGTGAGTCCCCTCGAAATTGCTCTATAAAATTAATATGGAAGCAGATACACTACCGGTCAAAATTGAGAGACCACCCATTTTCAGGCGATTGAAAAACGTTTTAAAACACAAAATCTATTAAAACTAAAATTATTTTCTTTTTATTTTATGAAAGATGATCAAATTTTGAAAAGAACAAGATCTTTTAGAAGTCATTTGGCCAATATTATATTTACATATTTAAAAAAAATCCTCATTTTCAATGTTTCACAAAAATTTGAATAACTTCTAAAATAATGGAAGCTTTTTGATGATCCTAGGCTTATTTTAAAGGTCATTTGCTACACTATAAGAATTATTTATATGCATTAACGTATAATTTTTTTCTTAGAAAATGCAGACCTTCAAACTTTGACCAAAAAAATTCAAAAAATTTGGTACAATTTTTCTGTACTAAAAACTATTCTAGAAAATATATAAAACATCATATGGTGTAGAGTTTTCAAGAAAATTTAATAAAAAAAATACGTTTGAATTTTAAAAATTATTTTTCTGTTAATAAGATTGTTTCAAATTTTTTGAATTTTTTTGGTCCAAGTTTAATGGCTTGCATTTTCTAAGAAAAAAATTATACGTTAATGCATATAAGTAATTCTTGTAGTGTAGCAAATGACCTTTAAAATAAGCTTAAGATCATTAAAAAGCGTTCATTATTTTAGAAGTTATTCAAATTTTTGTAAAACATTGAAAATGACGATTTTTTAAAAATATCTAAATAAATTATTGGCCAAACGACTTCTAAAATATCTTGTTCTTTTCAAAATTTTAACATCTTTCAAAAAATGAACAGAAAAAAATTTTAGTTTCAATAAATTTTATGTTTTTAAACGTTTTTCATTCGCCTGAAAATGGGTGGTCTCTCAATTTTGACCGGTAGTGTAAATATAAAACTAAATATATCGTTAGAAAGGTAATGAAACAAGCTTTCAAATGATGTAAATATCGAGTCTTTAAATTTATAAACCTGGGCTATGCAGTCTCTTAAATAAAGCGAAAAGCGTCCTGCCGGCAGGACCGGGCTTCGTCATTCTGTGACTAAAAATTATGTGAATTTTTGGAACATGTAACTTCTTCAAACTACCCAGCCCTTAGTTTTGAACTTACAAGCTCGATATTTATATGCGCTGAAAGCTTGTTTCGTTACCTTTCCAATGATATATTTCGTTTTTTATTTATCTGAATCCATGTTAGTTTTCTTTAGTGATTTCGGAGGGACTCACCTGAGTCTTTTTCGTCCTGCCGGAAGGACGTTGGACGATCTATCATTAAAAAATATTGTCAATAATAAAAAAAACTTATTTTATTTTAATTCATATTTTGTACAGGTGTGCAAAAAGCTCGAAGCTCGATCCAGTATTTTCGAGTTTTTCATTTTTCGAGCCGAGCCGAGCCTATTCAGTTCGAGCTCGAGCTGAGCTTTATAAAAAGCTCGAATAATTTAAAAGCTGGAGCCATTGAGAAAATCCAAAATTTTCTACTTTAATTTTTAATTAAATTTTTTTTTTAATTTAAAAGCTTGAATTAAATCGAGTACTTGAAAGTTTTCGAGTACCCGATACATCGAGCCCGGCTCGGACTCGGCTATTCGAGCTTTTTGCATACCTCTAATATTTTGTAATCATTATAATTAATTTATCAAGAAATTACACAATCATTTTAATCTGTTTTTGTTTCCAAGTCACACTGAGAAAACTGGATATTAAAAATCTTAATATACTAGATATTAAAGAAAAGATGCTAATGCATATCATCCAGATGTTATGGTTTAATATCTCAGATGTTAAAAAGTATAATCTGTAAATGTGAGGTTATGTTTGAACAAGTCTTTTTCCAATATCTTAGATGTTAAATTTGAACATCTAAAATGTTACATATTTCACTGTCACAGATATTGACTATTAATATCTAGATAATAAGGCTTAATATCCATTTTTCTCAGTGCACTTATTCTATTTTTGCTTCCGTTATTATTTTAAACCATTTTTACTATCAGCCCCTCAATACATAAATTTTATTTAGCTTTATAACTTTATTTTATTTGATATTATGTTCTGCATTAAATTTTTATTAAATAAAATGCTAACTTTACAAACAAAAATTAATTAAAATTGTTTTTTAATTTGTATTTTATATATGTTGTAATACTAAATTAAAGCTTTATTTGCAAATTATTTTATTATTTTTATTTTATTTGCATAATTAAATTTGCATAGATAGTGCTCCCTCTCGCGGAATGAAATCAGGGTCAAGTTGATTGACAATCCTGAAAATTTTGTAGATATGTTATCTCTTTCTGCAGATAGTGACAGTTTAAAAAATATTTCTCCAAAATCTCTATAGATAGTTTAATTAACTGCTAATTATCTTCTAATCTAATTAAAATTTTCAATTACTAATACAATTATTAGATTCGTTTTTTCATTACTAATCTAACGGTATAAAGAACTCATTTTTCATAAAATATGTAGATAGTGCCTTTTTTTAAACTGGACGGCAGTATTCCTACATTGTGTAGAAAGTGTAATCTTCCTAACTAATTTCCAATCCTCACAGATTTCTGTTAACTTGGATAATAAGAGTTATTAAGGATTTATCCACAACAACTTCTCTATCATGACTGGAAATATGTCAAACATAAACAATAAACCTGATGATACGCTGCCTAGGCTCACTAATATAGAAGGTAAAGTTGTAGACTTGACAGAACGTCTTATTGTTATCGAAACCAGAATTGATAAATCTGAAGCAAAACTATTCTACAAAAGTTGATTGTAATTTAGTAGCTAATATCTGTATTAATAAACTTGCTGATCAAACTTTTCCACATCCCAAGTTAGGTTTATTTGAAACTAATTTAAATAAAAGAAACTATATGGAAGATTTTAAGATACATCACTTTTGACATCACTCTTTTCATATCGGGTGTCTTCTTAGTTACTGGAGCCATCAAGCGACCATTAAATTTAGTTAGTATCCAATATGTTCCTTTTTTTTCTCTGCCTCTTTGTAAAAAAACAACAGTAACTTTTTTTGCCGTAGTGCTTATAGTTACCGACCCCATCTTCCACTCAGTATATAATAACTGTGAGGTCACGCTCCAAATAACTATTCTTGTTTTATTACTCAACAAGTTTAGGTTATTTTTCTAATATTCTGTAAATAAAACAAAAGCATAATTCTAAAAGCGTTTTCAAAATTGTAATTTAAACCTCATGACCTAAATATTCTTACGTTTGTGTGATGTTTTCAAATAATCTTAGAAGCGTGACGATTATGGATAATTCAAAGAAGATTGAGAAACATGTTTGTGTTAAATTAGTCTGTGGATTTAAGGTCGGAATTATGCTAGTACCCACATTTCTGCCCAAGAAAGCTGAAGGGGTGAAGACGTTGGTAAAAAGATTGGTTTAAAAAGGACGTCGCGTGATACTTCAAGCATACCTTGCGTGTCGAACTTTAATTTGCTATGTTGAATCAAGTGTATTAGGCATACCACCAACCTGCTTCTATCAACTGCATTACTAAAAGAGTTAATTATTTTTACTTCAAAGATATGTAATTCTAATTTTTTTTTCAATTACTAATTTCGCATAAAGTATATAACATCCCAATGGGAAACTGCCAAGAGTCACCATTGGCGTATTAATGGCCCAATATTGGGAGCCATTGATTTTCTATTGGTATACTATTGGCACCCATTAATGGACCAATAGTGGTAAAGTAATGGGCTGACTACGTCGTTGCCAATAATTGGCAGCCATCATTGGCACATTAATGGCTGCCAATGAAACGCCAATAATAAAAATTTTTTAAATTAACAAAAATTATTTATTAAAATTATAATTATTTAATTATAAAAATTAAAAATTGTTTATTAATTTTTTTTAATTATTATATTTGTAATAGAAAAAAGTCATCACAGTAATTAGTGAGACCTTTTCTCTTTCAAAAAAATTGCCTCACATCCTGTGCAAAAATAGGAGAGGCAGGGGGCAGAATTATTATATTCTACGAATGGACCTGAGGAGTTCAGCCTTTATATACACGGGCTGGAGTAACTTCGATGCGAGTAGAACTGATGTTTGCTCGCCCTATGCGGCACGGTTGGAACTAACTTCCAAGCACAACGCGCACACGTGTTCACGCATGCGGGAAGATTTGAATAATTTTCAATTATTTGCCTATTAATTCCAAATCTATTCTATTCTAATAAAATAAATAATAAAATAAAAAGTAGAAATAAAATAAATAATAAATTAATACTATCTACTATTTTGAATTGTCTTATAAAATAAAACAAAATTTCATTTCTTTTCAAGTATTTCTATAATCCAAAAGAAAAAAAAATGCTGAGTATTCTTTGAAAATAATATTCAAACTTGTATATTTATAGAAATCTATTATTATTCATAAATTGTGATTTATAAATAAAAATAATGTCCACTTTTTATTTATTAAAAATAATAGATAGAATTTTGTTAAAAATCGAAATTAAAAAATAGTTTTACAATTTATTTTTTTAACTCACATTCTAAAAAATAATTGGGATTTTTTTTTAATAAAAGAATTTGATAACTTTTTTAATTTTAAAATTAATTTTGGATTTAATAATATTTTTAAATTTGAAATTTAATGAATTTGTCAATTTCTCAAATTTTGAAATTTATTAAATTAGACAATTTTGAAATTCATTCAATTTTTTTACTCAAAACGAAAATTCAACAAATATTGTATAATTTAATACTAATAAAAACATTTTGACAAATAAAGAATGAACATTATTGACAAATTTCGAAAAGCAGCGATATTTTATAAATTTTATGCAAAATTAGTTGAATTTTCATTTTGAATAAAAAAAATTTAATGAATTTGAAAATTTACTAATTTAATAAGTATCAAAATTACATTTTCCAACAAAATTGTCAAAAAAGTATTATTTCCAAAAATTTTACAATTTGAAAAGTTTAATTTCTTCTGTTAATTTTAACATACTTTCTACTTAATAATCATAATTTATTAATAATAATAATTTTTTCAAATTAAAATTTGAATATATTAAAAGAATATTCAACATTTTTCTTTGCTTCTTGATTTTAGTAAAAGAAATATTTGAAAAGAAAATAAATTTTATTTTATAAGATAATTGAAAACAATAGATATTAGTCAATTTTGAAATTCATTAAATTTTTTTTACTCATAAAGAAAATTCAATAAATTTCGCATATTTAAAAAATATCACTGTTTTTAGAAATTTGTCAATTACTTTCATTGTTTATTTGTCAAAATATTTTTAGTAGTATTAAATTATACGATATTTTTTGAATTTTCGTTTTGAGTAAAAAAAAATTTAATGAATTTCAAAATTGAAAAAATTGGCTAATTTAATAAATTAAGAAATTGACAAATTCATTAAATTTCAAATTTGAAAATATTATTTATTATAAATTATTTTTAATAAATAAAAAGTGGACATTATTTCTATTTATAAATCACAATTTATGAATAATAATAGATTTCTATAAATATACAAGTTTGAATATTATTTTCAAAGAATACTCAGCATTTTTTTTTCTTTTGGATTATAGAAATACTTGAAAAGAAATGAAATTTTGTTTTATTTTATAAGACAATTCAAAATAGTAGATAGTATTAATTTATTATTTATTTTATTTCTACTTTTTATTTTATTATTTATTTTATTAGAATAGAATAGATTTAGAATTAATAGGAAAATAATTGAAAATTATTCAAATCTTCCCGCATGCGTGAACACGTGTGCGCGTTGTGCTTGGAAGTTAGTTCCAACCGTGCCGCATAGGGCGAGCAAACATCAGTTCTACTCGCATCGAAGTTACTCCAGCCAGTGTATATAAAGGCTGAACTCCTCAGGTCCATTCGTAGAATATAATAATTCTGCCCCCTACCTCTCCTATTTTTGCACAGGATTGGCAGCCATTAATGTGCCAATAATGGCTGCCAATTATTGGCAACGACGTAGTCAGCCCATTACTTTACCACTATTGGTCCATTAATGGGTGCCATTAATGGCATGCCTGGCTCCCATTATTGGGCCATTAATGCGCCAATGGTTTTTTCCCCATTGGGATTACTTCCACCAGTGATGAAAACTGTAAAAAGTTTTCAATTTTAAAGAGAGTAGTGTGGGGTAAGACTAATGACGAACCATAGAGGTACATTTTTATATTAATTAAAGTCGCATTAAAAGTATACCTGTCACTTAAAATAAATGTCGCATACAAATTTTTCTTTTATAATGATGTTCGACGGAAATCGTTCTAGTAGTTCTCCTGTGCTCTCTTAATTCTTCTAATAAAATTTGTGGGTCTGGAGCAATATCTTCCAGTAGAATGAGTTGACCAGGTACTCTAAGTGAAATTACGTACATGAATTCAGTGGGTGATGCACCCGATGGTAGGACATAATTCCTCAAAACCATCATGACTACATGCAAAGACTGGATCCGTTGCTGATTCAAATGGTACATTAACGCGGAATTAGAGTTCGATACCAATGTTCTACCATTCTATTTTAGGCAGTATGGTACGTGTATGCAGTGTTAGGTGAACAGGAACAAGTAATCCTTCTAATACAAAGTGACCAGTATCACTAGAAATAAAAGTTTCCTGAATGATATTGTCGACACCAGACACGTTGTTATTGGAGAATTATAGTGATGCATTTGAGGGAGAAATCGCTTGGAAAATATTTAAATGGACGAGAATTTCATGGAAAACAGAATGAAAACGAATGAATGTGTAAGTTTGGTTGTTTCTCCTTTGCTAGGAAAAACATTATCACCCTGCCGAATGGTCATTGTTTCTTTCTCTTTCTGCATAAAAAGCTGTATTTATTTGATGATAAACCTATACATACGAGATTTCAACCATTGACAAAGGGGAAAAGAAAAAAGGTTTTCGAAATCATTGGATTTCTTACCTCTGCAAGATAGACTATGCCCGAAATGTGAGAAGACTGGTCTGCACTACCAGTGCGGACCTAGAGGAGATTCTGCTTCTTGACTGTATTCTTACCATACCTATACGGAACAGATGTAAAGAGTTCAAATAGATAGACTTGTTTATTGAAAAAATTGTAAAACTACATGGGAGAGAGATGTTAATAGTGGAAGGAACATTCTAAATGTTGAATTGATAAATGAAGGAATAATCCCACTACATGGACCATTCAAAAATTGCACTTTCAGATTAATTAAAAAACATCAACATGGCCGTGGTATTTCCGTCTAACCAAGAATATAGGATGCCCGTAAATTCAACCACGTGTCGTAAGAGTGGACTAAAGGGGAAAAACGCTCCAGAAATATGTTTCAAGGTATTTTATTAAATATGTTTTACGTTCACGGAGAAAATTTATTCCTTATATTTTACCGAACTTTTTAATAAAGTTGAGATATAGTGGCATAATCATAATTTTCAATAATTTTTTAATAATTTATTACTGAAAAATAATTTTAAAATTATACCTCCATGATGGGCACTAACGTTTCAGAAATAATTCGGTAAAACTTTCTTGACTTGTCTAAAGTGTTAGTTTTCAGGAATAGTTCGGTAAAACTTCCTTGACTTGCCTAAATTGTTAGTTTTTAGGATTGAAATACTTATTTATGTGCCCCGTATAGTCAATTAAAAAACTTTAACATTAATAGTTGATTTTTTCAACGTATTTATACTTAATAATTATTTTATTATTAAATAAATTAAAATTTAATTAATTAATTATTTTAAACACTTATTAATTGTCAAATACGTAATAAATGTTTTTAAATTATATAAAAAGAAAATAAAATAAGCAATGAACAATAACATGAAATAGCAATATTATTTAATATTTCAGAAAGATTAATTTTCTATTATAATTAATTTAATAATTTCAAACTTGCACTTTTATTCAAAATATGTATAATTTTAAATTTTAACATAAAAATTTGAGAATAAAAAAGATTTGAATAAATTACACTACCGTCGGGAATTATCGGTACGGCTGCACGCGCAGGGCCCAAAAACATACCAATCTTCAAATCACGATTTCTTTGTAAATGCAAATGTCAGAAAATTAACAAATATACCATTCGAAAGATTATTAAATTCTACGATTAATGATATGCAACTGAAAATTTTAATAATTTATACAAAGCTTGCAGCAATCTACAAATTTGACAAAAAAAATTTTTAAATAAAATTTTTTTAGAAATTATTTCAACCCCTGCACATTTTTTAAAAATTGTAGGAAAATTTTGAAACTTATATAGGTGTAATCATTCAAATCTCATCTTTAATTTAAGACCAAAAGTGTTAAAAAATCTTATTCGGTTCGTGAGATATCATTATATACGTCCGAGCATGTTTTTTGACAAATGCATTGAATTAGTCGATTTTGAACGTTTTTTGGCTGAAAATGCTCGGCCTTTTATAATGATATCTCTCGAACCGAATAAGATTTTTTAACTCTTTTGGTCTTAAATTAAAGATGAGATTTCAATGATTACACCTATATAAGTTTCAAATTTTTCCTACAATTTTTAAAAAATGTGCAGGGGTTGAAATAATTTCCAAAAAAATTTTATTTTAAAAAATTTTTTTGTCAAATTTGTAGATTGCTGCAAGCTTTGTATAAATTATTAAAATTTTCAGTTACATATCATTAATTGTAGAATTTAATAATCTTTCGAATGGTATATTTGTTAATTCTCTGACATTTGTATTTACAAAGAAATCGTGATTTGAAAATTGGTATGTTTTTGGGCCCTGCGCGTGCAGCCGTACCGATAATTCCCGACGGTAGTGTATTGTTTTATTCCATTAAATACAAATTGAAATATTTTTCTTTATAATAATAAAAGCCTAATTTAAAAATATTTTATAAATTGACCTTAAATATAGTTACAAATGATTCATTAATACAGATAATTTTTTATTTTGTATAACAATAGTTTATTAATTTGAATCTTTCTCACAAGCGGTGAAATAAAATTCAGATTAATATATAAGGACAGTTCAAACTTTCGGAAGCAATGGTGTAAAGCGTGCGATGTATGTATTAGTGTATGCGTTTAGTAGGCAGGCGTATCAATAATTAGTATTTTTTCGTAAACAATTGTAGGGGGTTTAGGTAGTGATTGAAATAGGTAAATTGAGATTTACGGAAGTATTAATATAGATCTACTGAATTAACATTATTTTTTATTTTTGTTCTTTAAGTTTTATCGAAGTATTCAGTAAATTGCAACTGATCAGTTTTATCGAACACTTAATCTTACAATTTACCGAACTTTTAGTAAAAATAAGTATAGTAAACACTTATCTTACGTTTTACCGAACTGTAAGTAATGAGGGACCATGTTCGTCTCCATAACAAATTCTCACCTACACATAATATTATTTTTAATAACTTTATGTGTAAATTTAATTTTATTTCACAAAATTTTTTTACCGCCTTGGGTAATAAACATTTCTACAAAGAAATGCAGTTAGTCTGAGAATATAAATTACGGGAGTTTGATAAAGCAAAAAAATTATATTACCCAGTGCTTTTCGACTACAATGCTTTGAAATAAGTAAGAAAGAAAATGAATCTTTAGCTTTCTCCGATTACTGCAATTTAGATACGTCTTCTACTCCATAAGACCACGTATGTAAGGTAATTGTTTTCCTATCGGAAAAATGTTGGTAATTGAAGTTCAATCGCAACTTTTGAAAAAGTCACTCTACATTTAAAGCAAATCAATGATGACGACAATTCTCCAAAAACTATTAGCGAGGATACAAAAATTGGTAGAAAAAAGATTACGGTGATATTTTGGGACGTTATTTTAATTACAAACTAAGTGGAATCGCATAGCGTCAGATTAGAAGACCAAAGAAAAAGGGATCAGCAATTTTGCGGAAAATAACTAGAATGTGACTAATTATAGAAAAAGCAAAGTAAAAATGAAGTCAGAAGTTCCTTTTATAATTGGTCTTCAACTTTAAAAAGAATTGTCAATAAATTGTTGGTTCAAAAGTAAATTCGAACCAAAAGTTCGAAATAAATTGTTGGTTATTCAAGTAATGTAGAGTACATCTCCTAAACCGTTTTGACTAAAAAGGAAAATAAAAGTTAATGATGTGTACTGCCTATCGCTCGCTAAAGAAGGATATCGTCAGAGATAAATTACACTTATATTGCCACTAATGGAGGATTTACTTGACGTACTTAGCGATAACAAGTTATTCAGTTGAACAGATTTTAAAAGATGCAATTTATCATATATCACTAGCAGAAGATTTGCGAATGTACAACTTTAAAAAAAATTTCTACGTTTCCTAATTTGCATTTCTACTTGTTTAATAATGTGGTGACGTTTTTTGCTGAAACTTCTAAAAACTATTTTTCACTAATAGAAATAAAATCTGTCCCTTTTCTATTTAAATAATCCGAAACGTGAGGTGAACTAAAAGTACCTTTAATTTACAAATGTGGAGGTTTCGACTAGGAGCTTTAAGCAGATGTAGTCGAATTTCTGGTCAAACGAGTAGAGGTCGAGGACTTCACGGGTCACTATGATGGTTTAGAACTATTCAAGATTGAAAGGGGAGGATAAAGGGTCATATAGGTTACCTAAGGAACTGATGAATTACCCAACGGTAGGTTTCTAAGCTAGCGATCAAACTTCTGTGATTCTACCTTCACACAATTCAATTTAAGGTAATATATTAAAAGATTATACGTCTTCATATTAGGAACATGCTTTAATAAAATAAATAATTTCCATTCTAAAGTTTATTTACATCTTTTAAATAACTTTCTTGTTTACTGAATAATTTCTTTTTCACCTAAATAGAGATAGATTAAGGAAAATATTTTTAATAATATATTTTCTATTTAAAAACATTGCGAGTACAACTATAAAGAGACGTTTTCTTTAAGGATTTAAAAAAGCGTTAAATAAAAGTTTTATGCATATTAAAAAGTGAGAATTAGATCAAGAAAATACTTCCTAAATACCAGCTGGGCAGTTTACGATAAGCTGGATTGTACTTATCAAACCAGGATTAGTTCGCGTCCTTGCGTATACATTATTCCAACTAATACTCCAATAATGGACGTTACTCATCAGCATGCAAACGTAATGCCTAGGCATGGATATTGTGAGCCATTAATATCTGGTTTTCCGATATATGGATCATAAGAGTTACTCATTCATCGCGGTTTCATAATTACAAAAACAGACTCAACTTTTGACAAAGTAAACTGCTTTGTACTCCATCCGCTCTTGAAAACCTTTTTGAAATGAGTAATTGGAGTATTTTGTAAGAAATTACAACAAAATAATATTATAAATGTTTTCATTTAATTATGGAATTATTTTTTGGGACTGTTTGACTAGATATTAAGTCTCTTTTGTTCAAGAATTCCAGAAGAATGACATAACTTTCAGACATGATTGACACTTGTCAAAGTGACTGAACTGTTTACCTAAATCACTAGAGGTGTAAAACAGCCACGAAGTGTCACCTGTAAATATTTGTAACGCTCAGTCATTATTGATCGGACGTTTGTGGAGTGTGTATCCAGTCAGTGGTCTCTGCCAGAAGTCATAGCAAATGACGATAAACAAGAAGAACGTGTTAAATATTAGAGTGTAAATTGGTTTCATTATTATTTTTCAAAACTTTTTATAAAAGCTGTGCCTAAACTTTGATATGGGGCAAAATTCCTCAACTGCCAAGGAGCGGGATTCTGAGTTAGCGCGCACTATAATAGCGCTCACTATAATAGTGCCATAGCGCCACTATAATAGTGCTCACTATAATAGTGGCGCTATGGCACTATTATAGTGAGCACTATTATAGTGGCACTATTATAGTGGCGCTATTATAGTGGCACTATTATAGTGGCGCTATTATAGTGGCGCTATTATAGTGAGCGCTATTATAGTGCGCGCTAACTCAGAATCCCGCTCCAGGTAGAGCGGGATAATATAAATATAATATAATACTTTTATTAGTAGAAGTGTGAATATAACTTTTTTTTGAATTTGATAAAATATTTTTTGAGTTAGGGGAGAGTGGAGCAAAATGAGGTAGGCGGGTCAAATGGGGTACCTCTGTTTTTCCATGCTAGGTACACTACCGGTCAAAATTGAGAGACCACCCATTTTAGAAGTCATTTGGCCAATATTTTATTCAGATATTTCTAAAAAAATCGTCATTTTCAATGTTTTACAAAAATTTGAATAACTTCTAAAATAATGAACGCTTTTTAATGATCTTAGGCTTAGTTTAAAGGTCATTTGCTACACTAGAAGAATTACTTGTAGGCATTAAAGTATAATTTTTTTCTTAGAAAATGCAGACCGTCAAACTTAGACCAAAAAAATTCAAAAAATTTGGTACAATTTTTCTGTATTAAAAACTATTCTAGAAAATATATAAAACATCATATGGTGTAGATTTTTCAAGAAAATTTAATAGAAAAAATACGTTTGAATTTTAAAAATTATTTTTCTGTTAATAAGATTGTTTCAAATTTTTTGAATTTTTTTGTCCAAGTTTGATGGCTTGCATTTTCTAAGAAAAAAATTACACGTTAATGCATATAAGTAATTCTTGTAGTGTAGCAAATGACCTTTAAACTAAGCCTAAGATCATTAAAAAGCGTTCATTATTTTAGAAGTTATTCAAATTTTTGTAAAACATTGAAAATGACGATTTTTTAAAAATATCTAAATAAATTATTGGCTAAACGACTTCTAAAATATATTTTTCTTTTCAAAATTTTAACATCTTTTAAAAAATGAAAAGAAAAAAATTTTAGTTTTCATAAATTTTATGTTTTAAAACGTTTTTCATTCGCCGGAAAATAGGTGGTCTCTCAATTTTGACCGGTAGTGTACTTTTAATTTTTTTATCCTTGATATATATCATTCACATTGATAAGAAACACTGTTAAAAGAAGTGTGTTACTGGAATGCACTTCAAGTGCATAAATGATGTCCCAGATCTGAACACACTTTGTAGTGCATTACCCTCATGCGTTTTGGTCACAAATGTAATGTATTTCACTGTTTTATGCACTTTAAAGTGCATAAAAATTTAAGGCTAAATGCATTAAAACACATTTCTTTTTACAGTTAACTGTCATTAATTATGAAAACACTACAAAAAAAATTATTTTTTTTTAATGTTATACAATGTTATACCTACTTGGAAATATTGCACTTTGTTTTAATATGCAGTGTGGGGCATACCGGTGGCTACGCCGTTTCGAGACGATGAATTTTTTCCGAAAAGCCAACTGGCAGAATGGTCAACTATCAGAAAAGCAAACGGCAGAAACCTCAACTAGCAGATGGGTCAATGGTACGAAGCGCCATCTGTTAGAAAGGTCAATTAGTCGAATGCTTACTTGTTAGAATGGTAAATGAGTAGAAGCCTCAATCCGCAGAAGGGTCAACCGTCAGAATCGTCAATGTTTAGAAAGATCAACATGTCGAAACCTAACCTGTTAGAAATGTCAATTAGTCGAATGCTCACTTGTTAGAATGGTAAATGAGTAGAAGCCTCAATCCGCAGAAGGGTCAACTGTCAGAATAGTCAATGTTTAGAATTGTCAACGAGTAGAAACGCCATCTGTTAGAAAGGTCAAGTAGTCGAATGCTCACTTGTTAGAATGGTAAATGAGTAGAAGCCTCAATCCGCAGAAGGGTCAACCGTCAAGGCCTAAGCACAATAGATTCGCGAAAGTCGTTCGCGAACGCAAAGCATGAGTTAGAAAAGGACAGTGATATATTTGTGTCCTTGTCTATCTCATGCGTCTCATTCGCGAACGACATTCGCGAACCTATTGTGCGTTGGACTTCAGAATCGTCAATGTTTAGAAAGATCAACGGCAGAAACGCCATCTGTTAGAAAGGTGAAGTAGCCGAATGCTCACTTGTTAGAATGGTGAATCAGTAGAAGCCTCAATACGCAGAAGGGTCAACCGTCAGAATCGGCAACGTTCAGAATGATCAAAATGCAGAAACCTAACCTGTTAGAATTGTCAATTAGTCGAAAGCTAAATTAGCTAAAAGAAATTTGACAGAATCGGTTTTAAACCTTGCAGCAACATTTTTTAAATGTTTCCAACCGATTCTGTCAAAAATTTTTTTCTCCGCTATTATCATAATTTCCTCAAAACTTAGTGTACAAAGAAAAATTCTGAAGTTTAGTTGAAGCGGTTTATTCGTTTGGTTCTCTGTAAACAACTAATTTCAAAAAGGTACCCCATTTTGCCCCACTCTCCCTTATAGAGTTTCAAAATTTTGACTTTTTTTAAAATATCTTTTTTTCGATTTAATATATTGATAAGTAAAATTAATCAAATTAAAAGTATGAATAGTGATTTTTAAAGAGTTTTTCACGAGCTACAAGCTGGTGATGAAAAAAAAGTTTTTTTATTTCAATTTGACCTTGCAATTCAAGGTCAAATTCTTAATTTCAATATATCTCAAAATCGGTATTTTTTATTTTTTTTCTAACCTATCCCAATGGAAAGCTTACCTTTTTTCCTAAGAGCCTTGTAAAAATTAGAGTGGGACCTTGAAAATTTTTGAAGAGAATAATTATAGAAAATTTTATATATATTATTATTTCTTGCAAAAAATTCCAAGGTCCCACTCTGATTTTTACATGGCTCATAGAAAAAAAGGTAAGCTTTCCATTGGGATAGGTTAGAAAAAAAAATAAAAAATACCGATTTTGAGATATATTGAAATTAAGAATTTGACCTTGAATTGCAAGGTCAAATTGAAAGAAAAAAACTGTTTTTTCATCACCAGCTTGTATCTCGTAAAAAAAGCCTTTAAAAATCACTATTCATACTGTTAATTCCATTAATTTTACTTATCAATATATTAAGTCGAAAAAAAGATATTTTCAAAAAAGTCAAAATTTTGAAACTCCATACCTAACTCAAAAAATATTTTATCAAATTAAAAAAAAATTATATTCACACTTCTACTAATAATAGTAACATTTTAGTAAAGTTTCGAGAAAATTTATTTTTTGACCTGGGCAGTTGAAGAATTTTGCCCCATATACACTTATGGCTGTAGTCTCATGTTCGGGGCTGTTTTGGAGACTTATTTCGGTATTTCTGTCAGTCACATAAACTATTTTTTACATCGTTTTATTGATGTTATGAAATATAAAACAAATTTTAAAACTGTTTTTAATGAGTTTCGTTGTTAATAATGTACATGAAATTCAGGCAAGTGGCTGGCGTAGATGATGGCTCCGAATAAAAAAATTCAGTCATTATTCTGTCATAAAAATGAGCGCATCATAGTTTGGTTAACTTCTCGCATTAGACGTAAATATTCTTATTGGTTAAATTTGTCATTGACGAGATAAAACAAATATATGGATGCCAAAATGGACAAGGTAATTCTAAAATAAAGTTGTTTATCTCATTCAGTCCACTTCGGATTAATTTTTCATTACATTCATTGACTAAAAATATGAGAACTTTACCAGAAGAAGCGGAATTTCATATAGTTGTTTGTTGTCTGTGGGCAATGGAATTTTAAATGACAAAGATAATTCCAAGTCATCTAATGCCTTAATTTTTTAGTACATTTGATTGCTTAACTAATTTTTAATAAGAAAAGATTTAACTTCTTTTGCAGGTTCATGTATCATAAAGGCTTCTTCTCAAAATTTTAAATTAATACTTAATAATGCAGAAATCCAAATATGTTTCAATAAAAATTAAATTCAGGTAAATTAGGTAAGATTTTAAACGTGGTTCAAAATATGAATTAATTATTTTCCTCTATTAATTCGACGCTAGATGGTAGATCATCATAATGCCAAAATACACAAAATGTATACACAAGAACACATACACATAACATTATTAAAAATAATACTATGTATTGCCTCTTAATTCACGTATTCTAATAAAATTCAGAGGATAAAAAAATGTTTCAAATTACAGTTCTCAACTGACGATTTGATTTGAAAAAGTGTCAGTATTGAAGATAGAGCTATTGACATACTCCTTTATATACACTTCGTTAAATTTTCATTCTTCATACGCATTCGAAACAAAGGTCACAAGAGGAGAAGTAGAGTAGGGTTGTTAACCCTATTGAGTTGTTGCACTTGTCAATTTGTATACACTTCCGAAGGGTTACGTAGAAGCATAATGCTACTTACAATGCCCAGTACAAGTCCGATAATACATCCATGAATGATGAAAAGTTCTTCCGCATACGAGTACTGTAAAAGAGCATGCATTATTTACACACATTCGTACATCAAGATTAGATTACTGTTCTTCAATCACATAAATGATAAATTTATTTTCTCATACATCAGTCATATCGATTGTAAACTATAGATGTGAAACTAGAGAGGAAAACATTTTTTCCATTTTTCCCCCATAATATGAAAAAGTTGATTACGTACCTCGCAATTCGAAAATCAGTAGTGTTTTGTGATACAATCGTCATAGTCAGAAGGACAACATATTGGTTTTGATTGAATGTTCGAAAAGCTTTAAGCTGTGATGCACTGGGATGTATTAGGGCGGAACTGTTTGGGTAGTGCACGGAATTGCAGACGAATGAAAATTGCGTACTACCCAACAAAATATGAAGAGAAATTGAAAACCGAAATGCATTCTTTTCATCTGTTTAATTGGTTTGATTGCAGTGACATTTTTTTTGTGAGTTACTTATCGCTTTATTGTGCGAAAAATACTTATGAATTTTTAACAAATTGTCCTATTAATTATTCTCGAGTATTATAAGAGCTTGCAGTTGAGAAAGAGAAAAAAATACGAATCAAGAAATCGCGAATCCAATTTACGATTGCTAGTACGAGGCAATATCCGGATTTTAAAGAGAAATTATCCAGGTTCATTTGGTGAATTATAAAAAATAGGTCATGTCAGTAATTTGAAGCTAAAAAATTTGAACGGCAAGTAACAGAATGTTTGAAACGATATTTTTGCAAATATAAAATATGAATAGGTTGATGTGTAATCAAGCACAGGTTGGCAATATCATTCACAGGTGGATACATTTTTTCGCAATTTATCAATTTTTGAAATTAAAAAATTTTTCTTCTCTTAAGTGGTAATTTTTTTTATTTTACTTTATCTGAGATAAAAGAAAGAAATTCTTTCTGTTTAATAAAATAGATTAAATTAAAAAGACATATTTCAATAAATATTCCTGTAAAACTGAACTGAATGATATCTATTATAGAACAGGTATCTATAAAATTTAATTGTGTTGGTACTATTTCTGGTTCAATCAATTCTATTCTTTTGCCATGTTCCCTTAGTTCAGAGCCTCAGTTTTATAAATATGTATATCAGGGCTTTCAATATTTAATTGATTAATTTGTCTTGTCTCTTCTAGTCATGACCCTGCCGATGAAAATTATATTAGTGTTTCAACAAAAAATAAAAAAAAATAAACTGTAAATAAATTTAAGAAAATCCGAATCAGATTCACTTGTCAAAGGAGATGACACAGCATTATTATTCTCCAGATTGTTCGCATTTGGTTAGTAGTCAAAAAATACAATGAAATTAATTCCAAGGGTGTTGGGAAAATAAATTCGACGTCAAAGTAAAATTTAATAATACCGTCACCCAAAAACATATGAACATGATAATGACCCTTATCAATTAAGAAACATTGCTTATTATTTTCGCATTAATGCGAATGTTTAAATAATTCAGTACTTCCTCTTTGAATTTTTCAAGAACGTAATGAAACATTACTTCACAATTATATTCGTTTGTATGTTAATTATTTATTACAATCAAACAGGAAAATGGTTACAAAAATATTTAATCCTTTTTTAAGTATTTGTTTGTATAATTAATTATTTTTATCTAATTACTTTTGTTCAAAGGATGCTTTGTCGAATTTAAGATAGAAGTGTCTTGAAACAATCGTGTATAACTTACAGACAGGGAAGTATATCTATAATATATTTTTTTTTATTTTTATTAAATAGCCCACTGGAAGTCAACGGTTCTGAAAGCCCACGTGTTTCAAGACATGAGAATTACCTCATACGCATGTATTCTATAACTAAAATTAAATAATGTTTAAAAATAAAATTTACGGATTTTACCTAAACTATAACAATATCAAGTTTTTCCTATTCCCTAAGTTAACTATTTTGTTTATAAAGAAAGTAATTTATCTATTTCTGAAATTAGTCTTTTAAAGATGTATATTTATGTATTAATGTCTTACAATAGTCTAAACATGAACTACAATGTTGTTAGAGGAATAGTATAGAATTCTCTAGAATCTAGGTGAATGATGATTAACGATCCCTGATGGTAACACTTGTCAATGCACACCTGCGACGAAACTGCAATTTTAACTCCGTGAACTCTACTTGTGATTAAAAGATTAAACCTAATGATAGCACTGCTAACTTGGACTGACTTTCTATGATAGTAGTCGATCCTTAAATTGAATATGGAGAGGATACGTTTTGAAGATAAATTTAGCAATTTATCAAATAAAAATGACCGACAAATTTTTCTTCTGGAGAAGCGCCTGATACTCAATTTTTCTCTTTTATCGCTTATGGCACATCAATATGGTTTCACCGCAGACAAAGTGAACAATCCGGAAATTAGAAGGTTTATCCAAAAATAACCTGGCGTCATTGAAATTTAAGATTTCATAGAATTCCTTATGTTAAACTATAAACATAATTAAAATTATAAAATCCTAAATTTTTTTTTAAATAACCCCAATGTAGTTTAATTTAAACATAAAATTGTTTTAAAATATACGTGACTTTCATATGAAAGGCTAAGTCGCATAATTCAAAACTTTGCTGTACGGCACTGAGAGTCTGGGATAAACACAATCAACTAAGAAAATAAGTTTCTAATCAGAATAAGTGAGATTTCAGTAACTGGTTAAATCAGTGTCAGTTTTCATTCATCGTTGATAACTTATCTGGTGGATATCGATATCATAATGAATGCACTATACATTGTTACTATTTTTGGTGAGTAATATCAATAGTGACCTACTTTCTATTCAATTTATATTAATTATAAATGTAAAATATTAATTAGAATAAGTCTGCTGCAACTTTTGTATCTTGATTCCAAATAGTTATGATTTCAGTTTTTCATTAAAAATTTATAAAAAAAAATTTCTTTTTATATCAGAATATTATCACTAGAAAGTGAGAGAAAATTAATCAATTAATACAAGAATAGAAAATTTTAATATTCGTTTGCCAATTACAATTTATATTCACTAAAAAATTATTTTATTACAAGGCATTTTTAATTATCATAATTGTTATTTCTCGAAATATTTTTAGCACTCGTGACACAAATAGTTGCGGAAGATTGTGACTGTAAGCAATGTGATGCGAACAAAGTAATTGGTCTTGAAAATGATAATGGATCAGAAGAGGATAGTGACGGTGATGAAAATAAAACAATTTGTGCTCGAGATCGTGATTATGATGATCGATCATTCCCAAGTATATGTCACATGCGTTGCCTTAATAAATGCACTCGTTTTGGTCTTCAAACTCTAAACAGGAATAATGAAGAAATTCAAGTTTTTGCTATTTATAGAACAAGTGAGTCTGTATAATTATAATAAATAAAACGCCGCACCGAATTACCTAGATTATAATAAGACTAACCTTCTAAGAAATTCCGATAATTCATTTTTCTTTATTTATTTTAAAAAGTTTTCTAATGGTTTCTTTTTTCAGGTTACTACAAATTGCATGATGGAGAATGTGATACATGAATATTTTTAAGGATACAAATTATTTATTCGTGAATTAATACTCACAAGAATTCAAATTGACATTTTTATGTCTTTCTTTATTACTTAACAATTGATTAGATACAACGCAATTTTATTAAGCAAAAAACTTCGGAAAATATTAAAATTCATTTAGTACTCCTACTAATTTCGAATTATAGTAATTGTATAATGGATTTTTATAAATATTTAATAAAAATCTTAATACTTATAATCGTTATTATTAACAATGGTTGGGAAAATATTGTTCCTTTTAGAAAATAATCTTTGTAATTGCAGAGTATTCTCGTTTGTGAATACAAGTCATAATTAGGTTGTTTTCCTTAACGAAGGGATTTGTTCCAACCATAAAAGGGAATCATTTTCTCATTAGCGAAATATTTTGTTGAAATGGTTACATACCTTAGCACGTGAACTGGAGGTTTAATTCTAATAGGGGCGTTCTTCATGCAGGGTAAATTTTGAATTTCAGATTTTGTCATTAAGTTCAGGAAAAGATTACTTTTATTTAAATAACAATTGTTACTTGTTTCACTACAAATTATTATATTTGTAATATTGTATAAACTTTGACTTGTACTGTGACGAGACTCGAAGAAGACACTTGGTTGACTAGACTCGATTCTTCGAGTTGATTCGGTGATAATTTCTGGACTTGAGTCAAAGAAGACACTTGGTATGACAGTACACAACTAGTTAACTTGGTGGCAGTTCATGGACTAATGAATTCGCCCAGGGTGGCACCTTTTATAGTTCCTTGCAAAGGGACAATATGATGTCACCCACTTTAATTGCTTTCTGGGTTAGTTTTTTATTATTAGGGTTTCGTGGCCAAGGGTCGAAACCCTTATAGCGAAATTTCAGTGTCCGTCCTTAGTTTTCCTTACCAACCGTTGCTATGGTCATTGTTACCATAGTAACGGTTGTTATGATAATGGTTTCCATGGAAACGGTTACCATTGCAACCATAAAGATAGCAACCATTATTACATTACATAGTAACCGTTGCTATGGTGATGTTTACCATGGCAACGCTTGTTATAGTAGTAGTGATAATGGTAACCATAGCAACCGTTGCTATATTAATGGTTATCATAGAAATGGTTGCTATGGTAACCAAAGAATCTACTAGATGTTGAGTGAAAGTAAAAACTATTAATTTATGTGATACTTTTCTATTTATTAATAATTATTATTGTCCATGGGGTTTAAGATTTGTTTTTATTATTTATTTATTCTTTTAAACACGAAACCGTAAAATGTAGGCGCATTGCGCCTTCTTCTCTCACTGATTTTTGATTTAATTTAGACTCATGTGCTTAGTCCCCGTATTAGTCAGGTAAGTGACCCTATAAGAGGTTGGTGAAATACTCATTATAGCAGATTTGGTTTTAGTGAACGGTCCTCTCCTTCGTTGTTTCACGTTCCTTCGTCCACAGAAACATAAGCTCCTGAAAAGAGTTAAGACCCTCGTATAGGGAAGGGACTGTCTCCCCATGCTGGTTACTTACAATCTTGTACACGATACCTCAAGGCATGCGGTTATCAACGTTAGAGACTAAATCACGCCTTCATTGTTGGTTAGCCAGCTGACCAAGGAATGAGGCTGTCTGTGTTAGAAGCAGCAGTTTTGTATAAAACTGCTACTTATCGTTCCACATCACGCCAATAAAAACTTTTTTCCATTAGTCATTAACTTTATTATGTTCCTTTCTTGTAGTTAACATTAATTTTATATCTACGAGAAGGTTACATCTAGTTTTGTTATCACAAATAAGATTACGCAGAAATGATATAAGTGGTCACATTATAAATGCATTTCGTGTAAAATCCTATTGTCATAAAATCAAAATAACAGTGTTGGACAATGCAGAAAGATTCAAAAGTTGCTAGATAGGCATAGCTTGTATGCTGGTGGGTTGAAAGGTATAGATCGAAAGGATTTAACCAGACACAAAAGATTCTTTGCAAATTGAGTTGAACGTCTCCAGAATTTAAACATTCAAATTAACCTACTTAGCAAGTTATGTATATGCTATCTAGTGGAAGTTCGATATTGGTTAACTTTTAAAAACGTCGTCTCTTATTAAACATTTTAAACGAAGCGAAGGTGATTCTAATTAAGTCTTTTATAGAAAACTTTGTTTCACACTGTTTTAAAATAATCAATAAAATAATTAAATTAAATTATCACTTAATTTAATGAACATATGTCATTAGAAAAAAAAGGAATCTTTATCATAATCGTAAACTCTGTTAAAAATACAATTTTATTCTACCATTAGTAGCAATGAAAAATTATGAAGAATAAGAAAAACTTTCCCTTTCGACCTGTTACGAAAAAGCCCTGGGGTGTGATTTGCCGTTCTTGCGGATGCCATGATCGAATTTACTGCGGACATGGGAATTATCGAGAAAATTGTCAACCAACCTGGATAATGACCTACGAAAAATAAAACGAAAAGAAAAAAGTCAAATAAAATTCGAATATACTGAAATCACGAGATTCTTTCACATTCATTTCCTAAAGGTATTTCAGTGCTTTAAAACTTTTATACTTTCGTGAAAAATGTATGGTGTTTGGATATAGAAAACAACTTTAGAATGCTTTAAAGAGAAAATTTTGTCATGCATACGTTGTTGGTTTGATCAAAGGGAATTATTAAAAAACTTTTATTCCTTTCACATAGAAATATTATTAAGAAAATTCTTTGATGTACGTATATTAATTAACATAACATTGCAAAACTTTTAAAGATATAATTAATGATTTTATTAAGACCCTTATAATCTGTAAATTATTCTGAGTATCTCGACTTGTGGAACTTCAGTTAAATGCATAATTCTATAAAACGATTAATTTAAGTAGACTATTTCCAAAGAAGGATTACAAAATAATATTAAATCGGAAATCTGTCTTATGGGATATGGCTTTTTGTTATTACTCAGATAACGAATGTAAATGTCAATTCTAAAAAAGATATGCCGGGTTTTATATATGTTTCACTCGTTTTTCTATTACCCACTATTAAAAACGAGGTCGACAAGTTATAGTGAAAAGAGAAATGAAATTAAGTTGAGATTAGATGAAAATAGTGTAAAGAAATGAAAACCTCATTTAAAATTATTTAATAATCATTTATGAAAACTCTAGATTGAATTTTTTTAGATTCAATTTTGTAAAACCTGCTCTTACTTCAAGAGCTCTGTGTGGAAGTGTAGTAAGTGCAAGTCATTTTAGTTCACGAATGCGTGTTCCATGAATACTACACTATTGAGTAAATATAGGAAGCGGTCTTCCTTCTTCTGGTATTTCGTACCAATATGTCCGTATCCCAGGCATTGATGACACCGGATGACCATAACCCTTTTTTAAATGAGCAGCACATAGAACCAATTTTTACGTGTCCCAGTTTCTCCAGCCTGTTCGCTTCTTTTGAGCTGGCAACTACAACCTCGAGCTTCATCCCCCTGCGGTTGAGCCCTAAAACCGGACGGTTTTAGGGTTCTGTTCTAAACCTTTCTGCTTCCCGGATTTTCCAGCACTTCTGCCAACACCTATTAGACTTTTTCTTGAGAAAGGCAATCCAATTTGCGGATCTCAAGATCTATCTACTGCACCTTACTCATGCTTCCAACTTCTTTGGTAAACACAGCAATAAAAGCCTCCTTGTTGGAGTCTCCTTCGACTTTAATGAGAATATACCCCCTCTTTGTAGGTCTCGCTACAACCACCCTCATACGACTGACATCCGAGTTGACCTCCTTGCGAAGTTTACCCAGAACGTCAGCATTCGTTGATCCTTAGTCGACTCGGATCAGCATAATGAATCCTTTCGTTCCTACTTTTTCCGATCGAGGATTCTCTGGTTTCGGTACTTCCGACGCTTTTTCTTCCATTTCCATGGGGAGCGCTTCCCCTTTTTCCTCTTACGGGTTAGGGTTCGAGTCATCTCTGGATTGTCACCCTCTCGCCTCCGTTTCTGCGCAACTCTTATAACGCTTTTTAGTTTGCAATTGTATTGGCGCTACCTCTCCTCTTTTCGGTCCTTGCGGTTAATCTCTGCATCTCTTCGCTGAGAACACGTGCCAAATCGAAGTCCAGCCAGGGTATGCTTCTCCTTTACCCCACTCAATAGGATACGATTGATTTTGAGGACATCCTCAACAGTCCTGTTAACGTTCTTTTGAATATTGCAAAATTATCATTCTTGTGATTTCCAACTCTATTTTGTCGAGACAAATCTCCTTCTCCTTCATAAACCGTAAGTATACCTCCCTAGTCTCTTCCATTGCCGCATCGTCTACTTGTGAGTGGATAGCGCTGTATGGTTTTTTCTGCTGCTGCACGGAAAAAATTTATTCAGGGAACATTCCTGAATTAGTTCAAGAACGGTGGATATGAGAAAAAGTCACTAAGATTTACGGATCAACTAGTTTAAAATATCATAAACACATTTCAAGAAAGAATAATTAAATTTCTGTGAAAATTCGTTAATAATTCAAGAGAGACTCTAAAGCAATAGATTGAATTTTTCTAATACTGTAACCAGTAGAAACTATAAGGTAAATCTAACAATCTCTTGTCATGTTCAGTGAAAATATACGAACCGTACGACAACAACTCTTGTTCAGTTCGGGAAAATTTCCGGGTGCATTCAAGAAAAAAAAATTCAGAGATTTGAAGAGAAACACGCAGCATTTCATTCACATACACAAACCAACATACATACAAACAAGATACACTGTAAATATAATACATCTAATACACATATAAACACAAATTATACTTATAAATATAACCTATATTAGTAAACATAATATACATATACGCTAGCATCTACAACGTTTATCGAAATATCGCACGCACGCGCTACACGAAGATCGCTGTGAACGAGTGGTTTAGAATTTTCTTATATACTAACGTATAGGATATTTCACCACTTTTGGATTGCTTTGTTTTGTAAATAACAAGACAAATTTTAAAAATAATTTGTTTCTAAAAAGAAGAAAATATTTTTAAATATCAAGGTCAGTTTTTAAAGAAGGTTTTATCACGAAATATTTAGAATTGAAAATTATAAGTACTAAAAAATATAGATAATCGAAATTACTTGTTGAATATATTCTGCGCAAAGTGACTGTTGTGCACTCCAATTTTCGTTTAGAGTTCGGGAATTTTTCATGCACAACAAGCAGTGATTGTTACTGTTTGGAAACACTAGAAATCTTTTTTAAAATAATGTGATTTTCTCGAAAAATCCAGAACCATTATTAATTTTTTTAAACTCTGTCTTGATCTTACCATTAGTATATCCTATTTCTACTATACTGTATCTAATTTAAATCTTTCCTTTTAAGGTCAGGAATAATTCTAGAATGTTTTCAACTATTTCACTTACAGTAAAAGTATTATTGTCGACTTTTTCTCATATCCACCGTTCTTGAACTAATTCAGGAATGTTTCCTGAATAAATTTTTTCCGTGTGCCTCACTACAAAAACTGGTATCTCGCTCGTGTCTTAAAATGAGATGCTTTAAGTGTTTAAACCATTAATACACAAAATCTGTTTTATATTGAGACATTTAATTTCATCTCGTGTCTCATTTTAAAACATTAAAGGTGACTCAATGCGTATAAGACACGTAAAACGTTCCCAAGAAAGGTACCTAAGAAGCAAACGAATTATAGGTTGGGTTCGAGTTAGATTTATCTTGATTAAAAGTTAATTTTTAATTATTTGAATTGGAAACCAATATTCATTTAATATTTTGAATATAATGAAGACTTGAAAACCAACAATTTTTAATTAATAATTGATTCTCTTTCTGTATTTTTACTCAAAAAATTTTAAACATAACCTCAAATTTTTGCTTCTTAGGTACCCTTCTTGGGAGCGCGTCACATATATTGTGTGACGAACCGACTTCGTCACAATTTATCCCTATGGGATAAATAATCAATTACACCATAAATACTTACACAACAACACATAAAAGACAATTCAAACAAATATTGGTTGCCCAGAAATTGTAGGATAAAAAGAAACGGGATAAAAAGACAAAGAATTTTACATATTTCTCAATTGAATTAGCTTTGCATGATTAAAATCAATGACTTCTTTGGCATTTATATTCCACAATACTTATGAGCAAATCTAGAGTGGTGTGTCCAAGTTTAATGAACCAGGATCACACTACTGTCAAAATGCAAACAATGCAAAATGCACCGGTCGATGACCGCGTGTTAGTAAGAAAATAACAATTTCCACACCCGATCTTCGGTGTCTGAAATTGATCGAACGGTGGAAATCGGGGAGTTGGTTTTAGACTTCCTTCAGGGAAGGTCGTCAGAAAGGTTATTCAGTTGGAAACCTAAAATAAATAGGTTGTTTGTTTGATAGAAAAGAGATTCCTTATAAGTAGTAAAGTGGAAACTAAAGTTAAAGTTAAATCAAAGTAGATCAAGATATATGTAAAGTCAAGGCAATTAAGGAAAATTACGGAAGTTAAAAGCGGAGTGTAATATTCTAAACAGAGAGAATAGTATTATCGTATTAAGGGCGCAAAATAGGTGATTGCGGCGATGGCGAGATGAAGGGACCAAGGGGACAGTTTCGCGCCCGAGGCGAAGCTGAGGGTGCGAAAGTGTCCCCGAGGTCCCGAAATCTTGCCAAAGTCGTAATCACCTTTGCGCCCATGTTGCGAACATAATTTTTTGTCCTAACTGCATGAAAAGTATGGCATTGAGGGCACGAACGAAGCGGGCGCATAAGTACAGCAAGCGGGCGTAAAAGAACTTTTGCGCCCGCTTCCCCGGCCCCGGGCGAGAATCGGTTTCTTTGCGCCCACTTTAGGTGCCCGAAATGACATACTTTTCGTGCAGGTAGGACAAAAAAATATAAGTGGAACATAAGAAAATATTAAGGATTCAATTGAGGAGCAACCAAAGTAAGTTGAATTTTATTTTATGTCATATAAGACTACAACACACTACACTAAACACATAATTCTTGTAAGATAAATTGCGTCAGAATTGACTTATAATAAAGTTTGTTATTGTTTAAATAAAGAGTAAAGTAAAATTTGGGAGACGCCTCCTTTTATGTACGGGAAAGTTTGAATTAATACAATTATATATTTTGTTCATTAGCATAACTTTTGTTTTAGTTATTTAACAAACCTTTATTTCCTAAATTGACACTCCGCCTTAAAAATAGAAATTCTCACCCCACAGGCTGAATTAACCCTACTGAAAATCCCTGTATAAGATCTTGTACAAGAAAATGCACACGTTCAGCAGCTGAACTTGTACAAGAAAATGTACAATTTCTTGTATAAGGATTTGAAACAAGTTCTTGTATTGGAACTTGTACAAGAAAATGTACAAGTACTTGCAGTAGCGTAGGAACCAAGGGGCAAGGGGGGAAGTTGCCCCCCCAGTTATATACATATTACATTGTTAAATATATCTATATATGTAGTTTGCCCCCCCCCCGGAAAATAATTCGTTCCTACGCGACTGAGTACTTGTACCAGAAAAGAAACTAGTACAAGAAAATGTATATATGATCTTGTACGGGTTCATGTACAAGTACTTGATACATGAACACGTTCATGTTCTTGTACAAGTAAATTTATAAATAAATTTTTTTTAGAAAATTGGAATAAGTAAATTTATAAATAATTTTTTTTTTAAATTGGCATTTTAATAACTTATAATCGTTAAGACTCTTCACTTTAGGCAAGCTAAAAACTATTGCGCAGCTCTAAAAGCTTATAAAAACTACTGCGCAGCCTTTAATGTTTATAATTTTTACAACTTAAAAATAATGTGTAAAGAAAATGTACAAGTACTTGAACGTGTTCATGTATACAAGTACTTGTACATGAACCCGTACAAGATCATATACATTTTCTTGTACTAGTTTCTTTTCTTGTACAAATACTTGTACATTTTCTTGTACTAGTTCTAATACAAGAACTTGTTTCAAATCCTTATACAAGAAATTGTACATTTTCTTGTACAAGTTCAGCTGCTAAACGTGTGCATTTTCTTGTACAAGATCTTATACAGAGATTTTCAGTAGGGAATAATTTGTTAGGAGGGGGATCCGTTACCAAACGGGTTTAAGGGTTTCGAATTTTCTCGTGTAACATTCCTTTAAATTCTTTTACTGTAACGGTTAAATTATTGTTAATAATTAATTCGTTTATTAAAATGTGTTTCAAATATGGGGACAAAACGTCTCAAAATGAGACACCCCAGTAAAAAAGGATTTTTTAATATATCATTTTGGACGATTGAGCAAGCCGTCTGCTCAATTGTCCAAACGGCATTTGGACAATTGGACTGGTTGCTCAATTATCCGATGCATTAGGTCCAATCATCCCAAATGTTTTTCGTGGCTAAAAAACTGCTGAATTAAGAAAAAAAAGTACTGAAATATTACAAAAACTTTAGAGAATTCTTAATTCCAGACAAATACAGAAAAATTAGGTATAGAAATACCTCGAGTGAGGAAAAAGAACAAGATTTCTAAAATATCACTTTTTAACTGACAGTGCAATGCTGTACTTGGAATTTATTTGGTAAAGAAGTGAGGATTCTGATAAAGAGATACACTTCATTATCCACTCTCAATAATCTTCATGTGGTAATATATAATTGTAGATTTCGGTTTCTCATTTTAAAAAAGAGATAATTCATCAAAATAAAATATTATTGTTAATACACTATTATTGAAAATCTACAATTATATATTACCACATGAGGAGTATTTGAGCCGTTCCCTAGAAAAACGACCTAAGTCGACTTAAGTTTTTGACGGAAAAATTAAATTAAAGATTCGGAAACGAATTACTAATATAATTTACGTATTAATTATATCGATCATTTTTCCCAATACAAAGGTATTATCAAAGAATTCTTTAAAAGAAAAGAAGGTCGAGTAAACAATGTTTTGCTACTTTAATAACATTATTTTATAACAAATGACTTAAGTGGTTTTTCCAGCGAACCACTAAAAATGAAACAAAATTAAGTATTTTATGAAAGAACACTTTTATTTTAATGTATTAAAACATATTTATTATTCTAAAAAGTCTTACGATATATTTTTTAGTAATATTCAATTAAATATCAACATTATAATGCACAACTTTAGTTAACAAAATGAAAAAATTACTCGCTTTTGTAATAATCCAAAATTTTTAAAAATTTCAAATTTATAGCAGTGAAGGCTTGTAGGAAAAACCTTCTTTAGTATTTAAAAAAAAGAAAATTGAAATCGGTGGAGATTTGTATTGTCGGCAGAATTTTGTCCAAAACACTGCATTTCCTCCCACTGTACGCGGTAGCAGAGGACGTGAACGCGCGCTTGCGTAAGTGCTTCAATTTCGGGACCCAGGAAGTTTAAACACCTCAATTAATTCATAAATAGTGACCTACAACTTTAGAAACTTGATATATGTAATCTATATGTCTTGTAGAATACACTGATAACAAAATTTTTAAAAACCGCTTAAGTCGACTTAAGTCGTTTTTCTAGCGAACGGCTCATTTAGAGTGGATAACGAAGTGTTTCTCTTTATCAGAATCCTTACTTCTTTACCAAATAAATTCCAAGTACAGCATTGCACTGTCAGTTAAAAAGTGATATTTTAGAAATATTGTTCTTTTTCCTCACTCGAGGTATTTTTATACCTAATTTTTCTGTATTTGTCTGGAATTAAGAATTCTCTAAAGTTTCTGTAACATTTCAGTACTTTTTTTCCTAATTCAGCAGTTTTTTAGCCACGAAAAACATTTAGGATGATTGGACCTAATGCATCGGATAATTGAGCAACCAGTCCAATTGTCCAAATGCCGTTTGGACAATTGAGCAGACGGATTGCTCAATCGTCCAAAATGCTATGTTAAAAAATCCTTTTTTACTGGGACTTGTATTTGCAGTGCACTCATCACACTCAGAATGCTCGACGAGCTTCTTTTGCTACTGCTACCTTGGTGGATGTAATCTTTCCACGATGACCTATGGTAGTGGAAGAAATTGTACGCCTCCACAATCCGTACGCACGTTTGCACCTGTAATAAAACTAAAGATGAGATTCCAGTTTCTGTGTTTTCCGTTTCTGGCCTAATTACACAGGGAAATGATCTGGAAGTCGATAATTCCATTCTTGCTGTTTGGAAGTTTTTTATTAAAAAGTCCCGCCAATACGACAAGGTTTACCAGGAACATACAAAATTATTAGTAATGGACTATCGAAGAATTACCCCTTTCCTTGTTTTTACAATCATTCAAACTTTTTGTCCCGCATTGCAGCTACTACAAAATCTATCCAGAATTAGAAATATTAATTGATTACTGTTATTAATTATTAAGCTGATAAATATATGAAGGATATTTTCAAAACCTACTTGGTAACTAAAAATTAAAGCAGATATCGACATAATTGTCAGTATAGCATTATCAGTCAATTAGTGTATTTAATATGCACGAGGTTAAAACCATTATTCTATTTTAATCAACATTTCTGATTATATATTTAATGGATTTGGTCACCTGGTTATAACTTTACAATTTTAAGCTCCGTTGAATACAGTTAAAATTTCAGAAATTTTAAACCAAAGTCATGATTTTCGATTTCAAAATCGACCATTCTGTTTTCTTTATAAAAACGAGACCTAATTATTGAAAATAATATTTATTTACCCACCACCATTTGTGTAAACTTTTAGAAAACTTGGTTTGCTATTTTTTGACATATTCCACTGTCTTTGAAAATAATGTTTTAAGATAAATGGGATTTAAATTATCATAAGGAATAAAACTTAGGAAATTTTTTTTTTTAACTTTCTCAGATGTATCGATTTTAGGGTTAAATATGAGTCCTCCAATGATTCGTCAAAGTCCAATACATCAGATTATTGCTGTCTTCAAATGATTCTCGTCTAATACGCATCAGTCATCTGGGTACCTTACTATACTTATAATTTAATTACAATTGAAAGAATTCAAAACCGTTTTCTTCGATTTGCTGCGATGCAACTAAATATCCCTTTTAATATACTTGATCATGATTATACTACTCTAAGAGAACAGTTAAATATACCTGAAATTACATCCTGTTAAACGGATTTATTAGCTGCCCTGCATTGTTGTCATTGATAAATTTATCTGTTCCTTTCCGACCGTCTCGATACTTTACACTTTTTTATGTTTCATATTATAGAATGAATTATGGGAACCACTCATTAATTAATAGAATAAGTATATACCCGTGTGGAAATTGAATCTGGACGCTAGCTATGCAGAAACCTAACTTTATCATGGCTAACTCGGGCTATTTCCACACGGAAAAAAAAAGTTCCCAGATATTTCAGGAATTATTTCCTAACTCTTGGATACGTGGTAACAGCTCTGAACTAGCGTCAAACATTCAATGGTAATCAATGAATGTTTGAAAAAAATTCGGGAACTGTATTAGAAAACGCTGTAAATAGTCCAATAGTCTTTTTTTCATTTCTTTCTCATGTAAAGTCCATGGCACTGGCCGCAACTGTTTCTGAAATTTTTGGGAACTCGTCAAGGAATCTTGGTGCGCAGAAACTGTGCGCACCAGTCTCAACGTCAGTAAGACTTGCGTGCCTTATATATTTATTTTATGCTGAGGTATTTAACGCTCCTGTTTAGCTCACGTGGATAAGACGCCGGACTTCTATTCTTCGGGTACGCGAGTTCTGTTCTAGCCGCCGTCGATTTTTCTCTCATATGGTTTTTTCTATTTCAGAAACTTAATAAAAAATAAAAATTGTATGTGATCTTCAAGGATAAATGTGTGTGTGTGTGTGTGCGGAGGGGGGAAGCAGAATCCATTTTTTCTTGCATTCGCCTAACTTTTCGATTTTCTTGAACAGTTCCCGACTTTTTCAAGAACAGTTTGCCGAGAAGTGATGAAATAGTTATAATTTGTAGAGAAATAGTAAATGACATATTTAAACGAGGCAACCTTTAGTTTTCTGTGAACTACCCGCCGTATCCAAGAGTTAAGAACGAAGTTCCCGAATAATCTTTGAACTTTTTTTTTCCGTGCACACGGGGAGGCTAATACAATTCCAAAGACATACAATTCTAATTTTCTATACAATTCTTACGACATTAATTTTTTTGATAATAATTTGCCAAGATTTATCAGCGCATTGCGCAGTATTACATTTAATAATAATTAGTATATAGTCAAACCTAGCATAGTTTACTGCTTTTTCAATTATGTACAATTTTGTATATTAGTACTTAGGTACGAAAGGGTTTTCTTTATAAACCCCTGTATGAAATAAATAAATAAATAATTGAGTTTCTCAGATATTTATTTATCTGTTCACTTATCTTATATATTTATTTATCTGTACTAAAATAAATTCAATTTTAAAAAATTTTTAATTTAGTTTTTTTAGTTTAGTTTCGAGTCGACACAAAACTAAATGCAATTTATTAATTTAGTTTCGAGTCGACACGAAATTAGATGCAATTTATTAATTTAGTTTCGAGTCGACACGAAACTAGATGCAATTTATTAATTTAGTTTCAGGTCGACACGAAACTAAATTCAATTTGTTAATTTAGTTTCGAGTCGACACGAAACTAATCTCAGTTTTATAATTTGGTTTGTGTCAACTCAGAAACTAAAACGAAACTAAACTTTCGTAACTGTCCCTGGAAAATTCCAAATTTTAAAATACTAGAATAATCTTTTTTAATCATCAGAGATTTCAAAAATTCAAGATGTCGAAAAAAAATTACAAATTAATTTGATTGTCTTAAAACTTACTACTCGGGGGTCAGTTTTTGAAAATTCAAGATGGCGGATGTAATATGGTGGAAGAAAAAAATTAAATATTCATTGGATCGTCTTAAAACTTGTTACTCAGGGGTTTTTAGGGTCACTGATTATAAATCCTATGTCAGTTTTTAAAAATTCAAGATGTCCTATATGGCAGAGGAAACAAAAATTAATAACGACTCATGTACATTAAGAAATTATAATTACAACTGTATTTAAAAAATGGATATCGAAAAAGTGAACTACAACCCGTGTGGAAAATACGACGAGGCATTGGGGAGGCCCTAGCCAATCTCCCTTAAGAATCAAAAGGCACTGGCGAGTTAAGAGATCGTATACTGGCGAGTATCTAGCAAGGCTGTAATGCTGTTTCTGGAGATTGCCTTTAATAGGGTCAACTGCCCAGTGCCTTGTATTTTTCTGGCCATTGCCTTGTTTTTTTCTGGCCAATACCTCGTCTTTTCCTAGCTAGTACCTTGTATTTTTCTGTCCAATACCTTTTTTCTTGTAATTGCCTTTATTGTTTATCGTGAATGCCTTTATATTAAAAAAATTATTTCAGTTTAAAAAATTCAATTAAAATGGACTATTAATACCCTATTTATCTTTTGCAATTAATAAGACTAAAATTTTTTATGCAAACAAAATTATTTCAATATAAATTAGAATGTAATAAATAAATTACAAAAAAAATTTAAATTAAATCCAGATCATTGGAATTATTTATTTTTTTAATTTATTGTTTTGAAGCTGGAAGAACTACACACTCACACACAGTATTACATTTTATTTTTTATTTAAATCGTAACTTAACTTTCTTAAATCTATGCCTGTATCGAGAAAGTTTCTAACGCAAGGATTCGAACACCTAACTATATAACGCAAACGCTGGTTTTGATGACGTAGGGGACGCAAGGGAAACGCTTTAAACCGCTCGACCATTTCGGAGGTCGGAGAGTCATCGCTTAGAGAAATATTACATTCCAAAAGCAGAGGAAATACTCTCTATCTCTCTCACTTATTGCAATCGAAATAGGTACGTTAGAAAAAATCGAAAGATACCTAGAACCCCTGCTGTTCAGGTTTGCTTTTACTCGCTCATTATATGTTTGGGGAATTCCCATAAGTTGTTTTTTACAGGATGTTTTCACTTTTATCCATTTATTTTGAAAGCATAATTATTTGTACACAGTAATAATTATAAAACTTACAACAAATACAGGGATTTGTTTCTAAGGAAAATTTTTCAAGTACTTAGTTGAACCATTATAAAACCCAATTCAGTTGAATAGATATAATAAGTAACCAGCTACACTGTAAGTATTAGTTATGATAGAAAACGCTCTTGCTTCATTCGGCATCTTTTAACACGCAGTCGGTTAAGCTATCGTCTCTTTTTCTTTTATTAAAACTCATGTTATTAACTTTGTACCTAAAAATATAGAGCAATATTTAAACAGAAATGAACTGACACATACCTAACCTAACCTACGGGTACAAGGCGTTTAAAAGCATTTCTCGTGAGTGCCTTAACTGCGACTATTGGGACCTGAAATCACATAAAACTGACCCATCCCTTAGCCTTCTTGTGGCAACCATCTTTGATATTTATCTCTTTCTTAAACGTATGTTAGAGAGAGACGAAACGAAAAGATGGCTACCACAACAAGGCTCTCACCAGATGGCGTATCGTAGTATTTCAGATCCCAATAACGAGAAAATTTAAATGTCATTCACCAGTAATATTGTCCAAAGCTCTAAATAAGCCTTGGATAAAAAGTTCTGTACGAAATTCACGAGTAATACTGTCGAAAACCCTTTTTAAGTCATTCTCCAGGAATTCTATATTAGCAAAAGTCCTTTTTAAGGCTTTCGCCATTATTTCTATATGGCATGTACAAGTGATTCTGGTGATAGCCCTTTTAAAGGCTTTCGTCAGAAATTCTATTTGGCATTCACGAGTGATTCTGACGAAAGCCTTACTTAAGGTTAAGGCCAGAAATTCTATATGGCATTCACGAGGGATTCTTGAAAAAGCCTTACTTAAGGTTAAAGCCAGAAATTCTATATGGCATTCACGAGGGATTCTTGAAAAAGCCTTACTTAAGGTTAAGGCCAGAATTTCTGTAAGGCATACACGAGGGATTCTGGGAAAAGCCTTATTTAAGGCTAAGGACAGAATTTCTGTAAGGCATTCACGAGTAATGCTGGTTAAAACCTTATTTAGGGCTACAACTAGATATTCTGGGGAATGCCTTACATTTTAAACAGGCGTTTGCAAGTTATGCTCTAAATTGCCCTAAATAAGGGTTTCGTCAGTATTATTGGTAAATGCCTTGTAAAAAAATTTTTAAATAATACTTTTATTGTAATATAAATATATTTGTAATAACTATTACATAAATAAAAGTTTATAAAAAGTTAAATATTCTTAAATTTTGTTCAATCGAGAAAAACTGGCCAGGGCCTTTCTAATCCCTTGTTTACAACAAGGCTAAACAAGGCTAAACAAGGCAATTTCCACACGGGAAGTCTCGAGACTTTTGAAATTAACATCATCTTCAAAGCTTTAAAATTTATGCCCCTTTTTACAATTTTCTCTGAAATTAGGTTAATCTAGAATCAGAAATACTAGTAAAATTAAAAAGTAATCAATAAGTTAAGCATAACAATAGTTTCATTTTGACTTGTTAATAAAATATAAACTTTTTTTTTAAGTCTATGTTTACTTTTAATAACTGTTAAAAACGGTTCAAACTTTTATCCATTCAATATAAAGTAACGTTCCACATTGTCGTAAAAATAAAACAAAAAATTCTTTCCAAAAAATCAGCTGAAAAAGTGTAATGTTTATTTAACTGCCCGAAGGGAAATTTGATAAAGCTCACTGAAAAAATAACTTCTAAAAAACTCTTCTATAAAACCATATGCCTTGAATTTGGAAAAAAGATATTTTTTTGTTAACAGAATAAAATGTTTATGGATAAAACCGGCGTCTAAATAAAGAAAACGTTTTGAAATGAAAAAACGAAGCCAGAAAGAAAAAAAGCTTTTACAAAGTGTTTTCGAAACTTTATATTTGTATTTTTATATATTTATTTGTCAAACATATCAAATTTGTAAAAAAAAGCACTCAAGCCTTAAAGCTTTTTGGAAGAAGCATTTGACAGACGAAAAGGTCTGGCTTTACACTTGTGCAGTGAATGTAGAATTGACGGTGACCAGGGGATGAAACGACCAGACTGGTACAGTGTTGCGCGCACACTTCAACTGGGGAAAATATTTCTCGATTTGAACTAGTGGGGGTTTCGCATATACCCTTAAGTTGCATGGTACTGAAACTTTAGTCTCACGCGACACGCGCAACCCTCCGGTTGCATTTTAAATACAAAAATGATAAACGTGCTACGTGTTTTTAGTGGTAACAAATCCTGTTTCGTGTTTCTTTTAATAATAACATTTCTCGGAAAGATAACATCGGATCCAATTGGTAAGTTGCGAGAGAAAAAAATTATTAAATTTTTGTTATAAATTATTTTTTTTTGAAATTATTTACACCCTATAAAAAGTAATCTCATATTTAGAGGAAAAATCCTCTTCTAATATCTTCTTAATTTTTCTTCTTAGTACAAGAGAATTACTTTGAGAATTTGAAATTTCTTTCTGGTACTTTGAAAATGAAAAATTTTCTTAATCCTAAAATTCTAAATCTAAAATTCTAATCCTAAAAAATTGCTAATAAAACAAATATTATTTATCATAAATAATTTATTACTTTGAGATTCGAATCTATTCTTAACGTAACAAAAATTTTGTGGCTGTTGAAAAACTTTAATAACAAATGTAATGCGGCAATTTTTTTGTTTTGACTCCGATGCCATAGAACAAATAATAAATTATAATTGAATTTAAACTAAAAGCTTTTTTAAACTTTTTTCAAATAAAAGTATATTTGAGTTCTTTGTTTCTCAAGTAACTGATAATACGATTCTTTTTTCAATTATAAGAAAATTTGAAAATAATTTCGTATTAATAATAATTTGAAAATTCGAAAAAAATTGTTTGAAAACATCATTTTAAAAAACAATTTCCATCGGCATTTGTCAAATTCAAGTAGAAGCTTTCTTTCTCCAATAGGCAATGAATCCTAATTTAGTTTTTACTAAAGTAGAAAAATAAATTTCTCTATTATTTATGAATATAAATATTTGCAATTATTCAGTGTGAAAAATACTGTTATATTTTTAAGACAGAATTATACTTTTTAAACGCGCTGTAAAATGTAAAAATTATGATAATTCCCGACATAAATTCTCCATGACATGTTTTGAGATTGTGAAACTGTAGAAAAATAAATTGAAAAATTTGCTTCGTTTTTTTTTCATTTTTCTCAGCGGGAGCGAATAATTTTTTATAGAATAATTTTAATGTCAAACATTTTTTTAATAAAAATTATACAAAACCATTTCTGTATTCTACGTTGGAATGTTTGACTTATATATGAAAACTTTGAGAAAACTGTCTTATTCTGTTAAGAAGATTTTTGAACAACGAAACTTCAGTCATATTTTGACGTTGAACATCTTTTTGACTTGTTATTTACATTTTCTGATAGTTGCCTAGGAGAAAAGTTCTTTTCTTTTAAATTGCAATAGGATTTAAAGTATATTAATATTTCAATTCTAATTGAAATTTAACATTTTTAAGTATATAATAATATTTTTAATTTACATAAATAATTACTATATCATTTTCATTGTAATGTTAATAGTGAGTTACTCGCATTTTAAAATACAGGTCACTTCACACTTTTGTTCGTAATATATTCAAATGTATTGTATGCTTCTCCGTTATTTTTTTTTTAATAAAAAAATAAAGCGAGGGATTTTTATATAAAAAAAATCTCTGAAAAAACGCAAAAAGTTAATGTCTAATAAAGGATTGGAAAAAGTTTTAAACTTCCCTTTCTATATTCATTTTACAATAGGCTTAACGAACTTTGAGAGCATTAAAGTCTTAAGCTCAGTTTGACCAAGATTGTTGTTAAATACTTTAGAAATATGCTAAAAATAGTTTAAGGATTAAGGACTTCAGAATTTAGATTAAATCAACGATTACATTGAAAAGAAATTTTTTTAAGCCAAATAATATTTTTCTACTTTGATTAATGATGAAATACGTAGTTTATGTAAAAGAAAAGCTGATAAAAGAGAGAGAGAGAGAGAGAGAGAGAGAGAGAGAGAGAGAGAGAGAGAGAGAGAGAGAGAGAGAGAGAGAGAGAGAGAGAGAATATGATTAAATTAGTTGATTCACAAGAGTAACAGGTGGATTTATTTCTAGCAATTATTATTCATTGTTGCATGATTTGCATTAAAATGAGTTGCATTTTAATGAGAAATGAGAATTTTGTGATTAATATCATTTTCGTGCAAAGTGATTTTTAGGATATTTTCATTTCTTTTCATTTTTTCCTTTCTAAATGAAATTCATTATTCACTAAAATAACTGCAGCTTTTAAGATCAGATGCATCTTTTTACTAAGTATCATAAAACGGTAAAATTAATAACAACAATCACAGAAGAATTTGTCTAAAGAGAGTAAGAATTTAAAATTGCAATAAAAACTAATTAATTGTTTTAAAATTTCCAATAAATGGAAAATAATTTCATTATAAATTTCATTATAAAGAAAGAACTTTTAATTTTTTTAAATTTAAGCGTTTTTTGAAATAATTATTTAATAAACATCTGCATTTGTTCAAAACTATCTTTCTACGATGACGATTCATTATAATTGAATTTTTCCTTAATTGAAAAAAATTTAATAATCTCATCGGTATTTTGTTCATCAATTAAAACTCGAGAATTTTTTTCGTTTATTGAAAAAGGTATTTAATTTCACGTCAGTGTACAAAGTTTTGATTAGAAAAGAAAAGTTATAATAATATTTTTATATTATTTAAAGTTATTTTTTACTTTTAAATTGCAAATTCATGTTATATTAAATTTTGATTTGAAAAAAAGAAATTCTCCTTTACCACGATATTTGGTTGTTTATAATAAAAATTTAAATCGTTAAGCTCTGATTTGCAAATTGAAGCAATGAAAATCATATTACTGTTAAAATCCAAGTTAATGGGTCAATATGAAGTGAATATCTATATAGACTTCCATTACAGATATTTACAGTTTGATAGAGATTTTCCTCTACACAAATGTGTGATATCCCAATAGAGCAATTATTTCCGAATCAGCATAACACCCTTTACTTGATTTACAAAGCTTTGTAAATTTTAGAATATTTCCCATTTTATTCATGGGTAATAAAATTATTTTAAAAATTTGGAAAAAATAATAATTTTTGTTGTAAATAGATAAATAAATAGATTGTACAAATGCGTTGAACATTAACTAAACAATTTAAATATTTTTTTTTATTTTTGATCGAAACTAAAAGAATTTTAAAGTTAAGGCTCACCCGCGTAGAAATGGAAGTATAGGTAAAAAATGGCAAACTATGGTTAAAGGATGGCAAAATATAGCACTAAATTTGAGAAAGTATGGAAAAGTATTGCTAATGAGGGAAACTCATGGTTAAAAAATGTCGACAATAAAAATCAATTTTACATTAAAACAACTGATATAAACATAAAACCTTTCATTTTTTTATATTTTTGAATCATGGACAAAGTATGGCAAAGGACGAGGATAAGAAAGAAAGGTTTTTTTTTTATATTTTTAAAGTTTACTGTAAAAAATTCAACTACGGTTAAATTGTGGCAAACGATAAACAGAAAAAACTGATTTTTAGTATGCGTATGGCGAACCATACTTGTCAAACTGAGTGCCATTTTTCGCTATTACATGTATTAGCGCCACTTTTTCCTCTTATCGTAGTCAATTGCTTGCCCCCCCCTCCCCCTCAAAAGGCTACGTAGTTCATGGACGGCCCCTAAATAAGATAAAAATTTTTAATTAGAAAAAAAATTTTTTATATGTTTTATCCAAAATCTAAATTAGGCCAAAATTCGACAAAAAAGCTAATTTTTGGATTTAGATGCAATTTTCGAGGTTCAGAGCAAATACAAAAAATTATTTCCGATCAAATTTTTACCTTTTGTGGAATATTTAAAATCTTTGGAATTTTTTATCAAACCATAAACATCAATACTATATGTTTAGGAGTTTTAGAATTACTAGCAAAATGTATTTCAGTGAAGAGAATGAAAGCGAGGGAGGATTAATTTGCAAACCCTAATTTTACATGTAACGATGCAAGCGGAGAAGCACCATCCCTTGGTTTCAGATTTACGTAGATTGGGTGTTTCATTTTATAATTCAAAATAGCGCTTCTTTTTTATATCGTTCACAATTTTTTTTACAAATTAGCGTGAACATCGCGATACTATCGGTTTATTACATTGCATTGCGAGGCGTTAACGACCTCTTTTTTTTGCTTACAAAATGTAGTTCAAAGATGCTGGCATAAAAAAAGGAGAAGAATAAAAACGAATCATATTCTTGATTCTATTCCGCATTTAAATAGACTTCATATATATAATAAAATGATTTAAATATGAAAAGTTTGCTTCAATAGGGTTTGAGATTAAAATGCAATTAAATTGCCACTTGATATAACCACTTTAAAATGTTCATTTTCATATATTGATTAATGTTCACCTCGGAGATTCGCTATTTGCATTATTGAATACAGAAATATTAGTAATAGTGAATTGTAGACTGTACGTGTTGTAGATATCAGGCTTCTCTCTTTCTTTGTATCTACGCTTCTCAATAATGTATGTCTTCAATAAAATACTAACTTGACATGTGAAGCAGAAATCCAGGTTTAGTTTTATATAAATTTTATTTTAATGATTATTTTAATTAAAAAATTTTATTATCATTTTATAAAAATTATTTTTGTAGATTCTAAATGTAATTTTTTATCTCTATTTTCCGAATACTGGTTATTTAAAGTAAAATTTAAAATAACCACCTTTCAGTTCATTTTTAAAAATAATAGATGTACATTATGAGCAGGAACATCTTTATTATGGATATTTCATTGAAAATAATAATCCTTCATCTTTTACTAAAATTAAATAATCCAAAAATAAATTACACCTATTATTAAAAATTATTTATTTTAATAAAAAATAACAATTAAATCACCTAATGTCACAATGGATTAAATTGAAAAACCTGGTCAAAACCCGAAGATGTACTTAAAATTAAAAAATTAAAAATGTCGGATCCAATATGGCGGACAACTTTTCAGAAACTTTTTAAATTTTTCTGAAACGTGCTATCTAGGTAGAGTTAAGGTCGCTGATAAAAAACCTGAAGTCAGATTTTCAAAATTTTAAATGGCAAAACGAATATAAAAAATAAAAAATGGTAATAGACTTAATGTAGAATTAATAATTTACAATAAAAAATTAATTTTCTGAACTGAATTTTATTGGAAAAATAATTAAAATACAATAACCTCATTTAACCAGTCATTTTGATCACTTTTTCGAATTAATTTAATATGCAACGCTTTTTGATACCACCAAGCAACTATAATTGTGACAATAAAATAAGAAAAAACAAATTGAAGAAGAGGAAAAAAGTTTAGATATAAAAGTAGGTAACGAACGAAAATGTGGAGAGAGTAATGAATGTAAATGTAGGGTCTATCTAACAAGGAAAATGGGATATTTCTTCAGCTGTGGTTTGAACAGGAAACTTTAGTTGGCTTTGATTCTTAGTAGGCTTCACTAACACTCAACTATTTAGGATCATTAACTCGATAGCGTTACTTTTCTTTTCTTTCCCCTTTTGCACGGGCGTCTTCACCTGCCGTGTATGAATATGCAGAAGATAGCACTGAATGTACATTTTCCAAGTGAGCTGTTCGATAAATGAAGCAGCAAAGATAGTGGGATGAAATTTCAGTGCTATAAAAAAGGGTGAAACAGCTGCTGCCATTTAACTGGCGAAGTAAAAAATTTTACATTCTTTCGGAATAATACATATTAAAAGTTATTTATACACTTTACTTATAAAATTTATAGAACATGCAATAATCTGTAAAAAAATTTGAACATTAAAGAAACTAAATATTTCCTTTTTTTACAACCTGCACTAGTTCGAATGCCAATAATAAAAGCCGATATTTCGCCAGTACAACACCATTTGGCTATATATTCAACACTGGTACAATGCCAACGTATTACCGAGCATGTAAATCGAAATTCAATAAAACTTTAGTTATTAATTAGGTCTCACTTTATAATATTTAATTAAATTTTTATTTAATTAGTTCAACCCTATACTATATGTTCGATATTTAAAAAAAATACTTTCTCAAGTTTTCTCCTTTCGAAGTGATTTTATTCGCAGTAGTTTATTTGGACCTAAAGAAAATATTTCAATGATAAAATTTATTGCCCGACGTGCTGTTGGAAAAAAGATGTGAGTGATTTTAACGAATGTTCACTGACTGAGATCAAGAAATATGAATGCAGAAAAATATGGACGAAACGTGGACATAGACAAAATTTATTTTAAATATTGATATCTTCTTGCTGACCACCTAGAAATGGATCAGTGATTCGAAAGAAATTTTCTTTCAATAAAAATTTTGTAGAGCAAGCAGCAATATTTATAATTTAATGTCAGATTTATATGAACGTCTGACATAATACTTTCAATTCGAAATATCTATTTTTGTTGGTAATTAAAAATTTTACACTATAAATAATATTTACTTTATGATTTTTCCACAACCAGTAAATACGTATAGAATATTTATCCCAGTTTCGTTAAACAATTGGAGTTGAGCCCTTTTGAATGAAAATTAAATTAAAAAATGAAATTAAATTACAGTTGGAGAAAGAGTAGTTCTGTCAATAAAGGAAAAAATTCCGTAAATTAAATGAAAACAGATTATTCTCTTGAGGCTCTCTCTTTGTTAGCAACCACTCAAACACTCTAAAAAGTCAATTGAAAATTGTAAAATCTTTCCATTTTTTTTTATTGCAATTTATGAGATTTAAGTAACTACAATTGTCCAATAATTAAAATTGAAACACTTCCAAAGCATTATCTGGTACGTTTAAAATTAATTATTATATTTGGGATGGGATTTAATTTTAACATTTTTTGCATTAGTCAGTAGTGGAAAATCTGCTTAATCAGATATTTGGATTGAAATCAATGATTTCGTGGGGCTCAATGTTCTGGTTGACCCACTAAAAACCACTCCCGTCTTTGGCTGAACTATACTTTAACCTACTTAACCAGCTTAAAGTTTAAACTTCGTAGAAGAAGGCCCCTGGGAAGATGTGTCAGCCACCTTGCAAGCTCTTTCTACACTGAGAGAAATGGACCCAGGTTAATACAACCAGAAAAAGGTGGTCAATGAAATGGAGTTACTGGACCAACTTCAAATTGTCCCTGTAACATGTTTTCTGGTTACAGTAACCAGAAATTTAGTTTTATTAACTAAAATTTAAAAAAAAAACCATTCTAGTTGTGACAACCATGATTCGTGGTGAAATTTGTCTTTAACTAAAAATGCCTGGTTGTAGTAACCAGGCAGTTATGTTAGATTTCAGTAGTCGGAAGCAAGCGCAGTACGTCTTTATACTTTCTGCTATAGTTTGATTTTTAACACAACGTAGAATGGTCTCGTCAAGTTTTTATTTCAAAGTACATATTTTATGTTTTTTCATATTTCCTCTTATTAACAAAACTGTGTAAAATAAAAGTGAATGTATATATGTTGTTTATGTAAATCGTTTTACTTATTTTAGTGATAGTATTGAGTGTTGACAATTTATTAGATTAATGTGATGAATGATTTCAAATAACCTATATATTTTTGACGACTTTTAAAATTATTTTTATGACAACAAAGGATGGACTACATTATTTATAAATATTATGAAAATAAATTCTAGAGTAAGAAGATGAAAAAATATATAAGTTTAACCTCTTAATCATAGATAACATACATCGTTGTCTATTATAGCTTTACAATCACATTCACAATTTCAGTGTCAACCATGATCCTGGTTACTATAACCAGAAATTAAATTTATATTAACTAGGTTTCATCGTCAACGCAACTATGTTCAGTCATGTTCGAACAACTTCAATCGTAGTTAAAGACGTTTTTCACCACAAGAATCTGGTTGTATGAACCAGGAATTTCTCTCAGTGTATGTAGCCATGATCTATGGGCATCGATGACATCTAGTCACTATAACTCTATTTCTCATTGAAAACTACGAAAAAAAATATCTTCATACGCCTTAATTTCGCCAGACTTACTATTACTACTTCATCATAGACAGTGACAAAAAATGTTTCTTTAGGCACCAAAATTTCCCCAGTCTTTCTACTTTTCCTACTCAGAGATTAAAACTGCAAGCTGTACTCCCTGCTTGTTGGGTCCTAGGACCGTAATCTTCCTGCTTCCTAGCTCTCCGAGTTCTTGTTTCATTAATTCCTGGATTTAGTCTGCCTGGGTAGTACTATTTACAATTAATTATTTAACGGTAGACCCTTGATCTACCAACCATATCTTGATAACCACTTTGATAACTTACACGGCTAAAGTTTCTTTGTTGAAGTGCCCTCTGATATGGATCAGAAAATCTCCCTTTCTTACAGATTTTGCTCCTACAATTCGTGTATTTTTGAGGTTTGGATTTCACAATCTTACGGAGTTTTTTCAGAACGTTGTTCTTGGCCAACTTATCACGATTTACGAAATCTTCGTTAATAACAATATAAATAATAATAAATAAAAAAAACTGCATATAAAATCATCCCTACCCCTACAGCATCTAAACTTGCAGCAACATTAATAACATTGCCTCAATATTGTCAATGTTGCTGCAAGTTTAGATGCTGTAAGGGTAACTTTTGCTACTCCGCAAACTTCAATACAGACAATATGGTTGGTATAAACTTTAACGCCGTACTCCTCGCCTTACATAAGAAGCAACATCGGCTATTTTTGTATCTAACACTTAAAGCACGCAACCGATCTGTCCTCTTTCTGGTATTTCGTTCCAATATGACCGTATCCCAGGTATTGACGACACCGGGTGAGCAGTACTTTTTTTAAATAAGCAATACATAAAACCAATTTTTACGTGTCCTAGTTTCTCTAATCTGTTCGCTTCTTCTGGGTTGGTGACTACAACTGCGAGCTTCATCCCTCTGCGGTTGGGCCCTAAGACCATCAACTTTCTGCTTCCTGACTTTCCAAGCACTTCTGCTAACACCTACTGGACCTCTGCTGAAGAAAGACAATCCAAATCGCGGATCTCGAGCGTAACTCTTCGATCTATTTACTGCACCTTACCCATTCTTCCAACCGCTTTGGTAAACTTAGCGGTAAAAGCCTCCTTATTGGAGTCACCAATTGGAGTCCGGGTTGATCTCCTTGCGAAGTTTACCCAGAACGTCAGCCTACGTTGATTGTTGTCCTATTCGGATAAGAGAGTAAATATATCCCAGTAAAAAAGGATTTTTTGATATAGCATTTTGGACAATTGAGCAAGCCGTCTGCTCAATTGTCCAAACGGCATTTGGACAATTGGACTGGTTGCTCTATTATCCGATGCATTGGGTCCAATCATCCCAAATGTTTTTCGTGGCTAAAAAACTGCTGAATTAAGAAAAAAAGTACTGAAATGTTACAGAAACTTTAGAGAATTCTTAATTCCAGACAAATACAGAAAAGTCAGTCATAAAAATACCTTGAGTGAGGAAAAAGAACAAGATTTCTAAAATATCACTTTCTAACTGACAGTGCAATGCTGTACTTGGAATTTAGTTGGCAAGAAGTGAGGATTCTGATAAAGAGAAACACTTCATTATCCACTCTCAATACTCCTCATGTGGTAATATATTGTACATTTCGGTGTCTCATTTTAAAAAAGAGATAATTCAGCAAAATAAAATATTATTGTCAATACACTATTATTAAAAATCTACAATTATACATATATTACCACATGAGGAGTATCGAGAGTGGATAATGAAGTGTTTCTCTTTATCAGAATCCTCACTTCTTTGTCAACTAAATTCCAAGTACAGAATTGCACTGTCAGTTAGAAAGTGATATTTTAGAAATCTAGTTCTTTTTTCTCACTCAAGGTATTTTTATGACTGATTTTTCCGTATTTGTCTGGAATTAAGAATTCTCTAAAGTTTCTGTAACATTTCAGTACTTTTTTTCTTAATTCAGCATTTTTTTAGCCACGAAAAACATTTGGGATGATTGGACCCAATGCATTGGATAATAGTGCAACCAGTCCAATTGTCCAAATGCCGTTTGGACAATTGAGCAGACGGCTTGCTCAATTGTCCAAAATGCTATATCAAAAAATCCTTTTTTACTGGGATACTAATAATTATTATAATTTATTTAATATCCGCATCGGTTGTTAATCATATTTCATTCACAAAGCTGAAGTGCGGCATCGATAAAATGTAGAGGTGTGCAAAATTCGAATCGAGAGAAAATTTGAATCGAACTAGCCAATTCGAAATTCGAAGTTTCGAATTTCGAATCGGCCGATTCGAATCGAAAGTGAATTCGAATCGAACTAGCCAATTCGAATTCGAAATTTCGAATTGACCGATTCGAATCGAAAGTAATTCGAATCGAGTCGGCCAATTCGAAAGTAATTCGAATCGGACAATTCGAATTTCGAATTGTGCGACTCGGTTATTTTATTTGCACAACTATTTTGACAGAAATCCTAACCTAAAATTAGCAGGCTGGTATTCATAATAAGTAAGTATTCATAATTCTAAGTACTTAGAAACTTTTTCTTAAAAATGTCAATATATTTTTTATTAATTCTATAATTTTTTTAATATATAAATAACATACAAATACCAATAATGTGTTGAAAGTGAAGGAAATATTTCGCTTATTGTTTGTAGTACATAAGGAAAAAGAACTTATTTTGCGAATTTTTTGCTCAATTTTTAAAATAAATTTTTATTTATTTTAACAATTTAATAGCTAATATATAATTAAATATTGTTTACATTATTTATACTTTGATTGCCTTTAATAGTAATTTATAAATAAAAAAATGATTAATTCAATTTCATTTAGTAACAAATAGTTACGGTTAATAAATACAATTTCCTTTGCGATTTGCGGCGGTATTAAATTCCGTTTCTTATTCAACAAGATTGTAGATTCGTCCAAAAATGCATTAAAACTATAAAGCTTCCAAAAAATCAATTTTTTATAATAATTAAAACCGTCCATTTTTCTTTTTAAAGATATTAAAGTAGAATATTTTCAAAAATTTTAATAAACAGATTCATAAAATTAACTTTTCATAATTATTTCTAAATCATTTTTGAAAGACAATATTTTTACAATTACATACCTACAATTAAAAAATGTGAAAAAATTGAAATTTGGTAAAATCTTTTAAAAACTCATTTAAATTTAGTCAAATCTTTTAAAAATAATCAATTTTTTAAAAAATTTTAAAAAGTAATCAAATTTTTAAAGAATTTTAATTATAAATAATTTCTTAAAAAGTTTAAAATAGTAAATTTAAGAAAACTTTATAATTTACTTTGTTCCAAGCTAATTGAATCTTAAAAAATTATGATAAAACAATTCTAAGAATAAGTTTTTTATATAAAATAAATTGTAATTTAATTTTTCATAACGCGGTGCTAAAAAGGGCACTTTTTTGCAAGAATTCAATTATTTTCATAAATAATAAAATTCTTCTCAGGAATTGAATTTTTTTAAAATTTTAATAAAATTCTTTACAACTATTCAGTACTATTTCAATTGAAATTTTGAAAAAAATTTAATTATTGTCACAAATTTTAATAAAAGGCTTCGCAGTAATTCAATTATTTTTTAAATCATTAACAAAATGTCTCAAAGGAATTTTATTATTTTAAAAAATTGTAATAAAAAGTTTAATTATTTTCAATAGATTTAAAAAAACTCTAGAAAAAATTTAATTTTTTTAAACTTTAATAAAATCTTCGAAAAAATACAATTATATTAAATCAATAAAATTTAAATTCTCAAAAGAATTTAAATATTGGTATAATTTTAATAAAAGACTTGGCAGTAATTCAATTATTTTAAAAATATTTTACAAAATTTCTCTAAGGAATTTAATTTTTGTCATAAATTTAAATAAAATCTTTGCGAAAATTCAATTATTTCCATGAATGATAAAATACTTTACAGAAATTTAATATTTGTGTTTTTACTTAAAATAATAAAATTCTTTTCAGAAAATCAAATATTTTCGTATAAATAATAAATTTGCAGAAATTCAATTATTCTCATAAATAATAAAATTCTTCTTAGGGATTCAATTATTTTCGAAAATAATGAAACTGAAAAAATTTCAATTATTTTAAATACAATTTTAATCGAATTTCTCCAAAAATGGCATTATTCTTAAAAATTTTATTACAATTTGTTAATAACGATTCTTTATGGGAATTCAATTTTAAGAAACATTCAATTATTCCAATGAATTATTTACTTTTGTATTTAAAATTATAAATAATTGAATTCTAGTAAAATTTTCTAATAAAAATTGATTTAAAAATAAATTTTAGTTAAAATTTTAGATTACAATTAAATATTAAAAGCAATATAGCGTGAATTTTTAAAAATAATTTAATTTTGAAAAAGTTTAATTGAATTTTGTAAATATTGTTTAAGTTTTTATTTTTTAATATTCATTTAATTGAAAAATTTAGGAATATGTATTTGAAATTTCATAAAATTGAATATTGTAAACTAATCGATTTGAAAATTCTTAAAGAATTTTTTTTGAAAACTATTAAGAATAATCGATTTAAAGAAGAATTTTAGTTAAAAATTCTTGAAAATAATAATTGAAAAATAGAATAGAAAAAACTTGAAGATATTGATCGGTTATGTTATGAAAAATTGAATTTATAATTTGAAGTAAAATATTCCCTTATTTGACTCGGACTAGTTATATTTTTGTCAGTAATTGGTCCATAAAGTCCGTATTTTTAAAAACTTTCACTGGTTAGAGTCTTGTTCACTTTCAACACATTATTAGTATTTGTATGTTATTTATATATTAAAAAAATTATAGAATTAATTAAAAATATATTGACATTTTTAAGAAAAAGTTTCTAAGTACTTAAAATTATGAATACTTACTTATTATGAATACCAGCCTGCTAATTTTAGGTTAGGATTTCTGTCAAAATAGTTGTGCAAATAAAATAACCGAGTCGCACAATTCGAAATTCGAATTGTCCGATTCGAATTACTTTCGAATTGTCCGACTCGATTCGAATTACTTTCGATTCGAAGCGGTCAATTCGAAATTCGAAGTTTCGAATTCGAATTGGCTAGTTCGATTCGAATCGGCCGATTCGAAATTCGAAACTTCGAATTCGAATTGACTTGTTCGATTCGAATTCACTTTCGATTCGAATTGGCTAGTTCGATTAGAATTATTCGAGTTTTCTGTTGTCGAGTCGAATAATTTTCGGTTCGACTCGATTAAATGCACACCTCTAATAAAATGACCTTAACGACCTGTTACAGAAAAATGAGAGTAGATGTTTTTTATCAGAATGCTTTCGGGCCAGCCAAAAGTGAATGGTCTAGAGTCCAGGTTACTACTACTCACACTTGGAGTAACCGAGATAATTTATTCGATGTTGGTATTGCACTATGCAGCTCGATGAGGATTCTGTCTCAAAAAAATAGAAAAATGACTTGATGTAGAAATTAATTTCTTGTATGAACTTTGACTTGTACTGTGACGAAACTCGAAGAAGATACTTGGTATTTTGATTTCGAAAAATATTATTTTATGAATGTAAAATATAAATACGTCGCGATGACGTGAAGTAGTAGTAGTAGCAAAAATTGAGGTTTTTTTAATCACTTTTATGCGAAGTGTTACTAATACATCATCAACTATAAGTCTGATATCTCTTTTTCTATCAATGCCACACTTTTCATTCGTGGATGTTTGCCAAAATAATTACAATAAACATCGACGCAAAAATATAAAACTGAACTTATATAATTAACGGCAATTTTTGTAATACAATTATTATTTGCGATACACTGCTTCTATAACTAATAATGACACCAGGTCAAGTGGGATGATTCCTGTTATAACATAACGTCTGGCTGGCTATTTGCCAACCAACAAATTTATCCATTTTCACCAAATTTTCTGAATTAACAGATTAACATCAATATCGAAATTTTCATCTTATATTTTTTAATAATTGTAATGGTGTCATAATTACTGGAGGTATCTTAAATAATTGCGAAGCTATTTTTATAATTTACTAGAAGATATCTTTGGAATTGAAAAAACTTTACTAACATATTTTTTCGTACTATTCTGTCAAAAATTACACTAATAAAACAATTTTTTATGAATACCAGTACTATAGTCGCGTTGACATTTAAAGCCTGTATCGCGTCCCTATAATAGAGATGATGAGAATTTGAGCCAGGAAGTCGAAAGCGCTTTAGAGTTATTGTTAATCCCTCGGCTTGGAGTATTTAGAATGTTTTGTTATCAGTTATTGTATGAAACAGACTTTGTCTCATTTTTTTTGTCAATTATACAACTTTTGTTTGTAAAAACAAAAAATACATTTATCTTTAGAAAACTTTACAATACCTTAAAATTTACAGATAATAATTTTGAAGACAACAAAAGTTGTAGTCGTAGTAGTTAATATTTATTTGTTTACATTTGTCTTGCTATCTATTCAGTGTACAAGCATTCTGAGGAAACTTATTATCTACGGCATTCGACATAACGACTTGAATTAGGAGTACTCGCAATCCTTCCTGAATACCACCGGTTTATCGACAATCGAGTTGGCTAACACACCTTCCTCCTCTTATCATTCAGTATTATAACATTGATGATCTATATCAAGGAATATGTGTGACTTTCTAGGATTTTGCCGAAATATAATTACTACTAATTGAGATAGAAACAGATCCTTCAGCTGCCACACAATAGAAGTGTAGATTCTAATTTCTCCAATAATTGGTAATGTGAGAATATGGAAATCGGATATGGAAATCATTTTCGTATGAGTGACGTGCGAGTGAATATTAAATATGAATGTCAGCGACCATGTCCGTATCTTTCTTACAACTGAAATCTTTTATACGAACGATTACATTAAGACAATTATATGACATAAATAAGGAAGTATTTAATTAATCATACTTGGTTTTTTTGGATTGCTGCTGACGAATCTAAAGTCAGATTTTCAAAATTTAAAATGGCGGATCCAATATGGCGTCAAAGCAAAAGTCTTTCTACATACTTCAGTTTACCTTTGAGCATATTAAAAATTTATTTTCTCGTATAAGTATTTATAAATAGTTATTATTTGCAATTTTGTAGATCTAGTACATAATGTATACTTATAAAGAACATGCAAAAAGGATAATTTACAGTCAAGAAACCCTGTATTCAAAATAAGAAATAAAATTCTGTCAATTTTATGAGATTCCTAAGGAAAAGAAAAGGTACCCTGTTTTTTCTTGCTCTTTTGCTAAATAGATAACATAAAATTCACCACTAAAGCAATCTTGCTCGATTAACTTCCACACAAGAGTCAATTAACTTTCTTCTTGTATTATTTTTATCTTGTTGTCTTTTCAATCCCCATAAATTCAAAATAATAGATAAAGTTAAAATAATTTTTTTACACATTCAATCTTCCTCTATACGTACGTTCTTTGAAAAAATTGGATCGATTCGTACTCTCCGACTCCATTCTATCAACGATATGCTATTTTACGTTTCCTGGTTGCTTTCTATCTAACAATGGAAAACCACTCGCTGGTGGTTCGATAACTGTACATCATACGAATCGAAATTCTCACAAAAAATATGATGGACCTGTGATATTATAGTGACCTTGTTCTAAATCACCATCATTTTTCTCCACGTCCTTCTTTTCAGGATAACGATAATATGAAATTGTATGAAACAAATTTTAATTTTTAAAATTGCATTCATTAAGATTTGCATAGAAATTGGAAAGTACTCTTCAAATTGTAACGAAATTTTACGTATTTCATTATGCAGTTTGTTACATTTTTCAAGAAATGAAAACATAAATTATATGTAAAAATAGATAATTCAATATAATGAGGTGATAATTATAATATCCTCTAAAAAAAGATGAATGCTTAAAAGGAAAAAAATTAGTGGGAATATTTAACATTTTTTGTGGGTGGTACGTTGAAATCCTTTTACCAACAATTCTCTTTTTATGAGCAAACTTTCACAGTGGCACTTTATCCTCATGCTTTTCACTATATGACCTCAATGGTAATAGAATCCAAAATAATTGATCCTTTTTAAAAAATTGATTAGCGATTATTATTTTATTTTGAATTAGCCTCAGAAGTTGACTTTAATAAATAAGCGGAATGTAAAATAAAGTAATGCTAAAATTTTTGAATTTCTTATAATATTGTCATTTAATTATGGTTCATTCGATTCTTTTGTTTGGCGACTAGATCGTAACTAATATTAAAAAAGAAGTTTCTATAAGAAACAATTTTAAAAGATGAAAATAAACGAATACCGAAAATATGAATTCATATACACGTACATGTTATATAACGTTGTATAACTAATAGCATAACAATATCGACGTCTGCATTATTAAACCGTACATAATTATTCAATATTATAGTTATACAACAATTTCTATTATTCTCAATAAATATATACAAGTATTTATATAACGTTAATTAATAACATTACATTTCTCACATACATTCCAATACAGAAACTAAATTCATTTTGGTTGTTTTAAAGTATAATATAATACTGACTACAGTAATTATTAAATACGAAATTTTTAATTAATTTGAAAAATAATTTAATTTTTCAATAATGAAAGCTACATTTTATCGTCTTATTTTCCTTGAATAATTAAATGAGACTTTCACGGTTACTCTATTATGTAAGAAGCTAAAAATGAAATTAAACTTTCATGAATAGACTAAAAGATTTTTATTGTTCCCTAATCTTTTATTATACATTTGAATAAAAAATAAAAGTTCGATAATTATTTTGTTAAGTGTCAAATTTTTTACTATTAGAACACGAAAAGTTTTTAAATTTTCTAAATTTTCTCGAGGAAACTAACAATGCTTTTTAGCTTTCAATGCAGTTCACAGGATTGGAAATTTACTGTGAAAGCAAAAAACTTTGGACCTTTAATTTAATTCTGATAAATGAAAGAGTTGAAGACAAAAAGCTAAAGTAAAGTAAAGTAAAGTAAGTGGAAAATAGTTTTTGTTAGGACACAAAATGTAGAAATAATTTTTTGGTTACTATTTTGCCTAGTATTTAATTACAATTGGAGAACATTTGGAACATTCCATATTGATTTACTTTGAATGTTTTTTTTATAATTTTTTACTATTTAAAGTGAAATTTTATTAGGGTAATTCAATTTGCAAATCGCAATTGTCAATATAAAAATATTCAAAATATCGTATAGAAGTCCTAGAAATAACTTTTGCTTTATGGAAATTTGGATATTACTAATTGTAAGATGTCCTAGTTTTGTATCTAGACATCCTAACTTGTTCTGATCGACCCCCTAAAAACCACTCCGATTGATGAAGGTCCCTTTTCGTCACTTACGCGATCCTACAATGTCGCTCTTATTCTGGCCTTACATATTCTTAGTTCTTGACACTGTCTTTTTGGTCTTCTTGAGGGTCGACCTGAAGACTCAGCATCCTCCACTGCCAGCGACGTGGCTTTTTCCAAACTTTTCCTTATATAGAAAACAGCTTGGGCTTCATTTACAGTTCGCAAACTTATGATCTACTCCTTTGCACTTGAAGCACGCACTCGATCTGTTTGCCACCTTACGTACTGATTCTATGAGGCCGTATTCAAGACAACGATGGTATCATACGACCATAAACCTTCTCCTGACTGGACAGTACATAAATTCAATCTTGATATGCCCCAGTTTTTCCAGCTAATCCGCTTCTTCCTGGCCGGTGATCACAACAGTAAGCTTCATTCCTCGATTATTTGGTCCTAAGACAGTCACCTTTATGCTTCTCGAAAACATCTTACTGCTTCTGCTGGACCTCATCTTCCAAGTCGTGGATCTCAAGAGTAACTCATTGATCCAGCGACTGTACCTTCCCCATGCTTCCAACCACTTCGGCGACCTTACAAGTGAAAGCTTCTTTATTGGAGTCTCTTTTGATTTGTATCAAGAGATCTACCTTTCTTGTAGATCTTTCTTTTAGGCGCTTATCGTAGTTATCTCCAGCCTTATGCTTTGCCTTTGCTAGATCGATAATGGTTTGTAGATTCTTTAACTCGTCCTTTATCGTGCTGTTGACGTTCTTTTTTTCTGTTGACTTCATCATTTTGTGCACTTTGTTCTCTAATTTGAAGAAGCATTGTAGCTTCCTCCGCTTTCAATACTTCGCACTTCTCACGCTCCTCGTTGATAGCCTTCTCATCCAACTCTGAAGGCAACAGACTAATAACACTTTTAGAGCCGTTTCGACAACTTTTTTTAATTAAAGTTAAAGTCGGTGAACTTAGTTTATTAATGTTATTAGACCGAGTACATCGACTTAAACTCTGGTTAATATAGTTCTGGAACCGACCCTTGGTCCTACTAACACTTAAAAGGCTGGATAAACTTTCTCTTCTACTTCTTCTGCCTCCTTCCACGATGGTCTGTGGATTCAACCTTTCCACGATGACCTGTGATATTACAAAAAAATGTGCACCCCACAATACGTGCGAACTTGAACACCAGTCAAAGAACTGTCAGTGAGAGTACATTCTCTGAATTTGTTGAATTCATTTATTCCTACCGTTAGGTTGTCCTTTAGTGAAAAGCTCCGCCACCACGACAAGGTCTACCGAACAGATCCATGAAGTCAGTCATGTTTGGAGGTGGACAAGCACTGTCCAACATATCGATGACATCTATGATGTTTAGCAGTGGACAACCATCAGTGAAGATTAGCTGCTTTTAACTTAAACTGTATAAAAATGGTAGAGACATGAACGAATCTGTGCTCAAAAGCTGCCACCTACCGGCAATGAATTTGTAGGCAGTCTTGAAAATCCTAATGACGGATATAAAAATTTTAAATTTACTGAATTAGAAATTTTTATGTACGCCATATTGGATTCGCTATATTGAATTTTTTAAAATCTGACATTCAATCCTAATTGCAAGTCGTTCTGTAAAACTAAAATAAAAAGTGCACATGATAATGAATGGGGAAATTGTTCATGAAATTTCCTAAAGAACTGTGATATATATACTAGGGGGGCCTCGCCTTCCTGCGCGCCAACCCCCTATCTCTATTTTTATATTAATTTTAATTTTTATAAATTTAAAGTAATTTTTTCTTAACATCAATGCATCTTAATAAATTGCATACAATACATGACAAAATACACATAGATTTCGACGCAATGTAACAATCATTATGGACCTTTTTTATATATATGTCAAAAATTAGATTAAACTTTGACATATATTTTGACCCATTTTAACCTATAGGTTAAAAAGGCGTCAAATTTTAAATAGATTTTGACGTATCATAGATACGTTTATTGTCCTTTATTGTCCCTTTTTAAGTTGTAGTTAAATAAAAGTCAAATTACACATAGATTATGACGTAACTAAATGAGGAAGTAAAAATAAAACGTCAAAATTAGGTCAAAATGATTAGGTGAAAGAGCAAACACAATTTTAAAATTACCTTACATTGTTAGGTCAGATGGCAAACTTCACCTAATCATTAAGTCTGCGCGCGGAAATTGTTTGACAAATTTTGACGTCTATGTCAAAGCTGCCCTCAAACCTGACCTAAATTTTGAGGGTAGCGGGAATTCTTTGTCAAATTTTGATGTGTAGTTCAAAACTGCCCTCAAAATTGACCTATATTAACGTAATGTGAGGCCTTTATTTATCCTCTTTTTGACCTATAGGTCAAAAAATAGGTCAATTTTGACATAAGTTTTGACGGCCCCTTTGGGATAGGGCGCCCTTACAGAATCTTGAAACAGCGGCGGCGGCGATATCTTTTTGTAATATAGGTAGATATATATATATATATGTGGACGTCCGCATGAAAAGGGACCACTTTGTCGGTTCTAGATTCCGAGATATTCGCAATTTACTAATTTTGAAGAAAATTATCGAAATTTTTTTTATCCTTTTTTCTTAATCTACAGGGTCTAACACGTCGATTCATGCAGTTTTCATCAATTTATTGACACTCTAAGTATTTTATTTTGTTGTTAGCAAAAAAAAATGAAAAGGGACCACTTTGTCGGAAATCCGTTATTTTTTCATTGTTTCAAAAAGAAAGGGGAAAAAAATTCGAAACCTATTGATTTTCAATTTTAAGGGTGTACTAGACTTAAAACAACTCTTATCTGAATAACTTTCCAGAAGAGCCGGAGAAATTCGCATTACAATTTTTAATTTCGTGTTTTTGGAAATGAAATTTTTAATTTTTTCTAAGATTTTTTATAATAAAGTCGCTTAAAAAATTTTTTTTGACTACTTTTATTTTCTTTGCTTGAAGTAACTCTAAAAAATAACACCGAACCTTTAACTTCGTTAAATATTCCACTTTAACCGACAGATTGGCTCAGTCGGATAAATGCCTGGCGTTGGTGGTCGTTTAAGGACCAAGGGTATAAGTACCCTTGGTTCGCGCCCACTTGGCTTGGTATTTTTCCGGCACGTGAGACAATCTGAGCGGGAGGTTTGACGTCGAGGTATAATGATGTGCCCCGTCGATTATTGTCCGGTACACACCATTAGAACTCGACTGTCGATAAACCGGTTGTACTCAGAGAGGTTTTCTACAGTTTCCCTCTTCTCTGGCGAGAAAACCCAATGACGGGTGGTCCAGGCGTAATGCGAGTACTCCTAATAAAGTCGGCTGTAGACGCAAAATTAGGTTAATATATAGAAAATTTCTAAAGTAGAATGGTTATGCTTAATCCAAAAAAGTATTTCTGGGGGACTCTTGTCGAAGTGCGTAAGGCCAATAGGGCAGGAGTATAAACAATTAAAAAAAAAAAAAAAAAAATATTCCACTTTATTAATTAATAACCGTATTTTTAGAAAAGGGACCACTTTGTCGGAAATCCATTATTTTGTCATTGTTAAAAAATGAAGGGGGGAGGGGGGAATTCGAAACCCATTTATTTTCAATCTTAAGGGTGTACTAGACTTAAAACAACTCTTATCTGAATTACTTCCCAGAAGAACTAAAGATATTCATATTACAATCTTTGATTTCGTTTTTCTCGAAATGACGTATTTGATACTCCAAAGTTTCAAATTCTGTAACTCATCGAATTTTTCACCAAAAAGGTTGTAAGACCACTCAAAATTTTCCAAATTTTGTCAGGAATTCGCCCATATAGATAAGTCCAATAGTACCAAAGTGGTCCCTTTTCATACGGACGTCCACATATATATATATATATATATATATATATATATATATATATATATATATATATATATATATATATATATATATATATATATCTACCTGTATTACAAAAAGATATCGCCGCCGCCGCTGATTCAGTCATTTCTAAGGGCCCCTTAGAAAGGGAACATAGTCAAGGTTGGCCCACTGTTAAGGTAGGCCAAAATTTAGGTCAATTTTGAGGGCAGTTTTGACCTAGACGTTAAAATTTGACAAAAAATATCCGCTACCCTCAAAATTTAGGTCAATTTTGAGGGCAGTTGTGACCTACGCATCAAAATTTGTCGACGAATTCCCGCTACCCTGAAAATTTAGGTCAAGTTTGAGGGCGCTACCCTCAAAATTTAGGTCAATTTTGAGGACAGTTTTGACCTAGACGTCAAAATTTGACAAACAATTTCCACTACCCCCAAAATTTAGGTCAATTTTGAGGACAGTTTTGACCTAGACGTTAAAATTTGTCAAACAATTTCCGCGCGCAGACTTAATGATGAGGTGAAGTTTGCCATCTGACCTAACAATGTAAGGTAATTTTAAAATTGTGTTTGCTCTTTCACCTATCATTTTGATCTAATTTTGACGTTTTACACGGAAAAAAATAATTCGGAAATAGTTCCTGAATTCGTTCCGAAATTGAGGATATGAGCAAAAGTCGGTAATTATTATAGAGCTGTTATTTGGAAGAAATGTCGAACTTTCAAAATAGATATTTAGGAATTTTATGGTAAGAACTCGGTATTTATGTGATAGTTTTTACGAAATGTAGCGGCTGAGTATTTCAGATAGTCTGGACGGTAGAACTTCCGATGAGTTCGGGAAAAATTCAGAGGGTCGCTTCATATATGAAGAAGCTCTTATAAGGGCTACAGAATAGTTCCGGAACAATTCCGTAGCAAAGAAAATAAAAAAAGAAGTTGTGTATACGCGTATATACTTGATCGACATTCGTCAAGCAAGGCGAACTGTGATTGGTTGAGGAGGATACACACACATACATACATACATAATACACTTATAGCTACCTACATATATTCTAACGCACACATAATTTATACACAAATAAACGCAAATACACGACGCATTGAATCGCACGCTGGTTGTAGGGACCTGGGAAGTCTCTTATATACTAGACTTTACTTTTATTCAGCGCTTGTGAGAAACGGGGTCGGCACATCTTTTCTTTCGATGAAGTTCGGGAATTATTATGAAATTTAAACTGGAGTTCTCCTTGATTAGACGCTTGTAAATACTATTTTAGAAGAAATATAATTTCTACGACAAAATTTCGATAATATTATAGACCAGTCCTGTATTTCTCCAGGAATTTATTTACAATGCTGATTTTGAAAGTCTCACAAAAACCGTTTCGTAATTAGTTCGGAACGATTCTGAAATACTTACATTGAATTTCTAAAAATTTCTGGAACTTTGCACAAATCCTCAATTATGGAACAAATTCAGGAATTCTTACAGAATTTATTTTTTCCGTGTATTTTTACTCTCTTATTTAGTTACGTCATAATCTATGTGTAATTTGACTTTTATTTAACTACAACTTAAAAAGGGACAATAAAGGACAATAAACGTATCTATGATACGTCAAAATCTATTTAAAATTTGACGCCTTTTTAACCTATAGGTTAAAATGGGTCAAAATATATGTCAAAGTTTAATCTAATTTTTGACATATATATAAAAAAGGTCCATAATGATTGTTACATTGCGTCGAAATCTATGTGTATTTTGTCATATACGTATTGTATGCAATTTATTAAGATGCATTCATATTAAGGAAAAATTACTTTAAATTTATAAAAATTAAAATAAATATTAAAATAGAGGTGGGGGGGTTGGCGCGCGAAGCGCGCAGGGGGGCGAAGCCCCCCTAGTATATATATATATATATATATATATATATATATATATATATACCCAGATAGCCAAGCGTACTGATCGTCATTTTCCAGTACGGCGTACTGAGATTATTCTCGTATTGTACCAGCACAAAATAGTTAAGTATATACGTATTGGTACTGTACCAGTATAACGACGGTATGTCGTACGACTGAAATTGTTAAATAAAAGTAATCCATAAAAGTATGAGGGCTAGTATAATACCATTACGTTGTACTGTCATTTTTTTTTTTTTTTTAAATAACTTCAGGCTTAGACAACTGTCAGAACACACACTCTCATATACCAACTTGTTTTTGCGTTTCTACAGAACGACTTTGAGGTTAGGAGTACTCGCATTTGCCTGGACCACCCGTCTAATGGGTTTTCTCGCCAGTGGAGAGGGAAACTGTAGAAAACCTCTCCGAGTACAACCGCTTTATCGACAGTTGAATTCTAATGGTGTGTACCGGACAATAATCGTCGGTGCACATCATTATACTTCGACGTCAAACCTCCTGCTCAGATTATCTCACGTGCCGGAAAAATCCCAGGCTAATGGGCGCGAACCAAGTACCCTTGGTCCGCCCACCGAGCCAGGCATCTATCCGACCAAGCTAATCTGTCGGTCTACTGTCATTTATGAAAATACAGCATATTCGTACGATACAAGTACCATACCGGTACAACCGTACTCTGCGTGGTAATGCGAACATAACCTAATTTACTTTACAGTTGTCAATGACATATGCCTCCAGTGCACATGGTGCAATGATTTTTTGTTGAAAAGCTGACTTTTAGGATGCAATACAAAAGTTTTAATATTTGTAACATGTGTTATTATATTTAAATTAGAAATCAGTGGTTTAGTTTCTATTCATTTATATGTAATATGTGTATACTGTTAATCTCAAGTGGTTTTGCTTTGTCATGATGCTTATTTCTATCATTAGCGTATTCTAATTACTACAACAATGGACAACTTCTGATTTTTAAACTGTTTTGTGCTTTACAATTGAGAAAAAATTTCAATTCAAGAGTTACAATAAAATATATAGAAATCACAATATTTTTAAATAATTTTTCTTATAGATCACAACGTCCAAATTATTTTCCTTACAATAAAGTACTTTAGATTATAAATGGTCATTATTCACAGTTATTTTAACGAATGTTTAAAAATTAGGAAAGCAAAACTACTACATAATTATTTAATTAAAATACTTCAAAACACTGATTATTCTAATAAAAGTAAATGTTGTTCCAAGTTACATGATTTACATAATATCTTTAGGTACAAAAAAATAACTCTTTTAATAAAAATAAATTACTTCAAAATTAAATTGATCTTAGTAATGATTCTCTCAGAAAATTTATCATCAAATATTAAATTAAAATAGTTAATACTTAATACAGACTAAAGCACAAGAGGGGGAGGGATATAAAAGGCTTTACACGCGTATAGTGCGAATACAGTAACCGTACGATAAACTTAATTACAAAAATCTTCAGTACACCATACTATTATCGTACTCGTATTATACGAGCATAAGCATACCTGTACGACATACTAGTACAGAACCTGTTACTGTGCGAAGGTAGATGGTGAGTACAGTACCAGCACGACTAATACGCCATAGTCGTTTTGTACATGCATCGTACTAGTACGCTGGTTATCTGGGTATATATATATATATATTTGGATAGGTAAAGTTTATCTTTTCTTTACTGTTTCAAAAGTTATTCTTCTTTTGCAACTCTTTCCCGGTGGAAAATTCTCCCACATTCTTTGATTCAGCTGTTGGTTTGTTATTGAGTTTTAAGATAGAGTTGTTTTCAGTTTGTTATTTCCGTCTAAAAACCAACTCGTGTCCGACTTTTGACACATGGGTTTGTTTCTATTTACTCTTGTAAAAGGAAAATAAAACCTGCAATAAACTTTCTTGTTGAAAAATAAATTATGATTATCCAAAAAAGCTTTCACATGGTGTTTATATATATGTAGCTATGAACAGATGTGTATCCTTTTCATATTGAAACCACACTATCAACTGTAATACATAAATTAGTAGTCACCGATCTACCCTTAATAAATTTACGTTATTCATCAATTATGACATTATTTTCTGCCTGGAATAACTAATTTAATATATTTAATGAGTAGATTGAATAAAGTAATAATTTAATAAAGCAATGCATTGTAATAATAATAAATTTTACTCAGAAACGTTAATTTAATAATTTCGCTTGACAGTATTTAATTTAAAATTTAAAAATTGGCCGCGTGAAAGTATAATGGTTTTTAATAAAGTCTGCCAATTAAATATATAATTTCATAATACCCGTAAGTATAATATGATCACAAATTAAATAGTGAAAGAATGATGAATTAAAAAATTTTTGAAACTTCTTTTACAATTTTTTTCTTCTGAAAATATTGATATAAGTGGATTTAAAAAGTGTTACGAATCTTAAATATAATTAACATGAAATGTAGAGTGTACAAAATAGATACTACATTTACCTCAGAGATTCGTCAGGTTAAAATTTAATGTTACATTACGGCTGATGTTTAGTAAAATAAGTACATAACATCTCTGGAATTACATTGTTTGAATATTAAACCAAGTTAATTTAAAATTCACTTTGCATTATAATAGACAAATGTAATTCAATATGTAATGTACCTCAAGAAAGATTCTTTGTTATATCAACTTACTGAAACACAATTTCAATAAGTACTAGTCTTTAGCTTTTTCTCTGAGTACAAAAAATTAATTTTAATTTATCTGACAGTCTACAAGTCGTGATATTATAAAAGTTGATGTTCGTTAAAATTTGTTCTTGTTTTGTGACTTTTTAGAGCAATAATAAGTCAATTTAAAATTAATTTCCTAGATGATCAAACGTAGTTTTAAAATTATTAGAAAAATCAATATTATGCGCTTGGTTTGCTTTGCGACGAAGACTTGTAAGAATTGCTACCAAGATTCATACGACAATAAAGCACTTTGGAAATAGACTTAACTCTTAATGATATATACAAAGCCGACAGCAGGTTTCTCGACAACTATGTCGAACATATATCCTACCATTGAGAATCCTATAAAAGAATTGCAAAATTTTTAAATTCTAATTTAAAGACGATATAATTGTAAGTTTGTTTTTACTTTAATTCTATAAAAGCTGTTATTACGTAATTCTGATTATCTCCATTAAATAATGGGACTGACGAAAAAATTAAAGACTCCAAAATTTGTCTACTAAATTGGTACGAATGAAAGAATCGAAAAGTTCAATAAGTTCTATAGGAAATATAGATATTGGAATTATAAAACCCTTTTAGTGAAGAAATATTTCTGAGTAGCTTCTACTTGTAGAACTTGTGTTGAAAACAAAATTTGACAACACGAATAATTTAAACAGATGCAGATTATGTCCAAAGAACGATTTTAAAATATTCAAAAGTAAAAGGAGTGCTGAACCGTATAATTCAATAATCGGGTACAAGAATTTTAAGAGACTGGATGCATGGTACTCAATAATTTTCATTTAAAATCACTATGATTTGGAAGAAACAAAAAAATCATGAAACAGATTGTCTAAATTTTGACAAGATAAGCCGTCAAGTCTCTGACAAGTGACTAAACAGTTTATCTGGTCATGATTTCTGATCATTACTTCTGACAAGTATAGCCAGAAATTCTGGTCACAATCGGAATAGAACTTCAGTTCTTAAACTTGTAGTTATAATAAGTTACTATGTAGTCACAGTAGCTGCGTGGTAACGCACATGCGTTGTCTTCAGTGTCTAGGGTTCGATCCCTCATGAGTGCGAATTATTCATTTCTAGATTTAAGTATTATTGATAGAGTAATTATTCATTAGTCTAAAATATTTGAATAAACACAAAAATATAAATAAATATGTAATTATAAACAAAATAAAAAGAGCCGGGAAAAAAAATTTTATATTTTATTTTAGATTTTGAGCAGAAAACTGTCCAGTTACTGGTCAGTTACTTAACAGTCACTAGCCAGATAATCTAACCAGTGACTGCTAAAACAGTGCGTTACATTTCCAATCAATCACTGTCCAGAATCTAGAAAAAACCTTCCCAGTGACTGGTCATTAGAGAGTTGAAATTTCTACCTGGGTACATAAAAAAGACTTTCCACTCAATAAAAATGCAGTTATTGGGTGAAATAATGTAAAGAATATGCCACTTGTTAATCGTGAATAAGTTATTTTTGGGAAATAATAAAGACGATAACTATCAGTTTATAGTGGAAGTAGCTGGGAACTTAGAATTTCATTTAAATTACACATGAAAAAGTTTTTGATAGTGATGCTACGTAAAATGAAAGAATGATTACGTGTCTCAAAGTATTTTTACAATCCGTTATTAAAGCACTGATGCTCCATGCAGATATGTCTGACCCGTAAGACATTTTAAATTAACGCAAAAATTTCCGCCAATGATAACACAGGATAAAAGTATGCAGGGTGAGGGGATTGCAAGTCTGGACCGCAGTTCCAAATTACTCATTTTACCCTATGGACAAAATGCTCGCTAAGGTCTTCTCACTGGGTGCCTTTATTTTAAATATTTATGTTGCAGATTTTCAAAAACCTAAAGATGTGAAAGGCTATTTTGTTGGAAGGGTTGTACAGGAATTGAAAAATACTGCAGGGTGAAGAATAATTCACCATTTTTGGTCAATGTTCTTAACGCAGGTTTCAATTAAAATTAAAACAGTCCCAATTTAACAGGAAATTATAAATACAATTGGCATATTAACATTCGATATTTACTTATATCGGAACATATAAATAATTGTTCCAGATAATGATTGACAGAGTACATGCTAAATAAAAGTTTACTTTTTAAAATCTACGAGTTTGTAACTCTAAAAAAAATTCAAGTCTTCAAAAATCAATATATTTTTTTCTACTATAATTTTAATGTAATCTCTATCTCAGAATTATTTTTATCAATGTTGTATAACTTAATCATTTCCGCTACGTTTTAGTAACGAGAAAAGAGGTATTAAAGCCAGAAGTCTTTCAAAACGCGTAATAAAGTTAAGAAAGTTTGAGAAAAATAGTGTAAAAAGAAAGTTTGGGAAGTAAGAGGAAAACTTACCTACATTGTATAATAAAATGTTGTATTTTGAAATCAATTGAACTTGTTATCAAAATTGTTCGTTTTGTTAATTTACTTATGACTTTTAAAAAATTGTTACAAACATAGAAACATCGACTGTTACAAACCAAAATAATTATTGAAATAAATTGTCTTCTAAGATGATTCTAATAATGAAAAGAGAAAGCATTATATTAGTGTCAGTGTTATTTAAATTCTAAAATTCATTTATTCACGTGTGCAAACTTTTTCTACACATTTGAGGTAGAGAAGAATTTTATTTTTCACAAATAAATGCTCGAGTGAAAGAAAATTGTCGAAATATTTGGCGTTACTAAGAATTGCTGAAGGGTAAATTTTGTCGTTGGCTCTCACGTTTTATAGACAAGTTTTGTAGACGTACGTTTTCTCGCACCACATATAAATTTAAGAGAGTAGTAGTGATACTCAACTCTCGAGGCGCAAATAGTACACACGAATGTAGTTTTCTGAGTAAGGTCCTCATTTATTTTCACATCAGTGGATTGCATTCAACGTTTTGTCGAGAGTAGAAGCACTCTCTGTGGACTTAAAACTCTTCTGTCTCGAAACATTCATGTAAATTGTAGCTGCTTTTTTATACCGAGTCGTTCATTCATTTTCTCTCCCTGCTTTATAAAAGTATATTAGTATTCAAAGATAAAATGTTTCATTATCATTGAAATTTAATAGAATCTATTTTGAAAAAACTTGCTTTTGAATACAATTCCCAACACTCTAATAACTTCTTTTGTAAGTGAAAAAATGAAAATTTAAACTCTGTACATGGGATACAACTTTTGCGGTTAATTTGTACATATGTGGGTTGAGAGCTTTCATGCTTTATGCTTTAGCAAGGATGTTGGATGCGGGTCATTTTATGTTCAAATAGATACGGATATAGACGATTTTTATAATTTAACTGAAAATCTGAATTATTTATTTTACATTTTGATGAAAAACTTAATTCTCCATCAGAAAAGTTTTTGAACAAAGTTGTCTTGTTTCGTCCTTTTTTCTGCTCTTGCAGAATCATTTGACATGAAAGTAGGTAGGTACCTAAAATCTTCCACATAAAATAAAAAGAACAAGTAAATGTCTTTTGACAAAAAGCGGCATGTAGACGTCCCGGTGCAAAGTGGGCTGTATATTTTTCTAAATGAAATAAGCTAGTTTTTAGCAAAGGCAGTATTTACTTGGAAGGATTATTATTGCAAAACTTTTCAACTAAGAAGTGACTTGAAATTGTTCTATGCTTGTGTACATTTCAACTCCACTTATAGCATCGAATGAGCCGAACGTATTTGGTGCCTACAGTTTCTGAAGCTACTGTATTTCGAGTTAGTAATAGTGGTGGTAATGCAAATAACAGAATGGATTTCTAGGTAGGAAAATTGAACGTGAATCCCTGTATATTGTGTGGTGTTTGAACCACCTAAGTGTCTACTTGTACTATGTACTTGAGGGGGTAAATCATGTATATTGCACCCTTCCTGTTAGAAATACTGTTTTAAACTCGACTTTCCTTTAACAAATCAAGCGCGTATGTCTTTACTTTTCAATTCACGCTTTTCTCATGTCAATAGAAGACAATATATTCGTAATTCAACTACTTTGCATTTATTACTGTATTGGGAATTTGTTGCAAAGAGATAAACATTATTTTTTCTGTAAATTAAAGAGACTGACTGTATTTATTTTAATGATATTACGTACCTTTATTTATAATGAGCAAAATTTTTCTTTGACATCATTGCTGTTGCTTACAGAAATAATTAAAGATGAAAAACTATCTTATTAGATTTCGAAATTTATTTTTTTAAAAATTCTCTCATTTAATATTTCTACGTATATAAAACTTTTAATTTAATTTTCTTGGAAAGAGTTGAGTACAATTTTTCTTTTCTAATTTTTTTATACTTTATTCCCTACGGAATAGGGGATTTTTGATTATATTATTTGTACTGTTATACTGCTGATTATTTACAAGAATACAATGTTATTTTTACACGAAACATTTATTTGTACAAAGGGGAAATATATGTATACTTTTAACTAGAATAAAGTTTTCCCGACAATTATCCGCTAGACATTTGCACTGGTGATGCTTGTGTCAGCTAAAGACTGCACCTATTCGGCGTAGAGACTCAATGCATTTGACGGAGCATGAAATTTCTCAGCAATAGTATTTATTCGAGCTTGAAATTTGTCACTGAAACTTGAGGAAATTCTTTGTAAAGCTTTCTTACAAAAGAAATGTAGGGATCTTTCTGCACTATGTGATACTTTTTCAGTGACTTTGATACAACTGAGCTTATATCGAATATAAGAAAGCATTTTTATGAAATAGGACAGTTTTGAACTGAACACAAAATATCAAAGATAAAACACTTTAAGAAATCTTGTAAATATTTCCACTTTAAAAATGAAATGTAGATTTCATTACATTAGATATTTATGTTTTCCAAGATGAATATAATAATTTATTTATGGACATAAATCTTGACACTCCTTGGGGTATTCTTAATTAAATTATTCATGACAGTTCGATATCAAACGATTATTTATTTGTATTATTTATTAATATTTATTAAAAATATTTATTTACTCATTTACTCAAAATATTTTTAACCCTAGAAGAGAAATATGATTTTTTTAAAAAATTTACGAATTACTTAAATTTAATTTATTGCAAAAAATATTATTATTTGAACAGATGAAAAGTGACTAGAATTGAAAGAAATAGCGCATGGGGAAAATAGCAAAAACCAACTTGAAAATAGATTTAGTTATGTAATATTTACTAAAAATTGTTGTTATAATTAATTTACTTTTAGTCTAATACACCACATGTGGTGCAGGAAGAGCAGAGAACGATTATGTGGTCTTCATATATTGGGTTTTTGTTTTGAATTGCAGTGATGCTCCGGGTTTGGTGGCGTCCAGGAATTTTCCGCAGAAATTATATAAGATGACGGTAACGATCGCCTGAAATGAGCAATATGCTGCGCAAAGGAAAATAGAAAATTAAGGATGGAGTGATGAGCTTACCTTAGTTCAAGAAACTAAACATGCTTGTATAGAATACTGGAAAAATGAAACAAGCAGCAGCAGAAAACTAATGCTAATATCATTGATGTACCAATACCTAAGCAGACAGAAAAAGACTTTTGCGACGAAAAGATCAACAATGGTAATTAAAGTAGCCAAAGGCAGGACATACGCTGACGTACTGAGTAAACTTCGTAAGGAAATAAATCCAGACACGTTGTAGGGACAAGGACTACAAGAGAAGAAGACCTGATTCAATTCTAAGGAAAGTTTAATAAAGAAGCTTTTACTGCGGAGGTCTTCAAAACGTTAGGAAACATGGAGAAGGTATATTCGGTGGTTCGAAGAGTCACTCCCGAGATCCGTGACTAAAATTGTTTTTCCCAGCAAGATGGGGTGCAACAAAGGCTGCAAGATGTTCTCGAGAAGCAGAAAGATTACTGTCTTAGGACCAAATAAGAGAGGAATGAAGCTCGCGAATGTAATCACCGACCAGAAAGAGACAAATCAGATGGAAATGGTAGGATACATGAATATTGGATGTCAATAACAAATTTAGAAAGTTTATTAAATCAACTAATCTCAATGAAATTTTTATACATAGTATTGGTTTTAATGCGCAGATCTCTCAAAATCCACACCCTGTGACTTCATGAATATATTCGGTAGACCTTATCGTGGTGGCAGAGCTTTTCACTAAAAGACAACCAAACAGAAAGAATTGAGGAATTCTACAAATATAGAGAATATACCCTATGTGAGCAGACCGGAAACGGAAAATCTCACTTCCAGTTCCTCGACTGGTACTCAAGTGCGAACGGATTGTGGGGGCGCACAATTTCTTGCAATACCACGGGTCGTCGTGGAAAGGTTGAATCTACAGACCATCATGGAAGGAGAGGGAAAAAGTAGAAGAGGAAGTTCATCCAGCTTTTTGAGTGTTAGTAGTACTAAGGGCCGGTTTAAAAATGTTGTGAAACCATCTCTAAAAGTGTTATTAACCTAGTGCCTTTAGAGTTTAATAAGGAGACTATCAACTAGGAGCGCGAGAAGTGCGAAGTATTGAGAGCGGAGGAAGCTGAAATGCTTCTTTAATTAGAGGACGATCTGCACAAAATATTAGTCTTGTGAGGTTCAAAAGAACGTCAAGAGAACGATAAAGGACGGGTTAAATAATTTACAAGTCATTATCGATCTCCCAAAGGCGAACCATAACGATGGAGATAACGGCGATGAAAGCCATTGCATATTTTGCGCCCAAAATATGCAACAGGAGGTGAATCCAGACGTCAGTCACACGCGCATTGTTGGGACAAGGCCTACAAGAAAGAAAGATTTCTTCATACAAATCAGAGGAGACTTGGAAGATGAGGTAAGCTGAGGCTACAAGATGTTTTTGAGAAGCAGAAAGACGACTGTCTTAGGACAAAATAAGCGAAGAATGAAGCTCGATGTTATAGACACCGTCCAGGAAGAATCGGATCAGTTGGAGAAACTAGGGCACATCAAGATTGGATTTATGTGCAGTCCAGTCAGAAGAAGGTGTATGATTGTACAAGCCCATTAATGCCTTGGGCACGAGAATCAGCTCGTAAGGCGGTAGACACATTGACTGAGTGCTTCAAGTGCGGAGTAGTCGATCATAAGTTGGCAAACTGTAAAAGGAGTTCAAGCTGTTTTCTATGCAAAGAGAAGTTCGACGGAAACTGAGTGTGAATCACGTCGCTGACAGTGGAGGATACGGAGACTTTAGGTCAGCCCTCGAGTAAGCCAAGGAGACTCTCGCAAGAATGAAAAACAAATAGAACAAAACAAACCGTCACGGATGAGTTACATAAGCGATATATCGGGACCTTCACCCATGAAGTTTAAAGCCGAAAGGTAGTTCCATACTTTGAAGAATACTCCAGTAAAAGAAGGAAGTGGAAAACCTTTAAAGTTGAGAAATCTACTGACAAACATAATGACAGTTCAAATTAGAAAATTACGTGTGCAATGCAGAAATTTTTCTTCCTCTTTGCTGATTTAAGCCAAGTTTGAAATTTCTGACACTCTTTATTCACATCATTAAAAACTTTTATAATTTTTAAAATTCAGTAGAGCAACAGTTTTACTGCCGTCAATTTTGTATTTAATTTTCTATGTAGAATTTAAAAAAAACTCTGGCGTTAAAATTCAAGTGTACTGGTAACAAGTATTTCTATATTTCTCTTCAACATTATTTCCTTTCCTTGACGCTTAATTAACTCCAAGCTTAAAGAAACTGCGTCTAACGAGACGGTCTTAGCAGTAGATTGCAACATTTCTTTTTATAATTAACTTGCATACGGCTAACTTGATCTCCATCTCTATCTTCTCATATTTTTAAAAAAACGTGTACAAAAATTCTTCGAGAAGACCTATAAAAATGAGACTTGTGTAATTAGCGAATGTAAAGAAAACAGTGTATACCTTGAAATTTACAGTTCTTTCCCTAGAAATGTAAAACATTAAAAATCTTATAACACTGCTGCATGAAGTATACTTTCGTAATATAATTCAAATATTATTTTCAATTAAGTAAAATAGGGGAAGCAGAAGATTTTCTAAATTATTACAAACCGTCATTTTTATAAATTTTTTTCAAAGTTAATTTCCATTTTTATATTATACTGCTTAATAATTCTACCATGTTTAAGAGGGTGTTGAGGAATTTAATAAATACTTTAATAATTTTTTATTTTCTGACGCTTGTACATTTCACTTGTGAGAAAGGAGGAAAGGCAAGGTGACAAAAGTATTTTCTCTTCACTATTATAATTGCAATCACGTTAATGATAATAATAATTATTAAAACTACAATTGTGAGAACAATAATAATTATACAGTTATTTTATTTTAAAGTAAAAATTCGAAACGGTTCCTTTAGCCGTTAGAATAAAATCTGTTTTTGACAAAATTTCTCTTTAAGAGAAATACGTGTTTCTGTGAAATAAACTTTTGTAATGCGAATGTTACAAGCACAGAGATCGTTACAGGTAATCAAGCTTGTTACATTTTAACAAGATTGTGAGCATTTCTGTTTTACGAGAGTAAAAATTCGTTGTTTTAACTAGAATTTTTTTTAGTCAGTTTATTATACGTTTATAATTTTGCATGAGTAAAACTCATATTCACGGTTTATTATATATGACGTACAGTTTACTTATTAAAACTGCGTCATTCAAAAAAATTCCAATTGCCGTTGAATTTTGCTAGAAAAACTAACTGCTAAAAGAATCTGAAGTTTTTTTCTCACTTTTTATTTTAATAACATGTCAAATAAACTACTTCAAAAATTAGTATAAGTTATACTATCGATTTATACAATTAATAAAAAATCAATTTTTTGAACTACCTAATGTGGTTAAGTGTCAACATTTTATATAGTAGTAATAATTTTTATTTTGTTTGCTTCTAAAGAAATTTACCGGAAGTTCCATAAGAAAAAATGAATTGCAAAACTTTCTTTTGATGAAAAGCACTTTCAGAAAAGTGAAAACAATACACCTTAGAAACTTTGTTAAATTAGATTAGATTAGAATCATAGAATATATATGTACAAGCAAAAACTACTGTCTCACCAACATATTTTTTTTAAATAACTATTTCAAGTTTATCCCGTTCTGAATAAACGTAACATAAATCATGACATTTTGGATTTGCGAATTTTATCTGAGTTAACTGTTCTACATAAAAAAATACATACCGCTGTTTTCGAGACGCATGAATATTTCCCAAATGACAAGTAACAGAACTGTCATTTAACCGAATTGTCGTTTAACCGACCTGCACGGAGAGACCGACAGTTGTAAAAATTACTAAAAATGGTTGCAATGACCGGAAATAAGGGGACTTTTAGCATAATGTACTACAGAATTAGATAAATTTACAAAAGAAATAGATAAATTTGCTACATTGAAATAGCAAGTTTTAATATTTTGTGTAAGAGTTGTAAATGTAGCGAAAATTGATTATAGTTTTCTCTAATTTACCCGTGCAGAAATTTTGACCGGGGCCAGGTCGGGGCCAGATCGGGAAAAACCGGGCCCCGATCTGGCAACCCGACCTGGCCCCGGTCTGGTTGAAACACTAAAACCGACCGGGGCCATGGCATTTTTCCCGATCTGGCCGCCCTGTCGGGACCCGGTCGGGCCCATGGGATTTCCCCCGATCTTTTCGCTACCCAGGTAGAAATCCAATACTGACTGCATTTTATTATATTAAAGCTCGTTATTTGATTATTAAAGCATGGGAAGTATTTACTTCAATATTAATAATTATCATTAATATTTTTGTAGTAAATAAACTTTTATGAGTGTCATTAAAAATGTAAATAATTATTAGAATTGCTTTTATTGAACTAAGTTTTTAAAAAAAATATTTTTCTTATTTTCTTTCATTAATTTAGACAGACTATCTTATTTAAATTAATAATTATTTATAATTATTATTATTGTTAATAATTATTTAAACCTATACTTTATGTAACATTATTAAGAATTATACACAAAATACTTAAAACTAAGACGGAAAAATATCGCACGCACGGGGGTTCGAACCCTAGACCTCGAGGACGCAAGTCGAATACACATACCGCATAGCCACGCAAGCTTGGAAGCGACCTCGCTTAAACTTCCTTTTGAATCATGGGACTGTTATATACAGTGTTATCATAATAAATTGACTGTATCATATTTATTTATAGAAAAATTATTAAAAATGTATGTTATATATATATAAATTAATATGTTTATCATAATAATATGGTAAAAATTATTAATTTAATTATTTATTCTCTATTATTTATAATTTAACTATTTTTTAAAATAATAAAAATTTTTTTATTATTAATAATTCACAATAATACTAAAAATTATTAATTAATAATAATTTTTTTTTGCCTTAAACATGGAATTTCAATTTAAGTGTGAAAAATAATTAAGAGTTTTTAAGAGTTATAAATGTCAAAAATAATATGTTAATATTATAACCACAAATAAATTTAACATTTTAGGCAATATTTTTGGTTATCACCATGATAACATCGACAAATGGTTCACCCTCGACAATTGGTGCGTTTGTCCTATTGTTTTAAATTAAAGGAGAATAAATTCTTAAGACATCCCTCGAGGACAATTTTTAAGTTTTTAATTGTTTATAATTTTTATTTTCAAATTTCAATAAAAGTTAACAAATTAACACAATTTTTTAAAAACGGACGTTTATTTTCTTATTCCGTTACTGCACATGCACTAAATCAGTTCAAATTAATCCAATATTACCAGCAGACAATTAAAAACCCATAAAGTAATATATTTCAATTGTCATAAACAACATTAATTAACAAATAGTTAACTTTGATTCCTCTCCAATAAAAAATTTTTTTTCACATTTTCTTTTTAATTTTAGTTCATTTGAAGAATATTTTTCCTTTATGATTAAAAAATAACTTATTTAAATTGTTATAAACAATATTAATTAACAAATAGTTAACTTATGATCCTGTCCAACAGAAAATTTTTGTTGCAAATTTTCTTTTTTACTTAGGTTCTTTTAAAGAATATATGTCTTTTTTGCTTATAATATAACTTATTTAAATATTTAATATTATATATCCGTGGTCTTTTAACATTATCTAAATAAAAAAGTAAACGTGAAAAAAAAATTTTTGGTGGAAAGGAACAAAAATTAACTATTTGTTAATTAATATTATTGTAACCATTTAAATAAGTTATTTTTTAAACAAAAAGGACACATATTTTTAAAATGAACTTAAATTAAAAAGTAGACGTGAAAAAAATTTTTTTGGTGGACAGGAGCATAAGTTACATAACTATTTGTTATTTAATATATTGTTTATAACAATTTAAATAAGTTATTTTTTAATCAAAAAGGACAAATATTCTTTAAATAGACTTAAATTAAAAAGAAAATGTGAAAAAAAAATTTTTAGTGGAATAGGAATCAATGTTAACTATCTGTTAATTAATATTGTTTATAACAATTTAAATAAGTTATTTTATAATCAAAAAGGACAAATATTCTTTAAATGAACTTAAATTAAAAAGAAAAGGTGAAATAGTATATTTCGTAATGAGTGCGAGCAGTTGTCAATTTTTGAATGAGCACTTTTTTTGGAACAAACTGTAGGCGAAGCGAAGCTTTGTCTACAGTTTGTTCCAAAAAATGTGCTCGTTCAAAAATTGGCAACTGCTAGCACTAGTTACGAACGATATTTTTCATAACAAGGTGCAAAAAAGTGCCCTTTTTTGCACCGCGTTATGAAAAAAACATTTTTTAGTGGAAAGAAATCAAAGTTAACTATTTGTTAATTAATATTGTTTATAACAATTGATAAAAATTACTTTCTGTTTTATTAATTGTATGGTGGTCATATTGTACTAATTTGAACTGATTCAGATCATATGCAGCAACGGAATAAGAAAATAAGCCTCCTTTTTTGAAAAATTGTATTAATTTGTTAACTTTGATTGAAAATAAAAATTATAAACAATTAAGAACTAAAAAATTGACCTTAAGGGATGTCTTAAGAATTTATTCGCCTTTAATTTAAAATAAAGAATACTGAAACCGGTTAAGAATTGTAGGCTGTAGACAGTTTTGAACAGTAAATTGTAAAAAAATCCCATTGTGCGCTGTTTGTAGATCCTTGATGGGCAAACCCGGCCTGGTCCTAGTCGGGGCCACGATGTCGGGGCCAGATCATGAAATCCCGACCGGGTCCAGGGCGGTAATCGGGAACAAAAGTGGCGATTTCTGCACGGGTAATTAGACAAAATTTGACAAATGAAAACATTTTCCACTAAAACCTACGATCCACTGTAGTAATTTTTGATGAGCAAGTGTGGCTAGCGAGTGCAGTCATATGGCGCCTGCATTTCTATTGGTTGCTAACTTCGTCAATCTCCGTAAATGAGCCGATGCCATCCGATCATTGACAGTGACTATGTTTCGCGTATGTAAAATAAATTTGTATATTATCTACAATAATTAAATATAAAGTGAAACGTAGGTCGTTCGTTATCACAGAAATTGACCCTTACAAATTAATAAATTTTGCATTTATTCCTGTCCCAAGAACTATGTCTTATAATAAGTTGTTAAAAGTAAACTGCTTTCTCGTACTCTCTAAATCTGAATAAGTGAAATTCCACTTATTTTAAGTGAATATTCACTTATTCCATGTTTCAAAACTCTTCCACGTAGAATAAGTGAATATTCACACATGAAATAAGTGAATTATATTCACTTATGAATAAGTGAATCATATTCACTTATGAATAAGTGAATATTCAATTATGAAATAAGTTAATACTCACACATTAAGAAGTGAATTGTATTAACTTATTGAATAAGTTATAAAATATATTTCTTAATGATTGTAAATAAATAATCAGGATTAATATTATATAAAAAAAATATTTATTTACTATAATCTATTTAACACTCTTCTTATGATTAATCTGAAACTTGTAAACATATAAATTTTTCACATTTTTTAAGGAAAATCCCCAAACGGTCACCCATCCTAATATTAACCGCACGCAATGTCGCTTAACTTTGATGATCAACGAGAAACACCACAATGCCACTTAATATGTTGCCTTATACTCATAGAAAATTATTGGGTGCTACTTATAAAGAGTTAGTTTATTGTGTTATACTTTAACGTTTTGTTCAAGATTTCTCTTATATATTATATAAATACTAAGCAAATAAAAAGTTGGTTATTAGATTACTGTTAACATAATATTTAACTGGATATTTTTAAAAATTTTTATTAAATTTTAAATGATAATTTTTATAATTAAATAAAAAAAAATTTTTAACATATTAACTGAAATGATAAAAACATTGTTTCTAAACATTTAAAAGTATAAATAATTGAAATATAATAGGCAGGTGGATTTCTTTTTAACTAAATATTTCACTTATACATAAGTGCGGATTTCACTTATTGATAAGTGAAACCAAGTTCACACATAAAAAAGTGAATTTTTACTTATGTATAAGTAGATTCTACTTATTAATAAGTGAGAAAAAAGTTCACACATGGAAAAAATGAAAATTTCACTTGTTCAGATTTAGAGAGTAAGTGCTGTAAATTTTCATCATTCAATATATAAGGAAACAAAGATGTATACTTTCAGTGAAATTCGTTGTCGTGCGTGCAGTTGTGTATTAGTGTATTAATTAACCGCGTCTATACATATAAGTGAAATAAACATGTGTGTGTCTTCAAATATTTATCCAACAAATATATGTGTGTGTGAGTGTGTGTCTGTGTATGTAAAAATCCTTCCAGTTTACCTCCATTAGTCAAGAATTGACGGGAAACCGGCGATAAAAATCCGTATTTTTTTTCGCTCTTTCTTTCTGCATTTACAAACGACTGTAGTAATTTTACGTGCACAATACTTCTGAGTTTACTACAGTTGTTTAGAACTATTGGACGAAATAGTAAAAAACTTTGCTAATTTGGTGAACATTTGTCAGGATTAGTGACTTAGTGTAGAAAATAGTAAAAAATACAAAAAGTCCCCTTATTTCCGGTGGTTGCAATGTGAAAATAGTAAATTCTAGTGTGATTTTATACAAAAATTAGTAATCTCGGTCTCTCCGTGTGTCATTTAACCGACCTGTCATTTGACCGACACGTCATCTAACCGAATTGACATTTAACCGACTATTCATGTAACCGAATTGTCATATAATCGACCTGTCATTGGACCGACCCGTCATGTAACAGAATTGTCATTTGACCGATCCGTCATGTAACAGAATTGTCATTTGACCGAACCGACATGTAACAGAATTGTCATTTGACCGACTCGACATTTAACTGAAATGTCTTGTAACAACCCTTTTCATAGAAATTTGTATGAATTTCTTTGAATTACTGTAAATTTCCAAGAAATAGGTTGTTATGAAACAGTTCTGTTACATGACGGGTCGGTCCAATGACAGGTCGATTATATGACAATTTGGTTACATGACGGGTCGTTCAGATGACAATTCTGTTACATGACAGGTCGGTTAAATGACAATTCGGTTACATGACGTGTCGGTCAAATGACATGTCGGTTAAATGACAATTCGGTTACCTGACGTGTCGGTCAAATGACAGGTCGGTTAAATGACAATCGGTCAAATGACAGGTCGGTTAAATGACAATTCGGTTATACACAAAAAAAATATGGTAAATTTGACTACTTTTTTACTATTTCCTGTAGTTTCCTATAGGCGCCCGTAACATTATTTAGTAAAATGAACTATGACAGAATAGTTAGTCTAACTGTAAAATGTAGTAATAAATACCATTTTTACCGTAAATTTAACTACTAAAACAGTTATCTTAACTATTTGTTGTTAGTCATACTAACTGCTTCATTTAGTTGCAGTAACTAAATTTTCATAGTTCCCATAGGCGCCCGTAACAAATTGTAGTTGTAACAACTGTAAAAAATAGTTAAATTAACTATTTAAAGTAGTAAAATGAAATTATTTATTTGTTTTTTTTTATTATTATTAAGGTCCATTTTTTATATTTTCTCTTACCTATTTTTGTTCATATATAATTTATATATTAAATTCTTATACACCTAACAGAGAAAAATCCCCAAACGCCGGGGATTGAACGCACGACCCTAACATTCGCAAACCGATAACCTAACCACCTAACCACGCTCGCACGCTACGATGACTGGCATTGTACTTAAGGACATTCTTCTTAGATTCAGTCATAATAACTACTCCGTTTAGTTGCAGTAACTAATTTTTTAAGCTCAAGGACTTAGTTGAAATGTAGCCAGCATATGATTTTAAATGACTCAGCGATAGTGCAGTAGTTAAAAGTACTGTTGAAAATAGTTATTTTCAGAATTTCTGTAGTAAAATTATCCACTTTTTACTAGTTATAAAAAAATTAAACCTACTATTTTCATATAGTAAAAATAACATAAAAATTGTTACTTTTATGACTTTTGTAGTTATGAAAATAAATGTTTCTTACCACCATAGAGATAAATTATTAAAAGCTAGTAAGAATTGCTTCTTTTAACTACATTAAACACAAAAATAACAAATTCCAGCGGTTGTTTTTACTCTTTGGAACAGTAAATTTTAATTTATTTTGCAAATAGCAAGAAATGGATATTTCTACTACAGAAATTCCGAAAATAACTATTTTTAACTACTGCACTATTGTTGAGTTATTCACAATCATAACGTGTAGTAGTAATTTTAACTACATAAAACCTACTATTCAATTTTTGTTCCACTAACTATGGAAGTTTAGTTAAAATGCTGCTGAATATAGTAGTTTTAACTATATTTTTTTAACTGCACATATATGTGGATGTTTTTACCACTCACGTTTTTCTCTGTAGAAAAAAAAGATCTTTCCAACTGCATAAATAGTAAAAATAACTATTTTCAACAATTGATTTTACTATATGAAAACAGTAAATTTCTTTCTTTCTCTGCAACTAGTAAGAAATAGTTGTTTTAACTACATAAATCATAAAAGTAACAACTTTCAGAGGTTGTATTTACTATATAAAAACAGTAAGTCTCATTTTGTTTGCAACTAATACAAAATAGTTATTTTTGCTACCACAATAGTAAAATTAACTATTTTTAACAATAGTTTTTACTACTACACTATAGTTGAGCCATTTACAAGCATCTGTTAGTTATTTCAATTACGTAAAGTAGTTATTTTAACTACATAAAACCAACTACTTCATTTTGGTTCCACTAACTGAGGAAGTGTAGTTAAAATGCTGCTGAATATGGTAGTTTTAACTACTTTTTTCTAACTACACAAATGTGGTTGTTTTTACCATTCGCATTTTTTTCTGTGTACATGACGTGTCGGTCGAATGACAGGTCGGTTAAATAACAGTTTGGATAAATGACAATTCTATTACATGACGAGTCGGTCAAATGACAATTCGGTTACATGACGGGTCGGTCAGATGACAGGTCGGTTAAATGACAATTCTGTTACATGACGGATCGGCCATATGACAGGTCGGTTAAATGACGGGTCGGTCAAATGACAGGTCGGTTAAATGACAGTTTGGATAAATGACAATTCTGTTACATGGCGGGTCGGTCAAATGACAATTCTGTTACATGACAGGTCGGTTAAATGACAATTCTGTTACATAACGGGTCGGTTAAATGACAATTCGGTTACATGACGGGTCGGTCAAATGACAGGTCGGTTAAATGACGGGGCGGTCAAATGACAGTTCTGTTACATGACGGGTCGGTCACATGACAATTCTGTTACATGACAGGTCGGTTACATGCATTTCTGTTAAATGACAGTTCTGTTACTTGTCATTTGTGAAATATTCATGCGTCTCGCTGTTTTCGATGGTTAAACTGTCCAGTATGCAAAAAAATTATTATGATATCTTTTCTATAACATTAATCTTAGATACAACCTGAATTGACAAACCATGTCTGATGTCACGAATTACCCCGATACCGGGGTAAGTCGTCAATATGGAAATAAAAATAGTTAATGCAAGGCAATGTCTGTATCGAAACAAATTTTTTTTGCACAATTATCATTTGTATTTAATTAAACATAAATTGAACTTTTTACGCTAGTAATAAAAGTTGGAATAAGAAGGGAAAAATCAAGTTTATATTCCGTGGGTTTTTAAAATGTTCTATTGACTTTGGAATGCGGTTAACCTTTCTTTCACATAATGCTAAATCAACAAACGTTTGCCTATAGATTTTTACACAGCGTTTTGTGTATTTGAGAATCAGATTCTTCCTACTTGTTTAACCGTCACGGCACTTTGCTAGTCTCTAACCTCTCCCAGAAGATTTCAAATTATCAACTTTTCCTCTAGTTTAAACTTTAAACAACAGCATTTGACTTCTGATCTTTTTAATTAACACTGTAACTTTACTTTTTGTTTTAAACGAAAAGAAAATATTCCTTATATTATTGAATAAATGATCATGGGAAGGTGGAACATTAAATAAAAAATCCAATGTGTATGGTCAGTAATGCGACGATTCGTTGCCTATAAGGTTTGCCAACCTCATCAGGCAAAATTTATTAAAACATAAAAAAACACTTTAATACTTATAATAGTTTTTAATGCAAGGTGTTATAAAAAAAAAGTTTTGTTTAGAGTGAAAATATCTTCCTTTTTGTTAATAGTGGAACGATTTGTTTTAAGATGGATCATTTCAGATATTCGTCGTTTTGTAAAATTTTGTTCATTGTCCAAAACTTTTGTATATTCCCAGTCAAAATCATGATTAAAAATAATACGGTTTTCGGTATAATATAAATTTGTCACTCCCACGGAGAGACCGAGATTACTAATTTTTGTATAAAATCACACTAGAATTTACTATTTTGACATTGCAACCACCGGAAATAAGGGGACTTTTTGTATTTTTTACTATTGCTTCCTCATAAAGGAAGCTTTGTATTAGCAAAATTTTGGATTGTCATTTTTTGACATATTTATAAATTTTTTTTTATTTTGCCTAATACTTTAGTACTTTATATATGTACAGGAACTCCCCGTACACTCAAAAAAAAACTAGTAGATTTGACTACTTTTTAACTACCCTGAGTGATTCAATAGGTCCTCAACTGAATTTAAAAATTTATATTTACTACCGAAAGTAGTAAAAAGAACTAAGAATTTAGTTGATGTAATTAGATTTTGTAGTTGTTTTTGCAATTTAACTACTTTTTTTAGTTATATAAACTATTATTCTTCAACTATATTCAAAGTAGTAAAATCAACTACACAAAAATTGTTAGTAAAACTAAAAAAGTAATTAATTTGACAACTTTCAACTCAACTAGGTAATAGTAGTTAAAGATTTTGACCGAATTTTTTTCAGTGTATAAATGTTCTAAATAAATAAAAAAAAATTTCGACGTATTTTGACCTCCGAAGTCCAAAAAACGGATTTTAAAAATTTGTCCCGATGTGTGTGTGTGTGTGTACTAACATTACATTTGCCTCAATATCTCAGAACGAGAAAGAGCTAAAGGCCTCAATTTTTTTTTAAATTGTAGGTCTCCCCGGGGGACATAAAATGAGAGTATTTTCAGCCCGATTCATGAAGTTTAACTATTTTTTTTTTGCATTTTTCATTTTGTAAAAAAACGTTTTTTGGACATAACTTAAAAAAATGTTAGGACACTTATAAATCTTTTTCTTTAGTTTTGTAGAGTTTTTTCACACGCATCTTTTGAGCCTTAATTAAACATTTTTCGTTTATATTAACCGGAAATATTAAACTTTTAAAAATCTAAAATTTTGAAAAATAAGACTTTTATAAAAATTTTTTTAAATTATGTAAAAGTAACTTCAAAAAATTATTACCAACTTGAAGAGCATTAAAAAAAACGCTTCGATTGACCTATTTTTTAATCTGATTCGGGCAGAAATTATGAAATTATTGGTATTTGAAAAATCAAAAATTCTGGAATATATCATTTTTTCAACATTCTTGTTTATTAACTTATGTGTAATTATTAAACTATTATTACCATCTTATAGAATATATAAAAACACATTTTTTGGACCAAGATTTAATGATTTTTAACCCTTTTATAAAAAGTAATTCTTATATTTCAATTATTATTATTTTTATGAGGAAGCAAAGTGTTCATGAAATGAACACCAAAATTATAAAAATGTACAACTTGGCAGCGGTTTTTTCTACACTAAGTCACTAATCCGACAAATGTTCACTAAATTAGCAAAGTTTCTTACTATTTCGTCCAATAGTTCCAAACAACTGTATATAGGATTAATTATAATTATTTGTGTAAGATAACACAGGCACACAAAAAAAATTTTTTTTCGTGACCCAGAGGACAGATCCTTATATTCCTACGTTTTAGGGGTCACTGAAATCGAATACGACCATGAAAAAATTTTGTACTTGCCAGTTTTTCCGCTACCACCCCCTTTACACCCCCACACGAGAGTGAGGAGGTTGGAATTTCAGTTTTCAAAAAAAGTCGAGTAGGGTGCCTATTCTTATGTATTTTGGGTCGCCGAAACCGAAAAAGACCACTAAAAACAAATTCGTCCATCCCTTTACCCCCCAGAACGCCCTAAATACACCCTTAAAGAGAGTTAAAATTTCATTTTTCACGAAAAGTTGAATGCGGTGTCTTTTCCTATGTTTTTGAGGTCCCTGAAACCGTAAAAGACCACCAAACATAAATTAGTCCTCTCCTTCACATCATATCCCTCTCTTACTACCCCCTAAAGGGGATTAAATTTTTCGGTTTTATAAAAAGTATAGACGACTTTTCATGAAACCAAAAAGTTCAACATCTTCTCTAGAGATACTTAGGGAGTGGAGGAAAGGATTAATTTATGTTTGGTGGTCTTTTTCGGTTTCAGGGACCCCAAAAACATAGGAAAAGACACCGCATTCGACTTTTCGTGAAAAATGAAATTTTAACTCTCTTTAAGGGTGTATTTAGGGCGTTCTGGGGGGTAAAGAGATGGAAGAATTTGATTTTAGTGGTCTTTTTCGGTTTCAGCGACCCAAAATACATAAGAATAGACACCCTACTTGACTTTTTTTGAAAACTGAAATGCCAACCCCCTCACTCTCGTGTGGGGGTGTAAAGGGGGTGGTAGCGGGAAAACTGGCAAGTAAAAAATTTTTCGTGGTCATATTCGGTTTCAGCGACCCCTAAAACGTAGGAATATAAGGTTCTATCCTCTGGGTCACGAAAAAAAAAATTTTTTGTGTGCCTGTGTAATTAATATTAACATATTTATGATGAATATAATATTTAATTAATAGTAATATTATTTTGGCATTATTTTTTTTTAATTTTATAAGTTGAATTATCTTAATTTTGACGCAAGCGCAAGTTTAAAAAAATAACAAATGAAAAGACATTTAATTCTTTGCATTGACTGATACATTCATAATGAACTAAATGAATTAATAATAATGAAAAATTGATTGTAATTCTCATTTTTTTGACATTATGAATTAGAAATAGAATTTGGCATTTTAATAAAAGAATTATAATAACGCTTTTTAATAATCACGAACGTTTTTAATTCATTTCATTCGAATCTGTAGATGTGCTCCTAGAAAAAGGCAAAGTTTAGAGTTGTTCACGGTCAAGTTTCAGGTGATAATAATTATTTTAATATTTTCTTTATTTCTAAATGCACATTATTTTACAATACGAAGATTTATTCGTCTGATGAAGACGAATAAGTACTGTTGTAAGAAATTTTAATTGATCAAACGCCACAAAAGTTATTATGCAAAGTTTCCAGAAATTGTATTATTCAAAAATAATGAGTAACACTATTTACCTGTACTACAATTTTTTTGTAATTAAGAGCACATCTTTTTTTAGCCTTCAATACATTCTACAAATAGTAACCTATAATTCACCATCGTTTAGAATTGTTTCGTTGTATGACAAAAAAGTTATGCCTATAAGAATAGAAAAAAGTACCTTTTGAGTAACACTGCAAATTTCATGTTTTGAATTAATTTAATCTGTTTTATTTTTAATATAAGGGAAGTAGGTTAAAATTCATTTAATTTTCTTAATTCAGTAGATTCTCAGAACTTTTATAAAGTAGTAAAAATATAAAAATAATTAATACAATACTTTAAAAATAGAAAAATTTGTCAGTAACATGAAATCGACCGGTTCTGTGGATTTACCCATATATATGTTGCAGGACAGTTATTACAATTAAACTTATATATACAAAATTTATTTTATCCCTTTTTTCCGTCGAATCTTTACCTAATCTAAGAATAGAATTAGAGTTTTTATTTAACATCAGAAAATTGTATTTTGCTAATACGAATTTTTTTTTGTTTTTCAATAAAGTCGAAAGGATAGTTATTATTTTTCTAAATAGTTTTTATTTTTTTCAAGTTTTCAAGTTATCAAAACGGAATTTTTTGTTGGACAATGAAATCGTTCTGTAAACAAGATTGAGTACAATATTCTTTTTTTTCTCAATTGGCTGATCTGAAAAGTAATTATAATGAGTCTTTCCGATGAAGTCGGTTTTTGATACCAATTTGTAATAATTTTATTTTTATCTCTAAAAAGCTTTAAATCGAGACAATTAATGAAATTCTCTTTTTCTGTGGTAAATATTGGTTTTTGATTATAAAAGTTAAAGATAGGTATCAATAACCAAATTAACATGTTCTTTCTTAGCAGCTAAGATTGTGTCATCCACATACCTAAAATACAACGGGGGATACAATTTTAATTTTCTTTTAAACATTCAGTTTTCACTTTTCAGATCCTCAATGGCAATATCTGAGACAAAAGCTGAGATTGGAGAACTTATCGGTGTACCATAAACTTGTCTGTAGAATTTTCCATCGAAAGAAAAATAAGTGTTGTTAAATACAAATTTAGTAAAATCAATAATATCAGAGAAAGGGATTTTACATTTCTGGCTTATAAGGTTAATACGTCGATCTAAACTCTGAATGACGAATTCACAAGATACATTTCTAAACATAGAACTTACGTCAAGTGAGATAAAAGTATAACTATCGTCTATAGTAACATTGTTTAATTTGTTTTTAAGTTCTAAACTATTGGTAATGTGTGACCGAGGAAAAGTAATACAATTTTTTAAATAATTGTACAGTATTTTAGCAAGAAAATAAGTAGGACTATTTATTAAGGAAATAATAGGGCGGAGTGGGACATTTTCATTACATATTTTTGTCAGTCTATAAGCCTTAGCCAAAGCAGTATCAGTCAAGGTCAATTGATTCGGGTGATCTTTTTATTAAGGAAATCGTTTTCATTCAAATATTTAAGAATTGCATTTTTTTATAAGTTTTTTAATTAGATTCTTTTTTATCATACGTACAAGCGCCAGAAAACATATTTGTAATTTTTTAATTATAGTCAGATTTAAAAAAACCGTCACATTACCTTTGTCTGCAGGAGTGAAAAAAGTCCAGAAATGTTTTTTAAGAAAATTTGGGTAATGTTTAATTTTTTAGAAAAAGATTTATCTTGATTTGTTGGTAGATTTTTCTTATTTAAATTATTTGATAAAACTTTAGGACCCAAAGATGCAACCTCCGCCACTTCCGATGGGACCACAGTATCAGTTAAATTTTTGAACCAATTAAGTCGATTAATTTCAAGTTCTTGGGGTCGCTGAATAGTGAATAGTGTTGTTAGCGTATAATATGCTTTATGAACTTTTTTTGTGCAAGCTCAAAGAATCTAGCACGAAACCTCTTTATATATCAAATTATTTAATACATAGATAAGGTAAAAGCACCAGTACTTGGACATTAGAAAAAATGGAACCAATAGATGGACAGTAACAAAAAGAATTTTTAATAACGCGGTGCAAAAAAAGGCACTTTTTTGCACCTTGTTATGAAAAATATCGTTCGTAACTAGTGCTAGCAGTTGCCAATTTTTGAACGAGCACTTTTTTTGGAACAAACTGTAGGCGAAGCTTCGCTTCGCCTACAGTTCGTTCCAAAAAAAGTGCTCATTCAAAAATTGACAACTGCTCGCACTCGTTACGAAATATACTAAAAACTACTTCCAATGTAAATGAAAAATAATATATTCACTTTCTGAATGTCACCTTCCGTATATAATTCATGTTTTCAATTTCTAAGTTATAAACTTATCTAAAAAAATTATATGTCACGAACTACTCAAAATCGAGTGTCCAACTTTGCCTTCTGCTTTTTAACCTTGAGCATCAGCAGCACTAGTAGTTGGACCAAAACTTTCCAGTCATTAATCTATTTAAATAATGAATTAATTAATATAAAATGACTAACTAATAAATTTCATAGTTGACAATATGAAGTAATATGCAATTGCAAACATTATATGCAAATAAATATTAGGCGTATTTCCTTATATGTCCAACTATTGGTCCTTATCATGTCCAACCACTGGACCCCCTAAAATGGCATGTCCAACTATTACGGTAAAGAAGCAATTATTTATTTTCTATATTTATATTTAACTAAAATAAAAATTTAGACTAATTTATTTTATTTTGATTCCTTTAACCCGTTGCCTGTTTGCGAACGTTGAGTCGCAAATGAAAAAGATGGCCCAGACTGTTTGCGACACAACGTTGGGTCGTGAACTTCTTAGGGGAAGATAAATGCAATTTCTTATGTAAATTATCAAATAAATTCTTTTATATCATTATTCACACACTATAGTGTTCAATGATATTAGATTAAGTAATAAATAAATAATTATTTATTATTTTTAAGTAATATAATAATTCAAATACAAATAAAAATTAATAAGTGTTTTTGGGGTCGCTGAATTCGAATTTGACCTTTATTTTTAAAAATTCAAAATGGCGTATCCAAAATGGCGGACACAATTTTTAAAATTTACCCTCTGAGCAAAAGGATATCCCAGGGATATCCTAGAGATATCTCGCGGGATATTGGTATATCCCAGGGACATACCTGGGATATTTGTGACATCTCAGAGATATCCCTGGGATATCCAAATTTCCATCCCATGGGAGACTCGCGCGGGATATCCTAATATTCTCCACACGGGATATGCCACGTGAGAAATAGTAATATGTTGAAAAATAATTAGAGCTTTAAAGAGTTGAAAAACCATTATTAAATTATAACCAGAATGAGAAAAAAATTATTTTAAAAATAAAAGATTATTTGACTAATATCAAAGTTATTTTTTTGTGATTTAATAAACATTAGTTGAATTCAATAAAATGTCTTTTTAACGCTGAACATTTATTGTGTGTGGGTTTAAACTAATTTTGGTTAATTCATTTTGTCTATTACTGATAAATATTTATTGGTTAAAGATATTTACAAGAAACTAAAAAAATGTGAAAGTTAAACATATTAAACAGCGACACTTATAATCACACACTGCAAAACACACGCTTCTGATCTAATGACGCGACGCCATGGTCGCCATGACACTCAACAGCTGGGAAGGTCGACGCCTGCGCGTGTAAGATTATATGAGTACATACATATAAAATTTTATTTTTTCTTGTTTAAAGGGAAAAATATACTGGATTTTCAGTAATTAAGGTACCGTCCCATGACGGCGTAAAAGCGTCGGAGTAAAGCAGAAATCGTGCGATAGAAAGAGATGAACAGATATCACGTTCTCACTCTCTCACATGGTTTACGCTTTACGCCGACGCTTTCACGCCATCATGGGACGGTACCTTAAATCTAGTAATTCATGCAGTATTTGTTTAGAATGTAGTTAGAATAATTATTTGAATAATTTAATATATCATCTACCAAAAAAAGTAACTAAAAAATCGTACACTTTAAGCTGAATTTATAAATATATTTATTTTCCACTTTCCTTAATTTAATGCAACAAATATCTAAACAAACTTTTTCTAATTTAAATGCGTTAAATATAATTTCACAGCTCTTTGACACACACTCTTTGACACTTGGAACGATTGCATTTCGTTCCCACACGGGATGACCCACGAAAGAAAACTTTGCATACAGGCCAACGCAGAATAGATCTGTAACCGGAACCGCAATCGTAACCGTAAGCGTAAGAATGAGTTAGAGAAAGATAAACAATATACCTATCCTTCTTTAACTCATTCTTACGGTTACGCTTACGATTGCGGTTCCGGTTACAGATCTATTCTGCGTTGGCCTTATCCCGTGAATATCCCTGGGAATCTCCCAGAGATATCCAGTGGATGTCCTTGGGATATCCAAATTTCCGTCCCGTGATATATCTCATGGGATCTCCCTGAGATATCCTAGGGATATCACGGGATGGAAATAGGATATTCGCGGGATATCCCGTGCTGTGAGGGTATTTCGATTTTCATCAATTTCAGTATCTAGGGGTATTTTGGGTCGCTGAATTCAAATTTCATATTCATTTTTAGGAATTCAAAATGTAGGATCCAAAATGGCGGAAGTAATTTTTAAAATTCATTTTGATTTTTCTCAATTTCATTATCGAGGGATATTTTGGGTCGCTGAATTCTCAAATTTGAATTTCAAAATAAAAAATACAAAATGTTGAATTCATAATTAGGGACGTAATTTTTTTAATTTATTTAGATTTTTATCAAATTTTTGTAGGGAAGAGGTACCCACGTTGAGACCTCGCCGTTAGTTTCAGCTTTGAAATTATTTGTGGATGTTAACGTATGTCTAAATTTTTGTCGGAACATTAAAGTAGAACCAAAATTGATATGTAAATGTTATCCGCACTTTTTTCTGCCATTAAAAAATACAAAAAATACACTAAACAGAAATTCTGAAAAACACTTTTTTTAACTAAAAAATTGGTTCGCTCTAGTTCTACCGAAAAAAACAGGAGTTATCGCGCTTGTATTGAATAAAAAGTTTGGTATTAATGATAGGTACGACAAAATGCCAATAAACTTTTTGATATTATCAGTTACACAGGTTATAATATCTTAGTGTCTCAACGTGCGAACCTCTCCCCTACTTTATTTTATATTCTTTGCACTAGCTGATGCATACTAATTTTTATAATTTTATAAATATCTGTTAAAAATTGAAAAATTTTGTCCGCCATATTGGATCCGCCAATTTGATTTTTTTTGACGTCATATTTGAATTCAGTGACCTTAAAAACCCTTGTATACTAATTTTTATAAATATCTGTTAAGAATTGAAAAATTTTGTCCGCCATATTGGATCTGCATTCTGAATTTTTTTTTGACGTCACAGTAAATCGTGAGGTATTAAAAAGTGTTGCAGATTAAATTAATACCAAAAAAGATTAAAATAATCAATTTTGGTGTTATTTTTTACAATGAATGAAATTTTAGTTCATTTAATTTTTTTATAACTATAAAACATGAAGAAATCGATAACTTCGAGTCTCCGACTCAGAGTCATCGATTTCTTCATATTTTATAATAATTAAAAATGATCAAGTAATAAAATCATTATTTTATATTATAAGAATATTATACTTCTTCAAAATTATTTTCATTATTTCAATTCAATTATTATTTTCAAAAATTTTTAACTACAATTTTACTTTATATTAATTATTTTTAATAGTTTTCGAAAAAGTTCTTTGGCAATTTTCAAATCCATTTGTTTACAATATTCAATTTCACAAAATTTCAATGATTCCTAAATTCTTTAATTAAATGCATATTAGAAAATAAAAACTTTAAATATAATATAAAAGAAAATTCAATTAAACTTTTTCAAAAAAATTAATTTCAAAATTTAATTATTTCTAAAAACCCACGTTGTAATGCTTTTAATATTTAATTATAATCTAAAATTTTTACTGAAATTTATTTTTAGAACCATTTTTATTAGTGAATTCTACGAAAATTCAATTATTTAAATACAAAAATAAATAATTTATTAATTTCATTTTTCTTGAAATTAAATTCTCATATAAAATGTTATCAGCAAATTTTTAAATCATTAAATTCTTTGAACGAATTTTAATAAAATTTTTAAGAATAGTTGCATTTTTTGAGGAATTTGATTAAAATTGCATTAAAAATAATTGAAATTCTGCAATGAGTTTTATTATTTATAAAAATAATTGAATTATTGCGAAGAAATGTATAAAAAAATTTGTAAATAATTGAATTCCTGTAGAAAATTTTATTATTTTTGAAAATAATTGAATTCCTAAATAGAATTTTATTATTTAAAAAAATAATTGAATCCCTGTAAAAATGTTATTATTTATGAAAATAATTGAATAATAGCAAAGAAATTTATAAAAAAATTTGTAAATAATTGAATTCCTGTAGAAAATTTTATTATTTATAAAAATAATTGAATGTTTACGTAGAATTTTATTCAAATTTTTTTTTAATAATGGAATTCTTTTGGAAAATTTTATTAAAATAGTAGATATTGAAAATCATTGAATTTTAGAAAACTATTGAAAATAATTGAAATTTTAACAAGAATTTGATTAAAATTTTGTAAAATAATTGAATATCAGAGAAGAATTTTATTATTTATGAAGAGAATTGAAATTTTGACGGGAATTTTTTTTAATATTTGAACACAATTGAATTTAGTAACTACGTTACTCTAAGTTAGTTAGTAAGTTAGTAACTTTCTAACTAACTATTCTCCCTGAAGAAGCTAAATTCGTTGAATGTTTACAAATCGTTGACTTTGGTGTTTTATTTAAAGTAAAATTTCATTCCTAGTTAAAAATAACACCAAAATAGAATATTTTAATCCTTTCTGGTGTTAATTTAATCCTAGAAGGATTAAACTGTTGAAGATTATTTTAATCCATTCTGGCGTTATTTTAACACCTCACGTTCTACTGTGGTCATATTTGAATTCAGCAACCCCAAAAACCCTTGTATACTAAGTTTCATAAAAATTCATTGACCAGATTTTGCTGGACATTTTGGGCCACTTATATGAATATTTTGTCAAACAGGGAAAGGTTAATCATAATACAAACGAAATATAAAAATTTTGTCAATTAAAACTTTATTATCTTTGTAAAAATAGTTGCTAAATTTGCTACTATTTTAAAAGTGTCCAAGTACCGGTGCTTTTACCTAAGTATACAATTTTTTGTAAGCTAGAAAATTTCGCGCCTGTTACATAATAATAGAACTTATCGGAATGTTTATGATTTGTAGAATTGGTTGGTATTGTAAACTGAATTATATTATTAAGTTTTGAAATATGATTTAATATTGGTAAAAAGGTCTGTTTAAAAACGTATTAGATATTTTGTATAAATAAATAACATAACTTGCTGACAACCCGTGTTTGTATATCAGTTCATTGACTTTTCTCGTTTCTATCATTTTGATTTTCTTATATCAGCAAATTTTAATTTTACTTCAGTTGACACTGATACGGTGTAGAGGAATGGATTGTAGGACAAAAGATCCAATTTAAAATTCCAAACCAGAAGTTCCAATCCAAAATTTCTTTCTTTTTAATTTATAATTTCAATTGTTTTATGTGGAACATGTGTTGTGTTTTGTTTATTTATTTATTATTTTTAATTTTATAACTAATTAAAACGTGTTTTCATGTTTTAATGAATTAGGTAGGATATTATTAATTGTTATTACTTTTGCGGAAAATAGTGTTTTAGACCTTTATAAATATTAAAGTATTTTTTTCTGTTTTAATAAATTTTGCCTGATGAGGTTGGCAAACCTTAGACAACAAAACGTCGCTTTACTGACAATACACTTTGGATTTTTTATTCAGTGTTCCACCTTTCCATGATCATATTCTATTTAATAATATCAACTAAATTATGGAAGGATTTAACTCTACTCAATTATAAAAAAAATATTGTTAAGTAAAAATATTTTATAATACCTTCACAAGCATTTGGTGAAGTCTTTAAGTTCATCTTTAGATAACTAATTACAAGGGTTTAAGATGAACCAGTAAAGACTACTTAGGAGTAAAGACAGTCCTTTAACATATTCAAGAGGCTAAATGTGCACTTAGCTAATTACAAGCTAAGAATTCGTGCCAAGATACCTTTGCCTCAACTCAGACGTAAATGCAGGTCAAACGAGTGTTACGTTCCACAAACGAAAATAACCAGATTCTCTTTAAGGATAAGCATTATCTAATAATATCGTGCTTGTTATCATTAAAATTTAAGAGTCACCATTATTTTAAAATTAGAGGTGATAACAGATTTTATCCTCTTAATGTACATTCAAGGAATTTATTGATTTGCATCGGCTGAATCTTAATCTCGAAATGGTGTTGCGAAATGCCAGACTGATCCCCTAATACGAACGGGTTTGAATCTTGGTAATACGGATGTGCTGCTAATGCATGCATGTTTATCACGGTTAATCCAACGGAATAGAAGATTCATATTGGTTGCTATTTTATAAATGGAACTTTCTTTTTCTCCTTTTAAACTATTTACAAAAATTTTAAATAATTGTCACTTTTTTTCGATAAAGAACAATTTTGTATTAATCTTAGAAATAATTCGTAAGTTAATATGCCGCGTGGAAAAATGAGATGACCTGCATGGATAATTCGTATCAAAAATCTTACAGCATTTTTTAAGTTGCCACCCCTATATTTTAAAGTTGCTCAAATACAGCTCTAATAATTCTTAACTCCTGATACCGAAAGATATGTAAATCGAGCCAAGTTACCAAAGAGGGCAGCTCTGAAATTAGTTGACCTACTAGTGATCTGCATAATTAAATTTAAAGTTAAAAAAACTGGAATAAATTAAATTATTTATTGTACCACGGATATTAAATGTCATAGCCACCATACATAATATAGAGGTAATAAGGAAGTTATATTACTTTGTTAGACGTTTGTGTCAGAGGAAGCAGAGTTGTATAGGAGCATCACAAAGTCAAACTGTCAATAAACGTTTATAATCGTATACTGCAGATCTTATAGTTAATTATTCACATAAGTTTCACTCTATAAACGGACAGCCCAAGATTAGTGGTAGTGTTAGTAGTATTTCAGTATCTCAAAAATAGTGCTAAGTTAATATCGAGGTTAGGTGAACGATCAGCTTACAAGTATTGTAAGTAACGGTAACAGAATATATTTTCAGTCTTTGCCAATAATCTAATTTATTTTAAGCAATCTATAATAATATTAAAAATACTCTAAAGTAATTTTCTTTTAGGAACCAGAATTTCCAGAACAATGTTACAATCCTTTTGGTACCTGGGTGATTTTCACGTAACTGTGCAATTTCAAGATCAGTTTTAAAAGAAAAAAAATTTTGTTTTTTTAATGTTAAATATCACTTTTCCCCATCATTAGGGCAAAATATAGTTGTTATTTGAACGGTTTTACCACAGCTATAATTATAAAAAAATTATAACAAATTTTCGAAAATTGGCTGCCACGGAGCTGACCACCCTATGCATTGAATAATACTGCCGTCAACTGGGGCTACTTTATGTACGAGGTATATTTAATAAATAAAATTATTAAAAAGAACTTTTTTGTCAAAAAACCAAAAATAATTTAATTAAAATCCTTAAAACGATTAAAACTTCAACCGGTGAGGAACATAACGGCAAAAAATTAACTTTAATTAATATTTATAAGTTTTTCAAATTAGTTTTAAAACTATTTCTCTCGTTTCTCTAATAACTTGAAAAGTGTATTAGATATTAAATTGTTATCCATTTAACCTTAAAATATTAATTTCAAGTTTTTGAAAAATATCATATTCTAAACGTTTAAAAAAGCTCCTATTGAAATGATGAGATTCAAAGTTATTTACATGTGTTTAAATGATAGTATTATAATTATCCTAATGTCTTATTGTAAAATGTATATTTAAAAAGAAAAAGTGTTATTTATTTTCTGAGTAATATAAAATTTGAAGAAAGGTTGTTAATTTTTAATAAATCATGATTTTAGCAAAATCTTAAAGTTTTATTTTACATTTTGTTGTATAATATTTACAAAATTTTTTGTTTAATATCCTATTCTTTTTTAATTTACTCTGAAATATCTACACAAAAGATTTAATGAATAAGAAACGATCAAAAAAATGTTTACTTAACATTATAAAAACAGAAAGATCAATGCACAAAGTAGCCCTATCTCGGGGTCTATTTTGTGCACAACTTTTAATGACTACAACTCCGACAAAAAAATTTATTTCATTGACTAACTCATAGGAAACCTTCAGAAGGAAGTATAACATAAGCAAAAGTTGATTTTCTTTTAATTCTTAATTTGAATAAATCACTGAGTTAAAAAAGCATTTTGATGCACAAAATAGCCCCAGCAAAAATATTTACTATTTACTATCAGCTTGACATAACCAGAGAATTATATTTTCATAACATTATGAAATTAGCGCATAAAACTAATTTCAGAAAAGTATTCACAAATAAAAGCGTTACGATCAACAGTAATACTGTCCCTGGTAAAAATTTCGGACTAATTCAGGATTAAATACGGACAGATTAGTCCGAAAATTGTACGAAAAAGGTCCGAAAATGATCCGCGTTATTCTGATATTAATCCGAACGAAAACCTAAATCCGAAAACACTCCGGAGTAATCCTAAATGTCTACGAATTCAGTCCGTAATTAGTCCGCAACAATCCGAATTTAATCTAGTTAAAAAAAACTTAATCCGTAAAATGTCCGAAGCAATCCGAACTCTGTAAGCAAGAAATCCGGCATTAGTCCGCAACAATTTGAAATTAAGTGTTGCAAAATCCTATTCCGAAAGAAGTACGAAACAATCCGAAATCTGTATGCTAAGAATCCGACATTAGTCCGCTTCAATTTGGAATTAGTGTGGTAAAATCCTATTCTAAAACAAATGCGAAACAATCCGAAATATGTATGCTATGAATCCGGAAATAGTCGGACACCCGAATCATATTATATCCTTGGCAAAAATTTCGGACTGATCTGGGTTAAATCCGGACATATAATTGTGGATTAGGATGATAATTATATGAAAAATAACCGAAAATGATCCGCATTAATTTAACGTTAATCCGAGCGAAATGATGAATCCTAAATCAGTCTGGAGTAATCATGAATGTCAATGAATTAAATCTTTAATTATTACGCAACAAACCGAAATTATGTCCGTTAAAAAATTAATCTAAAATAAATACGGAATAATGCGAAATCAATCCGCAATAATCCGAAAGTAATCCAGTTGAAAGATTGAATCCGAAACAAGTATGAAACAATCCAAAATCTGTATGCAAAGATTTTGGTATAATATTGAATTTGTATATTAAGAACAATTTGTATTAAATTCAGATAAATTTAAACTATAAATATATTTTCGTATATGGCATAAACCTGACCATAACCAGATTAATTCCGGACTTAATCGGACTAATTTCACATTTGCAAGTTGCATATTATCAGACTAACTTGGGACTAGATTGGACTAATTCCGGATTCACTGGTCACACAAAAACCGTATTGAGTTTGGATTTATCCAGGCTAATTCTGAGTGACAAAAACCTTACTATAAGAAGACTGTTTCGGAATAGCTGCGGATTCACTGGTTGAACCAATCGGATTACTTCTGCATTTACTATAGTTGCATATGATCTGACTAACTTCGGACTAAATCGGACTAATTACGGATTCAATAGTTATAAAAAACGGTATTGATTTTAAACTTAATTCAGGGTGAAAAACTCCACAATAAACCGTACTCTTGCGGACAAACTCCGGATTAGTCCGAAATCGGTCCCACTTTTTATTCAGGGTATTTACTTATGGTAAATAAAATATTTCATTCTGCAGTCATAATTTGTTTTTACAAATTTACTAGTATTATTAGTTATCTTGTTTCAATGTTAAAATTAACACTGATGTGTTAGTTTCTTGTAATTTCTTTTCGTGGCACTTGATAAATTCTATTATTAATTTGAACTCCCATGCGAGTGTGGTATAGTGGTTAGTGTATTCGATTTCGGTGCGATATAATGTTAGATAAGTGCAGGTTCGAATCCCCAAGCGTTAGAAATTTTAAGTTAATGTAAATAAAATTGCGATAGGTATATCGAAAAATATGTTGAATGAACCATAAAGTAATGATAATTAATATGTGTAATAATAATTATTTTTTTTATTAACATTCGCTAAATTGTCCAGTCTAATTTTTGACTGTTCGGACTAATTCCGGATTTACTAGTTAAAATTAACTGATTAATTTCGGACTTCATCCGACCAACTCCGGATTTATTAGTTGTTCACAAACCGTATAGAGTTCGGATTTTATCCGGATTAATTTCGGGTGACAAAAACCTGACCATAAACCGTACTGTTTCGGACAAATTTCGGATTAGTCCGAAATCTGTCCGGTTTTTTAACTAGGGGTGCTTCTGCATGGTTGACATAAAGACATTTTAAATTAAGCACCAAAAGTAAAGGCGTGTTTTTTCGAATATTAAGGTGTTTTTTAATAAGTCAACGGTTGCCGAAGCACTGAAATATAAAAGGACACAACTATGTCTGTACTCTTCTATAATATGTGTTATTGTAGCAACTGTTGATCCATGAATTTGCACCTTCACACTGTATGCCACAGGCGCCACGGAGCTGATATTTTATGTGACACCACGGAACTGAAATTTGACATTTAAACTAACCTAACTCCGACAATTCTGCAAAATAATTCTTTTCTTTGGGCAGATAATTTGTTTCTATTGTAATCTTCAAAAAAATCGTAATAATTACAACAGAGAGTGTTTAGATTAAAAGAATAGTAATACCACGGTACTGATCACTTTTTTGTGACCTTCACATTTTTACAAAAAAAAATTGTTTTTGAGTGTAGAACTTCCAATTTTTGAACCTTTTTTTTTACTTATATTTGTTGCTAATGGATCTTATTTTAGATTGTAATTCTCAGATAACATTAAAATGTGCCATAAACAGTTAAATTATAGGGAAAAAATCTTATTACAAAATTGAAAAAATTTGTGGACAAAACTATTTTACATTTTATAATTTTATAAGAAGTATTAGAAGATGCATTATATGAACAAATTGTTCACCTATATACATAATTCATATTACAAAAATTCTCGTTTCCAGTTTCGGCGTTTTCAATAAAATTTCTGAATTTTAACTTAAAATTTTAAAAAACGGACACGCCACGGAGCTGAAATTTTGGAGGGAATTACGCAATTTCTGAAAAAATATATTAATATCTATTTGTACATATTTGTGGTTGCGAATAGGTTTTATATATACCTGTGAAATGTATCCATACCCAAGCAAAAAATTTTTATTTTGAATGTGTTTTCTGTGACGCCGCCAAATATTACAGTTACGTGCAAATCACCCAACTACTATTATTAATGGAACTATTACTAATTATTTTCTATTTAAATAATAAATTATAAATATGTATTTTACTTAAAAAGAAAATTTTTTGTGCTCTAGCATTAGAATATTTTTGTGTTTTTGAAGAAGAGAATGGGTATCGCAATTGATCGTGGCTTGTTGAACAACATTTCCATGAAACTTTTAGTATTTTGATATCTGGGACAAACAGCCGCCAGTCTATCTGAGTACAAACATATTGCGTATACTTTTCATTGGCGCGTGCAGTTTAGTTGATCCTCCACTTTCCGACACCTGTCACTAAACTGATGCTCCATATCACTCTAGCTTACAGATGGTCCTGCTTCTCTTTTGCTGACGTTGTTTCAATTATTTATTTTTTAACTGAAAAATTCAAACATCGATTATTTTGATGGAGCCCGGAAAAAATTTGTCAACCTTCTCTATCATTTTTTCTCAAAAATAGTAAAAAGTGGACACTATTATTATTATTGACTATATCTGTCTTACCAAAACCACATAAATTATGGTATAATTTAAAATTTTTAATTTGACTCCTATTCCACACAGAAAGCAAATCCTTTGATTTGGTGGAAATTTCTCACTGATGTCTGTCCACGTTAAAGAAATACGTTCAATAAACTACACACAACATATGAACAAACATATTGCGCAGAATTTGTATTCTTTAAAGTACAAAAATAAAATAAATTTTGAGCTTAAGTCGAGCCACTATATTTAAAATTCGATAATAATACATACTAACTACACTAACCAACCTTCTACTAATATTTAAAATTTATTTCAAAACCTCTTAAGAGAATGTTGATGCTCTTTTTTCATTGAAGCTCAATACAAAATTCGCATCAACTTTGACATCCTTTCAACACTTCACAAAAACGTATAAACCGAAACTTTAACGGAAACGGAAGCTATAATTCCCGCAAATGCCACAAAGCGTTGACTCTCCTTGTTTTATTTCAAGTAGATGAAGTTCCTTAGACTTCAGAAACAATAATTTAATATATTTTAGAAATCCTATTTGATTTATTTTATTAACTTTGAATATAACTCAAACATTGGAAGCGTATACATTTTATTTGAAAATAAAGATAGAGTCGTTGCTATGAATTTTGGTTGTTAAATATTCTCGTAAAACCGACGATTTCAGTCGGTATAGAGTATAAGAGATCATTAAAAGCAACAGTAAGCGTGAACCAAGCGAAGATCGTTAAGTTTTGCTTTAATCTAAATACAGAGTCCATTTTCCGTTTATGTAGAAATGGAGAAAGAGTGGACTGCGGTTCAGAACTGGACCATTGCCGAATCATGTATATTCTGTTCAAATTTTATCTCATTTAGATTACTAAAGGTAAATGTGGAACGTTTACTTGTTATTAAGCTTTACAAGATTATTTCAAAGTTGTATCCCTAGTAATCTTATATTTTCATTTATCTTTATCCTACGCAATTTTGTCTTAAAGTTTATTTGTATTATTTTAATAACATTTGTTGGTTTAGGAATGAGAATTTGTGCTGTTTTTTTAAAGAAGAAGAAAATAATTAACTCTTATGATAGCATTACTTATTTAGGTTATCAGTTTAACAGAACAATTTGCTAATTTTTTAAGAACTGATCCAGTAATCAAGCAGTGGGTACAAAAATCCTTGGGGTATCCCTAAGAAAGTTTAGAAACATTATTGAGTCATTGCGCATAAGTCGTCCTAGATGTAATCTGTGGCCACTCAAAAATTGACCATTTTTTATGCATAAGGACTTTTGGGAAATCTGTTTATAGATACCTAGGATTCCATAGTCCTAGGTTATGTGGGGTTGGTATGAAAGAAAAATAAATAATGAATAAACAAATAAAACATTTTAACTTAAATAACTGGCGACCCACTAAAACCCATAACCTTTTTGTCCACACTCAGTACTGTCGTAAGACTTTTGCCTTTAAGGGTGGCAATATGGTTCACATTTACATTATCACCATACTTCTCCTTACAAAGGAAGCAGCTAGGGCTTCTTTTACAGTTTTCGAACTTATGATCGACTTCTCCGCACCTGAAACAGGCAGTCGATTCATCTCTTTCTAATTGGGCACGACATAAAGTCAACCATTATACGCCCCAATTTTCTTCGATCCACCGACTCCTCTGGGTCGGTGACTACAATCGCAAACTTCATTCCTCGTGGATTTGGTAAAAGAACCGTCACCTTCCTGCTTCCCGGCTTCTTTAGGACATCGGCCAACACTTGTTCGACCTTTTCTCCTTAGGTAAGACAATCCAAGTCGCTGATCTTCAGCGAAACCCTTCGATCCACTGACTGTCCTTACCCATGCCTTCTACTGCTTTGGTAACCTCCGCAGCGGAGGCCTTTTTATAGAAGTCGCCTCCGATTTTAATCAGAAGGTCTCCCTTCTTTGTAGCCCTTGCAGCTACGACTCTTGTGTGGCTGGCGTCCGGGTTAACCTCCTTGCGAAGCGTACCCAAAACGTCAGCATACATCTTACCCTGAGCTACGCGGATAACCATTGTTGATTCCATCGTTAGATATTTGTAGGCCATATTTCACCCACAGTCGCTACTCTGGAGTAACCTAACCCATGATCGTCTTTTTTATGGTCTGAAAACATTTAGACATATCCTGAAAATTTTAGAACGTTTTAAGATATCTTTAAATCATCCTGATGCATTCATAAATTCCTCTAATGTATTGTTTATTTCCACTTTATTTAACTTTATTATTCTTTTATCATAATTTATCCCACTGAAAGTAATTCACATTAAGAAACGCTCTGACTAACCATTTGATTATCGACCTCTCTTGTCAGATCTTCAACAATAAAACGAAGCTTTAATGCAAATACCCATATTTCTCAACGTCAATCACTTCTGTTAATTACACAGACCTACAAAATTTAGAATTTTGTTAGACCCACAAACGGGATAAGTCATTTCCGATATAATTTGTCACCCTGAATCCAAAACTGGCAGCGAAATTGCTCTATCACCTCAGGATTCTGAGATATTCTAACCTAAAAGAGTAAAAAAGGCTATTTTTGGCAACATTCAACTCTCCATAAAATCTACAAAAAATTTTTTGTACCATTGGAACAAATTTTAAAAGAAAGTACAATTATTCACCTTTTAAAATATTTTACACCCGATCCGATCCGACTTTTTTTTACTAAGATACAACAATTTAAAGTTTAGGTTACACGACCTAAAAACTGAAAAATGGAAGAAAAGAATAATTGGAAAGTACTTTAACTTAAGCATCTGATTCTTAATATTTTGGGATTGTTGATTAGAAAACCGATGTCGTATTTTTAAAATTCAAAATGGCGGATCCAATATGGCGTATGTCAAAATAAAAAATTGATCAGATTCACTTAAAACTTTTTACTCGGGGGTTTTTGAGGTCGCTAATTACGAATCTGATGTCAGATTTTCGAAATTCAAAATGGCGGATGTAATATGGCGACATATTTTTAAAAAATTTAACAGATTCGCTTGAAACTCTTTACTCGGGTTTTTTTTTAGGTCGCTTATTAAGAATCTGGTGTCACATTTTTGAAATTTAAAATTATTGTGGATCTAATATGGTATTATATGTTAGTAAATTCGAAGAACGTAAAATTCGAACATTTAGGGCATAATTTATACACTCTTTTAGTAAAGAAAATTGAAAGTTTTATTTTTCTTTATGAACCTTTACACATTTTTCTACAAAGGATCTTCGTATAGTTGGTTTCGTTTTTAGAATATAATACAGAATCACTCCTTTGCTTATATCTAGACCTGTAAATACATCTTTTCTCAATTTAGATATCTATAGGTGTGGAAATCTTTTTTTCAAGTACTCAAAAGACTTCGAATTTTACGTTTTTCGATTTCACTAACATATAATACCATATTAGATCCACAATAATTTTAAATTTCGAAAATGTGACACCAGATTCTTAATAAGCGACCTCAAAAACACCCGAGTGAAGAGTTTCAAGCGAATCCGTTAAATTTTTTAAAAATATGTCGCCATATTACATCCGCCATTTTGAATTTCGAAAATCTGACATCGGATTCGTAATTAGCGACCTCAAAAACCCCCGAGTAAAAAGTTTCAAGCGAATCAATTTTTTATTTTGACATACGCCATATTGAATCCGCCATTTTGAATTTTGAAAATCCGACATCGGTTTTCTAATCAACAATCCCAAAATATTAAGAATCAGATGCTTAAGTTAAAGTACATTCCAATTATTCTTTTCTTCCTTTTTTCAGTTTTTAGGTCGTGTAACCTAAACTTTAAATTGTTGTACCTTAGTGAAAAAAAGTCGGATCGGATCGAGTGTAGAATATTTTAAAAGGTGAATAATTGTACTTTCTTTTAAAATTTGTTCCAATGATACAAAAAATTTTTTGTAGATTTTATGGAGAGTCGAATGTTGCCAAAAATGGCCTTTTTTACTCTTTTAGGTTAGATTATCTCAGAATCCTGAGGTGATAGAGCAATTTCGCTGCCAGTTTTGGATTCAGAGTGACAAATTACATCGGAAATGACCTATCCCGTTTCTGGGTCTGAAATTTGTAGGCCTGTCTTAGTGATTGAGTAGGGAAATTCTCAATTGAGTTCATTGTACCTCTGGTTGATTTCTTGCGCTTTTCTGCAGTTATTTGTTAAGGTTAATAACTTGCTTTTACTAAAGATTCCATAGAATTGTTATAGTAAAATAAAAACCAGATCAGACAGAATCATGAAGGTTCTTTCTTTATATACTATTTACCTACGAATTCATTGACCCCTAAATTTATTACAGATGGTATTCCCCCAAAACAAATTTTAATCAGTTTTGACTTGATGCTCGCATCGAAGTGACGAGAATTGTCGCGTGCTTGTTTTATAAAATAATTTTAAATTTTAAAGATAATTTTGGACCTTGACTTGTTCCAATATGTAATATTATTTTAAATATTTACGTATTATTAGTAATTTTTGTTTTTTATTATATGTGTATAACTGTTGTATATTTATTATTTTGTGTTTTGTTAAATAAATCCCAGAAAACAAACGTGCGTCGCACGATGTCCGTCTCGCGAGAATGGCATTCGTGCGTGCACTCTGCGAGCAAATAACATTCACGCACGTGATTAGCACAAATGCGCACACTAAAACTATTCATATGCTTAGCGTTTTATGGTAACGCACGAAATGATTGCTTTTTGTGCTACACATGCGGACACATCTGTGTGGTGTTATGAGAGCATACGTGATATTTACTGCGCACATATGAGTGCAAAGTTCCTGCAGTACTACAAGCATTTTGTTATCTGGGATTAGCCTAAAGAAATTGCTAAATCACATCATCGAAACATAGCAACAAGACAAAATAACATAAATTTGTTTTCTATGTTTTACCTTACATAGATCGAATCTATTTCTCATCAAAATATACACTCGGAAGGGAATTTTCATTTATCTTTAAAAAATAAAAACTAATAATCTTAAAATTTAACCTTTTATGCTAAATCTATTCTAAGATTCAGGTATTGTCAATTGTGTTTTGTTTTACAAAAAATACTTATATTTTTATTCCTTTTTGTTATAACACAAATAGTATATAAGTGCTTCTCTAAAAGAAATATGGGTTAAGAAAGTGGTTCGTAACAAGAAGAAATCTTTGAAAAGAACAAAACCCCCTTTTCCACAAAGAAAAATCTTTTTCTCAAAGTGTCTCCACCCAAAAATTTGTGATGAGACAATGATTGAGAAACAGCAACCCTAATGGAAATTCTCAATCTAAAAAATTCTTTTTCTTGAAAAAAGTGAAAAACTTTTGTTTAGTAAATTAAGTCAAGTTCACTTATCAATCTTATTTGTTATATGTAATTTCTAAGGGTTCTTTGCAGCAAATAATCTTTTCTTATGTCGCATCTCTGAATTCAAGTTTTGGAATCAATTCACAAATTCGAACATTATTTCTTTTGGAACTATACATTTTTATTTCACACTCAATTATTATAATTTTTTGAAATTCTACTTGCCTTTATTCATTTAATTTTTGTCATTAAAATTAAAATGCATTTAATGTACCGAAACGTAACCCATTATACAATGTGTTTATATTCAAATTAAATATTTGACCATTTATGATAAAACAAATATACCAATGTTTTACATATGACAAAATTAATTTACATTTTGACTCCTGGAAACATGTTTAAACTTTGGAATACCTCCTTTCGTCGTGTCAGTTCCATATTCATGATGCCAGTTAGTATTCAAGAATACATTAATTTTAAGTTTGACCTTATTTTCATTATATATGATTCCTATTTATAAAAAAGAGTGATCATTTACTGAAAAGTTTATATTATTGCTCAGTCAATTAAGGGGTAAAATTACATTAAAAAACTGATTTTCCAAGTGTTATTAAGTAATTTTTTTGAAACGGAAAAGATAAGTTAAAGTTATTCAAATCTGGATATTATTTTAATTAATATTGCAGCAACGTTTTGCAATTTTTTTAGTCTATAATTTAAAAGTTATTAGTTGTTTTGCAAGACGCTCAATCGGTCAATATGTTTCTGACCTACGTGTTCTACTAATTTAAAAAATGTAATTTCGAGAAAAAAAACGTTTGAAAATTAAGTTTCGAAAATTGGACAAGGAGAGTAAAAAAATACTTATATTTTAATTTGATAATTCCAGAACTATAGAGAAACCTCTGGAAAAATTTACCCCTCATTTCTCTAATACCTTTAGTTCATGTATACAAAACGAAAAAATAAAAGACGAACACACTTCTGTATGCATGTTTCGTGAGTTCACGCGGTAAACCGGAGAGAGCATCGCCCATCGACTGTATAACATAAAGGCCTTTGAATTTTCTATTCAAATTTTGTAAGCCTACTCTTCTATAGTTATACTATCGATTAATACAATTAAAAAAAAATCGATTTTTCGAATCGTCTAATGTGGTTTCGCCCATTAAGTAAGTAGTAAGGTATTTATTTATCTCAAAACTGGTTTATCGATAATACAATTAATTTCATGCAAACTAAAACAGTGGAAAATAATAAAAAGCTATGACACTCTGAAGTAATGTTTTTATATTACGAAAATGAATTAAATTTTTTTGTTATATAAAATTTGGGGCAATGGGATAATGCAAAAAATCTCCAAACATTTGTGTCAATGTGTAGTTAAAAGTTTTCTTTATTGCTATTGTTAGTAAGATCTAAAAAGTATTTTCATCAGAATAAAAATTAACGAAATAGTGTTGCTGAAATTGACCATCAACTGGAGAAATGCAAAGTGAACAGCGGTTTTGTTTCTATACGAGTCGAGTAGACCGTTACATACGTGAGCAATTCTCCATTGCTCTAATTGTCTACCTACCAAAACAAAGGCATTATCGGAAGGTAAAGAGACCAGTTTTCAGAAAATTAACATCAGTTGAGTCGTTCAAAAGACAAATTTTCATTTTCAAAAATAGTATAAAGTCCGTTTTAGAGTCATACAAACATTAAGGACTTAAAATTAGTTCTTCTTTAAATTTTAATTAACGTCAACCAGGGTAGTTCTCTAACGAAAATATTCAACATTTCTTATAAACTTTTCTTTAAAATTAAAAATTAGCAAAACCTGCTAATAGGTATCCCCTTCAGCTAGAATTTTCTTCTTCTATTAGTCCACAGTTAGGGTTTTAAATTCATAGGTGAAATTCCTTGATGATTCCTTGTATCTTGAGAACATCTTTGAACGTTTGTTACATATTTTCTTCTTGAGTAAAGCAATCCAAGTCGCGGATGTCAAAAGTTATCTTTCGATCCACCTAGTGTATCTTACCAAAGTTTTGGACAAATTTGATAATCGCAGTGGTGAAATCCTGTGTCTGAAAAAGTCGGGAACGAGTCAAGGAATTTTGGTGGGCATCAGTCTCAACCACAGCCAATAAGACTTGGTTGCCTTTTAAATTTATTTTATGCTGAGGTATTTAACGCGTCTGTTCAGCTCAGGTGAAACGCACAGGACTTCTATCCTCGGGTACGCGAGTTCTGTTCCATCCGTCGCCGATTTTTCTCTAGTATCATTTTTTGTTTCAGAATCTTAATAAAAATTTTATTTATGACCTTCAAGGATAAAAGTGTTTTAAGAATGGGAAGTAGGAGGGAGAACAGAATCGATTTTTTTTCTTACATCCGCCTAACTAGGGATTGTTAATTTACCGACTCTTTCTATTACCGGTAATACGGTAAAACTATTATATAAAACTAGTTTACCGGTAATGCTTTCATTAGTATTTATTTTATTTGTCTTTAACCAGTCGGTTTATACAAAGAGGTTCTGGCTTCGAATGCAGGAATTAAGAATTTTACAATTTTTTCGATAGAGCCTTTTTTAAGATAGTTTAAAATATCTAGCAAAGTATTTGTAACAATCATAGGATCCACTCTTTCGCAAATTAATTTTTTTCTACTTTCTTGATATGACGGACATTCAATTAAAATAGAATACAAAATTTCTTTTGACCTCAATTCCATTCTTTGTTATTATTCTCGAATTATAATTTTTTATTAGTCTAATTTGTGCATTCACTCTAAGATATACACTACTGTCCGTGAGTATCAGGACACCCCTTTTTTCATGAGTGTAAAAATGCTTAAAACGTAGAAAATAAGAATGACAAAAATTTTTCGTATATTTTTCCTAAAAGCTAATGAAATTATGAAAAGACTGACACCTGATCGAAGAATTTTCGTTGACTATTCTGTCAGATACAGAAGAAATACTGGATTTTGCATGCTTTTCGTAATTTTTTAATTTCTCGAAAACTAATAAACTTTTTTTAGCGTTCTTGGTCTTGTTTCAATCTCTATTCAATGTAGAATCAAAATTAATTAATGGTATATTGTAATATAAATTTTTCCAAAAAATTTGAAACTGTGAAAGTCGGATAAAAAAATTTTAGAAAACAGATTGACACTTTTTCAACAACAAAAAATTTTTTTTTAATTAAATAATTAAGTAATTAAAAAGCTTTTTTGAATTTTAGTATATCTATTAAATGAACATATTTTACATTGACCTTTTTGACACTTTAATATTCATGATAATTTTTTGAATTTTTTTAATCCTCCTTTTACGGTTTCAAATTTTTTTGGAAAAATTTATTTCACAATACCAGTTAATAATTTAGATTCTACATTAAATAGAGATTAAAACAAGACCAAGAGCGCTAATAAAAGTTAATTACTTTTCGAGAAATTAAAAAATTACGAAAAGCATGCAAAATCCAGTATTTTTTCTGTATCTGACAGAATAGTCAACGAAAATTCTTCGATCAGGTGTCAGTCTTTTCATAATTCCATTAGCTTTTAGGAAAAAAATACGAAAAATTTTAGTCATTCTTATTTTCTACGTTTTAAGCATTTTTCCACTCATGAAAAAAGGGGCGTCCTGATACTCACGGACGGTAGTGTATTAATGAAATTTGCAGTCTTAAATATTTTTGAGTACCATCCATTCCCCTATAAATTCAAAAAAATTTCTAATTGTTTGAACCAATTAAATTTAGTTACAGTTTTGGTTGTTTATATAAATGTTACCGGTAAAACCCGAAGTCCAAGCATTTTGCGAAATGCCTAGACAAATCGGGAAATACCTAAAAGTGGCCAGGAAATTCGAGGTTTACCTAGAAATTTTAGGCATTTCTCAAATTGCCTAGGCATTTTGCGAAATACCCAAGTCGATTTAGGCAAAATGAAAAGTTGATCATTGTAAGCGCAGTAGTTTTCTATGAGTTTCTCGAAATGCGCATGCAATACATATTTCTGTCCAACATTGTTATAGGAGCCTAACATATTGAAATATAAAGTGTATGTATGTCAAATGTTGCTTAACATATAAAAATCTGAAAAATTAAAAATTTTCCTGGACAGGATCCTGCAAGTGTTCCTGTACAGGAACCTTTACAGGAAACTTTGATAGCTAATGTTCCTGCACCGGAACATTGTTCCAATTTCCTGCACGGGATCCAGTACAGAAACCATTAGGGATCATTTGAAGATCCTGTATTTATTTCGTTTACTAGGTTTCACCTTGACCTAGAATGCACCATAAGTTTACTGACGTTCCTAAACTACTTGTGTAAAACTAGACACGTATGGACCGTATTCAAGTACGTCTTCCACTTCAAATATAATACCACAATTCTGAAAGCAGTATGCGAAAAAATTTATAGTCGTGAAGCCAAAAGAAAATTAAACCTACTGTAGAACATCAAAGCAAATTCTGTTAAAGTAAAATGAATATTAATTTCAACACTTATGTAATTAAAATGTCGATTGATGCTTGCTTTCATGAAAGATCCTTCTCTTGATTTAAAGAGCTACTACCTGCTGCGTCGTCTTTCGGTGGCGTCGGCCTGAGCACTGATCTTTATCTCTTCCGTTAATTTATTACAGCACTTGCCATACGAAAGTAGCTGACTAGTACTAGACTTTTAATTCATTTCTTATAAAAGGATTTTACTTGATAAGAAAACTGTAATTGCAGAAATTTTATCACTACTGACACCGAACAAAGCTGACATAAAAATTAAAAAGTGCTATCTCCCTTGTTGATAGTTCAAATCTCACCTATCAAGTTAATTATATCTGATGAATTTCAATTCCGTACCAAGACATTTGATTTCTTTTTGATCACCTTGAACCAGTAATTTCTTAAATAAATCCACTGCGTTAACAATTTATAAAAACGTCGTTATTATTCACGTCGTCGTGATATTTGATTTCTTTATGTATTTTAAAGTCTCTTTATTTTCAAATATAATTTTTCAAGTTGCTTTTTGTTACTTCGGAAAAATTTGATAGAATTTCTATGGGATAAAACTTATTACTCAACTTTCCAAAGAAGTAAACTGCTTTCTGAAAGGTAAAAACAATATTTCTTGAAAAGTTTCTGTACACATTGTTTCAGTTCCATTTAAAGTCACAACGATTTGTAATAAAAACTATTAATAATATTGCTCTTTTATACAAAACTTTTAAATGAAGAGAAAATAATTATTTACTCGATGATATCTATATTCAATACATCTATCAGTATTTATTGCAACTATTTTCATATAATTTTTGTAGATGTATCTTAACAATTAATTATAATGAAAATAACAATTAATACGCTCATAAATCAAGTGGAGTATTTGTTCACGTCGATTAAAAATCAATGTTAAAAAGCCTTAAAATAGTTTAAGGAACTATTTTGAATTTATTTGAAGTATTTGCTAAAATTTTCTCTGCCAAGAAATATTAAAATACACTTATGTTAAGAATACAAGGAGATAAATTAGGGTAGAGTGTATTTGTTTCCAAGTAGAAAATTGATGATATTAAAAAAATAGGGCATCTATTATTTTAAACTTACAAGTGAAATCCAATTTTTTAAAATAAATATTAATAAGATCGTTGGTTTGAGATTATGCTTCAATTTGATATCAAGCTTAAGTGACGTGTTTATGGAAAAACTGATAGCCAATGGAGATATCGTTCAACTCTCTAATGGTTTCCATCTCTATAAGCCACAAAGTACTAAATCGATAAGAACTTAACGCTGGAAAAAAGCACTGAACTCTACTAATAGCACTTTTACTTTCCGTAGAGAATGAGAGAGATAACATCGTGTATTTAAATAAGTAATAAGCTCTCTCGTTGGCAGCTATAGACGAACTTCTCTGTTGTTCAATAAAGTACGTATGAAACTCTCAGGTATAAAGTTACTGCTCTTGTTAGATAGTTATGAAGGCTAAGGAAGGTTATTTAGACTGTGATGCATTGTTTTTTATCAGTTGTGCTTTTACGTATAATACACATAATTATTCTATGCCCAACAAGTTTATGTTAACGATCTTGTAAAAAAACTGATTTCATTTATTTGTAACAACAGTATTTCGAATGAACTATACTTGTGAAATGCTGGTCACCGGACTTCATTAATTTTCGGAAGGCATCACTTCGCAATAGCCCAAAAAAAATTTTCATTAAAGCTCTACAAAAAATAAATGGTCGGTTATTTATTTTTGAATTACAAACACTGAATATAATATGTGATTCATTTGTTTTAGATAACAAATAAATGAATAATTATAATAATGTTATACCCTATTGTATATGATCGATTAGGTTTAAAATAATATAAATAATAATTGAAGCTATCACTCGGCAAATTTATAATAATAAAGTTGAAATTATCGATCACTCCGAGTCAGGTTGAAAAAAAATATAACAAATTTTATATTTTTTTTTATTGAGTGTCAAGTAGCAATTTGCGTTGATCGGAACGACAAATTTTCAGATGTTTAATATTATTTATTCTTTTTAAAAATATTTTTACTGTTTCTGATGAGGACGGCTCTACCGTTGAAACGTAATAAAAAAAATATAAAATTTGTTATATTTTTTTCAACCTGACTCGGAGTGATCGATGATTTCAACTTTATTATTTTAAAATAATATATTTTTAATCAACAAATAACTTATTCATACCGAAAATTGAAATTGGATACATCGTATTTTAATTGTCCACAACAAATGATTAAATCAGAATTCAATGTACTAAATAATTCAAATAATAACTCAGAGGGACATGTTAATATTTCCGTTTAATTCACTAAAATATTCTGTATACAACTAATAATATATATTACAATTCATTTAACGAAATAATAAATATTTTTAAATCAAAGTATAATTGCTTTTATAGTTAAAATTAAGACAGAGAAAAGTGCTACCAACTTGTAGTTCTTATCTTAACATTCTATAGCTTTTAAAATGATAAAAAAACTAGACAAAATGAACTCACAATAAGTTTCATCTGAGCACGATAGTAATTTTCACCAATTATCAGATTTCCGACTAACGAGCGTTTGAATTCGACGATTCCTCCTAAATGAGATAACAGAATAGATTCCCCAGGTCATTTAATTTACTTTTTTTTATCTTTCAACTTATTTCGAAAAGAATTCATTTCTCTTGTTTTTTTAGATGCATTTGAACATTATATTAGTTTTTCCTTCTTATTGACAAAATTTTATTTGGCAAAACTTTTTTATATGAAGCTAAAATTATTATGATTATTTGATTCAATAGAGGGCAGCTCCATACGAAAAGCTAATGGTGGATCACCGATTTTTTTTTAAAGTTTGTAATTTTGTAGTACTGGGGGTACTAAATAACTGTGCCAAACAGTTTTGCAAAAAAAAAATTTTTTTTGCGAGATATTTAGATATGAAAAATCGGAAACTGAAAAAAATGATTTTTTTTGAGAATTTTTATTTCGAAAACTATTGATTTTACGAGAAAAAGTCATTTATTCAAAATTGTAGAGAAAATGTCAATTTTTTATAATATTAAAAAAAAGTTAAGAAAAATTAATTTTTTAATAATTTGTTTAAACAATAATTTTTTATTGTTAAAAAGGCAAAGGACATCATGGAATATTCTAGAAAAATTATTTTCTCAAAATTTGAACCTTCCTTAATAAGTGGTTAAATTTTTAAAGAAGTGATTTTTGGTGATTTTGAGAAAAAAATTTTTGAAGTTTGCGCTACGAGTTTTTGTGCGTTGCGCTAACTAAGCAGCACCTATATCAGTGTATTTTAAAAGATGATATGACCTTTACTGCTCGCCCCTAATACATTTATTAACTATATACGTATATATTATTATTATAAACAGTTTAACAATATATTTTTAATTTTTTTATAAACATTATTTTCCTTTATTAATTAACCCATTAATGCCCATGGGCACAGAAACGCAGATATAAAAAGTAACTATTGGGATCCTGGCATGGGGTCTAATAATAATTTTTGACGTTAAAAATGAAAAAAAAAATTTTTTTTAAACAATTTGTTATAAACAAATGAAGAAAAATTGATTTTCATAAAAAACTGATAGCGCCATTCGATTCGACGCAAAAAACTACTACGAGAACGTATATTACATAATTTTTAAAAAAAGACATATTGTAAAAATGTTATAAACAATTAGCCTGCATTTATACTGCATGAGGTAGAAGGATCGTTTTTGAAGGTAAAAATTTTTTTAAACAAGATTAGTTTAATTATGAGAGTTTTTGAAGTTAAAAATTTTTTGAACAAAATTTTTACCTGAAAAACGATTCTTCTACCTCATGTAGTATAAATGCAGGCTAATTGTTTATAACGTTTTTACAATATGTCTTTTTTTTAAATTATGTAATATACGTTCTCGTAGTAGTTTTTTGCGTCGAATCGAATGGCGCTATCAGTTTTTTATGAAAATCAATTTTTCTTCATTTGTTTATAACAAATTGTTTAAAAAAATTTTTTTTTCAAAATTCTTAACGTCAAAAATTATCATTAGACCCTATGCCAGGATCCCAATAGTTACTTTTTATATCTGCGTTTCTGTGCCCATGGGCATTAATGGGTTAATTAATAAAGGAAAATAATGTTTATAAAAAAATTAAAAATATATTGTTAAACTGTTTATAATAATAATATATACGTATATAATTATTAAATGTATTAGGGGCGAGCAGTAAAGGTCATATCATCTTTTAAAATACACTGATATAGGTGCTGCTTAGTTAGCGCAACGCACAAAAACTCGTAGCGCAAACTTCAAAATTTTTTTTCTCAAAATCACCAAAAATCACTTCTTTAAAAATTTAACCACTTATTAAGGAAGGTTCAAATTTTGAGAAAATAATTTTTCTAGAATATTCCATGATGTCCTTTGCCTTTTTAACAATAAAAAATTATTGTTTAAACAAATTATTAAAAAATTAATTTTTCTTAACTTTTTTTTAATATTATAAAAAATTGACATTTTCTCTACAATTTTGAATAAATGACTTTTTCTCGTAAAATCAATAGTTTTCGAAATAAAAATTCTCAAAAAAAATCATTTTTTTCAGTTTCCGATTTTTCATATCTAAATATCTCGCAAAAAAAATTTTTTTTTTGCAAAACTGTTTGGCACAGTTATTTAGTACCCCCAGTACTACAAAATTACAAACTTTAAAAAAAAATCGGTGATCCACCATTTGCTTTTCGTATGGAGTTGCCCTAGAATAAATTCTATTATAATAATTTCTGGTTCAGACTGATCTTTTTGAAATTCGATTAGCTTAGAATAGAGATCAAGGTGGTGCTTTCTGAAGTTAAGTCTAGATCGGTTGTGCTTTTAAGCCTCGCAAAGAAGTTTGCGACAAACCTCTGGTCCTTGCTTCTATACCAAGGTGGAGTAATTTTGACAACTAAGGATTTTTAGAGTTAAGACTACAAAAATCCTCTGGATCCACTGTACGTTGCATTATTGCTGACGTTTCGAATGATGATTGTATATAGTCTATCTTGTTGGGCTATTATCTGTAGAGGAAATTTTTAATTCTCTTTGAATCCCCTCAAGGAATTCATTGCTTTCTAAACCGTTTTTCATTGACCACTGTACCTGTCAGTAGTCGCTAAAGTGCGATGGATAAAGCAATTGTGTTTATAGACCTTAAAGGTCTTGAAGGAGGCCCTACATGAGCCCTACATGAGCAGGTCACGAATGGTAAACTTCACCTTCAGTTCTAGGACTGGTGCTCTAGTGCGCACGGATTGTTGGAGCTCACAATTTCTTGCAGTTCCATAGATTATCGTGGAAAAGTCTGGTGAGAGCAAATTGCCAAAAATGCAATTTGTCTTTTTAACCTGCTAGCAGGTTAAATCAGGTTGCAATAGTGTGTTTTTCTGAAATCCTATCAAGAAAAGAGTGCATCTTGCAGTTGTTATCATTTACCAATAAATAAATATAGTTTCTATGTCGTGCCTAATCAGGTAACTGTATTCATACCTCTATACTAAAAATATTACCAATATCAATTACAACTATTGATTAGTACATTTATTAATTAAAATTATTATCATCGATCTCGGCGAAGCCTTAGGGAAATTTATATTAACCAGTCTCCCTCATAGATAATTTTTAATTTTAAAAAAATTCAATATAATTTATAATTGATAAAGAATATACGATGTTACTTTCCAATATGTAATATAATATTGCGAACGAATAGAAATCGACGATCTTTTTCCAAAAATTTACTATTGAAACAGGTTATGCGCCACTGCTTGTATGAAACTATTATTGACTCGGTTATCGGTGACCCAAGGAATACTCTTTTATATTCTCAGAAAAATAACTTTTGATCCTTGGCGAAACGAGAAAATCTCTCAAAAGAAATACAGCCTCGCTCCTAAAAGCACGCCTTAAGGCAAAGTTTTTTGTCCCTTTTTTCCAACGCAGTTATAGCGGTAAATAAAACCATATCATTTTACTAGTTCTTTTCAAAAGATGTAAATTTAAACAAAGTGAAATTTTATAATAAACTTTATATATAAAATACACTAACTCTAAAGAGGTAAAAAAAATTTAATTATTTCACCAGTAATTTCGTTTTTCATATAAAAAATATGTAAAAGGTTTTCAAGCTAATTGATTTCAAGTAGTCGATCTTTTAACTCGGTCAGCCGGCACGCCGGCAATGCGGGTACAATTCGTATTCAACAACACGTTCGTTTGAAGTTGTAAATCAATCTCGCCAATAGACGTTTGCTAGCGGCAACCGTCAGCATAAGAAAATTAAAATCGTATATCACGTAAAATCTGGTTACAGAAGCGAGGAGCGTTTTAAAAGAACATTATATAGCCATAGCGGGCGACCCATTGGATGTAGGAAAAATGAAGGAGAGAAGGAAGAGGGAAAATGAGAAAGATAGAGACAAAGAGCTCGACAAAGTCGTGTTACGCGTTAGGAAAACTTGCCTAGACTCGTGGATGGCGGCATATTTTACTATGTAAACTTGATACGTTCTTTATGAGCAAAACATGACATGATCATCAAATTAGAGTAAATATAACAACAGGTATGTACGTTGTTTTACTCTTCCTGTTGGTCATGTCGAGTTTCAAGGGTTCTCCATAACGACCGCCCTAAAATTTACACAACTGTGTTTAATTTCAAACAGACCTGAAAATAATTACTTACTTTATAAAATATAAAATTTCTACTATAAAACAAAATAAAGTATTTCTTTCTTATCCTATTCTCAAAAATTATTTATATATTATTACCGGTGCCATGCATTAAAAATAATCCTTAACCTCTCTTTTTATTAATCATTTCTCTCTCCTTATTATAATAATTTATTAGCATAAAAGTATAAATTTAGTTGAAAAGTTTATTTAAGTTTCTGCTGTGTCTTCTTTACTTGTCTCATCTTTTAGCGGAAATAGCATTGAAAGGCAGTCAGATGGTTTATTTTCTTCTTCTTCTCAATATCCAGCTTCATGCGGCACTTGTTGGGTCCTAAGACCGTCATTTTTCTGCTTACGAACGTTTTTAGAGGCCTTTCCTTCTTTTTCGAGTCTTTTGTCGACTGTGGACTACTAGGACTTCTACTTCTCTTTAGAGAACCCAAGACAATGTTTCTTAAAGCGACCGCGTTCAAACGATCTCTTTATCTGTCTTCTGTCCTGACGACCTTCCTCAGACCAGACCAAATCATGGTAGAAATGAGCATCTTCAGCTTCAGCTACTTTGTGTTTAATTTTGTTTTTTTGAACCTCTCACAACTTTATCATTTTGTTGACTTCTTCTTCCATTTTTACGAGTAAGCAATTTTGCTTACTTAGCAAAATCTTGTAATCCCGGTCCTAACTGGTCACGCTGATCGCACTTCCTTGTCTGTCTAGCCTTGGGGTACCAATACCAAATACTTTGGGTACCAATAACGCGTTGTTGACCTCCTGTATCCTTAGATCACTGGCCACCGTTCTAGGCACTTGACGGTCGGAAACAGACAGGGTTTTAGCCGAAGTACTACCCCATAGGTACTCCTCATTTTTACAGTCGCTCATACTGACTTTCTGTTTTGATTGTCCTTTAATGAAAAGCCCCGCCACCACGATAAGGTGTACTGAACATATCCATGATGCATAATATATGATGTTTGATCAAAGAAAACCAAGGTCCAACGTATCTATAACATCGATAACGTTTGCTAGTGGACAGCCATTCGAATTCAAAACCAAATGGATTTGTCATCCAAGTCAATTTAAATTCGAAATCAAAGTGAAATCAAATTACATTATCGACCTCCTCATACGATATCTATTAATCTTAAAATACCCGAGTCGAAATTTAGACCCTACTTAGCCTCTAAAAATGTAGGGCTTATTCAGGTTTAGCAGTCGTAAAGTAGGGTCTGATTTCAATACAATTTTTAAAAACTAGACCCTCCTTTGACTCCCAAAACAGGCTGAAATTTGCCAATCTTCCATTCGGAGAAACAAAGTAGGGTCTACTTCTAAGAAACCTATACCGTACTTTTAAACCTCGTAGACCCTACTTTTATACTCCTAGACCCTACAATTAGAAAAAGAAAAATTCGAAGATTTGCTCAGATTCAATTGAAGCACTTGGGATGAGTAAAAGTGGAATTTTATGTTATAGCGTCTATATACACGAAGTGTATATAGACTCTATAAAACACATCAGTATTTATGAATTTCGAGTACTTTTTGCATTTGCAGTGTTTCAAGTAATGCATTAAAAAATAATTCAAAATTTTCTTTTAGAATGTAGGGTCTAGGAGTATGAAAGTAGGGTCTACGAGGTTTAAAAGTACGGTACAGGTTTCTTAGAAGTAGACCCTCCTTTGCTTCTCCAAATGGAAGATTGGCAAATTTCCGCCTGTTTTGGGAGTCAAAGTAGGGTCTAATTGTATTAGAATTAGACCCTACTTTACTACTCCTAACACTCAATAGCCCCTGAAAATTCAGGGTGAAAGTAGGGCTTAAATTTCGACTCGGGTAATTTAAATCTTACCTTATAAATATTATAAGTTTCGTGGAGTTCTGCTAAAGCACGTTAGTAAGTTTTACTTGAAAAAGACAATCTGGATTTGAAAATCACTAGATAGTTTGTACGTGTCCGTGATCTTTAAGTTTGATGTTGTTGCCAAGAAGAATTAATAAGAGACGTGACTTCGTGGCAAAAGCAATCTATCATCCGTGCCATTTTCTAAGCAGATGATTTTAAAAACTGGAAAAACTACTTTTCTCAATTTTTTCTTTTCCTCCTATCCGTCTTTATGTTTATTTTTAAAATATAATTCATAAACCCGTTTAACAAATTTATTTACAAACAATTCATTTATATATAAATCTCGACTTTTGTCAGGTAATATCTCCAATAGTCCCGAATAAATTCTTTTTCATGTCAAGCTAAACATCTGAAGGGAAAAAGTTCAAAGGACTAAAAAGTTAATTTTTCTTACTAATTATTAATTCATTACTACCAACAATGAAAATTAATTAATGTATACTGAAAATAAAATACCAAACTTTACAAACATGTTTGTTGGAATATAGAAAAACAATTTTATAATCCTTTTTAACGTTAAAAATAATATGTACAATATTCGTCAGAGAATATGAAAAGAGATTAAAAGTTGTAAAGAGATTTAATTATAATCATGTCAAAAAAAGAATATAGTATTATTATTGGTTTAATGATAAAATAATGTTCGTAAATGAAACTGTTGAAATAAAGGGGGAGATGAAATTGTAACAAAGGGAAGAGAAAGTTTAGCGACCGAAAGTGAAATATCAGAAAGGCTTTATTCTATTTACGGGGTGAGTCTCGCAAATTACCAACTTGTTAAGCATCACAGGGAACATCAATTCATCAAGTACATGCCCTTAGGTAATTAAGCCACTGAAAATTTTTCATTATAGAAGCTTTTACTCTCCCTGTAATTTTAGTACTAGATTTTAGAGGAATAATTAAAAATTTTACCAGTTTTTATAATTTTAAATTCTATTTGATTTGTTTCATCAAATCGTAACTATTCTCTTTACAAAATTCAATCTGAAAATGTTGATATATGCTCTTTAACATGGTGAAGCAAAGTCGAAAGCTCAAAAAACGAGCATTACTTTTAAAAATGATTTTATTATACAGTCGACTCTCGATAATTCGAATTTTGATAATTCAAAGTCAGAAGACTGGCATTTGCCATTCTTATCCTTAACCAATGTAAAAAACTCTTCGAAATTAAAATTTTTGAATTCTCGATATTTTGAAATTTTGAATACGATGTTTTTGTTTATATTATTAAACGAATTGAAAAGTATTATCACAGTTTTAGATCATTACAATGAGTATTTAAATGTTGATAGAAATTTATTTACGTTCGGAAGTATAAGTTATTTAAAGAACACATAATATAAATAAAAACACATAAATAAAAAAATAAACATTCGATAATTCAAAATACTTGCAGTTTTCTATAATTTTATGATTTTCATTCGAAATTCGATAATTCGAAGTCATAAGTTATTCGTTTCAACTTCGAATTATCGAGAGTCGACTGTATTCGTTATTTTTTTCCATTGATTATTTTATCAAAAGACATTTATGAAAAACGAAAAAATTTTATTTGTATAAAATGTACATTCAAGGATATATCAAAGGCGAAAAATATGTATTTTTGTATATGATCATCTCCTCTATGCTCTTTTGTAAAGAATGCAAAAAATTTTAATAGAGAATATATGTTTTTGATTCTGTTTTTTTACTTTTTTTTTAGATTGTTTTACCAGTTACCAATCGCACCTATAATAAACTTTTATATATATACCTATATATTCAATATTCTCAATAGTAAATTTTGTTAAAAGGTACATTTGTTTTTATTCTATAGAGCGTAATCCATATTATCGTAATCACCTTGAAATTGAACAGATATCTGTTCTCTGTCAGTTCTCTCGCTTGTCGAATTTAGTTCGTCAGTAATTATTGGCAATTTTACTGAAATAATTGAAAACCAGTAGAATACGAAAGCAATGCTTCCAAATGTAAATAACATTTTTAGCATCTATTTAACCATTAATGACTTTTGGAGATGAACAACACCATTTAATCGCTTTACGCATGAGTTATTTTTTAAAAAATCGTTCAACACTGATTTCCAACATTGTGAAAAGTGCATTCACTAATTGAAATTACAAATTTAAAGAGAGTGTCACTGTTATCTATTAATTCTGTACGGGTAATCCCTTTTGGATAAAAGCGTGTATTGAAGTTGACTGGTATTGGAGTACCTGAAACAGGAGTATTAGCATTTTTAAAGGTTCAATTTTGTATATTTTTTAATTAAATTTGCTGATATTTCTCACTCGGGGGTTCTTGGGGTCGCTGATTATGAATCTGATCTTATTTCTTCAGATTCCAAAATGGCGCACTCAATATGGCGGACGAAAGTTTTAAAAATTAACGGATTTCTGTGTAAATTAGTATTAAGGGGTTTTTGGAGTCGCTGATTATGAACCTGAACTTAGTTTTTCAAATTTCAAAATGGTGGATTCAATATGGTGAACGAAAGTTTAAAAAATTAACGGATTTCGGTATAAATTGGTATCAAGGGGTTTTTGGGGTCGCTGATCAAGAATCTGAACTTAGTTTTTTAAAATTCAAAACGTCTAATTTGTTAAGCAACTTCAAACTTAATACATAAAATGTCTTATTCCTGTTCCATGACAATCTATAGAATTATTTCCTCCCAAAAAATAACCAACTGCTTCAGTAATTATCTTTGGTCTACATCAACCTGGATTCATCTTCCTGATACTTTTAAATGATTAGGAATCCCATCTAAAGATTAATGCTACCAATTAATCATTGTGCAACTAAATAAGAAGTAGACGTCTTAAAACAAAGTCAACGTTCTTCTAACATTATACAGTATCATTTTTCAATGCAAAAAAAATACAAATTCTCTACCCATCAAACCACCCTTACAGCCACGTTTGTCCCATCTTCCTACAATATTGAAAATGAATGAATAGAATGAAAGTAGTGGCATGATTTATGTACGAAGTAAGATAAATGAGAGCACAAGAACTTTCACGAAAAGGAATTCGTAAAACACTTTTGAATGAACTCGAAGAGCTCAATATAATCTTCTCGTGAACTCAATGATAGGAGCAAAGAATGAGTCATTACTTGGTAAAAATTTCTTTTTTTTCCTCTAAACAAAGGACTTCTTTTTCTTGTGCTGAGGATCAGAGACAAACAATTCGTTGCTCGGAAATGATGGGTTTTTTTGCCATGTAAAAAAGGGGTAAATTGGAGAAGAAAGAATTCAATCAAGAAACGAACCGTCACTGGAGTTGAAAGTTATCTATCTAAGTTTGGTTTCCAAAGGGTGGTAAGCGTGTGAACGGTCGGTTGCATGAACTCACGCAATCACCAAACGAGCTTGCACTCCATGGTACAAATGATTCTTCTAGATTTCTCAATTTTTACTCTCTTCTTAATCGTCTGACCCTTCGTCTTTAAACACTCATTAAAATCATATTAATTATATTGATTTCAAAATTTGCTGTATTTTTTCTCTTTAAGCTAATTCTTTGCAATAATTAATCATTCATCTTTTTAACTATAATATTGTATTAAAATTTTTTTCCAATTGTAGGACATTTTTTTAAATTCCAAGTACATTCTATTTCAACAAAAATTACATTTTCGAAAGAATGGATATTGCATATGAGAAATTAAATTGTCGGTTATTACTATTCAATCTTTTCCAAATAATCTCCAACGAAAAACAATTTTCATAGGAAGCTCTTTTCAATCATGTCAATTTGTGTAACGTTTTGTTTAAAAGGATGAAATCATTCAATGAAATAATTTTAAACTTTCATCGTTCAAAATGATAAAGATCTGCTAAAAACATTTTACTCCAAGAGAAACGTTTATGAAGTGATGACTATTAAGATAATGCTAAAAGTAACATTTTTGATTCCTGATTTTCAATGAAACTCAAATATATTATAGTTACAAAGTTCATACCACCAATAAGCGATAGAAATCGATCGATCATAAAGCTGTAAAATGAAAAGGAAAAATATGTTTGTAAAGATCTCGTCAATAAATGTGGATTGAGGTAATAACAGTAAATCGAAAATAAAAGAAAAAAGATGAAGACGTCATGAAAACTTCGAGTAATATCAACATGAAACTTATCTGTTAGGAGATGTTAAAAATGATGAGAAATCAGTTTACAGATATTAACCCAGAAATATCGGAGTTAAAATTAAAAAATCGTGATAAGGCAAATAATTCGTTAATTCTGCTTTTACGAATAAAGATAAATACGATAAAGATTTATTTATTTACATTTTTTTGCAAATATTGTCGAAAAATTTTCACTCATACATTCACTTATAAATAGAGTTTTTAAAGGTCCTTAATAATTAACTTCACTTGTTTTAAATAATCAAGTTATCACAGTACTTGCTCTAATTTAAAATTCAGCGAGTTCAACATTTATGGGCTAATTGCAACCCATTGAATTTCGTCTTACTTTACGCTCCCTCTATTTTTTCTTTTCTGTTTTTTTTTTTTTGAATAATTAATTTCGCATCGACACAATTCTGAATATATTTTTCTTCATGTAGAATTCTTTTCATAATTTATTTGCACTTGACGGCACTCTTTATTATAAAACGTAATAAAATAGAGTGAAATGTGAATTAAGCGTGAGATTGATAAGTCATATAACTTCCATGGTATTTAGAGTCTAAAAGTGCTCAGATTGCAAGATGATAAGAGATTGTAAAAATGTAAACATTGCGTGCAACGACAGCTTCTTATGGTCACGCACCTGTTGGTGAGAAATATTACACTTTAACATGTGAGCGTACAATTATATTATAAATTACTACTAATTTTTATATGCTTATTACTAAAAAGAAATTAACCTTCATCTATTGTTATATTTATTTTGAAAAAAGACACAGATCTTTTTTTTCAAAAATAAGTAATTCTAACAGAATTTACAAACTGGGGATAATTATTTGCATTTCGAATTGGTTTGAATAATTAATTATAAAAAATAAGTAAACAGTATTCGTTATATAGTTGGGGAAAGAAAACCTAGAGAAAGTATGATTTTCTGCATGAAAAGTTTCTATGAATAGACAAAGGTCGATTTACACAACGTATGTACTTAAACTTTACTCTGAATATCCAAATAAATTTCCCCGAAAGCGATTGAGGGCGACCTGCTTGTATTTGAACTACTTACATTCTCCACAACAAAGGATCAATTTTCCCATTGTGTGGAATTCAAAAATTAATTTCAAAAACAATTACTCGAGAACAACAAGCATTTGTTTCTATATTTTTCAATGTTTTTGGCTTCTTTTCATTTTTCAAAAATAATACCTACTATTCTTTTATTTCAAAAATTAAACAATGTTCCCTTTTTTCTGTTACAGGTGAGTTGAGTATTTTTGTATTACATTCGAATTTATACAGGTGAGTATTAGAACAACTTTTATTTTGTTTTAAAAGTTAATTTCATGATTACAAATTATATTGTTCATCAATTTGTTTTAATTATCGCGACACTTATTCAATCACTACAACACCTTTCTAATGTTTTCAAACATGGAACAATTATTTTCTAAGTACGTTTGAAAATCAAACTAAAAAGACAATTTTGTTATAATATAATTATCTACTTGAGGTTATACCACATTCTTACAAAGGAGGAAAATTTCTATCAAGTATTTGAGATTATTACCGCTTGTGAGAAGGGATTAAAGGAAATTTATAGTAATGAAATGTCTAATTTACATCATCTGCGAAAATGACAAACTGTAGTCACTAAGCTACTTAGTAACGTCGTTAAATTACCTCACTTCACAATTTAGCATTTCTGTATTCACTCCCTTTCATAACTCCTGAAAATAAAGTTATTGCTTTAAAACCTTAATCTTCACCGATAGCAATAATAAACATTGAAGAAATTGTTCAAATTTTTCTTATTAAGCTTCTTACGTATCTTTGAATAATATATTTAATTCTATCAAAATAACAACTTTGGATTAATATTGTCTAGAGATAGAATTCAAAAAAACTTTGAATAGTAATACCATATTTTATTTATATCATATGAATGCGAAATGTTGGTACATATTAGAGTTTGTTACATCCAACTTTTCTCACTAGAAGTTGTAGGTAGCCAGTTTGGATCTAGTTTCATGCGGTTTATTTGACCCCCGTTTAAGTATTCTCTCCTATTTAGATTTGCAATTAACTACCAAATGCCTAGTTTTCTACGAATTTTTAATACTTAATGTTCAAGAACAGTATTTTATAAATATTTTTATAAATACTATATGCCCTTACTAATAACTTTCTCATCCTTATATGAAAAGAGTTGATATTCAAATTAAGTAAAGGATGACATTAGTTAACAAAACTTGACTTGATTCGTTCTACAATTTATCTTTTGCGATTGCTATAGAATTACAAATGTCAAGATTTTTTTCCATGACAAAAATTTCCGGATTGATTTATCACTAAATGTATTATTAATATTAATTTATTTCAGCAATTCGCGAGCACAAAAAAAAGAAAGAAGTTTATAAAAACGAAATAGCTTTGTGCGAGTTGATGCACGTGACTATTGTCAATTATACATGTAGTCACGTAACCGCAAATTGTCGGTTTGCTGGTCAAATCATAGTTGTCACAGAAACGGGATTATATTCTCTGTATATGTTACTGAATAAACTGTGTATTACAATTTAAAAAAAATATTGTTTGACAATAATAGTTAAACTGGTAGTCAAAAAGTAAGTAAATAAACAATTTCGTAAGTATGGAATAAAAATCTTGAATTATTAAGTTAAATAGTTATAAAATTTTGATTTTATAGGTAAATATTTAAATAATGGGGGGAAGAAATATGAGAGCAATAAACTTCATGTAGGAATTCATAAAATTAAGAACGTGATATGCGTTTCAATTGGTTGAAGTATTTGCCGATAAGCATTTCATTACGAATATGAGATAATTATCCACAATTAGCTCCCTGTATTACCCCCTATTCTCTAACTCGTACCAAAAATACGGGTTATTCGATTAATATCTGTCTAATCAAGTTTGAATTTTGATTTGGTTGATTTGAATTTAATACTTTTTATTATTTTGACTTTTCACGAAATCATTGTTTTTTATTTATTCTATAAAGCTGGAGAGATAATTTAATAATTTGATAACATTATTCTTTTGTTTGTAGTTGAAAGAAGAAATCTGTAAATTCAGATACTTGATTAAATTTAAAGTTATGTAGGGACCCGCGTAAAAAATGTAACTTTGAAGGCTCAAAACTCGTCTGATACTTAGGATTGAACTTAGACATAAGGCTTAAGGCTTACTTAAGGCTAAATACTTGTTTCAAGCTAAAAATGAGTCTATGACATAAGATTGGCCTGAGAAATTTAATGCTTATTTTAGGTTCAAGGCACACTGATGGATCAAGACTCGATTCAAGCTAAAAAGTCGTTAATGCTTTGAAGCCTACCTAAATCTCAAAAAATGTTTTAGAACAATGTAAGGTCATAAACAAAATTAAACCTTTAGAGTAGCCTTCAGCGAGATTTACATCTTAGACCAATCTAAAATCTTGGACGAGCTTTCAGGATCAAACAGCTCTTTACCCTAAAGCGAGTCTTAAGCCTTTTTTTTTGCTTAGGGAATTTTGGGAAATCTGCCTACAGATACCTCGGATTCCGCACTCTAAGGTTTTGTGAGGTTGGTATATAATAAAACAAAAGGAAATATAAAATAAATAAATTAATTAATTAATAACATAATAAATTTAATAAACTGGCGACTACTGCCAGCTTGACCCACTAAAACCCGTAACCCTTCTTTTGGAGTCCTTTACCCTCCCTCGGAATTGTCGTAAGACTTTAGCCTTCGAGGGTAGCGCTCCAACTCTGTCGCTGATGCGACCTTATTCTTTCTCTGCGGTTCTCCTGCGTCAATAGTTAAAAAATTAAAAACTATTCAAATCTCTAAGCGGAATTTACAGCACAACATAAAAAAACAAATTTTTAAAAGTGTAAAAAGGCAAAAGATATAATAGTAAACTGGTATAAAAAAAACAGAAACATATAAAGTAAACAAATATATAAAGTTAAAAGATAAATTGCATAAGGACAAATAAAAAACCACAAAATAAATTCAAATTGTAAAAGGACAAATAAATCACAGAATAAATTCGCATAACATGACCATATGCTAAGCATTTTTGGCACCTTGACACTTCTAAATGATCGCGGATTAGGGCGTTAATCCATCCAATGCGAACTTTGCCTAGCTTTAGTAGAGCATTGCTTTCTACTTCGGGTAGGCGGGTTATTGACACCTTTGTCCCACCAAATCGTGAAAGAAGTCGACGTGATATGTCTAGATCCGGTTTCTCCACTTTTTCCCTCAAAGCTGAAACCACTTTCTTTTCCGTAGTGGATTCATCGAGTTCCCTTACTTCAAGAGACCTCTTATTTACTAGGGCTATCACGTCGGCTCTGTCATGCAGAGCCAACGTAACAGCTCCTGCAAATTTAGATGTCTGTTCATCTTTTTTGACGACCACGAGAATCTCCTTCTTGAGGGTTCTCCTAATCTATATTACCACGGTACCGAAGTCTTCTGGTTTGACAGATGCTTTTAAAAAAGGCACAATTTCGTCAATGGACTCTGGGGTCCTGACCGAAATTTTTACTGCTTCCGTCACCTGAACTTTACAGACTGGCCCTGGAGATCATTTTTCTTTCTTTCTTTAGAAGCCTTCTTCCTTTTTGCCTCCCGTTTTTTATTTTCGACGGGTTTAAAGTCTTCGCTATCGGGCGCAATGCTTTCCAGAAGAGTCTCGGCATAAGTTGGTTCACCGACTTTCTAAGGAGCCGACTTTCCGTCTTTTGACGATGCGTCTGTTTCCTTCACCTTGCTGCGCTTGGCCTTTTTTCCTGTCGGATTATCCGGCAGAGGGTTCGTTTCCAGTCCGCGTTTTCTACCGTCCTTCGCACTACTTAGAATTGCGGTATCGCTCTTCGACTTCAGAGGCGTATCAGTACTTGGAGTATGAGGCTTATGATTTTTAAATGGCTCGGGGATAAAACGCAGGTTACTGCGAATCACCTCGTGCGCCTTCCCCAATGCCACCACACCATCCTGAACATCCTTACTGATGTTCCTATGCTTTCAGTATTTTAAGAATCAAGTCGACTTGCTCAACAACATTCCTTTTGAAGCTGCTAAGTTCCCTATCCGCACAATTTTTGTTTTGGCCAGAATAGTATACTAGAAAGATGCACTTTTTTCTAATCAGGCAAAGTTACCAAACTTTTTTCAAATGCCGATTTACATTTAAAATAAAATTATAATTTAAACAAAAATAAGAATAATAACACTGTGTTACAAAAAATGAAAAAATAAAATTACTTTGAATCGGACCTACTACAACTTGCTCATCTTGAAAAACTGAAGAAAATGATATATAATAAATTCCTAAAACACCCCCAAAATTTCATTTTAGAGCAAAAAACCAATTTTTTGCAGTTCGATTTTTTGGTCCGATTTCAACGATTTTTATATCATTTTAAAGCTGAATAACAGGACTTTCCAATCATTATCGGTTTTTTTGTTATAGTTAAAAATGAATTCAAAAAATTAAGATTCTGAAGAAGATTCTGTTTATCATTTTAATACATTTTTGTCTTACTTTTCTGTCAAAAATCTGTAAATACGTTAATTAAAATCATTAAAACGATTAAAAGCTCAACCGGTGCACAACGTAACCTCAAAAAATGAACATAAATTAATATTTATAAGTTTTTCAAATTAGTTGTAAAACTATTTTCTCGTTTCTCTTGAAATAACTTGAAAAGCATATTAGATATTGAATTGTTATCTATTTAACCTTAAAAATACACTACCGTCGGGAATTATCGGTACGGCTGCACGCGCAGGGCCCAAAAACATAACAATCTTCAAATCACGATTTCTTTGTAAATACAAATGTCAGAAAATTAACAAATATACCATTCGAAAGATTATTAAATTCTACGATTAATTATTATATTAAAAGAGGTTTTTCAATGAAATTGTGTATTTATTGTATATTAAAGAAAAGGTACAGGTAGATACAAACAGTAGTGCACACAGCAACCAACAGAACTTAGAGACAATGAGAAAGAAAACGACGCTGCGCACTAGCGACTGAGCGGCAGGGCCGTCACAATAAAAGGCATATCAATCAGGAGCGTACAAATGCACAAATTACTTTAATACTCCCACTAATTTTGTACTTATTTCTAACATAAAAACAAAATATAATTTTTATCTTTTTTTAAAAACTTAGTAATTTAGATGCATTCCGAGTAACAAACGAATTTTTTGATAAACCACTTTTGGTAATGCTTTGGTAAAAATGTCTGCTAATTGTTCTGATGTGGGAATATACTGAACATTAATATCACCACATTCATATTTTTCTCTTATAAAATGATAGGCAACGTCGATATGTTTCGTACGTTTATGAAACACTGGATTTTTTATTAGCTTAATGGCACTTTGATTATCGATATACAAAATTGTTGCACCATTCTGCACTTCACCAATTTCTGAAAATAAAAGTCTTAACCACACGATTTCCTTCGACGCACTTGACGCAGCTACGTATTCTGCCTCAGTGGTAGACAGAGAAACAGATCTCTGACGTTGACTGCTCCACGTTATTGGACCACTGCAGATTTTGAAGACGTAACCAGTAGTAGATCGTCTAGTGTCTTGATCACCAGCGTAATCAGCATCCGAGTACCCAATTAAGTCGTCGCCACTAGAAATTTCGTATTTAATTCCAAATCCACGAGTTTCCTTTAAATATTTGAATACGCGCTTTACTGCATTCCAATGATTAAGGTTATATTTGTTTTGAAATCTGCTCAGAAGATTGACAGAAAACATAATGTCCGGTCGAGTAGTGAGAGCGGCAAACATTAATGATCCAATGGCCTCGCGATAAGGTATCTTTTCCATAAGATCCGCCGCTTCGTCAGTAATCGATAATTGCACGTGTGGATCAGCTGGAATGCTGATTGGTTTGGAGTCTTGTAAATTAAATGTTTTTAAAAGTCGATCGATGTAACTCGTTGCATGAATAAAAATAGAACCATCTTTTTCTTGTCTTTCGATTTCTATTCCGAGATAAAAACCAGGTTGACAGGTTGTCACTTCAAACTTTTGTTCCAACTGTTTGACCACTTCATACAGAACTTTTTCATCTTGTCCTAAAATAAGACCATCATCAACGTAAAACACGAGAATAACTTTAAATCCCTGGCACTCACAAACATAAACACACTTGTCAGCTTTACATTGTTTAAATCCGAACTCTTGCAGAAAATTGTGAAACTTTCGGTTCCAACAGCGAGGCGCTTGTTTTAAGCCATACAAGGACCTTTTTAATTTACAAACTAAGTTTCTTGAATTTGAGACTCCGTCCGGGACATCCATGAAAACTTCTTCCAGCAGTTCACCATGGAGAAAAGCAGTTTTTATATCAAATTGGATTATTTTCATTTTTCTTTTAACAGCCACAGCCAAAAGAACACGGATCGTATCAAATCTTGTAGTTGGAGCATAAGTCTCGTTGTAGTCTTCTCCTTCCACTTGCGAATATCCTTTCGCAACTATTCTTGCCTTGTAGCGTTCGATTGATCCATCAGGTTTCCTTTTGACTTTAAATAACCATCGACTTCCAATACTCTTCTTGTCAGGTGGTAGATTGACTAACTCCCACGTATTATTTTTATTGAGAGCATTTAGTTCCTCATCTATAGCTAATTTCCAGTTTTTGACATCAGGACTGGACATCGCTTCCTGGAAAGTTTGTGGTACATCAAAATCAACGAGATTTACCTCGTAACGTTTGGGAGGGCGTAGAGAATGACGTGGACGCAAAACTCTGTTGTTAACATTTTCGATAGGAATATCTTCTATCGACAACTCTTTTTCGTCGTCGAGTTCTTGAAGGTCGTTTTCTTCTATTCGAGGGTCAGGAATTTGCTCCGACAAGGCGTTGTTGTCTTCAAGAGAAATCGAAGCCGTATTTTTTCTCGGAAGTTCCAATTCAGAATTCTCATTAAAAACCACATGTCGAGAGATTGTGATTTTTCTTGAGTTTAGATCAAATAACCGATAGTTCGTCGAATTATTTTCATACCCCACAAGAATAACCTTTTTTCCTTTTGGCTCAAGCTTAGTATGCTTTTGTTTTGGCGTGAGTACAAAAGCTTCACTTCCGAACACTTTAACATGACTTAATGTGGGTTTCCGTTTATTCCATATCTCATACGGCGTAGAATTTGGAGTTTGAGTTGTCGGTGTCCTGTTTAACAAATAAACTGCGGTGTTCGTCGCTTCTGCCCATAGGTACTTCGGCAGATCCTTTGTGTAGAGCATAGAGCGAGCTGACTCCACTACTGTTCTATTTTCTCTCTCCAATCTGGCATTTTGCTCAGGTGTATAGGGAGCGGTTTTCTCATGTTCAACACCTTGTGAGGTTAGATATTCACGAAACTCACTATTACAAAATTCCGTCCCATTATCTGAGCGCAATGTTTTCATTGCGAATCCGAATTTGTTTTTACACTTGTTGAAATATTCTTTGAAGCACTCGAGACTGTCTGATTTGTGTTTGATAAACTTCACTGACAGGTAAGAAGATGCGTCATCTTTAAACAAAATGTAGTATTTTGCACCACCTACCGAATCAACCGACATAGGACCACATAAGTCTACATAAGTATATTCACCGGGGACTGTATTTCTACGATTATTTCTGGCAAAATGCAACTTATGCTGTTTACCATACTGACAACCTTCACAGAAGAATTTATTTTTCTCACTTATGTCAACACCTTCAACAAGATTTTTACTTGTCATCTCACACAAAGAATTCACGTTGATGTGTCCTAGACGCTCATGCCACAATTTTAAATCAGCCCGAGAAACTACGTTCACTTCAGCATTTAAAATCGTAAGAAACAACATCGAGTAGAGATTACTGGAGTCACGAACCGCGCACGCCACTATTTTGTCTTTATCATACACTTTAGCAGACGACTTTTCTTTCACAACTTTCAGTCCCTTTGAGGTTAGAACTCCCTCAGAGAGCAAATTTCTTTTAAGCATTGGAATATACAAAACGTTTGTAATTGTCGAATCGTACCACACATCATTAATTAGTTTCTTTATTTTCACAGTACCAATACCTTCAATTGGTAATCCTTGCTGATTTGCAAGAGAAACTTTGCATTCTTCTGTCATTTCTTGAAAAGTCGAGAAAAATTCTCTGCGATATGTCATATGAGCAGATGCTCCACTATCCATTAACCAGTAATCGTCACTTGAAACTGGTAAAGCACATACAGTTTCTTGAATCCCTACACTAAACGCAGATTGATTATCTTCCTTCGATTTTTGATTATTATTTTTCACTGGATTCGAACAATTTCGCGCAAAATGTCCTTTTTCCCGACACCTGTAACAAATCACTTTTGGAAAATCCGGTTTATTTTTATTTTTCTTTTTAAAATTCTTCGTAGTATTTTGATATACACTCTTTTGACTTGAAGATGCCAAGAACGCCGTTTCTTGTTCTTCAAATGAGGTTAGGCTAGCTTCCTCGTCAAGAAGTCTCTTTGTCAGATTTGGGAGTGTCTGTCTCGCCTCTTCCATAGAGAGCCATGCTTGTCGAAAATTCCTAAACTTCGTCGGTAATGTACCAAGAATTTTTGTGACTATCGCGACATCACTCATCACTTCTCCAGCCTCTTTTATCTGTCGAGCTAAATTTTCAACCCTAGCTACGTATTGCGCAACTGATTCATTTGGAATCATTTTCACTTGATGGAACCGTTCCAATATCATCATTTTATTAAATTCCGATTTTTGATTATACACTGAGTCTAACTTATCGAGAATTTCCTTAGATGACAAACAACTTTCTATAAGTGTAATTTAGGAGACTTCCATTGCCGTCGTCAATGTGAACATTGCCACGGCATCGCTTTTAGACCATTGTGCACGCTCAGCTGCATTACCTTCTGCTTCCGCAGGAAGTGTCTCATCTCCAGACGTAATGCTGAATACACCCTTCGCCTTTAACGCGCACACCATTTGAAATCGACACTGTTGGTAATTTTTCCCGTCAAATTTACTGACCGACCCCGCGTCGATTCTGATGTCCGCCATTTTTCTTTACATACACGCCACGCCGATATACAAGTTACGAAAACTTTTTAATCGCGTTACAATTTCAATGTTCCAGATCAGTCTACACACAGTAGGGCATTATCTGGGCCCATAACCTATTATATTAAAAGAGGTTTTTCAATGAAATTGTGTATTTATTGTATATTAAAGAAAAGGTACAGGTAGATACAAACAGTAGTGCACACAGCAACCAACAGAACTTAGAGACAATGAGAAAGAAAACGACGCTGCGCACTAGCGACTGAGCGGCAGGGCCGTCACAATAAAAGGCATATCAATCAGGAGCGTACAAATGCACAAATTACTTTAATATTAATGATATGCAACTGAAAATTTTAATAATTTATACAAAGCTTGCAGCAATCTACAAATTTGACAAAAAAAATTTTTAAATAAAATTTTTTTAGAAATTATTTCAACCCCTGCACATTTTTTAAAAATTGTAGGAAAATTTTGAAACTTATATAGGTGTAATCATTCAAATCTCATCTTTAATTTAAGACCAAAAGTGTTAAAAAATCTTATTCGGTTCGTGAGATATCATTATATACGTCCGAGCATGTTTTTTGACAAATGCATTGAATTAGTCGATTTTGAACGGTTTTTGTTTGAAAATGCTCTGCCGTTTATAATGATATCTCTCGAACCGAATAAGATTTTTTAACTCTTTTGGTCTTAAATTAAAGATGAGACTTGAATGATCACACCTATATAAGTTTCAAATTTTTTCTACAATTTTTAAAACATGTACAGGGGTTGAAATAATTTCCAAAAAAATTTTATTTTAAAAATTTTTTTGTCAAATTTGTAGATTGCTGCAAGCTTTGTATAAATTATTAAAATTTTCAGTTACATATCATTAATCGTAGAATTTAATAATCTTTCGAATAGTATATTTGTTAATTTTCTGACATATGTATTTACAAAGAAATCGTGATTTGAAGATTGGTATGTTTTTGGGCCCTGCGCGTGCAGCCGTACCGATAATTCCTGACGGTAGTGTATTTATTTCAAGTTTTTTAAAAATATCATCCAAAACTATTAAAAAAGCTCGTATTGAAATGAAGTTTTAAAGTTATTTATAAGTGTTTAAACGATCATTTTATAATTATATTAGTATATTATTATAAAATATATATTAAAAAAGAAAAAAATGTTATTTACTATCTGCGTAATATACAATTTAAAGAAAGATTGTTAATTTTTAGTTAATTCAGATTTTAGCAAAATTTTAGTGCTTTATTTTACATTTTTTGTATAATTTATCTACAAAAAAAATTTTAATAGGTCATTCTTTTTTTAAATTACTCTCAAATATATGCACAAAAGATTTCATGAAGCAGAAACGATTAAAAAAATGTTTATGCAACATTATAGGAAAACAAAGTTCGATGCACAAAATAGCCCCATCCCGGGAGTTATTGTGTGCACGACTTTCAATGACTATAACTAAGACAAAAAAATTTTTTTCTTTGACAAATTTATAGAAAACCTTCAGAAGGATGTCCACAACATATATCAAAAGTTGATTTTCTTTATTCTCTTAATTCTGAATTTAAATAAATCTTTAAATAAAAAAAGCTATTTGGTGCACAAAATAGCCCCGGTTGACGGTACTTCAAATAAAATTTGAAGCAAAAAATTAGTACTAAATTTGAAAAATTATTTAAAAAATTACTATTTTTGATCTTTTTCTTAATTTTTTGAATTCATTTTTAACTATAACAAAAAATACCGATAATGATTGGAAAGTCCTGTTATTCAGCTTTAAAATGATATAAAAATCGTTGAAAAAATGAAATTTTGGGGGTGTTTCAGGAATTTATTATATATAATTTTCTTCAGTTTTTCAAGACGAATAAGTTGTAGTAGGTCCCATACAAAGTAATTTTTCACTGTTGCACAGTGTAATTTGTTTAAAAATTGTTTAAATAATAATTGTAGGGGAGACTGGGGCGAAAAGTTAAATTTTGCATAAATGATTTTTTTTTGGCAATATAAGCCGCTTAGATGCAAATATTTATATATCAATATTGTAGGGCAACTTGTCCTCTACAACTTTCAATAAAAAAGTTCCTGATATTTTCGCAAAAAATACATGTTTTGTCCTTTTTTGAAAATTTTGTTTTTTTTTAACTTTTCGCCCCATGCTGGGGCGAAAAGTTAAATTCTATTTTTAGCCTACTAAAACTATTTTCTGATAGGTGATAAATAGTAGATAAGTTAAAGTATACGTAAACAAGTAAGTTAGTAAATAAAAGATCTTTGTTTATTTGACAAAAGCTTTAGAATAGTTGTAAAGTTAAAAAATTGAAATTTCAAAAAAAAAAATTTGGTTTATTTCACGTGAACCGGCTTATTTTTTGACAGTGTACTTGCCAAATGTCAAATAAATAATGTTTAAACAAATAAACCCAAAAAAAACGAAAAATAAAAAAAAAATTTTTAACAACATGTAAAAATACATTTAACTTTTCGCCCCACCCATTATTTAACTTTTCGCCCCAGGGTGCGTTTTTGGCTTTAACAACAAATATAAAAAATCTGACTAAAGATGTTTAGAAAAGACATGTAGGTATCTCTTCAGGGGACCCAAATAATGAAGTAAAAAAATCGCGGTGAGAAAAAATGCAAAAAATATACTTAAAAGTTGATATTTTCTTTTTCGAAAAAATTTTCAAAAGTAGGTTGAAAAAAAACTTTTAATATTGACACCACAAAAATAAACAGAATTGCACACAACTCCGGACATTTATTTAGGGTGATAATACCCTTCTATAATTAAAATTGCAATGCTCTAACTATTTTCGTTCGAAAGATAATGAATTTTAACGGTTTTGGTAGTTTAACTTTTTGCCCCAGTCTCCCCTACTTTTAATTTTAATCTGGGTAGGTCCATGCCAAACAAATTAAAGTTGTACCCTAGTTCTTCGATTTCTATGAAACTTTGAGAAATTGTAACAGAACACATGCAAATGAAAAGTGTGAAAACGATTTAATAATTATGAATTGAGGGGGTAATTACTGGTTAAAATAGTGTACACTCTAATACACTAAATTTCCCTGCTATTACGCGTATTATCTAGTATTATAGGGTATTACAGAACTATTACAGGGTATTACTGATTATTACAGAATATTACTTCTATATTATGTGGTATTACACTGACGTAATAATGCTCTATTACACTCTATTACGTGACTATTACGGGAGGAGCGTACACGCTACTACACAAGTAAATACCCCCTCGATATTAATACGATTATAAATATTAAATAAAAAACAAATTGCCTATATTGAAATTGAAAGATTTTGAAATTTAAATACTTTAGGAGACATTAAAAACAAAAACACTTTATTGAATTTACAAAATTAAGTGAAATTAAATTTTGGAAAGCAAAATAACACAATTAATATTAAATTTAATTGTTGTTAACAAACAATTTTTAAACAATTTTTTAACCAAGTTTGCTTTTTTTGGGAAATTTTTTTTCTTTCTGGAATCAGAAGTTTATTAGTATAGCTTTGGAATAAAAGCTTAAAAAACATAGTTCTTTAAAACAATTATTGTTATAAACATTTCTTAGAACAAAAATTTAATAAATTTTATGAAATAATGATATCACAAACCTACTAACGATAGGATAAGTGTGTTAGTTGTGCTGCGGTTGCTTTGGTTATTGTTTCAAATTATTATTATTATTAAATAATTATTGTTATAAAACTTTTTAATTAACACAAAGTTAATAAATTTTCTTAAATTTATATGACAAATCAAATAATTATATTATTATTTACTTCAGTTAAAACTCATCTGTTTAAAATAATTGTTTATGAGAACTCATTTGATTAGTGATTAAAGTTATTTATAACTTTAGGGGAGACTGGGGCGAAAGGTTAAACTGTAAAAACAGTTAAAATTCATTATCTTTCGAACGGAAATAGTTAGAGCATTGCAATTTTAATTATAGAAGGGTGTTATCACTCTAAATAAATGTCCGGAGTTATGTGACATTATGTTCATTTTTGTGGTGTCCATATTTAAATTTGTTTTTCACCCTACATTTGAAAATTTTTTCGTAAAAGAAAATATCAAGTTCTAAGTATATTTTTTGCATTTATTCTCACCGCGATTTTTTTAGTTCATTTTATTTGGGTCCCTTGAAGAGATACCTAAAGGTATTTGCTAAATATCTTTAGTCAGATTTTTTATATTTGTTGTTAAAGCCAAAAACGCACCCTGGGGCGAAATGTTTTACAATTTTTATAATAAACAAATCTATGTGGAGTTTTTGATTTTTCAATGAATTTCAAACATTTACTTGGCCATTGGGATAATAACCAAACTTTTTACTCAAGATTTTTGACAATTTGTAACAAGAATCGTTTCAACTTTTTCGGTATTTACTTTACTAAACAATTAACAACAAAAAAAAGGAATTAATTACTTTCCGGAATTTAGGACAACCCTCCACAAATTCTGCGCTAGATCTTAATTATCGAAGAGAGGTTTCTTCAAAGTAAGTGAAACGAAATAGTGGCATTCCTTTAATTCCTTCATCACTTGTCTAAATAGGGTGCCAGGAATATCTTGAGATTACTTTCCGCTAGAGAATCAACTGTGATCTTGAAGTGATCCGCTATTGAAGTTAAACGTCAGAATCTTGTTAAAGGAGCCAATCCACAATTTATAATGAAGGGAAACTGCAAATTCCTAACTCAATGCGAGTCATATTACCAACGTCTTAACGTATCAGGTTCTCGACATCGGAAACTTCAAAGAAATGAAACAGGGATGCCTAACTCAGTCAAAATATTTTTTTCTGATAACCTTTGCTAAAAATGGTCGTAATTTCCTGGTGAAGAGGAAACGGATCCAATGGTTGAGAGCGTTTCCACATACTGGGCATGAAATTAAATCTGTAATATTAGCCAGTGACTGGAAATGGTGACTTGAAAAAATATCATAAAATAAATTCAGAAATATTGATTCGTGACATAGGATTTGTTTACGACCGAATTAATATATTTAAATATTCGTCAAATCCCGTCCAAGAAATAAGAAGATTTCAAATAATAAAGTATAATTGATAAATTACATTTGTGTATGTTGAAAGAAAAAAAAATGGTGACAATTTGGATTATACTAAGAGGCTTATTTTTCTTGTCCGAAAGTGAAAAGTGTAAAATTCTATGTTGATAAGAAGGAGCTTTTAATCAATGAATAGAGAATATCTGTTGAAAGCAGAAAAATGCTGATTTGACGGTAAAAATTCTCGTAAGGAAAGTGCTTTCACGCGTTTTTTGTGCGATAAGAAATGAGCCGAGGGTCGCGGCAGTTAAAAGCAAGATTGGCTTGCACGGCAGAGAGAAACTCAAAGTCGGAAGCTCGTTATGTGTAGCACGCAAACACACGACTCAAAATTATCTTCGTAATTAACTGCACTTCTTAACATAACGCATGGCGTGCCAACAGTGGCTAGACGTGGTACAATACGTATTTGTTGAAATCTACAAAACTGTTCAAAATAGAAAGGGTTTTTGTCCAAGTCGAAATTCATCTCAGGTACAAATTAGAATTTAAATTTTTTCTCTCCATTAATTAGCGTCGTTACTTTTAAAATTCCAGCAGTCACCAATTGAAGGGCTGGCAGCAATAAGGGGACGAACGTGTGGTTGAAAGGGATAATACCAGTCAGGTAGCAGTGAGCGGTTCAAGGCTTGTCACCTACCTGACTGGTAGTATCCCTTCCAAGTCTCGCGTTCGTCCCCTTATTGCAGCCAGCCCTTCAATTTTAAGTAATTTTAACTTAATATAAACTTTTGTTATTAATAATTTTTTCATCTTATTTTAATAACTAATGTACTCATGTTGAAAATTTGAATAAAGTGTATGTTTTTAAAAGTGCATTTTGTACAGCGAAAGAGGAGAGATAAAAATAAAAATCACGTTGCAATAAATTATTGCTCTCTAAATCCAAAGTTCCCGACTTTTGCCGAGAATAAGAGTGCAGTTTACAGAGAAAAGCTCCTCTCCAGAAACTTGCTTGCATTTACGCAGTATCCACTTCTCAAATGCTGGGAAACTTCTTCATCCCAGTCTTAGACTTTTCTTGACTACTGTTATTAATGTTCAGTATTCTCTTTTGCCTCAGTCACTAAAGTACAAAAGTATTACAAGTCTTAATCAGACTTAATATTGGAAACCAACAAGTAACCATTTTGCATAATCACAATAGTTGAAAATTATAATTAAATATTCTTTATAAAAGAGTGCTCTGGATAGAATAAAGGAAAATGTAAATTGATTTTATATTTCAACTTCTATCTTTAACTCAAAAGATTTTAATTAATGCGTTACCCAGTTGACTTTAGTCTCTGTCAAAGATTTGAGCTTACATTTTTAATTTCGAAAAAACTTTTTAAATTAAAACTGCCAACAAGTGTACATAAAGGAAAATATTGGCTTTTAATCTTCGCTAAATATGAAAATTTTACATCACAAAAGGAAAAATTAAAAAAAGGTAATAAACTTTAGATTGTAATATTGTACGAAGTAAATAGTAAGTTTTGTATAACTAGATCCATAAAATGAAAACGATTAAGCGGATACATATTAAAAGTAAATCAAGTTCATGCAAGTATTAGTGCCGTTCATAGAACGAATAAAGGGTAAATAATTCAATGTGTATAGCCGTCCGCCAGTCTGACGCCTCTGACAGTAGATACATAACATCACATTCAAGCACAACCACCAGTTACTCCAATGATATGTACGTATCCCAAATACTTTCGCATATACTGAGAATAATTGTTTTCCATTAACATGCTATTATACGAATTGGGACACAGGATTTTACAAGAGTTTTCGAAACAGCTGCCAAATATTTTATTTCCGTTAAATTGAAATTCGACATTATAATTGAAATTTGTTCATTTCACATTTCATACAGTATTCAAGGGAGATTCTTATTGAAAATGTCATAAGCCGTACAGAAAATAATTTACCAGAAATAAAATAAACTTTACAAAATTTTAATTACAGACTTCTGTTGATAAATATGAGCCACAAGATTTCTAATAAATAATTATGTTTATAGCAGAAGAAGAGATTTACGTTATTTTATATTGTTTGGAATTTAAAAGCACAAAGTATATTAAACTATATCGATTAAACAAACATTTCGAACTGTTTGTATTTCAAAAAAATGTTTGGGAGTAAATTTATTTTACAAATCAATATTATGAGATAAGTTTGAACTTCACTTTGCAGAATCGGTTTGTTTCGAACGGATTCAATTTAAACATCAGAAAAAGAAATAAATAAACAAACGACTCCCACTTTGTAATTAAATTATTCTTTTGATCTTACTTAAAACTTTGTAATTAAATTCATTTAGATTTCAAAATAAAATATATGGTAAGGGGCGGGAGTTAGCGACATGAGAAAATAAGCATTTTCAATATTTGTTTTAAATAGTAGGTTAATTTTTTTCTTGTAAAGAATTAGACAATTCTTTGACAAACAATTTCTTTTTTAGACTTCCTCAAGGACTGTTAAAAAGACTCCGCAATCTCCAGTACCGGCAATATGGTTGATATTTACCTTATCGCTGTATTTCTCTGTACATAGTATTGTCTCAGAAAAAAACTGAACATATCCCAAATTATATATTTAAAGAAGAAAGAGGAACTGTGATTTTAAATTAGTAATTAACCTTCCTACGGTTTGTCCCGAGTTAACTCGTGGTAAATTGACTGTGCCAAAACGGTTAACCCCGAGTATACTCGGAGTAACTAAATATTTTATAACTCGTCAACAATACATCGGAATTAGGTACATGATCTAAATAAGTAGAAATTGAAGCTAATACTCTAAGCTTTTCAAAATATTGGTTTGCAATGATTTTTAACTTCGGTTTCAAGCTCGTAATATTAAAAGAAAAAATTATTAAAAATTCTACAAGAACATATCCATACATTTTTGAGGTCGCTCTTTCGAATGACATGTTCAAAATTTCCAAAAAGTGACGTTAAACCCTTATTTTTTCAAAAATACTCAAAAAATACACGATTTTGTAAAGCAATTTTTTTTCAAATCCAATTTTAGTTGTCATATCGATTTCTCCAAGTCATCTAAGGTATAAAAAACATGTTCCCGATAGTTTAAGTTTGAAAATATGCTTTGCGTTTTAAGATTTTTGGTATTTTTTGATTCTAAATGGCGCCTGAAAATAAACAATTTTCCAAAATTTAACACAGCATGTTGAGATAAAAAATTTTATATGCATGGTAAATTGAACCATTTTGGTACCGATTTCTGCAATTTAATTAAACCGTAGAAGGTTTAACAATTTATTTAAATCCTTATACAATGGAGAGAGCAAACAGATCCAGATGTGTATTTGGAACACTAGAATAAATTAAAATTCGTAAGGAAAACAGCTGCGAATATGAGGTTGTTTACGTGTGATTTCGATATTTAACTTAATTTTAACCTGGGATCCTTAACCAAGGAAATCACCCTGGTAAAAATTTCGGACTAATTCCGGATTAAATACGGATAGAATATTACGGATTAGTCCGAAAATTGTACGAAAAAGGTCCAAAAATGATCCGCGTTAGTCTGATATTAATCGAAACAAAAACCTGAATCCGAAAACACTCCGATGTAATCCTGAATGTCTACAAATTCAGAACGTAATTAGTCCGCAACAATCCGAATTTATGACAGGTGAAGAATTCTTCTAAAATAAGTACGGAATTATCAGAAATCAATATGTAAAGAATACTAAATCAGTCCGCAATAATCCGAATTTCATATAGTTAAAAAAACTTAATCCGTAAAATGTCCGAAGCAATCCGAACTCTGTAAGCAAGAAATCCGATATTAGTCCGCAACAATTTGAAATTAAGTGTTGCAAAATCCTATTCCGAAACAAGTACGAAAACTGTATGCAACGAATTTGGAAATTGTCTGCAACGATTGAGATTTAATCCAATTGAAAGACATAATCCGAAACAATCCGAAATCTATTTACTAAGTATCCGAAAATTGTCTGAAATAATCCGGATTTAATTCATTTAAAAGGCATAATCCGAAACAAATACTAAACAATCCGAAATATGTATGCAAAGAATCCGGTAATAGTCAGCGGCAATCCGAATAATATCCGATCAAAACACCCCAGTCCGAAAAGAAGTCTTATCATAATATGGAATTTGTAAATATATATATACAATCCACAGACAGTCCAAAACAATCCTTATTCAATCTAATTCAAAGGCTTAATCCGGAATGATTTTGGTCAGATAAATTCAAACTATAATTATAATTTCGTATATGACAAACACCTGACTATAACTTCAGACTAGATCGTACTAATTCCGGATTCACTGGTTATACACAAACCTATTGAGTTTGGATTTATCCGAACTAATTCTGAGTGACGAAAATCTGACAATGAGCAGACTGTTTCGGATTAGCTGCGGATTCACTGGTTAAACCAATCGGATTACTTCTGCATTTACTAGTTGCATATAATCTGACTAACTTCGGACTAAATAAGACTAATTACGGATTCAATAGTTATAAAAAACGGTTTTGATTTTAAACTTAATTCAGGGTGAAAAACTCCACAATAAATCGTACTGTTGCGGACAAATTCCGGATTAGTCCGAAATCGGTCCGACTTTTTATTCAGGGTATTTACTTATGGTAAATAAAATATTTATTTTTGCAGTCAATTTGATTTTACACTAGTATTATTAGTTATCTTTTTTAATATTATAAATAACACTGATGCGTTAGTTTTTTGTCATTTCTTTTCGTGGCACTTGATAAATTCTATTATGAATTTGAACTCCCAAGCGTTAGAAATTTTAAGTTAATGTAAATAAAATTGCGATAGGTAAATCGAAAAATATGTTGAATGTACCATAAAGTAATAATAATTAATTTGTGTAACTTGTATAATTATTTTTTTATTAACATTCACTAAATTGTGCGGACTAAATTTTGACTGTTTCGGACTAATTCCAGATTCACTAGTTAAAATTAACTGATTAATGTCGGACTTCATCGGACCAACTCCGGATTTACTAGTTGTTCACAAACCGTATAGAGTTCGGATTTATTCGGATTAATTTCGGGTGACAAAAACCTGACCATAAACCGCACTGTTTCGGACAAATTTCGGATTAGTCCGAAATCTGTCCGGTTTTTTAACCAGGGCAGTTTTCGCCGACTAGTAAAGTGAAAAGAACCAGATAAAGGTGAAGGTTTTCCTCAGTCAAAACAACAACCACATCTTAGCGATGATTGACGACATTTAGACACGATAGCGGTTGTAGGACTGACATAAAGAACACAAGGAGTAGATTCAGTGGAAATTTCTATACTTGTTAACTTGGTAGCGGTTTCTGTACAATTGATGACAGTACACAACTAGTTGGCTTGAAGACGTTTTCTGGACTAACAAGAAGAAGACAGGTAGTTGAGTCGGTGGCGACTTCTGGACTGACGAATTCGGCAAAGGTAGCACCTTTTATAGGTTTATTTTGCATTTATGACTACGTCATACCACCCACTTTTATTGTTTTTGGGGTCAGATTGTTACTATTGATTTAATTTTCAACTCCTGTATCAGACAGGTGGGGACCCAATAGAAGGGTGAAAAAATACAGATGACCATATTTGATATCTGTTATCCAGGTGAAGACTTTGAATCAATATTGCTTTGATTTAAAAAAAAATAAGGATTCCGTTTTTAACTTTAAAAAAATATTATTTTATAAATATAAAATACGTCGCAATAACGTGACAATAGAATGCAGCTTGTGCTCTTCTTACAGTCGGAGAACTTGTGACCGAATGACTATTACCCTTCTTTTGATTGGGCAACAACTAAAAACAATTTCTATGTGACCAATTTTTTCAGTCTGCCCTCTTCTTCTGGGTTGGTGACTACAACCGCCAGCTTCGAAGGTAGGGTTTGTCGACTGCACCTTTGTTAAGCTTTTAACCACCTCGGTGACCTTAGCGATAAAAACCTTCTTGTTGTATTCCACTTCGATTTTAATCAAATGGGGCAGTTGCAATTATGGCTGGTTTTGGTGCTTACGTGGTACTAACACCGAGTCAAAGAAAGTCCAATCATTAATTTTCATTAACATTTTATTTATTGGTTTATACACCTGTCTTCAGCCTTACATACACTACCGTCGGGAATTGTCGGTACGGCTGCACGCGCAGGGCCCAAAAACATAACAATCTTCAAATCACGATTTCTTTGTAAATACAAATGTCAGAAAATTAACAAATATACCATTCGAAAGATTATTAAATTCTACGATTAATGATATGCAACTGAAAATTTTAATAATTTATACAAAGCTTGCAGCAATCTACAAATTTGACAAAAAAAATTTTTAAATAAAATTTTTTTAGAAATTATTTCAACCCCTGCACATTTTTTAAAAATTGTAGGAAAATTTTGAAACTTATATAGGTGTAATCATTCAAATCTCATCTTTAATTTAAGACCAAAAGTGTTAAAAAATCTTATTCGGTTCGTGAGATATCATTATATACGTCCGAGCATGTTTTTTGACAAATGCATTGAATTAGTCGATTTTGAACGGTTTTTGTTTGAAAATGCTCTGCCGTTTATAATGATATCTCTCGAACCGAATAAGATTTTTTAACTCTTTTGGTCTTAAATTAAAGATGAGACTTGAATGATCACACCTATATAAGTTTCAAATTTCTTCTACAATTTTTAAAAAATGTACAGGGGTTGAAATAATTTCCAAAAAAATTTTATTTTAAAAATTTTTTTGTCAAATTTGTAGATTGCTGCAAGCTTTGTATAAATTATTAAAATTTTCAGTTACATATCATTAATTGTAGAATTTAATAATCTTTCGAATGGTATATTTGTTAATTTTCTGACATATGTATTTACAAAGAAATCGTGATTTGAAGATTGGTATGTTTTTGGGCCCTGCGCGTGCAGCCGTACCGATAATTCCTGACGGTAGTGTACTTGGCTATACAAGTATGTAAGTTGGCTAAGCCTGAAGTAATTAAAAAAAAAAAAAAAAAATTAAACTTAATACTAAATTTTGCGTCTATAGAACGGCTTGAAACTAGGAGTACTCGCATTTGCCTGGACCACCCGTCTAATGGGTTTTCTTGACAGTAGAGAGGGAAACTGTAGAAAAATAATCGACGGTGCACATCATTATACCTCGACGTCAAACCTCCCGCTTAAATTATCTCACGTGCCGGAAAAATGCCAGGCCAAATGGGCGCGAACCAAATACCCTTGGTTCTAAAACATCCACCAAGCGAGGCATCTATCCGACCGAGCTAATCTGTCTGTTTAATTTTCATTCACATTCTTTTGGATCTATCCAATCAGGCAACGATAAACTCGTCACCGTAAGTCGTAAATGCGGAGTCATTAGGTTATCCAATCAGCAGGCCAAATAGACTTTTGCTAGAACGAAAAATAAATATGTCAAAATAAAAGCGGCAGGGAGGAATCGTGTAAGTGACATATTGTAACCGACATACTCACAAAATTTGATGCCGAAATACAGTTCCATAGGATGAAAAAAATTCCACAAGACGGTAGTGGTTTTATGGGTATTTTATGGATCGACTAGAACAATAAACATTGATTTTAATCCACGTATCTGGATTAGCACATTTTCCAATATCGACCACAAAATAAAAGATAAAAGTCTAAAAAATATAACGCATTGTAAAATTATTCTTACCAAAAACCATTTTGGTAATCAACAAAAAATAATTATTAAATTTTCTCACAATTGGAAACAATTTTTTAACCTTATGTGATTTTAGAATTGAATGTAATCGAGTGAAACATGAGACCAGTGTTTACATAGGAATGCAAATTGCGTGCAATGTCAATGGAGTTCGTAGTAGAGTTTTTGTGAATAAATGTGAAACACGTGACGATAGTCTCGCAAAATGTAAACGTATTGTTTCCAGTGAGTCGTGCAGGCGTAACTGCAACCCAATGTGGGTAATAACTATCGCTATTCCGTCATTTAAATTCGGTTTGTGCTGCGGTTTTCCAGCCACCATCATAAAATCTAAAGCTTTCGCAATTTCGAGGTTTGGACAATGGTTCGGCATTAGAGTATAAAGGTGATATTGTTCGATGTTTTCAAATTAATGTTCAACATTATATGTATCGATTGATATCAGTTGTACAAAATTTCCTTCTATACTTTAAAGAGAATTTCGACAATGCGTATTAATAAAATCATTCAAAAATTAGAGAACGATTTTCGAATTCCCGTTCAATTGCGGAATTCTCCTAAATTGGAAATAAATCAAATGCCAGATTTTGGATATACTTCCGAATAGCTCGAACCGCCAATCGACTTTAAATTTAGTTTCCTTACGTAATTTTGTGCCCTGATTACGAAAATCATAATGAAAATTGGCGACTAGCTCATCTTCATGGTGAAAACCATAAAAAAACCATCAAAATAATGGTTTTTTACGTTTTTTTTCATTATGGTAAGAAAATTTTAAAAAATGCTTCATACGAAAGTTGTAGATCTCATCAAAATACATTTTTTACGTTCTATACATTTTTCTCCAAAAACGCATTGTTTTAAAAAAAAATACAAAAAACTCTCAATCACAGGTAAAACCATGCAAAATTCATGGTTTTTGCTATCATTAGTTTCTTAGCACATTTTAAATATAGAAATAGGGTCGAATTGATTCTATGTACACTTTTAATATAGAAAGGGAGTCAAATTTATATGCAGTTGGTACCAGAAAGTACCGAACCCACCCCGAGCCCCCTACAACAGGAAAGGAAAAAGCATGAGATATGGCTTCAGGAAGCTGAAAAACCAGAGGCGGGCGCAGCCCGCCTCAGCTATGTTCCCTTTTCCGTGCATTTATAAAGGGAGTCAAATTTATATGCAGTTGGTACCAGAAGTTACCAAACCCACCCCGAGCCCCCTAAGGCCATATTTCATGTTTTTTCTTTTCCTGTTGTAGGGGGCTCGGAGTGGGTTCGGTACCTTCTGGTACCAACTGCATATAAATTTGACTCCCTTTATAAATGCACGGAAAAGGGAACATAGCTGAGGCGGGCTGCGCCCGCCTTTGGTTTTTCAGCTCCCTGAGGCCATATTTCATGTTTTTTCTTTTCCTGTTGTAGGGGGCTCGGGGTGGGTTCGGTACCTTCTGGTACCAACTGCATATAAATTTGACTCCCTTTCTATATGCACGGAAAAGGGAACATAGCTGAGGCGGGCTGCGCCCGCCTTTGGTTTTTCAGCTCCCTGAGGCCATATTTCATGTTTTTTCTTTTCCTGTTGTAGGGAGCTCGGGGTGGGTTCGGTACCTTCTGGTACCAACTGCATATAAATTTGACTCCCTTTCTATATGCACGGAAAAGGGAACATAGCTGAGGCGGGCTGCGCCCGCCTTTGGTTTTTCAGCTCCCTGAGGCCATATTTCATGTTTTTTCTTTTCCTGTTGTAGGGAGCTCGGGGTGGGTTCGGTACCTTCTGGTACCAACTGCATATAAATTTGACTCCCTTTCTATATGCACGGAAAAGGGAACATAGCTGAGGCGGGCTGCGCCCGCCTTTGGTTTTTCAGCTCTCTGAGGCCATATCTCATGCTTTTTCCTTTCCTGTTGTAGGGGGCTCGGGGTGGGTTCGGTACCTTCTGGTACCAACTGCATATAAATTTGACTCCCTTTCTATATTAAAAGTGTACATAGAATCAATTTGACCCTATTTCTATATTTAAAATGTGCTAAGAAACTAATGATAGCAAAAACCATGAATTTTGCATGGATTTACCTGTGATTGAGAGTTTTTTGTATTTTTTTCGAAAACAATGCGTTTTTGGAGAAAAATGTATACAACATAAAAAATGTATTTTGATGAGATCTACAACTTTTGTATAAAGCATTTTTTAAAATTTTCTTACCATAATGAAGAAAACGTTAAAAACCATTATTTTGATGGTTTTTTATGGTTTTCACCATGAAGATGAGCTAGTCGCCAATTTTCATTATGATTTTCGTAATCAGGGCACAAAATTACGTAGAGAAACTAAGTTTCAAGTCGATTGGCGGTTCGAGCTATTCGGAAGTGCACCCCAGATTTTCGTTGGAAACATAATAAAATTTTAAAATCATCAAAACTTTGATAGATTACTTCAAGGAATTTACTGTCAACAGCAATTATTGTGCAGTATATATGGGGAAGGGCCGAATTATGATTTATGATGTTCTTGAAGAATTCTTAATTTAATTATTACAGCCTATATCCAGAGTAAATGCCTTCATTTAAATAGTAAATACACTCTTATTTGTAGTGTTTTGTTTACTTTTTTTTAAAAAAAGTCCATTGAAGATTTATTTTTTTATTTTTTTCTGTACATAAAAAGAACTTGTATTTCTAACCGAAGTTTACGTATTTTTTTGTAACTGCTAAACGTACCAATATATACATTTTATGAGTACTTGCATGTATCAGGCGACCTGGTTCACACACCAGGTGAGATAAAAGAGACTGCATAAAAATGTTAATATTGCCCTGACAGTTTCTGATATTCCACTCAAGCAATAAAGCATCAGTTTATGGGAATTGTTCTCTGAACGAAAAGCAACAGAAAATAGGTTAGTAAAAGCAAGAGTCGTCAACTAAGAGTCTTCAAAATAGCCAATAAGTATATACCTACATACAGAGACATTTTTCCTTTCGGGTCAAACCATTTTATTTCGCCTAATGTATTTTTGATCTTTATAAAAAATTTCAATATTTCGGGAAAATATTCTTATATGTTTTGGGATTACGAAATGCACAATGATTTGTAAAAAATAATTTCATTTCATATAAAAAAAGATATTATAAATTGAGAGTACATGAAAAAAGGTTACATTGACAGGTATTACAAAATATTTAAAAAAGGAGTAATCTCTTTAAGAAATATAAAAAAAGCGATTGATATTTATTTTTAAAGACTTAATTTGTGATTTGAACTTGATAAAAGTATCAAATAATTTATAATAAACTGTAAAATATGTTATTTAAGTTTCTGTATGAAATGTCAAAAATCGATCATATTTAACAATTTTTTTTGACAAAGTAATTTAATTTTCGTAAATCAGAATTATTTAAATAATAAGTATTTTAAATACACTTTATTATTATTTAAATACTTTTTTGATTATCAACTGAGAAATATAAAAAAATTTACCTTAAAAATGAACCATTCTTCATTTTATCGGGATTTTGAATGTTTGTAACTTCGTTGGAGAAAAAACCAATTGATGCCAAATTTTTGGAGCATGTAGATTGAAGCAATATCTTCCTGCTGCTAAAATTTCGCGATGGGTTTTGCACTAGTCTTCAAAAGAAATTGATTTAAAAAAAGTGTTTATTTTGAAGGTTAATGACAAGTATTATAACTAACTTGAAGTTGGTTTGCTACTTGCAATAAAAGTCAAATTCAAAATAAAACGATTTTTTTAAAGTCAGTTTAAAACAAACCAACTTCAAGTCAGCTATAATACTTGTCATTAACCTTCAAAATAAACACTTTTTTAAAATCAATTTCTTTTGAAGACTAGTGCAAAACCCATCGCGAAATTTTAGCAGCAGGAAGATATTGCTTCAATCTACATGCTCCAAAAATTTGGCATCAATTGGTTTTTCTCCAACGAAGTTACAAACATTCAAAATCCCGATAAAATGAAGAATGGTTCATTTTTAAGGTAAATTTTTTTATATTTCTCAGTTGATAATCAAAAAAGTATTTAAATAATAATAAAGTGTATTTAAAATACTTATTATTTAAATAATTCTGATTTACGAAAATTAAATTACTTTGTCAAAAAAAATTGTTAAATATGATCGATTTTTGACATTTCATACAGAAACTTAAATAACATATTTTACAGTTTATTATAAATTATTTGATACTTTTATCAAGTTCAAATCACAAATTAAGTCTTTAAAAATAAATATCAATCGCTTTTTTTATATTTCTTAAAGAGATTACTCCTTTTTTAAATATTTTGTAATACCTGTCAATGTAACCTTTTTTCATGTACTCTCAATTTATAATATCTTTTTTTATATGAAATGAAATTATTTTTTACAAATCATTGTACATTTCGTAATCCCAAAACATATAAGAATATTTTCCCGAAATATTGAAATTTTTTATAAAGATAAAAAATACATTAGGCGAAATAAAATGGTTTGACCCTTTCGTAAAAAATTTTAAAATACTTGTCATAATTGTCGTCATTATTACACAGCCACAAAAAAAAGTTCTGATCTGGGGGTCTCACTATGTAGACTTTATGTTTTTTGGGTCGCTGAATCCGAATCCGAGGTCCATTTAACCCCAACAGATCAGGATTTTGACATAACCTCAAAAAATCAATATGGCGGACACATTTTTGAAAAGTTCATCGGATTCGCTTGAAATTCGTTACTCGGGGGTTTTTGGGGTCGCTGATTACGAATTTGAAGTCTGATTTTAAAAATGCAAAATGGCGGATCCAATATAGCGGACACGTTTTTGAAAAATTCATCGGATTCGCTTGAAATTCGTTACTCTGGGGTTTTTGGGGTCGCTGATTATGAATCTGATATCGGTTTTTCAAAATTCAAAATGGCGGATTCAATATGTCTGTGTCAGCCATATTGGATCCGCCATTTTGAATTTTTAAAATCAGACTTCAAATTCGTAATCAGCGACCCCAAAAACCCCCGAGTAACGAATTTCAAGCGAATTCAATGAACTTTTCAAAAATGTGTCCGCCATATTGGTTTTTTGAGGTTATGTCAAAATCCTGATCTGATGAGGTTAAATGGACCTCGGATTCGGATTCAGCGACCCAAAAAACATAAAGTCTACATAGTGAGACTCCCAGATCAGAATTTTTTTTGTGTGGCTGTGTTAAGAACTATTATATTTAATAGTTAACGAGGATTGTGAGGTTTTATTTTTCCAAGAGTAAGCAGTATTATGTTTTTTTCCTTAGTGCTCATCTTCACGGCTTTAACAAAGTTCCATACTATCAACTTAAAAAAAATTAATTTATTTGTTTCACATAATAACAGAGAAAATATTTTATTATTAAAAACTAGTAGTGTAGATGGTTTCATAAAAAATTGTAATTACTGTACGACCGTATATATTAAAAAATTTATAAAACTTCTATATAAATTTAATAAGCTATAAAATTGTAAATAATGAAACATATTATTGTTATTCCATCGAGAGTTTTATTATCAATATATTCCACGGAAATACATATGTGGATATTAAATTCATAGAGCGCATGTGCATAAACAAAAGTTGCGTAATTTTATCTGCCATTTAAAATCAAATTTTAAAATAACATACAATTCCGAACGATTCATATAGTTTTCATTTTTATGCTAAATTATATTTTGCTTGAGAAATTTTTCATAACCCGCAAACCATAAAATTTTTAATCATTATATTCGTAATCTCCATGTTGTAGATCGAATATGAATTTAAAAAAACTTTTCAAAAAATCGTCCGCCATATTGGATCCGCCATTTTAAATTTTGAAAAATTGTTATCCAATTTGAGAATTAGTAAAAGGGCTGAACTGGTTAAATTAATTTTCTAATGTTTAGTGTCGTGATCTTTACTTCTTTGGTTCTGCCCTTTGTGAACTATTTTTCACATTCAACAAAGTAATTAATTAAGATAAAATTAAAATTTCATTTTAATACAAAAGAAGTATTTTAATGTATTAACTATATTTGTCTATATGAAATGCTTGAATATTAAAAAATTAAATTCATTTCTATAGTTCATGAAGAACAGTTTGGATTTCACACTCGCTATTTGAAAATAATCGTATTTGTAATCACAACATGCGAGCTTTACCCAAGTTTTCAGATACACAAGAGAATTGCGGGTAAAACACCAATATTAAGTCTCATAAACTCAACTCCACTTCGGAGAAATATACCTTATGCCTTTCATCTCCCTCATCGAGTGCACGAACTACAATTTCTACTTGCAGAATGCAAGTTGACCATTCATTTTGGCACGAAAACATCGTTCTCGATCTTTCAACTTTTAACCGGAAATACAGACGTATCATTTTTTACCTACATGATCCACTTTTTTTACTTGCGAAACATTTATGTACAAAAGTTAACTATTCCACGTACCTTTACTAAAGTCACAAATTTTTATAAGAAAAAAATGAGAGTTTTATAAAAATTTCATACTAATATGTTGAGAAAATATTTCATGAAGTTCTTACGAAATAGAATAATAATTATATTTTAGATATTCATAGACTATCTACTCTAAGATTAAGTGATCGTTTACCTTTCTTTTTATTGATGAATTTCGGATAGACGGTAGAGATAGATTTTTATTATATGGTTTTATTTTGAATGTATATCATGGTTAGAAATATTTTCTCTTATATTCTAGCAATATAATTTTGAGGAAGATATTGTTATAATTATGAATGAATAATAAACCCAGTTGTCACAAATGTTCCAAAGGCAATCTAAAGATGTTTTTTGCGAACGTCTTGTCGACTTTTAGAAAAGTCGCCTTTAGGATGTCTTAAGGACGTTCTAAAAATGTGCTGCGTCTTATCCATTTAGTTTTAGTTGAATCCGTGGACTTAGTTTTAAATTCAAGGAATACGGTATTTAAAACCAGATGTCATTAATTAATAAATTAAAAAAATTACAAATTTAAAAAGATGGGAGACTAAATCTAATGGGGATCAAAACAACAAACCTATCAATTGCCGGTTGATTTTTTTTTCCACTGAGCTACAGAGGTCTACATCCAACACATTTTCATAGTCCACCGCATCGACTCATTATAGTCAAGATGTTCACCTTTTATTTTATATTTGAATTTTCCAGGAATTATTCTGAAGATAAAAGTTATCGAAATTTTTGAAAGTTAAATTCATTTCATTGATAAGTGAGTTCGTAAAGTTTGTAGAGGTTCTTATCTGTATTTATGACATAAGGAGGTGTAGAGAGAGAGATAGTATTTTTCAAGAAATGTATTTAGAACTGTATAGTTTAAAACTTTAATTTAGTGATTAATAAAGAGAATTTACTGAAAAGTGTCATGCTTCAAAAGTAGAAAACGTGGAAAGAGTCAAAAAACAATTAAATCAAGCTTTCAACTTGTCACTTGGGGGTTTTGAGAACGCTGACTACAACCCCGGTGTTAGTTTTTAAAAATTCAAAGTAATGGATCCAATATGGCTAACCATTCTTTAATATAGTGGATTCACTTTAAAGAAGGTGGATCAACAAGGCAATTTTTGGGATATCAGTTTTTAAAAATTGAATGTGGCAAATCTTAAATGGCAGAAGAAAAAATTAAATCTTGGCTGGATTTGGTGGAAACCTCCTTTGTAACTCAAGGGTTTTTGGAATCACAGATTACAAATATGATCCCGGTAAAAAGGCTTGAATAGAAAGGTATTAAAAATTATTTCATCATCAATAGGAAGACGAAAATTTTTAATACTTCTGAATTCCTTTTTTGTCCGCTAGATTTGAATACTTCTATTAAGTCAAATTTGTCTATAAAACGAATCCTTTTTAATGCTCAAAGTTTATAATAATAGAATGAATAGTTTTTAATCACTTAAAGTGGAATAAATTTGTGATCTATCTAATCCCTTTTAATTTCTTGTAAATCAAATGCTTGTTGGTGGAAACTAACAAAAATTGACCATTCAAAATCCAAGTTACTTGAGAAAAGGATAAAAAAGAAAATGGCTTTGTTCAAAGTGATTTTAGTGACAGTTGTAATGTGCTTGACTTTGTAACTGGTGATAACTGGCGTCAACCGCGACTGTCCACGTGCATATAATCTGGTGCAAATTACTAAAGTGCAAATAAAATCCCATACAGCACCGAGAATTTCTCTAAACTAGACAGGATCTCGCCCAGCGAAGTTAGAAATATTGCGTGGTAAAACTCATGGAGAATGTGAGGTTACTTAAATATCTGCATATAAGGAAATATTGAATATCAAACTTGAGCAAAAATTTTACTTTAAACAATAACTTGCCATGTTCAGGCAATATTGTATCAATTTTGCATGCAATATTCGCCCAATTATTAAATTTTCGTCTGCTAATATAAACTGAGCGATTTCCTGTCAAGTTTCAACAAATTCTCGGTGCTGTGTGATTTTTATGTAAATCACGTATAATGTAAAATTTGTCTTAAAACTTTATTATTTAATTTTAATTATTACTTTCCTTTATTTCACTTACTCTTAAAAAATTGACTTCATAAGCATCAAATTTGCCATACATATCAATATTTATAATTAAATACATTTTTATACCTAACTTAAAATTATGTCTTTTTCTATTCCTTTCTATTCCTTGGTTAACGTTTACGTAACGATATTAAGGGGCACACCTAGTGTGAGTGACTGAAAAAAACGGTGATTTTTAGGAATTTTTTTCAGGGAAATTATTGCATCTATTTTTTTTTAAAGTTTTGTACATGTATATTTGTATAAATAGTGAACATTTTGTAATTTTTTCAAAGAAAAATATCTTTTTTTTAAAAGTTATTCGCTATCTCCTGAGTATCCAAAAAAAAAGTGATTGCGGCCTTCTCAGTGACCTAAATCAAAAAAACCAAAAAGATTATTAAACTAGAAGATATTTGCCGTACAATGACCCTCGGATGTCAAAAAATATTGAATTGCAACAAAATGACGGAGTTTTTATAAAAGCTTTTAAATTTCGCCAAAAAAATCCTATGGTTTTTGGCATCCCAAAATTTTATTTTTCATCCAATCAAAAAACTGGAGCCTCATTGTACAGCAAATATCTTCTAGTTTAATAATCTTTTTGGTTTTTTTGATTTCAGTCACTCAGAAGGCCGCAATAACTGCAGCAGGTGAGCAGTGGGAAAACTGTTTTTTTTTTGGATATAGCGAATAACTCTTTAAAAAAAATATATTTTTCTTTGAAAAAATTAAAAAATGTTTATATACAATTTATATACAATAATTATAATTTATATACAATTTTTCTATTTATACAAATATACATGTACAAAACTTTTAAAAAAATTAAATGCAATAATTTCCCTGAAAAAAATTCCTAAAAATCGACGTTTTCTTCAGTCACTCACACTAGGTGTGCCCCTTAAAGGGAATTAAATTTTTTTTATTTATTTACTCTTATTAGGAATTAAAAACTCAGGACAGAAAAGGAATTAAAAGGAATTCAATTTTTTTAATACTTTCTAATGCAAGCCTTTTTACCGGGATGTCAGTTTTTAATATTTCAAAATGGCGGATCCAATACGGTGAAAGATTATTTAAAGCAAATGATTGTCCATTGCAAAATAAAAATTTGTCAAATTTGTTATGTCTAAACTAACATATGTTCGTAAATAAAGGATAGTAATTATCGCACTTGTAATATGATTTCTTTATTGTAATAATATTAGTGCTGAAGTAGATTATCGAAGATTATAAAAATTAAATTACTAACATACATCTAAGACAACGAATGATTGACATTCAGTTAAGGCACTTTTCCTATGTGACGGTTTGAAAAAATCGATTTTTTTTCATGTTTCGAAAGTACAATATCTTAGAAATATCATGTAAAAGTTTTAGACAGATATTTGAAAAAATAACAAAGTTACACAGCGCGTAGAATTAAACAGTGCACGGGCGCGAGCTACAGCTACCAACACTTTAAACGCGTTTTTCTCAAAACCACTTTTTTCTAACTGGTGGCAAGGATTACTCAAAATCTATTTAACCGATCGGTATGCAATTTGGAGGCATTATTCTACACATAAGTGGCTATCGTGTAAACGTCGGTCATGATTACGAAAAAACAAGCGATTTTTGAAATTTTTTTTTAACAGTCCGCCATTTTGTTATTTCTTAAGATAAATTATTTATTGAGGTTCACACGATAACAGTAAGCCTACTGAGTAAAACTACGTTTGATTTCTTTATTTTAGACAATACTGAAGAAAGTTATCGTTGCGACCGTTCACCCGTGCATTTTCAAAGGAGTCACCTTTGACTCATAAAAATAATTATTAAATGATTTGAAAAATCACTAAAAAAATTCTTTTGTATATTTTTAGACACCAATTATAACATGTAAAATAAGTTATAAATTGTTTTTTTATTTTCTGTGAAAAAAAAATTCCTGAAAAAAGCCTGAAATTTCAGCCGTCACATACCCAGTGTGCAAAGTTACAGAATAATTCTATAACTATTCCAGAACAAAAAGAACAAGTTCAGTAACTGGTGAGGAACAGTCAGGTCAAAATGTTGTCCCCCTGGAGGCACAAAATAGGAACCAAAGTCTGTAACAATTCTAGAACAAAACTAGAACATTGTTTTAGAACAAATATATAACAATTCTATAACAAAAACGATTTATCATAAATAATACTAATACTAATAATAATTAATTAGTTAATTGAATAAAAAAAAATTTATTTTTTTCTAATTTTGTCAACTCTGGGAGAGTAATGACAGCCAATATTGGGCCATTAATGTCTGTTGAGATATGGCTGCCAATAATGGGCCATTAATGTCTGCCGAGATCTGGCTGCCAATACCCGTGTGGAAAAATTTTAGGGCGCTGACCAAGCGCTTAATAGACTGTCTAACGTCTTTCTAGACCCAGGGCAGACGGTCTTGTCGAGCGGCTGTTCAGAATTGAAACGAAACTTCCACGCTATCGTCTAGAATAGACCAGCGTTTCTGGTCTGATCAGCAGTGCTAGTAAATTCTAATCTACGTCTATTAAAAATGTATCATTATATGTTATGACAACTATTCTTAGAATGATAAAACTTAATTATATTTGAAATAATTTTGATGACTTTTTTTACATAAAAAGTATAAAAAAATATTTTAATTTTCTGTATTTTTCACTTCAACTTTCTTTAAGCGAAAGGCTTTGTGTCCCTCCCAATCTTTGGCATTGGAGATATAGTAGTCTTTTTGTAAAATAAAATTTACTGCAAATCAAAACAGCCGGATGAAACTAGCAGTCGTACTCAGCACCAATCTTCAGGCGTCAACCACTAATTAATAAAAATAATAAATAAAAACTTACTAAATTTGCTATTTAGTGTATATTTATTCTCAAATAACAATATTCGATGGTTTTTTAAATTATTAAGTATTACTAAATTTGAAGGAGAGGCATATTTGTAGATGACGCCTAAACATTGATGCTGAGTACGACTGCTAGCTTCAGCCGACTAGTCAAAACACATAGAAACACATCAAAATCTATTTTTTCAGTGCACATTTAAAATTAAATTATACAGAAAACAACAACAACATAGCACATTATTATTCACATAAAACAGAAACCACAACGAATACTAAAATTCACAAAGAAAATGCACCATACGCTGACTGATCTAACGACGCCAAACGACGCGACGCCATTAGGCGCCATGATAATTAACAGCTGGGCATACATCGACGCATGCGCATATAAAATCCTAGACCAAATCTAGACGGTCTTTATAACACCATACTAGGCGGACATATTTGACTTAGATTTTTTCTAATAAGCCCATCTGTTAAGTCACTGATTCGGAACTTGATGGACCGTCTAGAATTAGACGGACTTGATGATTGCTAATCGGGAAATCATTGGACTCTAGACTGCCACAATATTTTTCCACACATATTGGGCCATTAATGTCTGCCGAGATCTGGCTGCCGACGTCCAACCGCTGTTAACACCACAAGAGTCGGCGCAAAGTCGGGCCAATATTGTCTGCCAAGTCTCGATGCCAGATTTGCCAATACTGGGCCAGTGTTGGGCCGCGTTGGTTTTCGCACTTGGGTAGGTATACGTTTTGTTAAAGTTTCACAGTAAAAAGAAAGTCTTATTTTAAAGCAGGAAAGCAGCCTTAAATTAAGATACAACATTTTTGTATCCTTTAACATTATAGCAGACAGTGCTGAATTTAAGACCGATCTTAAATTAAGATTTACTGTGTTAGTTTTGTTGATAGCAAAATTTTCCTTTGTCGCATTTTGTCCTACACTTGTAAAATACTTTTATAAAATTTAATAATAACATAGTGAAAGAACAGTTATATTAAATTTTTGTAACAGTGTTCTAGAACACTGTAGGAACAATGTTACTTCAAAATTCTATAACTAATTTAGAACAAATGTTACATGTCTGTTATAGAACAGATACAGAACAACTGTTTCAGAACAAATTTAGAACAAAGCTCTAGAACTGTTCTATAATAAAATTGTAACACTTATTCTAGAACACTGTTCTTTTTTTGGTCTAGAACAGTTATAGTACGTGCACACTGGGTAGGAAAAGTGCCTTAACAACCCTCTGAGCAAAAGGATATCCCAGGGATATCCTAGATATATCTCGCGGGATATTGGGATGCCCCAGGGACATTTGTGATATCTCAGAAATATCCCTGGGGTATCGAAATTTCCATCCCATGGGAGACTCGCGCGGGATATCCTAATATTCTCCACACGGGATATTCTACGTGAGAAATAGTAATATGTTGAAAAATAATTAGAGCATTAAAGAGTTAAAAAACCTTTATTAAATTATAACCAGAATAAGACAAAAATTATTTCAAAAATAAAATATTATTTGACTAATATCAAAGTTATTTTTTTGTGATTTAATAAACATTAGTTGAATTCAATAAAATGTCTTTTTAACGCTTAACATTTATTGAAGGAGGATATTATTTTAAATCTTTACACAATTTTCACAAAACTTTTGCAAGTAAATTCGTCGAAGTGTTATAGATAACTTGTAGAAGTTTCAACTGCTTGTCTAACAACTAAACTGGTCTTGCAGGTTGTTTTGACTAAAACAATGGACGAAAATTGTGTGATAAGCCTTCAATTTTTTTTACTGTTTGTAAAGCCATGTATTTTTTGAAAACCATTGTTGTGTGACCACCTGTTTGTGTCATCTTCCTGAGCTCATTAGATTGTCTAGAGATCCCTGTTCTATTTTACAATTCACGAGTTATTATTTGTTGACATCTTTATAATTTGATAAACTATTACTTATTATTTTTAGCCATAGATGGTCAGAGAGCCCGTCAGTGATTGTAGTATATCTTGAAAACTATCTATTGAATTAATTTGAAATTTTCCTTCATTTGACATTGCATCCATGTACGAAGGAACAACTGGGCGACCATAAATTTATTCGTGTAGTCGTTTACTTTCTACCAGTGTGGCGCTAATTCTGATGATTTAGTAAATCAGTATAGTATAAAGTTATCAGTGACATATACATTATTTTAGTATTATTAAAATGTATACAAAAGTTACTTCATTGATTATGTTAATCTTTAATTATGCAGTGAGATAGTATGTTGCCTGCAATATGGAAATCTTGAGTTGCGTGATGATAATATCCTGTCACAAGCTGACTGGCGCATAATGTCATATCGCAATATATTATGTAGGTAAGTGCCACACAGTGGATCTCTAAAGGACGCCTTTTTGTTGCTTTTCGTCGGAGGATTTATAGTCGACCCAGAAAAAAATTTATAAATCCGTGTATTATTCTTTATTATAACATTACTGTTCTCTCTTTCTTTCTTATTCCTTTTCTCTATTCATTTTCTTTATAAATTCTTTTTGTTTCATTTTCTTTTCTTTTTATATTTCAACATCTTTATTTAAATGCGTTTCCTTTCCATTTTTTAATGCCGCTTTTAAATAGTCTTTTAAAAAATTCCTTTACTGTACATTCAAGATAAATGGTTTGTGAATAATGAAAGAAAAGTAAAGTGACGGTAGAATTTGTTTAGTATCTTCTTCACGATCTGACAGTCAATTCCAAATGTGATTTCTCTGCAAATGTTTCACTGAGGTTCTCGATTCATTCGAAACAACAAAGTATATAAAGTACTATTACGTTAATATTTAAGTTTGTCGTTCGAAGGAAGCAGTTTCTACAGTATCATTTTCCGAAAAGGGTTATTTATCGTGGGGTTCTCCTTACGAATTCATGTCCTGTAACGTCACCTGATGAAAGGTTGGATGTCTTGTCATAAAATACGAACGTGCTAGAACCTCACACATTCATGATACGACATTGCCATAAGGGATTTCGAAGGTCACATACGAATCATTTATGTCAAGTAGCCTAATGGTCATTAAAATTTATTATCCCTAAAGGAAGAATAAAAGTATACAGAAATTTATCGAATTTTAAATCTGTATACAATTGTTTTAAAACAAAAAGATAAACAGTATTTAAAAACAATTTGTTTTTGGGTTAGGATTAATAATTAATAATCAAAACACTAGGTATGCCATGTTGCTAAAAAGACGATAAGTAACAGTGGTTTTTTGTTTTCTATAGATAATGGACAATTATAGTATTCGTTTGACAATGATTAAAATAGTACTTGAAATCTAAAAAAGTAGCCTTTGAAGTATAAAAAGCAGTTTTCACCAAAATGGAAAACGTGTCAAGTGGTACAATGAAATCCTGCAGAACTTTATCGGGACAAACGACAAGCTCACGTGTGATTTATCGAATGCTTTTCACTTTTTGGTCATTAATCTTCCACCTTGTATTATATAATCACCTTGATGTATACTTTTTTTATAGTGGCATTGTAATTTTTAAATATTATTAACTCTTAATTTTTATTAAACAAACCGAGTTAATCGTTTACCTACTGTAATTATATTTATATACTTTACGCTTGTCTATAAATTATGTTTGTTTGTACAAGCTTTCCAAATGGCTTACAATCTGCTTCGTCTACTTGTAGGGGATACCAAAGTACGTGAGATAAAAAAAAGAAATAAGAAACATAAAAATGTTGCTAAAATGATAATAAAGAATAAAAATCCCATGCCATGTTCACTCCAAACTACACAGAGACAAGGACACAGACACATAACATTATTAAAAATAATTGAAAAATAAATTTAAAACTATGAAAAGTGGAGTTACTAGGGAGCGAGACAAGGGCGGTTCGAGCAGGCGTCTCAGCTGATTAGCATTTGTTTAGGGGCCGTACACAAACTACGTAAGGCATATTTTGAGAAATTTTAACCCCCTTCCCCCATCGTAAGACACGTAGTTTGTGTATGGCCCCTTACCAGCGGTCATCAACTGAACACTGTTTCTTGGAGATTTCAGATTCCTTAGATACCCCGCGTGCGTTAATCCCGCAAGACGAAAGAACTTTTGTATTCCTAGGAGTAGCTACCTAAATAAGACGTCGATATGCATCCTTCGCAAATACTTCTTTCTTAATTTTAAAATCAAAAAATTAAATTGCCTTTAAAAATTTCACATAAAAGCATTCCTTAAAATTGAAATAGATCCTTCTAATCCTAAATTATCTAATGTCAAGTTATAGATTAACAATAACAAAAATGTCTATAAGGTACATTAGGGAATTACCATAATTTATAATTACGATACATCATTGATATTACTGAGCCAAATCGAAACTGTTAGCGAAATTGTCATGGAATAATGATTGCTACAGCAGCTAAGAGTTTGGGGTTGATAGAACAAAGTTGTGAGAGCTTGGCGTACATACTGCACTCCATCACTTACTAAACTCTCTTGCGGATTTCTCGTGTCCTCCTTGGAGATCCTATGTCTCCTGTGAAAGGAATACCTTCTTGGAGTGTCGGCTAGTACGAGAAGGAGCCTTTTGGGAATGTATGCGACCATACATGCAATCTGTTTCTATTGATTTTGTCGCTTACACAAAAGAACAAAATCTTTTTCCTATTCAAACTTCTGAACAAATATTTTGGCAGTGCATTCACTATAAATCAAATAAGTAAAAACGGATGAAAAATATAGTTGCTCTAAATAATCCATAAAAACTATTATTCTTATAATAATGAGATGAAAAGCTCAAAAAAAATTATATAAAGTTAAGATTTAAATAATACAATATCAAAAAATTTAAATTATCGCAAGCAGATGGAAATTTAAATATGTTTTTCCCTTTTGCATATAGTCGATATTCTTTGAATTTTTATTATTTGAAATACTAGGCAAGAGAGGATTAAAAACCTTGAAGCTAATTAAAAGTGCACAAAGAAATGTATGATAAATACGTAAAGTTTTTTATTTTATAAAGTAATCCAGCTTAACGAGAGACTTTTAAAGCAGTAAAATATAATTCTTTTAAAAGGCAGCATAGAATACAAAGAAGGAGTTCTACATACTTTATCGCATAGTTACAATGAATTTCTATATTATGCCTCGAAGAAGCAAATAAAGGTTTTGTATTCTTTTCAAATTGTTTGCAGAAAAAAAATAAAATTCAAGTTTAATTTTAAACGATTTAAAAAGAACAAATTAAAATGACTTTTTATTATAGCAAGTAACATCACAGTTGCCATTAAAATGTCAAGTGTTCTCGCTAGCAGTGATAATAATTTTGCTAATTCTTCTCTCCTTTTTTTATTTTGCTAGGTAACTACAACCGCGAGCTTTAAGCATTTGCCCTTTGAGTTGGTTTCGCTACAGAGTCTAAAAACAACGTATTAATACTTAAATTATTTGTAAAAAATGCATTATTGATCACCACTTTACTTGAAATGTCTTAAGTAGATGAACTTTTAAAAACAATACAATTACAATTTTGAAACATTAACCTCACATTATTTGTCTGATTTATTGAAAACTACGTAAGTATTAAAAAAATTTACTCTGATAATTTCATATGTTACGAATTTTAGATGTATAAGTAAATAAAATAAAAAATATTTTATTACACATTTATAAACAAGTTGTTTTATTATCATCTGATATAGAAGAGAAAATGGTTTTGCGAAATGAGAGATCTACCATTTCAAGAAGCTCGTGAAATTTATCTCTATCGATAAAAAATTAGTACATGAAAATATCGTAACGCATAACACGTCTCATATATATATGTTATAGTTAAAGTCCGAAATCCGTTAATGTAGAGATTAACTAGTTAATCTGCGGATTCCCTAAGATTCACAGTTAAAGTGAGAAATTCGGACATTAACTAGGTAATGCTAACATTAATGATAGATCGTCCAACGTCCTTCCGGCAGGACGAAAAAGACTTAGGTGAGTCCCTCCGAAATCACTAAAGAAAACTAACATGGATTCAGATAAATAAAAAATGATATATATCATTGGAAAGGTAACGAATCAAGCTTTCAGCGCATATAAATATCGAGCTTGTAAGTTCAAAACTAAAGGCCGGGTAGTTTGAAGAAGTTACATGTTCCAAAAATTCACATAATTTTTAGTCACAGAATGACGAAGCCCGGTCCTGCCGGCAGGACGCTTTTCGCCTTATTTAAGAGACTACCTAGCCCAGGTTTATAAATTTAAAGACTCGATATTTACATCATTTGAAAGCTTGTTTCATTACCTTTCCAACGATATATTTAGTTTTATATTTATCTGCTTCCATATTAATTTTATAAAGAAATTTCAAAGGGACTCGCGCCTGAGTATTACTCAGATATACTGAACAATATTAAAAATGAATTTTTTTTTAATTGAACAATTAGGTTTCATTCTTTGAACATTTCTGAAGAGAAGGAGACTTGTCCGGTCAAAAAATATTGATTTTTGGGGATTTTACATTAAATTTACGAAAAAATGTTTTTTTCACTGTTTAAAAACATAGCAAGTTTGAAGGCTTTGAAAAATGATTAAAATTATTATTTTAAAAAGTCAAAAATATGGATTTTTTCGTCTTTTCGTCTACTTTAATCCCAAGGAGTGCCAGAAAAGAAAAGTTGAATTCCCTTTTTTTAAAAGCCTTTTTTTCGGAACGTCCTTCCGGCAGGATGGGCGCTTGGACGATTTATCATTAACGAGAATCAAACCGTTAAAGTGCGAAAAGATCTCGATTTCGTGAAATTCGAGACTCTGTCTATCAATTTAGAAAGAGACGAAGTAAGTAGGGGAGACTAGGTGCGGTTGTTATAGTGTGCAGTTGTTACAAATGGAATATCTCAGAAACAATTAGTTATAGAGATGGGGTTCCAAAGAGAAAAATGTTTAGTTTTTATGTACGAACTTACTGCAATATGTTTAAAAATAATATGCAAACTTTACAAGTAAAAAATAGGCACATTGGTTTTTAGAGGCCAAAAGTAAATATTTCTCTGCCTGATATTTTTTAAATAATTAATTTAAAAAATAATTAATAATTATTAATTAATTAAATAAATAATTTATTATGTTAAAATTTTATAATTAATAATAATTATATTAATAATTATATTATATAATTTTTTTTTAATTTTTTTAACTCCAAATGCCACCAGTCTTTATCTTGCAATAATATAAGTAATAAGTTTATTTTTAAAAAAAGTAATAAAATTGAATAACAATTTGAATAATGACATTAATTATTATATTAATTATAATTAATATAATTATATAATCATAATTAATATTAATTATTTAATATATAAGTAATAAGTTTATTTTTAAAAAAGTTCCAATATTGTTCACTTGTTATTCAATAAAGTAATTTTACTCTGAAGCAATAATAATTCATGTTTTACTTCAGTTAAATCATTTTTTCGCACTTCAACGAAAGTAAACTCGGTAATGTTCGCATTAACTAGTTAATCTGGACATTAACTAGATAATGTTCGAAAAAAAAATTTTCTTTCGAACTTTAACGGATTTGATCAGGTAATCCGCAGATTAACTAGTTAATGTGCACATTACCTGAATTTCGGACTTTAACTATAACATATATATATATATATATATATATATATATATATATATATATATATATATATATATATATATATATATATATATATATATATATATATATATATATATATATATATATATATATATATATATCACTTGAATCTACTCGTGAAAGAAGTAAAGCTTGATCTGGTAAGGAATGATATACAGTTGCACTTAGTGTCACCAAAATCTTTTGTATGATTCTTTCAGTACATATCATATTATTGATGTGTCTCAGAAAGGAGATGACTAATAATTCTTTCTCAATGGATTGTATTATTCTAGGTTTTTAGTCTTTCAAAAGCGAACATAAAAAATATGCTGAAGTTCAATAAGGTTGTGTAAACAAAATTTACAAAATGTGTTTAGATTAATCTAATACGTACCAATTGGAATTATTTATTTAATATAATATTTCCTATTGCATATATAAGACGTACACTGTGATTTAATATTGAAGAAACTGTCCAAATAACGATTAATTTGCATAGGTATTTATATCTTCCATAGTGCAGCAAATCTTCCATAGTGGGAGACAATAAGATTAGTGTTCACTTCCATTTCCAAATTTGATTTCTGGATTATCCCAAGAATTTAATAATTTCTTGGAACAAGTAAACACTTGTATATAATGTAGTTTATGAGTGTCATTATTCCTTGAGATAGTAAACATCCCGAATAGTGCATGTGGTACGGTCAATGTCGATTATTTATTGGTAAATATCTCAAAATATTCATGTTATTCAGTTTTTCCAGGCAATGTCGACATTGTCCGGTGTAGCTCGGGCAAAGTTATGATTATTTTATTTCCTTCGCAATCAACTTTCAACACTAATGGCTTTGTAGCTAATGAAAAATAACATTGATTAGTTTTTTTTTTTTTTTGTTTATACTCCTGCCCTATTGGCCTTACGCACTTCGACAAGAGTCCCCGAGAAATACTTTTTTGGATTAAGCATAACCATTCTACTTTAGAAATTTTCTATATATTAACCTAATTTTGCGTCTACAGCCGACTTTATTAGGAGTACTCGCATTACGCCTGGACCACCCGTCAATGGGTTTTCTCGCCAGAGAAGAGGGAAACTGTAGGAAACCTCTCTGAGTACAACCGGTTTATCGACAGTCGAGTTCTAATGGTGTGTACCGGACAATAATCGACGGTGCACATCATTATACCTCGACGTCAAACCTCCCGCTCAGATTGTCTCACGTGCCGGAAAAATACCAAGCCAAGTGGGCGCGAACCAAGGGTACTTATACCCTTGGTCCTTAAACGACCACCAACGCCAGGCACCTATCCGACTGAGCCAATCTGTCGGTATTAACATTGATTAGTTTGTAGTTACAGAAAAATAATATTGATTAGTTTGCAATCAACTGTCGAAAGTTAACGACGTGGTTTATATTTAACGCGACATGGAAAATTCAATTGATAAAACCCTTTTTACTGATATATATATATATATATATATATATATATATATATATATATATATATATATATATATATATATATATATATATATATATATATATACTTTAAAGAACTTAATAACTCATTATTGCCGAAGGAAGTATTTCTTAAACAGGTTATTTATTGTCTACAAATTTGACCACATTCTTTCAAAGAAATGTGAATTTGACTTTGAATACCTGATTTACGTCGAATGGATTCCGTTCTGAATCCCCCTTCCACCGTTACGCAAGACTTTGTGCTTACAAGGGTGTAACGATTTCAAAGCTTGCGTGCTCCTTTGACGTTCACAGGTCAGGAGTATATCGACTTCGTACTTTGAATCAATCCAATGGTTGTTGGCAACCTCTAACTAGCATCGCGAACAACGCCATTCTATCTGCACAGAGTATCTATCCAGAAGCAAACTTCTGCAGGAGATTAATATTATTAATCAAGGCAAGAAATTACTCGACTAAGTGCAGAATTACATTCAAAACGCGCAAACTAATATACAACTTAATTAATTAATCTTTTTAATTACTTTTATTTTTTAATTTATAATTACAAATAATATGAGTTCAAAACTATATCACAAAATTATTTACATCATTTTATAAACATTTATTTAAATAATAAGATTGATTCTATCACTCTGTCGTGTTAAGAATTAGGAATATGTTGAAATGAACGACCATTAGATGACTTACTTTAATCCTGTTAATTACTTTTTGACAACACTTTCTTTAAATTTAATGACAACTTCTATAAACAATACACCTCAAAATATTAATCTATTTGTGGACTATTCGCAGATATCGTCATATATGACTTTGAAACCTTTTGTATAGTAAAATTACCATTTAAACTAATTGTCTTTTATAGATGTGTTGATGACATAATCACGTGCATACCAACGAAAAAAATTGGCGAAATGATTGAGACTTTCAATAGCTATGACGAATGTCTACAATTCAGCTTTGAAACTCAAAAGAATATTAGTATTAACTATTTAGACGTTCTTATAATTAATGACAATGACAAAAAAAACCTGCATTCTCATGACGGACTATATTAACTACAATTCCAAACATCCCTTTAATTAAAAAAATTGCCATAGTATACAATCTAATCGATAGAGCTATGAAACTTTCACACAATAAAAATTCACTCCAAAAAAGTTGAATTCGTTAAAGGTATTTTATTCAAGAACAACTATACCCCTTAGATTTCATAAACAGATATATCAAAAAACGTATCCGTCACTTGAATTTGAATTTACCAAACAATAATAATAAAAGCAATAAATTTTACAATATTCTACCAAAAGTATTTTGACATACATTCCAAATTTTTTCGAAAAAGCCTCTTCTTTTCTCAAAAATTACAATATTCCCAGTAGCACGTAATGTTCCAGTAACATTGAGGCAATATTGGTAATGTTAAGGCAGTGTTCTCAATATTGCTGTAATATTACGTGCTACTCGGGATCCAATTCACTACAAGCACAAACAATAATGTCAACCAAATCTGATTAAAAAGGTAAAAAACAAATAAAAAATTCGAAAATACTAACATCATTTATAAAATAATTTGTAAAAAACCGAACAATCGCAAAAAAGATCATTTAAACTCTCTCGTCTAATCGCGTCATGACTTCTTGGAACTCCGCAAGCGCAAGTAAGTGTCGATCCTTTTGATTGTCACCGGTACACGGAGAGAAAAAACAAGGCTCACCGGGAAAACCCGTGAGCGTCCTGCATTTTTACTGTGATAATTTTCACGCGTTAAATGCATATTTTTTCATAGGGAAAAGCCTTGTTTTTTCTCTCCGTGTAGGCTTACTCATTACACAGCCACACTCAGGGGTTTTAGAAGTCGGTGATTACGAATTTGAAGTCAGTTTTCAAAAATTCTAAATGGTGGATCCAATATGGCGAATGTTTTTTTTTTAAATCCATCAGATTCGCTTGACACTCATTACTCGGGGGTTTTTGGGGTCGCTGAATACCAATCAGAGGTCCATTCAACCTCATCAGATCAGGATTTCTTCTAATCTTAAAAAATCTGTCAAATTTATGTGGCATACAATCTTTTAAAAACATTGATGAATTAACATGTGTTACTTGTTTTTGAGGTCGCTGATTACGAATTAGATGATAGATTTTGAAAAAGCGGCTCCTCTATCAGGAGTGGAAACTCTATAAGAGAAAAAAGAAATCCAAACCGTTAAAGAAATTTTGACTGATACCTACATTTTTTTGAATGCCATCTTTGTTTTCCTCTGCGCACAGAAACGTCTTTGTTCTAGAAACGTTTCTAAAACGTTTTTAGAACGTTTCATATCCGCTCCAGAACAGCTTAACCCTTTGAGGGACGGTGGGGCGTATACGTCCTACCTTCAAAAACCTCAATATCTTTAACGAAAATTAATATTTTTAAGTCAAATTTAGTGCGTTCTCTTCAGGAAGAATAGGGCTTTAAAAATATGTAACCTTGATCATGTTCAAAAATTCCTATTGTTTAAAAAAATTCAGAAATTATTGTCAAAAATCACGAATTTTTTAAACATTTTAAAATCGACTAAAAATTGTTACTCGGGGGTTTTTGGGGTCGCTGATTACGAATATGACATCAGTTTTTAAAAATTCGAAATTGCGGATCCAATATAACAGATGACAAAAGTAAAAATTTATTAGATTGTCAACGAAACTGGTTACTCGGAGGTTGTTGCAGTCCCTGATTACCAATCTTTAGTCTATTTTTAAATATAGATTGTGGATTAATAATTAGCGGAGAAATTTTTTAAATTAATAAACTGGAATATGTTTATTATAAAACTCTTGCTAATTTTAAAACAAAAATTTCTAATTAGTCAGCAACTCAGTTTTTACAATTATCAAATTGATCTTAGATTTCTAAAAAGCATTAACTCTTGAAAGTAAGTATCAAGCAAATCTGAATAAATTTTGAAAAATCTCATCAACCATATTGCAAACGCCATTATGAATTTTAAAAAACTATCACCGAATTTGTAATCAGTGACCGGGGTTCACCCGAGAACCAACTTTTAGGTCAATTTTATCAACTTTGTAAAAAGTCATCCGCCATTTTGAAATTTTAAAAACTAACATCAGATTTGTAATTAGCGACCCCGAAAACCTCCGAGTAAACATTTTCAAGCGAATCTGATTAATTAAAAAAAATGTCCGCCATATTGGATCCGACATTTTGAATTTTTAAAAACAAACTTTAAATTCGTAATCAGCGACCCCAAAAATATTGAGACATGAGATGTAAAGAAAATCCGTCCATATGAATAATGTGACTCTCAAAGAGTTAACGATGACAGACGATTTAATGTCATTACATGGAAAATCTCTTTACACTACATTCTGTGAGGTTGTTGCGGAATTTTCGAATTTTGTGACAAAATTCACGAGCGAGATAAATTTTTAATCAAAGAGGATATTTTAAAAACTACTCTCAGATTATTAAATTTCACAATATACAGTTTCCACGAAGGAGTATTTATGTCAATTGCGGGTATATAAAACAATAAAAGATCCAATTAAAAATATTCGAACCCCTGCTTTCAACACTTGAGGGAGAAATTCAACTACTTCAGTGCTTATCGCATTTCCTTAAGATATTCCCCAGAGAGTATGAAACGAATAAAAATTCGTACCAAGATTTAAACCGCAAAAGGATTTCTCGTTCAAATCGATCACCCTTCTTTCTTCCTGAGTCCTTGTTGTAGTGGCCCTTTCGGAACCCTTTTGAAAAGAGAGGGTCGCACCGCCATTATATTTGTCGGAAACCCTGTGATCTACTGAATTCTAGGTCCGGGCGCCAATTTATTTTCGGTTTCGTTTTGTCCTAGGGCTTGTAAATTGCACTTGCTGTAATTTAGAGGATCGATGATTGTGCATGTACTACTCAGCATTCTGACCGAAATGCATCGGTGCATGATTAGTGAACAGTGACTGATACCTCATGTGCATGTGACAATTGCCGGATTCCTCGTATATTTCAACATGAAAATTTTCATGACTAAATGAGATTTGGCAATATTCTGATGTAATCTATACTCTTTTATACCGTTCGATTTGTTTAGCTATTTGAATATTTATAAGAATGATACTTATCTATTTTTCAAGAGTAAATTTTTATTTAAATACACAATACTCATCTTTGCTATACCTATACTTATTCGATGCATTTGTATTTAAAATTTAGACTGTTGTTAACTGTTTTTGTTTATCATTGTTAACTGTTTTAGTTTATCATTAATTTTAATTTTAATTCATTTAAATTATGAATTTAGTATTTTATTATTAGACAGAATGAGGTTTTGCAAATCATTATTCATAATTAAATTTGTAATATTTAAAATTTTACTTAAATTTAGTCTCCTCGAGGGATCGAGGTTGGTTATCTTTTATTAATATTTTTCTGTATTTCAAAATATTTATAAATTTTTGCGAATCGGTGCTAGTAATTAAAAGTGACCCAATGGGAAATTAACCATTGGCGCAATAATGGTCCAATATTGGGAGCCAGCAGTACCAATGATGGTGCAATAATAGCAACCAATATTGGACCACTATTGCCAGAGTCTTGGGATGATCACGACTTTGCCAAGCATTGGCAGCCAATATTGGATCACTATTGGCTGCCAAGACAAATGCCGGACTTTACAAGCCTTGGATATTCATTGGCAACAAATATTGGACCAATATTAATGACCAATTAATTACCAACGCTTTAAAATTAAATTAATGCTTGGTTATTTATTGGTTACCAATATTGAACCATCGTTTGAAATCGATTTTTTACAAATACCAACACAGCAAAAATTTTTCAAAAAGAAAAAAAAATTTAATTACTAATCTAAAGAAAAAAAAATTAATTTAATTAGAACACTCTGTTAAAAACAGAATGTGATAAAAATCAGACAAAGATAATATTTGTCTAAGTTTGAGAATGCAAGCGTCTCCCCTTATATAGAACTTGTAACACCACTTGCTAACGAGAGGAAGAAACTTTGGCGCACCCTGGTGGCACTTATCCAAAGTAATTTCGAGCATATACTTAGAAGCAGCGCGGGACATTTCAAAATCGAACACCAGGGCGCGCCAGAGTTTCTTTCACTCACGAGTAAGTGGTGTTACCAGTTCTATATAAGGAGAGACGCTTGCTTTCTCAAACTTAGACAAATTTTGTCTTTATCTGATTTTTATCACATTCTGTTTTTTACAGAGTGTTCTAATTAAATTAATTTTTTTTTCTTTAGATTAGTAATTAAATTTTTTTTTTTTTTGAAAAATTTTTGCTGTGTTGGTATTTGTAAAAAATCGATTTCAAACGTTGGTTCAGTATTGGTAACCAATAAATAACCAAGCATTAATTTAATTTTAAAGCATTGGTGAATAATTGGTCATTAATATTGGTCCAATCTTTGTTGCCAATTGATAACCATGGCTTGGAAAGTCCGGCATTTGCCTTGGCAGCCAATAGTGATCCAATATTGGCTGCCAATGCTTGGCAAAGTCGTGATCATCCCAAGACTCTGGCAATAATAGCCCGATATTAGTTGCCAATGTTTGACCACGAAAAAACTGTTGGCAGCCAATATTGGTCCATTATTTAGCCAATGGTGAGCATTGGCAATTTCCCATTGGGGAGTGTTAATTGGAATTAATAAAATATTTACATATGATTTTGCTCATCGAAATTAAGTTAAATTTATTTTATAAATAAATCACCTTCTATAAAACGTTCAGAGGGGCGTTGAAATGGTATTTTAATAATCAAAAACCAATTCTTACAAAATAAATATAAAATTATCGAATTAAATAAAAATTCAATACATAAATATTTATTTAAATTATAACTAAAAAAATGCTTTTGAAAATTTTAGATATAATAATATATTATAATAATAATATAATATTCAAAATAAGATCTGTTAAGTACGGATACAGAGACCTGTACAAACAAACCTTTGAATAGATAGCAAAGTCAAGACTAAGTAAAATAGATAAGAGAGCAAAATTTAATATTTTAAGATATTGTAGAATTAAAAATTAATTGGCCAAATTTAAATTAAATATATATATATTTACAATATTAGTCTTTATACATTAAATTAAACAAATATATAAATAAAATAATAAAAATAACTTAGTAAAATTAAAATTAACTTAGTAACTAGTAAAATACCAGATCTCTCGGGGATCGAGATTTCAGTAAATCGAACAAACTCCAGCCACTATTAAAATTGTTATATTTTTGCGTCCAATATTGTATTTCTACAGTATTTTTAATCATTCAAAAATTTAGCCTGAAGCTAGTTTTCAATACAAAAAGTCTAATAAAACTGAAATTTTTATTTAAAACATTTTTAAAAAAAACTAAAAATTAAAATATAGAAAAAAATATTTTTCAAATTTACTTGCATAGAAAATATTGAATATTTTGTTTTATTTAATTCTATTTTTTTCAATAATACCAATTGGTTAACAGTAGTGATAGAATAATTTCTCATAAACTTATTAATGAAATAGATTTTTTTATTTCATGCTTGCGCTTAATTTGGTCTTATGGTAGCATTCAATTGCGAAAGAGAATAACCATTTGAAAAAAGAGAAGAAAATCATGCATTTAACAAGCTAGACTGGATATATACCGAATAACGAATGGTGCAATCGTTAACCGTTTCGTTCTGATCATATACGTTTATCTCGTTTTATCATTTTTGCATCTGCCAGATTTTTATTTAACGAAGCATATTTTTTCGTTATATTTATATTCAAAATTTTATTTTTCCTCACTAATAACAACACACAATCACATACATACACACGTTCTATGAAAATAATGTGAAGCAGTTAAATTGCTTTCAATGAATTTGAAACTGAATTACAAACAATCGAGTTATTGACTAGAGAGAAAAGTCTAAAATCATGAAATGTAACTTTATATTTTTCCAGCTAACGAGTATTTTTAAACCAAGTATTGCAGATAAAAATCACTATTTCCAATTTTATGTTTATAATTACTATTTCGATTTTTAGTTGAATGTATAAAAATTTTTATTTTTCACGTTTACGTATTTCGAACTTTGAAAATTCATGCTTTTCAATTTACTTTATTGGCAAGATTTGCTGGTTAAATGTTAATTGATTTTAACTGTAAATCTAAGACAACAAATAATTATGTGACGCAAAAGATGCAATGATCAACTCTGACGCTATTGACCCACAATTGGCAAATCATCATCATCTTGATGAATTTGAGGTGATGAAAGATCTCGATCCAGGATTAAAGTTGGGTTTCGGTGGTGTTGAGAGAACGTCAACGAATTTGACATTAACACAGTGGACAAGGATATTAAAATAAAAACTACTTCTTTTCGTTGGCACAGCCAGAAGAACAAACGACGAACATTATTTAAAAATGCCCATAATCCAGTCAAATGTTACAATGATCTGCTACAGACTGACGAATAAAGTGACAAAGTGGACCACAAAGACTCGACGAATATTATAACATCGACAAAGTTTCTTCTAAAGAAATTATTTTAACAGCAGATTTTTATGGAAAAACGTAATGTAGCTAAAATAAAGTGGGACAAGTACATGATAATACAACGACAGACAGACTACTTGACAATTTGTACCGTGGATGATGTCAACGAAATGCAGATGATTGTCGTGGATCAACTAACATCTCACCATGGATGAAAGGACACGTACGCATGAATTGATGTTCTGCAGCAATGTTCATGCACTCGACATTAGAAAATCTTTTAAAAACGGCAATGGATGACAATCAAAATGAATGGGACAATAATTTAAAAATTTTTAGTCTTGCGCGCACATAATTCAACTACAAATGAAAGAACAGGTTTTACAACTTTTGAACTTACATATGAAGGGACAATAAGTCTCCTCTCTACTCTTAAAATTTATCACCGATTTTCAAGTATCCAGAACAAATCTATCGACGAAAAAAGAGATACGAAAAATAATTACCTGACGCTAAGGAAAAAATTAGAATTCATCTGCAGATATCTGTATGAAGATTAGTATACGAAATAGGAGATCTTGTAAAATTAATTAATAATCAACCAGATCATAAATTATCTCCAAGTTGTTTAGGATCAAAAACTGTTACACAGAAATTTTCGACATCAAGAATATAACTATATATGCAAAGTTATAATAATTTTTAACTATACAATTTAAATTTGAATTTTGTAATTTCTTTCAAACAAAATACAATAAAATTTAAACAAATAAATAAATGTAAATTAATTTTCAAAATAAGATCGATAATTAATTTATAAAAGAAAATTTGAGTAACAAAAATACAAATTAAATACGTTGTAAATAAATTATATAATAAACAAATTAATAAAATATAATAACTCAAATAATTTATTCTGATTTTGGAGAAAATTATTCTAAACACAACGGAAAATTCTTTTGATAAAATTTAATATTTATTTTAATCAATTTACTATAAAGATAAACAGTTTTCGGATACACAAAAATGACCTTTCGATACGCAAAATATAGAGACGTCTTTCTTAATTCAAAATTCTTTTATAATACTAGCGTTATTTTAAAATTTACATTAATTAATTAGAGTGCACATAAAAATAATATCGATATATAAATATTCGTTTCGTTTGTAGTAAAAGAAAGTTTGGATTACAAGACAATCACAAAATGTAAAAAATGTACCTATGTAAAAAATGGTTTAAAAACTTATCCACTCGCTGCTTTCGCCGATTAAGAAGTTGGAGTTTTCAATTTGTTTCCTTTTATTGAATAAAGATTATTATCATATCCTTATGATCCACGATGGCCGTTGTGGTAAATCAGGATTATAATCATAAACTTGTTTTTCTCCTTCTCAGCAAACCTTTATATTATATCCCTTTTATTCGTTTAACGCCTCGTCGTCTAATTTATTGAATGAAACTTCAATCTTTACAAATTCACCGCATGAATTAAGGGGGCATTCTGGGTTTTTTGCACGTATTTTGAAAAATTTGTTGTTCATAGTGAAATTTATTTAAACATTTTAAAAATTTTACATATTATTAGACATATTAAACTAAATAAAAAAATGTCTTTTTATATTTTTTGTTGTTAATAGCGAAGAACTGTCGACTGTAAGTAGAGTCCTTGAAAATCTGATTGACATGATATCTCTAGTCAGAATAGACGGAATCAAAAAATTCAAACGGCATATTAAAATATAGATAAGTGGTTAGAGCCCGAAGTAAAATCATAATTTTTAACCTGTTTTTTAAACAATTTTAGTTTGCAAAAGAAAGGTTAAAATAGTAAAAAAGTCCACCATTGTGTTATTTTTCAATAAAAATTTTTTATTTTACTTCCGGCTATAACCACTTACCTATATTTTAAAATGCCGTTTGAATTCTTTGATTCCGTCTGTTTTGACTGGAGATATCATGTCAACCAGATTTTCGTGGACTCTACTTCACGGTGGTCTTCAAGCACTTTTAGGTTTACCTAAAATGAGTCAAAATTGTGCTAACGCAGTTTTATCTGGAATCGTCCCAAGATTCCAAATTTTCATTTCCGAAAATCGTATCTGATTCTTTTTTTCGAAAAAACATACATATGGGCAATTCCACGTGAGATTTTGGTCGACCTCTTAAAATCGGCCAAAAATATTTTTTTTCTATTCTGTATCGAAACAAATTAGATACGTATTTTTTTTTGTTTTATTGTCCAAATTTTCGAGTTATGAATTTTCGAAATTTTGGACTTGTAATTGTAGACCTATATTCAGTAGCTTATAAGTCCGAAAATATTGAGTTTAGGAAAATGTTGTCAAAGAATGAAACTTTTAGTTTTCTTTCGACTTTTAAGAAATATAAACAAAAACTTTTTTAAAAGTTTTTATTAAAACCAAATTTTTTTGATATAAACAAATTAATTTTTTTTAACTTTTGGTCGGATTTTTTTAAATTTATTTATACCTTATAATATAGAGGAGATTTTCCAAAAAGTCCCGAAATGGGCCTGATGTGTTAAATGAGTTTTAAATCATTTTCAAAAATCACTTGCAAGCATCACAGTGGGATTTTTTTTACAATTAACTTTTTAAAACTGTCTACAGCGTATAATTTTTAATCTATTTGAGTGTTCTTTGTTTTAAATTAAAGGGTCTTTCCTGTAGACAGTTTTAATAAGTTAATTGTAAAAAAATCCCACTCTGTGATGCTTGCAAGTGATTTTTGAAAATGTTTTAAAACTCATTTAACACATCAGGCCCATTTAGGGACTTTTTGGAAAATCTCCTCTATATTATAAGGTATAAATAGGGGAAGTGCGCCGGTTGTGGGCACCCCTACGTAAACTTCGACGGCAAGCAGACTTTACTGATCTAAGTATTGCAAGTCGTGTTCTTTAACAATACGGACTTTTCGTATTGATAAAGAAACAAATATATGCATTTGTGTAATAGCTGTGAGCATAATAAAGAAAATTTGCATTAAATAAATAAAAAAAGTAATTTTGTATTGTTTTCGAAGAGCAACATTTGGGTGTAGATTCGTTCAGAAAAAAAGGGTTTAATTTTTTTTTGCAGTGTTGTCATTATATTTTGTGTTTTACCTTCGTGTTTAACCAAAATCCTGCATCACAAAATGTGTTGGTCTTTTAAAAAAATGACTGTCATTCCCGGTTGTGGGCACCTTTATGTTAAGGAGGCTCTACCATCTGACAATGATGAGGACTACTGTCTCATCTATCTAAACTTTCTTCCAAGGAAAGTGACAGCCGCAAACTCCATTAAATGCGATGAAAAAATATAGTCGTTCAGTGCATTAGAAGTGCGTTATGGTATGCGTACGTACGTACTAGCTACTTCACATGAAAGCATTATGCTTTTGTTAGCGATGAGCATAGTGTGAAAACGTGTCATCATTTTTGTTCTTTATCCCGGCAAATTCTCTTAAAATAAAGAAACTTTCATTTCTTCTTTATTTGTTTTGGTTTCCTTTAATATTTTTCCATTTTTAGCGGATTTTTCAAGGGTGCCCACAACCGGGTACAAAATTTTTTTTGTCAAAAAATTCCCATTTCACTAAATTTCTAATAAAACTTTTTTATTTAAAGGAATCAATTTAATTTCTTCACTGACAGTCACCTTAGACCTCTAGCTTTAAATTCGTACACATATATTTGTATAATATGCACATGGACAAATGTTATGAGGCAAAAAGAAAAGGGTGCCCACAACCGGAACACTTCCCTTAAATTAAAAAAAATTTTTTAAAAATCCGGCCCAAAGTTAGAAAAAATTAATTTGTTTCCTAAACTCAATATTTTCGGACTTATAAGCTACTGAATATAGGTCTACAATTACAAGTCCAAAATTTCGAAAATTCATAACTCGAAAATTTGGACAATTAAACAAAAATAAAAAAATACGTATCTGTTTTTTTCGATACAGAATAGAAAAAAAATATTTTTGGCCTATTTTAAGAGGTTGACTAAAATCTCACGTGGAATTGCCCATATATGTTTTTTTTCGAAAAAAGAATCAGTTACGATTTTCGGAAATGAAAATTTTGAATCTTGGGACGATTCCAGATAAAACTGCGTTAGCACAATTTTGACTCATTTTAGGTACACCTAAAAGTGCTTGAAGACTACCGTGACTTACAGTCGACAGTTCTCCGCTATTAACAACAAAAAATATAGAAAGACATTTTTTCATTTAGTTTAATATATGTGTAATAATATGTAAAAATTTTAAAATGTTTAAATTTTCACTACGAAAAAAAAATTCTTTAAAATACGTGCAAAAGACCCAGACTGCTCTTTAAACTATACCTGACTTGAATCGATTCAGAATTTACTTTCATCTTAAATAGATCTAAAAAGTATATTGACAAATTTGTCAGTAACAATTGAGCCGTTCGCTAGAAAAACGACCTAAGTCGACTTAAGTTTTTGAAGAAAAAATTAAATTAAAGATTCGGAAACGAATTACTAATATAATTTACGTATTAATTATATCGATCATTTTTCCCAATACAAAGGTATTATCAAAGAATTCTTTAAAAGAAAAGAAGGTCGAGTAAACAATGTTTTGCTATTTTAATAACATTATTTTATAACAAATGACTTAAGTCGTTTTTTCCAGCGAACCACTAAAAATGAAACAAAATTAAGTATTTTATGAAAGAACACTTTTATTTTAATGTATTAAAACATATTTATTATTCTAAAAAGTCTTACGATATATTTTTTAGTAATATTCAATTAAATATCAACATTATAATGCACAAGTTTAGTTAACAAAATGAAAAAATTACTTGCTTTTTTAATAATCCAAAATTTTTAAAAATTTCAAATTTATAGCAATGAAGGCTTGTAGGAAAAACCTTCTTTAGTATTTAAAAAAAAAGAAAATTGAAATCGGTGGAGATTTGTATTGTCGGCAGAATTTTGTCCAAAACACTGCATTTCTTCCCACTGTACGCGGTAGCAGAGGACGTGAACGTGCGCTTGCGTAAGTGCTTCAATTTCGGGACCCAGGAAGTTTAAACACCTCAATTAATTCATAAATAGTGACCTACAACTTTAGAAACTTGATATATGTAATCTATATGTCTTGTAGAATACACTGATAACAAAATTTTTAAAAACCGCTTAAGTCGACTTAAGTCGTTTTTCTAGCGAACGGCTCAATTGTTTCATGAAATTATTTTTAATTGAAAATTACAAGCTTTTTAGGAATGAAATAATTTGACAAATATGTCGAATAAAAAAATTTTCTCGATACAATTGACATCCCAGTAATCAATAAATAGATAATCAAATTAATTATGGATAAAATCTGTCAAGTGGTTTTTTTTCAAATGTCTTTTTTTTAAATTAAAAAATTTAATAACGGAAACCGAATACTGACTAGATTGACGTTAATAAGATAGTTAGGAAAAAATTAAAAATGGAGAAAATGAATTTTAAAGTAATGTACACAATACTGAAATTCATAATTTCCAATTTACTTCTACCCTTTTATGTAAAATAATGCTTCACCAATTAAAAATAGATTTAGATAAATAAATAAATAATTTGTATCCCTAACTTAAAGTGAGTTAAGACAAAAATAAAAATTTTTGAAGACATCGGCAAATAGATGATCAATATACGAAATCCGATATATCGTAAAGAAGCCAAAGTAATCGTAACCGCAAGATAATCCTTCTCATTTCTTGTCTTTTGCTTACCTTCTTCCAAGACTCAATGAAATCGATTTCATTACAATATGTCGGTTAAATACTGCTTTAAATTTGACGTATTTTAATTAGAGAAAGAAATATCTCAGAATTTAAGAGATAGAATTTCGATCGATGCAAGAAATAATTAACATCACTATTATACCTTAATTATAACTTTCCTTTTATCCTATAATAGTAAAAAGAACTAATTTTTTTAAGAATATTAAATAATGTCGAAAGGTAGGGAAAATTTTTTTTATTCCTTTCCACCCTACAGTGCTTAAAAGTTTTGTAGTATTAATTCGATTGTGCAAATTACAAATAATAAAATCCCAATGCAAAAATTAGTAATTTTTTAATTTTTGTTATCAAAAAGTAATATTTTGAGCATATTACATTTCATTCTGTTTCATGCTACTGTCACATTTCCCTTGTCTGTACTTCTGATTACAATATTGTTGTCTTTTTCAAAAAATAATGTTGTTTATTAACAACCTTGTCAACAATGGTTTATTATTTTGATAACTGAGTGATAAAATCATTATTTATATACATAATAATTTTGCTTGGAATTAATTCAATGAATAATAAATTGTACAATTGTTATCTCACTGCATTCAGTGTTAAAAAATATACTTTATTTTAAAAAAAAATAGAAATTTTGAATACATTCAGAAAACAATGAAGACAGGAACAATATATAGTATTGTTTAATAACTCAATGCTTCTTATTTGAAATTCATTTATTAGTAATAATCTTTTATGTGGATAACATATCATTCTATTAATTTAATATTTTTAATTAATTTAATAATTTAATATTTTTTGTTTTACTTCTTTTAAGTGAAAAAATATTCTTTTATTTAAAATATATATGAAACAGGCTTGGATAAAGTCGAGCACTGACCAGAAAGATGGAGAGAGTGTCAGCACGGCGTACACGTTTTATTGCTTCACGTGCTCGAATGAGTGCCAGACATATAGGTGGCAATATTGCAAGTTATACTACTCTTTTTACGCACCTGCCGAGACACTGTCATATAACCCGCGATAAATCGATGTCTGGTAACACTGAGAAACTTCAGTTCATGGATGCGATTTTTAAAAATTATTCTACATTGAAAACAGATTTTTTATCATTTATTCTTAATTTTTTTAATGTTATAAAAATTACCGCTTGTAACATTAAATTTCAGATATATTAGATTATAGTTGAAACGCGTTTTCTGTCATAAGACATATGAAATGAGTTTCAAAATTTAATATAATAAATTTGCATCTTAACACGAAACTGAAAATCACTAAAATTTCTCTATCAACTAAAACTCATTGGAAAGTTTCATAGAAACTAAACTCGACTCTCCGGTGAAGCAGAAGAATACTTTTTTACTGTCAAATGTAACATGTATGACATTTTCCTATTTGGAAACCATATCTCTTATAATTAGCTACAATTAAAAATGTTACTATTTTCCCCTAGTAATAGATTTTATTTTTCGTCACATTCTCACAGTATAGTATCAATCTATCGTTAAACCTTTTAATAGCTTATAAGACTCAACAGAAAGCACTTTAATATCCTGCCTGAAAAGTTGTCACCACTATTGTATCCTGTTCTTATTGGAAATTTTTCAGATTGGCACATATGTTTTCTTGCACTGATATACTATCTGCCTTTGATTCGTTGACCGCAAACAACAAAAAAGAATAGCAAAATAGAAACGCTTTTATTTAAGAGTATTGAAATTGGTTTTTGAGCGGAACTAATTTATCTTGACTGCTGTTCATACAACATCGAAGACTATTCAGCGACGAAGAAATATCCGTGTAAAATATTTTTTAAATTCTCTCTCCAATATTCTGCTTTCTTATTTCATTGCGAATAAAATTTGTTCTTTGAAATTACTAATAAATCTTAATTTCAAAATTCAATACACTTGAGAATTACAATTTACCATGATTAACCGTTATACCTGCATGAAGAAGATTTGTTGGTTGAAATTACAAAATAAATGTGAAATCTAAATATATGTATAGCAGTGATATTCCCTTCTGAAAATTGTATATTTCAAATAAGTAGAAGATTCTATCCTTGGAAGGAATAAAATAACATAATGGTTCTACGTCATCATTTTATTGTTGTCAGATGATAAAAAAAGAGAAGCGATGTTTCGATGACATAATACTGGATAATAAATTAACATTAATAAATAAATAAAAAGACAAAAAAATATTTACCGTAACACAACTTTTTTATCTTCTGACAACATTAAAATGATGTCACAAAACCATGGCAAACCAAAAACATCTTATTTCTAAAAATGTTGTGGCTTTTAAAAATTTAAATAATATAAAACCATTATGTTATTTTATTCCTTCCAAGGATCGAATCTTTTACTTATATTTCAAATACGAATTCTAAACACACTTGAGTATTTTCGTTTACTATGTTTAGTATTCTATCTATATAAAATTCGATTGTGTTAATGACAAATAATTTTTAGTACGCACCGAAATCCACGTGATGTTCCTATAGTACACTGAAGGCTCCATTAAATGTGACTTCATTCATTTCTGAAATCCAATTGACATAAACTTCATTAATATAGGGGAGTATAGTCGAGGTTGGACCACTGTCTAGGTAGGCCATTCGCGTTTTTTTGTCAAGTTCACTAGCACCACCTACGCGCATACTTGTCGAAGCTTGTCTTAGTGAAACCTAACTTTTTGTTCAATTACATTTTCGGAGAATCAAAAATTGTGTTTTCTGTGACGTTGGTACAAAAAAGCTCAAAAAAAGTTTTGTGCATCATGTAAAAAATCATTAATAAAAGATAAGAAAAAATTGAATCGTCAAGGCAAGCATGCAGAAATTTTGTGGGACTCATGGTTGAAAGAAAATCAAAGTGAAAAATCGAATCCCGAAACGTATTTCTTTTTGGTTACAACAATTCGGTAATGTTACTTTCTGTCAAGGTCGGGCACTTTGTGTTTAAAATGCGCAAAGATGACGACGAGCTACTTCATTTGCAAAAACTGCAATTCTGTAAAACTCATAATATAATTGATCATCTTATTAATATTTTTATTTAATTTTATTAATATTTCAGTGCAAAATTTTTTTTAAATTATATTTATTTTTTTAAATTGTTTATTTTTATTATTTTGTTATTTCGTTAAGTTACAAGCTGTAAACAATAAAGAATCAATTTTCCGTAACTCCAAACATGTTATTTTATTTTTTAACGATTAATGCCCTTTGAATTTTAAACATGGACCGACCTTGACTGTAAGGGCCAACCTGGACTACAAATTTTCTTTTTAAATCTTTATAACTTTTTCATTTTAAAACCAATTTAATTTTAAAAAAAAATAAATTTAATTAAATAAAATTAATTAATTAATTAATTAATTAATTAATTTTTAAAAATTAATTTTAAATTTTTTTTAAAAAATTAAAAAATTTTTTTTTAATTTGATTTTTATCAATTTACTTTGTACAGAAAAATATTCCTATTAAACAGGAATTTCCAACAATATACTTCAATTGACCATATTCATTTTAAAAAAAAGTTATAAACAAAAGTCAAAAGGTGGACCGACCTCGACTATGTTCCCCTACATATACATTAATAATATGCAGTCAGCGAAAAAAATAATTTATTTAATATGAAGTGAAGCTCTGACTGTGGTAGATAAACGGTTATAAACATAACGAATGCTTTTGTATCCTCTTTTATAATTTAGAAGTTATTTTATTGACTATGTTTTTAAAATAATTATTCTTTTATTCATCTTAATTCTCTTGCTCTTAAAGAAACACTAGTGCAAATTCCATGCCGAATACTTAGGAAGATTGTTCTACCCACTCCGGAAAGAAATGTTTAGTTACTCAAGACGCTAGAGGTGTAAAAAGAAATATATCTACGCGGTTTCTAAATATGTCAGAGAAAATAGTAAAATCTTTCCAGTATATGCTTTAAAAAATGGGTTTCCAATTTACAAAATTAAAAAGAATGCTTTCTTCTCGTTTTAGTGTAAATAATTTACATCTCTTAGTTTAAAATACAATGTATATTAAAATGTTTCCTTCTGTCGTTGTGATTAACAAAAAAAAAACCCTAGCCTGCTGTAAAAGTAATTAAAATATTATATCCATGTAAAAAAATATTTACATCAAAACAGAAGTTACTTGAAATTTAAATTTGCATTTCATAACAGTTTACATTTATAAAATTTCTTTTTTCAATTTTGTTTTCATTTCTTGAGATTAATATTTGATTTCGTTGTTTTTGCAGTTTAATACTTGTTTACCTTCTTTTAACTTTATAATGAAATCAATAAAAGATTGGAATAGAAATAAGAACAGCATGGGTTTATTCAGCTACTTTAAATTTATAGGAAAAAATTTTTTAATAATTTAATAAGATAGAAGAGAAAAAATTCAATCTCATTATTTCCATTTTCATGTAAATTCAACTTTGTTTTAAAATCACTTTATTATTTGTGCTTGCAAAAACAGGATTTGTCGCAGAAATATGTTATATAATAGAATTTTTAAATCACAAAAGATTTGATTAAAAATGAACTTTCATGTTTTATTTTCTTTCTGTATAATTAGAGAAGATAATATTTTTAATGATTTAGTTAATCTGCTATGAACACATAATGTTTATATATAAAAGAAAATGAAGCGTTAAAGTTATTCCGGAAAAACTGTAAATCGTACTTTGATTTGAGAGAGATACGATAATGTCTTTTAGAAAGATTCCAACAATTTTGTTCCACGAGATTTCACATAGATTTGATACATTCGAGAACGATTTCGATCTACCACAAGAATAAAGGTCTCTTAAATTCTTTGAAAATCAATAGTCCGTGAAGAAGTCGATAAACCTATATCATCAGAGGTTTTTGACAATGACAAAATTTTTATACTTACATTATATATAACGTGCATTATATTTTATGAAAATACGGACAAATGTGAATTCATTCATATATATTTTATTTTCACGAATGTAAATTTTATTTTTCAAAAAGGGAGAGAGAGAGAGAGAGAGAGAGAGAGAGAGAGAGAGAGAGAGAGAGAAGAACGTAAATGCGAAAATTCGAAAGATGGGAATATTTTATTGCCCAACCTTTTCGCTCTTAGACGTGACTCTTTCAATTTTTACTGAAATTTATTTCTCTGTACAAACATTTCAAACAACATTATAATTATAATTTAAATATTTTTAAGCTCGAGTGAATGGGTCAAGTAAATAAAGCTTTAAAATGTTCAGCATTATTGAATTCGTTCTTCGAGAGCTTATCAATATTGCCCCTCTAAAAGACTGCAAAATATGGCTTTACGTATTTTCATCGCGTCACTATAATTCAATAACCTAAAGGTCTGAATATTGCCTCAATACTTCGTTAATATCAAACAAAGCACCTTATTATCTTTCATCGTTTCCAATAAAACGATTAATGCAACGTTACTAAAATAATTACGAGAAAATAAAAAAGCTAATTTTTAACTTCTGTATTAGAACATAATTAATTTTGACTCCTAATTTGTGTAATGTAAATTTATGTTCTAAAAGTTTAATTTAAATTTAATTGTTCTGATCTAAACACATATTATTACCTTTTCTCATTTATTTTATATACGAACTTGGAAAAATGTGAAAACTAAGTTTCTATCTTTACAATTTAACCATATTATCGCAAGTTCTTGTCTGACTGAAGAGCATTATAATCTATTTCTCTATTGTTAAATCCAACAGAACTGTAAAGCATGTGTGATCTGGCTGCTCGTCTGTCACTCATGATACTGACTATTTTGACAGTGCGCTCTTAACGCTAAAATAGCCACTATTTTGAGTTAGTACATCCATCACTAGATCTTATGTAACACGTCCAAATTTCCCACGAGGGTTCTGAATGCATCAATGGATAGATCAGCATGGGGCGTTTTGGCATCAATAACAAAAGAAACAGCGAGGAACAGAATGAGAGCGCATCCTTCCTCTTTCTAGATTTTCAATATCATTCTCATGTCCAGTTTTTGAGTTTAAAAACACTTTGCCATTCTGCTACTATACAGGCATGATAAAATTATTATTCCCCCTCTGTTTCCATTATAAAGTCATCCCTTAATCGGTTAGCCGACCCTTCACCCTTATCCCCTTTTCCATTCGTCTACTGTACTTGTTTAGTACACTAACAAGATATCTCTAATCCAGCACCCTATGTGTAATCTTTCTATTAGCAGTCATTGCTGCAAGTTCATTGATCAATTATGGCTGTGTGCACTCTTCTCGAACAATCAATCAATAAATACGAGATATTTATGTACCTAAAGTTCAACTTACTTCCAGTTTCCATGAACTTCTATAGGGTAAGTCCGGGTGAGATGGCCATAGTTTTTTTAAAGTAGTGTAAAATTTATAAAAAAGCTTTTTTTGTTTAAACTTTTATTGATAATTAAACATTGAACACTTAACTTGAAAATAAAGAAACATAAAATAAAATATTTTCATTGCAACAATCTTAAAATTTACATTTTCGAAAAAGTGCATTTGGCCATTTCTCTGGAATGTCCGGGTGAGATGGCCACATGTGTTCGGGAGAGATGGCCACTACCTATAATTTTTGGCTTTTATCTTAAATTTAATTTTTAATCGTTCACATCACTTTACTCTTTTTCTGGTCGCATTTTGAAAATTTTTCATGGGGTTCAGAGCAGTTTTCATGTAGCCACAAGTGTCAAATTCTGCATTGAATTCAATCTTCAATTAATGTCGTTCGGTTGTAACTTTTAGCACAACCTACAAATAAATCTCCATCTCTGGTGTCAATTAGATCAATTATTTTGTTCTCAGACATTTTTAATTTGCTTTTCTTTAATATTTCTCAAGTATCTAACATTAACATAAAAAAATTTTAAATAAAAGTCATTAATGGCCATCTTACCCAAAAATTCATGATAAAAGTAAACATCAAAATATTAAATAAATAAAATAATTTTTCCTTTCATTTTTCGTTTATATTGAAGCGTGGGTTATACACTACTCAATAAAACTTAAATTTAAAAATTATGTTAACAAATAACAATATAGCAACAAGAAATCTGAAATTTTAAAATTATTTTGGACCCATGCAAAAAAATAAACAAGGATTACACTTACAGCTTCATTATTTTTTCATCAAATTATTCTTTAGATTTATTATTAATCACAAAAGGTTGAAGAATAATCCATAAAAAGTGATATTTCTTTACAAATTCTGGAAAATATTCGAACTGGCCATCTCTCCCATATGGCCATCTCCCCCGGACTTACCGTAGACATATATTATTAACTCAATTATGTAAACTACTGTCTAGATATCGAATAAAAAAAATAGAAAGATATTCCCCGCTTCTGATTTTCAACTTTTGCATTACCATCTCTGCTGATTCGATGAATATAGATGGTAGAGAAACTTAAAGTTTGTGTAGTTGTTTATTGACATTTTTATATCAGTTATACAGTGTATAATCCTATAATCACTACAAGACGTTTCCTTTCGGAACAATAAATAATTAACTATACTAATTAGCTTTATTACCAATCTAGTTCAATCGCTCCCATCTTAAGAATTTTGTACATTCATATATCGCTATAGTGTCATACACTGGCGAATCTTCTTTAATTACAAAAATGAACTATAAATATTTATTCAATTACAATGATTGATGCTGATCTAGCTCAATAATTTTAATATCAAATTTACTTTTATCTTTAAAATATTGATGTAACTATGTATCCCCTTTCACGCGCATGGGACATATATATATACGTCCCACCTACAAAAACCTCAATATCTTTGAAAAAAATTAATATTTTTGAGTCAAATTTAGTGCGATCTCTTTAGGAAGAATAGGGCTTTAAATATATGTAACCTAGATCGTGTTAAAAAATTCGTATTGTTTAAAAAAATACATAAATTATTGTTAAAAATCACAAATTTTTAAAACATTTAAAAATCGCCTGAAAATTGTTACTCGGGGTTTTTCGGGGTCGCTGATTACGAATCCAGTGATAGTTTTTTTTTTAAATTGATTAGTTATACCTGAAACTTGTCACTCGGGGGTTTTAGGGATCGCTGATGACGAATCTAATGTTAGTTTTCAAAAATTCAAAATGGCGGATCCAATATGGTGAACGATTTTTTAAAAATTGTTTAGTTTTACCTAAAATTTGTCACTTAGGAGTTTTTGGGATCGCTGATGACGAATCTGATGTTAGTTTTTAAAAATTCTAAATCTTAGGTTTCTAAAAAGCATTAATTCTTTAAAAATAAGTATCAAGCAAATCTGAAAAAATTTTGAAAATTTGCTCAACCCTATTGCAAACGCCATTTTGAATTTCGAAAAACTATTACCGAATTTGTAATCAGTGACTGGGGATCACCCGAGAAAGAAGTTTTAGGTCAATTGGATCAATTTTGTAAAAAGTCGTCCGCCATATTAGATTCTACATTTTGAATTTTTAAAAACTAATATCAGATTCGTCAGCAGGGATCCCGAAAACCCTCGAGTGACAAGTTTCATGCAATTCCGACTATTATTCGTCAGCCATCTTGGATCCGCCATTTTGAATTTTGAAAATCTGATTTTAGAATCGTAATCAGCGACCCCGAAAACTATGAAAAACGTTACACTTATATTTTTTAACTGGACAGTTTTGTCTGGGTGTGAAAGGTATAATTAATAAGTAACACAATGGATACAAAAACTGTGGGATGTCTCCAGTATGTCTGAATAAAATTAGATTATGATGATACAGGTCACTAAATGGTAGGGAAAAAACAAAACATTATTTTTCGTTACCGCATAGTCTTGGCCGAGCCAATGTTACTATCCTAAAGGAAAATTGTAATACCATTTTTTTAGTTTACTTTTTAGACTTTCTTTTAGACATTATTTCGCGGCAAATTGTTTAAACAAAAGATTTTTCGAAGCAATACTAGTAAATAACATTCATTAACAATTTTAAATGTATTTTAGTGTATAATGCTGAAGTGTTATTAGGTTATATTTTAATATGTATATATTATATATATATATATATATATATATATATATATATAATATATATAGTTTAATATATAATATTCTATAATCTAATAATACCGTGCATTATGATTTAGTTATAATTTTAGTTTTAATTAGAAGTTAAGTAAATTTAGTTAATTAGTAGTTAGGAAAGGCTAAGTAATTTTGTTTTATTTTAAGAGAATTCTTTGAGATATAGGAAAAACTCGCGAGAAGATGCGCGACTCTACCTCTGGTCCAAGCGAAACGCGTGAACCGTACGCGCATCGTTTTGTGTCAGAGATAGGGAGCGCAGACGCGATCTTGCCCTCTCTCTTAGAGAAAGTTTCCCATTGTACATTTTGGGAAGGACTTAGAATATTTTCACCCAATTTTGAACTTAGAATATTTTCCCGGGCTTCGATTCTTAAACTTTTTCATTCACTTGTACTTTTAAAAATAAACTGTCTTTGAAATTTTACATGCTTTTGACTCGATTAAATTCATTTATTTGCATGTACCCCCCCCCATCCGCCGTCTTTAAACATAGCACAGTATTGAGTCGGTTATCCTCTCAATATTAGAGTACTCCGAGCTCGTTGCCTCTCGGCACTCTAATTATCGGAAAGTATCGAGCTGGTTGCCTCTCGATATCTTTCAACGTTGAGTTAGATATCCTCTCAATATTAGAGTACACACACACAACGTGAATACCGAACTGCGCCGTTATGGTTATTCAATTCGAGCCTTTTATTCTTTATTTAATTTTTGTGAATACGAATTTTATTTAAAGAATCAAACTGGCCTTTGATCCAGTTACTCCCCTCTACAGTGACCGTTATCAATGATAATTACAAATAATTTTAAATCTAAATATACTTAAGTTTTTAAACATACCTTATTCAGTTTCCTAACTGAATACAATTCATATTTATGGAAATCACTAATAAGTTTTAAATCCAAATACATATCTATGTATTAGAAGCAACATGCTAATTACTATTAAAAATGTTACAAAATTACAAAATTTTAATTTTAATACTAATTAATTAATCAGTACTATAATATAAAATAATATTGTTTCATTATTTAAGAGGTCTTGTTCGGTTTGTTTCGGCTTAGAAAAAATAAATAAAAAAAAATATTATTATTATTATTATTATTATAAAATAATATTATTAATTATAATTAAAATGTACCTACAGAAGGAATTAATATGGTTTCCCAGTGTAAAATGAGAATCGAATAATTTTTGATTTAGAAGAAAAAAATATTACAGTTCTCTTTGAAATGGGTTCATTTAGTTAGCAAGTATTTTCGCAAAGTAATTTTGACTCGTAAGCGTCTCCATGAAAGTATTCGATAATCGATATAAGTTTCTTTTCTTTGTTTTCGTAGATCCAGACTTTAAGGAGCCAATTTCAAACGTGACCGCTTCAGTGGGTAGAGAGGCCACATTGTCCTGTACAGTGCAGGACCTTGGTAGTTACAAGGTGAGTTTTCCTATTATTGAGGACATTTATGGGTTTCCGATTTCTCTGTGTAATTATAAAATTCAAATGAAACACATTTTTATTTCTGCTCCTGACAATATGAAATCAAAATGAGCAATCCTTTTTCCACAGAATGAAATTACATGCAAATGAATAATAAAATCCTTTTCAAGAATTATAATAAACTCTGTACTATAGTATATCAGAACTCTTTCAGATAATTCTAATTCAATGAAAATAATTAAAATTCTACGTTTGGTAATATTTGACTTTACCGAATAAAAATGAATGTGAATATAATATACTATATCTGAATGTACACAGAATAAAATTTTCAATTTAAAATAAATTTACATATATAAAATCTCCGTTAAATGTCATTGGACATTTCACATTTATATGAATACAATGTAAATGCAATAAAGGCACGTTTGATGAAACAGAACAATTTAATAAAGTTCGTGACAATAACAACTGAACGAGTGTCAAATTAGGTTTCTCGAAAAGAAGAAATCTAATTGTATATTCATATTAATTATTTGTCATCAAAATTTGAAGAATATAAATTTAATGCACTCCAAGTAAATTATTTTCTCTATCTATAAATCGATTATCAAATTATAACTGATTAATCTACTTAAAATCTTCTTTAAAATGTAGTAAAAGCTTTTCCTAAAGTATGAAACTTAGTAAATGGATTTGCTGATTTAATATTATTCAACATAAATAAATTTCATTAAGTAAATTAAAGGGACGAAAGATTTTCAATGTAACTGTTCTAGTTTATTGAATATAAATAGGAAAAGGGGGGCGAGAGTAATGTATTTTTATTGAAGTAAGTGCTTTCCATCCTCGAGTTGAAGTTGCCTTTTATAAAAGTCTTCTTTGGCCAGCCAGTTATGCAAAGTTAAATTTCCTGTTGAAAGGATCTCGTTCTCTGGGTTTCGAAGAACAAAGGAACTAAGAGGCGTTGATATTTGAACATATGAGCTCAACTTTAACGGAAAAGCTTCTTTTAAAAGATCTTTACTATCTTTAATGTTATTTATACATTTTCAGCGAAACTCTGACCTTACTGTTTATTATTGTAAAACGTCAAACGGGGTCTCTTGGATATTTTTGATTAAATCACTCTTTGAATTATTACTTTTCTCTTTGATATTCTTCGGCGTTATTTTTGTTTGCAACTATTTTTTTGTTTCACTTTGGTAATAATAAATATATATTTTGTTTTTATTTAAGAAATATAAATTATATTAAATTCGATTGTGTTAATTACAAATTGATTTTAAATCTGAGGTTATTCTTATAATGTTTTATTTATTTAATTAAAATTCGAAACAAGAATAATAATCTATACCTGTGAATCTTCAATTATTATTTTTCTTCGAAAATTAACACTTTTCTTCAAATAATGGGGTGTTGCTCTAAAAATTTAATTTTTGTGTGTATATGTTACCGGCAAAGTATGTAATCAGGCATTTTATAAAATACCTAGGCAGTATATAAAATGCCTGTCCATTTCAGGCAATGTGTATAATAACATGATTTTCTATACATTGCCTAGGCATTATATAAAATGCCCACTAGACTTTAGGCAAAGTATAAAATTTAGTTTTATTTCAAATAATATACATTTTTCTGTTTAGAATATTAACTTTCTTTTGTAATTTATTTGTTACAACACGGCATACTTGAATGACATTTCGACTGACACTGGATCTTATTTTTTATGCATAAATTTTTGTTGCTTTGACAGTTTTTTACAAGAACATTTTACAAAACCTTGGCCTGTTCCTTTTTCCCGGTAGCTTTAACATTATTAACATCACTTATCAACTGCTTATACCGTTCGTCTGATAAAAATAATTATACTGTTTTTTGCCATTGCATTTTTAATTTTAGAAAATTCGGAATAAAATCTATCCCTTGTCACCGAAACATTTCCTATTTCCGTACTCATTTTAAGTTAAAATTTATGTTTCTGCGACTGACTACCTTAAAATGTGAGAATTGACTGACAAAATTTATATTTTCTGTTAATTAAGTATTATTCTTAAAAGTGAGAAATATTGAACTTCTATAAAATTACTCACTGCTAACATGCGGCTATGTAAACATAGCTAAAATACTTATTGTTATATACTTATTATTTTCTATTTGTAATAGAAAAATCATGGAAAGTGTTTATAGAAAAAGGTAGACGTTTCAAGCTGCTGAGACTATTATATACTTTACCTTATGCTCGATGGGCATTTTATAAAATACCTAGGAATTTTATAAAATGCCTAGGCAATATATGAAAAAATAATTTAATTATATACATTGCCTGAAATGGACAGGCTTTTTATATACTGCCTAGGCATTTTATAAAATGCCTGGATTTCATACTTTGCCGGTAACATATATAAACCACCATGTTTTGTGGGACAAGTCAGTCTTGTTCCAGTCTCCTGTTGTCAATCAGTCTAAAATTCGTTGTCAACCTTTCAACTACTTCGTCAGTGCAGTGCGTGTCATAGTTCTTCGTTATCAGTGTCATTTGGACAATAACCTTCCGCAACTTAGTGCATGACATTGGGAAATAATAAAAGTTTAACTCCTGCACGGCCTGCAGAATTTTGATCTAAAATTTCTATAGCAGAATAACGCCAGTCTAGGCTCAGTCGTAGTCAAAAATCTACAAGGGAATTGGCACGCCTTCCATTTAAGTTGTACAGATAAGATGTTTGTTCAATATTTACTTCTGTGTAATATCTCCTTAAAATATGTTAATGGTTTGTTTCTTCTAACAGTGGGACAAACTGATCAATTCAAGAGAGAAAACCTGCCAGTTTTCAAGAAGAGAGGTTGCCCTTTTATTGGGACAAATAATCAATAAAGGAATTCTAGATCTAAGTTTTGACCATTGATTTCCTTTGCCTGTTCTCTTCCGCTCCGTAAATAAAACATGCAGTTTTTAAATAAGATTCGTTAATTACGAGTTTTCTTCTGAGACGTAACAATATCTAATAATTTCTTTAAAATTTATCCTCCATATTGATTCCACCATTTTGAATTTTCAAAATATGACGACGGATTTGTCATTTACGAAAATTATTGAATATTGCATTTTATTTTTGCTAATTTTTAAGAAATTTTCCTTCCCACTTGCATAAAAGCATTGTCAGTCTATTAAAGTAAAAACTAGAAAATCTCTAGAGAGACGGTCAGACAACGTGTCGTTTATAAGCTCGAGTTGCGTTGGTTCCGGCTGTGCATTAAGATGACGGATAACGACTATGCTGTATTGTATATACCGGAAGACACGAGGAGTCATGATCTACAGAGATAACGACACCTCTGTTCTACAGAGTTATTGTACTACGCTCGTTATATCAATAACAAATGACAGAATCTAAATCACAAAAATTCTTAATTATACTTTTTAATTCAACATGTTTAATTCAAAATTTCTTCTTTCTTAAATCTCCTTAACTAAAAGTTATGACAAATACAATAAAAAGTGTGTCAAAATCTTAATTAAAAAAAATTAAAATGACTTATTCACGTAGAAACATTTGCAGGAAAGTAATATTAGATTTTGAAAATGTAGCTTTGAGAAAAGCTAATAACAGTGGGAAAGCTACAAGTATGTGTCATTGTGAGTGGAAAATATACGTGCACATTTTCCTGAAATCTAAATCCCAGAACTCTTCACATGCAGTGCATATTAAAGTGACATGAAACAAGCGGGACGCAGAGGCATACAAGTTTGTTATTATCTTGAAGAAATGACTTTTGCACGTTTTCATTCTGTTTCAAGTTTATGATTCTAGTGGATAATATCTTCAGTTACTTTGTAACTTAATAATCACATCGAGCGTTACATTGTCTGTTCTGCGACAAAATTGATAGCTTCGTAATTACTTCGGTTTTCAAAATGCAATATAATTAAAAGTTTCCAATCTACTGTTCTTAACTTCGTACCACAAAATTAATTATACTATTAATTCATAATTGTAAACAGTAGCATTTTCTTTAAGTTTCATCTGTGAATTTTTGTTTTAATCAACGTTATAATCATTTTCTTTTCACATTAAACAAATATTATAGAGGTGTCACGTCATCGTTACGTATTTTTAATAATATCAACTTATTAAAAATAAGTTGATTATTTACTTATTAATAAATTAATAATAGATAAAGTCGATTAATAATAATCAATAGTAATAATAATTAATGTCAATTAATAAGCAAGCAAATATTTCTAATTTGTTTTCACTCTTAATGATATTGTAGCTTCTTCGTTCACGTAGACGACGCATCCGTTTTTATGTGAAGTGCCTATTGACTGTAACATATTTTTCCAATAAATAATTTGACAAAAAAATGGAAGCTACTTTGTAGGTACAAATTGTAACTATTTCTCGAGTAATAGATTTTGTCGCTTCCAGAGTAGTTGGTTGTGAATCAAAGTGAAAAGCAGTTCTTAATCATCTACAGTTAAACGGTACGGCGACCTGTCGGTCCCAAGAAATATATGAAGTAATTAACTCATTCGTAAGGCAACGTTTAAGAAATAATATTACTGCATAACTGCTTCGTCGAATTCAATTCAAGAGCTCATGAGTCTTTCCAATATAATGTCGGCTCTGCGGGTGAGAAAGTAATTTAGCAAAATATTGCAGAAAGATCGATGAAAAATGTGCTCTCTTTTTCTGTTCCCCTTTTTTACAGCACTCTATAATACGATATTGCCAGTTTAAAAGGGTGAAGAAAAAGGAAGATAGGATGACAATTTTTATTGTTGTGGTTGACATTTTCTAGTGACATTTAAAGCTTCTTAATCAAAATGAATGAGGTATTTGAACTTTTCGTTTTGACAACAGAGGATTAGATTTGTTTCTTAATTTGAATAGTATGTCTAATTTCATAAATATCGAAATGTTTCAACCTATATGGGTGATTAAATTTAAAATGTCATTTTCACTATCTGCAAATGTTGACTTGGCGATGTTGAAATTTCTGGTTAAATTATTTTTTTTTTGGTTGACTAGCATGTATAATCCATGAAATCAATAGTGGTCAAGCACATAATAACAAATATTTTCATAAACAGACAGATTTTTGGAGAAAAAACATATATTTTCACGAGGCACTTTTTCAGTATGTATTCACTAGAACAAACTGAAAATACAATCAGATTTTATAATAAATCATTGTATTAAAAGCTAATAGTCAAATACGAATTATAAAATAATTTATATTAATTTTCACCGTGAATTATGTAGCTGTAAATCACAAGAAGACATAAGCAAGTTAGGGGACACCAGTGACACGCTTAAAGATGTCATTGAAAATTATTTTTAAATAATAAAAAAGATAGGAACATATGAGTAAAAATATAGTTTAAAACTAGAATAATTGAACGTAATAAATAGAAAATATAGGTGGATTTATAATTCATAGAAAAAATGTAGAAAGCTTAACACAGTAAAAAGAAAGTCTTAATTTAAGGCATAAAGAGTACCTTAATTTAAGATGCAACATTTTTAAGGCAGCCTGTGTTTAATTTCAAATCATGTTTTTTGGCTGAAATTCAAGAGCAAGCATGCTGGTTTTCAGCACGTTAAATGTGCTGAATTTAAGACAATCATATTGAAAACTCAGCAGTTATATACTTACGATAAAATAGTTTGAAAACCTAGCATTCTTTTTACTTAATATATATTATACTCATAATTGTTTCTTATTATTTCAATATTTGACACTTTCAGGTTATGTATTTTGTTTTTTATCGTCGCAGCGCTCGGAATATATTTGACACTTTCAGTCCTTTTAGGTTACATATTTTGATTTTGATTGTCAGCGCTCGGAATATGTGTGGTCAGTTTCGAAATTACTTTCTATTACGATTTTAATCGATAAAAACGTCATTATAACTTATTTTTATCGGTAACGTTAAAAAATAACCTAAAAGTAAATAGTGATTCAATATTTTTAAATATTTTTTAACAGGAAATGAATGATTTTTATTATTTTTCCATAATCTGTCATATTATGGATAATTATGGATAATCAATATTGTTTATTCAAATAATATAAGTAGTACTATTTACTCATATAATTTTTTTTATTTAATGATAAAATTTTTATTTTGCTTGTTATGTACTGTCGGTAAAAAAATTCAATATTTAGACGTTTCTGAAACTGACCACATGAGGACTAGTGTATATTTTAAAAACAATGTAAAAACCTAACCTGAAGCTGTCAATTTGTTTGACGTTTAAAAATGTGATTAATATTGGAAAAAATTCAAGAATATTAACTATTATATGCAGTGATCATTTAGAAATTCACTACAGTACTGACAATTGTAAGTTCAGAATGCCTGTTCTTATTTTCACGCAAGCGCAGCTGGAATTAAGACTTCTATTATTTTCACGACTTGTTTAATTTCAGACAGCGCTTAAAGTAAGATTTACTTTTTACTGTGAATATTGACAAAAAAAAAGAAAAATATGTTGTTATATTTTATAATTTCAAAAAACGACTCTAAAATTATTTATTATTATTTACTTTTATTTCAAAATTTTGAGCAAATTTGTCAATTCTGCCTTCGGATTCGGATTCAGCAGCGAAAAATACATAGTGTTTAGAACAAAACTTTTTTTTTTGAGTGCCTGTGTATTTTAGGGGACACCAGTGACAGGGGACACCAGTGACATTCTGCCTCAATTTTCATTTTAAAAAAGAATGATTATATTTCTAACTTTGGAGGTGTGCGATTCTGAAAGTTTCAGTAATAAGTGAGACTATAATGAGGTATTTGAAAAAAATACTAATATTAAGTACTATTTTGTCGCAGGGACACCAGTGACATTTGTGCTCGGTAAATTCATTCTGCCAATCTGCCATGCATCGTGTATTTTGTAGATAGGTTAGAACGTTGAAGTTTTTTTCTCTAGGCTTCTAGACACATAGTACTTTCTATTAACAGTCAATAAAGCAGTTTCATACTCTTGCACAATTAAATATTAAGCGCGAGATTCAGATTTTGTCATTTTCTCTTAAAAATATGAAATTTAAGGACATACGCTTTTGATTTTTTTCCAACCACTATTTTATTTATTTATATTCGACTAGTAGTTTTTCTTTAAATATAGAAGTTCCACTTTACGAAATAATTTTTTCGGTAACCAAAAACATGAAAAATAACCATTTTTCTTAGTAGACAAGATATGGTTTCATGTTCGCGGACACGGGACACCAGTGACATTTTGCCTGCAATTTTGCTGCCAAATTTTTTCTGAGTGCTTTTGGTGGTTAAAAATTAAAATTTGAACAAAATAAATGATATATAAAATTAATGAACCATAATATGTTCGATATATAAGTTCGGACTCGAGTTTTCTCGGCAGGACAGCAAAATGACATTTTAAATTTAATCACCCATATACATTTTAGAAGGAAAGATAATGATTCTTGCAATCCAAATTAAAATCTAATCGCTTTTATCTCAATTTTTATTAAGGAGGAGGATTTGGTTAATACGGTTAAAAAGACGTGTTTTAAAATTATTTTTGTCGATACAAAGGGTATTACTTTATTTATTGTTGATAATGTATATGATCTTGGAAAGGTAAAATTTAAATAAAAATTTAAAAGTGTGTCGTTAAAAGAGCGACGTTTCGTTGGCTAGGGTTTGCCAACCTCATCAGGCTAAAATTTTATTAAATAGATAAGTTACACTTCAGTATTTTTTTTTGTAAAGGTCTAAAAGCACTATTTCTATAAATTAACAATAATGATATACCTAAATTTTGTTAGAACATCGAACACATGCTAACACGTCAAAGATTAAAGTTTCGTCAAAATATAATAAAAAATCATTCCACGCTTATAAGAATAAAATTTAAAATAGAGAGAAGACATTCTCAAACAGCGATTCACTGTCAACTGAAAAAAAATTTATTCATCTTACAAAGTCAAACCAGCAAACACGTGAGAGAAGTCAATGAACCAAAACATAAACACATTCTTAGATGAGGTACAAGTTATATTGATTTTATTATTTCCTTTATGGACACGAGTCCATACGTCTAAGTAAAGGAAAGAATGTTTTGTTTAAGGTGAAGATATCTTCCTTTCTGTTGACAGTGGAACGATTTGTTTTTATATGAATCAATTCAGATATTCGTCTTTTTTTTAAATTAGGTTCATTATCCAATATTTTTGTATTTTCCCAATCAAAATCGTGATTAAAATTTAAACGATGTCTATAGACCACAGAATTATCATTCACTTTTTTATGTTCGTTGATGCGAGTTTGTAGTGATCGCTTTGTCTCTCCTATATAAGTTGCTGGGCAGTCTTTACAATCAAACTTATATACGACATTCGTTTTATCCCATTTTTAGTTGTATCTTTTCCCAATTGTACAATAGAATTAGAGTTTTTGTTTACAATGGGAATAGAAGTACAATTAAATTCCCTAAGAACATTTGACAAATTAAAGAAATATTTTTTGTTAAAGGGCAAAGCGACCTTGGGGATTTGACTATATATATATATATATATATATATATATATATACTAGGGGGGCTTAGCCCCCCTGCGCGCTTCGCGCGCCAACCCCCTATCTCTATTTTTATATATTTATTTTAATTTTTATAAATTTAAAGTAATTTTTTCTTAATATCAATGCATCTTAATAAATTGCATACAATACATGACAAAATACACATAGATTTTGACGTAATGTAACAATCGTTATGGACCTTTTTTATCTATATGTCAAAAATTAGATTAAACTTTGACATATATTTTGACCCATTTTAACCTATAGGTTAAAAAGGCGTCAAATTTTACATAGATTTTGACGTATCATAGATACGTTTATTGTCCTTTATTGTCCCTTTTTAAGTTGTAGTTAAATAAAAGTCAAATTCCACATAGATTATGACGTAACTAAATGAGGGAGTAAAAATAAAACGTCAAAATTAGGTCAAAATGATAGGTGTAAGAGCAAACACAATTTTAAAATTACCTTACATTGTTAGGTCAGATGGCAAACTTCACCTCATCATTAAGTCTGCGCGCGGAAATTGTTTGACAAATTTTGACGTCTATGTCAAAGCTGGCCTCAAACTTGAGCTAAATTTGGAGGGTAGCGGGCATTCTTTGTCAAATTTTGATGTTTAGGTCAAAACTGCCTTCAAAATTGACCTAAATTTTGAGGGAAGCGGGAATTCTCTGTCAAATTGTGACGTCTAGGTCCAAAATGCCCTTAAAATTGACCTAAATTTTAAGAGAAATTTTGACGTCTAGGTCAAAACTGCCCTCAAAATTGACCTAAATTTTGAGGGTAGCGGGAATTCTTTGTCAAATTTTGACGTCTAGGTCCAAACTGCCCTTAAAATTGACTTAAATTTTGAGAGAATTTTTAACGCCTATATCAAAACTGCCCTCAAAATTGACCTTTTTTTTAGGGTAGCGTGGAAATCATTGTCAATTTTTGATGCGTAGGTCAAAACTGCCCTCAAAATTGACCTAAATTTTAAGGGGAGCAGAAATTGTTTGTCAAATTTTGACGTCTAGTTCAAAACTGCCCTCAAAATTGACCTAAATTTTTAGGATAGCGGGAATTCTTTGTCAAACTTTGACGTGTAGGTCAAAACTGCCCTCAAAATTGACCTAAATTTTGAAGCGAAGCGGGAATTCTCTGTCAAATTTTGATGTGTAGGTCAAAACAGCCCTTAAAATTGACCTAAATTTTAAGAGAAATTTTGACGTCTATGTTAAAACTGCCCTCAAAATTAACCTAAATTTTGAAGGTAGCGCGAATTCTTTGTCAATTTTTGATGCGTAGGTCAAAACTGCCCTCAAAATTGACCTAAATTTTAAGGGTAGTGGAAATTGTTTGTCAAATTTTGACGTCTAGGTCAAAACTGCCCTCAAAGTTGACCTAAATTTTAAGGGGAGAAACTACAGGTCATCTTTTTGTAATATATATATATATATATATATATATATATATATATATATATATATATATATATATATATATATATATATTGACTCTATTTTGGTTGTTATTATTCTCATTCGAATATTTCAATTTGTTCGTTCTAATACCAATATGTTTTTCGATAAAATCTAAAAGATAACTGTTGTTTTTTAGAATTTTTTAAATTTTCTTCAAGTTGTCAAAATGGAATTTTTTATTGGACAATGAAATGGCTCTATCAACTAAGTTGTACACGATATTCTTTTTTTGTTGAATTGGATGATCTGAAAAATAATTAATTAGCTGTCGGAAGAAGTAGGTTATTTTGATACCAGTCGCAGTTAGTGATTATATGATTATTTTCTCTAATGAGTGTGTCAAGAAAGTTAATGGAATTGTTTTTTCTATTTCCATAGTAAATTGTAACTTTTGGTTATAAGAATTGAAAGTGTCAATTACAAGATCGACGTGTTCTCTTCTTACAGCCAAAATTGTATCATCTACATATCTAAAGTAAAATAGAGGGACACAATTATATTTTTCTTTTAATATTTCAAGACAGTCATTTTCTAGATCATCCATAACAATGTCAGAAACAAAGGCCGAAATTGGTGAGCCCATAGGAGTTCCATAGATCTGCTTATAAAATTTCCCATCGAGTAAGAAATACGTGTTATTAAATACAAACTTAGTGCAGTCGATAATGTCGCACAATGGAATTTTACAATTTTGATTTATAGAGCGTATGCGTCGATCTAAACTCTGAATGACTAGTTCACAGGAGATGTTTGTAAACATAGAACTTACATCAAGTGAAAGAAAAGTGCAGCTATCGTCCATGGCAAGGTTACATAATTTGTTTTTTAATTCTAAACTATTGTTAATATGTGATCGTGGTAAACTAATACAATTTTTCAAGGAATTATATAATGTTTTGGCTAGAAAATGAGTGGGGCTATTAATTAGAGAAATGATTGGACGAAGTGGAACATTTTCCTTATGTATTTTTGGAAGTCCGTACGCTTTAGCCAACACAGAGTCAGTCAAGGTCAACAATAGACCTTTACAAAAAAAATACTAGAGTGTAACTTATCTATTTAATAAAATATTAGCCTGATGAGGTTGGAAAACCCTAGCCAACGAAACGTCGCTCTTTTAACGACACACTTTTGAATTTTTATTCAAATCTTACCTTCCCAAGATCATATACATTATCAACAATAACAAACTATGGAAGGATATATTTCTCATAATTTACTATTACTTTATTCAACCAATTTCCATACCATTGAGCAGCAATTGAACAAAATATTTGTATAAATTTCTATTAAAAAATATTTAAAATTGAGTCATCAAAAGTAAATCTCCTGTAGCACCTGAATCTTAAAACTTTGTATCATATCTTATTGAATCGTTTCTTATCTTAAAATTAAGTTTTGTTTTTTAAAACTAGTTATTTTAAAATTGTAAAATTTTCTTCCATGTTTACAATAAACACATAATTATTCTCTCACAAGTTTGCTTATTGACTACCTCATCTTAAATCGGGTTTATTATTGAAACTAATTTAAATCGAGAAAATTAAGAAAGATTTAGAAACGCTTCTATCTTAGACGTAACACTAAAATTATTAATGTACTTCGTCCGTATTTCTTTTCACAAAAGTTTGCAAGACTTTAGTAAGGAATATCTACACGCTGGTGATAAATATTTAAAGATGAATCAACCAGGAATTGAAAATCTCAGCATCTGCTTTTTGCTAGCATTTACTTTTAAAAACAAGTTTAAAAAAGTGTCTGTAATTTCCTAAGTTGATTCAATAAAAATTTATTAAACAATACAACCTGAAGGTGGTCCAATTTGTTTAAAAATAAAAATCAAATATTTATGTAACTTTAACTGTTTGCATTTATGAGCAGCTGGAAATTATTAGTCAGAAATGGAAGATAAAATTATTTTATTGGATTTTGCTTAACATATACTTTTGTTATTTGGAATTGTTAAGGTAAATAAATACACAAAATTTAGGACGAAAGAAAAACGTTTCCGCAATCTGCTTATTTAATAAAGTTATAACTGAAAATAGAAAAAGAAGCATCAATTTAAGATGATAGTACTGTTTTAATATCAGTAATAGAATACTCTCAATGATCATTGACTTTTTATTGATAACTTGTTAAGAATAGCTTTTCAATTTGCTGATACTAAAAAGTAAAATCATTCGGAGAATTATTGATTTAAAACCTGTACTAAATTTGTATGTCAATGACATACTTCCTTAAAGACGAAAGTGTTTGTTTTTTTGTTTTTGTTACATCCTGATAGTGCAACGAAAAAAACATAAGGCTTTAAAAAGTTTTATATTGCTAAAAGGTTTCTGTTGTGGCTCGAAATTTGAACTCCGTAGACATGGTACTGTGTATTATACATGTACGCTACTGTTGGCAATCTGATGTGGATCAAGTTAATCTTGTAAGTGGAATCTGTGGGCGTGAATACAATGAGATGGTCCGTGGAGAGAAACATGTTGGTCAGTTACAAATTTGTGTTCCTGAGATATATACCCCTTCAGGTGTGCGTACACGGCTCGTTTAATATCGAAAGTGCGTCTCTAAGATCGTGAAGTTCTTAAAATTGAAAAATTAATATAGTACCTCCATCAAAATGTATCTTTTCGAGAAAAATATTGCCGCTAATTACTAAGAACTTAGAGATTTCTTTATATAAGAAATTATCGCATCTATCTCAAAATATAAAATCTTACAATTTCTTAGAAATACTTTGACAAGAACCAATTCTCCAGAGGGATTTTGCTAAAGTTACAGCGAACGATCAGGCAAGGAAAAATAAATGTAATTGATACAAGACTTGAAAGTCTTGTTACTTAAACTCAAAAATAGTTTATTGAGAATATATTTTTAAAGAATCATTTGAACAGATCTTATATAATTACCATTGCCATGTCATCGCTACGTTTTTATATTTTTTATTTATAAAATAATATTTTGTAAAGTTAAAACCTGCACCTTTACCTGGTTCCCTTCAATTTTTTAGTCGCGGAAAACTCATAAATAACCTCATGTACGCAACCGTTTTCCTTACGAATTGCAATTCGTTCCAGTTCCATTTCAAATAGACATTTGGATGTATTTGCTATCTATTGTAAGAAAAAGGATTCAAATAAATTGTCAATTACTAATTTAAAATAATAGTTTCTCCTTTCCAAAAACTTATCCCTTAAGATAAGAATCTGCTTCTCTGTGAATAAATCAGGTATTAATCACCGATGCCGGACAATTTAAATATATGTGACGCTCCACGAGAAAAGGGATCTTATGACTTACAGACGAATTTTGCAGGAGAGGCATTTAAAGTGGAACCACTCCGATTGGTCAAGACGTTTCATTGAAAGTCAGTCCCACTACTCACTTCACATTGATAGTTATCCATGTTACACGAAGCGCATGAGTTGTACGTACATGACCTGTGTAGTTGTGTTAGAAAATAGAGGGGCTGATTTTCTAAACAACCGGGTGTAAACACTAAAAAGGTTCATTTTTAAACATTGATAACAAAAAAACCTGTAAGTAGAAATTATTTTTGCCTTTTGTATATGAAAGAGCAACTCAAAAAGTACGGAATGTTATAAATAACTAAAAATTAATTTTTTTGCAGCTAAGGTCCCTTTTCTCGTGGAGCGTCACACACATATATATATATATATATATATATATATACTAGGGGGGCTTCGCCATAACACTTCGTCGTATTTCACTAATTTGTAGGTTATGTTCATATACAGTAGCAGACGAAAAATTTTAGTACAATAGTTTAACCACAGAGGCGCAACCTCTGCTACTGGTGCAATCTCCTATATCTCTGTCCCCCCAAATGTGTGCAGATTTTTATGTCCCGTTAGGTCTCCTTATACTACTTCGTGGTTATTGACCTTTTTTTAACCTTTTTTTAAAATAAATTAGATTAAATTTTGACTTATATTTTGACTCTATTTAATTTTAAAGTTATGTTTGCTTTCCCACCTATTATTTTGACCTAATTTTGGCGTTTTATTTTTACTCTCTCACCTATAACTCATAAACTAAGTTTGAGGTTATGTTTTCCTCTAAAGGAAAATAAATTTTAATAAAATTTTTAAAAATAGATGTCAGTTTATAACATCTTTTATTGATTTAAACTTACTATTAAAATTTAAGTCAAGCTTCTTTTAACCTATAGGTCAAAAATTTTGTCAAATTTTAATATAAGGGAACGACCTCTGGAAGGATCCTAATTAATTTGCTTTTTTGATGTGAAGGTTAAAAAATATGTCAAATTTGATCTAAATTTTGAGGGAAGGTCAGGTCAGAAGGAGTTTTCTCGACAATTTTTGCGGTGTAGATTAAAACTGTTCTTAAAATTGACCTAAATTTTGAGGGTAGAGGGAACTGTTTGTCAATGTTTGACCTGTAGGTTAAAACTGCCCTTAAATTTGACCTAAATTTTAAAGGCAGAGCGATAAGTTTATCAATTTTTGACTTTTAAGTCAAAACTATCCTTAAAATTGACCTTAAGTTTGAGGGCATATTGGTTAGTTTGTCAATTTTTTACCTGTAGGTTACATCTTCCCTTAAAATTGACCTAAATTTTGAAGGCTGAGGGATTAGTTTGTCAATTTTTGACCTGTAGGTTAAAACTGCCCTTAAAATTGACCTGAATGTAGGTCAAATGTAACTTGTTTCTGACTATGGGCCTACCTTAACAGTGGGACAACCTTGACTATGTTCCCTCTACTATAAGGAGCCCTTAGAAATCCTGACTCTGCGGCGGCGGCGGTGAAATGTTTTTATATAATAGGGGGAGATAATTTATGGTATGTTTCGTTTCCTTCTGAGGCATAACACCATCATGATATGGTTCGTCAAGGATTTTTCATGATTGTCTATGGCAGGCCTGCACAAATACTTTGCTCGCGAGCACTTGGCTGAGAGAGAAATTCCCCTTCCATGCGCAGCGAGGCGGAGTAAAGCAGGCATAGCGCCCGCATGGAGGGAGAATTTCTCTCTCAGCCTCGTGCTCGCGAGCCACGCATTTGTGCAGGCCTGGGGCCGTATTCTCGAAAGCATTCGACAATTCTCGCATGCGTAAAATGTCGAATGGTTAATGTCGCATGCGACTCTGAAAGTCTATTCTCAATGACCGTTCGAGATAGGTTGTTCGAAAATTTCCGTGTGCGACATTCATACATTGTTGCCGTCGTTTCCAAATACTTATCTGACAATCATAATTGAGGAGGAAGAGAACTTGACATATGAGAAAAATACAAATAGTTATCCGTTCATTTAAATATTTCAAAATCAATTCAATTTTGCGTTTACAATTTTTATAAACAAATTAACTTTAAGCGGTTTCAGTTTGAAATTTTATAAAATTTTAATTTTGAATGAATTTAATTTAAAATTTTGATAATTCAAATTCTTTTGAAATTAGTTATATTTGGCAATATATATTTAATTAATTATTAAAAATAATGAATTTATAGAAGAATTTTAGTTAAAAACACTAAATACATTGAATTTTGTAGACGTACGTTACAAAATGATTACAAAAATTAAATTATTTTTAAATGTAATAAAATAATGGAAAAATAATAACAATCAAATATTTATTTAAATAGAAGTTACTGATATTATTACGAATAATTTTATAATTAAAGAAATTCGTAAATAAATGTAACAACATTTTTTTTATATTAAAGTTTTAATATTAGCATTTGTAAATTGAGAATTTTTTACAAAAATGTTAAGAAACTGGAATATGTAATATTTTTTTTTTAAAGAAAAGAATCAGTTTGTGAACAATATTGTTATTAAAAAATTAAAATTATGCATAATAAAGGGATATATCCCTTTATATTATGCATAATTTTAATTAATAAATATATATATTTCCTATTTTTGCAAAAAGAAAATTTATTTGTTAATCAAAATTTTTTGTAATTTTATAATTTTAAATTTTATTTTATTTTAAATCTTAAAAAAGAGCATACTTTCAATTTGTAAAACAATATTTTGTAAAGAAAAAAACAAAAGCATACACAAAAACTAACTTTAAAGTGTGAACAGACAGAAAAAATGAAACGAAGATTAAAAAATTAAAAAAATTTATATTGTTTACATGATTCATTCACAAAAATAACACAAACATGTGCAATTTATCCATTATAAATTTTGCATATTATAAATTATTTACATAAACTTTTATTTCACAAGTTTACTTTTAATTCTTAAACAACACATTTAGGTTATTTTGTATATTTTTTCTACTTTAGCATGCGGTTCATGCACACTAATACTAATTTATATTATATACGTTTATTACAAGGATGACACACAACCTTATTTTTTACTAGCATTTCGTATACGACTTTGCATCTCGAATGGCCACTACCCACTCGAGATGAACCATTCGGAAATTATCGCATACGACATGAAATCTCGCATGCGACAAGCGTTCGAGAATAGCTTTTTCCATCTCGAATGGTCTGTCGCATGCGACATCTAGGGTCATCGATTCGAGAATACGGCCCCTGGTCTATGGACATTTATTGACAGGGTTTACCAAAAAAGTACAGTTTAGCCACGTTCTATTAATTTCTTTTTTTGAGTATTTCAATTAATAATCTTCTTTGCAGCTTGGCTAACTTTTACAATATACACCACATAAAATAATAAACCGACTAGTATATAATACCACGATACCATTATTTACCTAACTTTAAATGAGTAGAAGAAAAACCTCATTTTGCCTTTTCGTTAAAACGTTTAGAGTCTATCTCGTCAGAATAGGTTGTGGGGTAAAACTATCTTTTGCTATAAATATTTATATCTTGTGTAAAAGTTCGAATTCAATTTATAATACTGACAGAGAAAACGAACGATGTTACGAAGAAGCATTCTGTAAGTTCTTCCCCACCTTCAGTGTACTTTAAGTGTAGTTGTTCAGGGAACTAGAAGACGAGAAGCGATACTTTATCCCCTTTGAATAATAACAAAAAACTTATTTTTGTTTTTTGTTTATATGTATTATTCATAAAAAAATCATTCATGTTTTTTTTAAATGTTACGAAAAGAGTTAAAGGAGCAGTTGCAGGAGGAAATATTGGAATATATCAAGAGAAGTAAATTTTTAAATTTACTAGTCTCCACAAAAAGTTGAGTATCCGGAAAAAAATAAATATTTAAACATGGGGCATTCTTTGTCAAATTTTACCCCCTATCTGTCCATTTTTAATTTCAACGAAAATAATCAAAAAAGGGCTTAAATTAAAGCTTAGAACCTCTACTTTTATTTGCATGGTGGCCTTTTTTAAAAATTCAAGATGGCGGACTTGTACGTCGCGTTAAAGCAGTCGAGGAGCATAAAAAAAATTCTACTTTTTGCTAAAAAAATATGAATTTCAAAGTAAAAATAAAAAATTTTTGGCACAAAACATACCTCTTTATACGTACTTTATTTACCCTTATTGACATTTTCGAAATTTCAAAATGGCGGATTCAATATGGCCGAAAAATAAAAATTTTTGTCAATCTTTGCGAAACTTACTATTAAGGGGTTATTTGGGTCGCTGATTAAGAATCTGAAGTCAGTTTTGCAAAATACAAAATGGGGCGGATCTAATATGGCGGACTTATTTTTCAAAAATCGTACTTTTTTGCATAAAAGTTGTTACTCAGGGGTTTTTGAAGTCGCTGATTACGAATCTAAAGTCAATTTTTGCAAAATTCAAAATGGCGGATCCAATATGGCCGAAAAATAGAAATATTTGTCAATCTTTGCGAAACTTACTGTTAAGGGGTTATTTGGGTCTTTGATTACGAATCTGAAGTCAGTTTTGCAAAAACAAAAGTGCGGATCCAATATGGAAAATCCATTTTTCAAAAATCGTACTTTCTTGCCTAAAACTTGTTTCTAAAGTACTAATAAGAATAACTAAATATCAAGTGCAAATAAATAAAAAAACGTAGATGGTTTCAAGCAAAAAGTACGATTTAAAAAAAAAGGATCAGCCATATTGTTTTTTGCAAAACTGTCTTCAGATTCGTAATCAGCGACCCAAATAACCCCTTAATAGTAAGTTTCGCAAAGATTGACAAATATTTATATTTTTTGGCCATATTGGATCCGCCATTTTGTATTTTGCAAAACTGACTTCAGATTCTTAATTAGCGACCCAAATAACCCCTTAATAGTAAGTTTCGCAAAGATTGACAAAAATTTATATTTTTCGGCCATATTGAATCCGCCATTTTGAAATTTCGAAAATGTCAATAAGGGTAAATAAAGTACGTACACTGTAAAAAATTTAGGGAGTTAACGGACTCGGGAGTTGGGAGTTAAATTTTTCGAGTTAAAAATCAACTCCAAAAGAGAGTTAATTTCTAACTCCCTTCATTCAACACCCGCGCGAGTTATTTTTTCCATGGGGAGTTAGCATTTGAGTGTTAAATTTTAACTCTCTTTATTTAACTCCTCTGGCATTAACTCTCCAATGGGTGCGACTTTTATAGACTCCCCTAGGGAGTTAAAATTTAACTCCCTTTTTTTACAGTGTATAAAGAGGTATGTTTTGTGCCAAAAATAAACTATTTTTACTTTGAAATTCATATTTTTTTAGCAAAAAGTAGAATTTTTTATGCTCTTCGACTGCTTTAACGCGACGTACAAGTCCGCCATCTTGAATTTTTAAAAAAGGCCACCATGCAAATAAAAGTAGAGGTTCCAAGCTTTAATTTAAGCCCTTTTTGATTTTTTTCGTTGAAATTAAAAATGGACAGATAGGAGGTAAAATTTGACAAAGAATGCCCCACATATATTTCTAAATAATTTATAATTCTTTCTTGCTACACTGAAAAAAATTAGGCTGACAAATTCAACTACCTTTGGGTAGTTAAGTGAAAAGTAGTAAAAACAACTACTTTTTTAGTTAGTCTAACCCGGTTTGCGTAGTTAATTTAACTATTTTTATGTAGTTGATAAATAGTAGTTGATTCTACTAATATATGTAGTTAAATTTTAACAACAGGTAAGTTGTAGAATTAACTACAGTGCTGTAGTAAGAACAACTAAGATAGTAGTTTACTCAACATTTCATAAGTAGTAAATTTAACAATTTTATAGTAATAAATAGAAAGTAGTAAAAGGGACTACTTTTGTAAGTAACGTAACACTTTCTTAACTAGTAAATTTTACTACTTTAATATAGTTAACACCAAATTGTTGAATTAAAGAATTTATACGGTTGAATTTGAAACAACACGTGACTTGCACAACTGACTATCGTGAAGTAGTAGAGGGAACTAATTTTTTTATTAGTCAAACCTTTTTCGTGTAATAGACTTTACAACTTTTATGTAGTTATAGTAGTTGATTTGACTACAACATTAGAGTAATAAAAATAAATGAATAATATTGTTGAAGCCTATCGAACCACTCTAAGTAGCAAAATCTACTACACAATGCAGTAGTTTTGGTGAGAAAATAATAGATAATTTTAACTTTTTGAACTTAAGTTTTACTACATTGAGTAGTAGATTGTACTACTTAAAGTAATTAGAAAGGATTGAACAGCATTTTTAAATAAAGCAAAGTTCAGAAATAAGAATTTAAAGAAGATAAAAAGAACTAGTAAAAGTAGTAAATACTACTACATTACATTGTAAAATGAACTACAGTTGTCGGTTGATCTATGTCAAGAATGTCATCAGGTTTCATGCAGACCATCGTATAGCGTGCGAGCGTGGTTAGGTGGTTAGGTTATCGGTTTGCGAATGTTAGGGTCGTGCGTTCAATCCCCGGCGTTTGAGGATTTTTCTCCATTATGTACATAAAGTGTTGAAAATTATAAAGTATATGTGACCAATAGGAATGCTAGAGGAGATGAAAAAATGAATTTCAGTAATAATAATAATTAATAAATAATAATAAATAATTCTACTACTTTTAAGTAGTTGCTGACAAAAACAAAAAGATGTTAATTTTTACTTTATAAAACAGATCATTAACTACTTTTAATAGTTAATTCTACAACAGAAATGTCGTTAAAGCCTATCGAATTACTTTAGGTAGTAAAATCTACTACTTAAAGTAGTAGACTTAAAAACAAAATAATAGTTAATTCTACAACAAAAATGTCGTTAAAGCCTATCGAATTACTTTAGGTAGTAAAACCTACTACTTAAAGAAGTAGACTTAAAAAAAAATAATAGTTAATTCTACAACAAAAATGTCGTTAAAGCCTATCGAATTACTTTAGGTAGTAAAACCTACTACTTAAAGTAGTAGATTTAAAAACAAAATAATAGTTAATTCTACAACAAAAATGTCGTTAAAGCCTATCGAATTACTTTAAGTAGTAAAATCTACTACCAAAATCTTAGTTGTTATAATTACTTTAAAGTTAGTCAAATAAACTACTAAATCACATTCAACCAACTACATTCTTAGTTGTCTTAACTGCTTTTATGATAGTTAGTACAACTATTTGAATTCAGTTGAGGACCTATTGAATTACGTAGAGTAGTTAAAAAGTAGTCAAATCTATTAATTTTTTTTTTCAGTGTAAGAAAGAAACTAGTAAAACTTGATATTTTTCATATTTTATTCCTGTTATTCAAAAAAAATAAGTAATGCACATATTTATCTTTTTCTGAAGATGTTGCGACTATAGAATAAACGGACGTTATATCAAAAAAATATTTTTTTAAACCATAATATTTCTTTTTAAAGTAAAAATAAACTATTCTAAATTATAATTATGTCACAAATAAATTAGTTTAACAAATTGTGGTTATAAGTTCAATATATAAGTTTCGAATATATTTTTTCCCTTATCAATAAAATAGAAGTTTTTTGCAATAGACATTTCAACCAATTATTTTAAACGCAAATCGCGTGAATGCACATTGATCGAATAGCTTTATTTGTTCAGCATAACGAGAGAAGTCAACATTTATTTAAGTTTATTCCGTTTTTTCTTTTTTTTGTTCACACCGTATTTATATTGGTTTCATTTGTAAAAAAAATAATTATTGCTTTATTTGAAAAATAATAAATATTATGCTTTCAAGCGACTTCCGTTTATTATCGAGATTAGTTAGCAATGCAAAAAAAGTGTATGACAAACGGTTCGCGAATCAGTACCGCGAACGGAAGTCAACCACGTCCCTGTAAATTATACGAATTCGCGACCAGTCGTAAATACTTGGTTATCATACTTGGCGGAAGCATAGCGGGGCATTACCCATATTCACATACAAGAACGAATACACACACATGCATGAAATTTCTGTGTGCCATTCACTCGAGTAGGTATCAAATGCAATAGTTCACTCGCTATTTCCGAGTAGGTGGTCGACCAGTCCTCAAACCACCTAGAGTTCACCTCCTTAACTCAAACATCCTTTACATACTGTTCCTGACAGATAGACATTCTGATATCGCAACACAATAAATCCATAATTTACACATGTGCACGACACTTTTCTAAAAAGCATATCTTATAACGAATACTTGTCAATTATTATTGACTCCTGGTCCTTTGGCACATAAAATAAAACCTTAATGTAACCTTAAATTAAATCTTAATTTAATAAAAACATATGTTTATATTTTAAAAATTATTTTTCTGTTAATAAGATTGTTTAAAAATTTTTTAATTTTTTTAATCTAAGTTTGACGAATTGAATTTTTTATAAAAAATTACACGTTAATGCCTATAAAAAATTCTCATGCTGGAGAAAATCACCTTTAAAATAAGCCTAAAATCATTAAAAAGCATTCAGTATTTTAGAAGTTATTAAAATTTTTGTAAAACATTGAACATTATCATTTTTTAAAAATGTCTAAATAAAATATTGATCAAATGACTTGAAAAATTATGTAAAAACTCCAAGGATTTTTAAAAAAAAGAAAAATCAGTAACATTCTATATTATAAAAATTGTGTAGATTTTTTCTGCCAAAATACAGGCGAAATTTTTTTAAAATTAATACTTGGAGTTTTGCACATCAATACAGGGTAATTTAATTTTCCCAAAATATTGAGAACATTCTTAAATTTGCAATTGTTTAAAAGAATTGTTAATAACAATTTTAAAATTTCATTTTTTAACAATCCCTTTATTTTATCATTAAAGTATAGACTTTAAGCTTTCCAAAAAAACGTTTCTTGGTGACCATAACTTTCAAAAAATGTTAGGACACCTATAAACGATTTTCCAAAATTTTGTAGAGTTTTTTTTAAACGCATCTCTTGAGTCCTAATTGCACATTTTTCGTTCATATTAACCGGAGATATTAAACTTTTAAAAATAATAAATTTTGGAAAAAAATATTTTTTTGAAAATTTTGTAAAAAAATGTAGAAGTAATCTTAAAATTATCGTTACCAACTTGTAGAGCATTATAAAATGATTCGATTGACCTATTTTTGAACCTAATTCGATAATAAATTTCGAAATTACTGGTATTTTTTTTTTATTGTTTATACTCCTGCCCTATTGGCCCTACGCACTTCGACAAGAGTCCCCGTGAAATACTTTTTGGATTAAGCATAACCATTCTACTTATGAAATTTTCTATATATTAACCTAATTTGCGTCTACAGTCGACTTTATTAGGAGTACTCGCATTACGCCTGGACCATCCGTCAATGGGTTTTCTCGCCAGAGAAGAGGGAAACTGTAGGAAACCTCTTTGAGTACAACCGGTTTATCGACAGTCGAGTTCTAATGGTGTGTACCGGACAATAATCGACGGTGCACATTATTATACCTCGACGTCAAACCTCCCGCTCAGATTGTCTCACGTACCGGAAAAATACCAAGTCAAATGGGCGCGAACCAAGGGTACTTACCCTTGGTCCTTAAACGACCGCCAAGCGAGACACCTATCCGACTGAGCTAATCTGTCGGTTAAAATTACTGGTATTTTAAAAACCAAAAATTGTGGAAAATGACATTTTCTCAACTTTTTTGTTTGAAAATTTTTGTTTAACTATTAAACTACCGTCAACAGGGGTAATTATGGAACAAAAAAACGCGATATTTTGAGTTTCTTCTTCACTAAAAATCTAAAGTGTACAAAAAAATTTTATTAGCTATTCAAATATATTGTGAACATTCTTCTAAAGATTTCCTTCAAGTTCCATTTCAAAAAAAATTTTTTTGACGAAGTTATTTAAACATAAATATTGCTCTATAATTGCTTCGCATTTGGGGCAATTATAGAACAAATTATTATAATTAATTATAAAAGCAAGTATAACAAATTTTCTTTGTATGTATATTAAGAAAACTTTATATTTAGTACTGCAGAGTAAAATAATAATAGATAATAATAGTAAACTAAACGCGAATTTAATTCGAAGAAATTAGTAGATTTTTACACTTTTGTGAAATAACCTTTCCACTTTTTCGATGTTTAATAATTGAAGCGTTTTGTGCAGAAACCGCATAAGTCCATTTTTTTCGAAAATCACTTTTTTATTAAAAATTAATCTTTAAATGAAGCTTTTCAATCTGGTAAAATATTACATAAGTGACTAAACTCTAAACCCTTAAAAAAAATAATTAAAATATCATTTTGTGCAGAAACAGCACAAGTCCATGATAAGTTTTATATTTATTTGTGATATTCTTGACGTATTTTAATAATTTATATTAAACAGTTTATATTATAAATAAAAACACTCATGGGAAGCAAAAAGTGACAGTGGTGACTGAATAATTTTAAAATTAGAAAATATTGTAAATTGGTTCAATTTATTCTTAAAACAATTTTATTATTTATAAAATGTTACTAAAAATTATCCAAATTTAATATTTTAAATAAATGTTATTAAATATTTCATAAAACTTTGATATTTCACTGGATTTAATAAATTTTCTGTGTTTTTCATTTCATTTTGTGCAGAAACAGCATAAGTCCAAATGTTAATTTATTTTTTAATTTTTTATATTAAGTAGATAATTAATTAATCATATTGGATTTTTTAACTTATAGGTTAGTAGAATATAATGCAAAAAGCCGAATTAAAAAAAATCTTAACATTTACGAGAAAAACAGTTTTTATTGATTCCTGAACAATTCCAAATTATGGACTTATGCTGTTTCTGCACAAAACGCTTCAATTATTTTCTCGTTGCCAATGACAATAAAAATAAAAACATCGGGGTAACTATGTAGGCAATATATTAAACTATTGTTTACAACAAGAACCAAATTAAAATAATTTACCACAAAAATTTTACATAAAAAAGTATTACGCGTTCCATATTTACCTCTGATGTTCCATAATTGACGGGTTCCACGTCAAGTGACCCAGGTCCAAATTTTAAATGTTTGGGATCGGGTTAAAAGTTTGCACAAACAGTAGTCCTATTAGATACAATTAAAAATACCAAATATTATTAATTTATTTAAACAAATATAAAAACTGGAGGGGGTCAAAGTTTAAATTTTTGGTCTAACATGGAATAATTAAAAAATTTGTAATTTCTTTAAAACAAAACGAAAATACGTTTTTTATTTTGGGTTTTGCTGCTGTTTTTCAACACTTTCTAATAGTGTGAACAATTGTAGAAAAAAAAATTGGTGACCTTGAAAAATTAAATTAAAAAATAAAATTTCATTTTTTCATCAAATGGACAGTTTTTATTTTTTAAAAGAAATTTTTATCATAAAGGTGAAGTTTTTTCCTAAAAAAATGTATAGGTCAAAACGTGGGACAAGAACTTTTAACTGGTCAAAATAAACATTTACTTCTGCAATCCACCGCCCCTTTGCGTTGTTGGGCTGTATATTGTTTATAACAATTGAAATAAATTATTTTATGCTTTATTAATTATCTGGTGGTCATATTGGATGGATTTAAATTGATTTAGATCATGTGCATCAACAGAATAAGAAAATAAACATCCTTTTTTAAAAAAGTGTATTAATTTGTTAACTTTGATTAAAAAAAAATTATAAATAATAAAAATCCCCAAAATTGGCCTCGAAGGATGTCTTAAGAATTTATTCTTCTTTAATTTAAGACAAAGAACACTCAAATCGGTTAAAAATTGTAAGCTATAGACATTTTTTAATAGTAAATTGTAAAAAAAATTCCACTGTGGGCCGGTGCAGTGCAGATGTAAATGCTTAATTTGACCAGTTAAAAGTTCTTGTCCCACGTTTTTACCTATACATTTTTTTAGGAAAAAACTTACCTTTATGATAAAATTTTTTTTAAAAAAATAAAAACTGCACAGTAAAAAGAAAGTCTTATTTTAAGGCAGGAAAGCAGCCTTAAATTAAGATGCAACATTTTTAAGGCAGTCAATGCTGAATTTACGCACATATTTTGTATCCTTTAACATTATAGCAGACAGTGCTGAATTTAAGACCGATCTTTAATTAAGATTTACTTTTTACTGTGTGCCCATTTGATAAAAAAATGAAATTTTATTTTTTATTTTAATTTTTCAAGGTCAAACAATTTTTTTTCCACATTTGTTCACACTATTAGAAAGTGTTGAAAACAGCAGCAAAACCCAAAATGGAAACGGTATTTTCGTTTTGTTTTAAAAAAAAACTACAAATTTTTCAAATATTCCATGTAAATTTTTAACCTGGGTCACTTGATGTGGAACCCGTCAATTACCCCTGTTGACGGTATTATAACTATATTGTAGAGTATTTAAAAATACATTTGTTGACCCAAGATTCAATCACTTTTACCATATTTATAAAAAGTTATTCATATATTTTCCTATTATTATTATTATCTCTATGAGGAAGCAAAGTGTTCATGAAATGAGCACCAAAATTATAAAAAAATATACAACTTGGCAGCGGTTTCTTTATTTGTTTCAAAGTAATTAACATTTTTCCCGTCTAAGACACTAAAACTCAATATAAGTATTTAAAAATTGAACTTAAAAGTAAAATTTAATTAACTTTCCAAAATCATTAAAAAAATTCTTGACTTTGTCTTGTTTTAATAAAATTAATATAATTTAAGAAATACTTTACATGTTTTAATGTTCTTTGGATAAAGATGAAATAAGCATTCAGTTTATTTTAATACAATTAATGTTAATAGTATTTATTAATGCTAATAGTATTTAACATTAAAATCTACAAGTAAATATGTAAATAAAAAAGCCAAACATGACAGAATTTTATGTATTAGCCTAACTTAAATGCTTGGCCATTTCTGGTTAAAAAAGCATCAAGCTAAAACAAAAATTGTCTTTTTCAAAACATTTACAATATAAAATTTTTTAAAATTTGTCATTTTTACTCATAGTAATCATAGTAATACAACACAATACTACCTAATTTTTTTATACAAAAAACATTTTTATAATAAAATTTAAAAATTTAGAAATTAAAAAATTATATTATTTTATTATTATATTATTTATATTAATTTATTTTTAAATTTAAATTTATAAGAAAATACAAAATTTTTATAAATTAAAAAAAATTTGAATATTAGTCAGTTAAGTAATTTTTAGTTTTATTTAAGTATTTTAACATTAAATACTATTATAAAAATACTTTGAAATTAACAGTACAGATGGTCACTCTAAGCTTTAAATTTTTACCAATTTTTAAGAATTTAAAGTTAAAAATCACTAATCAAAATTACTTTTAAAATAAGTCAAAAACATGATTCTGAAACTGGCACCTGTTTATTACCTTCAAGACTCTAATTTTAAACTGAAATAAAAAATATTATATTTTTGTTTAAGACAACATAAACTTTTTTATAATAAAAAACTTGGTACCCAGTAAAAAAAACTAATTCAAACGAATTGAAATGAATTAAGATTTTTGGTAGAAAACGGGATTCATTCAAGCTCTTTGTATATTCGATTGAATTCGATTCAATTTGCCTGAAGTTGTGCAAACGAATTCGCATTCGTAAGAAATGACCAAAGCATGCATTAAATTCGTGCTGACGAATTAAAAAAAATTAAAGGCCCCAAAACTTGTCCATTGAATTAGTATGAATAGAAGGTTTGGAACACGGAGAAAAAAAGTTCACGAATCTCTCGTCAACTAGTATATTACTTTTGGATGGGACACAAAATTTCAAAATTTTCATTCACTTTTGATTAGAAATGGCGAACGTCAACGAAAAACTGAAACAAAGTTAATGAATTTTTGATGAACTGGTTAAGGATGAGTAGTTCGTCAAAAGTAGAGGTACAAGTTGACGAAAAAATCGTGAACTCGCGAGTTTCAGTAGTATGCGCAGTTCGTAATGCGCATCAAATATGGCTGATCAAGCATTCATCCAAGAAGACTAGAAACAGGAGGTCAAACTTCGCTTGATTTCTATGTGCAGTGGGGGTAGAAATAGTGGGGTCTAGAGACGGTGGAGTTTTCAGTTTGGGTATTTGCGCGGTAGATGAATTTTGTAATTTCGCGCATAATAACCACATTGAGGTTATAACCGAAAATGACAGCTGTCTGCTATTGTGTGTTTAATAGGTTATGCGTTTTATGCTTGGCAAGCATTGTTATTGAAAAGAGGTTTAAAAGTGATAAGGTTTGTAAAAATGTTAATTATATTTATGTATAATTAAACGAGTTAAACATAAATATTCATAACCTGTCTGCACGAAAAATTTCTTGGGAATACGAAAAATCAAACACGTGATAAAATACAACGTGCTTACGATGTATATATATCAAGTATGCGCGAGAGAACAAAACTGGTTCACCGCGCAAATGCCGAGAAAACAAAGAGCAGACGACTCATGGCCCCACGTATATTACATTCCCCCCACTACCAAGTTAGACCTCCTGTTTCTAGTCTTCTTGCATTCATCATTCAGTCGGTGTCATCGGTGTTTACATTCAGGCAAATTCTTTGATGAAAGTTATTATTTAGAATCAGTGTTTTTTATTACTTAGTGAATATTTTTGTTTGCTAATTTTCTTTGTGAAACAAATAATTCATAAAATTAATTAAAAGTTACGATAAGGGACTTTTTCTACTTTTACGGCCCTGAGTTTTACAGCAGACAAAGCTAATCGTTTCGTTTGTCGAAGGACAATGTCTCTAGATTTAGCCGTGGCGGTTAGTTGTTAGAAATATTATGTTATGGGTATAGGTACTAGGTTCGAATCCCGTGAAGCGAATTACGAATTTTAATGGCGATAAAATTGTGTATTCTGTGTAGTTGGGTGCGTAATAGGCGTCAAGTTATCAAATTAAGTGAAATACTATAAAAAAGTAGTGTCTCGAAATTATTTTTTCTTGTTTTTAGCATTTTTTAAAAGTTCACGAATTTTTCGTTAACTTTAACGAAAAGGTCGGAAACCGTTCTATGTTTCTAGTGAAGGAGTTGATGAAATTTTGACGAACTGTGTTTGTTGATTTTCAAGAATTTTGTGTCCCATCCAAAAGTGATATACTAGTTGACGAGAGATTCGTGAACTTTTTTTTTCCGTGAAGTTCAATACAGTTTGACGAATTCAGGAAAATTGCAACATAGCTCCAATTCGTATTTGTCACAAAGCGGGATTCACTGAAACTCTTTGTGAATTCTTTTTAATTTATTTCAATTAGTTTTTGTTTACTGGGTACTTGTTTAAGATTTATTAAAAAAATATTAAACCATGTAAAGTATTTCTGAAATTATATTAATTTTTTAATAAAACAAGGCAAACTCAAGGACGAGATCAAGCATTTTTTAAATGATTCTAGAAAGTTATTTAAATTTCTTTACAAGTTTAATTGTTGAAAAAGTAGATAATGTTAGTGACTTAGACGGAAAAGTTGTTAATTTATTACTTGCATTTCTTAGTTACAAAAAAGAAAATTTATTTTATATCATTAAAAAGTAGTATTTTACACAATTTTTAAAAACTTACCTCCTTATCCTTATTTTTAATCACCAAAATTTTTTTCGTCTTATTTTTCTTAATTTTGAAAAGAGAAAAAAACGTGTTCTTCACTTTGCACTTTTATTTTTTTGTATTATATACTGCAAAAATCTGTTAATAAACTGTAACTACTGTATACTGTAACTACTGTTAAAGCTCTTGTAAACAAAGAATTTTTTTTTTTTTTTTTTTTTTTTTTTTAATGACTTCAGGCTTAGCCAACCAATAGCAAGCGTCACCGCTACAATTTCTGACCAATAGCGACCGTCATCATCGGATTTCAGCCAATAGCGACCGCCATCATCGTCTTTCAACCAATCGCGACCGTCACAATGATATTTTCAACCAATAGCGACCGACATCATGAAATTTTAGCCAATAGCGACTGTCATCATCGTATTTCAACCACTCGAGACCGTCATCATGTCATTTTCACAACCAATCACGATCGTCACTCTCAAACTCCAGCCAAAAAAAGCTGTTTTTTTATTAAGGACTACACTTGAATATTTGTAAAAATAATTAATTTTAAAAAAATTCGGAAATCGACATCTCTATAAGGCTTCCTTGAAATAGCGGATCCAATATGGAGGACAAATTATCATATTTGATTAGATTACCCGAGTCGAAATTTAGACCCTACTTAGCCTCTGAAAATGTAGGGCTTATTCAGGTTTAGCAGTCGTAAAGTAGGGTCTGATTTAAATACAATTTTTAAAAACTAGACCCTACTTTGACTCCCAAAACAGGCGGAAATTTGCCAATCTTCCATTTGGAGCAGCAAAGGAGGGTCTACTTCTAAGAAACCTATACCGCACTTTTAAACCTCGTAGACCCTACTTTCATACTCCTAGACCCTACAATTAGAAAAAGAAAAATTTGAAGATTTGCTCAGATTCAATTGAAGCACTTGGGATGAGTAAAAGTGGAATTTTATGTGTTTTATAGCGTCTATATACACGAAGTGTATATAGACGCTATAAAACACATCAGTATTTATGAATTTGGAGTACTTTTTGCATTTGCAGTGTTTCAAGTAATGCATTAAAAAATAATTCAAAATTTTCTTTTAGAATGTAGGGTCTAGGAGTATGAAAGTAGGGTCTACGAGGTTTAAAAGTACGGTATAGGTTTCTTAGAAGTAGACCCTCCTTTGCTTCTCCAAATGGAAGATTGGCAAATTTCCGCCTATTTTGGGAGTCAAAGTAGGGTCTAATTGTATTAGAATTAGACCCTACTTTACTACTTCTAACACTCAATAGACCCTGAAAATTCAGGGTGAAAGTAGGGCTTAAATTTCGACTCGGGTAAACATTAAAGAATAAGTTTTTACAATTGAAAAGTTTCATTATAAATAGGTATTTTATTATAGAAATAAATACTAAAAGTAGGCAGTTTTTCAGAAAAGCGACAAAAATAAGATTTTTAAAAAATAGTAGTTTTTGTAATTTTTAACTAATATTTTACATTTGTACTCTTGAATAGTGGTACAATATAATAAAAATATATTCTATGCTGCAGTTTTTAAGAAAAGCATTATAATTATTATAACCTAAGACAATTACTTTTATGTGATCACTGATTACGAATCTGAAATCACTTTTTAGAAATAAAAAATTGCTGATCTAATATAGCTGAAGAAATGTCAAAATTTAATGCAATTCGCTTGAAACTTGTACCCAAATAATAATATAATTTATTTTCATTATAGAATAGTATGATGCTAGGATTTCTCAAAAGTGACTTCAGAGTCAGAGTCAGCGACCCTATTAACCCCCGAATAATAAGATTTATTAAAAGAACCTAATCAAATTTTAAAAACTATCAGCCATATTGGATCCGTCGTTTCCAATTTCTAAAAAGTGATTTCAGATTCGTTATCATCGACCCAAAAACCCCCGAGTAACAAGTTTTAAAAGAATCTGATAAAATTTGATAATTTTGAAACAATCTATTAATTTTGTTGCTTAGCATTTATTCATTTATAATGCTCTAGTGTCTTATAAAAAATTTTAATTAAAAAAAGTCATACGGCAAAAGTAACTATATATTAAAAGCTGCAATTTTTTAAAAATTACAATGTTAAAGAGAATGACCCATATACATACACTGTAAAAAAAGGGAGTTAAATTTTAACTCCCCAGGGGATTCTATAAAATTCGCACCCATTGGGGAGTTAATGCCAGGGGAGTTAAATAAAGAGAGTTAAAACTTCACACCTAAATGCTAACTCTCCAAGGAAAAAATAACTCGCGCGGGTGTTGAATGAAGGGAGTTAGAAATTAACTCTCTTTTGGAGTTGATTTTTAACTCGATAAATTTCACTCCCAACTCCCGAGACCGTTAACTCCCTAAATTTTTTACAGTTTATATATACTCAAGTATAAAATAGACTACCAATGCAACAGTAACGCTCCTGTATATAATTTGCTTGAATCTCACTCGCACTCATGCTTACTACTAATTAATAGTTTCTCTCTCTCTCTCTCTCTCTTTCTGCTCACTGGCCACTCAGTAGACTGCCTACTTTCGAAAGTAAATAACATTAGAATGTCTCTCTTTACCTAATTTGCATATCTACTGATTTCATATAAGGATTGTAGAAAATAATAATAATAAATCCACTGTAAAAAATTTAGGGAGTTAACGGACTCGGGAGTTAAATTTTTCGAGTAAAAAATCAACTCCAAAAGAGAGTTAATTTCTAACTCCCTTCATTCAACACCCACGCGAGTTATTTTTTCCATGGGGAGTTAGAATTTGGGTGTGAAATTTTAACTCTCTTTATTTAACTCCCCTGGCATTAACTCTCCAATGGGTGCGACTTTTATAGACCCCCCGGGGGAGTTAAAATTTAACTACCTTTTTTTACAGTGTAATTTAAAGGACGACGATACTAATAAAATAATAATCAAGAAGTAAAGTTTCGAAAACATAATCGAGAAAACAATTTCGTTAAATAAAATAACTTAGAAACGCGAGTAATTAAAAATTTGCTGATCGAATAATTAATAACAATAAAATAACTGATAGAAGAGAGTAATTAAACATTTTAGAATTCATTGTTGTGGAAATCTTCCTATCTATTCACAGCAACTCAAAATGAGTCCATGTTAAATGACATAGAACGTGGCGCCATCTGCGAGGTTCATTTTTGTTGCAGCTCATAATGAGTCACTTTTTCGACTCATTTTAAGTTCAGTTTTTCTCTGTGTTTGCGACTTTATATAATTATCCGTACTCATTTCCTCCTGAATCTGGTTCATTTGTTTATCTCTTATTTTACGGAACTAGTCTAGAATTTATCTCATGATCTTTCGTAACGAACGCGACTAAGACGTGCACTCTGAGGAGTTGGTTTGACTTCTTTACGACAGAAATAAATTCACGCTGCCAAAATTCTTGCCCGACGCAAAAGATTGTAAAATAAGAAAACTTTCTTTAGTAAAAATTTGTAACTTACTTGTTTTTATCTGACATAAGCCAAGTTAGCAATGATAGATTTTCAGATGGAATATCTATCGTAGTCGCGTAAACTTCAGGTTTGAATCTTTGCCTCAGAGAACATCCAGAGAGAAAAATCTTTCTGAGGAAATTAATATCTATCACTGTCCACGATAATCAAGAGCATCCTGAGATAACAAAGGATTTGAAAAAATAAACAGGAGGAGAAACCTACTAAACAAAATGTGGGTAAAACAGTAGACAGAACGTCGAAATCAAGCCAAGATAGAAAAAAAAGTCACAGCGAGAATCTGAAATTATTGTTAAGATGACCAAAGGCATTAGTTATGCGGTAGTACTTGGAAAGCTTCGAAGAGAAGCAAACCTGGAAGCCAGATAGACCAATGTTATGGGGTCAATTCTCACTAAGAAAGGAGATCACCTTTTAGAAATTGGAGGATGTTCCAACAAGCAGTTGTTCTCCGAGGAGGTGATAAGGATTGTTACCTCCTCAATGAACTTGGTAAGGTGCAATCTGTAAGTCGATAGGTTATTCTAGAGATTCGCGATATGGTTTGCATTGCTGAGAAAGCCGAATTCGAAGAAGCAGTGGTGCAGATTTATATTTTCTGCGATTTTATTGCTAATCCTAAATATAACTAAATAAAGTTCATAGTTTTTTTTGCAACTTAAGTATTATTTTCTAAATTTTGAGGGTGCACAGTCACCACATAAAATCTGTTTGTGTAAATATCTGAAAAGTCCGCAAACCTGAGTGGAAAATATTTTCCAAAATTATGATTCCATTCCTTAATTACTTGTTTTTAGTTAAAAATTTGAGTATTAAAAAAAACATCAAACAAAAAATGTAATCAAACTTAAAATCAAATCTTTAGCTTTTTAATATAAGCTAAGATTAATCCTTTTCACCTTTCTTGTCATAAGTTTCCTATAATCCTACATTTCAAATGCATTTATTCTTTTTCCATTACTTGCCTTGCCGGGCTTTTTGTATCGGCATTATTCCATAACGCTCCATATACTTTAAATTTAAACCGTTCAATTTTACGGATACGTCAATATCGATAAAGAATTACCTCCATATTAATCAAAACAAACGTTTTGTTAAGCGTTAGAATGAAATATATTCCAAAAAGTGTAAAACAATAAATAGAATAATAATTAGAATATAAAAGTGATTACAAATAATAGAAAAAGAATAAAAATATTTATTTATAATGAAACAATTCTCTTTTTATTAATGTTATAGTAATACTATAAAATTTGTTTAAGTAAATAATTAGTTCTGTATAGTAATTTGTCAACGCTTCTAGAAATTTGTTTTTTTATGTATTACAAAAATCGATATTAGTGGCTTCATTAGCCTCTTGAAAGATGCACGAGGAGGTGAATTCCCTGCAATGTTAATACGTACGAAGAGGTACTCCAAACACAGTATAATTATGAAGAGAAATGGATAAACCCAAAAACAAGAGCTGAGATAATAAAAATAAAAAAAATTGAGATTGTAAGCACATTAAAACAATTTTTATATGGTTAAAATTTAAAAAATATTTTTTCGAAACTAAATTCAATATAAGTTTAAATAAAATAACAAGTCAACTAATTAATTAAAAGTGATAATATTGACAGAAAAAGAAGTGTCACGTATCATTAGTCTGAATCTCATGGTTTGAAAATTTTGTTCCTTTAAATATTAGAATCAATAAAAAGTTTAAACACGATGATTTTGGATTTTAAATACTTAACTTAATTTAAATAAGTAATATTCCAATTTTAAGTAAGTTTAATTATAGGATTTAATCTATAAAAAAGGATTTAAGAAGACGAATAGCAGTGAAAATAAAATATTCAAAAAGAAAGTAAATCATATTCTTATTCAAATAATTTCTCCTTATGAAAAGTAATAAGAATATTTAATTTAATAAAGAATAGAGGATAAATAGTAAAAAAAAAGATTCTATCACATTTCTAAGACAATATGAATTATACTTTAATTTCAGAGATTACAGTGATGAACCCTTAGTTCTAGTGATTGACGCAACTAGCCAGTAGTAGTTAGCAAAGTGTCAAGCCTTTATTTCTCCTGGGTTTTCAGTTACAGTAGAGCTTAAAACCCAATTTAGAGCTTAGTTTTCAGATGCAAATAACAAAGGACTAAGCCAGTCTAATTTTACTATAATTACCTCACACTTTTTCCGAACTATTGGATTTTATTTATTTTGTGCGTTTAAAGAGAAAGTAATTTAAAATTAAATATGATACATTTTAATTAGCTTTATAAGAAAACGTCCAATTTGATCAATTTTTGACCGAGTTATAAGCATTTAAAAAAAAAATTTACATAAAAAACGTCATTTTTCATAAATCTGTATCTCCTGAACCCCTTTCTAGAAAAAATTTGAAAAAATTCAAGATAGCTCATTTCAAAGAGTACTAAAAGAAAGAAAATGTTTTAAAAAAATTTAAGATGCAAAAGCAAAATAATTTCCGATTTGGCCTGGAATGCCCCATATATAGTTATTTTTTTATTAAGTATGTTACATTTCAATTTATAATTTTAGCACTGCACATAACGGTCCCACAATTCAAAAGGAAGTTGAAGTAAAATCACTTCCAAGCTTGCGTGGCTATGCGGTATGCGTATTCGACTTGTGTCCTCTAGATCTAGGTTTCGATCCCCCGTGCGTGCGAAATTTTTCATTCTTAGTTTTAAGTGTTCTGTGTATAATTCTGAATATTGTTACATAAAGTATAAGCTTAAATAATTATTAACAATGATAATAATAATTTAGTCATTAATTTAAATAAATAAGATAGTCTGTTTAAATTATTAAAGAAAGTAAGAAAAATATTTTTTAAAAACTTATTGCAAAAAAAGATATTCTATTAATTATTCATATTTTTATTCATACTCATAAACATTTATTTGTTCTATGCAACTATTAAATTTCTGCTTGGGTATTATTTATGATAAATCGTTTTTGTTATAGAATTGTTATATATTTGTTCTAAAATAATGTTCTAGTTTTGTTCTAGAATTGTTACAGACTTTGGTTCCTATTTTGTGCCTCCAGGGGGACGACATTTTGACCTGCCTGTTCCTCACCAGTTACAGAACTTGTTCTTTTTGTTCTGGAATAGTTATAGAATTATTCTGTAACTTTGCACACTGGGTAGAGTCTTGGATCTAAAATCAGAACTGCACAATATATCCACTTTAATTTTGAATAGTGCCTCATATGTTTTGTAGCACTGATTGAAGATCATTTTTGCCTGGAATTTCTACCCCACTTGAATATTTTAATAAATTAAATTTTCTGCTTAACATCAAGCAAAATCTGAAGCTTATCATAATTTAATAAACAGAAATTTAAAAAAATATATTTCGCCGTCAGTCGCTAATTAATTTTAAAGATCAAATTAATAAACTATTCTCTGCCACGATTCACCAAATTCGTTGTGAAATGTAAACAAACCAAAAGGTTACTAAACCAGCACTAAAATCGCAATTTTTCGACAGCAAATTCTCCCACAAAAAATTACATTTTTACACTTTCTTAACGAAAATGGGAAATTAGAGTATCAAAGTTTCCAATAAAATTGTTTTTGACTATGAGCAATAAAAAGCAATTAGTAAAAAAACTAATTAAAATGACCTGTAAAATGGCATTTTTGACGCGTCGCGAAAATAAAACTGTTTGAGTATATCAACCGCACTGACGATGAAGAAGTTACATGTCAGCGATTAGACCTTCAACATGTGGAAGGGTAAATTTTTCCCTTTCCTCCTTGAAATTACAAAAGAAAGGGTAAAAGCTTCTTCATCGTCCGTGCGGTTGATATAGTCAAACACTTTTTTTTCGCGATCTGAGACTCTGTTGCTCTCTGCGCGTGCGCAGACCGTACCAAGGTCGCAATGACATCACCATGCAAAAAGGCACATTTTGTTTTTGACTGGAACTCAGTGGTTTTCTCATTTTTTCAGTTATTCAAAGTTTAGTAACCAAATTCGATACTTTAGTTCACCATTTCCATAAAGAAAATGTGAATTTATATTTATTTACGCAAATGGACGACAAAACTATTACACTCTTTCGACGACAAATTACACTCTTTTTGTTACTATGTCTCATAGAACACTATAATGTCTCGTCTTCTTCATAACACGTTCTGCAGGCTCTTTTATGTCGTCTTCTTCTACCTCTCAGACCCTGACGTCTAACACTTTGTCTACTACTAATTAGCCGGTTGACACACTTTTACCATGACTATTGGGTCACTCGGCTACTCTGGCTGCTGAATTATGCTACTAATTAACAGTCACGGATCAGGAACATTTCCGACAGATGGTGTGACGATTCACAATAAACCATGATTTAGTTGACATAATTTTAATTAATAATAATTTTAATGATGATTTTTAGTGTAAGTACAACTTTTGTAATGTCTCATAAGAAATTCTATCTTGTTGAGATATCGATTTAAAGTGTAATTATTTCAATATTTCAACTATTTTAGATAACAATGTTTCTCGTAATTTCTCAGAATATTTTTCTTTTCTCATATGTCCTCTTATTTTTGTCATGAAGCAAACGCTTTCAGGTATTTCAATCTCTTTCATCATTTTCTTCATTTTCACTCGCTGCTATTTCATTATCCTGTTCGTCGCTTTCTACATTCTCACTTGTTTATAGAATAGCTTGAATGTTAAATTCTTTTGAAAAATCTTGTACTGCGAATCTAAATTAAGAAAAACGAAAATAAATAAAAACATCAATTTTAGTTCGCTTGACCGAATACTAGCTAAGTGACAATCCCTTCATAACTATCTTCTAGATCGAACGCCAACTTTTATACTCGCGATTATACGGGTCGCACGCGTTTGATGTGTTTGGTCTTCCTCGACGATTTATTTTATTTCAAGAAGGATAAGACCTTGATAAAATCGTTTTCTTTAAATATAGATAGGCTTGACCTGGAGAAAATATCTACCAATCAATTCGGCTTGTAATCATCCACGTGATGCTCGAAATGCAAGAAGACTGGTACCCGATGAAATGGAGAAGCAGTTAGTTGCAGTCGTACTCGCTCCGATAATACCCCATGAAATGATGAGCGACTACAGGCCTCGTGCACTACCAGCGGGTACTAGGCAGAGGTTCTGCTTCTAGACCGAAGTCTCACCCTCAACAAGACAGGCGTAATTCTTTAGCCGGTCAAAGATTACATATTGATTTTACATATGTCGAGTCCGCTATTACAGATAAAAAATAGGAATCATAGAAGATCATAATTGCTGAATGTGGAGAGGGAAACGAAACCTTGATGTACGTTCTTTGTTATTGACCCGCACTAGTAAGTGAGCGTGATCTAGCTATTTCTTTATCAGAGAGTTCGTTATCGCTACTAACAGCCTTGCTGAAATCCTTCTACTGTGGAAAAGTTTGCAATTTTGAGGATGCAAAGGGATTACCCAAGCGTTAATGGCTGCAGTGGATGTGGCAGCAACATACTCTTAAAATAAAATAATAATCACTCAGAACCATCGATTCCAAAGCTATAATATAAGTTCTCTAATGATTCGCTAAATTCCAATATTTATTTATACTATATATTATTCGCGCGACTTTTTAAATTGGAAAGATACAGATCGCGCATAACTCACATGTAGCAGATGACAAAATCATATGTTGCTCACCGGCGAAATATAGCGCCATAGAAAGATGAGAGTCTAACAAATAAACACTACGCTCCGTAATTCCGTATGTTCTGACGCTTCTGTAAATTCTTTCAAATGTATTAATATTAATCTGATAATTAAAATTATCATTTATCATTACAAAACTAGTGGTCTATCTTACAATCAGTTAGTGAACCTTCTTACGAATCTACATTTTGCATTGAAAGACGTTTTCGAAAGTAAATTTACTAAATATTGTTATTTTTCTCCCTAACTGTAAAGAAATTGATTCAAAATACTGTCAGTAAAAGTGTTTGATCCTTCGAGCAATTTTAGAAACCTGAATCTATATAGTATAATGGGGGTTGTCTAATACTTACTGAGGAGGGAGAATGACTCGTTACATAAAAAGACGTTTTGATGCCAAACAAAGTTGAACGTATTGCCTAAAGCAGGTTTGGCAAAGATCATTTTCCTGTTTACAGGAACCCCAGGCGAAATTGTCAAAAACTACAAGCGACCTTCTGTCCCATGTACCTGATATAATATGAAACTTGAGCAAAGCAAGTTGAGAACAGCCTAAGGTGAAACTGTTGGATGTATCACTTTAGAAATTATAAACTGAAAGGTATCTGGTATAAATGTACGCCCAGAACATAAAAGGCAATTCCATTATCTATAGTCTTTGAAGGTGGATACGTAAAATTGTATATTTGCTTCAGGCGTAAATTCAACACTGAGAAAAAAAGAATTGGTAAACAAAAAATAAGCAAATACTCCTCGTAAATGGAATACGAAATACTCTTGCTGAAATTGACAAATAAAATTGGCTGTTTCTTTTATTTATTTTTTTCCTTTCGTAATCAATCTTTTAAGTGTCTTGTTTGGTATTGAAAAATTCTATAATCCAGCCGTGACATTTGTGATAAATGAGTTTACCGTAAGTGTAAGTTCTAAGCTCCTTTTCGTTTACCTTGTACATTGAAAGATTGGATACCATTGCACCTTTTACTATACGCTTCGTTCGCATACACATTTATTAAGTTACACAGGTATGTTCATGTATTCAATCTTATTTCTATCTCCTCTTGGCAAAGTTTTGTATTGAAATCTGAAAAGTTTTCAATTGTTTGAGTAAGTGAAATGTAAATGCACATTTTAGCCGAAATTTGCATTTTTAGCTTTTTCAATTAAACAAAAATTATAATTGTTTGAACAAATGTTCTGTTTTAACAATTGTGGAAAAGCACTTAGTTTAAATATAGGTGAGAGTTAGTGAATAGTAATCCTTCTAAATCAGGAAAGTAGATTAAATTTTTAGTGGCATCTTTTTCATTTACGCTTGTGGAAGTTTGTCATGGAAGTTTCCAGGTTCTGTATCGAAGTACTTGACAGTTTTCTATATTGCTCCTATTGTCATTTGTAACCCTTCAGTCAACTAGTTGTTAGACCGTTGAAAAAGTAAAGCTACTTTACAGAATAATTAGATGAATTCTAGAAAATATTGATCAATCTAGAAGATGGATATTCAAATTGATATTGCTTCTAAATATGCCAAATAGCTTTCAAAAACAACAGGAATTTAAAAACTGAAACTTTATGTTATTAAATGCACAAGTAAATAAAAATGCTACTTTTTTAGTGTTCCATTAAAATTTCGAAGTTTTTTACAGAAGATAAAATAAGTAACCTATTATTTGTAAACATTAATATAATTTTTAGTTGTTAAAAAAAGTAAAATAAAATAACCTTCTTAAATACAATAAAATTAAGATAAATAAATAATAAAAAATAAAAGTAAACTTGCTGATTATATTTGAGATTACCCTAAGTACAATAAACATTTGATATAACCTTACTAGTTTTTGCACATCCAAACAATATAAAATTCAGTTCTTGAAATGTGTAAAAAAACACTTTTTTGTATGTTAAAAAATGAAATAATTGTTTAAGTTATTAAAATAGTTATAATTATTATATTTAAACAACAGTTATAATAAATGTAATTATTTTCATTAATTGTTTTGTAATAATTACCTTCGACTGCATTTAATATATTCAAAGTACGATTTTTTTTCCCTCTTGCTCTCACTCGGCTGCGATTTCTACTAATTCGATCCATAATGGAAATAAGAGTGAAAAGAAAATCATGTCCTTAAAAAAAATAAAGTTTAAAGTTAAAAATTAAAAATCAAGTACTTGACATTATCAACATTAAAAAGGTTAATTCAAATCGAATTTCTTTTTTTAAAAGGACTTATTACCTAGAACCACTAGATATAATAAGAAAAGTAACTACAACATAGAATTGCGTTTTCAAATAAGCTGAAAATAGGCAATTCAGTTCACGTTTGTTTTTCTGTCGAAAATTATTTTGTCTACAATTACTTGGTAGAATATTAAAAATTTCTAGATAGATTCGCGTGAACAGTTGAACTTGGTTTTACCAGTATAGAAACAAATAAAAACTCTAATTTTCCAAGACAAATTTACACACGGGGTCACTTTGGTAAACCTGTTTCCCCGTCCGACACGATTTTTCACACACACAAAAATCAAACATTTTTGGAAATTAGGGCCAAAAAAATACCAGTGTCTTGCCGTTTTGATAGATCAAGTCGTTTGTGGCTTCAGATTTTCAAAACTAAAAATGTCGGATCCAATATGTCGGACGGATTTTTAAAAATATTATAGATTTTTTATGAAACTTCGTATCTGTCGGGTTTCAGGGTCGCTGATCACGAATCCGATGTCAGTTTTTCAAAATTTAAAATATCTGACAACTTTTTTAAAAATTGATTCAATTTTCCTGAAACTCGTTACTCAGGGGTTTTCAGTGCCGAATTAAGGGGTAGGAGGGGCCATTGCCGTGGGCCTTTTTGCATGGTGATGTCATTGCGACCTTGGTACGGTCTGCGCACGCGCAGCGAGCAGCAGAGTTCACGTCGCGAAAAATTAAAGTGTTTGACTATATCAACCGCACGGACGATGAAGAAGTTTTTACCCTTTCTCTTGTAATTTTAAGGAGGAAAGGGAAAAATTTCCCTTTCCACATGTTGAAGGTCCAATCGCTGACATGGAACTTCTTCATCGTCAGTGCGGTTGATATACTCAAACAGTTTTATTTTCGCGACGCGTCAAAAATGACATTTTACAGGTCATTTTAATTAGTTATTTTACTAATTGCTTTTTATTGCTCATAGTCAAAAATGATTTTTTTGCAAACTTTGATACTCTAATTTCCCATTTTCGTTAAGAAAGTGTAAAAATGTAATTTTTTGTGGGAGAATTTGCTGTCGAAAAATTGCGATTTTAGTGCTGGTTTAGTAACCTTTTGGTTTGTTTACATTTCACAACTTGGACTTAGCCTTAATTGTGTGATTATTTTTTTGTTCGTTGCAATTAAATATTCTAAACTTCCTATTTTAAACGATTTTTAAACTAAAAACTTTTTCATTTATAAACACAGTTTCTATTTAAAAAAATTAATTAATTAACTTTTATTTCACTCTTTTATTTTTAATTACTATTTTTTATATTAAATAAACATTTTTATTTATAATCTTTAAAAGTATATAATCTCGCTTATCGAGCTGCGCCGCCTGAGTTGTCAATTTTTAATCTGAATACTGTGTATTTCAATCAGTATTTTCGATAAAGAAAGGATTTTTTTAGTCAATAATGTTTTCTGGCCATGTTGTAGGGGAGACCAGGGCCTAATGGCTCACTTTTCACTTTTTGTTATTTAACTTCGTCATTCTTGCATTATATAAGGGCAGTTCCATACGAAAAGCAAATGGTGGATCACCGATTTTTCTTAAAGTTTGTAATTTTGTAGTAGTTGGGGTACTAAATAACTGTGCCAAACAGTTTTACAAAAAAAAAAATTTTTTGCAAGATATTTAGATTTGAAAAATCGGAAACTGAAAAAAATGACTTTTTTTGAGAATTTTTATTTCGAAAACTACCTATTGATTCTACAAGAAAAAATCATTTATTAAAAATTGTAGAGAAAATGTTAATTTTTTATAATATTAAAAAAAAAGTTAGGAAACATTAATTTTTCAATAATTTGTTTAAACAATAATTTTTTATTGTTAAAAAAAAGCAAAGGACATCATGGAATTTTCTAAAAAAATTATTTTCTCAAAATTTGAACCTTCCTTAATAAGTGGTTAAATTTTTAAAGAAGTGATTCTTGATGTTTTTGAGAAATTTTTTTTGAAGTTTGCGCTACGAGTTTTTGTGCGTTGCGCTAACTAAGCAGCGCCTATATCAGTGTATTTTAAAAGATGATATGACCTTTACTGCTCGCCCCTAATACATTTATTAATTATATACGTATATATTATTATCAACAGTTTAACAATATATTTTTAACTTTTTTATAAACATTATTTTCCTTTTTTAACCCATTAATGCCCATGGGCACAGAAACGCAGATATAAAAAGTAACTATTGGGATTCTGGCATGGGGTCTAATGATAATTTTTGAAAATTAAAAAAAAAAATTTTTAAACAATTTGTTATAAACAAATGTAGAAAAATTGATTTTTATAAAAAACTGATAGCGCCATTTAATTTGACGCAAAAAACTACTACGAGAACGTATATTCCATAATTTTTAAAAAAGACATATTGTTGTAAAAATGTTATAAACAATTAACCAGCATTTATACTGTATGCGGTAGAAGAATCGTTTTTTAAGTTAAAAATTTTTTTAAACAAAAAAAGAAACTCTCGCCAAAAACTCTCCTTATTAAACTAATTTTGTTTAAACAAATTTTTAACTTAAAAAACGATCCTTCTACCGCATACAGTATAAATGCAGGTTAATTGTTTATAACATTTTTGCAACAACATGTCTTTTTTAAAAATTATGTTATATACGTTCTCGTAGTCGTTTTTTGCGTCGAATTGAATGCCGCTATCAATTTTTTATAAAAATCAATTTTTCTTCATTTGTTTATAACAAATTGTTTAAAAAAATTTTTTTTTTCAAAATTTTTAAAAATTATTATTAGACCCCATGCCAGGATCCCAATAGTTACTTTTTATATATGCGTTTCTGTGCCCATGGGCATTAATGGGTTAAAAAAGGAAAATAATGTTTATAAAAAAGTTAAAAATATATTGTTAAACTGTTTATAATAATAATATATACGTATATAGTTAATAAATGTATTAGGGGCGAGCAGTAAAGGTCATATCATCTTTTAAAATACACTGATATAGGCGCTGCTTAGTTAGCGCAACGCACAAAAACTCGTAGCGCAAACTTCAAAAAATTTTTTCTCAAAATCACCAAAAATCACTTCTTTAAAAATTTAACCACTTATTAAGGAAGGTTCAAATTTTAAGAAAATAATTTTTCTAGAATATTCCATGATGTCCTTTGCTTTGTTTTAACAATAAAAAATTATTGTTTAAACAAATTATTGAAAAATTAATTTTTCTTAACTTTTTTTTTAATATTATAAAAAATTAACATTTTCTCTACAATTTTTAATAAATGATTTTTTCTTGTAGAATCAATAGGTAGTTTTCAAAATAAAAATTCTCAAAAAAAGTCATTTTTTTTAGTTTCCGATTTTTCAAATCTAAATATCTTGCAAAAAAAATTTTTTTTTGCAAAACTGTTTGGCACAGTTATTTAGTACCCCAACTACTACAAAATTACAAACTTTAAGAAAAATCGGTGATCCACCATTTGCTTTTCGTATGGAACTGCCCATAATTAAAATTTTATAACACGGAAAACTTACCCCAATATCTCAGCTTTCAATTAAAAAAATACGTCCTAATTTCACTTATACTTTTGTTTCTAGAACAATTTTTTTGGAGAAATGCAAGGCAAGCTATTATGCCCCGGACCGGGGCGTATTGAATCAGGAATGAAATTATAATTTAGAACATGAAATATTATTATAATATTCACAATTTTGGTTTCAACTATATAATATGTTAAAGTAAGAATATTTTATTTTCATATTGGAGAGGTACTTTTTCCCTTTGAATTTTTTGTTTTTCCTTTTTTTTGTACCCAAGATCTTGTCTTATTGTTCTCTTCTTTGTTATTTAGTTATAAAAAGCTTAGTTTGTCTGATGTATGAAAATATCCTAAAACGTGCTTAAAAGAGTGTCTAAGCTGTATTTCTGCAATAAAACTTTCTAGACGGATTTGTAAATTGCAAAATGTGTGCACCATCGGGTGATCCAACGATAACCGTTTGAGTTCGGCAGTCTCGCTCTCGTACTGTACGCCGAACCAAAAAGATTGTAATTTTGTGTGGTCTAAGTACAGAAAGAATATATTTAATATTTCTAATATAAAACTGGTTTCACAATTATTTATGTTAATCACTCAAGTCCTCCTTTTCCTTAATTCAACGGTATATTTATAATAAGAAATATTGAAAATGAAACATATTTAATTTAAACTTTAAACATTTTTGTGAAATAATCAAATTTTATAAAGTTGGATCGAAATACAAACTGCATTTATTTCAAAAATCTATTCTACAATTTTTTTTAATAAAATGTTATCATTTGTACTTATTAATATATAAATTACAAGAAATTAAACTTTAAACTTGACAGGATTATTTTATTAACATTTTAAAAATAATAAGTTTTTCTTAGTAGAATAAACAAGCCAATACGCCCCAGGCAAAGTATCAATTACGCCCCGGAAGTGTTTGTTAAATATTTTGTTATTTTTTATCAATACCTTAAGTATTAGACAAAAATTGTCAATTGTTCCTTAAAAATAAATGTTCTAAGCTCGAAACTTGATTTTCAAACATTTATTACAACTATTTTTAAAAAAGATATAACAAAAAAATAAAGACTTTAGAAATTTACTTTCAAGCGTCAAAATCACATTTTTAACAATAATAAATGAATAACAATGAAACTTGGTACAAACTTACAGTACACCAAGTACATTATTTTGAGCGGAGACCGAAATTACTATGACATATCACTTTTGAATAAATTGAAATGATTCATTACGCCCCGGTCTCCCCTACAGCTATACGTCAAAAATCCAATTTCGATATAATCCCTATTTTTTAGCATTTTTTGAAAAACAGAATATGACCTCGTTAATAGAATGACTAAAAATTTACATTTTTTAAACAGCATTGTTTGTAGTAAATGGTTTAGAATAAAAACCACAGGTCTAAATTTTCTATTCTGATAATCACAGAAAATGTTGCACATGACAAAAATGCAAGAGTAACAAAAGTTTTAGCTAACACGTGCAAACGACATGGGGTGTCGTGAAACGAGACTACTTTCTGAGATTATACCACTATAGTGTCGTTTCTATGCGCACACTCTACCGTTTCTTTATCCATTACATTTGACTATCTAGAATAATAAAAATTCTGCGCCAAAAGTTATTGACAGATATTATCACACAAAATGGAATTTTTCATGACCTAAGCTGTATTTGACTTTATTCTCTGACCCGTAGTTGTACATATAAATATATACATATATGCATTCATATTTTTTTCCATATTTTATTGAACTCAATATGGCTTTTTTGTATAGGGGCACTTCAATATAGAAAATCAGTTTATTGAAAAAACAATTTTAAAGGAAAAATTAATATTGTTTTCAGGTCGCATGGCTTCGAGTGGACACACAAACAATTCTCACTATAGCCAAACAAGTAATCACAAAAAATTTTCGAATTGGAGTGACACACACAGACCACAGAATCTGGCTTTTGCATATTCGTGAGGTCAGAGAAACGGATCGTGGCTGGTACATGTGTCAAATAAACACTGATCCTATGAAAAGTCAAGTTGGCTATTTAGATGTCACTGGTAAGTATTTTTTTAAATAATTTTTATTCTCTTTTTCAATGTACCCTGTTATCAGAATTATATTTAACAATTTTTTAAAATTTCCTGCTTTGTGAGAAACCGTTTATATGTAGTATATCTTATATATTTCCTTCGATATTCTGAACCGCAAAAGCCTTATCGCAAACTCAACTCGATGGACATATTGTATTCTCTATTTTCATTGTATGAACAATAAATGTATGGGTCAATTGTTAGGTACAAATACAAGGATCGTTGAGATAAGAATAGTGAAGAATGAGATAAAATACAAGTTGTACAGTATGAGAAAAGTAAAGACTCCGACCTGTTAGGTCAGTAAATTTAAAGAAGAAAAAACAAGAAGTTATATCTCGGTTCTTACCTTGTAAAATTAAGGGTCGTTTCCTACTATCTATTTCTTTTTATATTTTAATAGTTAAAGACGAAAAGAAAGAGTAGACAACCATCTCCCTCAAGTTTTATTATACTTTCATGTTAAGAGCTCTATTCACTTGATAAAATTTATTAATGTTTCTTATTAAATATACTTTGTACTTTCAAACAGAATATTAATTTTTAAAAATCTTTTTACAAACTCCATGAGATTTTGATGCTCAATAAAGGTGGAAACTTGATGAAAAATAATGGAAGATTTTTACTAACTTTTGAAAAATAAATAGCTGTAGATTTAAAAAAGATTTTAATGGTCAGTAAAAAAATATTAAATTGTCATAAAAAGAATTTATTGGATTTTTCTTTTTTTAACTTTTAATGGGAAAAATTATATATTAAAAGCAATTTATCTAATATATGTGTCGTGAATGAAGCTAAAAAGGATTTACGACAGGAACATTCGTAAAACTAAAAAGGGTAAACTGACTCGAGAGTTTCTTGAGGCAGAAACATTTTCTCAAGCGTCTTTTACGTGTGTAAAACACCGCTAAAGTAATGCTAGCTTGCTTACTCCTGAACTGGGAGAGTTTGTGAAAAGCAACGAATGAGAAGACATGAAATAATTTTGCGAGGGAGATGAAGTTTGGTAAGTAGCCGGGTTGGTAGTAGGTTGGCATGTTCGTTGAGGTACGAGATTGATTTCAAAAGGATGAAATGGTATTACTTGGTGTGGGACACCAACAGACACTTACAAAATTAACTTGCCTTTAATGAGATGCAAGAAATTTTGCATAAATTAGTATTCTTAATTTTAATAAATGTAATTATCATTTCACTACTTCTTTTTGGTGAATAATAGACTGGATTTAAAAATAAAGATGTTTTGCAGTTTTGCACATTCGAAATAAATTTTTTTTCTAACTTGCAAAAATACGTTCGATTAATGACAACTTTTCAATTTTTTCTTTATTCACATTTGAAAATTTCATATACGTAGTTTCTAAATCTCAAAAGTGTTGAATATATCTCTTCTTAGGTATGTTTTCGTTGCCTGCACTTCTTACACTTTAACACCTAACCTGCACTATGCTGTTCTCTTTACCGGATGTGACGCAATTTTACCATACATTTCGCTACACTTTCTGCACCTCATAGGTATGTTTTCGTTGCCTGCACTAAGTGTAACTTTTACACCACCTCAAGAGTAGGTGCAGAAAGTGTAGCGAAATGTATTGTAAAATTACGTCACATCCGGCAAAGAGAACAGCATAGTGCAGGTTAGGTGTTAAAGTGTAAGAAGTGCAGGCAACGAGAACATACCTACTCTTGAGGTGCATAGGCAACGAAAACATACTCTTGGCATCCGTCATCACCCGTTCGTGTATATCGAAGGACAATAACACTACGATACTGTGATGTCTCTTTTATATACATCAGCGGGTCTGCTTTGCTAGCGCCATCTAGCGCTTAGCGGGAAATTTAATCCGATTCAAATTTTTTTCACTGATAGAAAAATAAATAAACTTTAAAAGTCGGTATTAATTCATCATAACTAATTATGAAAGTGTAGGTAAATATCAACATTGAATTTAATTAGTTTTATTTCCAAAAAAATGTTTTCGTGACTTAATAATAGTATCGTTTTTTATAGAGGAAAAAAATTTACTATAAACTTACATAAAACTTTTAATACCTTTTTATAAAACTATAAAATCGATTTGTAATTTGCAAACTACTTGGTAAAATTGCAGAAAGCAACAGCTGCTTTCTCAAGATTAACGCTGGTTATTTGGATCGTGTATTACTGCTTAAATGATTTCTGAAGTGTAAATTACTGAAACCCATCGTTAAAGAAATTCTTCAAGCCAGTCAGCTAATTCAAGATCGATAAAAAAATGTGCTGCAAAAGTTTCCTCTCTCGATGCCATTTTTTAAAATTACTTTTTTGCCATTCCTTCACATTTCATTGTCCAGTTCGATTACATTATTTTTAATTCCCTATACGCTTGAATAATTCCAGATCCCAGGGAGTTGAAATTTAATTCCATTTAAAACTGATCACAGGCAGCCTGAAGTTTAATCATAGAAAGTATACCAAAAACGCTTTTTCTCAACTTCTTTTCATGCAATTATATATTTTCTTCATACAAAAAAAGAGGAAAATTCTTCACTATTAGAACGGCTAAAGGAGCTTTTAAGAAAAGTATAAAAATTTTCTCCCCAGGGAAAATCTACTCAGATTTAGTAGTTAATTGTAAATTATTCGATTCATTCACTTTCATCCAAAGCGTTTACACGTCAGGGGATATAAAAAAAAGAAGATAAGCACCTCATTATTTTGAATAGGTGGAGATGAAAAAGTGGTGTTGCAAAAGATGTTGTTTGAGAAAGATACGGTAGTGCTCTAGATTGCGAGTATTTCGAAATATTATAGAGAAATAAACTTGCTTGTGAGAAGCTGGAGTTGAAAGTGGAGAAGGAGGTTAGGTTAGCAAGAGCTTCTCGACTCCCGTAATGAATAACAAGAGTCTCAAGAACCTTCTCGGACCAAGCTAAAAGCATTTCGTTTTCAGTTCTCTTAAAGCAATTCAATCTCTTTGTACTTAATGAAGAATGCCTGTTGTCAAATCTCATAATGTTTCTCTTTTAATATCATGTTACATCTCTTTAAAAAATTTGTATTAATTTTTATTAATTATCAATATGATCGCAATTAATTTACCGATAAATCTATTTTTAGAAATAAAAAATCCTTTCTTATTTTATTTTCTTTTTTATTCTATAAAAATAAATATTTTGTTTACGGTTTAAATAAAATCTCTGATCAAATAATTTTGACATATTTTTTTCCAGTGCGAATTTTGATTCTGGCCAACGGAACCAATTATAGGGTAAGTGTACCAATTGCCGAGGGTGTCCCATTTGTCGATGTTACCATGGTAATAACCAAAAAATATTGTCTAAAATGTCTCATTTGTTTGTGTATATAATATTAATACATTTTTTTACATTTATAACGCATAAGAAAATTAATATTTATCACTTTTTTCCATTTACAATGTGCTACAATGTTTAAATAAAATTCAAAGTTTGTTTACTCGACAACAGGAACCATCCTCGACAATTGGTACGTTTACCCTATCTCTTAAATTGAATTCCTTTCTGTTCCGAATGCCAAGTATGCTTTTTTGAAATGCTTTTGTACGCCACAAAACTCTTCAAACATTTATTGAATTTCACATTAGCTTTTAACACATTACTTTCAATACGTAACAGGGGATTTTTTTTATTTTGTTAAAGAAAACACTACAATTCTAATTAAAGGCATAATTTTTTTTCATTAGAAATAAACAACGGAAGTAAAGAGGATTGATTGTAAAAGATTTTCAGGAAATATTAATGAGCTGTACTTCCTTGTAACGGATGTTTACTGCCAGTAAACTAGTAGTTGAAAGTTCCTATGCATTCAGAAGCAAATGGATTTAGATGTCCTTTGGTAAAGACGAGTATCCTACAGTTGCTCTTCATCTCTCATTAAAAATTAAACCGTATACACAAAATTCAGAGAATATAAAAGTCCGTTGCAATTTCTGTTTGCTTTTTTTATTCATCTTCATCATAGTTATTATTTTTAATCCAATTTTAAAAACTTTTAATAAGCAACTATTCTGATAATCAAAAACAATATGCTAATAGAATTATAGCATGATCATCAGTTAGTCTGTGAAAATTAAAATAGAAACAAATTATTTTAAGGTAAATTAATTATAAACATTCTGCTGAAATTAAGTTATAGTACTAGACCAATTTATTTTGGCCAAGAATAGATAATTAGATTTAATTATAAATTATTGTATATTCCAGAGGTAGAAATATAAAATTGTGTACATTTTAATGAAAATATCAAATAAAAAATAGATGAAAATATATTGCAATCTGTGACAGACAAAAGGTAGTCATTTTTTTATTAAAAAAAATCGCTCTTTATTATTTCATCTTTTGCGTTTTTTTTCCTACAAGTTGTACAGTAAACTGCGTCTGTTCTTTCATTTATTTTCAAGCAGACAAGACCTCGATAACAAAGTAACACTGGGATATGTGCAGTGAAATATTTTAGAAAGAAAATTGTCCATCCCTGTCGTCACGCAAGAAGATTGCCTTCCTCGTTATCCTTCACTGTCATGTTGGAAAATGAGATCTCCGAAACAGTCGGAAAGGAGATAAAAAGTGAATACAAGAGAGAGAGAGAGAGAGAGAGAGAGAGAGAGAGAGAGAGAAGGGAGAGAAATGAAAAGAATAAGTCTCGTTACCTACGCATGGAGTGATTTCTTCTATCGTAGCCAGACTGGAAACAAACAATAGTCTATACATATATATATATATATATATATATATATATATATATATATATATATATATATATATATATATATATATATATATTATATATATATATATATATATATATATATATATATATATATATATATATATATATATATATATATATATATATATATATTATATATATATATATATATATATATATATATATATATATATATATATATATTTTCATTTTTCTTAGCTCAATAAAATAAAAATTTTATCTTTCGTAGAAAAAATTAATAACAAAAGTCATCTTTTGGTAATAATTACGCATGAAAGTAAAACCGTCTAAAATAAATTATAAATGTAAAAATTTAAAAATTTTCCGTAGACACCGCACTTTTATTAAAATTAATAAAATATTTAATTGGTCTCTTAAAAATACAACAGAACAGTAAAATTAGGATTTTTTTCCCAATAAATTATTTTCAAAAGAAAATTCTTCTACTGCATTTGAAATAGAAAAAATTATTAAAAATGCAGCACTACTTTCCTGAGTGAAAATATTACCTACTTTAGATTTTTATGAAAAGCGAATTTAACATTTCTGAAATATTGAACATAGAAAAATATTGAACATTTTTTTTAATGAAATATTAAATTTGCTAAGAGTTGAAAGATTCGCAAAAAAATTACATGAGCACGATCCTTTTTCTTTTTTGTAAATTTTTAATTAAATGTTCATTAATTTAATGTATTTGTGAAGCGTCTTTGAAACGAAATAGATGAACGTAAAATACTGTTTAGATTACATTTTACTCAATACCGGATGCAACTCACGAGTAGGAAATTTATAGTATTGTACAGGAGTTGTACTTTACAATGCTCTACAATTGTCTAACACAATGTATTTTGTTCTATGAATAACAGATTCGACAAACTCAACGACTAACGGGAAACATTTGTACATGCAATTAATTTGGGAATTAATTTTCATTCTCTTGGATAGAGGAAAAAAATTTGATTTATTTTTTGTAAATTATTTGTCCTCTAGAGTGTAATTTTATTTTCACAGGCACAAGTGAAATGGAAGAAGTGATTTTAGAATTAAAATTAAAAGTATCTGGTTAAGTGAAAAATATACCGTGGTGCAATTTAGTTTTGGTCACTTTCTTGACTTGAATTAATTAAAAGAAATCAGGTCTTAACGTTTGCGATTTCTCTCTGTAATGCATAGGTACTTTCTCTTCTCTAAAAATCAAAATACCTTTATCAAAATATAATAACTTTCTATATTTCCACAGACCCTAAAATAAATTAGAAACTTTTGTACCTTTCACTATTTTACACATCATTGGTATATTGACCCACTTCCAATTTGTATATAAATTGAAGGGCCAGCATCAGTCAAATTAGTCGTAAGGTAAATTTTGTATTGAAACCACATATTTAAAATAAACTAAACACGATAACCACGGTTATCGTTTGTGTTATTAAAAGAATTATCTTGTGTTTATTTCTACCCCATTACATTTTCTGGCGATCCTGCCAGGATCTGTCAAACGATTGGATAGGAATTTAAGTAACACTACGGAGTTATATTCATCCTATAAACATTCAAACGGGCAGATCCTGTGATTCGAACTAAAGAAAAATATTTCTTCATCGACTCCTAGTTTCTACGGAGACTAGTTCAACTTACTGTGATCAGAGGTGGCTGAATTAAGTAGGCTCCTTACTACGAAGACACAGTACATCAAAAACAAAGCTGTACGAGAGTGAAGCAGAATAATTCAGAGGATATCCTAAACGGCGGATACACAATCCAAACATAGGCACGGAAGGATCCTGAATCAAGCGGATATTCAATTCAATGTAAGCATACTCTACAAATAAGATAGAATTGAAAAAATATATATATATATTTTTGTTAAAAGTATTTCTTGAGCATAAATCTTTTTTGCATTCGTTGAACGGTGACTGATTGTTACGACAATCAGGTAAAGTAAAGTAAGAAATACTTACGGTATTTTAGGCTTGCGTCATTAGATACAACGTGGTAAAATTAAATAAATTACCCCAATAAATTAAAGTAGTATTGTAAAACGACTCTACAGTTAAAATTTTTTTTTTTAAAAATCAAATAACTAAAATTTCAAAAACAAAACTGGCTTTTGAAAATTATAGAGATAATCTACAAAAAAACTATTCAACACAAACAGAATCCAGCGATTCAGAAGACATTATCTCCTTAATCAACAATCCATTCCTCTATTCCTTCAAAATGAGTTTAAATCCCACTAATAATTCTGAAACAACTACAGACCCATTAGTGCAGATAATGACACAACTCCAAATAATTCAAGAAGGACAAACCTTATTGAAAAATAATTTTAAAACACTAAACGAGGAAAATCTAAAAAGAGCAGAAGAAATTAAACTATTAGCTAGGCACGCAGAAGTATTAATTACGGATGATGATAATGAAGCCTCACATATCCGAAACTCGTCTACCTCGGAATCTGAAGAAGAACTAGAAACAAATCGGAAAGAAAAAGAAACCTTTAAACCCAATACTGAACCTTTATCACTAGCAAAAGATATTATTAGAACAGTAGAAATTTTAAACGGTAGTGACGACGTAGGAGTTAATGACTTCATAAAAACAGTTAAAAAAGCAATAAAAAGATGTTCTCAACCCTCTTTATTACTAGATTTTATATTAACCGAAAAAATTACGGGAAATGCCAAAAGATGCATAAGATATAATGTTATAGATTCATTCGAAGATTTATTTCAATGTTTAAGAACACATCTAGTAACAGGTACATCAGTAGAATTATGTAGGGCAAAATTGGAAAGCGTAAAACAGACAACAGAAACAGTACAACAATACAATCAAAGATTTCGCGCAGTATTTAACGAACTTAACTATGCTATCCAAGCTGAACATAATCACCCTATGGAAAGAAAATTAGCATCAAATATCGAAGAAAAATCAGCAACTAGAAGATATGTAATGAATTTAAGAGAAGATATTAGTAATCAAGTGAGACCATTGAAACCCACAAATTTAAACAAAGCATTTCAAGAAGCATTAGATGCAGAAATTTGGTGTAGGGAAAAAGCAAGAAACAGAGCTGCCATATCCTCGACAACAAGAAAACCATTCGATCATATGCCTATAAGACGTTCAGTAATAAATAACTTTTCAAGAGGAAACACACCTGTAGTCAGGAACCAGCCTACCAGTGTTCCAAATCATGGACTACCTTTACAACAACGCATACAAATGTTCTGTAATTTCTGTAAGAAAATGGGACATTTAGAAAACCAGTGTTACAATAAACAGAAACAAAATTTTATCCAAGGTCAAAATCCGAAACGACCTCCACAGGTGAACAAGATATTACAGGAAGATTCTCAAAAGGAACAAATATGGGAACCTTGTTTAGAAGAACAAATAATTACGACAGAAGAACAACAAGAAATAAACCATTACGAACAGACAGCAGAGTATCAACAATATGCGGACGACTACTATCCATTCAAGGAAGACACGCAAACGGAAGAACCTACAGTTTGTTAGTAGATTCCGGTTCATCGATTAATTTGATAAAATCTTCTGAAATACCAGACAAGACCAAACGATATTGCCAACATAAAAAATTTTTTATGGGTAAAAGTATAAACTACTCACATGAAGCTGTATATATACATTATTTAGGAAAAAAACATCTCTTTCATGTTGTCGATGATAACTTTCCACTACCAGAAGCAGGTATCATTGGTATTCCCTTTCTCCAAGCATATAATAGATACAGCATAACAGCTAAATATCTGTATTTAAATAAAATAAAACTACCCCTTCATGATGATGGAGAATTTATCTCTGGACACACTGCCCAGGTAATGCGAATTCAAGTAAATGACGACGATGGTGATATTTTTCTAGAAGATAATGAAAATATTCCTGACGGAATTTACCGAATAAAAAATAACGAGGTAATTGTTCCTATCTATAACTATGATTACAAACCTACGCTTAAACCACAGAAGATAAAATATGACCACATTCTAAGTATACAAGAAACAACACAGTCACAAAATCCAAATAAAACTACTAATCTCACAAAAAGGATTGGAAATTTACGGAAAAACTCAAGATTAGACCACATAGATAAAGAAAATATAAATATCATTTGGAAAATTATCGCAAGTTATAATGACATTTTTACTTTGGAAGGAGATGCATTACCCTGTACTAATCTAACAGAACACTCTATAGTTCTTAAAAATAATAAAATTATCAACATTAAATCATATAGACCTCCTGCATGTCATAAAGAAGAAGTTAAGACACAAATTGGCGAACTCTATAAAAAGGGAATTATACGTGATTCAAATTCGTCTTTTAATTCCCCATTATGGGTTGTTGCGAAAAAAATTGACGCTTCGGGAAAACAAAAATGGCGAATCGTCATTGATTTTCGTAAATTAAATGATGAAACAGATCAAGATGCATATCCACTCCCAATTATTGAGGATATTTTAGAATCCCTTGGAAATGCTAAATTCTTCTCCGCTTTCGATCTAAGCTCCGGATTTCACCAAATTCCAATGTCCGAAGATTCAAAAAAGTACACTGCCTTTTCAACACCAGAAGGACATTTTGAATTTAATAGAATGCCATTTGGTCTAAAAAATTCACCTGCTACCTTTCAACGCATGATGGATAATGCTCTACAAGGATTAAATGGAAAAATATGCTTTGTATATTTAGATGATATAATCATTTTTGGCAATACTTTGGAAGAACATAACGACAACTTGATTAAACTATTCAACAGATTAAGAGAAGTTGGACTAAAATTACAACCTGACAAATGTGAGTATTTGAGACCTGAGTTAGAATTCTTAGGACATCTTATAACTTCAGAAGGTGTGAAACCAAACCCATTAAAAATTGAAGCAATAACAAATTTTAGAACACCAAGAAACATAACAGAAACTCAATCATTTTTAGGACTTGCCGGTTATTACAGGAAATTTATAAAAAACTTTTCCACAATAGCTAAACCACTTACAGAACTTACAAAAAAGGACACTCCTTTCAAATGGACAGAAAAGAGCAACGAAGCTTTCAATCTTCTAAAAGCATCATTATGTTCTACGCCCGTGTTAAGATATCCTGACTACACGAAAAAATTCGTCCTAACTACCGATGCCTCAAATGTAGGTCTAGGAGCTGTTTTAGCACAAGACGGACATCCTTGCTGTTTCATATCTCGAACATTAAACAAGGCCGAATTAAATTATTCAACAACAGAAAAGGAATTACTAGCAATTGTTTGGGCTGTACGGAGGCTTAGACAATATTTGTTAGGTAGGACATTCATTATACAAACAGACCATCAAGCCTTAAAATGGTTAAAAAATGTAAAAGATCCTTCATCAAGATTACTTAGATGGAGACTAAGACTAGAAGAATATAACTATGAAGATATAGAATATATAAAAGGTAAAGAAAATAAAGTAGCAGACTGTTTATCGCGAATTTTTCCCATACAAGAAAATACAACTGATCAAGCCTTAGATTTATCATTACCAAAAATTCAACAAAATCCACAATCACTTATTAAGGAGTTAGACGAAAATATAACAAAATCTAAATTCGATAAAAACCTCTATCAAGAATATATGAAATGGACACAAAATAAAACCCCCTCAAGAGAAGTAGTGAAACCTAATGCTCACGGGAAGTTATGGAACCAACTACAAAAAAGACCAACTGAAACCCTGAATACTACAGTCCTTCCAAAATTTGACGAACGAGAGTGGTTAACAATACTAAACATGCTAGCCAACAAAACAGTTAGTAAAAAATTGACTATTGTAAGATATCATTTTAATGATCCTACCATCACACCCACTGAAAAAATTCGGTTAAAAATACTATTATCCTTCATAGGAAGCAAATATCCTACGCTAGGAATATTTAGCTGCTACAATTCAAGGACAGAATTAACACAAAGTGAAAAAGAAACAATAATTAAAGAAGCTCACGGATCTATAATGGCACAACATTTCGGTGAAAATAAATCTATTGAAAGAGCAAGAACACTTGGAGAATGGAAAAACATGGAAGATGAAATAATTAACTTTGTCAAAAAGTGCGCTATATGTCAAATCCAAAAAACTACACGAATAAAAAGAAAAGAAGAAGCAATAATTCCTGACACACCTATGAATCCTAACGAAAAAATAGCTATGGACATATTCGGACCTTTACCCTTGACATATTCTGGAAATGGATATATTCTTAGTATCCAAGATATGCTTACTAAATATTTAATACTCATACCTTTAAAAAATATTGAATCAGAATCAATTATAGAAGCCCTGTTTGACCATTACATTTATACTTTTGGCGCACCGAATAATATCCTCACAGATCAAGGCCAAAACTTCGTGTCTGAACTTATCCAAAATTTTGAAAACCTATTTAGAATCAAGCACATAACTACAACCACTTATCATCCACAAAGTAATGGAGCACTTGAACGAGCACATTCGACCATTAAAGATTTATTGAAAACTAGTATGGCAGAAAATAATACTGAATGGGATTTAAATCTAAAAATTATTACTTTTGCATACAATACGATGAAACATGAAGGGACAGGGATGACACCTTTTCAACTAACATTTGGAAGAGATGCAAATATTCCTTCTATGTTATCCACTACACCCAGTATAAAATATAAAGATTTAATTGACCTTTGGAAGACTAGACATGAAAAATATTTGCAACGAGCTCGTGAAAAAATCCAAATCCAAAAAGAAAAATACAAAAAATTACAAGATTCTAGAATAGTTCTACCACAAAATATTTACGAACCGGGAGACTTAGTTAAATTTATTAATAATACAAAAGAAAATAAACTATCTCCAGCCTGGAGAGGACCAGCCACAGTTATAGAGCATTTGAACAATAACAATTACATTATACAATTTAATAACCAACAACAAAGAATCCACTCCAATCAACTAATGCCCTTCTTTAACTAAAACATAAAATCTTTCAGATGTTGTCCATAATACTATTAGTGTTTCTACCAATCAGTTCATATTGTGAAGTAAAACTTGAGTCTCTACAAGGAACCACCATCTACTCTGAAGACCTGGGGACTGTTCGTACTTATACCCAAACATGGAATCTTATTATTGGAATAGATACATCTAATATTGAAGAGCGTTTCAATTCATTAGTGACAACATACAGAGCCACCACTCGTTTATGCACAAATTGTATCCAGGAACACGAAATCAATACCATAAAAAATAGAATTAGTAGATTGGAAAAAAGCTTGAAGATGTTAAAAAGTTTGTTAGGAAACTCTCGGACGGTAAGAGGTATCTTTAATTTTGTTGGAGATATTTCCAAAACTTTATTCGGCACTCTCGACGAGGATGATTTAAAATACATAGATACTGAATTTGATAAACTTTTTCAAAATAATCAAGTCATGGGAGAAAGTATAAATAACCAAACTAGAATAATAAAATCAATTTTAAACTCAGCATCACTAGACATCACAAAAATAGAAGAACTTAATAGACAAATAAATACAGTAATTAATTCAACAAATATCAATACAAAAAATATTTTCATATCTTCCCAGCTAACAAACTGTTTAGTAATCATCTCAGAATTAAGTGAAGACATTAATACATTAATAGATGCCATAAACGATGGCAAACATGGCATAGTACACCCTCAGGTACTAACCCCTACTACTTTGATCCAGGAATTAAAAGAATTCGAAAAACATTACAACGTGAAATATACGTTTCCACTACTTGAGAATCATTATCAAAATTTAATTGATATTTCAGAAGTAAATGTGGCTATATTAAAATCCAAATTAATCTATTCTATTCATTTACCAGTCATTGAAGACACCGAATATACAGCATACCATTTAATTCCAATTCCAAAAAAATCTAATTCCGTATTCCTAGCAGTCATTCCCGATCACGAATACATCTTTTTAGAACAAAGACATACAGCATTTATTCCAACAGACGAAAATTCATTGAAACTTTGTAAAAAACTTGGAGACATTTCTATATGTAAAAGAAAACAACCCTGGTATTTATTGAGTGAAACAGAAAGTTGTGATTCAAGCATAATAAGATATTCTATAAAAAATTTGAAACATGAAATTTGTAGATTCTCTCCATTTAAAATAGATACTTTAGCTTATATACTACTACACGACGAAACTCAGATACTCATACCTGAAAACTCTGTACAATTAGATTTTCAATGCAAATCCAAAACCTTTCAAACCATTATAAATCAACCCACACGAATTATGAGCGACGAAAACTGTATTGTTAGTGGATTGAACATAGTTATACGAATTCAACCGCAACTTACTTATAAAACGAACATAAAATATATAAAAAATGTAACGTTACCATTCAACGAAGATCAATTAGATATTATTAAGGATAAATTGTTACCTCTGCAAAGAGAAGTTCACCCTACAATTCTTAAAGAATTTAGTCAAACACTAGACAACATTGAAAATGCTATGAACAAAGTTAAATCTGACCGAAGGTCTAAATCATGGACCGAAAAAACCTTAGACACCTTAACTTATATTGGATACATATCCACTGTATTATTAACTATTTCAATATTGTACAAATGTGGAATTCTAGACTTAATCACCAAATGTTTTCCAAGAAAATTATGTTTATTTTGCGTTAAAACTAAAGTTATAAACAGTCCAAAGGTACAATATACACCGACACCAATGGCACCTTCGTACTCCGATGAAAATATAAGTCTACCTGTTACCAATACTAAATCAATTAAAATAAAACCTAAATAATAACATTTTTGGAGACCAAAAATACTCTAAATGGGGAGGTGTAATGCATAGGTACTTTCTCTTCTCTAAAAATCAAAATACCTTTATCAAAATATAATAACTTTCTATATTTCCACAGACCCTAAAATAAATTAGAAACTTTTGTACCTTTCACTATTTTACACATCATTGGTATATTGACCCACTTCCAATTTGTATATAAATTGAAGGGCCAGCATCAGTCAAATTAGTCGTAAGGTAAATTTTGTATTGAAACCACATATTTAAAATAAACTAAACACGATAACCACGGTTATCGTTTGTGTTATTAAAAGAATTATCTTGTGTTTATTTCTACCCCATTACATCTCTTTGAATCTAATTCTCTACTAATTTATTAAAATCTGAACTAAATGGCATTATTTATATCGGGGTGGTAGCGATACTACACATTTGAACTCTATACATTGATGAACTGTACACGTTCGATTGTATACTGTTGAATTGTATACAAATATGTTTTATAAATATTTATCATTAAACTGCATACATTTCAACTCTACACAAATAATTTTAAATAATTTTATTTTTTTAATATGCTTGTTTGAATACAGTTAGATTCTACACTATTAAATTTGGTAAAATTGTATCGAAAAATTGTACACAGTTTGATTCTATACAGTAGAATTATATACTGCAAAATATTATTTTATTTGTTGAACTGCATACAGGTAAATTGTATACAAGATAAAATACGATTAATTGTATACAGTTGTATTGTACATAGAAATTTTTTGCATTATATTATTCTTAAACTGTATACATTTCAAGTCTACACAAATAATTTTTAATAATTTTATTTTTTTAATATGCTTGTTTGAATACAGTTGGATTCTACACTCTTTAATTTGATAAAATAATAACAAAAATTCTACACAGTTAGATTCTATGCAGTAGAATAATATATAAAATTGTACTGTATAGAATCTAACGGTGTAGAATTTTTTGTTATTATTTTATTAAATTAAAGAGTGTAGAATCTAACTGTATTCAAACAAGCATATTAAAAAAATAAAATTATTAAAAATTATTTGTGTAGATTTGAAATGTATGCAGTTTAATGATAAATATTTATAAAACATATTTGTATACAATTCAACAGTATACAATCGAACGTGTACAGTTCATCAATGTATAGAGTTCAAATGTGTAGTATCGCTACCGCCCCATTTATATCTTATTACGAGCATTTTTCAGTATTTTGTTGAACTTTTACGAGTATTTTTCAATTTTACTTTTTATTATTTATTTGAGTTGTAAATTAATTATTGCAAATTTAATTTAGATTTCATTGTATATATTTTTATAAGATCTTTACAATTTCCTCTCAACAAAACTCAATTCTAATAACACACAATTATTTAACCCTTTAACGTCCAGTAGTTTCGATCAAAACCATTTTGTTTAAAAAATGCATAACTTTGTTAGACATTTAAATATTGTTTTTCAAGCGGGACTGTCCCACTTTACTAATCATTCTGAAAGAATTTAATGGATTAATAAATTAATAACAATTCTTTTTTATAACAATAAAAGCAACGCAAAAATTTGCAATATTATCATTTTGATTGTCCACTTTTTGATTATTTGTCCGTTATGTTGTATTTTCAAAAAATTACATAATAGATTCGTAATCAGTTCCCAGAAAACCCCCGTATAGGTACTTTCATAAGCTTAACTCGACTTTTTAAACTACTTGTCCGCCATTTTGTATTTTAAAAACTGAGGAGCGAAAAGGGTTAAAGTTCCTACTTCATACTCGCATTTGCCTGCACATTTTACTAGGGGTCCAAAGAAGAAGAAAACAACAGAAAACCATCTTCCAAATACAACTGGTTTATTGACGGTCGAGTTATTAATGCAATAATGCACATTTGGAAAATCATCATAAATGTACAAACATATCCTCGACGTCAAATCTCCCGCGACATATCTCGATCACAATGAAAAAAATCAGGGTTATTGCACATCGGATCACAGCGGCCACCCATAAATCAATAGTTTTTTTTGTAGTAGATAGTGGAAAATCTGCTAATTCGGATTAGAGGTACTGGACAATCAAACTCACAATAAGTTTAACAATTTTTACAAGTAAAATAATAAATGACTTTTGAAAAACCGTTTTTTACTTATATTTAGATATTCCTCGTAGACTTGTAAAAATTTAGCAATAATTTGTTTCTTCTTATCCGAGTGGTTTAGTAACTAGGACCTGATCGCCGACTTTAAATTCTATTAACTAGGTTACTTCTTCTTTTTTTTTAATCTAGTTCATTCGAAATTTGAGATAAATCTAACCATTTTTCCCATATGCATTTCGATTTTTTCTTGAGATAAAGTTCGACTGGCGTAAACTCGGTAGTTTCATGATGCGTTTCGTTGATGCAATCTTCTATGAAGATCACTTGGTTTCATGAGTTTCACTATAAGTTGTGTCCACCTTAATATATGATTAAAAATTTTATTAATTAACGCTTTGTAGTCAGATTTCCAATAAGACATCATTTTACATGTTTGTTATTGTCTATTATTGATAATATGTATTTAAATACCCACTTGGGTAAGAATTCCTGAAGTGGGCAACGGATTTTCCAAGGTTTGCAATTTCTATAATAAACTTTATAAAAATAAAGTACTAATAGAGGGACAAACAGTCACCAAGTTTTATTTGAAAATATTCATTTATTTATTTTTTATAAAGAATTTAATTTTAATGTAACATTTTTTTTAAACATTTATTTTTAAGAACTGGATTATCGGATTTTGATGAAAATTTTTGGACACAATTATTGAAGGTTTGAGCTTTTTAAGAAAAATTATTTTAATGTTGAAAAAAATTATTTATTGTAAAAAATAATTGTTAATAATAAACAAATGAATAATTCTTAAAAACTGAAATACAGAATAAGTATCTAAAATTTAAGATTATTAGTAGAATTATTTTACCACATTATTGTTTATATTGGTGACAATAATATGTAAAAATAATTTTTTATTCAGGTATTTTTAAGAAATGTAATTTATTTTCAATTAAATAAATTTTACTTTGTTAGTGTATAACTAGTATTTTTGTTTTAATTTTCGACTAAATTTGTAAGTAAATAAAAAATTTTTTTGTTAAATAAGTAAAAAGTTCAAAGTAAAAAAATTTTCTTAAGATTAAAATTTTTGTTATGGATTTTTATTGAAACTGGTAAAATTTCGTCTAAAGCAGAGAATTCAAATTTCCTTGTGTTAGATTAATAAAACAAATTATACAATATTTTTTTTAAAAAGGGAAAATTGAAAACTTTCCAAGTGTAAAATATTGTCTTCTGAGTAATAAACAGTTTTTTTCTTCAAATTATCGCTGATGATATTAAAAAAATAAATCTAACATAAGCAAATTTCAAATCTTTGCTTTAGACGAAATTTTACCAGTTTCAATAAAATTCTATAACAAAAATTTAAATTTAAATTTTTACTTTTAACAAAAACATTTTTTATTTACTTACAAATTCAATAGAAAATTAAAACAAAAATACTAGTTAAACACCAACGAAGTGAAATTTGTTTAATTGAAAGTATATTACATTTCTTAAAAATACCTGAATAAAAAAATTATTTTTACATATTATTGTCACTAATATAAACAATAATGTGGTAAAATAATTCTACTAATAATCTTAAATTTTAGATACTTATTCTGTATTTCAGTTTTTAAGAATACTTGGTGTTCGTGGTGAGTGTGCAATGAACTTATGGAGCTCCACGTTAAGCCGCGACGCACAGAACAACGCGACCGCGCTCACAAAAAAATCCACAGTTAATAAACTATTTCGATCTACCAACTTTTTCTTTCAGTTATTTAATCCTTGATTTATATACAGTCAACTCTCGATAAGACAAACTCGAAGGGAGACCGAAAAAACTTTGAGTTATCGAAAAGTTTGAGTTATCAAATGTTAATAATGCTTATAAGGAATGAACGGGACCCAAGAATTACTTTGACTGACCGAAAAATTTGAGTTATCGCGCTTTGTCTTATCGAGAGTTGACTGTAGTTTAAGGTTCTGAAAAAAAATTTTACGAAAAAGGTCCAGAACACAATTAATTATTCATTTGTTTATTATTAACAATTATTTTTTACAATAAATAATTTTTTTCAACATTGAAATAATTTTTCTTAAAAAGCTCAAATCTTCATTAATTGTGTCCAAAAATTTTCATCAAAATCCGATAATCCAGTTCTAAGATATAAATGTTTAAAAAAAATGTTACATTAAAATTTAATTGTTTATAAAAAATAAACAAATGAATATTTTCAAATAAAACTTGGTGACTGTTTGTCCCTCTATTAGTACTTTATTTTTATAAAGTTTATTATAGAAATTAAAAACCTTGGAAAATCCGTTGCCCACTTTAGGAATTCTTACCCACTTAGAAGATGTTAACAATAGTCTTTCTATTTTTGTCTTGCATTACCTACATCAAAGTTCATTAAAGTTTTAATTTTCCCAAAGTTTAGATTACAATAAGTTTATAATAAGGAAGTTAGCAATTGCACAACTCACTCTAGTGATGTTAGTTTAATCAGCTTCAAAGAAAAAATACGTGGCGGTACAGAAACAACTAGAGAGATGATTCTATACTGGACCGTATCTCTCCGCGAGGCGTTGTGCTTTAACCAACAATGCCTACTATGGAAAATCGCTGCCCTCCTTGTTTTGACAGGCAATCACATACTCGTTCATTCGTTTGGTCTATCTGTCATTCCTGAATAATCGGAATTCCCGTCCAATTATATATCTATCAGAAAGCACTATCCTTTTCCGATTCTGAATTTCCAAGCGATATCATAAGTCAATAGTTGCAAGAAATCTGACCAGTAAAATTCTCAATACGCTAATTCTTTTATATTGTTATTCTTTAACTGAGCAAAAACACTAATAAATGATTTATCGGCATTTGAATTAATAAAATGCATTTAACGTGTGAAAACATTTGTGGCTTTCACTTTAAAATAAAAACAATTGACTCACTACTTATTCTATCGAGACTAAACGTTTATTATCTCAATATTATTTACTTGTCTAGACACATTTTTATGCGAAAATTTTTACAAATAGATTTAATAATAAAATATTTTATAACACTGTTATTTATACAATTAAATTGTGGACACAAAGTTCTTCTTGTATCGTAATTAATATAAAAATATACGTAATCTATTGATTGAAGTGAAGCATCGCTGAATTATTTAAATACCAGAATGGAAGTACGCTTATCGCACAATATATTATTCAAACAAAGCTTTAACAAGAAACGTAAATGTGAAAATTTTGAAGCGTTTACATAGTAACATATTTGTCTCATTTTAATTACATACAAAGCACCTTTAAGTTTTTTAAATTTATTATCGATTTGCAATTTGAACAAAGTTTTTCACGAAACTGTATTTCTGCAAAACAAAAGAGTATATATACTCTTCTTTATGGTTGATAATCTAATAATGTAACTCGTATTGCGAGTTGCATGAAGGCTTTTCCAACCTGACTCGAAATTATGGCACACTAGCACTCTATTGTCTCATCCACGTAGAGCAGTGCGAAAATCATCCAAATTCAAATTTGATAATTCATACAAAACATACAATTAGAATGATGGAAATCATACACAACATCCACAAATCATATTCTAATCATTAAATGATATATTCCAGTAGAATTTCACTGAACTGGGATTTAGGACCAATAAACTTCTGGTTCAGAAACTAAAGATTAAACGGCATCCTGCCTGTGAGAGCACAAAATATTAAATATCTTAACATGAAAAACAAAAATTACGAAATTTCAATGAAAATAAGCAGAATATTGTTGTCCCAGGGAGTTAATTACTGATTGTGAGTAATGGTAAATGGATTTGAATTACGTACATAATGAAAGTAACGTCCGTCATCAGGTATATACAACAACGATATAAATTGTACAGATTTATGGAGCAAATCCGATTGAGAAATTTCGAAATACAACTGAGCTTATCACTATTATATGATTTCCTATTGGCATAGATACAGTTTAATTATTGGCGTGCTTGTGAGTTGGTGTGTTACCAAGCAGTAAATATACAAAAGTGAATACAAATCTGATAGCACATGAATCCATCTATTGTCGATATGTTTTAATCATCTGTTTCAAGTTTCAACCACTGGCCAGTACCGCATGTCTCTGAAGCTTCTGTGACTCGAAAATAAATGGATTGGGTTTGAAAATTCAATTTGTACTGGAATTCCAAAAAAGAAATCCCACAGACGTGATACAACGGTTCTTTTCACTCTCTCTCACTCTCGCTTCCCAATATTCCAATACAAATATATACATATCCTATATATTTGCTTGTATTTACAAACCTGCAATTGAACTTCTATATTTCGTTGAACCATTTCTACATGGTGCAAATCGAAAAAGAGACTATAAATTATTACTATACGAATATTTTAAAATCTATATCTTCGCAAGTAATAAATATCATCAGGTAGACGTAGATCATTGGCAGCGTATTCAATAATTAATCATTCGATTTATAATAAGTTGTAAATCGTATCGTGAAAATTTATATAAATGGAAACATATCTGAATATAATAATAGCATAAAGAAAGGGTATAAATTTCAGAAGCCAGCCGGAGCTTTTTAACGTACATTCCACATAGATCGACTAGACAGATTAAAATTAATGAGGAAGACATTTTCTTACACTAGTTTAGTGTCAACTGAAATAAAATTAAAATTTGTTAATATAAGAAAGTCAAAATGATAGAAATAAGAATAACACAAAAAATGTTAATGAACTGATATGTAAACACAGTTTCATCGTGAGGAGCAGATTATGTTACTGTTTTGTCATTGTAGACAAGAGTCTATACATGTGGAAAGAAAGTTTTGTTTAGAGTGGAAACATCTTTCTTTCTATTAATAGTGGAACGATTTGTTTTAATATGGATCATTTCCGATATTCGTCTTTTTGTAAAGTTTGGTTCATTCTCTACAACTTTTGTATTTTCTCAATCAAAATTATGATTAAAATTAGTACGATGTCGGTAGACTTTAGAGTTATTATTTACTTATTTATGTTCAATTATTCGAGTTAAATAATAGTTTTGTCTCGCCTATATATATATGTAGCTGGTCAATCCTTACAGTCAAATTTATATACAACATTTGTTCTGTCCCATTTTTTAGTTGTGTCTTTACCTAATCTAATAATAGAATTAAAATTTCCATTTACAAGATGAATCGAAGTACAGTGAAATTTTTTGAGAATATTTGACTTCTCCATGATCATTTTTGTATTGTAGCCGAGTAAAAATGATTCATACGAATTTCATACAATTTTCGTACGAATTTTGTTCAGAATTCCGTACGAAATTCGAGCGAATTACTAACGAATTATCTATGAAAAATTTATAAAAAAATTCTGCTCGGAAATTCGCATGGAATTCCGCATGAAATGTCAGCTAAAAATTTCTTCAAAAAATTTTTGGTCAAATTTCAATACGAAATTCGAACGAAATTCGAGCGAATTACTAACGGATTAATGTTGGAAAATTTTTAGAAAATTCTTCTTGTAAATTCGTATGGAATTCCGCACGAAATTCGATAAGATTTCTGTACGAATTTGGTCCGATTTCTGAACGAAAATCGTACGAATCATTTTCACTTGGGAGGAATTAAAATATAGATAGACACTTTTTGATTTCCTTTAATATATGTGTGAGAGTTTGATGAGACCCTTCGGACTTCCTTGTACAAGTTCGGTTCACAAAATATAAATCGCATTGCCAAAAGTTAGTCAAAATTGTATCTCCGAGAAATCAAAACGTGTCGATCCCAAAATCACACAGTATAAATTATTATCAAGTTTAATTAAAGTTCAACTATATCTATCTATATTAATAAAATCAGACTTTTGTCTGTACATTGCATGAAATTAATTTTTTCTAGCATAATTTATTTATTTAAACAACGGAGAATTCAAAAATTGTAATAGAAAATTTCCTGTCTATATGTATGTATGTATGTATGTCCGCAAAATTTTGTTCGCGTATAACTTGAAAACGTCTTGACCGATTTAAGTAAAATTTGGCAATCTTTTAGGTATTGGTCTAACTTAAAATATTAGCTATACACTGAGAAAACTGGAGTATAGACTAAAAATCTGGAGGGACAAATCGTTCATATTTGAGAGTTAGCTATTGGATAACAATCTAAATGTTTAAATACACCATTGACAGATATTCGTGCTATTTCTCTTGGAGGGAAAATGAGTTTATAACAGAGGGACAAATTAACCATCTTGAGAAATCCCTTCCTTATCCGGCGCGAAATGAATAAATATGTCAACCTAACCCCTAAATTAAATACATAAAATGTCAGAAAAATAATTTCGCGCGCATCAGATCGTACACATTTTCTGCGCAACTTTTAACCCTTAGATATAATGGGAGAGAATATACAAGTAGATTTCCATTATCAATTCAAAATTTATTTTAGAAGGACTATTTAACTCTCTTCATACACTGAGAGACCTTTGGGTCAGCAGCAGACTTTCGATAGGCTACTACTGACCATTTTGGTGGAACGCTACAGGACTATACTTTTGGGTTGCTGCGGTACAATTTTGGGCGCGTGACAGTCCAAAAGTTGTTCCGCTGCAAACCAAAGGCGGCATCCCCACTACTTTTGTGAGCTGCTTACCAAAATTTTGGACTGTCACGCGCCCAAAATTGTACCGCAGCGCACAAAAACCATAGTGGAGCTGCTGTCACTCCTTAGCGTACCCCTACTACTTTTCAATCTTGTATATAACCCAGCGCTCGCTAGCAAAGCTTTCAGTCCCCTTTTACCAGCTTTTACCTACACGGAGAGAACTTTGAACCATAAAAGACAGTGTCTAATTTAGAAGGTTAAAAGAGAGGGAAGATCACGGTAAATCTTAGTGATCTCACCGAGTTTTTCCATTCACGAATCGCAAGTGGCGGTGACAGTCACCGTCAGAGAGCGCTACATCTTGTCGAAAACTAGGTTGAGTTTCCAATCATCGTCTAAAACTCTGATCACACCGTGATTTTAGGTTACAAAACAAACAAACAAGGTTCAAACTTCTCTCCGTGTAAGTTGTTCCGCTACAGTCCCAAAGGTCTCTCAGTGTAAGCAAAGGAAACATACACTTTTTGAACCTCTGAATTTGACTCTCCAGTTTTCTCAGTGTATTTGATGAAAAAATATTGAGCTGAACAAAAGTTATGAATTTTTCAAAAAATTCAAAAAATTTTTTTTTTAGTTTTTGGAGATTGGCATAATTTTTTAAATTTATTAATAATACAAATGATTTTAAAGATATATAACAATAAAATGAATTAAAAAATAATATTAATATGAAAAAAAATTATGAATTTTCCAAAAAATTCGAATTTTCTTTTTAATTTTGAAAGATTGCTGTAAATTAATCAGTTATGACTTTTGTATATATATATATATATATATATATATATATATATCACGGTAAATATATATATATATATAATTTAATTAAAAATTAATTTAATTAATTTAATTTATATATATAATTTTTTATAATTTTATATATATATATATATATATATATATATATATATATATATATTAATTAGATTTTAAATATATTAATTAGAACGGGAGGTATTCAATTTTTTCAAAAAATTACAAAAATGGAAAATTTCCAAATTTTATATTTTTTAATGTATATCTTTTAAACTTTCTGTAATTAAATTTTACATGTTATTTGGTCATATTTTAGCATAATTTTGAAAAAAAATACTGTTCTATAACTATGTGAGTATAAAAATGTTTTTAATATAAAAAAATTGACAAATTATATAATTGACAGACCAATTAGGGGAGACCGGGGTTACTTGGCGCAGGGGTTGCTTGGCGCACTCGAGTTTTTTCAAAAATTTTGAGTTGAATAATTTTTTCTCTCCACTCAAGTTCAAGTACTTAATGAACTCTAAGTTTGTACAAAGTTTCATTTTTATTAATTAATTATTGTTGCGTATCGATTAAAATAATTGATTTTGGTACTCGAAAGTAAATTTTTGACCTTCTCATTTTTTTGTTATATCTTTTTAGGAAATGATTTAAAATAAAGCTCAAATATCAAGTTTTGAGCTCTGACTATTTGTTTTCTAGGGACAATAAAGAATCTTTGATTTTTATTAATGTTATTAATAAAAACTCTATAAATATATAAAAAGTACCTCCGGGGTTACTTGGCGCGGTTTGGCTGGGGTTACCTGGTTTAGTTATATACCATAAAAGATCTCAAATGTTAAAATTTCATAAATTATTATTTCTTTATTAAAAATATAATTATTTTGTTTAAAAATTTTAGTGAAGGGTGCGTTTTTTAAAAATTCACAGCATATATTTTATAAAAGTTTTCTATAATTTTACGATTACACAAAAAATGTTCTTAATTGTAATTAAATATGATCCTTTTTTAAATTTTTTTATTGTAAAATGACAGTAAAAAACTTATTTTACTATATCATATAATGTTTCAACTTTAAATCGTATAATTTATTTAATTTCATTCATGCGTCAGGCAACCCCGGCCCGGGGTTGCTTGGCGCACTTTACATAGCTTTGAATAAAGTGGTATAAAAAAAACTATCAAATAGATTGCAATTTTTTTTGTTTTAAATTGAAGCTAAGATGTTACAGTAAGTTTTCCGTGCAATAGGAATTTAAAAAAAGCAAAAATGTTTTAGTTAAATAACAAAGAGTAAAAAGTGCGCCAAGTAACCCCGGTCTCCCCTACTATCAAGCTTAATTCATTAGTATTTTTGGGGTCTCTGATAACCTTTTGACGTAAAAATAATGGAATTTAGAATTATTTGTTTATCCAATTAATCAAAAATTTTTCAATTGCAAAAACTTCGAAAATATTAAAAAAGGAAAGATTTTTATGATAAAATTGATACTACAGGAATTCAAGAATACCTGTGATACGATACTTGCATTATGCTACTGGGAAAAAACTTAGATAGTAAAAAGTAAAAATAAATAAATAAATAATAAATAATAATAAATAAAAAAAACCGCTGCCAAGTTGTACATTTTTATAATTTTGGTAATCATTTCATGAACACTTTGCTTCCTCATAGAAATAATAATAATTGAAATATAAGAATTACTTTTTATTAAAGGGTTAAAAATCTTTAAATCTTGGTCTAAAAAATGTGTTTTTATATATTCTATAAGATGGTAATAATAGTTTAATAATTACACATAAATTAATAAACAAGAATGTTGAAAAAATGATATTTTCCACAATTTTTGATTTTTCAAATACCAATAATTTCATAATTTCTGACCGAATCAGGTTCAAAAATAGGTCAATCGAAGCGTTTTTTAATGCTCTTCAAGTTAGTAATAATCTTTTGAAGTTACTTTTACATTTTTTAACAAAATTTTTAAAAAAGTCTTATTTTCCAAAATTTTTGATTTTTAAAAGTTCAATATCTCCGGTTAATATGGACGAAAAATGTTCAATTAGGGCTCAAAAGATGCGTGTAAAAAAACTCTACAAAAATAAAGAAAAAGATTTATAAGTGTCCTAACATTTTTTTAAGTTATGTCCAAAAAACGTTTTTTTACTAAATGAAAAATGCAAAAAAAATAGTTAAACTTCATGAATCGGGCTGAAAATACTCTTATTTTATATCCCCCGGGGAGACCTACAATCTAAAAAAAAATTAAGGCCTTAAGCTCTTTCTCGTTCTAAGATATTGAGGCAAATGTAATGTTAGTACACACACACACACACACACACACACACACACACATCGGGACAAATTTTTAAAATTCGTTTTTTGGACTTCGGAGTTCAAAATACGTCGAAATTTTTTTTTATTTATTTAGAACATTTATACGGGGAGTTCCTGTGCATATATAAAGTATTAAAGTATTAGGCATAATAAAAAAAAATTTATAAATATGTCAAAAAATGACAATCCAAAATTTTGCTAATACAAAGCTTCCTTAATGAGGAAGCAATAATAATAATTAACTATATTAATCTTCGTATTCCAAAATTCATTCTGTCTGTCAGAGTATGAGAGAGAAAGCACGATACAGAGTAAGAGAGGGAAGTATCGTCTCTTCTTTCAGTTTAGAGTAGGAGCGAGAGAGAGGCGAATAGTTAAGAAAGTAACGCCTATTTCTTTGGTTTACAGAAGATAATGTTTTCTCCATTTTCCGTGTTAGGTAGAAAGAGAGGAACAGAAATTGGGAGGGAAAGGAAAAGTGGGGAATTTCACTTTCAAGCCAAAATACGAAAAGGGCGTCTTATTTCCTTATTGGCTAATAATTTTTCTTTTCTCACTCACATAGATAGATTAAGGAGTGAAATAGAGGGAGATCAAAAACGAGGTAAGAGTGAGGGGTATAAATTTTATCGGTATTCCATATACTAAATGGACATTTTTCACCAATTTCTGATCCCCCCCGCCTCTGGTTGTGGACAATCATGAACATTTGGCAAACCCTCTCCCCTTTACACTTATCCACGTGGACAATGCACATTTGAAAAGTATGTATTTTTTTTTAATATTACTCCTGCATTTTAAAAAGTAATAAAGCTCATTTTAAACATATTTCAAAGCACAAAATTACGAACATGATTAACGATTAAAATAATAAATAAACACTATAATTTAATTAAACGCTTAATTTTTTTAATTATTATATTGTTATATTAACACCATAGTCAGGGAAACAAAATTTTTTCAGTAAAATCAAGGAAATGTCAATAAAAAATTTTTTTCAGGGAAAGTAAGAAAATTGAGACATTTTTTCGACTTATAAACAAATCTTTCAAATTAATAAAAATTAGCATCTAATTTTTGTAAAATGCAATATTTTTAGTATTTATAATTACATAATTCCAAAAATCCAAATACATACGAAAATAATATTTAAAAATTATTTTTAACATTTTAGAGAAAACATTTATTTTCAAAATCTTTAATTAAAATTCATCAAATAATTAATAAGTTTATTTCAATTATACAATTAAAATTCATCAAATAATTAATAAGTTTATTTCAATTATACAAAAAATCTATTAAGAAATTCAATCCTATTTTTTAAAAATTGCATTAAATTTTTTTTAAAAACTAATTCGTATAATTGTTTTATAATGATTATTTAAGATTTAATTATCTTCGAACAATGTAAATAAAAATTTTTGAATATTTCCTTTTTGGACTTATTGAAATTTTTGACAAATTATGGTTCTGTTAATAATTAAAATTCTCAAAGAATTTGATCATTTTTATTAATATTTTTTACTAATTCTATTATTTTTAAAATATTTTTATAAATTTTAATTGTTTTTAAAGATAATTGAATCTTAAATAATCATTATAAAACAATTATACTAATTACTTTTTAAAAATATTTTAATGTAATTTTTGAAAAATAATTGAATTATTTAAAAGAGCTTTTGTATAACTTTAAAAAACTTATAAATTTTTTGATGAATTTCATTTAAAAATCTTGGATATAAATGTTTTTTTCAAAATGTTGAAAATTATTCTGAAATATTATTTTTGTATGTATTTAGATTTTTGGAAATATATGTACCCGGGTAGCAAAATCCAAGTTGCTACCAGAGTACAGATCTGATGCAGACCTGTTATTCTAGATCTGGAACGGATCTGGAATTTTACATGGTCCAAACCAGAAGCAGACTTGGTAACCAATTAAACAGCTCTATCTATATGCAGGTACCAAAACTACTAAACTGATAATTTAGTACACTCATTTAACTGATTCAATTATAATTAAATAAGAATTATTAATTAAGCTTAATGAGATTAATTAATGAGTAGCTCATAATATTAATTTTTTCATTATATACTATAAAATACCGAATATTTATTCATAATAATAATAATTTGTAATACACTGAAATATTGATAAAATTTGACCAATTTTTAGTTGTTTTTTACTGATAACCATTAATTTTGTCATTGACAATAAGTTAATTTTAACTGATTGCAGAAGTAAAATGTCAGTCATTTATTGTTAGTTAACCCAGTGATTTTTAACTGATTCAAATTTAGAGAGCACAATTAAAATATAATTGTTCTTTTCGTTTCACGAATATTTATATTTTATGACCCTTATAATGCACAACATTTCCTTCTGTATGCTTTTTAAAATTACTTTACTAAACAGTTGGTTACTTAATGTATCTATTGGACTGAATTCAGATTTATAATTGTTTAACCTAATATTCGAAAATATTTACTCGGAAACAAATCCCTGTATTTACAATAAATTCTATAATCATTATTCTACACAAGTAATTTATGCTTACAAATTAAAAACCGAGAAATCTGAAAATGTACTATATAAACAACTTTTGGGAATTTCCCAAACGTAGCATGAGCGCGTAAAGTAACCCTGCACCGCAGGGGTTCTACCTATCTTTTCTTTCGGGTTTCAGTAAGTGAGAGAGAGAAAGAGAGTCTATTTGCTCTGCTTTTTGAATGCAATTTTTCTCTAAGCCCAGATTCTCAGACATCCGAGATGGTTGAGCGGTTAAAGCGTTTTATCTTGCGTCCCCTACGTCACCAAAACCTGCGTTGCGATATATAGTTAGGTGCTCGAATCCCTGCGTTTAGGAATTTTCTTAATATAATTATAATCTACGACTTTAATAAAAAAAAAAATGAAATACTGTGTTTAGGAGTGTGTATTTAAGTAGTTCTTCCAGCTTAAACTGAAAAAAAAATTGAAAAAAATTAAAAAATAAACAATTTAAAACATTTAAATTTAACTTAAATTTTGCTTTTTGTAATTTATTTAAAAACAATCTTATTCATTTGAAAAATGCCTATTTTATTAATTGCAAAAAATGAAAATATTATTATTGTATTTAAATTAAATATATTTTCAACTAAAAACACAAATTTTACAAAATGCAAAGCTATTATAATAAACAGCAAAGCAATGACCAGAAAAAAGCAAGAACCCACGCTAGGTACTGTCGAACGCCTTGTTACCATACGAACAACAGAGAAAATCAAATCTGGTTATATACACGTTTCAGACATGTTCCGCGTTTCAAACCAGCTTTGGCACAGACTTGGTTACCAGATCAGGCCCAGATCTAACCAGATCAGTTACAGACCTGATCCAGACTTCAATTGCTACCCGGGTATTTGAAAACACTGAAAATATTGAATTTTAAAAAATTAGAAGCCAATTTTCATTCATTTTAAAATTTAATTTAAACAATTTTTAAAAATTGTAACAAAATACTTAAAATAAATTAATTATTTTTCAATTAAATTTTACAAAATTTCAACTATTCAAAAAGATTTTTATTATAGATATACTTCAAAAATTAAATTATGTCTTAAAAATGATTCAAAAACAATTTTTGAATGATTTGTTTATAGTTACTTTTCGCATTATCAAAATAACATGCACGTTTCTAGTAAAAATTGTGGTTTTTTATGTATTGTCTCAATTTTCTTAATTTCCATGAAAAAAAATTTTTCCTGACATTTCCCTGACTATGGTGTTAATATAATATTATAATAATTTTAAAAAAATAAAGATTTTAATCAAGTTATAGTGTTCATTTATTATGTTAATGATTAACTCATTAACGCCTGAAAAAAGAAAATTCTTATCAAATTTTATTTTATTGAGTGTCCTCTTTTCGATTTTTGTGTAAAAAAGAATTTCGTTCAACCCAAAAATTAAATATAGCGGTTGTAATTTTAAAAACACAAAAAAATTCATTTTTTTAAGTTTGATAATTTTTTTACCCTTTATCCCCTTCCCAGTGTATGACGTCTGTAGAGACAAAAATAATTCGTGCCACCAGTGTGTATGACCGCTATAGTGGCATCTAAAATGAAAATCTCGGTAATAAATGAAATATGGATATCAATGAATATTCTAAAGTTTTGGGGTCGCTTAAAATGCTGGTTCGGGGGATTTTAAGGTTTCTAAATCCAAATCTTTAGTCAAAATTTAAAAATTCAAAATACACTGAACTCTTTCTGTAATGGACTCGAATGTGCTGTGGTCCATTACAGCAAGAGTACCCTTGAAGCAAGGTCATCAAAACATTCAGGGCCGTATAAAGATTTAAAACATAGATTCTAAATAATTTTTTTTTATTTTCTTTAAATGCACAAATTTATAACTAAAAGCAAGTAATTAAGGGATGGAAACATAATTTTGGAAAATATTTTTTTTTTTAAATGACTGAACAGCTCATAAAATAATAAAAAATTGAAAATAAGATTTTAGTGGGAAGACTGTGCACCCGCAAAATTTAAAAAATAATACTTTGTTGGTGGCGCTAGTCGCCAAGCTCAGCGACCCCGTTTCCCCGCTCACCACTTCATCTACAAACTAGTCCATTACAGCAACGTCCATTACAGCAAGAGTTCAGTGTAGCCGTTCCAAAATGGCCAACGAAAAAATTTAAAGTCAGTAAACTTTGAAATTTGTCTATCGCCATTTTAAAGCCGCCATTTTTAATTTTTAAATTTTGATTATGCTGATTACGAATTCGATTTTAGTTTCCAATAAGTCAAAATGGCGGATCCAATATGGAATGAAATTTTTACTTTATGCAATTGATCTTAATTTTGTGACTCGGTGGTTTTTAAGGTCGATGATTACGAATACGATGTTTGTTTTTAAAAATTCAAAGTGGCTAATATAATATGAGGAAGAGAAATTTAAAAAAATTTCTATACACGCTCGCTGGTTGTGAGTCGGCGCAAGTGCTAAAACAGAAGTCAATTGTCAGTGAGCGCTCCTAGGACATTTACACCTACCTGACTGGTATAAGAACTCCCGAGTAACAAAATTAAAGTCCATTGCATAAATAAAAAAAAATCCGCCATTTTAAATTTATGAAAACTTACATCTGTTCGTAATCAGCGACCCTACCCAGATAACAATCATGCGTCGCACTTCGGGGTTGATAGTAAAACTGGTAATTAGGAGCAAAAGTGGGATAAGTGACTTGGGCGCAAATACGGCCTAAAATGAATTTGTAATTTATGGAAAAATTAATTATAATTAATGATCAAAAAATATTTAAAATAATAAAGAAAAACTTTAATATTTTGCAAGTCATTCGTGTAATAAACTTATTGATAAATATTTTAATTGTTTTAAACCACTTTTACTACCAAGTCACTTATCCCACTTTTTCTCCCAATGTTTTTTTAAACCACTTTATATAAGCCCCTCAAATAATCTTATATTACATTAAATCAATAAAATTTATGAAAAATTTTTAAAATTGAATTATTTAATAATTTACAATTTAAAATTTAATATAAAATTTATATTTTATTAATTTATATTATATGCATATGAGCCATTGTATTATATTTCGACTAAAGTCGTTGCCGACTGTGCAGAATTTAAACAGTTTTTTGTGTTAATTCTAAAAACTAAATTCATTTGATTCTATATGCCTTTTCATTGACAACCCGATTTACATCAAGTCCATCGTTCTTGATAAAAGTCGAGTTGCGCATATTTAAAATTTAGAAATCACACTCTCTTACTTCCGAGTTTAGCTCTCGAGAACATGTGCTCGCACAGAGTCTTTACATTTACGTTTTTTCAATCCGAAATTGTATTAAAAATCCTTCAATTTAACGTTAATTAAAATTAAAATTATCTTTTATAAAATTATAAATAATAATTAAAATATTGTATTTTTTTTGTTTATCAATTAAATAAATTACCAGTGTTTATTAAAGTGGTGAAAACTTATTTAAACAAAAAAACTTGCAAATCATTAAAATTAATAAAGTTTAAAATTAAAATAAATCAACAACAATACTAAGAAAAATTCTTGAACACCGACTAATTTTAAAAAATTATAATATTTTGCAGGAATGATTTTAAAGATATTAGGATCATCGAACAAACAGAATTTTTTAAATATTTTTTATATTTATTGTAAAATAAGCATCTTATTATTATTGCCCAATTTTCGTAATTTTTCATTTTTCTAGTCAGAAGTTATTTACATTTTAAAATCGTGAAAACAAGCAATGTGCCAATTTTAATTGCTTATTTTTTAACATTTCTGAAGCAAAAAAGGAAGAAAGTGATAAGAAAAACTAAAAGTTATTAAAAGTTTCTTTATAAGGTTTTATTCAATTTAATGATTTCTCTTTCTCACATTTAGCGAATGAAATTTGAAAAATAGGTTATTTGCCAGGTGAACTTTAAAATAATTTTTTATTTAATATTTCTTAATAATAATTGTTTCTATCAATTTATAATAATAAAATAATCCATTCATAATAAATTCTAATAATTTTTTACGTTTTCATAGTAAATTATGTGTTTTCTTTAATATTTTCTAATAGACCGTTTTTACGACTTTATATACTTTAGATGCTTATTTTACAATAAATATAAAAAATATTTAAAGAATTCTTTTTGTTCGATGATCCTAATATCTCTAAAATCATTCCTGCAAAATATTATAATTTTTTAAAATTAGTCGGCAAAGACTTTAGTCGAAATATAATGGAATGACTTATATATATATAATATTTATTATAGATTGTAATTTATAATTTAATTTAAATATAATATTTTTGTTTAAACTCGTTTTTAAATTGAAAAATTAAAAAATATAACGGTCATAACGAACAAGATCATTTAAAGTTGATTTGCTTTGAATAAAAAGGCTCTTAGACGCAGTCCAAATTGTTAATTTATTATATTATACAGTTGACTTTTGTTGAATTTGTGTTGAAAAGTTTATATTTATTACGAATTATGATCTCAGCTGTTTATTATAGGTTATTTAGGAAGTTATGTATGTTTAAGACTAAAGAGAAAAATGTTCAATATTAATGCCATGTTTATATTATTGAAATAAAAAATTTTTATGAAATATTTTAAAATTTAACCTTAGTTTTTTGTATTTAATTTTTTACAATATATTTATCATAAATAATCCTTAAAAAACGCACGAGACTCGCATTTCCTCGTGGTTTATGGACGGCCCCTATGCTTATACCGCGGCTAATATCATGACTATCAATAAATCTCGGTGTCAATCTTTTGACAAAGAAGAAAGAATACTTTAATAGAAGAATTCTTCTAATGTGTGATGAATTTATATAAAGTTTTTCTATCGCTTGACTAAACTAAAAATTTAAGGAAATAATTATAAAAATAAAAAAGTATTATATTTATGTCGTGAAACTGCTCAGTATGTTAAATTTAATTTTTGGTTTTCGTGTTTTATGTTTTTTAAAAATTCTTCAAAAAAATTTGTAATTTCTTTCTAATATTTCCGAAGAAGAAAAAAACATCTTAAAGTCTTAGTCACATTTTTATATACACACAATGAAATAAGGTCGTAAGTATAATAAGACAAAAGCAGAAATATCGCGCGCGCTTTAGCGCGCGTAGCTCTGCTAGTAAATAAATAAATAACAAATTATTTTAATTCTAGATTTTACTTTTAGGGATGTTTTGAGCATTGTAAAGGCAAAAGTTAAACAGGGTGTCTATGGGGCCGTCCATAAAGCATGTGATATTGTTGGGGGGGGGGGTTAGGAAAATAGTAATGGTTTATCACGAGGGGTGGGGGGGTATTGGCCTTCTTGTCCTGTGATATAACTCTTGAAAAAAATCTATACTTTTATGTATAGACATTTATGTGGTTGGATGATTACCTAATTGATGAAAGTTTTGTGGACAATGAAAATTTAGGCTTTAAGGAGAAAGAAAATGCACCACTATTAAACATCAACGATTACTGGAAAACTCTTGGTGTGAAGATAATGTATAATTCAGAGAAGAAAAAAATAATATATACTACTGGTCAAAATTGAGAGACCACCCATTTTCAGACGAATGAAATACGATTTAAAACATAAAATTTATTGAAACTAAAATTTTTTTCTGTTCATTTTTTGAAAGATAATAAAATTTTGAAAAGAACAAGATATTTCAGAAGTCGTTTGGCCAATAATTTATTTAGATATTTTTAAAAAATCGTCATTTTTAATTTTTTTTACAAAAATTTGAATAACTTCTAAAACAATGAACGCTTTTTAATGATCTTAGGCTTATTTAAAGGTCATTTGCCTATAAGTAATTATTATAGTGTAGCAAATGACCTTTCAAATAAGTCTAAGATCATTAAAAAGCGTTCATTATTTTAGAAGTTATTCAAATTTTTGTAAAAAAAAATTAAAAATGACGATTTTTTAAAAATATCTAAATAAATTATTGGCCAAACGACTTCTGAAATATCTTGTTCTTTTCAAAATTTTATCATCTTTCAAAAAATAAATAGAATAAAAAATTTTATGTTTTAAAACGTTTTTCATTCTTCTGAGAATGGATGGTCTCTCAATTTTGACAGGTAATGTATTTTAAATAATATATAATAAATTAAATAAATAATAAAATAAGTATTAATATTTAATAATAAATTAAAAAATATTCTTGCTGAAAAACGTTTGTTATTTTAAAAATATTAAAATTAAAAATTGATTTCTTTGACATGATAGAGGGGGGGTAAGTAAATTATCACATGCTTTTTGAGGGGGGGTTGGTAAATATCATGACCTATTACAACCGGGGGAGGGGGTCAAAAATCGGAAAAAAATATCACATGCTTTATGGATGGCCCCTTATTATTATTTTTGTTTAACAAACTATCCGGTTTTCCCAGCTTTGTACAAATTTTTCCAGGTGTATCTTTTCTCATCAAATATAAATTTTCTTGATAAGTATTAACAATAAATAAAACTACAAATGACTATAAAAATTCACTTATTTTATGAAAATACTCTTCGACGGGTTTTTGTTTTTACTAATACTTTTAAAAGGGGTTCTACTAACTGGAAAAAACGGGAAATATGATCAAGCAATTGTTTACCATAAAAGGAAAAAATGGCGCTAATACATGTAATTTCGTCTTCATGGGGGGAGGGGGGGTTAATATTTCCAAAAATTGGTCTACGTAGTTTATGAACGTTCCCTAATATTTAATAAAATAAGACCCATAGGTCTTATTTTAGATTTTAGCAATTATGATACAATTAGTTCGAATTTGACTTTACTACCCGTGTAGAAAAATTTCGGGGCAGTCTGGAGTCCAGAGATTGCCCCAACTAGACGCATCTGGACGGTCTAATCTGGACGGTCTAACTGTGTGCTATATGGGATTTTTCTGGACGGTCTAATTTAGACTTTCTAACTGTATGCTATGTGGGATTTTTCTGGGCGGTCAAATTTAGACTGTCTAACTGTATGCTATATGGGATTTTTCTGGACGGTCTAATTTAGACTTTCTAACTGTATGCTATATGGGACTTTATTGGCATCACTAGAATTCAAAATTTTTAAAGTACAAATCAAAGTACAATCAAGACTTTAGTGCCCGATTTGTCGGTCTTCTTTGAATTTATACATAAATTGTCACTTCAAAATTCAATGGAATAATTTAGTCAATCTAAAGAATCATTAAAAAATAAATATTGTAGGTTTATATGAATTATTATAAATAAAATTTTCAATGAGTTTAATTAAAAATTCTAATGATCTTAGATTTTTGAAAAATGCCTAATAATTCAAATTCTCCTGAAATTAGATAAATTTTGCTTCCTCATAAAGGAAGCTTTGTATTAGCAAAATTTTGGATTGTCATTTTTTGACATATTTATAAATTTTTTTTTATTATGCCTAATACTTTAGTACTTTATATATGCACAGGAACTCCCCGTATAAATGTTCTAAATAAATAAAAAAAAATTTCGACGTATTTTGAACTCCGAAGTCCAAAAAACGGATTTTAAAAATTTGTCCCGATGTGTGTGTGTGTGTGTGTGTACTAACATTACATTTGCCTCAATATCTCAGAACAAGAAAGAGCAAAAGGCCCAAATTTTTTCTTAAATTGTAGGTCTCCACGGGGGACATAAAATGAGAGTATTTTCAGCCCGATTCATGAAGTTAAACTATTTTTTTTTTTGCATTTTTCATTTTGTAAAAAAACGTTTTTTGGACATAACTTAAAAAAATGTTAGGACACTTATAAATGTTTTTCTTTAGTTTTGTAGAGTTTTTCACACGCATCTTTTGAGCCCTAATTAAATATTTTTCGTTCATATTAACCGGAAATATTATTATAAATATTATTATTATTAACTTTAAAAAATCAAAAATTTTAGAAAATAAGACTTTTTTAAAAATTTTGTTAAAAAATGTAGAAGTTTAGTTTTGTTTTGTATTTAGTTTTGTAGAGTTTTTTCAGACGCGTCTTTTGAGCCCCAATTGAACATTTTTCGTCCATATTAACCGAAGATATTAAACTTTTAAAAATCTAAAATTTTGAAAAATAAGACTTTTATAAAATTTTTTTTAAATTATTTAAAAGTAACTTCAAAAGATTATTACTAACTTGAAGAGCATTAAAAAACGCTTCGTTTGACCTATTTTTTAACCTGATTCGGGCAGAAATTATGAAATTATTGGTATTTGAAAAATCAAGAATTGTGGAAAATATCATTTTTTCAACATTCTTGTTTATCAATTTATGTGTAATTATTAAACATTTTTTAGACCAAGATTTAATGATTTTTAACCCTTTTATAAAAAGTAATTCTTATATTTCAATTATTATTATTTCTATGAAGAAGCAAAGTGTTCATGAAATGAACACCAAAATTATAAAAATGTACAACTTGGCAGCGGTTTTTTAACATATTGTATTTGATTAATTATTAAAAATAATTTATCTATAGAAGAATTTTAGTTAAAAACACTATAAACAATTGAGTGTTGGAGAAGTTACAGATTATTGTAGAAATTTAATTATTTTCAAAAGTAACAAAATTCTACACAGAAATTCAATTATGTTCAAAAATTTTTTTAAATTCTCATCAAAATTTCAATTATCTTTATAAATAATAAAATCGTTCTTTGAAATTCAATTATTTTCCAAATTTTTAACTAGATTCTTGGCAAAATAAAATGTAAGCAAAAATTTAATTACTTTCATAAATAAAAAACCTTTCACAAAAATTCAATAAGTATTTACAAATTTTTTATAAGTTTCTTCTCAATAATTCAATTATTTTTATAAATAATAAAATTCTCAGAATTTTTTTATTATTTAAAATTTCTTAGTTAATTTCAGAATTGTTTAATGATTATAATTGTAGTAAGAATTATTTATTTAAATATTTATATATAATAATTAAAATAATTCGGGATTATTATGTGTAATAATTTTTGTCCAACGCCTTCGTGGAAATAGAACTATTGTACGCTAGGCACCAATGGAGGAATGTAGTACATTTCCCCACTGGTGGTTTGGCCAGTGGAGAAATGAAGTCATTTCCCCACTGGTGGTTTGGCCAGTGGAGAAATGAAGTCATTTCCCCACTGGTGGTGGAATGAGAAATTGATTAATCAATTTTTTATTTTATATTAGAATTAGAACATTTTAGGAACAGAATTTTGAGGACACTCTGGGGATCTTTAGGGACACTTTCAAAATATTCATTTTTGAAAAATTTTTTTCCAAAATTTTTTTAAAAATTTTTTTTTCTATTTTTAGATTTTTTTCAAAATTTTTTTCAAAATTAGATTTTGTTTCACTCTCAGTTATTGCTATAACATCATTTTAATATTTTGATTTCGATAAATAACGAGTAAAGTCAACTTAAAATTTTGAAAAATTAATAGTTTAAATTTATTATTTATAAAAAAATTTTTTTGCAGTTGTTGGACAAAATAGTATGTGCAACTTGTGGAGAACAGCGATTTTCGCTCGCTCGATTGCTGCGCGCGCTACGCTTGCGCAGCAAACTTCGAGCTCGCGAAAAATCGCCCTTGTTCTCCACTCGTTGCACAATCTACTATAGTCATAGTTTTCACTTCGTCCTTATAAGCAACAGAATATATGACACTATATATATCAATATATAGTAAATTAGGAGAGTTCACACTCAGACTTCAGTGGCCGTGCGGTTTAAATGCTTCGAGTCGGGTCGTCAAGGGTGGGGGGCGTGAGTTCGATCCCACATGCGAGCGGATATTTTTCATTGTAAGTGTTATATAAAATAATAAAATTACTATATTTAATCTGTATAAGTGTTATAAATTAAAATTGTAAACATGTTTGTAAATAATGTTAAATGCCTGTTAAAGAATGAATTTAAAAAATGTACCAATTAACACAAATTGTTTTTTTTATTAAAATTATTTTTCAATATTACTATTTTAAATGATATTTAGTGCTAGTGCAGTATATTATTTATTTGAAAATAATATAATTATTATTATAATAAGTTATTGTCATTAAATACATATACACACATATATATGAATAACAATAATATTTATTATTATTATTAATTCATATTTTCACATTACATTGAATAAACGTGAGAACCGAGTAAATTTGGGTAAATTAATTAAAATTAAAAAACTGAAATATTGAAATCGAACCTAAAATTTTAAATATTAGCACTGCTCATTAGCCCTGATTAGCACGTCCAGTCTGGACCAACGCGTGGTTCGATCGTCACTAGTCTGATTAGCCCATGGTCAGACAGTCTTTTCAGCGCCCAGTTAGAGAATAGACTGTCTTTCTGGCACCACACTAGAACCTAACAATTTTTCTACACGGGTATAACTCCAAAAACTGGTGGAAATTTTGGATTAACTTATAATACAATTAATTAAATTTCTACAAATAATTGACAAACATTGTTCTCTGCATTTTAATTAATTAAAAATAAATTATTTTATGATAATTGAATGTAGTATTGTAGAAATTAACACTTGACGAAGACGGGTACGACAGCTGGTTTTAAATAAAATCAGTGAAGTTATTTTATTACCTGGAGAATGATTAAATATAAATAAATTCCTACAGTATCAATATAAATTCTAGTTTTAAGATTATTTTATTCAAATATTCACTAAATTTAAGTAAGTGACATCGTCACACTAATGATGGAAATTTAACAACGAATCAACCGGCAGTCGAAGATGGCAGACCTGCTTTTGCTGGTCATGCGATCGACATCCAACGACTTCGGTAATTTCAATAAACTTGATAAACACAAACTTTGGATATAACTTTACTGCAGGCGAGAGGTAAAGATCTGGACATTGTCCTCTCATCTTCAGAGAACCTGAGAGTAATCCATGCCTGCACCGAACAAACCCAAAAATAATCTTATTGTTGATCAGAAATTAGATTTTTCATGATTAAACGATGTTTTGATTTTGTTTCTACATGAATTCTTTCCATACGACTTTACAAGACGATGTACTAGGATCAGTTTCAAAATGCATACTCTCTGCATTAATGAAACTGTTTTCCTTTTCAGATTAATTTCTCTGCTATTTTGATGATTCAATAACCATGCCATGTTTTGTGTCGGACTTGTTTTTCTTCTGCACGAGCTGATATTTTCTTCGATAATTTTTTGTCTTTAAGAGCTATTCAGCCCTTTTTAATTTCCGGCCTTTTGATATCCTTTGCTTCAGAAATATTTTCATTCAAATCTTTCTACAATTGTAGAAAACAAAACATATTTTATTAGAATTTTCGTTTTATTATCAGATTGCAGTTTGCAGTAACAATTAAGATGCACATAAAGGGTAACCAACCTTTCTATATCATATCCATGAAAAGAAACATTTTTGTCTAAATAAATATCCATAAAGATAGTTAAAAATTTTTCTACCACTCCTGATATTTTTTAAATATTTCAAATTGCTCTTTAACCTCAAGTTAACACATGTACGCACTGGTAAACCTCGATAGAAAATATTTGTGGTTTTTGAAAAAAATATTTCATACTGAGCGTAAATAACAGATTCGATGAATTATTTCTTTATCAAAAGTTTGTATAAAAGACTATTAGTGCCTTTTGAAATAAAAAGTTTTTCACATAACTGAATATAGGATGCAGCTTTTTATTTCAAAAACGAAGAATTTAATAAAAGATTGAAAAAGATGAGTATTTTTTTAAAGTGAATAAAAAATACAGATGACTTGTGTGTGGTTGATTTGAATTATTTGGATTGAGTGAAATGGAAGAGAATCAAAGTGACAGATGGACAGACATATAGAATCGGTTACGTTTTGGTTGGACTGCTATCATCGAAATGGAAAATAGTTAAAGAGGTTCAAAAAGATCAGAAGTTGTGTTCAATTTGAAATTCGAATAATTCTCTAAATATTATCCATCTATTTTATCTGTAATTAAAGTATTAAAATTAGAATTTATATTAAAATTATTTATATTTATATCGAAAAGAAAATAATATCGTATTTAATGATCATTGACCAGATTCTGTGTGGACTAATAGCCATCCAAATACACAAGCACCACAACTAATGATCCGGATTAGAATCTTCACTTTAAAGTCTCAATAGCTTAGAAATTCACCTGAAGAGGTTACGATTAATGTCTCCCACCCCACGGAATGAAGTTGTTAGAGATTTTCAGTTCTTAATGTCCATTTGGACTACCAGCGCTATCTGAATAAAAAAACGTCGAAGCTAACGACTCCAGAATTTTCAAAATTTTTGGTTTATATAAGTCTATTCCCACTGCACGACTAGCTGTTACAATTATTTCCTAAAAGATGCCATTTCCATTTAATTTTAAGTGCTAATTCTATTTCTATTCTATTCAACAACACTGCTGTTGAATTTTTAAACAAGATTTTCCGTTTTTTAATGTTTATTCTAACTTTATTGATAATTTCCCTTTCATCATTATACTTTAAAAGTTATAAATTCATCGTTTTATCAGATTTTTAAATTAATTTTTTAGTCACCATATAACTGTAAATAATAATTGTTAAAGTCTGAAACGAAACGGGAAAGATAAATTGCATGTGGCTTATTTATAATGTTTGATGTAAGAAGTCATGAAATCCAGCTGAATACAGTCTTGAAAATTGTTCTTCTCAACTGAAATTACCTGACACCAGTTGCTATGAGTTGATTCAGGTCAGACTCAAGCTCGAGTTACAGTTTGTAGAGTTACTCTAAGAGTATATACCAACTCCTCAGCGAATTGTACAAGCGTAATATTGCTACAGACGTTTACATGGTATAGTCTTTATAAGTTAAATGAGAGGACTGGGTTTATAACTCTTAATACTAGTTAATAGCAATTGCAAAACAAAAAATACAAAAATAATTCTTGTAATTAGTTTCGACGAAAATAAAAGATAGTAAGAAGTAAAAGTAAAAAACCCTAACTATAATAAGAACTCGTAAATAAATTAAGACGTTTGTAGATAAGAAAACGATTAGTCAATTTTTTTAAATTAGTTTGTATCATAAAAACGAGGGGTCGACAAGAGAAATACAAAGTTGCCTATACTGATTCTTCCGGGCCGGAAGGGAAATGCAATTTGGAGTGACGTAAATCTTGATGCAGGGGGAGATGTAACTAATTGTGTATATATTCAACATAGGAGACAACAATTCCTATCGAGTATAAATGACACAAGCAATTTCAATTCCGGTACATAAAAATTATGAAATAAATTCAATGACGTCATTCTTTGCATGAGTAAACGCGACCCTAACATCTTCCCCCAAAGAGAAAAAAAACTATTCCCATGAAGAAATTTACGACTTTGGCGCCCCAGTTGATTTCTGATGATACGAAGATATGGCTGGATTAATCGATTCTGATTAAATTAGAACAATTTCGATTGATGTTACATTAACAGTTTCTTGCATTAATTACAGTTCCACCCGATATTCTGGATTTTCAAACTAGCACCGACATGTTTGTACGTGAAGGTAGTAACGTGACCTTAAGATGTGCAGCTGCTGGGTCACCAACACCGAACATCACCTGGAGAAGAGAAGATGGTCAGACAATTTTATTAGGAAATGGAAGAAAAGGTTGAGTATTTTTTTTCAAACTCTAGAAAGAGAATATTAAATAATAATCACTTTTCTGCATGAGATAATTCGCATAATATTATTAATTGTGATTCTCTTTGAGGCACACAACAAAAATGACTACAGAAATAATCTTCTTAAACGTTTACACTGTTTGCAAAATTTACCGTGAGTTAATAAACAAATAATTTAATCATTAACATCTGTTAATTGCAGCACAAAGCGTAGAGGGTCCTCTTTTTGAAATCACAAAAGTAAATCGACTGCACATGGGGTCGTATTTGTGCATCGCATCGAACGGAGTACCACCCTCTGTGAGCAAAAGGATTACGTTGGTTGTACATTGTACGTATAATCTCAAAGATCATTCTATCCCTTAAATAATTCAATACATTTCAATTGAAAATTTTAATGCTCACAAAATGGAAGATTAACTTTTACTTTTGATACTGTCAATTTCAATAATAGCAGGAGTAAACAATTCCTGTTTTGAAAAAGAGAAATTATCCTTTTTAAAACGGATTAAATCGATTTATTTTTTTCTTTTAAATAGATTTTTTTCAGATTAATTACATTGAAAATATTTATACTAAAGAATATTAATTAAAGAATAATATTTAGTTCCGCCTATGATATGGATTCAAAATCAATTGGTCGGTGCACGAGAAGGTCAACAAATAACTTTGGAGTGCCACTCAGAAGCTTATCCAAAGTCTATTAACTATTGGACAATGGAGAAGGATGAGATTGTTCCACAAAGTTAGTATTCTCTATTGTCAATTTAAAAAAATTAAGAAAAGGAAAGATTGGAAATATTTTATACAATCTGTGACTTTTTTTTATTTGCTATAGTTTATTCGGATGAGATTAAATCTTGAATAATGCATGTGAATGCACGTCGTGCTGACAGTGGGAAAGTGACATGATTTTATCTGACGCTTATGAAAAAGGGCTTCTATTGGACAAAAGAGACGAAATTCGAGTTAGTGTATGCATATACACTAGACAGGAGAGGATAGGGAAACTTTAGGGGTGTTCCTCTCCCTGTCATCGGGGCTTATTATGTCATGTAGCCTACATTTGCATCTGTATTAAGACCAATAACATGCAGTACAATTGGAGCTATAGGGTCTAACTATTCCACCACGTGCTTATGTATCAATATGACTAAATTTGTGTGCCCACTCACTACCCCTACAAAACCGTTATATATTCTCTCCTCGCCATATACGCATATTATGCCTAATAATAACTTTCATTGCAACTATTATTCCAAGACGATTATTATCATCTATCATCATTATAATAATACTACCTATCTTATTAATTTGGAGAAACGACAATTTTCAAAATCCTAAAACTAACTATCAATTGTTTGCTGATTCCGAATCTAAAGTCAAAATTTAAAAATTCAAAATGGCGGATACAATATGACTGATGCACAGAAAATAAAAAGAGTTATTTTAACACCGAATTTGGTGTTAAAATAACACGCAACAAATTTAACCGTTATAGGTGGCGCCACATTCAATGTCGTTTAACATTGGTTAATTTAACACGCAACAAAAATCACACCAAATTTTTTCTAGTGTGAAGAGATTGAAAATTAATTTGATTTGCTTCAAGCTCAAGCTTCAATTTGCTTCAAGTATCAATACTTACGGGATTTTAAGGTCGCTGAATTTGAATCTAGAGACGAAATTTAAATATTTAAAATGGCGGATCCAATATGACGGTATTTACAAATTTCAAGGTCGTTTATTCTGAAGTTTAAAATTTCGATTCAAGATTCGAATTCAACGATTCCAAAACACAAAATTTCAAAAAAGAATGAAATTTAAAGAAAATTATTTCAATAGGTACTTAATATAATAATTAGAGGGGAGACTGGGGCTAAATGTTAAATTTTTGCACAAATTATTTTTTTAGACAATAAATCCACTTCGATGCAAATGTGTATTGATCAATATTGTAGGGCAACTTGTCCTCAACAACTTTCAATAAAAAAGTTTCTGATTATTTTCGCGTAAAATACATGTTTTGTCCTTTTTTTAAAATTTTGTTTTTTTAACATTTACCCCATGCTGGAGCTAAATGTTAAACGGCTGGGGCTAAATATTCAATTCTATTTCTAGCCTACTAAAACTATTTTCTGATAGGTGTTAAATAGTGCATAAGTTAAAGTATGATTTCAGTTAAGGTAATTTAGTCAATGAAACATCTGTGTTTATTTGACAATAGCTAAAACAGTTATAGAGTTAATAAATAAAAATTTCAAAATAAAAAAAAATTTTGGGTTTATTTCACGTGAGCGGTCTTGTTTTTTGACCGCGTACTTGCCTAATGTCAAATAAATAATTTTTAACCATATAAACCCGAAATACACGAAAAATGTAAAAAACATGGAAAAAATACACTTAACATTTAGCACGGTCAAAATTCGTGAAGTGGGCAACTAATTTTTAGTTGGTCAATATTTTTAATGAAATATATGTTTTTCTGTTTGAAATAATAAATAAAAAATACAAGTTGAACAGTTTTGCAAAATTCGTTTTTTTGTTGTACATATTGTTAAACAAACTTTTTTGCATGAATTTAGAAAAGTTTTTTTTTAAAAGTAATAGGTAAAATTTAATGATTTTTGGTATGATTCTATAAAAATAACACGATTTTTGATTAACATTTTTCATTTTAAAATTTAACGTAATTTAATAAAATTATAAACAATTTATTTAAACAAATGAAAATAAATGCAACTTCTCGATCTCTTATTTTATTTTTTAAAAATGAATATTGTTCCTTATTTAATGGCCAAGTATTACCAAAAAGAAAAAATTGGTATTTTACATTTGTTCAAAAGATATAATTATAATTATGTTAATAACAATAAGCATTCAAAAATCATAAAATCTTAAAAATGTTTTTTTAGCTTTATTAATTAGGAAAATTAATCAAAAAACTTATTAAAAGAATGTTTGAGTGTTTTTGATGTATGAAAAAAGTATGACAATTTATTAAATTATTTAAACAATTAATTGTTGTTATTTTTTTAATCTGTACTTAAGGCTAGAAATGTCTAGTTTTTTCTCAATAATTGTGCAATTTGTCAAGAGTAAAACATCTGGTAATGATAAAAAATAAAAAATAAATTAATTAAACATTGTTTAAACAGTTAGATGTTATTTTTCTCATAAAGTGTACTTAGGGCTAGAAATATCTAGTTTTTTCTAAATTCAATCAACAGAGAAATTAAATAAAAAATAATAAAATAAATGTTAATAAATTGTTTAAACAATGGTTAAATAATAAATTTTTAGTTTTTCTATTATACTTAAGTGTTTAAGTTATATAAAAAATGTCACAATTAAGAAAAAACAAGGAATTTATAGTTTTAAGTACAGTAAATTGAAAAATTAATAGAATAAATTGTTTAAACAATGTTTAAATATTTAATTTTTTGTTTTTCTTCGATACTTAAATGTGGTACACGGAGAGAAATCTGTTGCTCTTAGCGCATGAGCAGGCCGTACTAAAAGCGCATACACACCACCATGCGAAAGTTGCAAGAAATCCATGCTGATTTTTCATGGATTTGAGCAACTGTGGCACAAGTGGAAAAAAGATGTGCAAAGTTAGCACCGGCCTTTGCAAAATTAGGTACAGACGTCTATGCGAAAAAGCGAATCAAAATGTCTCTAGCGTTATTCGTAATACATTTCTCTCCGTGTAGTTACAAGAAAATGCACAATACAGAAAAAAATAGAAATTTCTAATCCCAAGTACAATTTATGAAAAATGTAACAACAATTAATTGTTTAGACAATGTTTAATTAATTTTTTTTTATCATTAGCAGATGTTTTACTCATGACAAATTGCACAATTATTGTGAAAAAACTAGAAATTTCTAGCCTTAAGTGCAGATTTAAAAAAATAACAACAATTAATTGTTTAAACAATTTAATAAATTGTTATACTTTTTTCATACATCAGAAACACTAAAACATTATTTTAATAGGATTTTTAATTAATTTTCTTAATTAATAAAGCTAAAAAAAATATTTTTAAGATTTTATGATTTTTTAATGCTTATTGTTATTAACATAATTATTTATTTCTTTTGAACAAATGTAAAATACCAATTTTTTCTTGTTGGTAATACTTGGGCATTAAATAAGGAACAATATTCAATTTTAAAAAATAAAATAAGAGATCGAGAAGTTGCATTTATTTTCATTTGTTTAAATAAATTGTTTATAATTTTATCAAATCACGTTAAATTTTAAAATGAAAAATGTTAATAAAAAATCGTGTTATTTTTCTAGAATCATACCAAAAATCATTAAATTTTACCTATTACTTTATTAAAAAAAAAACTTTTCTAAATTCATGCAAAACAGTTTGTTTAACAATATGTACAACAAAAAAACTAATTTTGCAAAACTGTTCAACTTGTATTTTTTATATATTATTTCAAACAGAAAAACATAAATTTCATGAACAATATTGACCAACTGAAAATTAGTTGCCCACTTCACGAATTTTGACCCACCTATTATTTAACATTTAGCCCCAGTGTGCGTTTTTGGCTTTAACAACAAATATACAAAATGTAACTAAAAATATTTAGGAAATACCTTTGGATACATCTTCAGGGGACCCAAATAGGCTAAAATACTTTTGGCGATGAGAATATATCCAAAAAATATACTTAAAAGTTGAAATTTTCGTTTACGTAAAAATTTATAAATATAGAGTCAAAACACACTTCTTATTATGGACACCACATAAATGAACAGAATGTCACATAACTTCGGACATTTATTTAGAGTGATAACTAGTGATAACACCCTTCTATAATCAAAATTGCAATGCTCTTACTACTCTCCAACGCCGGTTTAGCGGACTGTTTGGGGGAGTCGTCCGTTAAAGCGAACAATACCTTAATAATACCTTTAACGAGACAGGACAAAAAAAGTTGTAAATCACAACCCAAAAGTCCGCTATACCGGTGTCCACTAAACCGGCGTTGGAGTGTATTTCCGTTCGAAAGATAATGAATTTTAACTGTTTTGACAGTTTGACATTTAGCCCCAGTGTCTCCTACCATCAAATTATTTTGATGTAAAAAAATATTGTCGTTCATTTGAACGTTCAAAATTTTAGGAATATATGAAATGTAATATTTTTTTAAATAATAAATAAATGAATTGTACAAAAAAATGTGATTAAAAAAATCCAGGTGATAGCCAATATGGCTTTCAAATATCCCAGACTGTTATTTTCATGTATAAAAATTTCAAAAATTTAATTTACTATCAAACAAATTGACATTTAATTTTTCACTGACAATTTAATATAACAAGAAATCAAGGTGCATTGACTTTCAAATTTTTTATTTTTTTTAGAAAAAGTATTAAATATTTCTGATATATTGAAACAAAATTTATGCTTATGCAGCTTCAGACCATGTATGTGTCGCAATGTTTACAAGTGAAACCATTTTTAATAATTTTGGCACATATCACATCAATATCACAAAAAAATTAATAAAGAACATAAAACATAGTTTCAAACCAATTTATTGTCAATTTATTTCCATAAAAATGGTAAACTGACATTAAAAATATAAAAAACAGACAGTCCACTCATGGTTATAAACAGTGGTCCACTGATGGTGACATGCAACTTTTTATGGCAGCCACCACAATTTTTTTTTAGTCAAAATTATTACTTAATTAAACTAAGACAATCAATTTCAATATCCAAAGTAGTAGGAAAAAAATAAGTTCCCTTTTAAAACTTAAATTTTACACTATACTTTTACACTTCCGAATCACTTTACTCATTGTATAAGAGCGACTTCTTTTTTGGTTTGTGTTCTTAAAAATGCGTTACATCAAACTATAACGTATATGATTATCGCGGAACTTAATTTCTTACGGTTCCTTGGTGCGGTGGTGCTATTCGCACTATTTATTTCACGTTTCCGCTGTCAGATAACTTAAAAGCTCAGGCGGTCCACTCAAGGTGACATTACCCTACAAGAAGAGTGGAATTTCTGAAATGATTCAATATTAATCAGCAATAAAATCCTACTTTAATAAGATGCCATAAAAAATTCCAGTAATTATTACATTCACTTTCTTAACGAAAAGAGATAATTATTATTTATTATCTGTTCTGATTTACTTTCACAATTATTCTTTTATTTAATTTTCAGTTTTTCACTCTGACATTTATCTCATTCCTATCGATTCGTACCCGTGTAGAAATTTCCCCTTTTGTCCCTGTCTCTAGTAGGGCCCTCGCTAGGTTCTGACTAGAATCTTTAGTCTATAAAACTGATCAGGACCTTATTGATTTCCAACTATAGACAAACTAGTGTACAAGTATTATATATAAAAATATAAATTGTTTTTTTAAATAAATAATTCAGATTAATTAATAGAAAAACTGACCAGCATTATTTATTAAAAAATTTTGCATATTATTTGATTATTTAATTTTTTAACATATTTTAAAGAAAATTCCAATATTGTAGACTATTTTTGCAAACAATTCAAATAAAACAATTTTATCATATAAAAATCTTTTATTTAAATAAATAAATTAAAAGAATAAAAACATAAATAAATATTAATTATGTGAGTATAAATAATTTTTATTACCTACATTGTAATATTATTCGTAAAAATAATTTTTTAGAACGATATGTATGTGCTATTATACCTTACAATGTTCTTGATAATTAATAAAGACATTAATTAATAATTAAAATTATGTAATATTATTATAATTCCTATAATAATAAATTCAATAATGTAATTATAATAATTATAGTAAATATAAAAATATAATTATTAATGTAATACGTAATATTTAATTATTCAGTAATGTTATAATTAGAGGTGTGCAAAAAGCTCGAATAGCCGAGCCGAGCCGGGCCGCAATTTTTTCGAGCCGAGTCCGAGCCGGGCTCGATGTATCGGGTACCCGAAATTTTCGAGTACCCGAAACATTCGGGTACCCAAATTCACTCGAGTACTCGAATATTTCGGGTACTCGAATGAATTCGGGTACCCGAAGTTTTCGGGTACTCGATTTAATTCGAGATTTTGAATTAAAAAATTTTTTTTTTTTAATTTAATTAAAAATTAATGTAGAAAATTTTGGATTTTCTCAAGGGCTCAAATCAAATCGAGTACTCGAAAATTTCGAGTACCCGAAATTATTCGAGCTTTTTATAAAGCTAGGCTCGGCCCGAGCTCGACTCGAGCTCGAACTGAATAGGCTCGGCTCGGCTCGAAAAATGAAAAGCTCGAAAATACCCGCTCGAGCTTCGGGTTTCGAGCTTTTTGCACACCTCTAGTTATAATTAATTATTATTAATTATCATTAACAATGAATAATATCTCCCCAAAATTCATAATGTAATTAAAGTAAAGGTCCTTCCAACCTCGCGTGGCTGTGAGGTATGTGTATCTGACTGGAGTCCTCAAGGTCCAAGGTTCGATCCCCCATGGGCACGAGATTTTTAATTCTAATTCCAGGTTTTTCGTGTACAACATTCGTTAATAATGTTAATGTCAATGAAGAATTCAATTATAAATAGGTGAAAAATAATAATTTTTAGAACCAGTAGAAGTAAAATAGAACTTCTAGTCGGGACCCCATCAACACCAGCTTGACAAAAGCGACTAGAACCCCACTAGTTTTTCTAGTTGGAGCCCTTCTTCAAATGGGGTAAACTAGAGAGGTCCCCACTGGAACCCAACTACCATTTCTACACGGGTACTTATACCACTATTAAAATTCGTTATGCTGATTATACTACAAATTTTGTTATTTTTTCCGTAATTCTTTTATTAAGAGCATTTTACTTATTTTTAAAAAAACAAGTACTTTGTTAATTTATTTTCAAGATATATTTTATTTTCTCTTTAGTTTCTGAAAAGGATAGTTATGCTGTTCAAACCAACTTCACGGAGAAAAATGAAAATTCAGATTTCGGACTGAATATAAAATCATTTGAGTAATTTCTATTATCGTAGGGAGGAATATTGAATTTAAGATTTCAATCCCAAAAAGGGATTAGGAAATGATCATTAGGAATGATTTTCAATTAAAATCAGTTCTAGATATTTTAGCAAACGCTAATATTCTTTTTTGTGTGAGTACTTTTAGATTCCTTGATTTATTTTAATTTCTAAAGCAATTATTATTAAATAACATTTTATGATGGTGTTCTATTGTTCAATGTGATTTTAACTAAATTTCGTATTGCCAGATGCATTAATTGTGTAAATTTCAATTACATCAAAAAAGCAATATATTCAAATGTGCAAAGAATTAAGTATAATTATTATTTTTACATTGATTTTAACTCAGCTATTCAATAATTATAATCTGTGTATAAACTTTCACTTGAAATGTACTGTTTATTGCAAGAGTATTGAGATTTATTTCCAGACAGTTTAGGGACATCCGAAACTTTGGGGCGCGCCTGCGCCATCGTTAGTGTATAGCAGTGCATAGTGTCGTTGATTCAGTTTCGGTTGTTATTTGAAGTGCGTATGTTACTATTCTCGAAATTTTCAAGCGTTTGAAATAAAAAGTTATAGCGATTCAACTTGGAGTGTTCTGACATAGCTAAAAATATAAACTAGTATTGTTTCTCATAAAACTAGATCAAGTGATGGATAAGAGTACGTTTTTAAAAAATGAATTTGAATTTAAGTTTTTTTTTCCTCATAAATTATTTTATAATTGAAATAATTTTAAATAATTTTGAAAATAATTTTAAATTATTTTATGCTTAGTTCCTTTTTCCAGCTACATATTGTACAATAAAAACTAAATAAATAAATAATCTAAACTCAAAATAATGTTCTTCTTTTAAACAATTAAATAGTTATAAAATTATACAATAAATATACTGTATAACAAATTTATTTAATATAATAATAATAATAATAATAATAATAATAATAATAATATAATTTACTATATTACCATTAATTTATGACTACAAAATATATTTACTTTTAATTGAAATTCAATTTGAAACTAAATCACAGAAAAAAGTGAGTGTCATTTTAACACTGAATTCGGTGTTAAAAGTGTCTGCATCAAACTTTAGCTCGGAAGTGTTATTTTAACACCGAAAATAAGGTAAATTTTCTATTATAGAAAATTTATCCTCACTAAAATTACCCTACCAAAATTTACCCGCATCAAAAACAACACTCGCTTTTCTCTGTGATGTAATATCTAAAAATGAAATAATTAAAAATATTAGAATTTTTTAAATTTTAGACACTTCTCTTGGGAATTTTTATTATATTATTTAATAGTATATTAAGGGCATGTCCAAGGTGTAAAATGTAAACAAACCAAAAGGTAAACAAACCAAGCACTAAAATCGCACTTTTGTAATAGCCATTTCTCCCACAAAAATTAATATTTTTACACTTTCTTTACGAAAATGGAAAATTAGAGTATCAAAGTTTCCACTAAAATTGTTTTTGACTATGAGCAATAAAAAGCAATTAGTGAAATAACTAATTAAAATGACCTGTAAAATGGCATTTTTGACGCGTCGCGAAAAATAAACTGTTTGAGTATATCAACCGCACTGACGATGAAGAAGTCTCATGTCAGCGATTGGACCTTCAACATGTGGAAAGGGAAATTTTTCCCTTTCCTCCTTAAAATTACAAGAGAAATGGTAAAAACTTCTTCATCGTCCGTGCGGTTGATATAGTCAAACACTTGAATTTTTCGCGACATGAACTCTTTTGCTCTCTGCGCGTGCGCAGGCCGTACCAAGGTCGCAATGATATCACCATGCGAAAATGCACATTTTGTTTTCGACTGTAACTTTGTTGTTTTCTCATGCTTTCAGCTATGCCAGGTATAGTTACCAAATTCAATACTTTAGTTTACCATTTCCATAAAGAAAATGTGAATTTATATTTATTTATGCAAATGGGATGGTCGAAAAAATGCTTCACTATTCGGTCTATAATGAAGCATTTTTTCGACCATCTCATTTGCATAAATAAACATAAATTTACATTTTCTTTATGGAAATGGTAAACTAAAGTATTGAATTTGGTAACTATACCTAGCATAGCTAAAAAAAATGAGAAAATAACTAAGTTTCATTCAAAACAAAATGTGCACTTCTGCAAGGTGTTGTCAATGCATTCTTAGTATGGTCTGCGCACGCGCAGAGAGCAACAGAGTTTCCGTCGCGAAAAATTAAAGTGTTTGACTATATCAACCGCACGGACGATGAAGATGTTTTTACCCTTTCTCTTGTAATTTCAAGGAGGAAAGGGAAAAATTTCCCCTTCCACATGTTGAAGGTCCAATCGCTGACACAAGACTTCTTCATCATCCTTGCGGTTGATATACTCAAACAGTTTATTTTTCTCGACGCGTCAAAAATGCTATTTTACAGGTAATTTTAATTAGTTATTTTACTAATTGCTTTTTATTGCTTATAGTCAAAAATGATTTTATTGAACACTTTAACACTCTAATTTTCCATTTTTGTAAAGAATGTGAAAAAATATTAATTTTTGTGGGAGAAATGGCTGTTACAAAATTGCGATTTTTGTGTTTGGTTTCTTTACCTTTTGGTTTGTTTACATTTCACAACTTGGACATTTAACAAGGGTATAAAGGCAGCCATTTGTTTACGGTGATTTTTGTGACACGAGTGGAGGTCGAGGGCGCCCCAAGACCGGAACGAGTGTCACAAAAATCATCGTAAACAAATTGGCTGCCTTTATTCCCATGTTACTTACGATATTTTTTATTCCTAATTCACAAAAGTGTCGATTTCAGATAGCAGACGACAGGGAATAAAAGTCAGTCACTTGTTCGACTTGTATGAAATTGGCGGCCGTTTTCTCCCTTGGGCAAAAATAACGCATGGGATCAGCGGTTATGTTTGCACATGGGAGAAAATGGACGCCATTTTCATATGGTTGAACAAATGAGTGACTTTACTCCCTGTCGTCAGCTATCTAAAAGCGCCATTTTTGTGCATGTGGGATAAAAAGATATTTAAATATGAAATCTTTCTTTAAAAATTTAAAACCAAAACCTATGGTAAAAATGACATAGGTCTTGAATTTAATTTTCAAAGAGATTCGATGTTTAAATATTTATAAAGAATAAAATAAAATTCCCCAAGAGAAGTTTCTAAAATTCAAAGAATTGTAATATTTTCAATTATTTCATTTTTAAATTTTACATTTAATTTCAAATTGAATTTCCATAAAAAATAAATATATTTTGTATAGTCATAAATTAATGGTAATAATAAATGGTTAATTTATGAATAAGTATAAGAAATTTGAATGTTTTGACTAATAGAAATAATAATATAGGTTACTAAAATATTTTACTTATTCCGTTAAGTTTTTATTGAAACGATCATTGTAGTCAGTATGGGAATCGACACTAGACTTGTCTTGGACTCTGCCCAGGAGAGCCTATCAATATGTTCAGTCAAAAACACGTTAAGCCTACTGACGTGCTTTAAAGCTTTTACGACTTATTTCCCAATTTTTATCCTGGAGCCGCAAAGGTAGACAAGTTTAGGAATGAAATCTAAGTTACTAGCGCTGAACTCCACAATTTTCAATCGGATTTTTCTGCGTGTTATTAGCACCGATTTAATTTTGGACATTAAAGTTTAAAGTTAAATATTTTTTAAGAAGTTGTAACTACACGGAAAAATGTAAGGTGCACATGCTGTACATTTCGAAAAATTTGTCCAATAATTAACTTTACTTCATATAAAAACAATAGGAAATAATAAATGTGAAGTATATTGAATAGTAAAATTTTTAGATAGGGATAACTGATGCACCATAAGGTACAAATACTGCCCTAAAAATTTTTCCATGTAGCACCCACTTAATGTTTCATTATTTGATGTTGGTTTTAAACAAAAAATATTTAACTTTAAAATTTAATTTTTGAAATTAAGTGGGTGCTGATAACTGGGTGCCCGCAATTTCAGCTTCATGGAGTGATTATTGATTTCAACAACTTTTAACTAAAAAAAGCTCTAGTTTATAGTCTATAAAAATGTAATTTTTAGTTTAAACTAGCTTCTCCGACGGCCGCAAGCGGCCGTCTACGGTGCTAGTTTTTATATGTCCATTGTCCAAGTCCATTATTTCATTAATAATAATATTCAAATTTTTTCAGTTAATAATTTGCTTATTTATATTTGAAATGTTGACGTTTTTTTAACAATGCAAAATAAGATTTATTATGAGTACTTTCTTTTAACAAAAATAAAATTTATATATTCGCGCTCTTTTTAAATAACAAACGACTGCAGCGCCACCTTCACATGTACAAACAATTTTAAAAACACCCTTCTATTAAGATTTTACATTCTCATTGCCCATTCTTTACTTCGATACTTTTCGATACATTCGACCTTTCCACTCCATGGCTTTTTTAAGAAAGGAAAATAAATCCTTAGGTCAAGCCCTAATTTATTATGTCTTGAATAATAATTAACGCCCTTCATTTATGTCCATAACTACCATTTCTGATTACTGATTTTCCAGTTTTGTCATTTATTAATTTAAAATCATCTTAAAAAATTTTGAACTTTTCTGCTTGTAGATTTTAATTTTTCTCTCTCTTGTACTTATTAGAGGCACGTGTCGCTCTTCTAATATTACAGATGTATCGTCTGTCGTCATCTGAACTCCTGGTATTCGTGCTGGGGTGCTCCCGTTTGTGTTAGCCGTTCCTCTCTTATAAAATAATCGAACTCTTCTAATTTTATTAAACTACTAATTAGTCTACTTGTTTAAACTAAGCTTGTTTAAATACTTGAAGTATTTTTATCCTTTACAATTTTAAACTTTTAATTTACGATGATAATTTTCAGCGCAGGAATAAACATGTTGGTGTTTTATTAAGCGCATTTTGTAATAGGTTATTATTGGTTATAATTGATAATTCATTCATTCAAATAAAAATAGCAATTAAATTATTTTTAAAAAGTGAAAAAGCTTAAGAATTGGAATTTTACAAAATACAAGAAATTGAGGAAATTATGAAGTTTTTGATTTTTTTCCCTACTATTTCCGAGTTAAAACCAATTTTTGATTTTAATTTGATATATGGGGGAGAGTGGGGAAAACCGGCAATACCATTATCAGGGAAACAATATTAAAGGGTCTAGTTCTCATTGGAAGATGATTATTTTTCATTGAAAGTAAATATTTTAATGAAAAAAACATTCTAATTAATAATAATTTTCGTGAAACTCTGATACAATGAAAATATCCTATGGCCGGTTTGACCCACCGAAAACTGGCCGGTTTGCCCCACAGGCTCATTTTGAGAATTGATATTTGTTAAAAAAACGCTTTGCAAATTCATCAAAGTTTTTGGTGGTAAATATTCCTGAGGTGTGTACCTTTAAAACCTAAGGCCTAATATTTAGAAATATTACACGATTTCTTCAGAATTCCCTTAAGAAAAATTTCGTAAAAGTACTAAAAAAACTAAAAAAAAACTTTTGCTCCCAGCGTTGCACAAAAAAAGCAAAAAATGTCAAATTGAAAAAATAAGGTATGCTACACATGGTTGTTTCAAATTTCTAAACAATACTTTTGACAATTTCGCCATTTCGGAGATATTGACACCTGGCCGGTTTGCCCCACTCTCCCCTATATTTTATAGGTATATTTTTATATTTTTTTATATTTATATTTTTTTAATTACACATCACTTTCAGATCAAAGAAAACAATTGACATCAAGTTTTTGTAATAAAAATGCCATGAATTTTAGTTAATTTGAACGCTATATCGAATCTTAACTGCAAAACTTTGCGATACCTTCAAATTAAATTTTTTCTCACAATTTTTGGTATTTTTGTATTATTATTTATTGTAATTGTAAATTGTTTATTATCCCAACCTTACCATGTAATTATACTACTTCCTTCGTTTTGGAATAAAAATCTTGATTACAATCTTGAAAATTGTAGTGCAAAGAGAAAAATAAAAAAAAATCCACCTGCAGCGACGTGTGAGATATAAACAGAAATCATGTTAAGTTAGACGTTGCTATTGAAATACTGAGGAAAATCTACAGGCACGAACAGAAACGCGACTAACATTGATAACTTGATTGAAGCATTGTGACGACGTAGCTTTCAACGATGTTCTTTGTAACCTAAAAGGTGTTATTTATATAGATCAATACAGACTGAAGGCAATATATAGAATCTAAAGGCAATATCAAATCTCTTATTTTGTTTTTGTTTTATTGGTTGTCACCTTGTCACATAAAGCCAATTTGCAAAATATTTTCTTAAAGTATATGTCAGAAAGTCAATATTTAAAAACATTTGAAAATTGAGATGTTTCAAGATGTTCAATTTTACACAATAATCACTACTCGTGTTCAATTTGATTTTATTTGAATATTTGACTTCTATACAAAAGCTATTGAAAATTTAAATCTTTTTTATTCTTTAAAATTCTTTTTATTAATTTACCCCATTTTTTTGTAGGTGGTAAATACGAACTTTCGCTAGAGGAAAGTGAATACAAAGTTCAAATGAAATTAACGATACGTACAATAACTGCATCCGATTATGGAACGTATAAATGCATCTCGAGAAATTCACTGGGTGATACTGACGGTAGCATCAAACTCTATCGTAAGTAATAAAAGTTTATATTTAAAAAAAGAAAATATTCCAGACGTCAAAATGTCAAATGAGATTTTTCACTGTAACATATTTTCACCATTGTACACAGCACAACATTTGAAAAAACTTTTTATTCAAAACTTCTTTTTCATAGTCGAAACTTATAAATCTAATTTTTTTTAAAAATGCTCTATATTTCTCTGAAATGGTGTTTCGATAGAAAATTTAATATTTTTTTAAAATTTTTATTTTAAAAATAAAAATTAAAGAAATAAAACTAGACGAAATTCTATTGTAATAAATAAATTACAAATCGTTTATATTAATACATGGATATATAGTGTTACTTGTTTTAGGGATTCCATCCAGTTCTGGCTTTGACGCGGAAATTGATACTAATTACAAAGGTATGGTATTTGCGATTACAAGGATAATAGAAACAATAAATCACAAATTTTTGCTGATACCAAAATAGAGAAATGTAGAGCATAATTTACCATACATGCAAATATTAAAAGCTTCTTGTTTTTTAATTTTCAAAAAAACAAAATTATATTCACAATGAGGGAAAACTCTTTAAATACATCGACTCAAAATTGCATTTTCCAAATATGTGTTTAATTCTGTAACACTCATAATTCAAAGAATAATACAAAACGATTATTAAAACCACTGTTACCTCGACATTTTCCTTTTCTGTCTCACTTAACTATAGAACAGCTTTTTCAGATTGTAATTATGATGTAGTGGGCGAGATAATAATTTAACAGAGTCCTTTATAATCCACAATCCACTGATGAGCTCTCATAGAAGCACATATCAAAGATTCAGCGAGCTGTTTAGTGAAAGAATTGTCTAAAAGGAGAAAAAGAGAGAGAATGAGTGAAAAAAAATCCCGTTGCTTGAATAAAGTACCCAGTTGAGCTTTTAGTTATACACGAAACTTTTGCCCATATAGAATTTCAATTTTGAAATTTATTTTTTCATAGGTTGTACCTATAAATTCTGAAAGGAAACAAATTTTAAAAAAAGTTGAAAAAAATTAATAAGAAATATTTTTTAATCCAAGTTTGACTGACGCTACTGCAAATTTAATTACAATTTAATTCAAAAAGAGAGTCATGAGTTGCTCGCCGTAAGCTAGATTCATTGTCAAATTAATAAGAACTGCGAATTTTAATAAATAAAATTTTTTTCCAGTATTATTTTTCCATAAAGTGATTATAAAGTAATATGAATTACTTCAGAATGAAATTCTTTTATTTACTAATCTTTATTTGTTTGAGTATAAACTTGGTTTCAAATTAAATTTTTAATGTCCGAATAAAAATTCAGAATTATGAAACCAAGAATTGAAATTAAATCACAGACGTTAGAAATGTATGAATATTTAAATAGATGTGTCAATAATCTCAGTTTCCGGTAATTATACTTAATATCTTCTTTCATACGTTAGTAGCAATTCGTTATAAATCCATATATTATGAGATTCTTGTGACATTTTGACATTTCCTCCATATTTACGAAATGATATCCTATCGTTTTAGTAAATTTATACTCTGAGTGCATAAGAGGATTTTTTTATTGAAGATAATTGACATAATGTCAATTTCAATCTATTATATTATTTTCAGTATCAATTAAAAAGTTTACTAATTAGCTAGAAGTATGGACAGAAATTAGTTTTTTTTAGAAATATGGAATTGAAACGAAAGATCACAAACTCGAGAGTTAGAGAGATTTTTTTTCTTAAAAAAATTCTCTCATACTGACTTTGAATATTTTCTATCCTGCGCAATACAATCTTTTTGTAAAGCAAACCTTTGCGTTACTTTTCATAGGTTTTTTAACACTAGCTCCTCGCCCGCCGCACAGCTGCCCGATATGTAATCTACTTTTCCAAAACCTCTTTGAAAAGCGTACGGCATTGTTACGACAAAGCAGACTTAGGAGAACTGATGTGTGCTTAAAATAACTTCCAACTCATTTGCTTTTTGGAACGTAATAGAAGAATAGAAATTTTAATAGTAATTTAAAAACAAATATTATTATTAAATTTTTTAATCGAAATTTTGACAAAATTCAATAATATTGTTTAATAATAAAATTTCTGGCGATAAATTCTCGCGCTAAGAGTGTGGGGAGAAGGGTACACACCAATCACGACGCTACTCCCCACTCTTTACATGCGGCGCGCGCAATTCCGCAAAAATTAAGGTTAGGGTGTAAATGACAAATTTTTTACGCTACGCACACACGGAGAGAAATGTGTTACGAATAACGCTAGAGACATTTTGGTTCGCTTTTCGCATAGACGTCTGTACCTAATTTTGCAAAGGCCGGTGCTAACTTTGCACAGCTTTTTTCCACTTGTGCCACAGTTGCTCAAATCCATGAAAAATCAGCATGGATTTCTTGCAACTTACGCATGGTGGTGTGTATGCGCTTTTAGTACGGCCTGCTCATGCGCTAAGAGCAACAGATTTCTCTCCGTGCAGTATTTAAAAATTAAAAAAAATAATGTGATGCGCTTCCAAGAAAGGTATCTAAAAAGCAAACGAATTATAGGTTATGTACGTGTTAGATTTAACCTTAATTGAAAATTTTTTTTATTTATTTGAACTTGAAACCAATTTTTATTGAATATTTTGGATGCTAACGACTTATGATGATCAGTAATTTTTAATAATAATTGATTCTCTTTCTTTATTTTTTCTCAAAAAATTAAAAAAATTATCTTAAGTTTTTGCTTCTTAGATATCTTTCTTCGGAGCGCGACACCAATATTGACTAATTTTATACTAAAAATTCACCTTTTATATACTTTAAAAAAAAGTTCAACATGAATTTAAAAAACGAACATTTAAAATAAAAATTTTAAATAAAGTAAATAAATAAAGAGAACGAGGAAAGTGTGTTAAAATTAACCAATTCTGATAAATTATGACCTGAATTTTGTAATTCTATTTTTCTCCAACATTTATATTGATAACAGTTGATTAAAAGACATATATATTTTAGGTAACGAATTAAAAAATTTAAGTGTCACATAAAAGTAATATTAATTTTTAATACTCATAAAAATCTCTCTTTAAATTGCAAATCTATAATAAAAATATTCACACTCATTCTTTTTTGTTGTTTCCCAGTATTCTGCACTTTTGTCTTAAAAAGAAATAAATCTCGATGTGTGAAAAAGTTATACATATATATATTTATTCTTTTATTAGAAAGATAAAAATTTTAATTATATTTTAAGGTATTTATTTAAATAAAAAAATCGATGTAATGAGATTGCGATAAGGTAGTCTAATAACTAAAATGTTAAAATAAATTGGCAATATTTTTTTTTCATCGGTGTATTTTTCTCGCACGTGCTTTAAAGGCTCATCTTTGCTTACGCAGGGAAAGTACAATGGTTTCTTGTATTTTCTTTATTATCAATATACTAACGTTGCATGTTGAATATTTTTTAATGCGAAATAGGAAAATAAATATCACTTGTCAGCAATAAGAGGGCAATAAATAATGTATAAAACTAATAAAAAGTGTAAACATTAAAAAAATACTGAAAAGCTTAAACCTTTTTTTTATTTTGCTTTTGTTATAATAGTATAACTGTAAATTTTTATTATCCTAATAAAAAAGACGTTTTTCTAGTGACCCTGCATGAATATAAAGTTTTCAGCTGACTATTAAGGTTTTTTCTACTGGTTTTTTTTATTCAAAAATTTTTTTTCTGCTTTTTGCATCACTGAACGAGATAATTAAGACTTTTTTCTCGTAAGAAAAAAAAATGTTTCTTTCCTTTTATTTGACTGCATTTTATAATAATCTAACTTGTGTTACCCTCACTCCTTAGCGTACCCCTACTACTCTTCAATCTTTTATATAACCCAGCGCTCGCTAGCAAAGCTTTCAGTCCGCTTTTACCTACGTCAGCTACAAGGAAAAAAATGTTTGCCTGTTTTCTTCTTAAAAAATTTTTTTTATTTGTAGCACTATATTATAATAAAGAATTAAAAAAGTTTTTATTTCTCACTCAAAAATTTCCGAAAGTATCCCCTTTTAATAAATTAAATCTTATTACTTACAGGTTAACGTATTTTTTATTTCTTTTTATTATTTAGGTATTCTTCTCTTTATTTTTTTGTTTTTTTTGTTTTTATTTCATTAGTTTCTTACGTTAATTGTTGTAAATAATATTGAAAAATAAGTTTCTATAAGGCTAGTGGGAATATTTTTTTCTTTTCTCTTCAAACGAAAAATAAAAAATGTCTACTCTCATTAGAGTTTGTTTTTCTGCAATTTTTATTCAGAAAACATTTATATATCATTTGGTATGCATTCTATAATTTAAATTTTTCTTTTCGTTTTGCAGGAAAGTCTAGAAAAAATTCTGGTAACGAAATACTCGAGGGAAATCAGGACATGTTGAAAGAACGAGGTGAATTGATTTTTATTTATTTCCAAATTTTTTCTCTATTAGCATTTATTTATCAAAAATATTTTTTTAACGTTTAGTAAAAAATACGAAAATATGTTCTCGTTTTTTCAAAATAAAATTCAAACTATCAATTAAAAGAAATTTTTTTTTTTTGAAAAGTGAAATATTCTTTTTAACATTTAATAATTCAGTTCTTTCTTTTGCAGATCCAGATTATGACTCTTCTAAAACGTCGAGTACGAAATGCAACTTTGCATTAATTACTCTAGTACTTTTGATGGTAATCTACAGTCATCATCATCCTCAACTGCAAGTACTTCATCCTGCCTGAAAGATGAAATAAATTTCTCATTTGAATATTAAAGGAAGCAAAATACGAAGTTTCTGTCCTTTAATATGTAATATACTGTGTGGAGATGTCGATAATTTCGTGCTAAAAGGACGATAAATTAATAATTCAAAATAACTCCCTTTAATTTAATCCCAATATAAAGCTTCGACTGAATCAAATGTAATGCGATTTCTATTTTTTTAAAAACCTGCGATAAAATTCAGGTTAATGTGAAGAATAATTTTTCTGCCTTTATTTTAAAAATAATTTAAATTGTGGTAATGAATGAATTTTAAAATTGGAATAATGTGAGTTATTAGGGTGTAGTGTGAAAGATCTTAGATTAAGTTGTATTAAAGAAAATCAAGTGTCATCATTGTACATAGCTAAATATTGTGAAATGTCAAAAAAAGAAACCAAACTGCCATCGTCCAACTAGTCATTTTTAAAATATTGAAAAGTTTTTTCAAATTTTGATGCATTTTTTGAAAAAGTAATTATAGGAATTTCTTCTAAGGCGTGATATATTCATTTTATTTATTATTAAAATAATAAGAAATATTACAGAAAGCAGGTAGTTTTGCAGAATCTTTATGGCAAGCTTCAAATGTTCTACTCATAGGAAGATTTCCGTGTAAGCTTGCTGCAATATTCCCTTGTAAGCTTGCAGCAAACTTGAAACTGAATCTTGCAAAGTTTGCATGGTAAGCCTGACAAAAAATCGCTGCAAGATTACCTGCTATCTAAAATGTAATAATAAAAAAGTAATATAAAGATTAATGAAATGATTAATATAAGATAGCTAATATAAAAATATTTAAACAAAATAGTGACATAAAAGGATAATACAGTGAGTTCTCGCGAGTCGTTCAACTCACAAGTCGTTCAAACTCGCCAGTCGTTCAACAGCTGATCAGTGTCCGATTCACGAGTCGTTCAATTTCTAGCATGCGCGCGCCGGTGCTCAGTGCTGTGTAATTTAAACGGACCAAAGTCATTGAATATTGTGTCTTTCGGGGCGATAAATAGTTTTCATACATCCCTAAAAACGCCTTGGAGGCGTGGCTTATGCGTTGAACGACTCGTGAGTTTTATGATCTTGAAAATTTTCGAGAATTGAACGACTCGCGAGAACTCACTGTAATTTGTTTCTTTGTTTCCTTATCACCCACTATGGCTTTTGGTGATAATTAATATTCTTTTCAAGAAAAAACTCTCTTTTCATTTTGAATACGGGACTAATTTCGTTTTAAAAAGTTATTTCCAAGTGAAAGCGATTAAAAAGAAAATAATGACCGAACATTTGTACTCTCAGTATTTCTTTCTCTAAAAATCATCTGAAAAAAAATTGTACACAAATAAAATATATATTTCAGTGAAATAGAAAGAATGTTTGTCAAAAAAAAATGAGTTTGATTTGAAAACTTATTTTCTGCCGAATTATTGTATTGAAGGCAAAAAAGCAGACAATGTGAGTCAGTCACTCGAAAAGCATGTCAAACGAGGAAAAGTGTCAAAAGTGAGGTCAGATTAAGGGGATTCTTGACGTGGCGATGCCTATGAAAGTATATATCTCCCCCTCAAAAATATATTTATTCACCAGATATTTCTTCTCTATTCAAAATGTTGCCCCATACAATACAATGGGATTGCACCACCCCAACAGTGAAATATCGTGAGTAACCTAGATGCATTGAATCAAATTTTATTTCCCTCCCTTTCCAAAAACAACCGCGAAGAATTACATTTCACAATTTTTCTTATGCCATTTCAGGACCCCCCTTTTATTCGTTTTGTCAATTTCCTCTTTGTAATTCTTCATGCGTAACAAAAATCTCATTGTCGTCGAAGACATCCGTGAGACAATTGATAGACGCAAAAAAGCCTCGCTCCTCATTTATTATATACTTGTATAAAAATTGCAAACAGAATGAAAAGAGAAATTAATTGAAAAGAGATTGAAAATTTTTTCAAAACATTTGATAAGAAATTGTATTGCTTCTTACATTTCAATAAGAAAAACGTATAAAGAAACTATTAAAAAAATGAAACGTTTGGTTTATAATTTAAGGAAAAAATTCTTCGAATGTGAAAAATTGTATGAACATTGTTTTTTAAATAGAGAAAAAAGAAGATTATTTACAAAGTAGATTTGAAAATAAAGTAACAACAAGTTTTCTCTTTAAATTTTTGGTGAATATTGTGAATTTATTTTTAGATAAACGAATCAAAAATAGATTTTTAAAAATTAGGGAAAATCTTGTTGTTTGTATATTTACAATATTACGTAACTTGATTTCACTTCGATATCAAATTCAAAACATTTCCAGGTCGAATATTTTCTCTTTGATGGGAAATATTGTTCTTTGACGTTTTATTTAAAATTTCGATTATTAACTAAATTTTCATTGAATTGTAATGAACTGTTCAATGCATTAAACACATTTAAATAATTTTTTATTTATTCCATACGAATTTTCGTCTATCCATATTCTTCTCGATTTTCAAATTCTCAATTATAATTATATAGTTTATTTTATCTTTATTGTTTTAAACGTTTTTTTTTTTAATTTTTCAATATTATTTCTTTAATTTTCTTAATTTTAATATTTTAATTTTATTATTTAACTTTTTTAATATTCTTTCTATTATTTAATTAAATTTCATTTGCTAATTATGATGAATTATTGAAACAAATATTTGAAATTCTGACGCGGAATTGAAATCAAATTATTCGTAATCGTTCTTTTTGCTTTAATAAATTTTTTAACAAGTCAAATAGAAACAATAATTATATAAATTATTAATGTTTGCTTGTTTATATAATTGTTCACAATTACAGGTAATTTTTAAAACACAGTGAAAAATTAATTGCTATTAAATTTTAATACAAAAGATAAAAATAAATATTTTACTATTAAAAATATTCAGTTCACAAATTGTCACTAATTGTTTTAAAATTAGACAAATAATTATATTTCATTTAATTAAAAATGTCAATCTATACATTCCAATATTGGAGAAAAAATTGTAAATATAAAACAATCGCACAGAGCGTGATATAATATATATATATATATATATATATATATATATATATATATATATATATATATATATATATATAATCTAATTTATAAACAGGGAAATTAATTTTTAACTGAAGTGAAATATAATATTATATTTTTATTTATTTATTTTAAATCTAAATGTTTGCATTGAAAAAGCTGAACATTTTATTTAAACAAGAAAATAGATTTTTAGGGGAGAGTCTCCAGTTGTGAGACGGGTTTCATTTTTGACCCGTAAATTGTAAACGGGTAAACGAAATTGTAAATAAAATACACGGTTCGAAAGGTAACAGAAATACGCAACTTTTATTAAAAGAAAGTATAGTGTTTTGATGAACTCAAAAAATTTTACGATACATTTTCCGAGCACATCGCTTTTTTCAAAAAAAAAAAAAATGTCTCCAGTTGTGAGACACTCATTAAAAATTGCTAAAATTTAATAAGTTTGACATAAAACGTTATGTTTAGTAGAAATAATTAAATATATTAATAATATATATTATTATATACTAAATAATAATATTTATTCGCCAAAATATGACTACACTGAGAAAACTGGAGTATTGGACTAAACATCTGGAGGGACAAATCGTTTATATTTGAGAGTTAGCTATTGGATAACAATCTAAATGTTCAAATACACCATTGACAGATATTCGTGCCATTTCTCTTGGAGGGCAAATGAGTTTATAACAGAGGGACAAATTAACCATCTTGAGAAATCCCTTCCTTATCCGGCGCGAAATAAATAAATATGGCAACCTAACCCCTAAATTAAATACATAAAATGTCAGAAAAATAATTTCGCGCGCATCAGATCGTACACACTTTCTGCGCAACTTTTAACCCTCAGATATAATGGGAGAGAATATACAAGTAGATTTCCATTATCAATTCAAAATTTATTTTAGAAGGACTATTTAACTCTCTTCATAAGCAAAGGAAACATACACTTTTTGAACCTCCGAATTTGACACTCCAGTTTTCTCAGTGTATCAAATAAACACAATTTAATAGCTTCAACAAGAGCATTAAAATTGATTTCTTCTGAATCAATTGACTTTTTTCCACTTGACATGCCCAAAAATACTAGAAAAAAGAATCAAAACAACATTTAAATAGTAAGCCTGCAAAGTAGTATTTTTTATGCTGCCCAGATGGGTGTTGACACCGTCTCACAACTGGTGATATGCTGCGTCTCACACCCAGAAATTGGCGCTATTTTGAAAAAGGAAAATTAAATTATTTTCAACCGTAGATTGGAACAATGCAATATTGCATCACAAAATATAAGGAAAACACTAAAAGAAAATGCATTACATTTACCTTTTCCAATTAATTAACTTGGAAAAAAAGTACTTTGCATTTTTTGAAAAAACGCTTTTTAGTCGATTATTACACACAGTGTTGGTATTTAACAAAAACAGTTTATATATCCGCTTCGGCGTACACGAAAAAGTTGGCTCATATAAATAGAAATGTTTTTATATAAACCAATCGGCTTTTTAATATTGCATGTTAAAAAAAATTGACTGTCTCACAACTGGAGGTGTCTCACAACTGGAGACTCTCCCCTACAATTATAGAAAATTGTTCAAATTATAAATTCCCCAAGTGGTTCATCGATGAAATGTATGTTCGTTTAATATAAAAATTTCCTATCTCAATTTCTCCTGGTCATAGGAAAAACAAAAAACTAATTTTTTTTATTACTGAAAAACTAATTATAAATAATTAATAACAGAAATTTCCCTTTGATGAAATTAATTACAAAATATTCATTTAACATTTATTTTTATACATATTTTTACAATAATTTATTAATTATTTATTAATATTAATTAATAAAATTTAAAAAAATCAATATTTACTTAAATCGTATAATTATTTTATACGATTTTTTTTTTTAAAAAAACTTCTTTGAATTCAAATAATATTACAGTCAAATATTTAAATTAAATATATTAAAATCTTTTAAGGGGAAAAATTAAACGCTAAAAAATGTTGTAATGCAAACGAATTTAAAAAGAATTACAATTTTTTGATTTTTTCTGCTTTTTAGTTTTGTCACGAAAAACACTAGATGTTTTCTTCTGTCAATAAAATAAGAAAATCAATTATTTTCTAATTATAAATTTTATGATACTGCGTTTATTGTAAAATATAATGTAAATATAGAAGTAAGAAATATTTAGTTTAGATACATTGAATTATTTTCTGAAACTAATAGTTATCAATTTGAACAAAAATTTGTGTTATTGAAAGAAAAGTTTGTAAAATTCACGGTAAAATAACCAATTGTTAAATGCAAATAATATGTAAAATTATAAAAAATGAAATGTTGCAAGTAAAATTAAAACATCATGACAAGCTATCTAAGTATAAAAAAAATTCGAATAACATATTTTATAATAATATAAAAAATTTCTTATTACCATTTGAAAAAAATTTTTTAACACTTGAAAATTACAGATTTGATGTTTTAGTTTTATACAAAAATGTTTTTAATTTATATAAAGAATACACATTTATTAAATAAAAAAGAATTTTAACAGTAGTATAAATTTACAATTGTAATAGCTCAGTGTAATATAAATAGAACGTAAGCTTTAAAAATGATTTGTAAGTAGAGAGGTTAAAATATTCTTTTTCTGAATTAAATAATTAGATAGAAATTTTTATTATTATTTAAACGTTTCAACAATATCCATTGTCTTTATTAACCATAAAAAGTAGAGTAGCTGTGACAAATTATTCACATTACTTTTTTCTGTATTAATTGGCACTTAAAATTTTAGCAAATTATCAGAAATAAATATTTAATTTGAATCATATAATGATTGCAATGGAAAAATATTCTATTTGATACTTAAAGAATTACTTCTCTACTTACAGATGTCTTGGTTAAACGACAAATTCATTTGTATACTAAAAATAATTTGTTAAAAGCAATTTATATTGAAGAACAATTTCTTTAGTTAATAAATATTTATTATTTAACTATAACAAAGTCATTTCTCCTTTATTTTTTGATTTTGTAACCATATGCGCGTATATAGAGTAAATTAAATTAAACCAACATTAAGTAATATCTATTACTTATAGATAACAAATAAAGTCATAAAATAAATAAAAAAACTAAAAATAATATTAATAAATAATATTGTGATTTGGAGGAGAAGTGCAGTGACTGATCAGACAATAATAAAACCATCTAAAGAAATACATATTATATATATACATTACTATCATAAATTGTCTGTACAATCGACGTTCATGCAGTGAAAAATTTCTGCTGACTTTGCAAAGAGATATTTTATAATGTTTAGAAAAAGATAGAAACTTTAAACTTAGATTATTTGAAAGCTGAAATTATTCTGTTTTTAATGGTATATTAATATTTTTTTTTCCTTTTTAAAGAGATTATATCATCTGAAATTTTTTGGAAAACATCTCTGAAATTTTACAATTTTCGATTAGTTTGTTTGACTTTTCGCCAAATCTAGAATAATTTTACTAAAAATTCGAGATTTTAACATGATAATTTTTAATTTCTTGTCTTTACGAAACGCTTTTGAAATTTAAAAAATATTACACAGTTTTTTAAATACCTTAAAAAATGTCAGAGCATGTATTTTTGAAAATCTGCCGCCGTTCAGTGCAATTCACTTTTTTATGAAAGAAGATTTTGACTTTATCAGCCAATAGTGACATCTACCAGCTGTTAATTAAACTCATTGGTTTAGAGTTAGGTGTTCTTATGATAATTAAATGAATATGGTTGTCGATAAATAATTATCAATTTAAATAATTTTGCTATGAAAAAATAAGCTGCGTGTCAGAATGCACTGTTATATTTCTTTTGTTTTTCTTTGCTAATTGTAAATTCTCGAAATATTACTTCATATCATTTTCTATCAATATTTTTAAATATATTATATTTCAATATATTTTACTCTTATCGTTTATATTGGATACGCCATTTTGAATCTTTAAAATCTTTTTTCATATTTGTAATTATCGACCTTAAAACCCCCCGAGTAATCTAAAATTAATGTAATAAAAGCTGATTTCTCTGAAGCTAAATAATAAAAACATGACAATTCTTATCACTGAGGTCCCGAGTCAAAATTTAGACCCTCTTTTGACATTCTTTTTTTAAACCTATTTTGAACCTGAAAATGATGCGGAAAAATCCATATTCTGATGTTTAGTGGTTGAAAAGAGGATTTCAAATTTGTAAGAAATTTAAATTTTTTAAATTTCTATCTATCTTCTATCTGTCTATCTTCTATAGGGCAATTAAAATATAACTCTGTGAAAAAAATTCCAATTTTAGTTTTCGAAATATTTAAAAAAATCTTTTTTCGGACCACTTTTAAGCCTCTTTACTTCTATTTTCAACCTCTTTTGAACCTCTAATATTGCGGAAAAATCCATTTCTGTATTTTTTAGGTTTAAAAGAGAATTTAGAAGTGTTAAAGAGGCTTAAAAGAGGTTTAAAACGAGGTTTTCGGAGAACTAAAAGAGAGTTCAAATTTTGACTCGGGGTTTGACAATCGAAAACTCAAAAATAAAAGACTTCAATATCATATTACGTCACTATCAACTGATAAAACTTGTAAACTTACATTTTAAATAACCCTTTTCAAAATTTAAAAAGAATTATCTAAAGATAGAGCGCTAGTTTATTCATTTCACTTATAAGAATTAAACAGATATATTATTTACTCAAAACATAAGAAGATAAAAATTTGGTTATCAGAATTCTAGTACTTCATTTACCTACTTTTAGAACTTAAATGCTTTTCAAGTTCTGCTTCCCAGAGCTAATTATTATTCTTAAAAAGTTGATTTGCCCTGAATAATACATTAAATACCCCAGTAGCACGTAATATACGTGCTACTGGGGTATATTACTTTTCAAAATAATAAAAACCATCCAACTCGAAAGAGAACATACATATATAATGAAATCAATTTTAACTACAATGTTGGCGAATCCTTTAAATTATTCTATAGACACTCTAACGTAACGATATTGAGTAAATTTATTTTCCATTCAAAATAAAAAGCTTATAAACTGGTCATTACTATAATTACAGACGACTGCTTTTTGCTAAACTACATAGAAAAACAATTATAATAATTGTAGGTATTTCTACAGATATCAGAAAATAGCTTTCACTCAACATACATATTTAAATACGAAAATATGGATTTCTACAAAGTATAAGAGTGAGGAGTATTACATAAATCTCTTTTCGTCATTGTCGTGCGAGTACCTACATGAGAAATGGATACTGTAAAGAGTCCATACTATGATTTTATTAAATACGTTATAATTCTAACAGGACAAAGTTGATATATTTCTAGGTGGATAAATATTATGATTCAAATCTTTTTTATGTTTATTATAATATCTTTTATAATTGCTTAGGTAATTTTACAATTAATTATTAATGTTTGTTAAAATTTTATTATACATTTAATATACATTAATAAAAATAGATTTCAGGTGTGATAAAATTTTTGGGTAATATTGACATGGCATTAACGTGCCTTTCACCAACATTTTCCGCTTTAATATGTGCAATTATATTTATAAATAGCATTCTGAAAGTAAAACAAGTGATCAGTTTAAATTTTTTTATGTTCACTTTTTTTAAACATACAGTTAGAAAGACGAATTAAAAGGAAAAAGAGTAAAAATTTTTGAAACGTAGTAGTTAAGCTACACGGGTTCTGGCTCAGTTACCGACCGTCGGTAAGGTAGATTTCCTAATAGCTCACTTTCAGGTGTGTTAGAAGGGATGTTCTGTTTTACCAACCGAGTTTTTAGTACCGACCCCCACACAGCACATGATATTTCCTGAATACTTCCTGAATATTTCACTGAAAGATTGAAATATTTCATTGCAAGATTCAGGAAATATTTCTGCAAACAGGAAAATGTCCGCTTATGTAGGAATATTGACGCGAAAATTGAGAAAATATTTCATTGAAATATTCCTGCAATATTACACATAAAGATTCTGCAATATTGTGAAAATATTTCAAAAAATGGAAAAATTTGTTAAACACCTCAAATCAATAGGAATTTTCTGAAATATTTTAAAACTCATAGGATATAGTAAGCCAAAAACTACTGCGCAACTCTGCAGGCCATAGAAACTGAGTTCGACCAGTGCGCATCATTTCAGTTGAATATTTCCAAAATATTTCAATGAAATATTTTCTCAACTTTCGCGTCAATATTCCCACATAAGCGGACATTTTCCTGTTTGCAGAAATATTTCCTGAATCTTGCAATGAAATATTTCAATCTTTCAGTGAAATATTCAGGAAGTATTCAGGAAATATCATGTGCTGTGTGGGCCGCCACCGCTAGATGGCGCAACTGCTCAATTTAAACCCCCTTAGAGGGGTATTTAAATTTTTATTTTCAAACTTTCAAGTGGGTTAGGAGGGATATTCTGTTTTACCGACATCTGAGTTCCGGCTGCAACCGAGAGATGGCGTCACATGCGAATTCTGACCCACTTGGCGGGCAATTTAAATTTTTTGTTTTTAAACTTTCAAGTGGGTTAGAAGGGACAATTTTAAATTTCGCGCCACTAAGTGAAAGTTGGTTAGTGTTCTACTTTACCGACCTTGATGATAATGCTACTATAAAAATGCCGGCAAAGTACCGACTGTAGGTAAGTTACCGACCGACCGAATTTTTGGTCGGGTCGGTATGTCAGGGTTCTGCATTGCCGACCGATGACCCACTTGGGTTATGTTAACTTCAAGTTATCCCGGTAGTCGGTGTTTACTACATTGTGGTAGGAGAGTTGCGCGCGCCTGTGGAGTAGTGGGGAGTTGCGCAGTGGGGAGGTGAGTATAGTGGGGACTGGGGTATAAGTTACGGAGCGCGGGCCAACACACTCATTCTTTCTTTCAGCTTCCATCATTTTAGGTAAGTTTCTCTTCTAGGTCTTGTTCTCTCTTTCAGGTCTTTTTCTCCTTAAGGGGTAACACTACCCTAGAGTCAGAAAAAGAGACCTATACCTTTGATGATTTGTTTTGAAAAAAAGGAAACTAGAATAGGATTTCTTTTTGGAGGGTTTATTAAATACATATTGAAGAGTAGAAAAAATTTTTTTTTAAATTTTATAACAAAATGGCGGCGGTAAATTTCATAGTAAAAATCGACTATTTTTTTTACGGCCGGAAAGGTTTCTTGAACAGTTTAAGTCCTAAAACACAAAACAAAGAAATTTTATAATTTATATAATATAAACTTGAAAAGTACATAGGATTTTTTTAATTGGATGTAAACTTTAATTTTTATAAACAATTTACTTTTTATTTTTTGTCGAAAAATTGATTATTTTACTAAAAAAGAGCACCATTTCTACAAAAATTGATATAAAAAAAACTCCTATGTACTTTTCAAGTTTATATTATATAGATTATAAAATTTCTTTGTTTTCTGTTCCAGGACTTAAACTTTTCAAGAAACCTTTCCGGCCGTTTTGATAAAGAAAAAAATAGTCGATTTTTCCTATGCAATTTACCGCCGCCATTTTGTTATGAAATTTTTAATAAAAATTTTTTTTCTACTCTTCAATATGTATTTAATAAACCCTCCAAAAAGAAATCCTATTCTAGTTTTCATTTTCTTAAAACAAATCATCAAAGATATAGGTCTCTTTTTCTGACTCTAGGGTAGGGTTACCCCTTAACATTTCTTTTCAGCATTTTTTCCTTTTCTAAGTTTTAATTTCAGGCTTTTTCTAAGTTTTTTCAGCTTCATTTCCAAGTTTTTTTTTGTTTCATTTTTCAGATATATTTTCTAAGTTTCTTTTTCAGATATATTTTTAAAGACTTTTTTACAGCTATATTTTCTAAGTTCTTTTACAGCTATATTTTTAAGTTTCCTTTTCAGTTATATTTTCTAAGTTCTTTTACAGCTTTATTTTCTAAGTTTCTTTTTCAGCTAAATTTTCTAAGTTTCTTTTTCAACTATATTTTCTAAGTTTCTTTTTCAGCTATATTTTCTATGTTACTTTTAAAAACTAATTTTTTTATTACAGTTCTTTGTCTTGTTGTTTTGTTTAAGGTTTTCTTGCAGCTAAAAAAAATGGATCTAGAAAAAGTCAACTCTTTTGGGCGATTTGAAGGTTACCTGCTGACGAAGCCGCTTGCGGAATTGATGAAAGATGGACTGTACTACGTCTCAAAAATGAAGAAAGTCCAAACCAAATATGGACCTAGGATCATAGTTGAGATTGATGCTGATTTCTTCACATACTTACCAACAAGATTCATCAAGCTCTTTGAGGATGAACCCACCACCTTGGACATGATAAAAGAAGCTGCGATATCGAAGAAACTTCGAATGAAGTATCTTGGAGGACCGTATAATGTTGTCGAATTTAAATTGTTATAATTTTTGTTTAAATTAAATAAAAATGTACATATATATATATTTAAAAAAAATTGATAAAATAAACACACAAAGTTTTACCTATAAATCGGTTTTAAATTAATTTTTTCCTTCTCCTCTTAAAACAAGTTTTCTTTTCAGGAATTATAATAAAATAATATTTTAATTAAACTTTAAAAAAAAGGTTGTTTTTGTAATTAAGAAGCATTGTTTTAAATTAATAATATTTATTTTTGAAAAGTTTCTCAAGTTTTTTTTTCAACGATGGATAATTAAAATCTCTTAAATTTTCTACATAAAACAAATATTTGATTAGCCAAGTCTTCTTATCCTTTGACATAGATGGCACTAGTTCCTCATAGTATTCCTGGTAGATGATTGAAAATTAGTTTACATTTCATAAAGTAGAGTACTGACTTTGATCAAAGTTTAGGCTCATCGCTGTTTGAAATCCAACAGAATGGTTTCTCTAATTGCGTTGATGTTTTAAATTGCCACAAGATCTTTGAATTTGTAGGAATTAGAGGACACTCATACGTTTCCCATAACCTAAAACTTATATGGTTTCTGCAAAGAAAAATTGCTGAAAGTCAAATATCTAGATGTTTGGAAAAAAGTTCTCGAAACTTTTGGTAATGATGTCTCTGTGAAATAGCTTGGAGTTAATAGCTTGCACAATAGTTGGAAAAAAAATGTGATATGTAATATAGTTAAAGTAACGTTAAAATAAGTTAAAGTAACATTAAAATTAGTTAAAATAAGTTAAAGACAAGTTAAAATAAGTTAAAGTAACGTTAAAGTAACGTTAAAATAGGTTTAAAAAAGTTAAAATTAGTTAAAGTAACGTTAAAATTAGTTAAAATAAGTTAAAGTAACGTTAAAATTAGTTAAAGTAACATTAAAATAAGTTAAAGTAACGTTAAAGTTAGTTAAAGTAACATTAAAATTAGTTAAAATAAGTTAAAGTAAGTTAAAATAACGTTAAACTAATTTTAAAGTAACGTTAAAATTAGTTAAAGTAACATTAAAATAAGTAAAAGTAACGTTAAAATTAGTTACAGTAACGTTAAAAGAAGTCAAAGTAAAGTTAAAATAAGTTAAAGTAACGTTAAAATAAGTTAAAGTAACGTGAAAATTAGTTAAAGTAACGTTAAAATTAGTTAAAGTAACATTAAAATAAATAAATAAATAATAAATAAATTAATAATGTTAAACTAATGTTAAAGTAACGTTAAAAGAAGTTAAAGTAAAGTTAAAAAATCTTACTTGTAATTTAGTTAAAGTAAAGTCAAACTAATGTTAAAATAACGTTAAAATAAGTAAAAATAACTTTAAAATAAAGTTAAAATAAGTTTAAAAAAGTTAAAGTAACGTTAAAATTATTTAGATCGAAGTTAAATTAACGTTAAAATAAGTTAAAGTAACGTTAAAATAAGTTAAAGTAACATTAAAAGAAGTTAAAATAAAGTTGAAATAAGTTAAAGTAACGTTAAACTAATGTTAAAGTAACGTTAAACTAATGTTAAAGTAACGTTAAAGTCACGTTAAAATAATGTTAAGATTAGTTAGAAAAAGACAAGGTAACATAAAATAACATTGAGGTAAAAGGTGAAATTGCTTTGATAAATCAGTTAATAGTTGCATAAAAAACTGCAGGAAGAAAAAATGGGTAGTCAAATGTAATATTTAGATATTCCTTTTAACAAGTTTTAAGATTATGGTTTTTAAGTTACATATTAGTTAAGTTATAATTAACTTGTCTTAAGTTTTATTGATTTAAGAAAAAAAAATAATTTTTAATCAAACTCGATCTGAAATGCAATACGTTACAACTTGATAATGTTTCTAAACTTTGAATAATATAAAACAACTACTTAACAAACAAAAATAATAATATACAAGTAGAAAAAATTGTTTAAGAATTTGTAGAAATACAAAAAATCTTTTTTCAAACAATAATAAGAAAGTAATAACTTTTAATATTCATCATAAGGACAATTTTTAACAATGTGTCGATTTAAAAAATGTTTAAAATAATATAAAATATTGTTATTATTTTGAAAATACGTGTCGGGTGTGATCGGTAATCAAACTTCTGCGCAAGCGCTTGTCAAATTCTTTATTAACTATTAACTATAATAATCATCGTATTCATTCATTCATTCTGTCCAGTCTGTCCACACCTGAAGTTAGTCATGGTTATTCTTTTGTTTTTTATTCGTTTTGATAAAAAATAGAAATAAAATATGAAATAACGATTTTTTAACAAAACTCATGCTTTTGTTTTTTTATATGTTTTGATAGATGATATTACATTTCTTTATTTTGTTATTATTCTTTTAATTTAATAATATTATTTTTATTTCTTTAATAATTCAAAAATATTTTTATTAATCTAAAAAAATTATTAATTATTATATTATTCATTATTTCCGTTGTTTCTAAAAAATTAGCATTTTGTAACAAACAGTTTAGAAAATTAACAAATGTAAAACCTGTGAAATATTTTCTTTTTTTTATATGAAAAACTTTATTACTTGACAAAATTTTGACTTCTTCCTTGACTCTAAAGAATATTCTGATTAAATTAGATACTCTAAAAAATGTTCCATTAAATTTATTTACGAATTTCCTTAATTCTAAAATTATTTGAAAACATCAATAACTTCTTTTCTAAATAAATTTTAATCATTATTATTTTCCCACAGGAATAAATTATTTTTAATAATTTTTGAAAAAAGTTCTTTGAGAATTTTAAAATCCATTTGTTTACGAAATTTAAATTATTCAGAAATTCTTCAACTAAATACGAATTAAAAAATAAATACTTCAAATAATTTTAGGAAAAAATTCAATAAAACTTTTTTAAAATAATTAATTCTACAGAATTGTTAGTTATAAGTATGAAAAATACAAATTTTTAAAGAATTTGATTTGGAACCATTTTAAAATTTAATTATTTCTTAAAATTCATGCTATAATGCTTTTAATATTTAATTATTATGTAGAACTTTAACTGAAATTCATTTTTAAATAAATTTTTATTAGATAATTCAATAATTTAAATGCAAAAATAAATAATTTCTTGAATAATTAAAATTTCTTAAAATTTAAGTCTGATAAAGAATTTTATCAAAACATTTTTAAATTCATTTTTTGAAGGCACAAATATGAAATTTTATGCAAAGTTAGCAAAGCAGTGATATAATTTGTAAATTTCAATTTTTAACGAAATTTTTTTTAATTTTTAAATTATTTTTGTAATTAAGTAGTTAAGTGATTAAGTACCAGTTTTTATTGTTAATAGGCATTATTATTAATTATCTTTTAATACTAGGAGAAACTACACGCGCGCTTTAGCGCACGTTTTTTTAGTTGTCACCTGTAATTATTTCAAAAGATAACATTTTTGTAATTTTTCATAAATTTTTCGAAGAATTTTTTATTGAAATTTTGTAAAGATAATCGAATTTCTTTTGAGTAATGATAATAATAAATTAAATACTTTGTTTTGCGGGCGTGACATTTACTACTTATTTATATTATTTATAAAAAATTTCATAAAATTCAATTATTTTTTTAATTTTTAAATAAAAAATTATTCCAAAATAATTAATAAAAAATAATTTTTTGTCGATAGTTTTACAAAATGTTAAATATAAATTTAATTATTTATTTATTAACAAAATAAATCTTATTTCAACCAATTCCAACTTTAACTATATTGAAAAAATACTTTCGACAAATTAAAGAGAATAAAAGTCAGAAATTAAATATCTCAAGATAAACGTATTTGCTCTTCAGAATAAAAAATATTAAAAGGTAGTGGATCCTTTTCTTAAACTGTTATCTTGTTAACAGTTCCGATTAAACGGTACTTACTTGAATATAAAGGAAGGAAAATATTTTGTAATAGGTGTAAGATTTCAATGATACGCTATTCCATTTAGTTAAAATAATATATGATTTATTATTATCAATTGTATATATTTAAACCAAATGACAATTTTAATTTTATATGCTTGTTATCAATTATAAAAAAACAATAATCTATTCTTTTGCATAATATCATGTAGTATCAAAATGAATGTGTAATTATATAAATTGTGTGCTGTGATGGACAATATTAAATCAACTCACCAAAACAATTTCATTTCATTCAACTTACTTCAGAAAAGTATCTTATTACTTCCTCAGGTGGAATGTTTAGTATACACCTGTTTTGAGATAAGTATTTCTGTACTCCAATTTTATTTCCTTGGCCACTTTTTCATTTTCAATATTAATCCTAATATATATTTATACTATTTTAAAATTCACGATGAAGTAAATTTCTTTTTCTTTTTCACTGATTTCATACAATTGAATAAATATTCAAAACTCAGGGTCACCGGACTTAAACTTTATTCAATTGATGTATTTTACTTTTTGTTTAAATACACTATATTTTTAATAATTAATCACTTTAAATTGTAATGCAAATTACGTTTTATCAAAATAATGAACAAAACAAAATGAAAATATCAAATCGAAAAATAAAATATCGCAGAAACTTCACAAATATATATATATATATATATATATATATATATATATATTATTTCATATATTATTTTATATAATCAGAAAAAAACTCTCAATTCCCGAGAGCAACAAAGTAAATATGTGACGCTCCACGAGAAAAGGGACCTTATTTACTCTTGTCATAAGGTCCCTTTTCTCGTGGAGCGTCACATATACACAACTTTGTTGCGGGAGGAACCAAGTCAAACTCAATCGTTAATCGGCTCAAGTCTTGGATCACACCCTGAATTTCGTTAAATTATTAATAGTGGGGATACTATTACACATAGCTCATTGAACTTCTTGTTGCGAGGCAACCCAGGCGCGAAAGACCAGTGCTGACGATGGGTTGAAACTTGACTGAGTCTTGAACGCCCAGCGTGGGTAACCCAGAGTTGAAGCAGTCTTTATATCATTGTCACTCAATATTGGTTCAGCATGGGCAGAGCTGGGTGAATATTTGAAATGAATCTATTTGAAATACCTATTTGAAATGCAAAATGCCATTTTCTATTTTGTATTTAAAATAGAAATAAAAAAACCATTTTGCATTTTCTATTTTAAATAGATTTACAACTTATTTTTCATTTAAAATTCCATTTCCATTTTCAGTACTATATTCAATAGTAATGCAAATTTTTACCGCTGAATCAGGACTGCACTGAATTGAAACCTTTCAATTAAAGGGCAGCCCTTTAATGAATAGGAACTTATGCTACAATGGAAATCTGTTTATTTCCTTTAAATCGAATTTTTCTATTAGCTAAACGCTTTTTGTTTTCACGCCGTCGTGGGACTGGAAGGACCCTTAATTCGCCAAATAATTGCACGGTTGGCACTGATATATATATGACGGTTGGCGACATATGCGCGCGCGTATAGTGTGCTCTAATGATCAACATAACCTGTCGTGTATCCATCAAGCATTTTTGTCGATTTTTCATAGCACGTGGCGTGTCTCCTACTTTTACTAAATTATTTGTCAGTTGTCTTACATTTCAAACTTTTTAATACATTTGTGAAACTATGCGTTTAATGAAATTGTGAATGTAAAGTTTCAAAGTTTAAAATCATGGATTCATCTGCAAATGAAATACAGAACCAACCTGATACACAAAGTTCTTCAGTTTTATCATTGCCGTTAATTTTGGATGGGAAATTTTTCCAAGTGAAAACGCAGGATGAAAAAGGAAACGTTAGTGCTGAATGCAGTAGATGCAAAAAAACTATTAAGGGTACACTAGCTGCGACTTCAAATTTCAAAAATCATTTAAAAGTAACTAAAATAAAATTTTATTTACATATAATTTATAAAAATAATTTTAAAATACATAATTTACACCTAACCCAAAAATTAAATATTTTTGTTTTGCTCAACACGAATTTAATTATTTTTAGCACAGTAAATTTAACTATATCACTTTCATTAATCATTTTATTATGTCTAAAAAGTAAAAAGCAAAATAGCATCTAAATTTTCCGTAAATATAAATTACGAATAAAGAACTTGCTTCTAACATAAATATTCAATTTTTTTATTTTCTCAACACAAAATTTAATTAATTGTTATTTTTTACACTAAGGCTAGAACTTTATAATTTTTCTGCTTTTAAATGATATATTATTGGTATTTTTATTTTAGACAAAAAACCACAGTGTTGAAGATTTTGAAAATTATAAAAGTTCTTCATTGTTACATCATAGGAAAAAACGAAAGATTCTTGACGATTTGCAATCGAATTCTAAACAGGACAGGAAAAAGTTGAAGCAAGCTCCACTGAAATTATCTCTAAATTCAGCAACTCTCAGTGACCAAACAACGGCTGATCGTTTAATTGTTGATTTTATTGTTCAAACAATGAGTCCACAAGTTCTTGTTGAACATGAAGCGTTCAAAAATTTGATAAATGGTAATTAAAAATTCGCTAATTTACATGTATGATTAATATTTTATATTTATGAAACTTAACCTAAACAATAAAATATTTTATACAATTTGTTCAATTTTTAGGAATTGGAAAAATAAATACTCCTGTGAAAATCATGACTAGAAAAACTTTGGGGAAACGAATTGACGATGATTATTCATTATTGAAAGAAGTGTTGATTGAAAATATACAATCAATAAAATATATTTGTACTACGGCTGATGTTTGGAGCTGTTCAAAAAAAAGTTATATGGGTGTTACAGCTCACTGGGTGAGAAACATTTTCATCAGAGTAAATAACTTCTATGTTTTATTATTAATTAAAAATATTTTTCAGATCGATAACGACTTCGAGAGGACGAGCGTCGCATTAGCTTGCAGGCGATTTAAAGGAACGCACTCTTACGACAAAATCACCGATATGATTAACGAAATTCATACCGATTTTGTTGACAAAAACAAAACGAAAATTATAAAAACAGTTACGGATAATGGATCGAATATGGTGAAAGCCTTCAATGAATCGTCCCTAAGAAAAATGGCATTTGAAATTGATGGAGTAGAAAATGAGGAGCATATTAATGTTGAAGGTGATGATGAAGATGAAGAAGAGGATAATGACGAATTAAAACTTAGTACAATTTCCGATGTTTTTGAAAATGTTGAAAATGCTCTCAACTCCGAGTTACCGGATCATCTGCGATGTGCGAGTCACACTTTAAACCTAATCCCCACTACTGACGCCAAAAAGTGCTTAGGAGCCAAAAATCGACAATATACAAAATTGCATTGCTCGTCATTCGCTAAATGTTCTCCAATCTGGAATCGTACATCGAGATCACCCAAAGCATCAGAAAAATATTTTGAAATAACAGGGCGACAGCCTTCATCACCTTGCCCAACTCGGTAGAATTCAATCTTTGATTGTTTGGAAGATATCCGTAAAATTAGGGACAAACTGAACGCTCTTTGTGATGCTTTAAATTTGACTAGGTTCAAAGAACAGGAATTAGAGTTTTTAATGGAATACCTCGAAATCTTAAGACCTATTGCAGAAGCTATTGATAAGCTTCAGGGTTTTAAAACCACTTTCTTTGGGGAACTGATTCCTCAACTCTATAGAACAAAAAAGATTTTGGAGTCTCTTTCTCTAAAGCATATTAAATTTTGCGGACCATTGCAAAAAACTGTTCTTTAGAGTTTAGAACGAAGATTCTCCTCTTATTTTAATTTACTTCCGGAGGCGAATGATGCCATTTTAGCTACAATGACTCATCCAAATTTTAAACTCAAGTGGGCTCCAAAATCGAAAAGACCAACCTTAAAATTATTGCTTTTTCAAGAAATGCAGAGCTTTTTAAAAAATAATAAAGGATTGTCCATTTCGGGGATTGATGATGCTGTCAAAGAAAATTTGCAGACTGACCAATATTATTTATTTGACGAGTCTATATCGGCAACATCTGAGAGCGGTTCCGAAACTGGTGCCAACACTTCAAGCATAAAAAGTTTGCAACTAGAAGGGTTAAAATACCTTCAAGATGAAGATTTAGACTTCAACAGTTTTAATAAGTTCAGCGTTATAAAAGAACTTTTTTATAAATATAATACAATCCTACCTAGTGTTGCATGACGATACGAGTATTTCATCTGTTTTTCACGATCTCGCTCGAATTTTGAGAAATTTGGTTAACTGAGAATCTCAAATATTCTTTTGTTTTAATAAATATTTAATCGATCGAAATCTCTAAGGAAACGATTGATATTTCTCGAGAAAAGAAAATATGACATTTTAAATGAAAAGTTATATTATTATTTAAATAAAATTTTAAAAATGATCAGCGAAGAACAGGAAGTAATTGAAAGTTCAGAAAAGTCAGTACCTAATATTTGTAATTAACATTGTATATTTTATAAATAAAATCAATTAATATTTAATAATAATTTATATAAATAATTAGATTCTTTTAAATTATCCATAAAATAATAATAATTATTAAATAAAAATAATTATTGTTTTTAATTTTCTTAAACCTATAAATGATTATATATGTTTTCTGCAACATAATTTACTTTTCTTTTTATTTAAACAGTCATAACCTCAATGATGATTTCGAACCAAACACATTGGCAAAGAAAAGAAAAGTTGAAATTCTTAACGCAACTTTTGAATACTGCTTGACACCAGGCACGAAGGATAAATTTGCAAAGTGTAAAAAATGTCTGCAACAAAAAGGGACAGAAAAGATTATAAAAATGAAAGACGGCAACACTACAGGCGTCAAGAGACATTTACGAAATTATCACGAAAATGAATTTCAATTAGCTTTCCCTAACACTGGAAACAGTCAAGAAGTACGATATAAAATAATCAATTTATAGCTTTTGAAAATTTGTTTTCGTAATTAAAAAATTTTTAAATCTATGTTTTTTACTTTTTTTTAATTTTAAAACGTATACCTTGTTTTTAAGAATAATTTTTATTAATGATAAAAAATATAAAACAGTACATTTAAATTTAAAAATTTAATAATTGTATTTTTTACTTTGAATGAAGCTTTATTCAGGGTGTCTACTATTTTTGTTCAACAAAATTCCCGGTTTTTTCTCAATAAATTTAAATTTCTTTGATTTCGAACATAAATAAATTTACAAATGGATTCTAACATTTTTATTAGAGTTTTTAGGAATAATTAAATTCTTTTCAAGAGTTTCTTAAATTTTTTTGAAAATAATGTTTTTTTAATAATTTTAATTAAAAATTTGTAAAATAATTGAATTAAACAAAGAATTTTTTCAATTTTTTAAAATAATCTTATCTGTTCATAATTATAATTGAAAATTTGATTAATTCAATTTTATTAAAATGTATTGATACCTACTAATTGAATTTTTGCAAAAAAATTTACTATTTATAAAAGTATGTTATTGAATCCTTCCAAAGAATGTTATTATTCATGAAAATAATTAAATGTTTGCGTAGAATTTTATTCAAATTTTTGAAAATAATTGAATTGTGGAGAACAATTTAATTATTTATAAAGATAATTTAAATTTTAAGAAGAATTCTTGAGAAGAATTTTTTTGCAGTTTCTAGAATAATTTAATTCTTTCGACGAATTTTAATAAAATTTTTAAACATAAAATTATAATTATGGTGACTAATTTCTATCTTTTTTTAAATTAACTAATAAAAATTCTGATTAATTATATTCGAACTAAAAAACATGAATACATTAAAATCTGACTCTTTATAAATTTCAATTACTTTTCAATTATTAAATCAAAATACTTTGAAAATTCGATGTGTTAAAAAGTTTTTAAGGAAATTCTTTAACAAATTTAATTTTTTTTCAATTGAATTTCCCAAAATTTCTTTTAATTAGATAATATTTTTAAAATTTATTTACATTCTACATTCGAATCAGTGACTGATTTTTTACTATCAAATTAATTATTTTTAATTAATTCAAATTTAGAGCAAATGTTTTTGTATAAAAATTTAAATAAAAAGCGATTTAATTTTGTTAGAAAAATTAGAAATTAGAAAATAAAAAAAATAGAATTAATTAAATTAAATAAAATTAATAAAATTAAAAATTATAAATTTTGTTAGAAAATGTTTTTATATAAAAATTGAAATAAAAAGCTATTTAAAAAAAATGAAAATAATAAAACTTTTTTAATTTGGTGAAAAAATTACCGGTTTGGCACAAAATTCCTTGTTTATTCCCGGGTTTTCCCGGTTAGTAGACACTCTGTTTATTGTTATTAATTATTGTAATCGGTATTTTTAATTTAATTTTATTATTATTTTATCAGAAATTTGATCAAGTGAAACTAAATGACATGATTGTTGAATGGATAGCGAAGAAATACCTGCCAATAACTTTTTTCAACGACGAAACAACTCAAACTTTTTTTAAATATATCAACAAAGATGCTAAATTCCCATTAAGAACTGAGTTGAGAAGTCTAACATCCACAAGATTTAAGAGTATGAAAGAAGAGCTGAAAATAGTTTTACAAAAGAACCGATCAAAATTCTCATTTGATTTAGATAGTTGGTCATCAGTGGCTGGCAAGTCCTATTTTGGAATTAACGGTTCGTTTAAAAGAATTCGAAAAAATTATATTAATTATTTAAAAATATATTTTTGGATATTATAAAAAATTAATTATACTTAATTTAAAAAATTTATTATATAATTTAAAAAATTGAAATATCTTTTTAAAATTAAATTAAAATAAACAGTAAATAAATATAATATTAGATAAAAACATTATAATAAAAAAATTAAATTTTTTACTTTTTGACATATTGTAGGTACTATTAGTACTAATTTCTCTAATTTATTATATTTTACTGGAAACAAGATTGTTGCTCAAGTTTTTTGAAAGATTTTGTTTAATTAAATATTTTAGAATTTTTATAATAACAATAACTATTATTTTAATATTATTGGCTCTAGTAAACATTTAATTAAATTCAGGAAATTTTTCTCTTTACATAATTTTAATGAAAATTTAAATTCTATTATTATTAGGTCATTACATTGATGACAATTGGACTCTTCACTCGATTACATTAGAATTTACTCCTTCTAATGGACAACACACGGGAAAAAGTATTGCCAAAATGTTCTATGATTGCGTTAAGGATTACGGCTTAATGGAAAAAATTGAAGGTATAACCTTAGATAATGCGTCCAACAATACAACCTTTATTCAAGAATTTTCTCTACTAATGGACATGGATGGATTATTTTTTGACTCACAAAATCAGCATTTTCGGTGCGTTGCGCACATTTCAAATTTAGCTGCTCAGGATTTTTTGGCCGAATTGAATTTACAAAACCCGAATGACGAAGAAGAAATTTTGTTTTATAATGATGATGCTGATGATGAAGAAGAAAACTCACAAAACGAAGCGGAAAATGATGTAAAGTACGAATCCCCGATTAAAAAATTGAGACTTTTATTTAAAAAATTAAAATTCAGTGAGCAATTACGTCGAAAGTTTGAATGTTGTTGTATTACGCTCAATGTAAAAATGATGATGCCAAGTTCTGATGTCAAAACCCGGTGGAATTCAACAGAATACATGATTGGAAAGGGCTTGAAAATGAAAGATCCTCTGAAATTGTTATGTTCTAACAATCAAGACTTGCAAGATTTTTTAATCACTGAAACCGAATGGGCTCTCTTGGATGCTGCACATAAATATTTAAAATATTTTAAAGTCTTATCAGGTGCTGTGTGCGGTGATAAGTATGTCACAATTCCGCTGGTAATCATTGGATTAAATTTGCTCCTGGACCAAATTGAAAATGGGATAAAAAAATTGGATGAACTAGATCGTTGTTTAATTAATGAAAAATTGCGAAACGCTCTTTTTGCGGCTAGAGAAAAGTTACTAAAGCATTATAAAAAATGCAATTGGATCTACTGTGCAATTTTAGTTTTGGACTCAAGACATAAAATAGAAACTTTCTTCCAAACAGAATGGGGAAAAGAAATGTCAAAAAATTCAGTATCAAAATTCTACGAAATGTTTAAGAAAATCTACTACATTCCAAAACAGGGTAACAGCAGTAACGATGAAACAGAAATTTCTAAAATTTCTGATGTTGACTCGGACGATAGTGATATCAATTTATATTCATTTTATGAGAAAACTAAAAAATCCAAAAGAACAATGCCGTCTTCCAATCAAAAACAAGATAACTGGAAAAAAGAAATCGACGATTATTGTAAAGAAGAAACAGCTGATTCCAAAATAGACATTCTTTTGTGGTGGAAGCAAAATCAAAATCGATTTCCAAATTTGGCACGGATGGCACGCGATTTACTTGCTATCCAAGCATCATTAGTATCGTCAGAAAGATTATTTTCGCGATCTTCGTTGACAATAAGAAAACACCGAAATCGATTAGGAAACGAACTAATTCGTGAACTTATGTGCATAAATAATTGGGCAAATCAAAAAGATTTGACTGTTTTCTTGAAAACTTGAATTAGTTAATTTAACTAACTAATTATTTAAATTTTATTGCCAATTAAAAGCGTTAAATACGTGAATCAACTAATTTAAAATTTATCAAAATAAATTCTAATAATTTAAAACAATTTTAAATAATAATAAAAACGATTAAATAAATTATAATTAATTATAATTATCAAATCAAAAAGATTTGACAGTTTTCTTATAAACTTAAAGTAGTTAATTTAACTAACAAATTATTTAAATTTTATTTCCAATTAAAAACGTTAAATGCTTGAATTAATTCATTTTCATTTTTAAATTTATCAAAATGTATTCTAATAATTTAAAACAATTGTAAATATTAATAAAAAAGATTAAATAAATTATAATTAATTAATTGAATCATTAAATTAAAAAAATTAATTAATTAGAAGTAGTTAATTTAATTAACATCTCCATTGAAAAAGTTATATTTGTTCCTTATTCTTCATGCTTTACAAAATAAATAATTATCTCTTAAAAAAAATTACTCTAAAAATTATTTAACTTTTACTGTCAATTAAAAACGTTAAATGCTTGAATTAATTAATTTTTAATTTATCAAAATAAATCTAATAATTAAAAAAAATTGTAAATATTAATAAAAACGATTAAATAAATTATAATTCATTAATTAAATCATTATATTAAAAATATTAATTAATTAGAAGTAGTTAATTTAATTAACATCTCGATTGAAAAAGTTATATTTGTTCCTAATTCTTCATGCTTTACAAAATAAATAATTATCTTTCAAAAAAATTACTCTAAAAATTATTTAAATTTTACTGTCAATTAAAAACGTTAAATGCTTGAATTAATTAATTTTTAATTTATCAAAATAAATCTAATAATTAAAAAAAATTGTAAATATTAATAAAAACGATTAAATAAATTATATTTCATTAATTAAATCATTATATTAAAAATATTAATTAATTAGAAGTAGTTAATTTAATTAACATCTCGATTGAAAAAGTTATATTTGTTCCTTATTCTTCATGCTTTACAAAATAAATAATTATCTTTCAAAAAAATTACTCTAAAAATTATTTAAATTTTACTGTCAATTAAAAACGTTAAATGCTTGAATTAATTAATTTTTAATTTATCAAAATAAATCTAATAATTAAAAAAAATTGTAAATATTAATAAAAACGATTAAATAAATTATAATTCATTAATTAAATCATTATATTAAAAATATTAATTTGACCTTTATGAGTACGTAAAATTTAAAATGAACGACAATTATTTGTCAATATTTTCAACAATTACTTCTCTGATGAAAAGTAAAAATGTAAGTTAAAAATTAATTATGTCATTGATTTATTCTTCGATAATAGTAAAACAATATTTTCTAATAAAATTTTATTTTAATAATACAATATAAAAACGCTAATTAATAATATAAAAATGCTATTTAATTAAATACAATTGACTTTATTACGAGAATCTCGGTAAAATCTTCTGATAAAATCGAAAAAATGAGCATCTCGTTTTTGTGATGTAATATAACCAAATTTCTCGATAGTCAAAACGATAACAAAAGAATTTTCACGAAATTATCGTATCGTGTCGCTCAAATGCAACACTAATCCTACCATCATCGGCTCCTGTCGAAAGACTTTTCAGCTACGCTGGAATGATTTTACGTCCTAAAAGAAGGTCCATGGGTGACGACATTTTTGAAAAGCAATTGCTTTTAAAAGCAAACAAGCACATTAAAATTAAAAAATAAATAAAGTTTTATCATTAAATTTCGAATTAATTAAATCATTAAATTTAATTTCGAACTGTTAGGATATTCCAAATCTTATTGTAATAAAAATTTTTAAAAAACCATTTTGCATTTTATATTAACCTATTTCAAATACCCATTTTGCATTTTTCATTTTAAATAAGAAACAGAAAACTATTTTCCATTTTTCATTTTAAATACGTTTTATGAATCTATTTGGCATTTTGTATTTTAAAATAGAAATGAAGAACCATTTTACCCAGCTCTGAGCATGGGACACCAATGTTCGTCCCATGCTCGATTCAAGACTCGGTCAATCTTCGTGAGTGGAGCTTCAACATCCAGTCTTTATTCAATCTTGAATCAATCTTGATAGTTTATTTATTACCGTGTGCACTTACCAATATTAGATATAAATTAGATATAAATATTTATAAATTATTTAATATTAAAATATTATTTCTGATATTTTTTAGTAATTTTTTATACTATTTAAAAATTATTATTCTTATTATTAATTATTATTAAATAATATAATAAGTATTATTATTATTATTATTAAGATATCAATTGGTAAATAAATATTAATATTTATTTAGTGTATAATATTTATATTAATTATATAAGATTCATATCAATAAAGTTAAATTATTATATATTTTTTTTTTCTTGCACAGTGTCAAATTATTATTTCAAAGTTCAAGAGTTTCGTTTATCTGAAAAATTTTCAGTTAAAAAAATGTTCATTAGGTAGTAATAAATATTTATGCCTAGTAGTTTTACACTAGGTTTAACTATTTACTGAATATTATCAAAAATATATTTTTCGTCAAACGCGCGCGACTAAACACAAATAACCTTGAGACTTTACAGCGCGACGTTGCGATTGTCGTGCTCCCACCATCCCATCTACTCAATGCTTTCCCCTCATGACGTCACAGGCGGGGAGTGCATTGAGTAGATGGGATGGTGGGAGCACGACAATCGCAACGTCTCAAGGTTATTTGTGTTTAGTCGCGCGCGTTTGACGAAAAATATATTTTTGATAATATTCAGTAAACAGTTAAACCTAGTGTAAAACTACTAGGCATAAATATTTATTACTACCTAATGAACATTTTTTTCACTGAAAATTTTTCAGATATACGAAACTCTTGAACTTTGAAAATAATAATTTGACACTGTGCGAGAAAAAAATAATATATAATTTAACTTATAAAATTATCAGAAAAAATATTTTAATATTAAATAATTTATAAATATTTATATTTAATATTGTACAGTGCACACGGCAATAAAGGAACTGAATATTGTAACAAGATTACTGAGACTTGAAACGAGTATGGGACGAACATTGGTGTCACATGTTGAGTGACGGGACTGGCATTGATATAGTAGATTACTATCGGCCCAAAAAGAACTGGCCCCTGACTTTGAAAGCTCACAACGCAGGTAAAAAAAATCGTAGAGAGTTAAGACAAAGTCAAATACGTAGCTTACTTATCTAGTTGTTTGTATACAAAATTCCATAACTCAAAAAAATTTTTTGTTTAAGTTATGGATTTTTAATTGAAAAAAATACATGGTTTTTTGCATGTTTTTGAGAATAGGCTACTTTGAAAGCATGTAGCTCATTTAAAAAATATCCAATCGACATACTGATTTTTTTCAGTAATATTCGTATCTTTCTTAAATATATAGTGAAGAATTTTTTTAATTTTTTAATTAACATTCGGAGATTATTTAAATCAAAAATAAAAAGTTATCTCTCTTGCGAGCAGAAGCACAGCTTTGAAATAAAATGCAAATTATGTAAAAGTTTCTCCTTAGACAGAAACAATTTGAAAAAACTTGTAAAAAAATTTTGTTTAACATTTATTTATAAAAATGTTTTTCATTTTTTGCTTTATTACACCATTAAAGCAAGGTGCAGGCTATCGTAAATCTATTTTGCAAAGGCGCCGAGGTCTAAAATCTTGGGAAACCCATTTTTTCTATCAGCGCTCAGGTATAAATGAGTCTGTATGTTTGTAACTGAGAAGAATTGAGAATTTAAGTGCAATAAGGGAATACGCTCAGTGTAAAGTAGATAGCAAGTATCCTCTTATTGCATGTGAACCCTCAATTTATGCAAAGAAAAAAGAAATAATTGTAAAAAGAAATTACATAATATTATTTGTTTCAAATAAATTAAAATAAAGATATATGTTAATCAGATTCAAATAATTAAGTTGAATAAGATTAAAATAATCGAATTTTAAATGGAATATTTAATTTAATTAAAAATTGAATAAATAATTGTATTAAAAATTAACTATTAAATTAAAAATGAAATATAAAGCAGGTAATATTTAAATAAGTCACTTATCAATTATATAATTATTACTTTACTTTTAAATTACCTGATTTAAAAGTGTTACAAGTAAAAAAAAATTTTTTGTGTTTAAAGGCCCTCCTTCCTATACCACTGCTAGAACCCCCAAAAAAAGTCTTCAAAGTTGTAAATAACTAATAAGAATAGAAGCATCATATAAAAAAAAGTGCGGTAGTTTACTACTGTTATAGAATTCTCTACTGTTGACAAAAGGGTTTCATGTCCGACTGCACCTTGCTTTAATGGGGTAATAAAGCAAAAAACAAAAAACATTTTCATAAATAATTATTAAACAAAATTTTTTTACAAGTTTTTTCAAATTGTTTTTATCTAAGAAAAAACTTATGCATAATTTGCATTTTATTTCAAATCTGTGCTTCTGATCGCAAGAGATATAACTTTTTATTTTTGATTTAAATAATCTCCGAAAGTTATTAAAGAAATTAAAAAAATTCTCCACTATATATTTAAGAAAGATACAAATATTATAGAAAAAAATCAGTATGTTGATTGGATATTTTTGAAATCAGCTACGTGCTTTCAAAGTAGGCTATTCCCAAAATCATAAAACAAACCACGTATTTTTTTCAAATAAAAATCTATAACTTAAACAAAAAATTTTTTTGGGTTATGAAATTTTGTATAAGAACGACTAGATAATTAAGCTACGTATTACACTTTGTCTTAACTCTCTATGATTTTTTTTACCTGCGTTGTGAGCTTTCAAAGTTAGGGGCCTGTTCTTTTTGAGCCGATAGTAGGCGAGAAGCCTTCCAGCCTTCTGTGGCCGAGCGGTTTAAATGCGTGCGTTGAGAACTTCCGGTATACGTTAGGGGCGGGGTGCGTGAGTTTCGATCCCACATGCGAGCGAATATTTTTCATTCTTTGTTATAAGCGTTTATATAAAATAATAAAATTGTGTGTTGTGTCATGAATAAAAAATGTGAACATGTTTATAAATAATGTTAAAAGTCTGTTAAAAATCAAGAAAAAAATGTAACAATTAACAGAAAAATTGTCTTTTTTTACTAAAATTATTTTTTTAAAATTACTATTCAAATGATATTTATTGTTAGTAATATATTCTTATTTATATGAAAATAATATAATTATTACAAATAATAACTTATTGTCATTAAATATATATATATATACGCACATGAATTAAAATAATAACAATAATATTTATTATTATTATTAATAATTCATATATTCACATTATATTGAATAAACGTGAGAAACGAGTAAATTTGGGAACAGTGGAAGCAGTCTTGTTTCAGTCCTGCATTATGCTTCCGCAGCATTGATTGAGCATTGGTGTTCAATGCTGAATCAAGGCTCGCGCTGCAGTCTGGAATCGGTGTTACATTAAAGCTTCGATCAGTCCTGCTCTCGCTGATTCACTCATGCTCAATCAATGTTGACCAATGCTCGGCCAATCTTTATAAAGCCTGAACTCGGCGTCACTTCGCGCCTGGGAAGCTTTTCGCAAGCTTGCAAATTCCTTAAATGGCATGACATGAGTTCAATGATTTCTCACCACAGTAGTTTCACTTGTATGTGTCTTTTATTTAAAATATTTGACATCAATACATCTGAGTTTTTCGATGAAAAACAAGCTCTTTGGAAACTGTAATGAAATTCATTTTGAAATATGGGTGTTGTCCGTGACTTTCGCAATAATTTTATAAAATTGACATATCTAAATAATAATGAAACCAAGGAAGTTTAATGAGAGTTACTAATTTAATAGAATTAAAATTAATAATCTTATAACGATGATAGGTTGTTTTGTCTGCCCTTTTAGTGTTTGTTGTATATGTGTACTTAACCTAATTACAAGATTCCAAATTTTAATAAAGCTATATAATATAAATTTTAATAAATAAAAAAAATAAAAATAGTTACGAAGTCATACGTAACACAAAAATTAAATTATTTAAGAAAATTAATTTTAAATCTGTAAAGTCTAATTATTGTTAATAACAGGAAGAGTTTAAACTACCGTCAACCAAGGCTATTTTGTGCACCAAATAGCTTTTTTTGATTCAAAGATTTATTTAAATTCAGAATTAAAAGAATAAAGAAAATCAACTTTTGATATATGTTGTGGACATCCTTCTGAAGGTTTCCTATAAATTTTGCAAAGAAAAAAATTTGTTTGTCTTAGTTATAGTCATTGAAAGTCGTGAACACAATAACTCCCGGGATGGGGCTATTTTGTGCATCGAACTTTGTTTTACAATAATGTTGCGTAAACAATTTTTTTAATCGTTTCTGCTTCATGAAATCTTTTGTGTATATATTTGAGAGTAAATTATAACAAGAATGACCTAGTAAAATTTTTATTGTAGATATATTATACAAAAAATGTAAAATAAAGCACTAAAATTTTGCTAAAATCTGGATTGACTAAAAATTAACAATCTTTCTTTAAATTGTATATTACGCAGATAGCAAATAAAATTTTTTTCTTTTTTAATATATATTTTATAATAATATACTAATATAATTATAAAATGATCGTTTAAACACTTATAAATAACTTTAAAACATCATTTCAATAGGAGCTTTTTTAATGGTTTTGAATGATATTTTTAAAAAACTTGAAATAAATATTTTTAAGGTTAAATAGATAACAATTTAATATCTAATATGATTTTCAAGTTATTTTAAGAGAAACGAGAAAATAGTTTTAAAACTAATTTGAAAAACTTATAAATATTAATTAATGTTCATTTTTTGAGGTTACGTTGTGCACCGGTAGAGCTTTTAATCGTTTTAATGATTTTAATTAACGTATTTACAGTTTTTTGACAAAAAAGTAAGACAAAAATGTATAAAAATGATAAACAGAATCTTCTTTACTTACTAAATAAAATATTTATGAAAAATATTTGATTTTTTTAAGTGCACAAAATAGCCCCATGGAATCATGGTTTTTCAGTTTTTTCCACTTTTCTCTTAAAATAATGAATAAAAAGTTAGCGCATTACGTATGTATCATCACAACACAATTGAAAACAAATATCTAACACAGTTTATGAGACACATTAAAACTCTAGAAGATCTGGTATAATTTTTCCGAACTTTCAAAATTTTTTAAACAAATTTTCCGTTTTTAGGAATTTTTTTCTCTTAATTGCCAAAGAATTAAATAATAACATTCAGTGCTCTCTATTGTCATGTAATCAAACTTTCATTTTACAAAATAGCAGATTAAAATAATTCATTTTAATAATTTTTTTCATTAAAAAACTCGCGTGCACAAAATAGCCCTCGGATGCACAAAACAGCCCCAGTTGACGGTATATAAAATCTTTTCAATGCTCAAGAATGACATTCAGAATTTTCTTATGAATTCTTAAAATTGAATATTATTCCAGCACTTTTGACAAAATTTTCTGACTTTTTCCTGATTTCCCTGAATAAATTTAGAAAAATTGTGATTTTGTGTAGAATTCTTCTGAATAATTGAATTTTTGAATGTTAATGACATGAAAATAATATTAATTAATTTTGAGTAGAAAACTATTAGAAACAAAATAACAAATAAATAATTAATTGTAATTAAATGTAATTTATTTTTGATAATTAATAAGCAGAGCTGGGTAAAATGGTTCTTCATTTCTATTTAAAATACAAAATGCCAAATAGATTCATAAAACGTATTTAAAATGAAAAATGGAAAATAGTTTTCTGTTTCTTATTTAAAATGAAAAATGCAAAATGGGTATTTGAAATAGGTTAATATAAAATGCAAAATGGTTTTTTAAAAATTTTTATTACAATAAGATCTGGAATATCCTAACAGTTCGAAATTAAATTTAATGATTTAATTAATTCGAAATTTAATGATAAAACTTTATTTATTTTTTAATTTTAATGTGCTTGTTTCCTTTTAAAAGCAATTGCTTTTCAAAAATGTCGTCACCCATGGACCTTCTTTTAGGACGTAAAATCATTCCAGCGTAGCTGAAAAGTCTTTCGACAGGAGCCGATGATGGTAGGATTGTATTATATTTATAAAAAAGTTCTTTTATAACGCTGAACTTATTAAAACTGTTGAAGTCTAAATCTTCATCTTGAAGGTATTTTAACCCTTCTAGTTGCAAACTTTTTATGCTTAAAGTGTTGGCACCAGTTTCGAAACCGCTCTCAGATGTTGCCGATATAGACTCGTCAAATAAATAATATTGGTCAGTCTGCAAATTTTCTTTGACAGCATCATCAATCCCCGAAATGGACAATCCTTTATTATTTTTTAAAAAGCTCTGCATTTCTTGAAAAAGCAATAATTTTAAGGTTGGTCTTTTTGATTTTGGAGCCCACTTGAGTTTAAAATTTGGATGAGTCATTGTAGCTAAAATGGCATCATTCGCCTCCGGAAGTGAATTAAAATAAGAGGAGAATCTTCGTTCTAAACTCTGAAGAACAGTTTTTTGCAATGGTCCGCAAAATTTAATATGCTTTAGAGAAAGAGACTCCAAAATCTTTTTTGTTCTATAGAGTTGAGGAATCAGTTCCCCAAAGAAAGTGGTTTTAAAGCCCTGAAGCTTATCAATAGCTTCTGCAATAGGTCTTAAGATTTCGAGGTATTCCATTAAAAACTCTAATTCCTGTTCTTTGAACCTAGTCAAATTTAAAGCATCACAAAGAGCGTTCAGTTTGTCCCTAATTTTACGGATATCTTCCAAACAATCAAAGATTGAATTCCACCGAGTTGGGCAAGGTGATGAAGGCTGTCGCCCTGTTACTTCAAAATATTTTTCTGATGCTTTGGGTGACCTCGATGTACGATTCCAGATTGCAGAACATTTAGCGAATGACGAGCAATGCAATTTTGTATATTGTCGATTTTTGGCTCCTAAGCACTTTTTGGCGTCAGTAGTGGGGATTAGGTTTAAAGTGTGACTCGCACATCGCTGATGATCCGGTAACTCGGAGTTGAGAGCATTTTCAACATTTTCAAAAACATCGGAAATTGTACTAAGTTTTAATTCGTCATTATCCTCTTCTTCATCTTCATCATCACCTTCAACATTAATATGCTCCTCATTTTCTACTCCATCAATTTCAACTGCCATTTTTCTTAGGGACGATTCATTGAAGGCTTTCACCATATTCGATCCATTATCCGTAACTGTTTTTATAATTTTCGTTTTGTTTTTGTCAACAAAATCGGTATGAATTTCGTTAATCATATCGGTGATTTTGTCGTAAGAGTGCGTTCCTTTAAATCGCCTGCAAGCTAATGCGACGCTCGTCCTCTCGAAGTCGTTATCGATCTGAAAAATATTTTTAATTAATAATAAAACATAGAAGTTATTTACTCTGATGAAAATGTTTCTCACCCAGTGAGCTGTAACACCCATATAACTTTTTTTTGAACAGCTCCAAACATCAGCCGTAGTACAAATATATTTTATTGATTGTATATTTTCAATCAACACTTCTTTCAATAATGAATAATCATCGTCAATTCGTTTCCCCAAAGTTTTTCTAGTCATGATTTTCACAGGAGTATTTATTTTTCCAATTCCTAAAAATTGAACAAATTGTATAAAATATTTTATTGTTTAGGTTAAGTTTCATAAATATAAAATATTAATCATACATGTAAATTAGCGAATTTTTAATTACCATTTATCAAATTTTTGAACGCTTCATGTTCAACAAGAACTTGTGGACTCATTGTTTGAACAATAAAATCAACAATTAAACGATCAGCCGTTGTTTGGTCACTGAGAGTTGCTGAATTTAGAGATAATTTCAGTGGAGCTTGCTTCAACTTTTTCCTGTCCTGTTTAGAATTCGATTGCAAATCGTCAAGAATCTTTCGTTTTTTCGTATGATGTAACAATGAAGAACTTTTATAATTTTCAAAATCTTCAACACTGTGGTTTTTTGTCTAAAATAAAAATACCAATAATATATCATTTAAAAGCAGAAAAATTATAAAGTTCTAGCCTTAGTGTAAAAAATAACAATTAATTAAATTTTGTGTTGAGAAAATAAAAAAATTGAATATTTATGTTAGAAGCAAGTTCTTTATTCGTAATTTATATTTACGGAAAATTTAGATGCTATTTTGCTTTTTACTTTTTAGACATAATAAAATGATTAATGAAAGTGATATAGTTAAATTTACTGTGCTAAAAATAATTAAATTCGTGTTGAGCAAAACAAAAATATTTAATTTTTGGGTTAGGTGTAAATTATGTATTTTAAAATTATTTTTATAAATTATATGTAAATAAAATTTTATTTTAGTTACTTTTAAATGATTTTTGAAATTTGAAGTCGCAGCTAGTGTACCCTTAATAGTTTTTTTGCATCTACTGCATTCAGCACTAACGTTTCCTTTTTCATCCTGCGTTTTCACTTGGAAAAATTTCCCATCCAAAATTAACGGCAATGATAAAACTAAAGAACTTTGTGTATCAGGTTGGTTCTGTATTTCATTTGCAGATGAATCCATGATTTTAAACTTTGAAACTTTACATTCACAATTTCATTAAACGCATAGTTTCACAAATGTATTAAAAAGTTTGAAATGTAAGACAACTGACAAATAATTTAGTAAAAGTAGGAGACACGCCACGTGCTATGAATAATCGACAAAAATGCTTGATGGATACACGACAGGTTATGTTGATCATTAGAGCACACTATACGCGCGCGCATATGTCGCCAACCGTCATATATATATCAGTGCCAACCGTGCAATTATTTGGCGAATTAAGGGTCCTTCCAGTCCCACGACGGCGTGAAAACAAAAAGCGTTTAGCTAATAGAAAAATTCGATTTAAAGGAAATAAACAGATTTCCATTGTAGCATAAGTTCCTATTCATTAAAGGGCTGCCCTTTAATTGAAAGGTTTCAATTCAGTGCAGTCCTGATTCAGCGGTAAAAATTTGCATTACTATTGAATATAGTACTGAAAATGGAAATGGAATTTTAAATGAAAAATAAGTTGTAAATCTATTTAAAATAGAAAATGCAAAATGGTTTTTTTATTTCTATTTTAAATACAAAATAGAAAATGGCATTTTGCATTTCAAATAGGTAGGGTAACTGCACCAATTGCCGAGGGTGCTCCAATTGTCGAGGATAATAATTTTCTTTTTTAGATAAATAGTATAATATATAATATTTAAGAACAAAAAAAATTTCTAAATAATCTTTGTATTTTCAACTGTATATTTATATATACAAATTTCGTAGCGATTCTACTAAAATAATTATTTAATTAATATTATAATTCACTGCTGTGAAATTTACACGAATCTCCATTTTCTTAATACTTCAGGTTGATTAAAACAGATTTTTAGAAATGCAAATTAAACGTATTTATAATGACTTTTTGTGTACAAAATTATTATTATAATTTTGTACACGAACTAAATTAATTTTGTATTCATGTTTTTTTGTTAAAAAAAAAATATTTAATATTTTTTAAAAGCAAATCATCGGTATTTGGTTCCTTTTTTTTGACAGTTCCATTTTTCGAGGTAATGACTCGAAAATTGGTGTAGTCACTTTTTTCGCTGATGCACCATTTATCGATGGTTAAGTGTTTATTTACTAAACGTCAAACATAAATGCCAAACATTTATAGGTACACAGAAAAAGAAAAAAAATGCTCCAAAAATTTACAACCAACAGAAAATAATCAACCAAAAAAACGAGGAAGACGGAAAAAAATTAATAAAAAAAATGCATTATTTAAAACTAAAAAATTTTGTACTATAGTTTAATTATAATTAACCATTATATTTACAGTTCGTAATAAAAGTTTATTTTATTCGTTTACAAATTTAATGTGACTTAAATTAATTTATTTTTTCAATTAATGTCTGATTAACAAAATTGATTAAATTTAATTAACTTATTTATAAAAGTTTAAAAAACAGTTAAATAATTTTCTGTCCTGTATCATCTACTATAAAAATGTTTTATATCGATATTATAAATTATTCAATTATAGTTAAATAAATATATTTGTTTTCTGGTAATGTTCTATAATATTTTTATCGAAAAAATAAATATCTACTCGATTTTCTAATATCTGTACAGGTTAATTGTTAGGTTATATTGGGTTATATGTTGAAAAATGTCATACCCTCGACAATTGGAACAGACCCTCGAGAAATTAGCACAAGACCATCGACAAATGGTGCTTTTGCTCGATTGACTTTTAAATATATTTTTTGCTTAACAATTTAGTTTATATTAAAAAAATAAATATGAATATTAAACATTATTAGATCCTTCGTCCAAATATACAAAAATCAAATTTTAAAGTGCATTTACTTCCGAGAAAAAAATGTCGAAGTCACATGTTGCCTAAAACCCTCGACAATTGGTACAGTTACCCTATTTCAAATAGATTCATTTCAAATATTCACCCAGCTCTGTTAATAAGTCAAAAATAATGTAATGAACATATTTTTCATTATCGTCTCATTGGCATTCACGCTTTCATTAATTTTCAAGTGACATGTAATGTAAAAATTACATTATTGTTATATATATGTCGTAGGCAAATAGAAGAATTTGTCATTTAGCTAAATGCCTAGGCAATTAGCTAAACGGCGCCGAATAGACAAATGAGCTTCATTATTACTGTTATTCGTCTATTCGCCTGGGAGGATTAGGCAATTAGCTAACTGGCTAGGCATTTAGCTATTCGACAAACGCAGTTTAGGCAAATAGAAGAAAATGATATATATTGAAAAAATATTTTCATTTATTGAAATATTTGTTATTTTATTTATTATTACAAGGTTGTCTCTGATGACAGCGCGAGTTGCATAGTGTTCCTGACTTGAAACACTCTAGAGAGTAAGAGAAGTATTATTATACTGAGACGCATTCTCATTCTCTAAAGTGAATTTGTTAGAAGTTCCATTATACAGAATTTTATGTGGAAGAAATTTCCTTTATCCGTCTTTTTATGTATCCTAGTTAATAATTGCCTTACAGAGTAGATAAGCAAAATATTTAATAGAGAAATTAGAATTTAAATAAATTTACAAAAATATTGTTTTGTAAATGGTAGAAGTTTCGTTCGAAAGAATTATTATGTTTCAGAATTTTTTTTATTCGAAATTTCGTTTTTTGCAAATTTTTATTTACATTTATTTTCATTTCAACGAATTTTTATAACACAAAATTCGTTCATAATCGAACTTTCATTAAACAGAATTCACATTAGATCGAATTTTAATTTTTCAACATTTTCATTTGCTAAAATTTATATTAAATAGAATAGTAATTTAAACAATTTTTTAATTGATAGAAGAAATAATTGAATAAATTCTTTCTTAGCTGAATTTTCATTTCTAAAAATATTAAGTGGCATATATTTTATTTGAGCAACTTTTTATTTGACAGAAATTTCAAAAAGCAGAAATTCAATTGTACAGAATTTATGATTAGTAGAATTTCCATCTGTCAGAATGTTCATATGCTAGAAATTTCATCTAAAGAATTTAAATGTAACAGAATTGACATATGCACGAATTTCTACTTTACCGACATCTAAAGCTGACGAAAGTTTAGTTGACAGAAATTTAATGTGCCCGACAATGCTCCATTAGTTAGAGAGAGACAACAAATCTATCTAATGGAGTCTTTTCGGACAAATTATATTTCTGTTAATTAAACTTTCGTGTGCTTGATATATCGGTGAATTAGAAATTCGTGCATATGTCAATTCTGTTACATTTAAATTCTATAAAATAAAATATACAGCATATGAACATTCTGACAAATGGAAATTCTACTAATCATAAATTCTGTTCAATTGAATTTCTGCTTTTTGAAATTTCTGTCAAATAAAAAGTTGCTCAAATAAAATATATGCCACTTAATATTTTTAGAAATGAAAATTCAGCTAGGAAAGAATTCATTCTATCATTTCTTCTATCAATTAAAAAATTGTTTGAATAACTATTCTATTTAATATAAATTTTAGCAAATGAAAATTTCGAGAAAACAAAATTTATTCTAATGTGAATTCTGTATAATGATAATTCGATTAAGTATAAATTATGTACTCTGAAAATTCTTTTAAATGAGAATCACAGCAAATAAAAATTCTCAAAATCGAAATTTCCAGTAAAATAAAATTCTGAAATATTAAATTCTGTTAAACAAAACTTATCCAATTTACAAATTAATACTGTTGCAAATTTGTTTAAATTCTAATTTTTTTATTATACATTTTGATTATCTACACTATAAAACATTTAATAACTAAGATAAATAAAAATACTGATAATGGACATTCCTTCCACTTAAAATTCTGTATAATGGAACTTCTAACAAATTCACTTTAGAGAATAAGAATGCGTCTCATTATACTAAATAAAATTTCGTTTTTACATGTTCCTCTCTAACATTTAATAAAGCTATTAAATTTATTTTGTTTGAATAATTATTGTTTACAATTTATCACGATGTGTATTTTTGTACACGGAAAAAATAAATTTAGCAGATTTTACGAAACTGAGTTTTGTAAAATGTAAGGAATATTTCCTGATAAACTTCAAAAATATTCAGTATAAACTACGAAAGTTCTGTACTTTATCCTGAAACATTCCTTACATTTTATAAAACTCAGTTTCGTAAAAATCTGTATCCGCTACTCCGTAACAGTTTTGTAAAATCTGCTAAATTTATTTTTTCCGTGTAATATTTATTAGGATATTAAACTTATTTTCTTTCAATCTTCTGTTTACAATTTATAGCTCATATTTAACGGAAAATAATGCAAATAAGACGTTCCAATATTTCAATAAATGAAAATATTTTGTCAATAAATCATTTTCTTCTATTTGCCTAAACTGCGTTTGTCGAATAGCTAAATGCCTAGCCAGTTAGCTAATTGCCTAATCCTTCCAGGCGAATAGACGAATAACAGTAATAATGAAGCTCATTTGTCTATTCGGCGCCGTTTAGCTAATTGCCTAGGCATTTAGCTAAATGACGAATTCTTCTATTTGCCTACGACATATATATATATATATATATATATATATATATATATATGTTAAAAGTGAAACAAGAAACTTCACGCGCGCTTTAGCGCGCGTTATTTGTGCTAGTTCTGTATAATAAATTTGATTGTCTAGATATACTAATCGGAAGTATATGTATATAATATTTTAGGAAGATAATATTTCTGACTATACAAATTATATATTTTGTAACTATCTAGTTTTGACTATCCATTTTTCTCTGTGTGATGATATGTAGCATAGTTAAAGTAACATTAAAATATAGTTAGAATTAGACAAAATAAAATAACATTCAAGTAAAGTTAAAATGTTAATTGGTTTAAACTCATAAATTCACACAATATTTGGATGATAAATTGATGTATAGTATTGGTAATGTTGAACCAATGTGAATAGAAAATGATTTGTTATGAAAAAGGATAAGTAGCTGGAAATAATTTTAATAAAAATATGTTCATTTTATTTTATGTCTTCTTTATTAAAAATAAACTTAATATGGTTACATTTCTTTATTTTAACTTATTTTAACGTTACATTAACTTATTTTAATGTAACTTTAATATTAGTTTAACGTTACTTTAACTACATTACATGTCAGATCTTATTTTTAACTATTGTGCTATTTATCGAATACAAACTAATGTTAATTTACTTTAACTTGTTTAAACGTTACTTTAACTAACTTATTTTATCATTACATCAACTTATTATTTAACGTTGGTGTAATTTTTTTTTATACCTATATTACACATTAAATATTTATCTATCTTTGGGTGAATTATGAAAATCAAGCTATTTCTCATTTTAACTTTATCTAAATGTTATTTCATTTTATTTTAACTAATTATAACTTTATTTTAACTTTACTTTAACTTGTTTTAACTTATTTTGAAGTTGTTTTTACTTATTTTAACGCTACTTTAACATTAGTTTAACGTTACTTTAACTAAATTACAAGTGGGATTTTGAAACTATTGTGCGATTTGTCGAATCCAAACTATTTCACATTTTAGCTATAACTTAACGTGACTACCTATTCTAATTCTGCTACTAACTTATTGGTTGGTGTTACCATTTTTATTAGTAAACTTAGCTATTTTATTATATGATTCTCTCAGTGTAGTCTAACGATAATTTAACTTTATTTTAACTTTACTTATATGTCAGTTTAACTTGATTTTAACTTATTTTAACGTTGCTTTAACAAATACTAACTTTATTTAAACGTTATTAGAACGTTGTTTTAACTTATCTTAAGGTTACTTTAACTGTATTTTAACTTATTTTTCAAATACTTTTACTTATTTTAACGTTAATTTAACTTATTTAAATATAGTTTAACGTAATTTTACCCTACCTTTTTAAGTTCTGTGCAGTTTATGAACGTTCCCTTATTTTAACGTTACTTTAATATATTTTAACATTATTTTCACTTTAAATTCAATTATTTTAACTTTAATTTAACTTTTTTGAACGTAACTTTAACTTATTTTAATTTATTTTAAAGGAACTTTTATTTAAACCTTTTTTTTAACTTCACTTCAATGTATTTTAACTTTAATTTAACTTACTTTAACGTTAAATGAACTTAATTTAACTTATTTTAACGTTACTTTTACTCATTTTAACTTTACTTTAACTTCTTTTAACGTTACTTTAACATTAGTTTAACGTTATCTATTTATTTATTTCTTATTTATTTATTATTTATTTATTATTTATTTATTATTTATTTATTATTTATTTATTATTTATTTATTTTAATGTTACTTTAACTAATTTTAACGATACTTTAACTTTACTATAACGTTAGTTCAACGTTACTTTAACATTACTTTAACTTATTTAAACTTTTTTTAACATTAATTTAACTTATTTGAACTAGACTTTAACTATACTTTAACTATACGTTCTGTGCAGTTTACGAACGTTCCCTTATTTTAACGTTACTTTAATATATTTTAACTAGAGGTGTGCATTTAATCGAGTCGAACCGAAAATTATTCGACTCGACAACAGAAAACTCGAATCGGGAATAATTCTAATCGAACTACACGGAGAGAAATCTATAAGGATTAATGCTCGAAACTTTTCATATACTTTTTCCAAAGATTCTTTGATGCTAAAATCCCAACAGAGAGCCTATTTATTGCTCGAGTCCGCCTGAATATTAGGCGGAGTCGACTGATATTTAGGCGGACCTCTTATACTTTTCGCTAGTAAGTTCTTATGCTATATTCATAACCTCTACTCTATGCATTATTCGCAACAGATTTCTCTCCGAATTCAAAGTTTCGAATTTCGAATCAGCCGATTCGAATCGATAGTGAATTCGAATCGAACTAGTTAATTCGAATTCGAAGTTTCGAATTTCGAATCGGCCGATTCGAATCGAAAGTAAATTCGAATCGAACTAGCCAATTCGAATTCGAAACTTCGAATTTCGAATTGACCGATTCGAATCGAAAGTAATTCGAATCGAGTCGGCTAATTCGAAAGTAATTCGAATCGGACAATTCGAATTTCGAATTGTGCGACTCGGTTATTTTATTTGCACAACTATTTTGACAGAAATTCTAATCTAAAATTAGCAGGCTGGTATTCATAATAAGTAAGTATTCATAATTCTAAGTACTTAGAAACTTTTTCTTAAAAATGTCAATATATTTTTTATTAATTCTATAATTTTTTTAATATATAAATAACATACAAATACCAATAATGTGTTGAAAGTGAACAGGGCTCTAACCAGTGAAAGTTTTTAAAAATACGGACTTTACGGACCAATTACTGACAAAAATATAACTAGTCCAAATCAAATAAGAGAATATTTTACTTTAAATTATAAATTCAATTTTTCATAACATAACCGATCACTCCAAGTCTTCGACTTGGAGTGATCAATATCTTTAAGTTTTTTCTATTCTATTTTTCAATTATTATTTTTAATAATTTTTAACTAAAATTCTTCTTTAAATCGATTATTCTTAATAGTTTTCGCAAAAATTCTTTGAGAATTTTCAAATCCATTAGTTTACAATATTCAATTTTATGAAATTTCAAATACATATTCCTAAATTTTTCAATTAAATGAATATTGAAAAATAAAAACTTAAATAATATTTACAAAATTCAATTAAACTTTTTCAAAATTAAATTATTTTTAAAAATTCACGCTATATTGCTTTTAATATTTAATTGTAATCTAATATTTTAACTAAAATTTATTTTTAAATCAATTTTTATTAGAAAATTTTACTAGAATTCAATTATTTATAATTTTAAATACAAAAGTAAATAATTCATTGGAATAATTGAATGTTTCTTAAAATTGAATTCCCATAAAGAATCGTTATTAAATAAAAGTTCCTTTAAAATAAATTAAAATAAGTTAAAGTACGTTCAAAAAAGTTAAATTAAAGTTAAAATAATGTTAAAATTAGAGGTGTGCAAAATTCGAATCGACAGAAAATTCGAATCGAACTAGCCAATTCGAATTCGAAACTTCGAATTTCGAATTGACCGATTCGAATCGAAAGTAATTCGAATCGAGTCGGCCAATTCGAAAGTAATTCGAATCGGACAATTCGAATTGTGCGACTCGGTTATTTTATTTGCACAACTATTTTGACAGAAATCCTAACCTAAAATTAGCATTTTTTAAATTATAAGTTCAGTATTTAAGGTTTACAAAAATATAAGATTCATTAAAATCCGTTAATTATATTCCAAGATATGCATTTTTTAATTAAGCAATGTAAAAAAATTTAATTGTTTATAACTCAGAGAAATTTAATTTTTTTTAAAAATCCTTTGAACCGTTTAATAAACTCATAATGACGTTTACATTTCGATTCTTGATAATTGAATACAGTGAATATGCAAATTTACTGTAACACTTCAGGAAGCCTTACCCTATAACGTTAGATCAACGTTACTTTAACGTTACTTTAACTTATTTTAACTTATTTAAATTTTTTTTAACATTAATTTAACTTATTTTAACTAGACTTTAACTATACTTCAACTTATTTTAACTTTAATTTAACGTAACTTTAACGTTACTTTAACTTTACTTTAACGTTACTTTAACGTTACTTTAACTTATTTTAACTTTTCTTAACTTATTTAAACTTTTTTTTAACATTAATTTAACTTATTTTAACTAGACTTTAACTATACTATAACTATACTTTAAATATACTTTAACGTTACTTTTACTAATTTTAACTATACTTTAACTATACTTTAATGTTACTTTAACTATACTTTAACGTTAGTTCAACGTTACTTTAACTTATTTTAACTATACTTTAACTTATTTTAACTATAATTTAACTATACTTTAACTATAATTTAACTATACTTTAACTATACTTTAACATTACTTTAACTATACTTTAACTATACTTTAACTATACATTAACTATACTTTAACTATACTATAACTATACTTTAATGTTGCTTTAACTATACTTTAAATATACTTTAACTATACTTTAATGTTACTTTAACTATACTTTAACTTATTTTAACTATAATTTAACTATACTTTAACTATAATTTAACTATACTTTAACGTTACTTTAAAACTATACTTTAACTATAGTTTAACTATACTATAACTATACTTTAACTAATTTTAACTATACTTAAAATTTACTTCAACTATACTTTAATGTTACTTTAACTATACTTTAACGTTAGTTTAACGTTACTTTAACTTATTTTAACTATACTTTAACTTATTTTAACTATAATTTAACTATACTTTAACTAAGTATAGTTATAGTATAGTTAAAGTCTAGTTAAAATAAGTTAAATGAATGTTAAGAAAAGTTAAAATAAGCTAAAGTAACGTTAAAGTAACGTTGAACTAACGTTATAGTAAAGTTAAAGTAACGTTAAAATTAGTTAAAGTAACATTAAAATAAATAAATAATTAATAAATAAATAGATAACGTTAAACTAATGTTAAAGTAACGTTAAAAGAAGTTAAAGTAAAGTTAAAATAAGTTAAAGTAACGTTAAAATAAGTTAAAGTAACGTTCAAAAAAGTTTAATTAAAGTTAAAATAATTGAATTTAAAGTTAAAATAATGTAAAAATAAATTAAAGTAACGTTAAAATAAGGGAACGTTCATAAACTGCACAGAAAGTATAGTTAAAGTATAGTTAAAGTCTAGTTAAAATAAGTTAAATTAATGTTAAAAAAAGTTAAAATAAGTTAAAGTAATGTTAAAGTAACGTTGAACTAACGTTATAGTAAAGTTAAAGTATCGTTAAAATTAGTTAAAGTAACATTAAAATAAATAAATAATAAATAAATAAATAGATAACGTTAAACTAATGTTAAAGTAACGTTAAAAGAAGTTAAAGTAAAGTTAAAATGAGTAAAAGTAACGTTAAAATAAGTTAAATTAAGTTCATTTAACGTTAAAGTAAGTTAAATTAAAGTTAAAATATATTGAATTGAAAAAAAAGGTTTAAATAAAAGTTCCTTTAGAATATATTAAAATAAGTTAAAGTTACGTTCAAAAAAGTTAAATAAAAGTTAAAATAATTGAATTTAAAGTTAAAATAATGTTAAAATATATTAAAGTAACGTTAAAATAAGGGAACGTTCATAAACTGCACAGACCTTAAAAAGGTAGGGTAAAAGTTACGTTAAACTATATTTAAATAAGTTAAATTAACGTTAAAATAAGTAAAAGTATTTGAAAAATAAGTTAAAATACAGTTAAAGTAACCTTAAGATAAGTTAAAACAACGTTCTAATAACGTTTAAATAAAGTTAGTATTTGTTAAAGCAACGTTAAAATAAGTTAAAATCAAGTTAAACTGACATATAAGTAAAGTTAAAATAAAGTTAAATTATCGTTAGACTACACTGAGAGAATCATATAATAAAATAGCTAAGTTTACTAATAAAAATAGTAACACCAACCAATAAGTTAGCAGCAGAATTAGAATAGGTAGTCACGTTAAGTTAAAGCTAAAATGTGAAATAGTTTGGATTCGACAAATCGCACAATAGTTACAAAATCCCACTTGTAATTTAGTTAAAGTAACGTTAAACTAATCTTAAAATAGCGTTAAAATAAGTAAAAACAACTTCAAAATAAGTTAAAACAAGTTAAAGTAAAGTTAAAATAAAGTTATGATTAGTTAAAATAAAATGAAATAACATTTAGGTAAAGTTAAAATGAGAAATAGCTTGATTTTCATAATTCACCCAAAGATAGATAAATATTTGATGTGTAATATAGGTATAAAAAAAATTACACCTACGTTAAATAATAAGTTAATGTAATGATAAAATAAGTTAGTTAAAGTAACGTTTAAACAAGTTAAAGTAAATTAACATTAGTTTGTATTCGATAAATAGCACAATAGTTAAAAATAAGATCTGACATGTAATGTAGTTAAAGTAACGTTAAACTAATATTAAAGTTACATTAAAATAAGTTAATGTAACGTTAAAATAAGTTAAAATAAAGAAATGTAACCATATTAAGTTTATTTTTAATAAAGAAGACATAAAATAAAATGAACATATTTTTATTAAAATTATTTCCAGCTACTTATCCTTTTTCATAACAAATCATTTTCTATTCACATTGGTTCAACATTACCAATACTATACATCAATTTATCATCCAAATATTGTGTGAATTTATGAGTTTAAACCAATTAACATTTTAACTTTACTTGAATGTTATTTTATTTTGTCTAATTCTAACTATATTTTAATGTTACTTTAACTATACTTTAACTTATTTTAACTATAATTTAACTATACTTTAACTATAATTTAACTATACTTTAACGTTACTTTAAAACTATACTTTAACTATAGTTTAACTATACTATAACTATACTTTAACTAATTTTAACTATACTTAAAATTTACTTCAACTATACTTTAATGTTACTTTAACTATACTTTAACGTTAGTTTAACGTTACTTTAACTTATTTTAACTATACTTTAACTTATTTTAACTATAATTTAACTATACTTTAACTAAGTATAGTTATAGTATAGTTAAAGTCTAGTTAAAATAAGTTAAATGAATGTTAAGAAAAGTTAAAATAAGCTAAAGTAACGTTAAAGTAACGTTGAACTAACGTTATAGTAAAGTTAAAGTAACGTTAAAATTAGTTAAAGTAACATTAAAATAAATAAATAATTAATAAATAAATAGATAACGTTAAACTAATGTTAAAGTAACGTTAAAAGAAGTTAAAGTAAAGTTAAAATAAGTTAAAATAACGTTAAAATAAGTTAAAGTAACGTTCAAAAAAGTTTAATTAAAGTTAAAATAATTGAATTTAAAGTTAAAATAATGTAAAAATAAATTAAAGTAACGTTAAAATAAGGGAACGTTCATAAACTGCACAGAAAGTATAGTTAAAGTATAGTTAAAGTCTAGTTAAAATAAGTTAAATTAATGTTAAAAAAAGTTAAAATAAGTTAAAATAAGTTAAAGTAATGTTAAAGTAACGTTGAACTAACGTTATAGTAAAGTTAAAGTATCGTTAAAATTAGTTAAAGTAACATTAAAATAAATAAATAATAAATAAATAAATAGATAACGTTAAACTAATGTTAAAGTAACGTTAAAAGAAGTTAAAGTAAAGTTAAAATGAGTAAAAGTAACGTTAAAATAAGTTAAATTAAGTTCATTTAACGTTAAAGTAAGTTAAATTAAAGTTAAAATATATTGAATTGAAAAAAAAGGTTTAAATAAAAGTTCCTTTAGAATATATTAAAATAAGTTAAAGTTACGTTCAAAAAAGTTAAATAAAAGTTAAAATAATTGAATTTAAAGTTAAAATAATGTTAAAATATATTAAAGTAACGTTAAAATAAGGGAACGTTCATAAACTGCACAGACCTTAAAAAGGTAGGGTAAAAGTTACGTTAAACTATATTTAAATAAGTTAAATTAACGTTAAAATAAGTAAAAGTATTTGAAAAATAAGTTAAAATACAGTTAAAGTAACCTTAAGATAAGTTAAAACAACGTTCTAATAACGTTTAAATAAAGTTAGTATTTGTTAAAGCAACGTTAAAATAAGTTAAAATCAAGTTAAACTGACATATAAGTAAAGTTAAAATAAAGTTAAATTATCGTTAGACTACACTGAGAGAATCATATAATAAAATAGCTAAGTTTACTAATAAAAATAGTAACACCAACCAATAAGTTAGCAGCAGAATTAGAATAGGTAGTCACGTTAAGTTAAAGCTAAAATGTGAAATAGTTTGGATTCGACAAATCGCACAATAGTTACAAAATCCCACTTGTAATTTAGTTAAAGTAACGTTAAACTAATCTTAAAATAGCGTTAAAATAAGTAAAAACAACTTCAAAATAAGTTAAAACAAGTTAAAGTAAAGTTAAAATAAAGTTATGATTAGTTAAAATAAAATGAAATAACATTTAGGTAAAGTTAAAATGAGAAATAGCTTGATTTTCATAATTCACCCAAAGATAGATAAATATTTGATGTGTAATATAGGTATAAAAAAAATTACACCTACGTTAAATAATAAGTTAATGTAATGATAAAATAAGTTAGTTAAAGTAACGTTTAAACAAGTTAAAGTAAATTAACATTAGTTTGTATTCGATAAATAGCACAATAGTTAAAAATAAGATCTGACATGTAATGTAGTTAAAGTAACGTTAAACTAATATTAAAGTTACATTAAAATAAGTTAATGTAACGTTAAAATAAGTTAAAATAAAGAAATGTAACCATATTAAGTTTATTTTTAATAAAGAAGACATAAAATAAAATGAACATATTTTTATTAAAATTATTTCCAGCTACTTATCCTTTTTCATAACAAATCATTTTCTATTCACATTGGTTCAACATTACCAATACTATACATCAATTTATCATCCAAATATTGTGTGAATTTATGAGTTTAAACCAATTAACATTTTAACTTTACTTGAATGTTATTTTATTTTGTCTAATTCTAACTATATTTTAATGTTACTTTAACTATACTTTAACTTATTTTAACTATAATTTAACTATACTTTAACTATAATTTAACTATACTTTAACGTTACTTTAAAACTATACTTTAACTATAGTTTAACTATACTATAACTATACTTTAACTAATTTTAACTATACTTAAAATTTACTTCAACTATACTTTAATGTTACTTTAACTATACTTTAACGTTAGTTTAACGTTACTTTAACTTATTTTAACTATACTTTAACTTATTTTAACTATAATTTAACTATACTTTAACTAAGTATAGTTATAGTATAGTTAAAGTCTAGTTAAAATAAGTTAAATGAATGTTAAGAAAAGTTAAAATAAGCTAAAGTAACGTTAAAGTAACGTTGAACTAACGTTATAGTAAAGTTAAAGTAACGTTAAAATTAGTTAAAGTAACATTAAAATAAATAAATAATTAATAAATAAATAGATAACGTTAAACTAATGTTAAAGTAACGTTAAAAGAAGTTAAAGTTAAGTTAAAATAAGTTAAAATAACGTTAAAATAAGTTAAAGTAACGTTCAAAAAAGTTTAATTAAAGTTAAAATAATTGAATTTAAAGTTAAAATAATGTAAAAATAAATTAAAGTAACGTTAAAATAAGGGAACGTTCATAAACTGCACAGAAAGTATAGTTAAAGTATAGTTAAAGTCTAGTTAAAATAAGTTAAATTAATGTTAAAAAAAGTTAAAATAAGTTAAAATAAGTTAAAGTAATGTTAAAGTAACGTTGAACTAACGTTATAGTAAAGTTAAAGTATCGTTAAAATTAGTTAAAGTAACATTAAAATAAATAAATAATAAATAAATAAATAGATAACGTTAAACTAATGTTAAAGTAACGTTAAAAGAAGTTAAAGTAAAGTTAAAATGAGTAAAAGTAACGTTAAAATAAGTTAAATTAAGTTCATTTAACGTTAAAGTAAGTTAAATTAAAGTTAAAATATATTGAATTGAAAAAAAAGGTTTAAATAAAAGTTCCTTTAGAATATATTAAAATAAGTTAAAGTTACGTTCAAAAAAGTTAAATAAAAGTTAAAATAATTGAATTTAAAGTTAAAATAATGTTAAAATATATTAAAGTAACGTTAAAATAAGGGAACGTTCATAAACTGCACAGACCTTAAAAAGGTAGGGTAAAAGTTACGTTAAACTATATTTAAATAAGTTAAATTAACGTTAAAATAAGTAAAAGTATTTGAAAAATAAGTTAAAATACAGTTAAAGTAACCTTAAGATAAGTTAAAACAACGTTCTAATAACGTTTAAATAAAGTTAGTATTTGTTAAAGCAACGTTAAAATAAGTTAAAATCAAGTTAAACTGACATATAAGTAAAGTTAAAATAAAGTTAAATTATCGTTAGACTACACTGAGAGAATCATATAATAAAATAGCTAAGTTTACTAATAAAAATAGTAACACCAACCAATAAGTTAGCAGCAGAATTAGAATAGGTAGTCACGTTAAGTTAAAGCTAAAATGTGAAATAGTTTGGATTCGACAAATCGCACAATAGTTACAAAATCCCACTTGTAATTTAGTTAAAGTAACGTTAAACTAATCTTAAAATAGCGTTAAAATAAGTAAAAACAACTTCAAAATAAGTTAAAACAAGTTAAAGTAAAGTTAAAATAAAGTTATGATTAGTTAAAATAAAATGAAATAACATTTAGGTAAAGTTAAAATGAGAAATAGCTTGATTTTCATAATTCACCCAAAGATAGATAAATATTTGATGTGTAATATAGGTATAAAAAAAATTACACCTACGTTAAATAATAAGTTAATGTAATGATAAAATAAGTTAGTTAAAGTAACGTTTAAACAAGTTAAAGTAAATTAACATTAGTTTGTATTCGATAAATAGCACAATAGTTAAAAATAAAATCTGACATGTAATGTAGTTAAAGTAACGTTAAACTAATATTAAAGTAACATTAAAATAAGTTAAAATTAAGATATGTAACCTTATTAGGGTTATTCTTAATAAAGAAGACATAAAATAAAATGAACATCTTTTTATTAAAATTATTTCCAGCTACTTATCCTTTTTCATAACAAATCATTTTCATTCACATTGGTTCAACATTACCAATACTATACATCAATTTATTATCCAAATATTGTGTGAATTTATGAGTTTAAACCAATTGACATTTTAACTTTACTTGAATGTTATTTTATTTTGTCTAATTCTAACTTTATTTTAATGTCACTTTAACTATGCTACATATCATCACATAGAGAAAAATGGATAGTCAAAACTAGATAGTTACAAAATATATAATTTGTATAGTCAGAAATATTGTGGGGACTCCCTTGAGGGGCCCCTCTTTCTTCCTTCCTAGGGCGAACAAGTGTGAGTGGGAGAATAATGTATAAAATTTAGATAAGCAATGACTGCCTGCCTAGCTGGTTGTGTGGCGAGTGTGTACATCTTGTACCAACGATATATAATAAATATATTCACTGAATTTAATGGTTTAACATTAATTATCGCCCTGTGATGATGGAGTTCGTGTGATCCGGAGTGCAACCAACCGGGATCCACACACTGGTGACCCCGACTAGAACAAATCTTTCTCATCAAAGGTGAAGTGACGGACCGCATGGCCAACGAAAAAAAAATCATCTGTTAGTATCTCAGCCATCGTTCAAGTAAGAATCATCATAACACTCAAATTATGACAATAAAAAATTCATAATTGTCCTCACCAAAAATTTCTGAGAAGTTGTCAAGAAAAATCGCATTTTTTCATTATTCACACCATGTGCGAACAAAAATCGAACACCGCCATTTTGAAATAATTACTCACAATCAGCAACCTGGTCGAGCCAAATTCCAGGCAAAGGAGGTAGAAAAAAAATAATCTCATAATCAATTAATGAGATTAATGAACAAAAACATAAAAAAAAACAAACAAATTATCTCCGGGGGATGCCGAGGGAGCAACACCGGAAGTGAATTCCGGCTGTCACACTTTTCGAGATTTTGACGAGACGAATAATAGAGCCAAGCAGTCAATTTCGAGTATGCAGCGGATTCCTGTTTATTAACAACACCTTCTTACGGATTCGACTAGGAATTTATACTGTTTTTCTACGAGGATGTATTTTTCAATTTGGACATCATTTTGTTATATCCTGTAAGCTGTCTACAATCAACTTCCTGGTGCAACATCATCTTGGACGAACCCAACAACAGGTAGTCAACTGCGCATCTTTATATGTATAAAGGTAAAATTAGACAAAATATTTCATTTCTAAAACAATTTTGATAAATATCTTGAAATGTTCTTAAATAAAATGTATCAATTAAAAAAGTTAAATAACAAAATGGCTAGATAAATAACGACAACATAGCGCGACCAGTGGTTGAAGAAAAATTCCGAGATTAATTTAAAAAAAATAAAATAATAATAATTTAAAATAAATGATTTAATTTGAAAATTAATTTTTATAATATTTTACGAGAATTATTTTTTTCAATAAAGGAACTTTTATATTGAGAAGTTAGAATTACTCATCTACCAAGATTACGAAACGTTTTGTTTTGAAAAATGCTGTGTTGAAATTGTTTGAATGAATTTTATTTCGATGACAAAAATTTAGCATTTTGGAAATTCCCACAAATATGCTAATATTATTTGGACTATCTAAATGAAAATTCTATTCAAAATCAGTTTTAGACAACGTAAAATTGTTAGATCAGAATAAAATATATATATTTTTTTTAAATAAATAATTATATCAAAAATAAATTTAAAAAAATAATAATAAAAAAACTCATAAATAAAAAATTATAGGTAAAATAAAAAAATTGTAATAAATAAACAAATAAATTAAAAAAAAAAAAAAATTAATAATCTATAAATATGAATCGTCTTGCAAAATGTTTCAGGTAGCAATCATATATGAGGCATTATTCCTGAACTGCCCCAAAAATAAAAAAAGTTCTTGGATTTCCTTTATACTTTGGAAATATGTTACCCTAGTAGGTACAAGTTACTACACCAATTTACAGGTCCAACCCCCCACCCCTATCAAAAGGGTGGGGGGTTGAAATTTCAGCTTAAACTCGAACATGCATTCTTTAAACATTTGTAGTTTGTACTTAAATTATTCAATTAAAAAAAGTAAGTAGTGTTTTAGAAAGGTTTTTTTGTGTACTTTTAAAATATTTTATTTATATAAAAAAAAAAATTTTTTTTGCAAAAATTTTTTAAAATAAATAGTTTTTTGCAATTTTGTGCAAGTTCGGTAGTTTTTATTTTCTTTTTAATAATCTCAAATGAAAGCTTGGGAATTCCTCTAAAAGAAGATATAAGTCTGAAAATGGTCCGAAACAATTTGCCAAAGATATAGTGTAATAAGTAAAATTTGTCCGTCCGCTCGCGCACTTCAGCGCGATGAACAATGGGATTTTTTTTCAACTTACTATTGAAAATTGTCTAGAAACTACAAATTTTATCGGATGTTGATGTTCTTGATTTAAAATTACTAAGAGATCCATCAAAGTCGATTTTTGAATTTTTAATTGTTTATTTTTTTCTTGTTACTCAAAAATTTGACAAATTACAATATTTTTAGAAAACATCATGTTAATTTTTTTATTTTTTCATTACACATGATCGAAATCAATTTAAATTAGTCTAGTATGACCACCGGACAATTAATAAAGCATAATACAATTTATTTAAATTGTTGCAAACAATGTTAATTAACAAATAGATTACTTCGGACCTTCTTCATAAAAAAATCGGTTTTTTTGCAGACAAGTTTAAATTTATGTCTAATTTAGTTAACAACTATTTTACAGTTAAAAAATTATTATTAATATTAACAATTATATAAACAATAATCAACTTCCTTTTGTATTTGTAAACATTTTCGTCATTTTTTAAACTTTAAATATTTATATCATATGTACATTCTTTCAAAAACTTAAAAAATTTATTTGCTTAAACAATTACATTTGTTATAAACAAATTTTTCATTTTTAAACAAATAATTAGCTTTTTTTATCAAACAAAATTTTTTCCTTTTTTATATTTACTATCATAAAAAAGAACTCCTTAATGAAATAGGAATACTATAAATTATTCATTTAATTTTAATAAACATTATAAGTTAACAAATATTTAACTTTGTTCTTTTTTCACAGAAAAAATATATTTATTTATATGCATTTAAATGTAAACTGTTTTAACTGAATAATGGTTTACTTCATTAAAAATATAAATATTTCTTAACTTATAATCTTCGTTAGAATTAAATGAATAATGTATAGTATTCCCATTTCATTAAGAAGTTCTTTTTTATGATAGTAAATATAAAAAAAGGAAAAAATTTTGTTTGATGAAAAAAGCTACTTATTTGTTTAAAAAATGAAAAGTTTGTTTATAACAAATGTAATTGTTTAAACAAATAAATTTTTTAAGTTTTTGAAAGAATGTACATATGATATAAATATTTAAAGTTTAAAAAATGACGAAAATGTTCACAAATACAAAAGGAAGTTGATTATTGTTTATATAATTGTTAATATTAATGATAATTTTTAACTGTAAAATAGTTGTTAACTAAATTAGACATAAATTTAAACTTGTCTGCAAAAAAAACCAATTTTTTTATGAAGAAAGTCCGAAATAATCTATTTGTTAATTAACATTGTTTGCAACAATTTAAATAAATTGTATTATGCTTTATTAATTGTCCGGTGGTCATACTAGACTAATTTAAATTGATTTCGATCATGTGTAATGGAAAAATAAAAAAATTAACATGATTTTTTCTAAAAATATTGTAATTTGTCTAATTTTTGAGTAACAAGAAAAAAATAAACAATTAAAAATTCAAAAATCGACTTTGATGGATCTCTTAGTAATTTTAAATCAAGAACATCAACATCTGATAAAATTTGTAGTTTATAGACAATTTTCAATAGTAAGTTGAAAAAAATCCCATTGTTCATCGCGCTGAAGTGCGCGAGCGGACGGACAAATTTTACTTATTACACTATATCTTTGGCAAATTGTTTCGGCCCATTTTCAGACTTATATCTTCTTTTAGAGGAATTCCCAAGCTTTCATTTGAGATTATTAAAAAGAAAATAAAAACTACCGAACTTGCACAAAATTGCAAAAAACTATTTATTTTAAAAAATTTTTGCAAAAAAAATTTTTTTTTTATTATATAAATAAAATATTTTAAAAGTACACAAAAAACCTTTCTAAAACACTACTTACTTTTTTTAATTGAATAATTTAAGTACAAACTACAAATGTTTAAAGAATGCATGTTCGAGTTTAAGCTGAAATTTCAACACCCCACCCTTTTGATAGGGGTGGGGGGTTGGACCTGTAAATTGGTAAAGTAACTTGTACCTACTAGGGTAACATATTTCCAAAGTATAAAGGAAATCCAAGAACTTCTTTTTATTTTTGGGGTAGTTCAGGAATAATGCCTCATATAATGTATTGAATATTTTTTGCACTTTGTTTTGATAGCGCTACGAGAAAGAATTGATTAGATTTCATATACATGTAATCAGATGTGACTCACAGCTGATAAAATTAGCTGATTCATTAACGATTGTAAGGTCTTATTTGGGACGAATTTGCAGGACGATTTATCAATTCTTTTTAAATGATTAAATTAATTGAGTAAATTTTTGTATATATACAGATTTCTTTTCGGAATATAAAATTTTTTTTTCCTTTCGGAATTATATTGATTTTTAGCCACTGGTCGCGCATCATGAACAAACAAAATAATTATTGATAAAAATTTTACCAACATTGTATTTGTCTATGTTTGTATATTGTAATATTGTGTATGGAATTTTTATGATTTGAGAAAATTATTTGTAAAAACAATTTTAATTATATATATTAACACATGACATTGGTATGGGACCAGATTTTGAGCAATTTGATTAAAACAATAAAAGATAATTTACATAAAAATCAAAATAATAAAATGATTGGTCTCTCACGTTCGCTAAATACGAAGTAGATAATTTTCATTCCTTGATGAACGTAGTGGGGCTGTGTTTCTGTCGCGTCGCGGACGGGGATTTACGTTTTATTCGGATTCAATTTATTTAAATTAAAATCAGTCTTAATATTAAAGTAATAATCAACAAAATATATTGTTTATTTTTAATAAAAATTTAAATTGAGATTTTCTTTTTGAAATAAGATTTTATAAAATTATCTATTTTTCCCTAATGAATAATAACATAAAAAAGTAAATTAACAAAATAAAAATGGTTATCACAAGGGACCAGTCAAATCGCGGTGGCGCAGGTACCAATGATCCAAACGCCGAACCACCGAACAATCGCGCAGAAACGAGTGGGGGAGCAACAGCTAGACCCACCACTGGCCCACCGACGAATCGTGCCGGATCCAATACGACCGCGGAAGTTAGAGATAACGTGGAACGCGATTTAGCGACTAGACAACAAGCGATTTCTCAACGCGAACACGAATTAAATCAAAGAATAGAAGAACTTGCACGTCGCGAGCGCGAATTTGAAAATCGCATCGCTCAGAATGCACTCGTCGGTCAGAACATCAATCAACAAATAAATCAAAACCCACACGCGGCCCCAAATGCTGACCCAAATATTTTGCATAATCAAGCAATAATTATGAATCCAAATGAAATTCGCGATGCACCCGCTGCACTGATAAATGATCAGATTGCAGCTATAGAAAATCCTATTTTTAATCCTGTTAGGCAATTGTTTCACGAAAATCAAAATTCAATCAAGCTTCCCCAATTTAGTCTTAATGATCCCGAGATGTGGTTCGCGCAGGTGGATTCAATATTTAATCGAAATAGAATTGAAACAGAACACTTAAAAGCACAAGTCGTTATGGCTCAGGTAGATGCCGACACACTTTCTTGTGTGAGACATATTGTGATGGCAGATCCTGAGCCTGTCGACGCATATACACAGATAAAAAACGGAATAATTGCTCACTACGCGACATCACAAGAAACTCGTATGTTTCAATTAATTCGGGGAGACCTATTATCTAGCGGTAGACCCTCACAGATTCTTAGTCGCATTAGGAGTTTAAATGCAGGAAACTGCAAAGAAGAGGTGCTAAAGACAATTTTTTTAGCAAAATTGCCTTATCAGCACCAACTTGTACTTTCTTCAATTGGCGGAATAACTCTGAATCAAATGGCGGAACGCGCGGATAAAATGGCGGAGGTCGATAGAATCGCGAACGCAAATAATACAGCTGGTTCAGGGGAAACAACTGAAGCTAAAATCGATGAAATAAAAAATTTAACCCAAGAAGTGGCAGCGTTGAAAACTAAACTCGAAGATACACAAGGACGAAAATCGCGAAGTCAAGATCGCAGGGGGCGCGGTAATAATAACAATAATAATCGTGGAAGGGGTCGTGGACGCCCTTATCACCGACAAAATTATTATCGAGGACATGGTCGTGGAAGGTCAAATTATCGGGTAATAATTTCGGAAGGCAATTTAACCCACGTTATAACGATTCATACCGAAGTCACTCGAGAAATCGATTCCGTAGTTCGAGCCCATATGATCGCTCTTCACATTTTTCTTGTCAGCAGTCGATGAATCAGCCTTGTTGTTCGGGTCAACATAATACAAGCAACAATCATAACCCCGCGGGAAACTGAACTGCCAGCATCGAGCCGAGGCGAGCGGTGTCGGCGAAAAATCCTGTCGTCTCCATATCCTTGACCGAAAATCGAGATGGACATTTTTAATTGATACCGGTTCCGATTTATCAATATTACCGGTTGCTTATTTTCGAAATCGAAATCCTGCCGAAATGTGTTTATTTGCCGCGAATAATAGTAAAATAGCTACATATGGAGAAAAACGTTTTGAATTAGATTTAGGTTTTTCGAGAAAATTTTCTTGGAACTTTTGCATAGCAGCTGTCCCGCGACCTATAATCGGTGCAGATTTATTGTCCCACTATGGACTTGTTGTTGATTTGAAAAACCGGAAATTAGTCGATTCGAAAACGAAAATTGGTAGCAATGGGGAATTGAGAGTTCCTATTTTAACCGGCATTAGTACGATAGATAACAATAATCCATACAGTAAAATTTTGCAGGAATTTCCCGAAATTACTAATTTAGACCAAGAGTTAACACTTCCCGCTGTAGGTGTATATCATCACATTGAAACTTTTGGACCTCCGGTCGCCCAACGAGCGCGTCGTTTACCCCCTGAGAAATTAAAAATCGCGAAAGAACAATTTAGGAAAATGGAAAAAGCTCGCATTTACCGACCATCTAAGGGTGCATGGGCAACCCCAATTACCATGAAACAGAAAAAAGATGGAACTTGGCGGATTTGCGGTGATTATCGCCGGGTTAACGCCCAGACCATTCCTGATCGGTACCCGGTACCCCATATACATGATTTTTCGTCGAATTTGCATGGTACTAAAATCTATACCAAACTCGATTTACATAAGGCATACCACCAGATTCCGATTAATCCTGAGGATATTCCCAAGACCGCGGTGATAACACCTTTTGGTCTATTTGAATATCTCCAAACAACGTTTGGCCTCCGTAATGCAGGCCAGACGTTTTAGAGATATATCAACCGCGTTCTTGGGAAATTGGACTTTGTATTTGTATACATTGACGACATCCTCATCGCGTCGAAAAATGCCAAACAACATAAAAACCATCTGCGAATCGTATTCGAGCGTTTAAAAAAATACCGGTTACGAATAAATTTGTCAAAATGTGATTTTGGAAAAAACGAAATAGAATTTTTGGGTTATGCAATTTATAGACACGGAATTAGACCGACAGAAGAAAAAGTGAAAGCAATATTAAATTTCCCCAAACCCAAAACGATTTCCGAGTTGCGTCGTTTTTTAGGAATGACTAATTTTTATCGCCGGTGCTTAAAACATGCCGCTCACACACAAACTCCGTTATTGGCCTTTTTACATAACGCTAGAAAACGGGACAAACGACTGATACCATGGGATACGGTTACAGAAAAATCATTTGAAGATATAAAAAAGGAGTTAGCTCACGCAGCTTTATTAGTTCATCCGAAAATAAATGCGGAAATTCGTTTGGTGACAGACGCTTCTGACATAGGAATCGGCGCGGTGTTGGAGCAATATTGCGAAAACTCGTGGAAGCCACTAGCATTCTTTTCACGAAAGTTAACGGATACTCAAAAAAGATATAGCGCTTACGATAGGGAATTAACCGCCATATATTCGAAGCAGTAAAATATTTTAAACATTTTTTAGAACCCCAAAAATTTAAAATATTAACGGACCACAAACCTCTTACATACATGTTTTCACAAAAAAAGACAAAATGAGTCTTCGTCAGGAACGACAAGTCTTGTTTATTTCTCAGTTCACTTCGAAAATAGAGCACATATCGGGAGAAAAAAATACTGTGGCGGACGCCTTATCACGAGTAGAATCCATTTTAACCCCAGTCTCGTTTAACATAAAAGATCTGGCGAGCGCTCAAGACCAAGATCACGAACTTAAAAAATACATGATTTGCGAGAAAACAGGATTGAAATTTAAAAAAATCGAATTTGGCATTGACTCCGTTCCAATAATTTGCGATACGTATAATGATATTTTTCGCCCATTTGTTCCCATTGTATTGCGTAGGAAAATATTTGACACTTTCCATCAATCGGCACACCCGGGAATAAAAGCGACAATAAAATTAATCCAACAAAAATACGTTTGGCCTTCAATGCGCAAGGATATCGCCATGTGGGCGAGAGCTTGTGTTGACTGTCAATCGTCAAAAATTAATCGATATACGCATCTTAAACCCGCCCATTTCGCTGCACCACCATCGCGATTTAAACACGTACATATTGACATAGTAGGCCCACTTCCTAATAGCGAAGGTTTTTCATATTTATTAACCATGATCGATAGATTCTCAAGGTGGCTAGAAGCCATACCGATTCAGAATATTAGTGCAGAAACTGTCACAAGAGTATTTTACGATAATTGGATTTCAAGATTCGGTGTACCCGATGTACTAACGACGGATCAGGGAACCCAATTTGAGTCGCGATTGATGCAGAGTCTCTTAAAATTATTGGGCTGCCACAGGATACGAACCACCGCTTATCATCCCGCATCCAACGGGATGGTTGAGCGCTGGCACCGATCCTTAAAAGCAGCAATAATGTGTCATGCGAATTCGACGTGGACGCGTACACTGTCGACCGTGATGCTAGGGTTAAGGACAAATATAATGAATTGCGGCTCATCGGCGGCCGAATACGTATACGGTACCACTTTACAGATCCCCGGGGAATTTATTTTACCTACTAACGACAGCGAAAACACAGGTGAATTTATAACCGAATTTAAAAAGCACATGGCTTTAATAAAGCCCGTTCCGGTCGTTCACAACGACAAGCGAAAAGTTTTTGTTCACAGGGATTTAGAAAGTTGTACACACGTTTTCCTTAAAGTGGGCGGTGCAAAAAGATCTTTACAAAAACCGTACACAGGCTCACATAAGATAACGAGACGTATTAACGAGCGAATCTTCGAAATAGATAATAATGGTACCTTGAAGAGAGTTTCAACCGAAAATGTAAAACCGGCTTATTTCCTACTCGATCAGGAAATAAATCAAGAAGTAAAACAAAAGCGCGAATCGAAAAATAAAACGGGCGTGGAAAATAATTCAGAAAAACGGTAAAACTCAAAACCTAAAAATTCACGTAGCGAAAAATTAAATGATAAGAAAAACGCGAAACGACATTTTTAGGAAAATAAAGATAACGAGGAAAATTTGTTGAATAAAAATACAGAAAAAAAATCAAATTCTCCCTTAAAAATTTTGCCATCAATTTTAAAAAGAAAATCGAAAGAAAAAAACACGATATCAACGCCTAATGTCATAAATGAGCAGCAACCGGCTGCGAACCGACAGAGGCACAGACCTGCGAACTTACGTCAAAACCCTAAGAAAGTCACTTTTTACATAGACAGATTCATGAAAAATCAGAACTGTTTTGAATTATAATGGAAAACATGCGAGACTGATCACCTTGCATTTTTTTATATTTCATTTGATAATAAAGTTCAACAAGTTGTTCATTTCATGACCATTAAGCTTCCTCAATATATATTTTTATATATAATTTTAAAAGTCAAATAATTATAATAGTTTATTAAACATAATTAATAAATCTTCTTTTTAATAAATCAAAAAATAAAATTAATGTTATAGAGTTTATCATAAATTTTACTAATTTTCAAAATTATCTTAATATTTAAAATAACAAAATTTAAAACACAAAATTTTTAAATGCTTATATTTATTTTAATTTTAAAATCAGATACATTTTATCTATATTAAAATATATGTTATATTTGTTCTGGAAAATCACTAGGAGCTTCGTCTTTTAATATTTTCAAAAAATGTTTTCTCATCGATTTTACATTTAGCGAGTAACATATATTACATGGATTTTTATTTAAAATAATTGATGTAGCAAAAGCTGCTGCATATACTCCACATGATATAAAGTCAGGTTGAATTACATTCATTTTTTCAATAATTATATCATTACTATTATATATTCCATAACGGTATAGTATATATTCTTTTTCATCGTCACATAAATCATCATATTTTAAAGTTCTCCAGTATAAACTGTCATAAATATGTAATTTACTTAAGTCATAATAAAGGCATCTCCAATGAAATGATTCAAGTCCACCAAAAATTTGAAGATCTTTCATTGATGTTTGTTTAATATTATCAGGAACTTGTATACTTAATACTGTTATCGGGTCGTAAATTGTATTTAAACATATAATTTCCATTATTATATCTAATTCAAAATCCTGTAAATAGCTTGATATATTTAAAATTCTATCTTTTACATCGTCCTGTAATTGTATTTTTTTTTTTTTTTTTAATGACAAATTATGTTTTAATAAGTTAACTGTGTCATTTATACAAATGATGCTATTCTCTTGCATTGATAAAATTTGAGATTCATTAGATTTTTTAATTTCTTGAATCTTCAAATAAGATGAAGTATTTGCAAATTGTTCTTTCTTACTTAATCTTTCCTTTTTTAGTGGTGGCATATTTTCTAATGAAAGACTATTATTATTTAAAAACTCTTTTTTTATAACAATAGAATCCATAATATTTGAGTTGTTGGCACATAAATTACTCTTCGTTTTGTTGAAACTTGAGATGCTTTCTGTGTTTTTATCAACATTTAATCCAATAAAAACAGGTTTGTGGTCCGAAAAAAAACTTTCATATACGCCTGATGAAAAATTTTTTATCTCTTTAGAAACAAATATGACATCAATTTGAGTGTTGTAATTAGTAGTAGAAATTTTTGTATTAATTCCTCTTTTGAAATTATAATTTGATAAATATCTTTCTAGAAAAGAATTATCATGATAACAATCAATATTAAAATCTCCTATTATAATTTTTTGTTTGTTTTTTGTTTCTTTAATAAGTTCAGTTAAATGTTTTATAAACATTTGGTTTGTTGTGCGTGGTGATTTATAACCGCTGATAATGTCTAAATCTTTTATACATATATAAAATAAGTCTATGTGATGTTGATAATCAGAAACCACTTCTGTTTTTCTTATAGTTTTAACAATTTGAAAAGGAATATTCCATTTTACGAAACAAATAATTCCTCTTGGTAATGTAGGACTATCAATTTCTGACATAAAAGCAATTTTATATCCATTAATTTGTATGTTATTATTGTTCATTTTCATTCTAGTTTCAGAAAATATTAAAATATCAGCCTGCTGATACCAATCATCACACAATACATACTTAAAATTTTTTTTCAGTGAACATGAATTATGATAAATCATTTTAGGATTTCCTGGAATTTCATTAATGTATGACAAACTTAAAAGTTTCTCTGATTTTAGTCTAATAATCTCTTGTTTCAAAATTTGATCAGTTTTTAAATTTAAGATACTTAAGTTTCCTATAATATACAAGTCATTAAGATGTCTAACTCTACTGAAAGCAACATACAATAAAGGTTTGGTAACTCTGTAATTTTTGCTAAAGTCAATGCAAACTTTATCATAAGTTTGACCTTGACTCTTGTGGATTGTGAGTGCTTCCGCTGGAACCAATGGAAATTGTTCTCTTATGATTCTATACCCTACTCTTTCATTTTCACAAATAGGTAAACAAATTTTGATTATTGGTACCAAATTTAAATTTATATTATTTTTAATCATAAACTCATGATATTCACATCGAATTTTACTACCAACTTTTACATTATTAAAATCCAACCATAAAATCCACAATTGACCAGCATCATTTAAAGTTATATTTTTTAAAATCCCACAAGCTCCATTTACCAATCCATCTTCAACATTTAAGTTTGTAATTATCATGTACTTTATTTCAAGTTTAAATTTTACTTTATAGGACAATCCACCACATTCAGTTCTTTTTTTTTGTTTTGTAATTGATTTTAAATTTTTCATTTTATTTGAGTCTATTTTACCTAAAATATGATCTATAGCTGTTGATACATAACAAATTTTATCACTTTTCTTTATTTTTTGGTCATTATACATGTCAACCATTTTATTTTCTACATACAATCGAATTGCATCTTCAGGAACTTCGTTTTCTTTAACAATTCTTGATGAAAAAAGATTTACATCATCTGTCGATAATTGTCCATTTGCTAGGTTATTTAAAGCTTTAATAAATTTTACGTCATCCTTTTGTCTCATAATTTCTGTTAATTCAAAATAATAGAATTCATCCCACAGAATATTTTGAGCAAAAACGTTTAATGTCAAATCCTTTGGTGGTAAATATATAGCTCTGTCCATCACTGGCGGTAATTGATATAAATCTCCAACAAGAATGACCGAAATACCTCCAAAACTTTCATTGATACCTTTAATTTGCCTTAATCGAAAGTCCACTCTTGACAGTGTACAACTTCCTACCATCGAAATTTCATCTATTATAACTAATTTTACATCATTAATTTTCTCTCTTAAATTATTTGCGACATTTGAAGAAAGCTCTGAAATTTGTCCTCCATATTGAGTTATTGGTAAAGCGAATGCTGTATGTAATGTGACTCCATTAATTAAAAAAGCTGCTTTACCAGATGGCGCACATAACAATATCTTAATTGTTTCAGGATTGAAATTCGGATTTTCATTCAAATAGTTAGAAATTAATTGATAAATTGTGTCTATAAGTTTACTTTTACCCACACCTGCTGATCCACTAATGAATATTCTTAAAGGTAATTTGTCCGTTTTAAAACAATTTAAAATGTGCATTGCAATAAGTCTTTGTTTTTTATTCAATTCAGTCATAAGTTGGAAAATTGTTTCCTTGTTATTAACTACTGGTACAGCAATTCTATTTATTTGTTTTCTATTTTCATCATGTAAACATTTTTTTATATTATTATTGTTGTTGTTTGTTTGATCAAAAATATCAACTTCAAATTTATTGTTTAAGTCAATTTCGATTTCAGAATTGTTTTCTTCGTCACTATCAATAACTGCTTCTGCCTCAATCAATGCTTCTTCCATTTTTTCGTCTCCAATTATATTAAATTTATTTCTGTTTATATCAATGGTAGCTAAATTTTTATTATATTCTTCTTCTACATTTAAATTTTGAATTTCTAATTCTTCATTTCTCCAAGGAACAAATAGTAATAATTGTTCTCTGTAATAGTTTGAAGGATCTTTAACTTTGTTATACTTTCTGTATCTAAGAATTCTTTTCTTTAATCTTGTTTTATTAATATTTTCTTTTTCAAAATCATCATCACTATTTTCTGGTACAGAATTAACATTTTTTAAATCTGAAGCAAAATCTGCTAAACATAAATCTTCAAATTCTTTTTCTCGATTAGCGTATTTATCAAATATATTGGAATAATATATGTCAATACTGTCTTCACTTAAATTATCTAAATCTCTCTTCCTTTTAAGCATTCTAACTCTATTTTCAATTGGAACAGTATTAACGTATATTTCCGCTCTGCTACATTTGCATAAAGGTAATGATAACACATGATATGCGGCTTCTTGACTTGATAAAACGCGTCCATTAATAAAAACATTGGCAATTTTTTTTAATTTGTTTTTTAAGTTTAAATTTCCATTATTTATATCTGTAGCTGCTTCATTTAGTAATTTAGATAAACCTGCGTCAATTTTTGTTATATAATTTATCATGTAAGAGGCGCATGAGAATGGATCTAATACAAACTGGATATCCATATTCGATTCCATTAAAGTTAGTAAAGTAATATTATATGGATTGATGGATACATCTTGACTTCTACGTTTCAGGAATAACTTCGGCCTTTTTAAAGTGCATCTAATTGAATTAATGTATTCATTTTTAGACATATTTAAGGTGTTTAACATGTCTTCATAAAGTACAGATGTAATATTTTCAAAGTATGTTTTCATTAAATTTTTTATTTTCTTCAAATTATTCAATTTGTCTTTTAAATTTATTTTTTCATTTTCTGTAAGTGGATAAAGTATTGTTGTTTCATCCATAACAAACATAGGAAAATGAAATCTACATTTATTTTTATTTTTTAAGCCTTTATTGCATGTTTGTGTGTGTCTATGGCGCTGTAGAACAATTAATGGATTTTCTGAATCATACTTGCATGTTATAAATCTATCAACAAATTTTGTGCATTCCAAATGTGATTCTTTATTTTCTTTTTCAAAGATTGGAGCTTTATTACAATAAACTAAATTATGTGTGTGGACAGATCCTCTTGCTTGAAATTCTCTTCTTTCAAAATAATCTATAACAAAATTCTCACCAAATGGTCCGTTTTTATTTTCTAATAATTTTGAAATTTCATGGAATTTATTTTCAATGTATCTGACACAAGTTATTGGATCATCACGTATTAACTTAGTTTTTGAATCGTTATCAAGAAAGAGTGCATCTGCTGCACTAATTATTTTTTTATATTTTAAAGTATATAATATTTTTAATAACTCTGGACATTCACGTTCATTTGCAGAAAAGGTAATAAAAAAGGTTGGAATGCCACATAAATTTAATAATGAGAATAAACTTTTTTTTTTGTATTCCCAATATGCTGGAGAACCTCTCACGTATTTTAAAAATCTAAAACCATCATCGTGTTTTATTATTTCGTTAAGAATTTCAGGATCTTTTACATGTTTAGCTTGCAACGAATTTTTCGATTTATGTTTTCTTAAACAAACATTTAGATTTGACCACACAGACAATTCAATTTTTTTATCTGCCATAAATAAAATTCTCTGTGGAATGCAGGATCTTCTATCTGTTCTACGGCATTCAGATTTAACACGCTCTGAATATGATAATTTTTCATTTTCGTCCATTGGGAAACCACCAAATATACAAGGGAAACATAGTTTATCAATATTTTTAATAACATGCCATGGTAAAGGACATTTTCCTGATCCGGGTATAATATCTTTTTTTTCTTCAATGAGTGTTTTGTTTCTATCAATAATTAATATTTCATCATTATTGTCAATAACAATATTTTCTGAATCTGAATCTTCATCATCACTATTTATATTATTTTCTATTTTAGTATTATCAGGCTGTGATTCGTCAATTTTATCTTTTGGACTAATTACAAAGTTTACTTCAGTTTCAGAAGATGAATTATATCTTTTAAAAAACTCTTCATCTATTTCTATATTATTATTTATATACAATGGTTTATCTTTCAAATACTCCAAAGCTTTACAAATTTTTGAAGGTTTAATAGTTTCAAACATGTAATGTGATTTATGATTCTCGTGTCTCTTTAATTTTATTTGTATGGTCGATAGATCGTCAAAGTTTCTTGGTAGAATATTAATCATCTCATTAATTTCTACTTTTATATTTACAATACTTCCCTTTAATGATAGTTGAGGATTTACAGAATAAGGTAGCAAAGGTTTTATTTGCATAAAAGGTAATACTGGTGAAACCATACGCTCTTCTAGAGGTGACAAGCTTGTTACAATTTCAGGCACATCATGAAATTTTAAATTAGAATTAGCTGCCATTTTTGGAACTATACCATTCAAAATATGTTTTTTACAAGTGTTACAAATAAATTTTGAATTATTGTTTACGACTGATGAGAAAAATTCGTTTATATCTAAATTGTATTTTAATAATTTCATTTTAATTTGTTCTTCAGACCATTTAACTACTGATTTTTTAAAAAATAAATTATCACAACATATACATGATATATCTGGACCATTCTTCATGTTTTCCATAAAATCAATTATTAATTTATGTTGATCATTACTATGAATTTTCAAAAACTGATAAATTTTTTTTCGATATTGTTCACGATAATTTAACAGGTCATTCATTCTTGTGAATCTTTTACGTAATCTATCTTTTTCCTTCAATTTGTTGTTTTCAACAATGCAATTTTCTTTGTATATTTTATTAATAACTTTTTCTTTTTTCAGATATTTTTTATCTTGTCTTAATAATTTTATTCTAGAAGAATTTTTCTTTTTTTCTTTTTCAATATAATCACCGATTCTTAATAATTTGTTTCGTTTTTGATTCTTCAATTTTTCATTAATTTGGTAATTTTTATTAGATCTAATTAATTTGATCCGATTTTTATTTTTAATGTTTTCAGATTTATTGTATTCACTATTTGATCTTGAAAGCTTAATACGATTTTTATTATTATTTTTTTCTAATTCTTCGTATTCACTATTCGATCTCAAAAATTTATTTCGATATATATTTTTTATATTTTCATTAATTTTATAATCAGTATTTGATCTTAATAATTTATTTCGACTAATATTTTTAACGTTTTCAGATTTAATGTACTGAACATTTGATCTTAAATCTTTATTGCGATTTATATTTTTAATTTTTTCCATTTCTTCGTATTCAATATTAGACCTTAATTCTTTATTTCGATTTTTATTTTTATTATTTTCATTTATTTTATAATCTTTATTTGATCTTAGTAATTTAATTCGATTTTTATTTTTAATGTTTTCAGATTTATTGTATTCACTATTTGATCTTAAAAGCTTAATACGATTTTTATTATTATTTTTTTCTAATTCTTCGAATTCACTATTCGACCTCAAAACTTTATTTCGATTTTTATTTTTTATATTTTCATTAACTTTATAATTTTTATTTGATCTTAGTACTTTGTTGCGATTATTATTTTTAACGTTTTCGGATTTAATGTAATTAACATCTGATCTTAAGACATTATTGCGATTTATATTTTTAATTTTTTCCATTTTTAGGTATTCAGTATTAGACCTTAAGTCTTTATTTCGATTTTTATTTTTAATATTTTCAGATATTTTATATAAACCATTTCTTTCTCTTATTTTTTTTATATATTCCTTGTTTCTTTTCAATTCTTCTAAATATTTATTATTATTTAACCTTTGTTTCCTTTTTTTTAAAACATTTTTAGTTAAGATGTCCAATGAAAAATGTTCGTTATCATTTTTTGAAATTAATGATGTCGTTTCAATTTGAATATTGCACTTAATTTGCTTTTTTTTCTCTCTATTATTTCTCATGTAATCCGCATTTCGTTTTCGTCTAACTGTGGCACTTGTTCTTTTTATAATAACCATTTTCTTTTAAAATTCTACTCTTCTTTTTTTTAAGAATTATTAATTCATAGTATTTCGTATTTGTAGATTTATCTCAGAAATGATTTGTCAGAATATCACTCCAAATAAAATTCTTTACTATATAAAAAAAAATTTTAATCAATAATTTTTTTTTAATAATAAGTAATATAAATATTTTTAAAAATAGTTTTTTAAGTAAATTAATAAAATATCTAAAAAATTATATGAATTTTTAGGGTTATATGAATTTTTAGAGGTACAGAACATTATTCTTAACCTAATTTTTTATAAAATTTAATTTAATACTCTAAACAATATTCGACCGACTTGGTTCAAATATTTTAATATAAACATTTATTTTCCACTATATAATCTTAATTAAAATAATACAATAAACACAATTCAATTTGATTTAAATCTAACATTGTTTAACATTTACTTTTTTACTTTTTTTTATTTAAAATGAATTTTTTATAAAAAAAATTGAAAAGAATTTTAAAAAAAATTAGGTTACCATATTTAAAGTTTTCACTTTTTATCTTTATAATTTAAAATTTTGTTGTTTGGTGTATTTTTAAAAATAAATTTAATTTATCAATAAAAACCGTAAAAATATGAGTTAAACTCAAATAATAACCTCATATATGATGACATATGAATATAATTTAGTCTTCTGATTTTTTTAAATTATTGTATTTAATAATTTTCTAAATGAAATTATTATTTTTCTTTATTTCATTTATGTTTTCTTCAATTGATTTATGAAATGTCAATCCTTCAGATATGTGAAGTTGGCATGCCGTGAAGTTATATGAAAAATAATAAATGAGCGAGACAATCGTGAAGTTGAACTTGAAAAATACAACCACAAATTATTTTAATTATCAAAAATATATGTCAAACAACAAAAAAAAATAAATAAATAAAATTGAAATAAAATGAATGAAGAAAAAAGTAAGACAAAATTAAAAAAAGAGAATTATAAAATATTTACAGAATAATACTGTAAATTATAATATTTACAAAAAATAATAATATTACCCATACTAAAATTTTAAATGTTTATTTACTTATGTAGGAAAAAATGAAGAGGATTCAAATCATCAAGAGAATAAAAAAATAAAGACTGGTATTTATATTTTTAAATTTTTTAAAGTCAAATTCTATCATTTTTTTTAAATACAGATAAATAATCTGAATAAATATATATTTAAATAATAACAGTTAAAAAATTATAATTTTAAAATCAAACAATTATATTTCAGTAGTTTATGAATTGAATTTAATTCTTTTTATTTTTATTATTGTATTATTGCAGATGCATCGCTTATCTTTTTATATTTTCTTTTAAATATTAAATTAATTGTAAATAATTATTTGTTTTATAATTGTAAATAACAATTTTTGAGTACTTAATTATTTAAAATGAAAATAAGTTAAAATTTATTTTATAATATTAAAAAAATATTAATTCGACTTTATAATTTTTTTATAGAAATAAAAAAGAAAAAATCAAATGCTCCAGAAAAAGAAAGAAATAATCAGAATGGTATTTTTCAAATTCATTAAAATTTTAATTAAAATTAAAAACATTTCTTGTCATTTAAAATTTATATATTTTAAAAGCAAGTGCATTTTAAAATTTTCCATTAATTTAAAAAAAAAATAAGTATAAAAATAAGTATTAATAAAAAAATTAATTCTATTACCTCCAATTTATTGAAAAAATTTTATATTATTATTGTATTAAATAAAAAATATCAATACTAAATAAATTAATAAATAAATATAATTTAATTAATTAATTAAAAATAATTAAAAATAAATAATTAAAATTATAAAAAAATATTCGTCAAAATTAAAAAATTTTTATTAATTAATTATATTAAATATATTTTATGATAATTTAAATTTTAAATTAAATAAATTGATTATAATAATTAATTTATTTATTTAAAACTTAATTTAATTATCTTCAATTTAAATAAACAGCTACTATTTTTTTAGATATGACCGAGTCTGATGAAGAGTTTCTAAATATAATTGAGCAGTGGGAAAAGGAGAACAATGTTAAACTATAAATATGTTGAATATATTATAATTTTTATAAAATTAAAAAATTTTAAATAAATAAATATTTAAATTTAGTTTAATTTTATTTAAAAACTTTATTATGTATTCTCATTTATTTTATAAAAACATTTATTAATTACAATAAATAAAAAAATTAAATTAAACAAGTATTAGTTACACTATATATGTAACGAAGGATATTATAGAAACCTATAAAAACATAATTTTGAATAAATAATTATTTATAAATTAATTTCTTCTGTTCATATCTGCTAATTAATTCTTTAAAAACAAATTTTTATAGTTTTTATATTCTGAATTTTAATTGAAAAGAATTGACCACTAGATTAGGAATTGTGAGAACCAGCTAGAGTTAAAATATTTTTGAGTACACAAAAAGAGATTTTATTTTTTCACTGAAAACGCTATGAAAATTAATTCAAAAAATATTTTTCTTATAATATATATATATATATTTATTTTATTTTCTATATGTCTTTTTTTACGAAAATCGAACAAAATTAATTTCTAATCGCATTAGCTATATTTCTCGTGTGATCTACGCAAATCTACTAATTGTGAGAACCAGCTGGAGTTAAAATACTTTTGAGTACACAAAAAGAGATTTTATTTTTTCACTGAAAACGCTATGAAAATTAATTCAAAAAATATTTTTCCTATAATATATATATATATATATATATATTTATTTTCTATATGTCCTTTTTACGAAAATCGAACAAAATTAATTTTTAATCGCATTAGCTATATTTCTAGTGTGATCTACGCGTAAAATACACGTGTGCCAATTTTTAACTCTCTAGGTAAAAAAATGTGAACGTTATGGTCATTTTCATAATAGTTTTAATAGAAAGTTTCTACCGGGTAAAGTACCCTATAAAAAAATTAATTATTCAATTTTTTTATTATAGAATAATTATTTTAAAGTATTAAGATAAAATTTCAAAAAATACAAAATTTCAATTTTTTTATGAAAATCTAAAATATTTATTAATTCTATAAATATTGATAAAATATATACTTTATATACATCAATCGATTCGTTTTTATGTCAGGAATGCAATTTTGACAAGAATTAATGAAAATTTTAATATAGAAAAAAGTTATTTTAAAAAATCCAAAAATTAATTTTTTCAAAAATTAAAAAATTGTTGAAATTTTTTTTTTTTTTAGATATTTTTGAAAATCCTTCTGTCTGATTTTTAGTATTCATGACCGTAATACACCTACAAAATTTTATCAAAATCCGTCAAGACGTGTAAGAGAAAATTTGTCCACAAGAATCGGTGACATACACACACACACACACACATACATACACACACACACACACACATACATACACACATACATCCGGACATTTGTTTCTCTCGACGAATTATATATACTACACTTGAAAATTTGTAAAAATAATTGATTCTAAAAAATTCGGAAATCGACATCACTATAAGGCTTCCTTTATGAGGAAGCAAAAATAAAATAAAAAGTAAAAAAAAACGAAGGAAATAAGTGAATAAATAAAATGAGAATATAATAATAAAAAAAAAACTTCAATAATAAAAATGACGGTAGCTAACTACGCCAATGTCATGTTTATATTAAAAATAATTTAAGGAAGATATATTTAAAAATAATCATAGATGCATCTAAAAAGAAAAAATATATGTGATACTTATTTATTTATTTATTTATTTTATGACTTTGTATAAATAAAAAAAAAGAAAATTAAATTGTAAAACTGACGTTATTAACTAAAAAAAATAAAAAAAAAATGTTAATTAAATTGTATAAATTCTAGTACGACGCTATAGATTTGAATCGAAACAAAAATTATTAATTATGTAAATATTACTAAAGTTTTGTAAAATTATTAAAATATTCGCCAACAGAATGCAGGAATGAGAGGAGTTAGAGTTTGAAAGATTTTTTTAAAATAAAAATTGCATAACTAACACTATTAAATAAATATTTGTATTTTATCGTTTGCACTGGGGGGGGAGTGTGTGGGGACTCCCTTGAGGGGCCCCTCTTTCTCCCTTCCTAGGGCGAACAAGTGTGAGTGGGAGAATAATGTATAAAATTTAGATAAGCATTGACTGCCTGCCTAGCTGGTTGTGTGGCGAGTGTGTACATCTTGTACCAACGATATATAATAAATATATTCACTGAATTTAATGGTTTAACATTAATTATCGCCCTGTGATGATGGAGTTCGTGTGATCCGGAGTGCAACCAACCGGGATCCACACAATATTATCTTCCTAAAATATTATATACATATGCTTCCGATTAATATAGCTAGACAATCAAATTTATTATACAGAATAAAGAATTTGACAAGCGCTTGCGCAGAAGTTTGATTACCGATCACACCCGACTGCAACTCCTTGTAGTAGACTTACTTTAAAATTCAGTGAAACACGTATTTTCAAAATAATAACAATATTTTATATTATTTTAAACATTTTTTGAATCTACACATTATTAAAAATTGTCCTTATGATGAATATCAAAAGTTATTACTTTCTTATTATTGTTTGAAAAAAGATTTTTTGTATTTATACAAATTCTTAAACAATTTTTTCTACTTGTATATTATTATTTTTGTTTGTTAAGTAGTTGTTTTATATTATTCAAAGTTGAGAAACATTATCAAGTTGTTACGTATTGCATTTCAGATCGAATTTGATTAAAAAATATTTTTTTTCTTAAATCAATAAAACTTAAGACAAGTTAATTATAACTTAACTAATATGTAACTTAAAATCCATAATCTTAAAACTTGTTAAAAGGAATATCTAAATATTACATTTGACTACCCATTTTTTCTTCCTGCAGTTTTTTATGCAACTATTAACTGATTTATCAAAGCAATTTCACCTTTTGCCTCAATGTTATTTTATGTTACCTTGTCTTTTTCTAACTAATCTTAACATTATTTTAACGTGACTTTAACGTTACTTTAACATTAGTTTAACGTTACTTTAACATTAGTTTAACGTTACTTTAACTTATTTCAACTTTATTTTAACTTTTTTTAATGTTACATTAACTTATTTGAACGTTACTTTAACTTATTTTAAAGTTAATTTAACTTTACTCTAAATAATTTTAACGTTACTTTAACTTTTTTAAACTTATTTTAACTTTATTTTAACTTATTTTGAAGTTATTTTTACTTATTTTAACGTTATTTTAACATTAGTTTGACGTTACTTTAACTAAATTACAAGTAAGATTTTTTAACTTTACTTTAACTTTTTTTAACGTTACTTTAACATTAGTTTAACGTTATTAATTTATTTATTATTTATTTATTTATTTTAATGGTACTTTAACTAATTTTAACGTTATTTTAACTTATTTTAACTAATTTTAATGTTACTTTAACTAATTTTAACGTTACTTTAACATTAGTTTAACGTTATTTTAACTTACTTTAACTTATTTTAACGAATTTTAATGTTACTTTAACTAACTTTAACGCTACTTTAACTTATTTTAATGTCACTTTAACTAATTTTAACGTTACTTTAACATTAGTTTAACGTTACTTCAACTTATTTCAACTAATTTTAACGTTACATTAACTAATTTTAACTTTTTTAAACTTATTTTAACGTTACTTTAACGTTACTTTAACTTATTTTAACTTATTTTAACGTTACTTTAACTATATTACATATCACATTTTTTTCCAACTATTGTGCAAGCTATTAATTCCAAGCTATTTCACAGAGACATCATTACCAAAAGTTTTGAGAACTTTTTTCTAAACATCTAGATATTTACTTTAAGCAATTTTTCTTTGCAGAAACCATATAAGTTTTAGGTTATGGGAAACGTATGAGTGTCCTCTAATTCCTACAAATTCAAAAATCTTGTGGCAATTTAAAACATAAACGCAATTAGAGAAACCATTCTGTTGGATTTCAAACAGCAATGAGCCTAAACTTTAATCAAAGTCAGTACTCTACTTTATGAAATGTAAGCTAATTTTCAATCATCTACCAGGAATACTATGAGGAACTAGTGCCATCTATGTCAAAGGATAAGAAGATTTGGCTCTCCTCCGCTGGTTGTCCACTGCAGAACATCATCGATGTCTTCGATGTGCTGGGAGAAGTGGATGCATATCCACTGCCAGACATGATTGACATCATGGATATGTTCGGTAGACCTTCTCGTGGTGGCGGGGTTTTCAACTAAAGGACATCCAAACAGCAAGAAAAAATGAATTCAAAATATTCTGAGAAGGTACCCCATGTGAGCAGGCCGGAAACGGGAAATCTCACCATCGGTCCCAGGACCGATGCTCAAGTGCGCGCGGATTGTGGAGGCGCACAATTTCTTGCAGTTCCACGAGTGATCGTGGAAAGGGTAGATCCACAGAACATCGTGGAAAATATAAAAACGAGGAAAGGAAGCACGTCGAGCCTTCTGAGTGTGTCAAGCTGCAGTAGCGGCTCAGAAAGGAGGAGGCGACTTGTCTCGAAAAAATGGAGTTGGAGGTCGCAAAGATGATAAAATCTTGCGACATTCAGAAGACCGTCAATAGGACGGTAAAGGATGGACTCAAGGTCATCGACGTCCTGCTAAAGGAGGCAAGGGCAAAGCATGCCGCGGCCGATGAGTCGGACGTCGATTTGGCATGCGTTCTGAGCGGTGCGGAATGCAACCGCAAGGACCGTAAGAAAGAGAGAGAGCGTTTCTATAGGCGTAATCTCAAAAGCGTCTTAAGAGATGCTCAGAAACGGAAGAGAGAGGGTGATAGTCCAGAAGAGACTCGAACCAAAACCGATAAGAGGAAGAAGGAGGAAGCTCCTCCAATGGAAACGGAAGTACCAGATCCAAAGATTCCTCAATTGGAAAGAATTGGGTCAAAAAGATCCACAGTTCTAATCCGAGTCGGTGAAGGATTAACGTATGCTGACGTTCTGGGTAAGCTTCGCAAAAAGGTCAACCCAGAGGGCAGCCATACGAGAATAGTAGCAGCAAAAGCTACAAACAAGGGGGACCTTCTGATTAAGTTCAGAGAAGACTCCGATAAGGACGCTTTCACCGCTGAGGTCACCAAAGCGGTTGAAAGCATGGGTAAGGTGCAGTCATTGGATCGAAGAGTTACACTCGAGATCCGTGATTTGGATTGCCTTACCCAAGAAGCTGAGGTGCAACAAGTGTTGTCTGAAGCAATGAGTAAGCCAGTAAACAGGAGAGTGACGGTCTTAGGACCGAACCGCCGAGGGATGAAGCTCGCGGTTGTAGTCACCAACCTGGAAGAGGCGAACAGGCTGGAGAAATTGGGACACGTAAAAATTGGTTTTATGTGTTGCCCAATCAAAAGAAGAGTAATGATCGTCCGGTGTCATCGATGCCTGGGATACGGCCATATTGGAGCCAAATGCCAGAAGGAGGACAGATCGGCTGCGTGCTTTAAGTGCGGTGAGGCCGGTCACAGGTTCTCCAACTGTAAAAACAACTCAAGTTGCTTTTTGTGCAAGGAAAAGATTGGCAATAAGGTGTCAACCACCCATATTGCAGGAAGTGGAGGATGCGGAGTCTTTAGGACGGCCCTTGAGGAGGCGAAGAAGACTCTCGCAAGGCCTAAAAGTAAATAAGGAATATTAAAAGGAGCGAATAATTTTTAATTATTTATTTTATTTATTTAAATAGTTTTAAATTTTTAACTAAAGACGCAGGATAACCGCAGAGAAAGGCAGAAAGTCGCATTGGCGACAGAGTTAGAGCGCCACCCTTGAAGGCTAAAGTCTTACGACAGTTCCGAGGGAGGGTAAAGGGCTCCAGAAGAAGGGTTACGGGTTTTAGTGGTTCGGGCTGGCAGTAGGTCGCCAGTTTATTAAATTTACTATTTTATATATATATATTTTTTTTATATTTCCTTTTGTTTTATCACACCAACCCCACATAACCTTGGAGTGCGGAATCCAAGGTATCTGTAGGCAGATTTCCCAAAATTCTCTAAGCCAAAAAAAAGAAGACTTGGCTAGTCAAATATTTGTTTCATGTAGAAAATTTAAAAGATTTTAATTATCCATCGTTGAAAAAAAAACTTGAGAAACTTTTCAAAAATAAATACACAGGCACACAAAAAAATCAAAAATTCAAAACCCAGAGGTCACACCCCCCTATCCCCATGTTATTGGAGTCGCTGAAACCGAATATGACCATGAAAAATTTTTCTCATCGGCCATTTTCCCGCTACCACCCCCTTACACCTGCTCCCGGGGGTTGGAATTTCAGTTTTAAAAAAAGTGGAGTAGGGTGTCTATTCCTATGTTTTTTGGGTCGCTAAAACCAAAAAAGACTACCAAAAACAAATTCTTCCCTCCCTTAACCCCCTACAACCCCCTTAACACCCGAAAGGTGAGAGGTCGAAATTAGAATTTTCACGAAAAGTCGATTACGGTGTCTAAACCTACGTTTTTTGGGTCGCTGATACCAAAAAAGACTACCAAAATCAAATCCTTTCCACCCTCGACCCCCTACAACCCCCTGCAATAATTTTTGATAATTAATATTCAATTTATAATTTCCCAAAAATCGGTTCGTTTTATTTGAAAAAAATTATTGCAGGGGGTTGTAGGGGGTCAGGGGTGGAAAGGATTTGATTTTGGTAGTCTTTTTTGGTTTTAGCGACCCAAAAAACGTAGGTTTAGACACCGTAATCGACTTTTCGTGAAAATTCGAATTTCGACCCCTCACCCCGGGGTTGTTAAAGGGGTTGTAGGGGGTTAAGGGAGGAAAAAATTTGTTTTTGGTAGTCTTTTTTGGTTTCAGCGACCCAAAAAACATAGGAATAGACACCCTACTCCACTTTTTTTAAAACTGAAATTCCAACCCCCGGGAGCAGGTGTAAGTGGGTAGTAGCGGGAAAATGACCGATAATAAAAATTTTTCATTGTCATATTCGGTTTCAGCGACCCCAAAAACATGGGGATAGGGGGGTGTAACCTCTAGGTTTTGACTATTTTTTTTTTGTGCCTGTCATATAATTAATTTAAAACAATGCTTTTTAATTACAAAAACAATCTATCTTTTAAAGTTTAATTAAAATATTATTTTATTATTATTCCTGAAAATAAAACTTGTTTTAAGAGGAGAAGGAAAAAATTAATTTAAAACCAATTTATAGGTAAAACTTTGTGTGTTTATTTTATCAATTTTTTTTTAATTATATATATGTACATTTTTATTTAATTTAAACAAAAATTATAACAATTGAAATTCGACAACATTATACGGTCCTCCAAGATACTTCATTCGAAGTTTCTTCGATATCGCAGCTTCTTTCATCATGTCCAAGGTGGTGGGTTCATCCTCAAAGAGCTTGATGAATCTTGTTGGTAAGTATGTGAAGAAATCAGCATCAATCTCAACTATGATCCTAGGTCCATATTTGGTTTGGACTTTCTTCATTTTTGAGACGTAGTACAGTCCATCTTTTATCAATTCCGCGAGCGGCTTTGTCGGCAGGTAACCTTCAAATCGCCCAACAGAGTTGACTTTTTCTAGATCCATTTTTTTAGCTGCAAGAAAACCATAAACAAAGCAACGAGACAAAGAACTGTAATAAAAAAATTAGTTTTTAAAAGTAACATAGAAAATATAGCTGAAAAAGAAACTTAGAAAATATAGTTGAAAAAGAAACTTAGAAAATTAAGCTGAAAAAGAAACTTAGAAAATATATCTGAAAAATGAAACAAAAAAAAACTTGGAAATGAAGCTGGAAAAACTTAGAAAAAACCTGAAATTAAAACTTAGAAAAGGAAAAAATGCTGAAAAGAAATGTTAAGGAGAAAGAGACCTGAAAGAGAGAACAAGACCTGGAAGAGAAACTTACCTAAAATAATGGAAGCTGAAAGAAAGAATGAGTGTGTTGGTTCGCGCTCCGTAACTTATACCCCAGTCCCCACTATACTCACCTCCCCACTGCGCAACTCCCCTCTACTCCACAGGCGCGCGCAACTCTCCTACCACAATGTAGTAAACACCGACTACCGGGATAACTTGAAGTTAACATAACCCAAGTCGGTCATCGGTCGGCAATGCAGAACCCTGACATACCGACCCGACCAAAAATTGTGGAAGAAATCTGTATTACTGACCGATGGTAATACTTACCATCGGTCGGTAACTTACCTACAGTCGGTAATTTGCCAGCATTTTTATAGTAGAATTATCATCAAGGTCGGTAAAGTAGAACACTAACCAACTTTCACTTTTTGGCGCGAAATTTAAAATTATCCTTTCTAACCCACTTGAAAGTTTAAAAACAAAAAATTAAAATTTCCTGCTAAGGGGGTTTAAATTCACATGTGGCGCCATCTCTCGGTGGCAGCCGGAACACAGATGTCGGTAAAACAAAACATCCTTTCTAACCCACTTGAAAGTTTGAAAATAAAAATTTAAATATCCCGCTAAGTGGGTCAGAATTCACATGTGGCGCCATCTAGCGGTAACAGCTGGAACACAGATGTCCGAGTCAGGATTCAAAAAACCAAAAAGAAGTAATTTCTTTTAACGTTTCAACAGCACGGCTGTCCTCTTCAGAAACTATAATTTATTAAAAAGAATTTTTTGATGCGAATTATAAACATTTTTACAAAAATTAATTTACAAAAAAATAAAATACAATTATTGGTACCGTAAGAAAAAATTATAAATCATTTAAGTCATACATTGCTTATACAAGACGAACGTCTTCGTCGAAGCAAGAACAATTAGACACTAGTTCAAAATAAGCAACGCAAGTAAAATCGATGAAGATGAGGTGACTGACCCACCATATTGTTAACCCAGCAAACGCTTACGTGATTCTATTGTGAGTAATTTATGAACTAAGAATTAAGTTTAATATGAACAAATGTTTTGTAGATAAACATTGTTTTCTGGAAGATACAAGAAAATTTGCAGATTTAGAAATCAATGAATCGTTTACCTGTTTATTTCTGGGAGCTGAATATGTACATGTCAGTTCTGCTCCATCTTATCAGAATTTTTTTAATTGTAAATATAAATACAAAATGCTACGTTTTTCTACGTCACACGGCATAGTCACCGTAGTATAGAAGCATCGACAGAATGACTACCACGAAGAACGCGCAGCCCTTTCTCCACCACTCTCTCAGAACGCAGCTTTATATAACTGGCTCGCCTAGTTTTCTTCCTCAGTTCATTTTGAGACTTGTTGCGAGTCGCTCCTAGAAATAACAGAAAACTCCCTCGGCTGATATATTCAGAAAAGATAATAAAGCACAACGGACATTCGTGTTCAGCTACTATAAATATATAAGGAAAGAAAACTATGTTTTCTGAAACCCAACACTTTTTTGTCGAGCTGTGTTTATTTGCAAGTATATTAAACGATTTCTCAATCCCTTTAAAATTACTATCATAATCCAGTTGTATCCTTTGGGGAAGTAACAGTCTACGTCTTTTCACATTTTATTCCTGTAATGATTAATATCTTTAAAAAAAGTAATGAAAGTAAGACAAACAATTTTCTTTTTGAGTTTGGAGTAGAAACAGAAATGGTTATTTAGCAGCATATATTTTTGCCGCTGCTCTTATGAATGGAGATACACTTCTTTTAATGTTTCTTGAACATGCATGTGGGATATTTGAAATAATACGATAAATTTAATTAAAACTTAGAATTTTTACACTGTAAAGTAATATTTGTAAATATTAATCGACTTTTGCTTGCAGTTTTGTAACTTCTGTTTGATAATTTTAAATGTCGTAATTGCAAATGCTTTAAATAAATCTCTGCTTCTGAAGCAGAAAGAACTAAAAATAAAGTTAAAACAGTAGAAAACAAATTTTTTTAAAGAAGGTTTTTACTATGTTCTTGAAGAATTTCTAGATATATAGTAGAATTAATCGATCAAACGAACTTACCTTAAGTGAAGTTCGATCGCAATTATACGACCACCTCGTTCGAGATGAATACTCACGTAGTACCTCTTCTCTCCGCGATGCGCCACAACATTCAGAGTGTAAATTGAAAGAAAAATTCATTGGTTTCCTCTCTTATGATCCAAGTTCCATGCTTCATAAGTTTAGAGTTAATTATTATTATTTTTATTTAATTATTATTATTAATTATTATTAATTACAAAATTTTCCTAATAACTAATTAGTTATTAGGACAATTTTGTTACAAGAGTCAAGGGTAAGAGTACGAACTCTGGGTGGGAAATAATCATCTCGAACGGGGCGGTCGTATAATTACGATTGAACTTCACTTAAGGCGGTGTCAAAGTGGATTGGATTTTTGCATTGAGCTTCAATGGGAAAATCGCATCGACTTTGACATCCCCTTAAGGTTAGTTCGTTTGATCGATTAATTATACTTCTCACCTTGTTCTTCAATGATTACGCACGTAGAAGTTCAGAGATCTTGCAAAATTTTCCCATTTATTGAACAAGTTATTCATTTTACATTTTTAAACTATGTCTCAAGTATTTAAACGCTTATTTCAGATGAACAAAGAAAAAACTTAAATTATTTAGAACTCAAAATGCGTGTACTAGCCTTGCCTATTGTTAGACATGTGCAAAAAGCTCGAATTTCCGAGCCGAGCCGAGTCGAAATTTTTTCGAGCCAAGCCGAGCCCAAGCCGGCTCGATGTATTGAGTTCTCGAAACTCGGCTCGAGCTCGAACTGATTAGGCTTGGCTTGGCTCGGCTCGAAAAATGAAAAGCTCGAAAAAGCTCGATCGAGCCTCGAGCTTCGAGCTTTTTGCACATCTCTACCTATTGTACATGTTGCAATGTTGTTTGTTTCGGAACATATTTGTCTATTATAGAAATTATCAAAAGTTTTTGACTTCTCAGACCAGCCGGCCGCTTTTTTTGAAGAGTTAATGTTTAACCTTTATTTAAACGCCATGGAAGATGATGCATGTCGAGTGCTGTGTCCTGACAATGAGTATTCTCCTAGACCGCAGTCTTGAAGAGTGCACTTCAGCCACCTGCTTCTGGTCTGAGCCGATGCCGCTTTGTTGGGTTTTTTCGTAGATAGAAGGAGACTGTTGGTCCGATTCCTTATTTCGCTGGTAGCATTTATGTACACTTTTAGCGTAAGTCCGTGAAAAAAGGTAAAGTAAGAAGTGGTTGATTCTTGCCTGGCTTAGAGGTTTTGATTAAGTCTGGAATCCGTATTTCGAAACATGTATTTGATTCGAGAATATTTTCGAGCTTTATTAATGACAGAGTTTGTGCTCTCTGTGCAGTCGCCAATGATAGTAGCATGACACTTTTCTGTGTTAGCTGTAACAGTGTAAGACTTTCTAGTGGAAACAGATCGCCCATTTTCTTTAAAACTGTGTCGGTATTCCAGATTTTTTCGTATCTTGCCTAAGGTGGTTTAATTTGAAAAATTCCTTTAAAGAACCTTTGAGGTCTGAGCTATTCTCGAAATCACGGCCTTGAATTAGAGAAATAGATGAGCTCATGCAATAAATAGAGCCATAGGCTGCACCCTCTTTATGTTTTTCGGTAAAGAATTGCAAAACGTGCTCTTCACCTGCGGTGAACGGGTCCAGATCAAACTTTTACAGTAATCCCACCATGGTTTTAAAGCCAATCTATATTGTTTCATCGTAGACGGCGCAAGGGATGAGAGCATTATTTTCAGCGATTCTTCAGGAAGGCCTTTTTTCTGGAAAGCTTCGCTGATACCTGAAATTAAACATAAGTAAATTATTGTAAGGTTTAAATATAATCGGATGACCTATCAGCATAGATACAAAGAGGGGTACCAAGGCTGAGCAGGCCATAAGGGTGTGACTAATATGCCTTCTGCTTTGTCAATATTAATTTTTTTAATGTTTTAAGCATTAAACTAAAAGGCGGAAAGGCGTAGAAAAACCAGTCGTGCCAAGCACAGTACAGTTTACATTTGAAGTTCCTATTAGTCGCAAATAGGTCTATTTCTGGAATGCCCAGTTTGTTTTTTATGGTTTCGAAAGCGTTCTCACTGGTTTCCCATTCTGTATCATTGTTTGTTACCCTTGATTCCTCGTCTGCATGCGTGTTTTCAGTTAATGGTATGTACGAGGCATATACGAGATTTCATTTAAGCCCCAAACGTGAGTGTCACCCATTTTATTGATGTATGAAATGGCTTTCTTGTTGTCCAGTCTCAAAAGTATTTCACAGTTACTGGTATCAGATGCAAAACTTTTGAGAGCTAAGAACGACGCCATTAGTTCTAATTGATTAATATAATTTGTCCCCTCAGTGACGCTCCAGAAGCCTCTAGCTGTTTGTCCATTTGCGTAGGCACCCCAGCCAGTCAGAGACGCATCGGAGAAAATTTCCATTCTGAAGGAATTCGTTCTAATTCTCCTGTTTGATGTAGGTAGATTATTAATCCACTAGCCAAAGTCTTCAACTAAGCCTTTTCTAATGTACATATGACTATCGAAATCATCCTCGTTTATTATTAGAGCAGCATTTTTTGCGTACTCTAACCTCTTGATGTGAACTGTGCCATACTCGATACCTAGCGACACTGCTACCAAAGATCCCATCAGTCTTGCGAAGTCCCGAATGGAGCAGTGTTCTTTCTTTTTAAACTGTTGGACTACTGTTCGCAAATTAGACCTCTTTTTTTGGAGTTGGTTCTAGTGTAATGCTGTTTAAGTCCAATATAAAGCATAGGTATTCGCACCTAGTGCTGGGGTTAAGATTACGTTTCTCGTAGTTTAGTAGTAGTCCAAGTTATTTAACTAGTTCCAATGTTGCATTTACGTTGTCTTTGCATTCATTAAAGGTATTACCCACACATAAAAAATCCACACACATAAAAAATCGTCTAAATATATGCATAATATCCAGCCTTTATTTCGTAACTTGTTCACTACAGGTTTCATGATCTTTGTAAAGATGAAAGAGATCATACAGAAACCAAAGGGTAAACAGGTGAACTCATAGGTGATACCTTGAAAAACAAATCGAAAAAATTTTCTGCTGTCTATATCGACTGGCACCAGAAGATATGCATCTTGCAGATCAGTGCTGTCCATGAACGATTGAGTATCTATCAACTTACAAGCTAATTTGATGTCCTCTAATTTGAAATGTGAAGCTGTAACATGGGAATTAAAAGCTTTCAAATCCAGGATAAATATTTTTGATCCGTCATTTTTATCTTGAAGAAAATATGTGAATATAAATTGATTCTTGATTGGCTTGTATTTTACAACACCATTCCTTTTAAAGAAATGTAGTCTACTGTTGTATTAATGAATGCTTTACGAGTTTGTGTATGTTTGCTAATATTTTGCCTACATCCCAAAGAGCGTCGAGAATTTGCAGCTTATCAATCTCTTTGTCGTTTTCTTCCAGAAACGAGTTAATTGTTATTCCCACAGCTGCCATGGTTAAGCCGACTTTGTTTTGTGTCTTGGCAAAGCCTTTGTCTCGTTTTCTTTTATTCTCATGTAAGTGACTGTCTAATTCGTGGTTCAACTGTGGCGCCTTAAGAGCCAACAAGCCTTTTAATAAATATTTTTGGTAAATTTTTTCCTTTTCATCTTTTTTAAAGCCTTCTGCTAGCATCGGTCTTCAATGATCTACGATATCCTGTCAAGAATAGTTTTTTTTGGTGTAGATGCCGATGGGTTATCGCCGATGGTGTCTAGCACCTTTAGGTCCAAGAGCTGATCTTGGGAATTGTCTTTTTTGGATCTTCCGATTTGTTATCTGTGATAAAGGACGAAAAAATTAGTTTTTAAAAGACATCGACTGTATGAAATCCAAAGAAATTTATCTATTGATTATAAAGTCGGAAAGTTAAACATTTTCTATGATAGTTGAAATTCAAACAACATCTCTAATGAAACAGAAGGAAAGCGCATCGGAATATTGTCGTTAATTTATTACAGTATCAGATGAAAAATCATCGACTTGAGATAAAAAATAATTACATCGACTAAAAAGTCGGAAAACGTCTATAAGTCGTTATTAAACATCGACTCTATGTCGGGAAGATAAACATTGAATGTAAATTAGAAATATTTGACAAACATCAGCTTCGATAGAGTCCTGATTTACACAGTCACTACTACCGACTAAAAACTTCTTCTTGATCCTCTAGGTTGAGAACCTTTTATCCACCTACGGAACTACCTTGCGACTTCAGACTTTGCAGATGAATGGTCCCATTTAGTCGCCGGCGCGACTCTTTCGTGCCGTTTTTATTCTGGCCTTATTTCCTCCTTGTCCTTGACAAAGTCTTCTTTGCTTCCTCTAGGGCAGTTCTGAAGACTCTGCATCCTCCTGATCTAGCGACATGTTGGATGTTCTCCTTTTCGCCGAATTTTGCCTGGCATAAGAAGCAGCATGGGCTCTTCTTACAATTTGCTGCCTCATGGCCGGCTTCTCCGCATTTGAAGCACGCATCCAACCTATCTACTGCTTGGCAATCTCTACCTATATGGCCATAATCAAGGCAACTATGACACCTTGTGACCATAGTTCTTCTTCTTATCTTGCAGGAGACGAATCTAATCTTTATGTGCCCAATTTTCTCCAGCTTATTAGCGTCTTCCTGTCTGGTGACCACGACAGCGAGCTTTGCTCCTCGCTTGTTTGGTCAAAGGACCATCACCTTCCTGCTTCCTGCTGGTACCGTATACATTTTCTCCAGGGCACCTAGTACGTCTTCTTTTTCTGTAAGGGCATCCATATAGCGGATTTCCAACGTAGTTCACCAGTCTGCCATCTGCACCTTACCTAGTGCTCCAATGACCCTTGTCACCTCCTCGGTGAACAACGCCTTACTTGAAGTATCTCCAATTTTGATAAGAAGGCTCCCTTTTTAGTGGTAAAGCTCCCACAACCCTTGTCTTACTAGCCTCCAGGTCAGCCTCTTTATTTTTTATTATTTATTTATTAAAAAATAAGTTCCTAAGGCTAATGAGCCTCTTCACGAACCTTCTTCAGTACGTTCGCGAATAATGTTTTTTCAGACACTTTGACGATCATTGTTGTTCGTTGTTGTGGCTGTCTTCTGTTCTTGACTGAATTTGACTTTGGTGCTGACTTGGTACCCTTGCCTTCAGTCCTTTTATGAGGTCCCTCCTCCTTCTTTCTCTTTGTGTCCTTCACAAACTCTGGACTACTTCTCTTCCGCTTCTGACTCTCCAAGACATCGTTCCTTAGCATTGCTGCGTTGAAATGGTTACGTCTCATCCTTCGGTTTTTGCGTGCTTCTTCTGACTAGGTTAATCCCTGGTAAAACTTTTCATCTTTTCTGGACGCTGCTGCGTGCTTCTCCTTCACATCCTGTACGAGCGATGTTATGCTTCTGAATCCATTCTTGATTGTCATACTGACACTCCTCTGGACTTCAGCATCTTGCTGACCTCATCCTCCATTTTTAGAATGCTTGCTGCCTCTTCCTCCCGCAGTTTAATGCATTTCTCTTGACCTTCATTGCAACTAGCAATGTCAATCGCAGAAGTATTACTGACGACAGAAATGTTGCTGGCTTGACTCGTGCTTTCTCTTCTCCCCACCTTATTCACGATGATATGTGGTACTACCAACGCGTTGTTGCCCTCCTGCATCCGTGGACCACTAGCCATCGTCCTAACGCTAGACGCTTGACGATCGGAACCAGTAAGGGATTTAGCCGAAGCATTACCCCGCAGTTACTCTTTCTCGTTTTTACAATTTCTTATGATGGATGTTTTCCTTTTTGCTGGTTTTGGTCCGCGTCGAGTATTTGATTTCCTCGATACCACCTATTACTAGGAAGCTAACCTATCCGCCACTTGGCACGCGTCCGATAGAGGTCCAGCAACTCCGCGCAAAAGAACGAGTTCAATTTACACTGTGAATTTTGTGGCGCATAGCGGAACAAAGAGGTACTACGTGCGTAATCATTGAAGAACGAGTCGGGAAGTATAATATAAAATTATCTTATGTATTAAAAATCCCTCAACAGTAAACTTTTTTTACTTTTGGTCACGTTTTGGACATTTGAAACCCCTAAACTGTATTCTTTTTTGTTTATCTGTTGACATTTTAAAAAAAATTAAATTTATTGTTTTCTTCGAACCTGGATCTAAAGATTTAATCCGTCAATTTAATTTTATTACATTTGCTTTACAGTATTAAACAGTGTGTATAAAGATTACTAATTTATTATTGTACACAGACATAATTTAACTACTGATATACAAGAAAATGCTGATTTGAATGAGAATGTTGTTTTGCGAAAGAGGCTTCACCAAGAAATTAAGCTGTTTGTGACAATGCATAAAAAAGTTATATTGTATGTATAAACAATAAATTATACATTACATTATTAGTTTTATACAGTCTGCAGTTAAGAGAAATTAATTTTCTTATTTAAATTCTCAAGATTTGTCAATGATGTACAAAATATTTTTTCAACAACCTAGTTTTTGTGTTCAGTATTATAAATTTAAGCATAACAGCACTGTAGGTTAGTTAATTAATATTAAGCAAAAATTTTTATTGGACAAATATATATAATTCTTATTTTATATGAAATGTTTTTGTAAGAACTAACTTATTACGATTATAAAAATGTTATAATCAAAAATCGCATAAATTATTGTTTTGTGATGCAGTGCGTAAGGAGTGCTAAGAATGCCGAAGATCTTTTAAGGTTTGGATTTTATGCGATATGTCAAGTGCTTCATATTTACTTTTTAACTTTACCTAGTCAACATTTACTACAAAACAGTCTAAGTCTCTCTATCTGCATGTAATGCGAACTTTTTATTTCTTTATTATTGGCGCCTTTAACAGTTCGACTAGCGCTCCACAGATCAGTGGTTGAACTAATATGTACGTGACACAAGGGAAGTTAGCTATCTATATCCTTTTCCTAACATCAATTATATACTCGACCTATTTGGGAAACACACTTCCAAATATTATGGAAATTGTGGATCTGCTAGATCAGGTATACCCTGTGCAGATAGATCAAGGATTTTGTAGAGGTAGGTGGAATTGAATCAAAGAATTCAGATTCAGCACCATATATGATAAGGCGGAAAACTGGAAATCTTACCTGCAGTCTTTGAACTGTTGCTCAAGTGATTGTGGGAGCACACAACTCCTTATAGTACCACAAGGCCTCGAAGGTAGACGATGAGGTTATTTTAAAATTTCGTGAAATGATTATCAACCTACAAAAGATGGTCAAGTCGAATTTTAGATAATCGAAAGACAAACGCGTAGAGGCAGGCAATGATGACAATGACCTATAAAAAAGAGTGATCTTCTGACCCAGATCGGAAGAAATTCGAATAACAGATTTCGCCGCAGAAATTACTAAAGCGGCCAGACAAAGCTGAGTTCGAGCCGAGCCGAGCTGTGCAAAAAGCTCGAATAATTTCGAGCACTCGAATTTTTCAAAGTACTCGAGTGCATTCAAGTACTCGAATTTTTTCGAGCTCTTAAGTAAATTCGAGTACTCGAATTTAATTGAGTACTCTTTTTATGTACGCAACATAAACTTGTGGTAAACTATGAGAAAACAGTGCCAACCCGATATATTTACTTGTTTTTGACTTTGGGATTAGAAAGAACGAAGCGCACTGCACGAGAGCTAACTCTTTCCGGTCTATGCATATTCTGGCTTGTCGCCTAGCGAAACAACGTTGCTCTATCTGATAACTTTCAATTCAATCTCTTTTTGAATCGCGTGGTTCACGCATTAACTTGTTTCACTTTAAATAGTTATAAATATTTTATTTATGTCTCTTACTCAAGAGACAAACAAAAACATACACTGCCTAAACCACTGCTGACAAATGTTCTGCCCACTAATGCCGACATTGTTAAATGTTGTCATGAACTCCTTGTCCGAACCAGAGTTCGGACTTGAAGTAATAGACTTGGCCTATAATGGCTGCCTTGTTTCTTAATGTACTATTCAATTGCAGGAACTTTCCTTGACTTATCAGGACAGTTGCAGATGCTTCCCTTCGGTTTATCTGGGTCAATAGGGCATTTACAACGTTAGCAATGTCAAAAAGTTTATTAGACTTTTTAACAAATTTTTCAACAGCCTTTTTTAAACAGCTACTATCTTTCCTAGGCCTATTCTGGTGTGACCTAAGGATGTTCTGGTGCTCTTTACGAAACGAAACAATTCTATCAGTGATTGTGCTTTGGCCGCAGCAGGTATTGATGCCTTTTTAAACAAGGTCAAAACCTTATTCGCAACAACCTTAGCTACGTCCAGGAAAGGGGCGGCATTACCTAGGTGTATGTTGTATTTGCTACTATAAAAATCTTGATTTGATCAATCGCTTTCATGGTATGTCGAAACACATTTTATTACCTCTAGTATTAAAATATTACCATACCGACTTTTGATTAGCCGTGCAAAGCTACTAGCAACTTTGCATGTTTTTATGAAAATTTCATTGGTGCTGCGGGAATAGTAAATATTATGCGAATGGACTGAAACTTTTGGTACTTTCATTTGTCATGGTTTTACAACTTTTCCACACCCCCGTCCTCATCCAAAACATAAAAAATTGAATTTTCGGTACACTCTAGTGTAGAGTTCAAATTTGTTAATTTGCATTGCTTTTCAATAAGTCTTTTGACACAAAGACATGCGCACGTGCCCCTTTATCTTAGTGAGATGTTAGGTTGATCCACGACAATCAACTGTCTTTTGTTGACATCACCCACGATATAATTTGTCAAGTTGTCTGTCTCTCGTTGCGTCCTCATGTACTTGTCCCACTTTATTGTAGCTACTTTACGTTTTACCATATAAATCTGCTATTCAAAATATGTCTGTAGGAGAAACTTTTTCGATGTCATAATTTTTGTCGAGTCATTATGTTTAACATTGTCCACGTATTCGTCATTAGATAGCAGGTCATTGTAATATTCTACTGGATTATTTTCGTTTTTAAGAGAGCTGTTCGTCATTTGTTCTCCTGGGTGTGCCAATCAGAAGAAGTAGTTTTTATTTTATTATGTTTGTCTACTGTGTTAATGTCGAATTCGTTGGCCTGTGTTCTCTCAACACCACCGCAACCAAACTTCAATACTGGATCGAGACCTTTTATCACCTTGAATTAGTCAAGATAATGATGATTTGCCGATTGTCAATAATGGTTACTTTCTTGACCAGCTGGGTTATATGGGAGAACTTAGCATGCACCGGTACAGGTAGCATAGAGTAACCATAATACGCCTTTGTTGTATAAAGCAAAGTATGCAACAAGGGAGGTATGTCCGAGTTTATGTACCGAGCACAATATTGAAAAACGAGTCGTAGCACGAGCTTCGCTCGTGACATACCTCCCTTGTTGCATAATGTACTATAATTTCATTGTGTTTTCCGACTAACTTTTTTATTTTCAAATATAAAGTTTTATATTTATCGTTAGTTAAATTGTATATTTTTTCTGCATTATAAAATTTTTCAACCTTTATTTTCCATTTTTCTAAACACTTAAATTTACTATCAATTTTATTATTTTTCTCTATTAATTTTATCCTCTCCTGTATTCGTTAATTAATTTTTATTTTGTGTTTCTTTTCTTCTTGGGCAAATATTTTAGCTTTTAATTTTTGTTCGCTTTTTAACACAACTCCCTTCTTAATCTAGTTTTTATTATTGTTAAATACTTAAGTCCTGGATTCATAATAGGAGCTAACATTAAGCTTTTGCTTTTTTTATTGAAAACTAATTTTGAAGGCAAAGGAAAAATTTCAGAAATAAAAAAAAATTCTTATCGGGTTCTGTGTAGTTTAACTACCTAGTATTGGAAAAATTACCTAAAACGAATTGCCAAAAAATTATTATAATTTTAAAGTGTAGAACTTAAAATATCAAGTGTCAGAAAGAATCTTTTTATGTTTCCGTATACACGGTGTGTCTGGAACAACTTTTATTGACACTGTTTTGCATATGGGATTTTTTTGTGGTTTATTGTTCTCTTATTGCCTACAAACAATTTAAGATCAAAAACGTAATTATCCGTCGGGCGGAAATTGAGAAAAGTGGATTTTATTATTTGAAATTCGAAAATTTTGAATTTCTTTGATAAATTGCGATTATTTTTTTTTCTAAAAATTATAAAAAAGAAATTTAGTTGTAAGTTTATATTATACATATATTTTGTAGAAACTACATTAATATAATCAATATTAGTTAATTTATAAAAACATTTTTCTATAGGGGAGACTGGGGCTAAACCGGACACGGGGCTAAACCGGACACGTCAAATATTTCCGAAACCATGAGGAATTTCAAATAATGTTAATAACCTTTGAACGCGCTATTTCGTGAAGCATATATTGCATGATGTTTTAGGGACATGTCATTTTTCTTGTAATAATAGTTTCCGTTAATATATAAAAATGTCGTTTTTTGCAGTAAAAGTAAAAAAAATTTTCTCATTTTTTTGGGTTTTTATTGTTATTATTAAAGTGCATATATCATATGGAAATTTTTTTATTAGCTGAAGGTGTACTGATTTTAGTAGAAAACAAGTTTAATGGAAAACGTTAAGAAGAAAAAAATTATTGCAGGTTAATTATTAGATGACGGTGTGGGGCTAAATCGGACGTCGTGATAAAAAACAATGAAATTTGTGAATACTATAATTTATTTGATATTAATGACCTATTTTATATTATATTTTTTGCATAGAACCACTTTATCAATAAATAAATAAAGAATTTATTTTAAAACACGAATTAGCAAGGGAGTTGCTGAAAACAAGCAAGTCTGAAAACTGTAATTCATTTTATATTATATTAATTACATATTTTACATTTTATATTATATTCTTTGCATATAACTACCTACAAATAAATAAACAAAGAATTGTTTTGACTTTACTACAAAAAAAATGAAAATTTGTGACTCTGTCTTTAATTAATTAGCCGTGTCCGGTTTAGCCCCATCAATTTTGGGATTTTCGTTTATGAGGTAGTCACCTTCAAAGCAATATATCTCCTAAGCTATTGTAGTTTTTTAAAAACGAACAAGTGCGATTTGTAGGTGAAGGAACAAGCTTTAAAACGGTATATTACTCTTTAGCAAAAAAAAAATTTTCTATGAGTTTTCTGGTCAAAGACCAAATCCGTCCGGTTTAGCCCCAGTCTCCCCTACTTTTTAATTATAATTTAAAATCAAGTGGTATATATTAATCAAAACTTTTTTGGATTTTACGTGCTTTCTTAATTTATTTAATTTAAAATTTCGAAAAAGTTTTGATTAATATATACCACTTGATTTTAAATTATAATTGAAAAGTATAGAAAAATATTTTTATAAATTTTTTTTCTTTTTTTTCGAAATCTACGTGCTTTCTTAATTTATTTAATTTAAAATTCCGAAAAAGTTTTGATTAATATATACCACTTGATTTTAAATTATAATTAAAAAGTTTAGAAAAATGTTTTTATAAATTAGCTAATATTGATTATATTAATGTAGTTTCTACAAAATATATGTGGGCAATTCCACGTGAGATTTCAGTCGACCTTTTAAAATCGGCCAAAAATATTTTTTTTCTATTCTGTATTGAAAAAAAACAGATACCTATTTTTTTATTATTTTTTTGGAGGCCAAATTTTTGAGTTATGAGTTTTCAAAATTTTCGCTTTTTAAATGTAGGTATATTTTTAATGTCAGATAACTCAAAAAATATTGCTTCTTTTCATTTTTTGACAAGAGAAAAAAAGTTTTGTTTTTCTCTCTACTTTTGAATAATCACAACAAAAAAAATTTTTTTTCATTTTTTATTAAAAAAATAAAAAAAATTTATAAACAAATTAATTTTTTTTAACTTTGGGTATGATAAATTTTTAATTTTCTTTTTTTAAAACATACCTGGAAATGATAAGAAGGTTTTGCAAAAAGTTTCAGAGTGGGCCTGACAAGTTTGATGGGTCCAAAAAAATAATTAAGCTCTCCGTGCAGGTCGCACGCACGTGGCACAATGGAATTTTTTTACAATTTATTATTAAAAATTGTCTAGAGCCTACAAATTTTATCGGATTTTGATTATTATTGAATTTTTAGGCTCTAAACAATTTTTAATAATAAATTGTAAAAAAAATCCCATTGTGCCACGTGCGTGCGACCTGCACGGACAGCTTAATTATTTTTTTGGACCCATCAAACTTGTCAGGCCCACTCTGAAACTTTTTGCAAAACCTTCTTATCATTTCCAGGTGTGTTTTAAAAAAAGAAAATTAAAAATTTATCATACCCAAAGTTAAAAAAAATTAATTTGTTTATAAAATTTTTTTATTTTTTTAATAAAAAATGAAAAAAAAATTTTTTTGTTGTGATTATTCAAAAGTAGAGAGAAAAACAAAACTTTTTTTTTCTTGTCAAAAAATGAAAAGAAGCAATATTTTTTGAGTTATCTGACATTAAAAATATACCTACATTTAAAAAGCGAAAATTTTGAATATTCATAACTCAAAAATTTGGCCTCTAAAAAAATAATAAAAAAATACGTATCTGTTTTTTTTCAATACAGAATAGAAAAAAAATATTTTTGGCCGATTTTAAGAGGTCGACTGAAATCTCACGTGGAATTGCCCATGTATAATATAAACTTACAACTAAATTTCTTTTTTATAATTTTTAGAAAAAAAATTAATCGCAATTTATCAAAGAAATTCAAAATTTGCGAATTTCAAATAATAAAATCCACTTTTCTCAATTTCCGCTTGACGGATAATTACGTTTTTGATCTTAAATTGTTTGTAGGTAATAAGAGAACAATAAACCACAAAAAAATCCCATATGCAAAACAGTGTCAATTAAAGTTGCTCCAGACACACCGTGTATAATGATTGTACAAATTAACAAAAAGCTTTTCAGCTCGTCAGATCACATTCATTAAAAATAAGAATAGTATTAAATCCAGTTATATTGTTATTCTTTCAATGACTCTAATAAAGACTCTCTAATGCAATGATATTGATTAAATTTATTTTTCATAAAGAAGAGAAAACTGTTAAACTGTTCATTATTATAATTACAGACACCGACTGCTTTTTGCTTTAGTGCATAGCAGTAACAATTAAAACAATTACAGGTACTTTTATACTTCTCGGAAAATTATTTTCAAGCAACATACATATTTAAATACTGAAATATGGATTTTAACATAGATGAATGGTGCGTATGAGCAGGAGTATTACTCAAATCCCTTTTAGTCATTGACGTGTAAACATCGAAGAGATGGAGACGGTGAAGAATCCATATTTCAATGTCATCAGATATATTATAATTGTAACAGGACAAAGTCGGTACTATTCCAAGTGGATAAATATCATCATTAGAGCATTTTATTTGTTTATTATGATTTCTTTTATAATTGCTCAGGTAATATTACAATTACTTATTTATATGCTTATTGAAATCTTATAAAATCATCATTAAAAATTAGATTGCAGGTGTGATAAAAGTTTTTGGTAATATTGACATGGTACTGATGTGCATTCCACCAACATGTTATGCTTCAATAAGTGCAATTATTTTTATAAATAGTAATCTGAAAATAAAACAAGTAATAAGTTTGAATTCTTTTATATCAATTTTATTTAATTTCACAGATAATCAGAAAGACGAATAAAATGTACAGATTGTGATCAAATGTTGACTTTAATTTTACATAATTTAAAATGCTTTGAATTGATGATTAAAGCGTTATCAGTTTGTTTATGACTTTGGCAATTAAGCAATAATTTTTTAAATATTGTTAAATATATACAAATTCTTTTGTAGATAAACATTGTTCTTTTGAAAATTCAAGATGACTGGAATTCTTTAATAACAAAACATGAAAACAGTATTTTACAAAAATATGGCAGAAAATGCAGAACTTACAGTATAATATCCTGTAGTAAATATTTTGTTTTTAGATCAATAGTTTTAAAAATTCAAAAATCAAACTGTCATTTAAAATTCTTTTTCTTTATACCTCGGTCAAAAGTACGTACTTCCCTCTTTGATTTCGCAGCAGAAAGTCGAACATTTGTGATTCGGTTGATGTGCACACTCAGCCTCTGTCAAAGCGGAAGCAGAAGAATTCTCCGTCGGTAGAATTACTACTGTCGGTAACTACGAAAATTGAGAGTTCAATGGAAATTTAATGAATACTTTTTATTTGTATATAAAATGAGACAAAAAATTAACAAGAAATCTTTATATTCTACTAAATTTATTATTCACAAGTTCTAAAAATTCAAATAAACAAAATCTCTAACTATTTTAAAAAATTACTTGTTTTAATAAACGTTAAAGACTTGACTAAATATATTTAAAAATTTTATTATTTATTTTCTTAATAAGTGCTGCAATGTTGTAATTGTAGTAATAAAAGTTTAATTATTTGAAATAATTTAATTAAATTTTGTGTATTAGAACGTTCAAAATATGAGAAACGTGAAACTTAATATTGTAACAACAAATTCATTTTTTTAAAAATAATATTAATTTATCTTTTAGTTTTATTTGTTCCTGCCTCCGACCATAAGCACTTGCTTCGCTCGTGCTTTAAAATGTCGGGGCAGGCGAATAGTGATTGTAAGAGAGAGACAGAGAAAAAGTCAGAGCTTCACAAGTGCCCGATGGATGCGTTGAAGCGAGAAGCAAAAGTAAAAATGGACGTCTGTCAAATGGACTAACACGATTGGAATTTTTAAATTCTCAGGCTGGAGTCCTATGACAGCGTTTTACGTTGCGTTTTGTAACTAGGCCATGAGTGTGAGAGAGATACAGATATAGGTTTGCTCTATTTGCACTCATTGCCTAGTTACAAAACGCATCGCAAAACGCTACCATGGGACTCCAGCCTCATCACAAGAAAGTATTAGTTTTGGTCGAAAATTGACTTTTGCTAATTTTGTGAAATCTTCACGTTTTGGGGTCCGCTGAAACCAAAAAACGTGGTCCGGCGATTGCGTCTGCCTGTCTGTAGACAAAAAACTTGTAGATTCAATAACTTTTGAAAACCAGCCATTTTCGTTGAATCCGCAATTTTGAATTTTGAAAATCTAACTACAGATTCGTAATCAGCAACCCTAAAAACCCCCAAGTAACGAATTTTAACTAAACTAGACGAAAATCAAAATTCTCATCATCCACATTGGATCCGTCATTTTTAATTTTGAGAATCCTATTTCAGATTTTGAATTTTAAAAATTCAACTTCAGATTCGTAATCAGCGACCCTAAAAAACCCCGAGTAACGAATTTGAACTGAATTAGATAAAAATAAAAATGTCTCATCGGCCATATTAGATCCGCCATTTTGAATTTTAAAAATCTAATTTCAGATCCGTAATCAGCGACCTCAAAAACGCCCGAGAAACAAATTTCAACTGAATTAGACGAAAATAAAACATTTTTATCTGCCATATTAGATCCGCCATTTTGAACATTGAAAATTAAACTTCAAATTTGTAATCTACAAACCAAAAAATCTCTTAGTAAAAAAATTTAGGCGAATCGAACTACTTTTTGGTGACTAGTGAAATATGTGCATGAACTTGAAAATTTTGCAATGGATTTGGCGCCATATTAGGTCCGCAATCTTGAAATTTTTAATTATGCTTTACATTTTATAGTCGTGAGAGCACTCACTCTTTTCGATTGACAATCAAAATTAAATTCGGGTATTTTCCTTCGTCAGTTTTCGTCATAATTCGTTTTATTCCTTGCTTCGCAACATACAGCCCCCATTAAATACTGCATTCAATTACAACAAATGGGCAATGGGGAAATCTTTTTTACACCTCTCTTTACAATTCCATTTTGCGTTCTCACATCCACAACTCTTATTATATTATCCTCGCTTGGATACAATTTCACTACTCTGCCAAGACTCCAACACAACGGTGGCAGATTGTCATCTCTGAGTAAAACTAATGTGTTTACTTTTAAAATGTCATAAAAACCGGAATTCTATTTACTTTTTGTATTAAGTTCATTTAAATATTCAAACTTCCAACGCTTCCAAAATTTTTAATTTTAATTTTTGAATATGTTGTCATGTAGACAACCTATTTACCGCAACCTGCGACACGTCTTGCGTTGAAATGCTGGTCAAAGGTCAAGTCTTCGTACGCAAACAATACATCTCCCAAATTTCGCTTCATGTGATATTTGACAGATCTTACTGCTGACTCCCACACTCCACCGAAATGTGGTGTTCGTAGAGGGGCAAAATGCCACTCAATTTTGTTGTCAGCCAAATAACCTTGAACCTTTTGATTGTGTTCTGTGGAGTTAAGGAGATCATTAAGATCTGTCAATTTTTTATTCCCGCCTACAAAATTAGACCCATTGTCTAAATAAATAGCTTTATGGAACACAGCACTGTAATACGCACTTTACGCCACCTGTTTTGCAGGTTGTAAGTTACTTATTATAGCCCGGTGCGAATAATGCTGGAGGGGAGTACACTTTATTTCGGGTTAGTTACATTATAGACCCTAGTTACATTATAGACCCAATAACCTGGTTATAATGTTACTATTTCTGTACAAAAGTAGGATGTAATGTAACTAGATGCTGCCCTCGGCGCGACTAGACAGGGGCGTACGTTTGAATGTATATCAGTAAACTAGCAATAGGGGAGCCTGGGGCGAAAAGTTAAACTGCCAAAACCGTTAAAATTCATTATCTTTCGAACGAAAATAGTTAGAGCATTGCAATTTTAATTATAGAAGGGTGTTATCACCCTAAATAAATGTCCGGAGTTGTTTGCAATTCCGTTTATTTTTGTGGTGTCGATATTGAAATTTTTTTTTCAACCTACTTTTGAAAATTTTTTCGAAAAAGAAAATATCAACTTTTAAGTATATTTTTTAAATTTTTTCTCATTGCGATTTTTTTAAATCCTTATTTGGGTCCCCTGAAGAGAAACCTGAAGGTATTAGCTAAATATCTTTAGTCAGATTTTTTATATTTGTTGTTAAAGTCAAAAACGCACCCTGGGGCGAAAAGTTAAATAATGGGTGGGGCGAAAAGTTAAATGTATTTTTTCATGTTGTTAAATTTTTTTTCATTTTTCGTTTTTTTGCGTTTATTTGTTTAAACATTATTTATTTGACATTGGGCAAGTACTCTGTTAAAAAATAAGCCGGTTAACGTGAAATAAACCAAAATTTTTTTTTTTGAAATTTTAATTTTTTAACTTTACAACTATTCTAAAGCTTTTGTCAAATAAACAAAGATCTTTTATTTACTAAATTACTTGTTTACGTATACTTTAACTTATCTACTACTTATCACCTATCAGAAAATAGTTTTAGTAGGCTAAAAGTTAAAAAAACAAAATTTTCAAAAAAGGACAAAACATGTATTTTTTGCGAAAATATCAGGAACTTTTTTATTGAAAGTTGTAGAGGACAAGTTGCCCTACAATACTGATATACAAATATTTGCATCTAAGCGGCTTATATTGCCAAAAAAAATCATTTATGCAAAATTTAACTTTTCGCCCCAGTCTCCCCTATGTCACATATTTTTTCGTTTTTGTCTTCAGGTGTTTGTAAAAAAAAGTGTTTTCGATCTAAGCTTTGTTTTATTACAATCTGTGTTGCATAAACAGTCGTATGCACCTCGGATCGTATTCATCTTCATGACACTCGCGTGATCACAGAACTCGTCGGGCTCGCGCTTCGCGCGAGCCGACTCCTTCTATGAACGTCACGCTCGTTCATAAAGATGAACTTACAATCCTTGGTGCATAATGTACTATTACGTTTCCCCGCCTTGCGAAGAATCGTCGTAATCCCTCTATAAAAAGTTCCGTTGTCAAATCGCTAATTAATATGAATCGCTTTTGTTGATATGTTAATAAATATAGTCACATAAACTTTTATTTTACTTCCTCATAGAGAAAGTATTGTAATACCGAAATTTTTCGAGTTCGATTTTTTGACATATCTTTATGTTATTTGACCTCAGGAGGTCAAAAATGACATTTTTAAAAAATGTCATTCCGTATGTGTGTGTGTGTGTGTGTGTAAACATCACATTTTCATAAATATCTCGAAATCATAAAGAGCTTTTGGGTTGAATTTTTTTTAAATTGTAGATCTCACCTGCGGATATAAAATGAGAGTACTTTGAGATAGATTAATAAAGTTTAACTAAATTTTTTTTGGATTTTTAATTTTGCAAAAAAACGTTTTTTGCCCATAACTTAAAAAAAATGTTAGGACACCTATAAATGTTTTTCCATAATTTTGTAGAGTTTTTTTAGACGCATCTTTTGAGCCCTAATTGAACATTTTTCGTCCATATTAACCGGAGATATTAAACTTTTAAAAATTCAAAATTTTTGAAAATAAGACTTTTTTGAAAATTTTGTTGAAAAATGTAGAAGTAATCTTTAAATTATCGTTACCGACTTGTAGAGCTTCAAAAAACGCTTCGATTGACACATTTTTGAACCTAATTCGATAATAAATTTCGAAATTATTGGTATTTTAAAAACCAAAAATTGTGGAAAATGACATTTTCTCAACTTTTTTGTTTAAAAATTTTTGTTTAACTATTAAATTATTGTAATTATCTTGTAGGGTATTTAAAAATAAATTGATTGACCCAAAATTCAATCACTTTTACCATATTTATAAAAAGTTATTCATATATTTCTATTATTTTTATCTCCATGAGAAAGTAAAGTGTTCATGAAATGAGCACCAAAATTATAAAAAAAAATTATACAACTTGGCAGCAGTTTGGTTTCTATTTCTCAGGCGCTTTTCCTTTATAAAAAACGGTCCGCAGTAATCAACCCCGGTGACCTCGAAAGGATACGTCGCTACTACTCTAACCTTAGGAAGATTTCCCATCATATAATTGATTTCTCTAGGATTGGCGCGGAAACATTTGACACAATTATGCACAATTTTTTTTACAGAAGATCCTCCATCTATCGGACAATAATTAAGTCGAACCGTGTACACTGTTGCATTAATGCCTGTGTGTAATTGTTTTTCATGAGTGTGACGAATCAACAAATCAGTAACAGGATGGTTTTCTGGTAAGAGGATAGGACATTTTTGATCATCTGCTCGGCGTTCCAAATTCTTCCTCCGACTCTAAAAAGGTCATTCTCGATGATTGGATTCAACCTATAAAGTTTGGATCTTCTTGACACAATTTCTCCCTTGATACTCGTTCAAAATCGTCCTGAAATTCTTCTCGTTGGCTAAAATTAATATTTTATTTGTTGCTTCTTGTATCTGGGTAAGGCTTCCTGAAGTGTTACAGTAAATTTGCATATTCACTGTATTCAATTAACAAGAAGTGAAATGTAAACGTCATTATGAGTTTATTAAACGGTTCAAAGGATTTTTAAAAAAAATTAAATTTCTCTGAGTTATAAACAATTGAAGTTTTTTACATTGCTTAATTAAAAAATGCATATCTTGGAATATAATTAACGGATTTTAATGAATCTTATATTTTTGTAAACCTTAAATACTGCACTTTTAATTTAAAAAATAATAAAAAAATTTTGTTGAAAATTACTATTTGTTATTGCAAAATTAATTGTTTAATTGTAAAATAAACCATGTTCTCAACATTTTAGGAAGTTCGTTCAAATGACATTGCAAAGAGAATTTTATAACGATTCGATACCCGTTTTAAAATTTAATGACACTCAATTAGGAAAAAAGTTATTGCATTTTTTCTACTGCGCGGCACGTCTCTCTACCGCGTGCAGGTCAACCGCTGGCGCGACGCGTGTATATGGTCAGCCCGCGAAACGAGTATAAACGCGTTATGTCGATTTCGCTACACTTTCATAAAATTTATTTCAATTATTAGTTTGAAATATTTTTCAAAAAAGGTTGGTATTTTTGATTATTTAACATTTGAATATATAGATATGGGCATTTAGTTAAATATATTTTATTGATTATTCTATCACTAGTTTTCATCAAAGTTCGTATTTTCTCAACTTCGCTCGTGTGTATTGTTACAATAACAATTGTGTGTGTTTTTATATAAGTAGTGTTTTTTGAGTGTTCGTTATTTATCTACTTTTACATGAAAAATGCCACCTATAAACAGGTGCTGTAATCCGCTTTTAAAAAAAACATAATTCAATTCACAAAGGTGTTCAGTGTGTTATGAAGGATTGGAAGTCTGAATTCAGTTCTCTCATCGGCTATTACATCTGCAATTCATGTAAGCTCAGGATTGGAAGTAATAAAGTTAAAATTGAAAAATCTTTTTTAAATATTTCCGAAATTGAAAAATTGCAAGATAGAATGGAAGAAGTATCAGGTAAAAATCATGAAATTTATTTAAGAGACGTACTATTACAATTTTATTTTTATTGTTTTATAACAAATTCCGTTTGTAAATTGTAGTTTAAGATAACTTTATTCGAAAAGGATAGTAAACTATGCAATTTTTTTATAAACTTCTACTTTTTTCAATATACAGATACAGATGACAATGACAAGGACCCTACATGTGAGTTTCCTACAGTTGATCGAGAATTGAAAATTGAAAAAATTAACAAAATTCTTCACGAATACCAGAACGTGAAGTAAAAAGTCAAAAATTATCATTTGAAGATAGTAATGCTGAGGCAACAACGATTTCTCAAGTTATAGAGAAAATAGTAAAGTCAAAACCTGCCATAATGACCGATCAATATATTTCTAACGTAAAAAATGCTTTATTGACCGCAGAAAATTACGGGCAGAAAATTGAAATCTTGACAACACTTCCAACTGAATTAAGCATTTGTCAAATGCAGCATTATTTTGGTGTTTCTTATCGAATGGCTTCTCGAGGAAAAAAGCAACGTTAATTAGGTGGATATAAGTCTTGTCCAAAGAAAAAAAAGGTCGACCTATGGATCCCAAGATTGTATAAAAAGTAAAAGATTTTTACTTAACAGAAGATAATAGTCGAATAATGCCAGGGAGAAAAGACTGCATTTCCATTAAAACAGATTTAGATCGCACAAATGTACAGAAACAACTTTTGCTACATAATTTAAAGGATTTGCATTCAATGTTCAAAGAAAAAAATCCAAATATGAAAATCAGTTTATCAATATTTAAAAAATTGCGACCCAAGCAATGCATTTCGGTAAATAAAAATGGGTGTCACAATGTGTGCGTTTGCAAGATCCATCAAAATGTAAAGTTAAAGTTCCAAGGCTTAGAAACAGAATTTAAAAAACATCAACCTGACTTAAGTTTTTTATACAAAGATGCATTAAAAGACATGATATGCGAAGATCCTTGTCCATCTTGCCACCTATTAAAATGCGAGAAATGTCCTGGTGCTGCTGTTGTTTATGAAAATCTACGTAAATTGTTTTCGAAGTACCTAATATCTCAGGTGAAATACAGTGAATGGATCGTCACGGATCGGTAAATTTATTTTTATTATAAAATTTTATTTTTTAAATATATCTATCGTTTCATTTTTTTCATTTATTTTCATATAATATTGTTGAAAGTAAGATTCAATTTTAAATTAATTTATTATTATTTATTATTTATTATTAAATAATTTTATTATTATTATTAATTATTATTAATTATTTTATTATTATTATTATTATTTATTTATATTTATTATTTTATTATTATTTATTTATTATTTTATTATTTATTTATTATTTATTAATTATTATTTATTTATTTTTAATTAATTAATATATAACTAAATTTTAAAAAAAATGGTATAAATGAGTAGATTTCATTTTTTAATTTTATTTTATTATATTACGAAGTACGTTAACCAAAGTATAAAAGTTTGAAAGTTATTACAGAGATTAAAAACAATTTTATTTAATATAACTAAATATTAATAGATTTTTGTTAAAGATACGAAATTTTAATAGATAAATACTTTTTTGTCAATTGAATACATTTTCTTTCCTAGATGTGAGTTCCAACAGCAGCAGGATCATGTTCAAGAATTCTTAAAAAAAATTAGAAGAAGATTTAAAATCATTATTAAAGCATGATTTTATTTCAAGGTCTCAAGCTTCTTATTTTTCAAATTTAAAAGGAAGTTTACGTGACGGAGAATTTTTAGTCTGCTTAGATTTCGCGGAAAATTACACTTTTCACGTGCAAGATGCCATACAAGCGCAGCATTGGGCAAATCAGCAAGTAACATTGCACCCATATGTAATATATAGAAAGCAAAACAATAAGCCTCTCTATGACAATTTTGTCATTATTTCAGAATATGAAAAGCATAATACTGTAGGCGTACATCTTTTTAATAAAAAAGTAATATCTGATTTAAAAAAGAAATATGGCGAAAAAAATGTTAAGAAATTAATTTATTTTTCGGACGGTGCTGCCTCCCAGTACAAGAACAAGAGTAATTTTGTAAATTTATCTGCACACAAAAAAGATTTTAAAGTCAATGCTGAGTGGCACTTTTTTGCTACCTCCCACGGGAAGGGTGCCTGTGATGGCATCGGGGGTACAGCCAAAAGGAATGCTTATAAGGCCAGCATGCAAGGAAAGCATATAACTACCCCGAAACATTTATATGATTGGGCGATAAATTTTTTCAAAAAAATCAAATTTATTTTTTGCACGAAAGAGGAACACACAAAAGAAGAACGTTTTTTAGAAAAGAGATTCAAAAAAGCCGAAACAATTAAAAAACTCGTCAGTTTCACTGCTTTTTAGTCAAGAACGATAAAACTCTTGTTTGTAAATTTTTTTCAGACGATGAGAATTTTGAGGAACATCAAATTACGCGATAAATAATTAAGTAATTAATTGTTATTTTTAATAAGTTTTACTCATCAACAAATTGCTTTCCAACCATTACAACTTTTATAAGCATGAGATTATGAAATAAGAAATGAAATAATTTTATGTTAATTTTAATAAATTTTAAACATTTACAAATATTGCAGTTCTATTCCTTACATTTATTATTTTAGTATATATTATTTTTTATTTATAGCCACTAAGACAAATACGAAAAGCAAATAAGTGCCACACGCTGAGGTACTAGTGTCGCGCCAGCGGTTGACCTGCCACGCGGTAGAGAGACGTGCCGCGCAGTAGAAAAAATGCAATAACTTTTTTCCTAATTGAGTGTCATTAAATTTTAAAACGGGTATCGAATCGTTATAAAATTCTCTTTGCAATGTCATTTGAACGAACTTCCTAAAATGTTGAGAACATGGTTTATTTTACAATTAAACAATTAATTTTGCAATAACAAATAGTAATTTTCAACAACATTTTTTTATTATTTTTTAAATTAAAAGTGCAGTATTTAAGGTTTACAAAAATATAAGATTCATTAAAATCCTTTAATTATATTCCAAGATATGCATTTTTTAATTAAGCAATGTAAAAAACTTCAATTGTTTATAACTCAGAGAAATTTAATTTTTTTTAAAAATCCTTTGAACCGTTTAATAAACTCATAATGACGTTTACATTTCACTTCTTGTTAATTGAATACAGTGAATATGCAAATTTACTGTAACACTTCAGGAAGCCTTACCCATCTCTCTTGCAGATAAATAACCTGAAAAAATCGACTCCACAATTTTTTATACTGATCCACCACGACAGCTTTCGTGCTGATTATTTTAACTTCAGGTACATTAATTTCCTCCAATTCATGGTTTGGCCAAAGGGTTTCGTCTTGACGAAGCCATGATGGTCCGTTTTCCATTGCTTATTTTTAAAAAAATCGTTCGGAAGTTGACCTCTTGAGACGTAGAGCACTGCTGACAATTTTGTAAATCCTTACCAGCAACAGCGCACCACAGAGTTCTAAACGTGGTAAACTCACCGGTTTTAATGAAGCCACTCGTGATTTTGAGCACAGCAAAAAGGAATGATGTTGACCTTGAAGCGTATAACGTACGTAGAGGCAAGCTGCATACGCTCTTTCAGTCGCGTCTGAGAAGCCATGCAGCTGCAAGTTTTGTGCTCCCGTGCATCTAACCGATCTGGAAATCGTCCACTGGTCCAGCATCGACAGCTGCTCCCAGTAATTTATCCAAATTTCATCCACCTGCTGCGGTACTGGATCATCTCAATTTATATTTAATTTCCATAACTCTTGAAGTTGAATTTTAGCAAAAACGATCACAGTTAGGGATATGATCCCTAACGGATCATATAGCTGCGCAGTTTGTGATAATATTGACATTTTCGTGACTGTATCAGGGTTTTTCGACAAGTTTACATTAAATTTTATATTATCATTCCTCGGGTCCCACTTGATTATCAGAGTCTTCGTTTCTTGATCTAGATCAACTTTTACACTAAGATCATTTAATTCTCCTGGAATATCGTCCATCAATTCCTGGCAATTTGAAATCTACTTACGGAGGCGCATACCTCCTTGACTGGTTAAACTGATCAGATCATCTCGTAGTCTTTTCGCATCTTCGACATTCTCTTCCCCGGTTAGAAGATCGTCCACGTAAAAATCGTGTTTCAGTACTTCTGCTGCTCTAGGAAATTCTGCTTTATCGTCTTCAGCCAGTTGTTTCAAACAGCGCACGGACAGAAATAGGGCAGCCGCTGTCCAATATGTAATTGTTTTTAACTGGTAAGTACGGAGTGGTTCATTAATATTGTAACGCAATAATATTCTTTGATGTTTTCTATCATCTTCATGAATCCAGAATTGTCGAAACATTTTCTCAATGTCAGCACTCAAAGCTATTGGGCACTGACGAAAGCGCACAATTAAAATAAACAAGGTATCCTGGATCGTTGGTCCAACCAACATCGCGTCATTAAGAGAGAGACCCGTCGTCGTTTTGGTAGCACAGTCGAAAACTATCCTGAGTACTGTCGTGAGGCTATTTTCCCTTAACACCGCCAGATGTGGCATATAATAGCCTTTTTCTATTGAATCGATTACCATCTCCATGTGTCTCAATTCCTCGTATTGTTTTATAAATGCGCTGTACATCTCCTTTAATTTGTCGTCCTTTTGGAACTTCCTTTCCATAGAAAAAAATCTACGCCTGGCTGTAGCAAAAGACTGACCCAATTCTTCTTTTTTGTGATTGTACGCTTGTACGGTGAACCTTCCATCCTCTTCGCGTGTCACGTTCGCAGAAAATTGTTCCTCGCATTATTTTTTCTCCTTAGACAAATGTTTTTTCTCATAATTTTCCAGATTCCAAAACTTTTCCAGTTGGATGCTGAGATCATCTCGAACAAGATGAGAGTGAAGTTCATAATTTTCATTATTTTTTTCTGTAATTATTTTTCCTGTTGTGATCAGACCTAGTTTTGTATTCGGTAGTGTTCTTGTCGGCAGAGCTAGCGGAATTTTTCCTACTAACAGAATATCATAAAAAAGTTCCGCTCCTATCAGTGCTTCAATCTCACCTGGCTGATTGAACGTTGGATCTGCTAATTCGATGTTGTGTGGAATTTTAAAAAGGGATTTGTCAATAAGATGGGAAGAAAGTTGAGACGTTATGTGTGGGAGTACCAAAAGAGTAATTTTTGAGGAATAACTCGATGTTTTGTTGATTTGATATTGTGACAAAGGGAAATTATCAATTTAATTCAATTAGTAAATTTGTTAATTTAACTTTAATTTAAGTAATATATAATTTCCTAGATTTTATTTGTTATTTTTTTTAATTCAAATTAGTCAAATAATAATCTTTCAAATCTAATCATCAATTAATTCTCATTTCTCTCACGAACCATTATTACTCAACAAAAGAAAAATGCTTAGTTGAGCGCCAGTTATTTTACTTTAAATTCGAAATTATTAAAATAACAAAATAATTTCTTACAAAAATTTTAACTCGAAAATACCAAAAATTTTAGACTCTAATGTTGAGGGTGAATTTCTATTAAGACCGCCATTGAAAGCACATGGCGTGAAACACAATTTTTAAACGCAAAATTTTAGGTTAACTCACCGTTGTTGGAAAATGAATCAACAAAGAAAAGACGCTGGCTATTCCAAACAAACTAGATTTATTCTTTAGTCCAAATGCACGTTGGTTTGTAAAAGAAAATTACACTGAACTTTCGTAATCTCGTATGACTCTTTAAACTCAACACACTCAAAGTACAATTCTCTCAACTCAATTCTCAACAGTTCAACTGATTCGCCGGAAATTTCACTTGATTAAATAAATTGAAGGTCCCAATCAAAGAACCGGTTATAAATTTTTTAGACTCAAAATTCTCGACCTCTAAATAAAAAAAGAATTTGAAATTTCAATTTCTTGTAAACATTTCGTATTTGTATAAAGAATACCAAAATGTTTCTCAAAAAATTGGGATTAAAAACAGTTTAATTTTTGACTTACAGGGCAATGATTTTGAGCTTAAAAAATTATAACCGGTTCTTTGATTGAGACCCTCAATTGTTCTTTTACGCGCATCGATTCTTTCAATACGAACACGCGAATTCCGGGATTATTCTCTCTAAACAAGTTTCGTTAAATCGTTGTTCAATTTTTAATTCACACGAAAAACTCACAATCTCGATACCATGTACACTAAATTACGACACTCTATCTCATCGCACGTGCTACAATCATCATGAATCTCGATGCGCGTCTCTCTTTTCTCTCTCTCCTACGTATCACAATCTCAAGAAGCTTGGTCCTCTCTCTCTATTCCATACGCACTACAAAGTGAGTAAAAAGAAAAAGGAAATACAAATCAAAACATCGCCCCAAACCTGTTAAAATCAAATATTATTCGGCGATAAATATAAAACCTTTAAACACAAAATTCAAATTAGTAAATTTCTCACAATAATTGACAACCAAACCGATATTACACTAAGAGTATTAATTCTAATTATTAAATAATTCAAACTAAAACGTAAATGAAAGAATTGTTACACAGGGGCGGAACTAGTAAGGGCGCTACAATAAAATCATAAATTATAATCGCCAGTGATGAACCACTTTGTCACAATGTTCGCTACGACCCAATCAGAACCCTTTACTTCCGTGTTATTGATTCCCATAATCGAAGAATTAAAATTTCTTTGTTTTAGAACTAGACGTTTTACAAATTTTTCATAAATAAGATTTGGATGAGAGCCACTGTCTAAAAGTACCCTACAATTTTGTTTATTTCCATAATTGTCACAAATATTAATAATCATAGTTGATAGTAATACTCTTAAAGAACTCAACATATGAAACGACTCTGGTTCAACTTGCTTATCATTTTTTTCTTTACTTATTGATTGAAATTGTGTATTATGCAAAAGTGTGTAATGTCGTTTGTCACACACCGTGCAATTACCTGATTTGCACTTGTTCATTAAATGATTTCCTCTTAAGCAGTTGAAACAAAGTCCCTTCTTTCGAACTATTTATTTCTTTTTATCATATGACATATTTTTAAATTCTGGACAATGATTCATAAAATGCTCTTTATTACATACTAAACATTCTACAGATTGATTAGTATTTAAAAATGACCTTGAATTAGAACCTTTATTTCCATTGACTACAGGTTTGTTTACATTTGATTTTGATGACTCGACTGCACCCGCATTTAACGCGTCCGAAACCTGATATCATTGATTTAGAAATTTTGTTAAGTCTGCAAATTTTGGCAATGTATCTTTAACTGTTGATTTCTCCCACTTTTTTCTCTCAGCTGTGTAGAGCAGCAGTCACAGACCGGTAGATGTTTCTTTAAACAAAGGTAACTCAATTAAGACATGCATATGGTTTTGTACTATTAATCTCTGATTGTCGTACCGGTCTTTGAGAAGCCGCCATGCTACATCCTAATTTCCATCCGAAGTCTCTAAATTTTCGATTATGCGCACAGCAGCGGCCCTTAAATAGCTACGTGAAAAACGAAGTTTTTGTACCTTTGTAATAGAAATATCTTAACCAATAATCGCGTCAAAGGAGTCTCGAAAACCCAACCGCCTGCAGTTGTGTAATCATATTATTTTGCGCGACAGATTGACTATCTATGTTAACAGAATTTAATTTTTCTACATCATTTATTGTTTCTCTCGCTAATGATACAAGTCTAAAATAAACATTTTCAAATTCAATAATTTTATGTTCTCGATTCGATTCCGGTGCTAATATGGTCAAAATCGCGAAAAACGAAACTTTTGTAACGTAACAGTCTTTTTAAAACGTTTATCACTTTTAATTGATAAATAGAAAAAAATTTATATTCCTATGCAATATTGTTTAAAAAAATATATTTTAAGATGCAAACATAAAAATTTATTAATTTCTTGTTATTCAAAAGTTACAGACAAAACAAAAAGACTGTTACGTTACATGCTCCGCGATTTTGACCATATACACAATACAGACGGAGATCGGACATTATTTACAATTAAATAAATACAACTTATATTTCATAAACTTACTTGTTTACAGTCGTCAATTATAATGTTTACAATAAAGACCTTTTGTTTACGCGACGACCCTGTTGATTCCAAGTTTTTCCAACCGTTGAATAATTATAGTTTGAGTCCAAATAAAATCCTCCTTCGTTTTTGAAATTTTGATCCACTAGAGTATTTTATTCCATGTTTTGTCGTCTTCTTTATAAATGGTTGCTGATGTTGTAAAGTCTGTTATTCATCTGAGTGCTCTCACTTTCACTTTTCTATTAGTTCTAATTAATCCACTGTCACTTGATTTATTCTTGCACCAAAATTAAAACGATTTTTGCAAGAATCCAGCTCGAAGGACCATGTCTACGAGTACAAGCCAATAATAAAAATGTTTTCTTGTCTCGTGGGAATAATAAATAACTAACAGGACGAGGTTTCACAGAATCACAATAACAATTAAAATAAAAGAGTTCAGTTCATTTAAAAGAAAAGATACAATTTATTAAATAAAAAATCACTCCAAAAATATTCTATTAGAAAGGACACAGCAAAGTAACTTTCCGTCGTGTTTACAATTTGATAGCCGTGAGAGCACTCACACTTTTCAATTGACAATCAAAATTAAATTTGGGTATTTTCCTTCGTCAGTTTTCGTCATAATTTGTTTTATTCCTTGCTTCGCAACAAATGATTTACTTTCTTTATCATATTGTGATATAATCATATTTTTCTGTAAAAGAAGTTTGATATTAATTGTAGGCATATAGGTTAAATATTTTATTTATATTCTGGTTTCGTTACTGTCATCTTTGGAGCATCATTCGAAAGACAAGTGTCTTATCGATGGATGCGTTTTGTATCCACAACATTTTAATTTAAGTTTACTGTGTTCTAGGGTATAACAAGATGTGAATCCAGATGTTTGTTGGATATACATTTTACTTGCTCTTTAGGATCATCAAAAAAATTTCCTTTCTTCTAGAGCTCTCATAGTTTTTGACAAACGTAAAAATCAATTCTTCTTTAGGATCATCAAGAAAATTTGCTTCCTCCTGCTGAGTTCTCATGGTTTTTGACTAACAATTGGATTTACATAAAATTTGTTACTCGATGGTTTTAGGATCGACCAATACGAATATGAGGTCAGTGTTTAAAATTTAAAAAGGCGGATACAATATTGTAGTTGACAAAATAAAACCATTGCTACTTGGGCATTTTGCAGTTTTTAAGATTTGAAATGACGTGATATATTTTTCAAATTAAAATAACAGAGAAGTTATTAAAATTTTTGTAAAACATTGAAAATGAAGATTTTTGAAAAAATATCTAAATAAAATTCTGTCCAAATAACTCCTGTAAGGTCTTATTCCCTAAACATCACCGAAAATTTCCTGAAACTTGACATGAATAGTTCAGCGAGGTTAGAAATATTGAGTGGCGAAGTTCATGAAAGATTAGGTAGTTATTTAAATGTCACATGTGAGCAAATATTAAATATCAAACTTGAGCGAAAATTAAACTGCAAATATTGACTTGCCATGTTCTGTCAATAACACCGGCACACAAAAAAAATTTGGATTGACAGGACTACCGTGTGGTAGTTTTTCTTCCTTAAGGTGTGTTTAAAAAGAAAAACATTGACCGACCTAAAAATTAGTTCGTGTTCTCTTTTTACAGGCTTGGTGAGGAGGGGTGAAGTTTGAGAAACTGATTTTTATGTGAATTTACTTAATTTCTATAACTAAAGCTAAATTTTTGCTTCTTCCAAATGTTTTTTTGAATTCAGTGACTTTCATAACATAAGAATTGAATAATTAAAAAAATAGAAATGGCGGATCTAAAATGGTGGATTTAAAAAAATTTGTTCAGATTTCCTTGAAACTTGTTACTCGGGGGTTTTTGGGGTCGCTGATTACGAATCTGACATCAGATTTGAAAAATTCAAAATGGCGGACAAAAAAGAACAGATTTTCTCTTTTTCTCTTCTTTGAAGTATTAGTCTCTGGTATATCTCTTTTTAGCGTCCAACAATAGTCCGCTAATATATTCTTACTCCATTTTCCTTGTTAGCGTTTCTCCATATCCTTTAAATCTTGGTGAAATCTCTTGCCTTGTTCTTCGCTGAAATCACCAAGATTTTTAGGAAGTTCATCTAAATCTGAATCCAAAAAGTGAATTTTATAACTCATCAAACATCCCAGGTTTCTAAAATTCTTTACCATTTTTCTACAATTTCTCTATATCTGTGGCTTTTTTCATTTCCTACACTAAAAAAAATTCTGTGTTGCTACCTTACCTACGAATGTCGCTACCACACAGATCAGATGGTAAGTACTCTCCCGATTTCGGATGGGAGATTAGCTCTCAAGTGAACACTACCTCACCGCGAGAGAAGGCTACAACACTGGTTTTTCGTCCAATCAGCGACCCCGCATTGAGAGAGCATAGCGCGTCACAGCTCACACGCATATACACCGAACTAAAATCTCGGCGTGCTCAATACGAGGTTGCACCAATCTCGAGATATCGGTATGACAGCCTCCCGTCTATTCGGGAAGGCTATCTGCTCTAGAGATTCGTTGACGCACCCGAAAACCAAAGGGCAGAGCACTCGAGGCAAGAGAATGTAGCGCCATCACCACACATGTGGCAGCCACACAGAATTTTTTTCAGTATAGAAATTCCAAGGAAACTTCTTTAAAACTTGTCCAGGCTGTTTTTTCTTTAATCTTTATCGTTTGTACAAATTTTTCGTCATATAACAACTTACGTATCTGAGGCCCATCGAATACGTCTTCTTTGATTTTAGCGTCAGACAGTTTCGGAAACTTCTCCGCCAAATACTCAAAACATAATTAACCTTTTTGTCCAAGGCTTTTACAAATCGCCGATACTGAGGTATCCTTCCTCTGCATCGTAAACTTCTTTTCTACTTTTGCTATGAAGGCATAATTTTAACCTAGAAACATAGCCGAGAATTCGTTGCCCGCCTTCACCACGGGGAGGTGTCCTAGTCGCAAAAAAAGAATAAAAAGAAAAAAAATAAACACGGGAACTAATTTTACATAGGTCAAAAACTTTTTTAAATTGTAGTATCACAGAAATGCGATTAAAAGATTTAAAATTAGCGACTAGAGAAAACATCTAAGTACCAAGAACCAAGAAAATCTGAAAACAATTTCATCGTAAGTCGTATTGGATACACCATTTTGGGTTTTAAAATCCAACATCAGATTCGTATTCGGCGACCTTGAAAATCCTTACGGAGTAGCAAGTTTCAATCGATTTCATTCATTTAAATATATTTTGTTCGCCATATTGGATCTGCCATATTGAATTTTTATAAACTAACATCATATTTGTAATCAGCGAGCCCGAAAACCCCCGAGTAACGAGTTTCAAGTAAATGCGAGAAATTTTTGAAAATTTCGTCAGCCATATTGGATCCGCCATTTTGAATCGGCCATTTTTATTTTTTTATACATTGAATTCTTTAGTTATTAAAGTCACTAAAATCAAAAAAACATTCAGAAGAAGCAAGAATTCAACTTTATTTATAGAAATTAAGTAAATTCCCATAAAAATCAGGTTCATCTAAAACTTCACCCCCCCTACCAAGCCTGTAAAAAGAGAACACGAACCAACTTGTAGGTCGGACAATGTTTTTCTTTTTATGTATGTCGTAGGCCGATAGACTTTCCAGGCCAGTAGCTAAAAGCCTAAATTATTTTTTAATGGCCGGCCAGTAGACGAAATGTAATTTATATGTTTTTGCAATATCTACTTGCCTAGAAAAATCGGGCCTTTAGCCGAATATCACATTATTGGGCTACTAGTCTGTCTACTTTTAGGCCGTTAGAATAAGCTCTGTTTACATTATTAATTAGTGTAAAATAATTTTGAAAAAAATTTAGTTTCTAAATTAATATCGTTAGTAATAGTCGATATAAATATAATAAAGAATATTGTCGATCGTGCGGAATTAAAAAAAATTAATTAATTATTATCAAAATAATTCAAGTAGCAATAATTCCGTATTGAATAAAGTACTCGAATCAAACATAATTAAATGTCTCTCGGAAAGTATAGAAGATAACGTGAAAAAAAATTCTCATCATTATTATCATAAATCGTATGAAATTGTGAAAATTAGTGAAAACACACACGTAATTTTTATGAGAAATTACAGTAGTGATTCTTTAATATTTATTTTAGTAATTGAAGATTATTACGACAAGGTTCAAATAATGTAGCTGTAAAACTGGTGACAAACAGTGCCAGACATAAAGATGTGCCTGTTTTAACCCATTAACGCCTGAATGCACTGAATTTTTAGTCTGACTTCGAACTTAAGTATTTCTTAATAAACATACTATTTTCTTTTCGGACAAAATTTTTTTATGTATTGGAGTGTCCTCTATCCGAATATCATGTTTAAAAATTATTACAAAATTGTTTAACAATATTTTTTTGCATATAATTAAAAAATTACACAATTTTTTAATGATTTTTTTTTAAATCTTAAATTTAAATGTTAAAAGAATTTTTTTAACGGTTTACATTTCCATAAATCGTGCACTCGATTGTTACACTTTCCAAATATATATCGTCCTTTTGTAAATAAACTTTTGATTTTTCAAAATGGCGCCTAAAAACTCAAAAATTTATGAAAATTTAAAATTTATTGTCCGATGTACATTTTTTTTTTTAAATTTGGCTTGAAAATGCTTACTCGCGGGTTTTTGGGGTCGCTGATTACGAATCTGAAATTACTTTTTGAAAATTCAAAATGGCGGATCCAATATGGCGGACAAAATTTTCAAAAATTAGTCGGATTCTCTTCAAAATCCTTACTCGGGGGTTTTTGGGGTCGCTGATTACGAATATGAAATTACTTTTTGAAAATTCAAAATGGCGGTTCCAATATGTCAGAAAAAATTTACAAAAATCAGTCGGATTCTCTTCAAAATCCTTACTCGGGGGTTTTCAGGGTCGCTGATTACGAATCTGAAATTACTTTTTGAAAATTCAAAAAGGCGGATCCAATATGGCGGAAAATTTTTTCAAAAATCAGTCGGATTCTTTTCAAAATCCTTACTCGGGGGTTTTCGAGGTCGCTGATTACGAATCTGATATTACTTTTTCAAAATTCAAAATGGCATATCCCATACAACGGGTAAAGAAGGTTAAATTTTATTTAATCCTTTTGAAAATGCTTACTCAAGGGTTTTTAAGGACACTTTATTTAAATATCTTTAATTATTTTGAACATCTTTAGCCACCAGTTGCTAAACTGATGTTTCCAATTCTCACCGCGTGGAGGTAGATGAACAACGAGAATCTTATTTAAAAAAAATTTTTTTTAAAATTTTTTTTTGCTTATGACCAGTATTGTAGTCGCGTGTTGCCAATCATCAGATCAAAAAAATGGACTTGGGTAATATTTGAGCGCTTAATTCAATCAGCAATAACGAATGCGGTAATTTTACACAACACTGTAAACAGCGAATCGAAAAAAATTGGGATAAAAGAGTTTTCTATAAGCATTAGCAAAAGTTATCTGATAAACAAAAAGTGCAAAAATTCTGTTGTGGAAAGAAACGAATCACAAAAATATTGCTCAACAAATAAATGTTCAATAAGAACACGAAAATCTTGCCGCACCTGTCTTCAATATTTTTGTGAAAAATGTATTAAACAGGCACACGGAGAGTAGAGAAGCAATAAGAATAAAAAAGTTGGACAACTTTAATTTTAATATAATATATTAATTTATAAAATAAAAAAATTTTAAATAAAAAAATTAAAAATTAAAAAAAGCAAAAAAAAATTTTTTTTTAAAATTTTAAAAAACTAAGATTTTCGTTGTTCATCTACCTCCACGCTGTGAGAATTGGAAACATCAGTTTAGCAACTGGTGGCTAAAGATGTTCAAAATAATTAAAGATATTCAAATAAAGTGTCCTTAAAAACCCTTGAGTAAGAATTTTCAAAAGGATTAAATAAAATTTAACCTTCTTTACCCGTTATATGGGATATGCCATTTTGAACTTTAAAAAAGTAATATCAGATTCGTAATCAGCGACCTCGAAAACCCCCGAGTAAGGATTTTAAAGAGAATCCGACTGATTTTTGAAAATTTTTTCCGCCATATTGGATCCGACATTTTGAATTTTCAAAAAGTAATTTCAGATTTGTAATCAGCGACCCTGAAAACCCCCGAGTAAGGATTTTGAAGAGAATCCGACTGATTTTTGAAAATTTTGTCCGCCATATTAGATCCGCCATTTAGAATTTTCAAAAAGTAATTTCATATTCGTAATCAGCGACCCCGAAAACCCCCGAGTAAGGATTTTGAAGAGAATCCGACTAATTTTTGAAAATTTTGTCCGCCATATTTGATCCGCCATTTTGAATTTTTAAAAAGTAATTTCAGATTCGTAATCAACAACCTAAAAACCCGCGAGTAAGCATTTTCAAGCCAAATTTTAAAAAAAATGTACATCGGACAATAAATTTTAAATTTTTATAAATTTTTGAGCTTTAGCCGCCATTTTGAAAAATCAAAAGTTTATTTACAAAAGGACGATATATATTTGGAAAGTGCAACAATCGAGTGCACGATTTATGGAAATGTGAACCGTTAAAAAAATTTTTTTGACATTTAAATTTAAGATTTAAAAAAAAAATCATTAAAAAATTGTGCAATTTTTTAATTATATGCAAAAAAATATTGTTAAACAATTTTGTAATAATTTTTAAACATGATATTCGGATAGAGGACACTCCAATACATAAAAAAAATTTTGTCCGAAAAGAAAATATTATGTTTATTAAAAAATACTTAAGTTTGAAGTCAGACTAAAAATTCAGTGCATTCAGGCGTTAATGGGTTAAGGCTCATATTTTATGTAATTCTCCTTGTGACTCAAGTTTTTCATGTTGTAGTAAATACAATTAATTAATTAATCATTTAAACAGTGCATACTTTATCGGCCTAAAAATGATCAGGCTAGTAGCTATCAGCGAGTTCTTCGGCTACTGGCCTAGTTTCGTCTACTGGCCGGCCATTAGAAAAGAAGTTAGGCTTTTAGCTACTAGCCTGGAAAGTCCATCGGCCTACGACATATACACCTTGAGGAAGAAAACCTACCACATGGCAGTCCTGGCAATCCAAAATTTTTTTTGTGTGCCGGTGTAATATGTAATGAGAATGTAATCCTTAAAGTCGTTGTAACTTTGGGCCGTTCAAAACATACGTAACGCTATTTTTCTGAAATTTGGGCCCCCCCTCCCCCATGTAACCCAATACTGAATACATTAGCGCCATTTTTTCTGCTGACCGTAACAAATTGCTTGACCCCCCCTCCCCCCAAAAAGCGTTACGTATTTTTTGAACGGCCCCTTTAAGAAAAAAAAAAGTTTTATAAAACATATAATAGAAAAAGGGAACAAGAACGCAAGTAATGCACAATAGTCGCGGACGACTGCGAGCAACAATTCTTGAAGCGCGACGACCAATATTTGCGTGCTCTGAAGCGCGCTGAATTATGCGAGTCCTCCGCGCGAAGCGTCGACGATAATGTGTACGCCCGGAAGGCTGGCAGATTTTTTTAACCCGTTGCCTGTTTCCGACCCATGGGTGGGTCGTGTTCATTTTCACTCAAAATAAATATAATTTGTATATAAATTGATAGATATTTTTCTTTAAATCAATATTATAACACATTATAAGGGTCATTAATGATATTTTTTACAATAATTAAATAATTAGTTATAATTTTAAAATAATATACTATGTATTTCAAAAAGTATCAGATTCCGCTGCGCATTTTGAGACAATCATGTTGTATTTTCCTCAAACAGTTAAGGGGTTAATAATTAAACTAGCGAGCATACTTTCGACCGTATATGAAGAAAAATAGAATACATTACACGGGCAGAAGTTCAAAAGCCCTAAGCTACGCGATGATCATTTCGATCATTTCGCGTAGTGCCGGAATTTCGAACTTTCTGCCCTCATAATGTAATATACCTACTATTTATCCCACATGCACAAAAATGGCGCTTTTAAATAGCTGACGGCAGGGCTTACAGTCATTCATTTGTTCGACCGTATGAAAATGGCGATCATTTTGCTCCTATGTGCAAAAATAACAGCTGGTCCAATGCGTTATTTTTGCCCATGGAAGAAAATGAACAAAATGACTTGTTCATACAAGTCGAACAAGTGAATAACTTTTACTCTCTGTCAACTGCTATCTGAAATCGACACTTTTGTGCATCAGGAATAAAAAATATCGGAAGTAACACGGAAACAAAGGCAGCCCAATTTTTTACAATGATTTTTGTGACACAGGTGGAGGTCGACGGCGTCGTAGTCGCCCCGAGACGGAAACGAGTGTTACAAATCACCGGTGAACAAATGGCTGTCTTTGTCCCCTTGTTGCTTAATATACTTTATATAATACATGCATAAAAAGTCCCACTTCTGGTGCAAGGAAAATGTGCGAGAAAGGGCGTTTTATAGCGAACGATCATATAAATATTTCCGCGCATGCGTATATTGTTCCTAGTCTCTTTATTTTACACTTTTTACTTTATTTCACACTTTTATTTCACAGTTTTGATTTAACAGCCAATCAGAAACGTTGTAGTGACTTGCTATTTAAAGCTGCGGAAGCACAACTAAAAATGCGCCATCTGTGAGAAGAAAATCAAATTAGAATGCATGTCGGTAAAAAGTCTACACGACTCGCGCCATTTTCTGAGAGTTTCTAACCTTCTTGATGAAATTGCTCGCGTGAAAAATTCTGTTTTTATTCTTTTATCATACTTTTTATTGATACGTCTAAGTACGTGACTAGGTTTCGGGGGGCTTTGCCCCCCGACGCGTCCGGTCTCTTGATGTATTAGAAAATGCCGTTCTTTGAAATGTCATAAATTATTATTATTTTAAGTTGGTTTTTTTGTAGTCAGGGGGAGACCCCCCGAACCCCCCCGCGCGACCAGACGTTTATGAGAATTTGATAGTATAACAGTGCAATTGTTTGTATCCTTCATTGTATATACGTGCAATTTCTTTGACTTTTTATGCATTTATTATATAAAGTAGTATATGACACTCATTCTCGAAAGCGGAGTTTATACAAGAGCGACGTTATTGCGTCCCTCATCGTCAGCTCGTGCAACAGTCACCACTCGTTTCCGCCTCGGGCTTCAACCTCGGCTCCAACTCGTGTTGCCTGTTGCACTCGCTTCCGATTCGTGGCGCTAACGTCGCCCTTGTATAAACTCCGCTTTCTCGAACTCGTATCATAAAGTACTATATTAAATGTTTATTTTTTGACTATTATTAAAATATCTAAATAATTATTGTCATTTTTAGTTGGATCTTTTGGACATGTGACAGTTTATGTATTTTCACACTTCATCCCCTTATTAATTAATATCTTAAAACGTGATAGTGAAAATTATGTTTTTCTTTTTGAGTTTGGAGTAGAATCAAAGAAATACTACTATTTGATATCACTTCATGGTTATTTAGCCGCATATTTATGTACCGCTGCTTTTGTGAATGGAGATACACTTCTTTTAATGTTTCTTGAACATGCTTGTGGAATATTTGAAATAATTCGGTAAACTCAATTGATGGTTTAATTTAAGCTTGTAAATACTAAAGTAATATTATTAATAATATAATAAATGATTTTAGCTTGTAGCTGAGATAGTTCTCTTTTAGTATCTTAGAGTAGTAGAATTATTGTCGTATCCAGTGAGCAGACAATCGCTCTGATATTATCGAGTTTTAGGAGTGTTTGTAAATTTTTCTTTGTATCGTGGAGTATCCGAGGCTACCCAGGGTACTCAAAACCTTTCTCGTATGTTGTTAAAAATTAAATTCATCAAGATTGTTAAATATAATACTTTTAAGTTTTCAAAAATAATAAAAATTTTTAAAAATAACTAAGAATTTGCTGTTAAATTGGTTCAAGATTTGAACAAACATTACGATATTTAATATTTCTGATTACCTCTGAAAACCTCGACTCTGTAGCGTGAAGGTTTATTTTTATCTCAAAATAGTGTTGCGACTGACATTTATAGAGGCTGACTCGATTTATAAATCCCTGTCTGCGTAGAATAACGTAATTCTCACTGATGATCATCTAACGGGCTTAAAGAACCCGCTCTAACAGGATCGGGAAATTCGGGATATCCTACATCCTACAGATATCATAATTTCCGAATATCACAAGGAAATTATTAATATTTAGAGGCTTACAAATATAAGACCTTCTACGGAGGTTTCCTTCTGTCTCTCGCTATCAATTGAAGATTTAATGAGGGGCTTCTCCGGTGAGATTATGTAAAGGACTGTTTTTCAAATATCTAGTCTAATTAATACTCCTGGAATTACAACCATACATGTATTCTTGATATGTCGATTTTAATCTAAATGTTATAAGTCTGTCGTCCGATAGTGAGCGCAAAACATTATTTTGCATTAATCATTGTCAAAGTTCGTCATTAGTTCCAATATTCAGAATATGAAAACAGTATAGGTGAACCTTTACTCAATCGAAGATGCCCTTGGTTCTAGTTCCTCCAGTGAATTAAACAATTCACTGTACCTTTGTACTCACACCCTTATAAACCCAATGCTCCTGAATAAAAACACATTTAACCAGCTTTTAAGCTGGCGTTCACATTTATAAGAGGTTGACAAAATGTTGAATTGGGTCACATCGATCTTTTCGTAATAAATCAAAATCTTAAGCTAAACAAGATGTTTGACTCCCAGCGCTATCCTGGGGCACCACTCTGTAATGATCGTGTTTAGTACTTTAGATTAGACTAAATTGTACAGATAAACTATTAATTATTGCAAAGGAATAGTCAGTATGGTCTAAAAGTTCTGATTAATCATTGTTTACAGACATAGATTGTCTACTGCTATAAAAGAAAATTCTGGTTCAGTTGATAATATTAAAATACGAAAAAATCTTCTACGAGAAATTAAGCTGTGCGTAACAATGCATAAAAAAGTTTTAATGTTTGTATTATCAATATATCTTAAATTAAATTAAAAATTTTGTAAAATACTGTACACGGAAAAAATATCTGAACCATCTAGACTACCCACATGGATGGAAAAAGTTCTTCAGCATTTAGCTTAACGGACATATTAACCCTCCGTCACACACCTTAGAAAAAATTACACCATTACACACGTTTAGAGGGAATCCGTCACCACATTGTAAATAAGCGACATTACAACATAAACGAAGGAATCAAAAAAAATTTACATAGTTTTAACACAAACTTACAAATATGTAGCAAATTATTATAAATTATCAAATTAATAAAATTAATTTTCGGTCTCAAAAATAAAAATTAATTACACGAATGTACATCTTCGAAGGAATTACACTTTACATGTAAAAATAGTTAAAAATTAACAAATAAGCAAAAAAATCATTAAATAATTTATTTTAATTATATTTGTAATATAATTTTGTCATTAACCAACAGTGGAACAAAAAATGTTTTGAAAACTTGATTTTTTTATTTAATATAACCTCACTTTTTCGAGTTTTTTCTGCATTTGAAGCTTCATAATTAAATATTAATTATGTTTAAACTAAATGTTTTTTAGAAATGTGTTGAGGAGTAAATTGTAGAAAGGGATAGAAACTGATTTTATTTTGCAATGAGGAAAACAAAAGTGATTTAAAAAATACTGAAACCGTAGAGGGAATCCCTCCCTAGGTGTGTGACGGAGGGTTAACAGGTAGGAACGTCTGACGTACAGAAATTTTTTCTGTGTGGTTAACTTAATATTTTAAATTGATTTCAATATTTCAATTTTCAAGATATGTCAATGATGTTCAAAATGTTTTTTCAACAGCCTATCTTTTGGTATTTGGGCTTAGTATAATCGATTTAAGCATAACAGGAGTTCAGGTCAGTACTTTAAAATCATTAAAAATTATTTGTATCTATATTCTGTAATGAAAAATAAAATACTAATTTGTAAATTTATTACTCGGTCTAAATGAATATTATGTATTTCCTGTGAATAAAAAGAACACGGCCTTATATTTAAAAATTCGTTACATACTCTTTGTAATGTCATAGATTCATTGTTCTTTTTAGTTCTTTAAATGTTATTCTATCTATCCTTTAATTGGAAAAAGTTTGTTAATAGGCCAGTCGGTGGGTGCAAAAAGTGCACATAAGTGCAACCTAAAAAGTCGAAGCAGTTTCTTGTAGTTTGAGGGCCCCAAATAAGAGCCCCATAGTTTGCACCACATTTCCGATTGGTCGCAAGTTAAAAAAGCTTAATTAGTTTAGTTGCAAATGAATTTAAACTATTAAAAATAGCACTTTTTTAATTGTTTAATAACTTTGTTAATGATTATCGAATTTGTTTCTAACTTCCCAGAAGTATTCCCCTTGCGAGGCTGAATAAATCCCAAAAAAAATCAACTTTATCAGGTAAATAGTTTATGCATAATTCCATTTGTTAACTAAAAATATGTAATTTTTCAACGGAATTTCCCCACTTCTGGACCTGCGAATTTCGTTTTTTTTTTTTTTGAGAGTATAGTTAAGGAGTCTTACTATAATTCCATTTAAATGGGAAATTGATTTTTTTTATTTAAGTGCATAATAATAGACGTTAAAAAAGGGTATGTTTTTTTGACATAAACAAATGGAATAACTCGGACAATTTTCACTTTATCGATTTCTTGTAAAGGGCATTTGATTTCATTTGTTTTCACAAAACTTTTCCAAAAAAAATCCGATCTAACTTCAAGAGGTGGAGAGTTAACTTTTAAAAAAAAAATTCCTGACAAGTTAATTATTAATGTTTTTTATTGAAATTCGCACCACTTACAGTTTGATACATATATTTTATGTAAAAAAATTAAACATAAGGTTTTGTGCATTTATTTTTAATTTATAACAAGTAAAAGTAAATGTATCCATTTTTCAACCTCTGAACGGCGGAGTGGGGGTACTCGGAGGAGCGTGATTCTCGCCGCCACAACTGAATTCAGCCGTTCAAGTTTGCAAAAATGGTCATAACCTCGTTAATTATTTACCGATTTTAATCTTTCTTCTTTTAATTTGATGTATTTTTTTACGCTGAATCCAAAAATGATTTTGTTTTCAAATTACAATATTTTTAATAATTAAAAAAAAAATTTTTAACAACAAATTTTTAATTATTATTTAACATATTTGACAAAAAATTCTTTTAGTAAAAAAAAATATAATAATAATAATAATAATAATAATAATAATAATAATAATAATAATAATAATAATAATAATAATAATAATAATAATAATAATAATAATTATAATAATATAATATAATATTTTTAATCGATAAAGTGGAAATTGGCCGAGTTATTCCATTTGTTTATGTCAAAAAAACGTACCCTTTTTTAACGTCTATTATTATGCACTTAAATAAAAAAAATCAATTTCCCATATAAATGGAATTATAGTTAGACTCCTTAACTATACTCTCCAAGAAAAAAAACGAAATTCGCAGGTCCAAAAGTGGGGAAATTCCGTTGAAAAATTACATGTTTTTAGTTAACAAATGGAATTATGCATAAACTATTTACCCGATCAAGTTGATTTTTTTTGGGATTTATTCAGCCTCGCAAGGGGAATATTTCTGGAAAGTTAGAAACAAATTCGATAATCATTAACAAAGTTATTAAAGAATTAAAAAAGTGCTATTTTTAATGGTTTAAATTAATTTGCAACTAAACTAATTAAGCTTTTTTAACTTGCGACCAATCATTTGAAAGCTATTTCCAAGCTCTATAACTTTCTATCAGAACTTTTTCCCCTAAAATTTAACCGGAAGCAACAGTCATCAAAAAACCATGTTTTTCGAACTTTGACGATTGTTTACATCATTTTTCGCAACCGGAAATGTGGTGCAAACTATGGGGCTCTTATTTGGGGCCCTCAAACTACAAGAAACTGCTTCGACTTTTCAGGTTGCACTTATGTGCACTTTTTGCACTCACCGACTGGCCTATAATTACTTTTTTAAAGGAAAATTTCAAGTCTTGTAGATTACCCAGGTAAAAATGATTCGTACGAATTTCGTACGTAATTCGTACGCATTTCGTTCAGAAATCCGGCCAGATTCGTAAAGAATTTCTATCAAATTCGTATGAAATTACTATCGAAATTCGTGTGGCGTATTGAAACGTTTTTTCGCACGAATATTCGTGGGAAAAATACCCGGATTTTTTTAAATGGATTTTCAAGAAATATTTTCGTTCGGAAATCCGTATGGAAATTCGCACGGAATAATTTTTGACAATTTTTTCAAAAATTTTCGGACAAATTTCCATACGAAATTCGAGCGAATTACGAACGATTTCATTTTGGAAATTTTTTTTATAAAATTATGCTCGGAAATTCGTATGAAATTCCGCACGAAATGTCAGCCAAAAATTTCCTCAAAAGTTTTCGACGAAATTTCCATACGGAATTCGTACGAAATTCGAGCAAATTACGAACGAATTTATTTAGAAATTTTTTTTATAAAATTCTGCTCAAAAATTCGTATGGAATTCCGCACGAAATGTCAGCCAAAAATTTCCTCAAAAGTTTTCGACGAAATTTCCATACGGAATTCGTACAAACTTCGAGCGAATTACGAACGAATTTATTTTTGAAATTTTTTTATAAAATTCTGCTCGAAAATTCGTATGAAATTCCGCACGAAATGTCAGCCAAAAATTTCCTCAAAAGTTTTCGACGAAATTTCCATACGGAATTCGTACGAAATTCGAGCAAATTACGAACGAATTTATTTAGAAATTTTTTTTATAAAATTCTGCTCAAAAATTCGTATGGAATTCCGCACGAAATGTCAGCCAAAAATTTCCTCAAAAGTTTTCGACGAAATTTCCATACGGAATTCGTACAAACTTCGAGCGAATTACGAACGAATTTATTTTTGAAATTTTTTTATAAAATTCTGCTCGAAAATTCGTATGGAATTCCGCACGAAATGTCAGCCAAAAATTTCCTCAAAAGTTTTCGACGAAATTTCCATACGGAATTCGTACGAAATTCGAGCAAATTACGAACGAATTTATTTAGAAATTTTTTTTATAAAATTCTGCTCAAAAATTCGTATGGAATTCCGCACGAAATGTCAGACAAAAATTTCGTCAAAAATATTCGAAGAAGCTTCCATACGGAATTCGTACAAACTTCGAGCGAATTACGAACGAATTTATTTTTGAAATTTTTTTATAAAATTCTGCTCGAAAATTCGTATGGAATTCCGCACGAAATGTCAGACAAAATTTTCCTGAAAAATTTTCGACGAAATTTCCATACGGAATTCGTACGAAATTCGAGCAAATTACGAACGAATTTATTTTCGAAATTTTTTTATAGAATTCTGCTCGAAAATTCGTATGGAATTACGCACGAAATGTCAGACAAAAATTTCCTCAAAAGTTTTCAACGAAATTTCCATACGGAATTCGTTCAAACTTCGAGCGAATTACGAACGAATTTATTTTTGAAATTTTTTTATAAAATTCTGTTCGAAAATTCGTATGAAATTCCGCACGAAATGTCAGCCAAAAATTTCCTCAAAAGTTTTCGACGAAATTTCCATACGGAATTCGTATGAAATTCGAGCAAATTACGAACGAATTTATTTAGAAATTTTTTTTATAAAATTCTGCTCCAAAATTCGTATGGAATTCCGCACGAAATGTCAGCCAAAAATTTCCTGAAAAGTTTTCGACGAAATTTCCATACGGAATTCGTATGAAATTCGAGCAAATTACGAACAAATTTATTTAGAAATTTTTTTTATAAAATTCTGCTCCAAAATTCGTATGAAATTCCGCACGAAATGTCAGACAAAAATTTCTTCAAAAATTTTCGAAGAAGCTTCCATACGGAATTCGTACAAAATTCTAGCAAATTACGAACGAATTTATTTTCGAAATTTTTTTTTAAATTCTGCTCGAAAATTCGTATGGAATTACGCACGAAATGTCAGACAAAAATTTCCTCAAAAATTTTCGACGAAATTTCCATACGGAATTCGTACGAAATTCGAGCGAATTACGAACGAATTTATTTAAAAAATTTTTTTATAATTATAAATAAGACATCAAATTTTAAAAATTCAAAATATAATGTCAGATTTACAATTAGCGACACTAAATTTCAAAGGAATTTCCGAGCAGAATTTTATAAAAATTTTCCAAAATAAATTCATTCGTAATTTGATCGAATTTCGTACGAATTTCGTATGGAAATTTCGTCGAAAATTTTTGACAAAATTTTTGGCTGACATTTCGTGTGAAATTCCATACGACTTTCTGAGCAGAATTTTATAAAAAAAATTTTTAAATAAATTCGTTCGTAATTCGCTCGAATTTTGTACGAATTCCGTATGGAAATTTCGTCGAAAATTTTTGAGGAAATTTTTGGCTGACATTTCGTGCGGAATTTCATACGAATTTTCGAGCAGAATTTTATAAAAAAATTTCAAAAATAAATTCGTTCGTAATTCGCTCGACGTTTGTACGAATTCCGTATGGAAATTTCGTTGAAAACTTTTGAGGAAATTTTTGTCTGACATTTCGTGCGTAATTCCATACGAATTTTCGAGCAGAATTCTATAAAAAATTTTCGAAAATAAATTCGTTCGTAATTTGCTCGAATTTCGTACGAATTCCGTATGGAAATTTCGTCGAAAATTTTTCAGGAAAATTTTGTCTGACATTTCGTGCGGAATTCCATACGAATTTTCGAGCAGAATTTTATAAAAAAATTTCAAAAATAAATTCGTTCGTAATTCGCTCGAAGTTTGTACGAATTCCGTATGGAAGCTTCTTCGAATATTTTTGACGAAATTTTTGTCTGACATTTCGTGCGGAATTCCATACGAATTTTTGAGCAGAATTTTATAAAAAAAATTTCTAAATAAATTCGTTCGTAATTTGCTCGAATTTCGTAGGAATTCCGTATGGAAATTTCGTCGAAAACTTTTGAGGAAATTTTTGGCTGACATTTCGTGCGGAATTTCATACGAATTTCCGAGCATAATTTTATAAAAAAAATTTCCAAAATGAAATCGTTCGTAATTCGCTCGAATTTCGTATGGAAATTTGTCCGAAAATTTTTGAAAAAATTGTCAAAAATTATTCCGTGCGAATTTCCATACGGATTTCCGAACGAAAATATTTCTTGAAAATCCATTTAAAAAAATCCGGGTATTTTTCCCACGAATATTCGTGCGAAAAAACGTTTCAATACGCCACACGAATTTCGATAGTAATTTCATACGAATTTGATAGAAATTCTTTACGAATCTGGCCGGATTTCTGAACGAAATGCGTACGAATTACGTACGAAATTCGTACGAATCATTTTTACCTGGGTAATTAGTTAAATTGTTTATTAAAGCAATTTTCTTAGAGTTAGTTTGTTGTGAATTAAGGATAAAATTTAAAGAAAACAAACTTTTTTAGTTGATTCGCGAAGAATAATTTTTCTATCTATATAGGACATTAGGCTACTATTTAATCTTGTTCTGTGATACAGTTCGTAATGAGTGCTAAGAGTTCCGGAGATGGTATAAGGTTTGGATGTTATGCAATATGTCAAGTGTTTCATATTTTCTTTTTAACTCTACCAACTCAACATTTACTGGATAACAGTCTCAGCATTTCTAGCTGCATGTAATAATTAATTTTTATTATTTTAGTATATTTGCCAACTGAGAAATGGGCAGATCCATACGAAAAGCAAATGGTGGATCACCAATTTTTCTTAAAGTTTGTAATTTTGTAGTAGTTGGGGTACTAAATAACTGTTAAACAGTTTTGCAAAAATAAATTTTTTTTGCAAGATATTTAGATTTGAAAAATCGGAAAAAGAAAAAATGACTTTTTTTTTAAATTTTTATTTCGAAAACTATTGATTCCACAAGAAAAAGTCATTTATTCAAAATTCTAGAGAAAATGTCAATTTTTTATAATATTAAAAAAAGTTAAGAGAAATTAATTTTTCAATAATTTGTTTAAACAATAATTTTTTATTGTTTAAAAAAAAGCAAAGGACATCATGGAATTTTCTAGAAAAATTATTTTCTTAAAATTTGAACCTTTCTTAATAAGTGGTTAAATTATTAAACAATTAATTTTTGATGTTTTTGAGAAAAAAATTTTGAAGTTTGCGCTACGAGTTTTTTTGCGTTGCGCTAACTAAGCAGCACCTATATCAGTGTATTTTAAAAGATGATATGACCTTTATTGCTTGCCCCTAATACATTTATTAATTATATACGTATATATTATTATTATAAACAGTTTACAATACATTTTTACTTTTTTATAAACATTATTTTCCTTTTTTAACACATTAATACCCATGGGCACAGGAACAAATATATAAAAAGTAACTATTGGGATCCTGGCATAGGGTCTAATGATAATTTTTGACGTTAAAAATTAAAAAAAAATTTTTAAACAATTTGTTATAAACAAATGAAGAAAAATTGATTTTCATAAAAAACTGATAGCGCCATTCGATTTGACGCAAAAAAACTACTACGAGAACGTACATTGCATAATTTAAAAAAAGACATATTGTTGTTAAAATGTTATAAACAATTAGCCTGCATTTATACTGCATGAGGTAGAAGGATCGTTTTTCAGGTAAAAATTTTGTTAACAAAATTTTTTACGTCAAAAACTCCTAATTAAACTAATTTTGTTTAAAAAAATTTTTAACTTTAAAAACGATCCTTCTACCTTTTTATATATGCGTTCCTGTGCCCATGGGCATTATTGGGTTTAAAAAGGAAAATAATGTTTATAAAAAAGTAAAAATATATTGCTAAACTGTTTATAATAATAATATATACGTATATAATTAATAAATGTATTAGGAGCGAGCAGTAAAGGTCATTTCATATTTTTAAATACATTGATATAGGCGCTGCTTAGTTAGCGCAAAGCACAAAAACTCGTAGCGGAAACTTCAAAAAATTTTTTCTCAAAAACATCAAAAATCACTTCTTTAAAAATTTAACCACTTATAAAGAAAGGTTCAAATTTTGAGAAAATAATTTTTCTAGAAAATTCCATGATGTCCTTTGCTTTTCTTTTAACAATAAAAAATTATTTTTTCTTAAATTTTTGTTTCATATTATAAAAAATTGACATTTTTTCTACAATTTTGAATAAATGATTTTTCTCTAACACTTGCTCTGAAAAGAGTACTTTTCTTTGTAGAAAAGTGTGGCGAAAGTAGAACTTTTCTCAACTGCTCTGAAGAGCGTGGCGAAAGTAAATCAAGAATTTATTTTTTTTTGTTCTTTGACCGAGATTTATTTTGTATCTAATTTCTTTCTTACTCAAAACATTCCTTTTTTATTATATTAAACATAAGCAGAAGTTAAATTAAAATTATACGAAACTCACGAAGAAACCTTTCCTCGCAAGGCGTTGGAGAAAACGTAGTGCACAACTCGTAGTGAAAGAATGATTTTTCTCGAGTGATTGCTGCTCTCGCTATGCTCGAGCCGCAAACTTCACTCTCGAAAAATCACACTTTCGCCACTAGTTGTACAATGTACTATTTCTTGTAGAAACAATAGTTTTCGAAATAAAAATTCTCAAAAAAAGTTATTTATTTCAATTTCCGATTTTTCAAATCAAGATTCGCAGTAGAGAATCGCCGTTAAGTAAAAAGCAAAAACTGCGAATATATTTCTCGAAATATCATGTGTTTTGATAAAATTGAATAACTCGAGTAAATCTTAACCGATTTGACTTATTCTTTTTTCGTTAGATAGAATCAAAAAAGAAAGAATTCTGTTAAGTTTATTCAATATTTTATATAGTTTTATAGAATTTAGGCTAGGAAAACCGGAAAATAGCTATTTTTTGAGATTTAGACAAACGTGGAGCGTAAACTCCTAAATGGATTTCTGAAATATTCTAGAATATTATTAATTAGGTTAAAATCTCGATATACATTTTAGGAAATTTTATTTCACTTCGTATTTTTTGAAAAATTTTGATTTTTCTCAAAAAAATTAAATTTTTTGACATTTAAAAAAACGCAGAGAGAAAACTTCTAAACGGGTATGTAAAATATTCTAGAATGTTATTAATTGGGTTTAAATCTCGATATATATTGCAGGAAATTTTAATTCACTTTATATTTTTTGAAAAATTTTGATTTTTCTCAAAAAATTGAATTTTTTGACATTTAAACAAACTCAGAGATTAAACTACTTAACAGATTTGTAAAATATTTTGAAATATTATTATGGATTGAAAGCTTGAAATTTAATTTAAAAACTTTTTTGTTTTTATGTTATTTTTAGAGTGTTATAGAATAAAAATTCTAAAAATTATGTAAAAATTTATGCACAATTGCTGCATGGTGGGCCTTTTTATTTGTAAGTAGTAGGTTACCCTTTGTTGTGTCTCCAGATCTTAACTTTTCAGTTTGCTGGATATAGGTGCGAAGTAATTTATCTGCGCACAGCTCTGGCTGGTCTTCGAATGTAGGAATTTCAATGTGCGGTTGATATTTCGTTCTACCAGTTGTCTTCATTTTTTCGGTTATTTTAATTTAAATAAGCTCTCTATCCAGATTGATGTTTTCTAATAATATTGGTCTTACCGTTTGAATTCGTTGAGCTGTTATTAGGGATAGAAGAGTCTCGAGTTTCATGGTTAATTGATCTAAATTAAAAGCTTTGTTGGGATAGAGTTTCAACAAATATTGCAGTACCATATTTGGATACCACGTTTCGTCGTACCTAAATCTGGATGGCTTACTGGCCAAAACACCGTTGAAAAATCTTTTTATGCTAGCATCTTTTTCCAGCTAATTGCTCATCAACATCGATATAGATGCTCGATAAATATTCAAAGTGCTTTATGAATTTGTCGTTCTTAACTTTCGGCAAGGAACTGCAATAACATATTTCCCATATTGCTTCAAAGTTCCAAGTGTTGGTTATAAAAGCTTGCCGGATAATCGTATTGCTGACAAGCGGGGTCGTCTTCATGTGTGTAGAAGATAAACGATTATCATTCGATTAAAAAAAATATTGGTTTTTCGATGGCTAATGACATTAGGAGTGGGTACCAAGGTTGCGTGGGCTAGTAGGGTACCACTACAACACCTTCTGCTTTGTTGAGTTAAGAGAGAAGGGGAGAAAATTGTAAAAAATAATAACCACTGTACTTCATTGTGAATGCATTTATATAGTCACAGAATCTAGGTCTCTAAGACAAGAGATATAATTTTTGCATTTGGCATTGATGTTCGATGCAGATCAGGCCTGATGCAAATAGGTAAGTTTCTAGAGCTCCAAATCTTCTTTCAATTTATTTATTTTTTTTAAACGCCCAATCCGATAATTGCCATTCAGTTTCTTGTAGCAAGGTTCCAGATAATTCATCTGCATATTTATTTTCTTTTTATGGTATGTATGAAGCGTAGATCCACAGATTACGTTCTTCACACACTTTCCAGATCTGACTGGCAAGGTGGTTAATCGAGGGTACTGGATTTCTCCCATTTTATTAGCGTAAGCTATGAAAGTCGTGTTGTCCATGCGTAGGAGGATCTCACAGTTGTCGCTTTGCACGAAGAAAACTTAAATATCCATTTTTTCCGTGTGTTTAGCGAAGCACTTTAAACCCATAAATGACACTTTTAGTTCTAAAGCGTTTATGTGAAGTTTTTGATCTTTTAGACTCCACAGACCCATTGCTTTCTATTATCACAAAAAAACCTCCCAGCCAGTCAAAGGTGCATCAGTAAATATATATTTTATTTATTTATTTAAATGAAATTAAATTCTCGTATTGGATTTGATAATTTCTTTATATTTTGGGCCCACCATTGTAAGTCTGGATGTATTAAATTAGAAAGAGTTATTAGAGCGTTACAATTGTTATTTGATTTTTGTAATGTTAGATATTTTTCTCGTTCTAATTATTTCGTATACAACTATCTATATTTGATAACCGGGCACGCAACAACTAAGACGCCGACAAGTTCGACTAGTTCCTGTACTTTACAGAATTTCTTTAACAAGAATTTGTTATTTAATTGGCTTATGGAATTTCACTTCCTTTTTGTTAGTTGAAGTGAAAAATGCTTGCTGTCAATGATAAACCCTAAAAAAGGTGCAAGATTGGGATAGAATCAATTGGCTTTTATTTGTACTAATAATAAAGTCAAGTGATTCCAACAATTTTTAAGCAACTCGAACGTTTCGCGTTCATTCTTCTTTAGATTTAGCAGTGAATAAAACATCATCTAAATAAATGACTAGAATAATGCCTTGGCTTCTTAGTTTTTGCACAGCTGGTTTGAGGATCTTTGTGAAAGTAAACTGTGATGTACAAACACTGGAATTCGAACTCTACATTCTAAAAAATAAAACGAAGAAATTTTCTATGTTCAACAGAGACAGATACCATAATGTAGGCATCCTTAAGATCTATTACAGCCATGTAATGATCGCGATTTAAATGTCATAAAGCGGTTATCATATCTTCTATTTTTAAATGTGAAATCGTTATATACTTATTCAAATTTTTTTTTTCTTATAAATTGAATATGAATTGATCTTTACCACTAGACTTTTGTCCTAAGTAATAAGAAGACAGAAATTCTCCTTTATATGGATCGCAAGAAATGATGACCTTTACGTCTTGAGCTTGGTGAATTGCTTTAAGCATTCTTTTCGCTTCTTCGTTTGTCAATTCAGACTCTGTCGGAGTTTCTGATTGCATGGGTAAATTGTTGAAGGGTATTTCGTAACCCTGAATACACTCGAGAATAAAGTGTTTTTGTAAATTATTGCAGGCGGCCTACTGTTTTACTTACGCCTAATTCTTCCCTTGGGGTGATTTCCAGGAGGGGCCCTTCCAGTTTTAAAGATTTTGACGATGAGTGTCAGTAATGCTTGTCTTTGCTATATTGATTTACCCGTGGTTGAACTTTGAATAGCTAAGGATTTTTTTTTAATATCCTTCGTCGATTTCTCCACTTCCATCTCTGATTTTTATTTTATCGGCTAATGTCTCGCCAAACAGTCATGGACAGATCATGTTGCAAATCTGTAAGAATTCTTCCCATATTGCAGAGAGTGGCAAAGATTGAGGTTATGTCAGCTGATTTTGTTTCTCGATCGTCTCTTTTTTCCTCTAATATTATTGTTAGCACGCTGCCCAGTGCACTGATTGATGCTGCTAATTTATTTTGAGCTTGCACTTGATACATGTCCTTTTTCAAGGCCGTGGCACTTAACCCCTTTTTTATTTCAGGATTTATTTGTAGTGAATCCATTACAGTGCAATTTTCTGCTGGAGGGCAATATTTAAGCAACTCTTTTATTATTTCTTTTAATAAGCCGACTTTAAGAATTCTCGACCAGAATTCTGCGACTGAGTTGTAAATAGGAGTGCTGAATTTAATTTTGTCCTGTGCGCCATCTCCTAGTAATTGCAGTAGGTTATTTTACATTACCTGCCGAGCACTAACCTTTTTATCGTTTGATTTATTTTCAGCGCTTCCAGGATTTGTGGATATGCGCGACCTTGATCGAGATCGTTCTCTCGAATTGCGCATGGAAACGTCTCTCGGATCGTCCTCAGCGCTAGTATCATTTCTAGAATCTGCGTTAGACGTTCCTCTTGGGATGCGCTCTACGCTACGATTTCTAGAATGTTTGAGTTCTCAGTCACGATTTCTTTGCTCGCGACTCAGACTCCTTCTGCCTCTACATTTTGACGTGCCTCTCGGGTCACGCTCTCTGTGAGGACTTGAGGAATGACATGTAGACTGGTATTCAAGTGATGAGCACCTTCGGTGACTGGTTGATGTCGAAGACGAACGAAGTGAACCTCTCTTACCTAACCTCTCTTCGGGAATGCTTTAGTCTGCTCAATTTTTTCTCGAGTTTTCTTACCTCCATTTCATGTGTTTCTTTGATGAATGTTTCCTCTTTTTATGTCTCGATATCCAATTCTCTCCTGATGAATTTTCCTCTGAAGATGAAGAAATTACACTTTTGATAATTTGACGCGATGTTAAGCGGAACGCACAGAAATACGTAATGACAGTCCAGCGAGCGTCACTAGAGACGACACCTACAGGTGGCGCGAAAAAGTCTCACTATTTAAAATAACTGTGGCGGAACAATCAGTACTACGTGACTACGTGTTGATCTAGAAGGACGAGGCGGCGAAATACAATTCAAAATGCAATGAAGAACATTGACTTAATTCGGTAATGTAATTAAGCCGCAATGTACAATAACAACAGCTAAGCCCGGGTTGTTTTTTCAACTGCAATATGTACTTCGAGTTGTGTAGTAGAGAAAATATTTAAAATCAATTATTATTAAAATTTTAATTATAAATTTTAATTGATAAACTTTTATTTCACTAATTGTTTGGACAGTCACAAAATCTTTTACTTGGCGGAACTTTTTGCATCAAAGATGTTTTTGTTGGGATCTAAATATCTTGCAAATAAATTTTTTTTTGAAAAACTGTTTTACACAGTTATTTAGTACCCCAAGTACTACAAAATTACAAACTTTAAGAAAAATTAGTGATCCACCATTTGCTTTTCGTATGGAACTGCTCAAATGCGAAAAAACGATATTTTGTTAAATAATTTAATCTTCAGATAACTTATAAATTAAAACTTTCTTAAAGGGCACACCAAGTGTGAGTGACTGAAAAAAACGGTGATTTTTAGGAATTTTTTTCAGGGAAATTATTGCATCTAATTTTTTTTAAAGTTTTGTACATGTATATTTGTATAAATAGTGAACATTTTGTAATTTTTTCAAAGAAAAATATCTTTTTTTAAAAAAGTTATTCGCTATCTCCTGAGTAACCAAAAAAAAAGTTCTCCCACTGCTGCAGTGATTGCGGCCTTCTCAGTGACCTAACTTAAAAAAACCAAAAAGATTATTAAACTAGAAGATATTTGCCGTACAATGACTCTCGGATGTCAAAAAATATTGAATTGCAACAAAATGGCGGAGTTTTGAAAAAAGCTTTTCAATTTCGCCAAAAAAATCCGATGGTTCTTGGCATCCCAAAATTTTATTTTTCATCCAATAAAAAAACTGGAGCCTCATTGTACGGCAACTATCTTCTAGTTTAATAATCTTTTTGGTTTTTTTTGATTTCAGTCACTCAGAAGGCCGCAATAATTTCCCTGAAAAAAATTCCTAAAAATCGACGTTTTTTTCAGTCACTCACACTAGGTGTGCCCCTTAATATCCTGTGTTAAGGAATCAAAAAAGTAATGTGATTTTAATAGATACAATGCAGATTGGTATTGTCTCTCAACTGAAACAAGAAAACTGTTACTCATAATTCTGGAAAGGGTATCTAGACCAACCACATTTATCGTTGGCAGGATATTTATACTTTCATTACAATTTTTTACGAGGGTAAGAAAATTTTTTAAATTACATACTAAATTTTACAATTAATAGGAAGTTCAAGTTCGACAATATTAAAATATTTATTTTCTAATAAATAAAATTTTCAATATTAATTTGTAGAATTAATTTAAGGTTCTGCAAACATCAATGTCTTATTTTACTGTTCTGATGTCTGTTCGAGGATGAGATGTGATTATTGAGAAAAACATTAGTGCAATTGAATAGTTCCTTTAAATCCATAGTTGTAGACATAATATTATCAATAAACAATTTTCTATAAGAATCAAAGTATAGAGTTACGATTATTTGAGTAATACTTACCAAAAACTCCTTGTCATTCACGGAGAAAAAAGGATAATGAAAATTACCTTGAGGAGTGTAAAACTTAAAAAATTTCCTGTGTCAACTATTGGACAAAACTCTGTTATATGTAGGTTATTATCTACGTAATATCAAAACAGTGTGTTTGGTTTGACAATATTTCAGATTTATCTTTACACTTTTAAATTGAAAATGTGATAATTTTAGGGAGTAAAATCATTATTTTACACTCCAGGAATTTGTTTTAATATTTTATCGGTTAATCACAATTTTTTCAAAAAGATGTTTAATTGTGAAAATAATTCAATTGAATAAATAAATTATTTTTTACTATTTATCAATAATTTACTATTAATAATAAAAATTTTAATAATAATAATAAAATAAATAATAATAAATAAATAAATAAATTTAAATAATAATAATAATTTACTAATATTATTAATTCTAAATAATTGTTTTAGTAATTAGAAATGTTTTTAGAAGTCTTGATATTCTTTATTAAAAATTTAAAAAATAGCTTTTTAAAGAGAAAAATAATTTAAATAGATGTTTTAATTGTAGTAATACTTTATTTTATTATTATCTTTATATGAAAAATGATTAGTAATAATTATAATAATTAATTATAATTAATTAATTATAATTATAATAAATAGGCAATTAATAATAATTAGTAATAATTTTAATATAAATCTTTTCTTTAAATATTTACTGGCATAAATTTTGTATGACTAGAAATAATTTTTAAAATTTTAGCTTATTTTAATTATAATAAAGAATTTTTTTTAGATAAAATAAAGTATAATCAAAATTCTTTAAAAAGTCCTTAAGAACATAATTTTATTAAATAACATCAAATTTTTTACAATTCGCTTTTAGTAATTACAAACTTTTTGTCCGAATATTAGTAAAATAAAACTGGTGAGTATTTAATTAACTGTGCATAATTAATTAAGGTTAATTTCAATTAAAAAATTACAACGATAAAGAGTATTACATATTTTTACAAATTCACTCGCTTTATAGTCTTTAAGACAGATATCGGCTGAATTTTTTTTAACTATTAATAGTTTTTTCATTAAATTCCTTTAAACGTCCTGTAGTAAATTCTAAATCGAAGCCTTTATTCAAAAGTAATCTATTAGAAAAAATTAGCTGTTGTTTTATAGCAATAGGTTTACATATATTTATTCTACTCGAAACTGAATTTGATATTAATTTTCCTTCTTTATGTTTTGCTTCACCTCTCATTGCTTGAAAGTGCTCTAAGGGCCCCATCTTATCTATAACAGAAGTGTAATGGAGCATAAAATGGTATTTAGGTTTCAAGGCTCCAAAAAGTTCAATGTAATTTAAATGATGTTCTGAAATAAGATTATTTAGATAATCAAGCCATTGTAGATCGAAGGAATGAGATTTTAAGAAGAAGAGAATTCTCCTCTTTTGAATCAAAAGCTTCCAATATTTATTGTCTTCAGGAATAAAGCGACCAAACATAATAGGCATGTACGTAAAAAAAGTCAACATTTCAGCATCGGCCATTTTTATATATCTATTCTTCAGTTGTTTTAGAGTTATAACGTCGCTTGGGGGCAGCAACATGCCTACTCAGTTAAACGGTGAAAAAGATGCCGTTTCAAAAAGAAAAGTGAAAAACATGCCATTTCACGAAACCTGTGGAAACTATGCCTCGCCGCGAAAGCGCTGAGAAACATACCTTCTACAAACGAACGGTGAAGAACATGCCTTTTCAACCTTTTTAATATAATATTAACGGTTTAAAAGGCATGTTCTTCACCGTTCGTTTGGAAAAGGTATGTTTCTCAGCGCTTTCACGGCGAGGCATAGTTTCTACAGGTTTCGTGAAATGGCATGTTTTTCACTTTTCTTTTTGAAACGTCATCTTTTTCACCGTTTAGCTGAGTCGGCATGTTGCTGCCCCCAAGCGACGATAAGAAAAGTTATTGAAATTCTGAATTATTGAATTAATTTTATCGAATTTAATTAATTTATCTACAATAATTAAACGATGAAATACTAAGCCCGTTTTGTCTGGTAAAACACCCTCCAAAATATCATGCATAATATCAACATCTATATTTTTTACACAATGGAAAAAAGGAATATTATTAAAAACACATTCCTCTTTTATACCACTTTCTTGAAAATTGTTGTCTTTTACATCTGTGTTGTACATAATTTCTGTTCTAATATCCGAATCCATAATCTGTGTAGCGTACTTTGCTTTAGACTTAATTAATTTACATATTCTACAATAAAAATTAGCAGAAAAACCTCCGCTGTATCCTAAAATTTCATTTAAGCCATGGTAATCTCCTAAAATTACGGCAAATTACCAGCTTTTTTATGGTCATCATGATGCATTAACAATGCTAGAAAAATATTTTCTAACTTTCCTCTAAACTGAGGTGGAAGACATAGAAGAATAACATAGGCTGCGCCTAGTTTATGGATTCTGCTATGAGAACCAAGAGCATTTCCCGTTTCGTATTCATCAAAATACAATGCTAAAGGAAGACATATTTCCCCCTTGAAGCGTTTTTTCATTACTTTTCCATACTCCTGCTTGTACGATATTAGAGATAATACTATCATCAGTTTTTAACCCATTAAGGACCAGACGGACGAAAAATTCCAATTGACTTTGAAGACCTCGTTTTTTATTAAAATACATATAAAAAAAATTGGCACATACAATTTTTAATGTAAAATTTACTCCTCTTTCAGATTCTACTAAAAAAAATTTAAAAAAATTAAAAAAAAAACAGTTTACTTCGAAGTAAACTGTTTTAGGTCAATCGGAATAATTTTTAAAAAAATTCTGCCATATTGGAACTGTAATTTAAAGTTTTGAAGAACTAACACCGAATTTTTAATCAGACCCCAAATTTGATCAAATTCGACATTTTAACATTTCTCACAGTACAAATGCAGGACGCTCACGGCTTTTCCCGGTGAGATTCTTGCAACGAGCTTAGTCCAATAAGGGCTAAGGCGTGGCCTAACCGTTAAACGCAAGAAATTCATCGCGAAATCCGGTGAAACCTAAAAAAGGCCTAAAAAAAGGCATGAATTGAAGTCACGGGGAAAAGCCTTGTTTTTTCTCCTGGGTGTGCGACACCCGGGGACTTTACTGTGTGTTCTTCAAGCTAAAATATTATATTATCTTTTATAAAAATTATTTATTGTAGCTCAGTACATCTATTTTGAAGCAAAATAGGTTTTATAATAATTTATTTAATCTTAATATCTACAAAAAAAATTTCTTAAACTACTGAAATTACCTTAAACCGATAACTGGCCGTCAGCCACATAGAAATTTTTCGCCGTCAACTTCATAAAGTTATCAAATACACAAAGACACTTGGGACAATAATGTCAATTTTTACGAATTTAAACGAGATATTTGAGTAAAAAGCTAGAATATGAGTGTCGGACACCCAGGGTGCGCGTTAAGGATTAAATTTTGAAAAACTGACATCATATTCGTAATTAGCGCCTCCAAAAAACCCCCGAGTAGAGAGTTTCAAGTGAATCCAAATTTTATTACAAAACTGATCCGCCATTTAAAATTTTTCAAAACGGACATCATATTCGTAATCAGCGACCCCAAGAACCCCAGAGTATTAAGTTTCAGGTGAATCTAATTAATTTTTCCATAACTCGTCCGCCATTTTGAATTTTTCAAAACTGGCATCATATTCGTAATCAGCCATCCCAAGAACCCCAGAGTAACAAGTTTCAGGTGAATCTAATTAATTTTTACATAACTCGTCCGCCATATTGGATCCGCCATTTTGAATTTTTCAAAACGCACATTATATTCGTTATCAGCGACTCCAAGAACCCCCGAGTAGAGAGTTTCAGGTGAGTCCAATTACTTTTTACAAAACTCGTCCGCCATATTGGATCCGCCATTTTGAATTTTTCAAAACTGACATCATATTCGTAATTAGCGACACCAAGAACCCGCGAGTAACGAGTTTCAGTCGATTTCAGTGACTTGAAAAAGTTGGAGCAATGTTTCATAATTATGTGAGCCATTTTTTTAGTTTTAGCCGCCATATCATAAGGAGTGGAAAAAAAAGAAAAAAAGGAAGGGAAATGTGACTTACTGGATTCTAATACGCGATTACTTTTAACACAAGAGACATAAGGACCTTTGTCAGAAAAAATATCCTTATAATAAAACTGCTTTAAATTAGATACTGATGTGTGTGTACTGTCAAACGCGCAAGCAATAGATACATCAGGAAGAACTTTAACAAAAAAAATTTGATGTACTTGGCGAGGATGAGCTAATGCAAACACTACTGACACTTGATAAAAAGACGTTCTTATCAAAAGGAGAAGTGAGTTATTTAGTAGAAAATTGAGATGAATGATTAAGTTTGATATGACGTTTAAAGGAATTCAAGGAAGGAAATGATCTTTCACATATTAAACAAATATATTGATACAGGTCACTAAATGGTAGGAAAAAAACAAAATATTATTTTTCGTTCCCGCATAGTCTCGGCCGAGCCAATGTTACTATCCTAAAGGAAAATTGTAATACCATTTTTTAGTTTACTTTTTAGACTTTCTTTTAGACATTATTTCGCGGCAAATTGTTTAAACAAAAGGTTTTTCGAAGCAATACTAGTAAATAACATTCATTAACAATTTTAAATGTATTTTAGTGTATAATGCTGAAGTGTTATTAGGTTATATTTTAATATGTATATTTTACGTTATATATATATATATATATATATATATATATATATATATATATATATATATATATATATATATATATATATATATATATATATATATATATATATATATATATATCCCTATATTACAAAAATATATCGCTGTCGCCGCTGTTTCAAGATTTCATCCCCCCTCCTCAAAGGTCAAAGGTCAAAGGGCAAACATAACCTCAAAACCCCGTTCCCACTCACAGGTCAAACATAACCTCAAAACCCCCTTCCCACTCAAGGTCAAAGGGCAAACATAACCTCAAAACCCCGTTCCCACTCACAGGTCAAACATAACCTCAAAACCCGCTTCCCACTCACAGGTCAAACATAACCTCAAAACTCCCTCCCTACTCATAGGTCACATGGCAAATATGACCACAAACCCCCCTCCCCACTCATAGGTAACATGACAAATGTAACCTCGAAACCCCCTCAAAACATTACCTTAAACCCTCATTTATATTATAATACAGGACAATCATAACCTCAAAATCTCCCCTCTCCTCTATTCTCACTTACATGTCACACGTCAAATATAACCTCAAAATTGCCCCTCCCTCTTTATCCCCAAGGACAGGTCACAGGGCAAGTACGCAGTAAAAAGTAAATCTTAATTTAAGAGCTGCCTTAAATTCAACACTGTCTGCTATAATGTTAAAGGATACGAAAAACGTGCGTAAATTCAACATTGACTATCTTAAAAATGTTGCATCTTAATTTAAGGCAGCTTTCGTGCCTTAAAATAAGATTTTCTTTTTACTGTGTATAACCTCAAAGGCCTCTTGCAAGTGAAAGCTATAGTATATTCAAAACAACCTTTTTTTACTTTTATATTAATTATTAATAAATTATAATTATTATAATTAACAATAATAATAAAATTCATAATTTCAACATAGAATTTTATGTTATTTATGTTATTTATTTATGAATTTTATGTTTTTATTTTTTTTTGAACCAATAATTATAATTTTTAAATATTATAAAATACTATTGACGTAAATTATTAAAGAAAGAAGAAGAAAAAACAAGGGGGTTGGCGCGCGAAGCGCGCAGGGGGGCTGAGCCCCCCTAGTATATATATATAGTTTAATATATAATATTTTATAATCTAATAATACCGTGCATTATGATTTAGTTATAATTTTAGTTTTCATTAGAAGTTAAGTAAATTTAGTTAATTAGTAATTAGGAAAGGCTAAGTAATTTTATTTTATTTGAAGAGAATTCTTTGAGATATAGGAAAAACTCGCGAGAAGACGCGCGACTCTACCTCTGGTCCAAGCGAAACGCGTGAAACGTACGCGCATCGTTTTGTGTCAGAGATAGGGAGCGCAGACGCGATCTTGCCCTCTCTCTTAGAGAAATTCTCCCACTGTACATTTTGGGACTTAGAATATTTTCGATTAACGTTGAACTTAGAATATTTTCGTCCAACTTTGGACTCAGACTATTTTTCGTCCTTAGGAACTTAAAATATTTTCCCGAGCTCCGATACTTAAACATTTTCAACGATTTGTACTTTTAAAAATCGTTGAAAAAAAAAGTCTTTGAAATTTCACATGCTTTTGACTCGATTCAATTCATTTATTTGCATGCACCCCCCTCCGCCGTCTTTAAACATAGCACAGTATTGAGTCGGTTATCCTCTCAATTAGAGTACTTCGAGCTGGTTGCCTCTCGTCACTCTAATTTTTGGAAAGTATCGAGCTGGTTGCCTTTCGATATCTTTCAACATTGAGTTGGATATCTTCTCAATATTCGAGTACCCCGAGCTGGTTGCCTCTCGGCACTCTAATTATTGGAAAGTATCGAGCTGGTTGCCTTTCGATATCTTTCAACATTGAGTTGGATATCCTCTCAATATTAGATTACCCCGAGCTGATTGCCTCTCGGCACTCTAATTATCGGAAAGTATCGAGCTGGTTGCCTCTCGATAACTTTCAACGTTGAGTTAGATATCCTCTCAATATTAGAGTACACACACACACAACGTGAATACTGAACTGCGCCGTTATGGTTATTTAATTCGAGCCCTTTTATTCTTTATTTAATTTTTGTGAATTCGAATGTTATTTAAAGAATCAAACTGTCCTTTGATCCAGTAACTTCCCTTTATAGTGACCGGTATCAATATTTACTCTTCTCGTTAACGTTATGAAAAATACGATAATGTGTAATTAAGGCCCTTAAAGATGCGTTGCAAGGTACAGTAGAGTGCAAAGATGCCTTCCTGGTTTGAACGTGTCACACTCATATGTTTCCATGAAAACATATGAGTGCGACACGTTCAAACTAAGAAGGCATCTTTGCACACTACCGTACTTTACATAAATGACAACGCATTTTGAAATAGAAATAAAACAAAAGAATAATAAATTTGTCTCAGTAAATTGAAAAATTAAAACCAACAAGATCAGTTAATTCTAGCTTGTCTTTTTCTTCTTAAATTATCCTTTTCTGTTTACGTTTGAACCATTCCACAAATATTTTCTGGAAAAAATTGTATTTATTTAAAATCTTATTGGGTAGGGTAGAGTCTCCAGTTGTGAGACGGGTTTTATTTTTGACCCGAAAATTGTAAACGGGTAAACGAAATTGTAAATAAAATACACCGTTCAAAAGGTAACAGAAATACGCAACTTTTATTAACCCTCTGCTGATGCTAATTTATTCCCACTCTATCGCCAAAGAATGTAACTCCCATAGTCCCCACCAGGCGTCCAGAATGACGATATTTGACGATAACGGTCGTTAGCATCAGCAGAGAGTTAAAAGAAAGTATAAGTGTTTCGATGAACTCAAAAAATTTTACGATACATTTTCTGAGCACATCGCTTTAAAAAAAATGTCTCCAGTTGTGAGACACTCATTAAAAATTGCTAAAATTTAATAAGTTTGACATAAAACGTTATGTTTAGTAGAAATAATGAAATATATGAATAATATATATTATTATATACTAAATAATAATATTTATTCGCCAAAATATGACTATCAAATAAACACAATTTAATAGCTTCAACAAGAGGATTAAAATTGATTTCTTCTGAATCAATTGACTTTTTTCCACTTGACATGCCCAAAAATACTAGAAAAAAATCAAAACAACATTTAAATAGTATGCCTGCAAATTCGTATTTTTTATGCTGCCCAGATGGGTGTTGACACCGTCTCAAAACTGGTGATATGCTGTGTCTCACACCCAGAAATTGGCGCTATTTTGAAAAAGGAAAATTAAATTATTTTCAATTGTAGATTGGAACAATACAATATTGCATCACAAAATATAAGGAAAAGACTAAAAGAAAATGCATTACATTTACCTTTTCCAATTAATTAACTTGGAAAAAAAGGACTTTGCATTTATTGAAAAAACGCTTTTTAGTCGATTATCACACACAGTGTTGGTATTTAACAAAAACAGTTTATATATCCGCTTCGGCGTACATAAAAAAGTTGGCTCTTATAAAAAGAAATGTTTTTATATAAACCAATCGGCTTTTTAATATTGCATGTTAAAAAAAATTGACTGTCTCACAACTGGAGACTCTCCTTTATTAACTGTATTAACATGTAATATGTAAATCTATGAATATAAAACATACTTCAGAGCAGGCTCCAAGTTGATAAGATCAACTGAAACTTTAACTTGCGAGACACTTTCTATATCATTTGGAGTAAATATTTTGTAAATATAGCGCTGAATAAAGTTCTAAATATGTACAGCAGTACTAGGATATTGAGCATTTAAAGATTGGTAAATTTTAAAACATACATCCAATGCTTGAAGCAAACTTTCCATCATATACTTAAAAGAATCAACATAAACGTAAATTGAGTTAATATTTTCAATTGTGTTTCTAATAACCAAAATGAAAGGTTGCACAGTATTATTTCTTTCAGTGGCTCTTCGATTTATACGATTAAGCTCACACTCTAGATCTGTCAAGTTCTATATCAAACAAATTTTATATATAAATTAATCCGCATTAAAAATTATGATTCGAATAATACAAATTCTTTTATCAAATTAACTTTTTTTAATGGTTTTTAATTTTTTTTAAATTTAAATATTACTAACAAACATTTAAATAAATTATGAAAATAGTTTACTTTCACATAAAGAAAGAATGTTTCTACTAATTCTGACTTTGATGGTCTAAAGTTTTTTCCGGTTCTTTTTGTTACGAATCGTTCCAGAACAAAAAACTTGCGGCAAATAATTTAGCACTACAGCATCTAAAAAAAATATCTGATTAAAAAAATTATATTCAAAAATGGTAAAAACTTTTCTGTTAAACATTTTTTAAAGTAGTAAATAATACTTATTTAAAATATTTAGGAATAACTTTTTGTTAAAGACTTAATCTAAATTACGAAAACAAGATAATGAGAATGTTAGTTTACCATTAGTTATTTTTAAACGTATTTCTCCTGAAAAATGCTTGTTTCTAATGCCCAAGTTTTTAATTCCACGCGAAAAATATTCCCACGCAGAATATAACAAAGTTTTTTTTCAGGATATTTGTAATTAAAATCCTCCAATAATATTTGGTACATAAATTGTACACGTAAAGCAGGGAATAAACAGAAATATTTAAATATGTTATTTAATTTCAAAAATGCTTCTCGCTGTGAAATGCAATCTTGCCAAAAGTGTTTAATTTCTTCAAAATTATCAATATTTCTTTTTAAATATTGAAAAGCCGCTTCAGATTGTTCGGAAGGCTGATTGATAGGTGAAGAGTTTACAACTTCTTCATCTTGTAGATCACTATTTTTAAAGCGACCACCTAAAGCTTTCTGCACATTGTGATATCGATGCCATAATTTCCCCACGTAAAATGTTTTTACACCATTTTTCGTTATTGGTTTAGCAGGTATAAAATAAATAAATGACTTCTCGGTAGGATATGCTAGGACTATTTCTTTTGCAGCTTTTATAAATATTTCTTTTGAAATACTGACAAAATTAGTAAGCTAAAATAATTTAAATAATTTTATTTATTACTTTTTTGTTTATATTTAGAAATCTTATTATTTTTTTCTTTTTTATTTTTCTGTACTTCAGTATAATAAACTAAAACAAAACTTACACATTGTTATTTGAAAAATGTCGAAATAAATATTCTTTAACATAATGCACTAAATGCTTTCGAGAGGATGAGTTTAATAAAGCCACAGATTTTAAAACCAAACGACCTTCAATATTTGTTGAAAGATAAACTTTCAAACCCTGAAAATTTTTAACATTTAAAACATAAAACCATTTTAAGAAAAGCTGATTTAAAGAAAAAATTGCATTGAAAGTATCAACTGTGTAATTTTCGTACACACATTTTTAAACAGAAGTCCCTATATATTTGTTAACAAAATAACATAAAAAACTACATAAATTTGAAATTGAGAAAAATGCAGATCTTTTAGCGAGGGAAAGGGAAGAAATGTTTCTCTTTTCTAAAGAAAGAAGTTCTTTGGATGAGGAAATAAGACCAAGCAAGGGCCTGATCCGCAAAGAAGCGAGGCACAGGCTCATAGAAAGATGGCAGGAAAGATGGGATGGTGAGGAAAAAGGTCGATGGACTTATCGCCTTATCCCGGCACTCACCACCTGGATAAATAGGAAACAAGGTCAGGTTTCCTATTATTTGACTCAGGCGCTCACAGGTCACAGGTGTTCTAACTCGTACATGTGTCGCTTTAAATTACGTGAGGACGAGGTGTGTGCATATTGCCAGTTCCCTGAGGACAACGCGGAGCACACCCTCTTCTCATGCAGGAATTGGGACTTGGAGAGGCGGGCCATGTTCAAAGGTGTAAACAGTCAAGTTACACCGGAGAACATGGTATCGCTGATGACCCTGTCGGAAGAGAATTGGCGGCAAGTCGAGAACTTCATAATCTCGGTTATGTCGAGGAAGGATCTCGACAGCCGCCAAAAAGCTTAATTTAAACAGCTTTTAATTTTGTTCGTTTGTTTTTTATTAATTTATTTTGTGATTTATTTGTCCTTATACATTTTTTAATTGTTTGTGTTTTTTATTCATCTTTGTACAGTTTTATGTTTTCAATATTTTATACGCGTTTATTTTTTCTTTTTTTTTATATATCCGTTTGTAATTTTGTCTTTTGACTTTTTACACTTAATTACACATTTGTTATTTTTAATTATTGTTGTGCTGTTAATTCCGCTTTTATATTGAAATAGTTTCAAAATTTTCAACTATTGACGCAGGAGAACCGCAGAGAGAAGCAGAAAGTCGCAATAGCGACAGAGTTGGAGCGCCACCTTCGAAGGCTAAAGTCTTACGACAGTTCCGAGGGAGGGTAAAGGGCTCTAGAAGAAGGGTTACGGGTTTTAGTGGGTCGGGCTGGCAGTAGGTCGCCAGTTTATTAAATTTACTATTTTATATATTTATTTTTCATTTTTTATTTCCCTTTGTTTTATCACACCAACCCCACATAACCTTGGAGTGCGGTATCCAAGGTATCTGTAAGCAGATTTCCCAAAAGTCCCTAAGCAAAATAATAATAATAATAATAATAATAATAAAAATAATCCCCGCCGATGGTTGTCCACTACCGAACATCATCGATGTCTTTGACGTGCTGGGAGAAGCGGATCCACTGCCAAATGTCATTGATTTCTTTGACGTACTGGGAGAAGTGGATCCACTGCCGAACATCATTGATTTCTTTGATGGTCTGAGAGAAGTGGGTCCGCTGCCAGACATGATTGATTTCTTTGATGAGTTGGGAGAAGTGGGTTCGCTGCCAGACACGACTGGCATCTTGGATATGTTCGGTAGACCTTGCCGTGGTGGCGGGGCTTTTCACTAAAGGACAACCAACAGGGTGGTACCCTGATTCTAAAACCAAAAAAAATATATGATTATGAATCATAATATCAATGAATTACCCCAAGGAGGAACCCCGAAAGAGGACAATACTCCCGACGGTGTCTCTTCGAACACCGCCGCAGGCCCCACGGATTTTGGGGGGGGGGGCAAAGCAATAATCAGCCGATGATCTATGAGACAAATGTCTCAGACCAGTTCCTGTCTATTCCGGGAATTTTTAAAAGCTTGCGCCAGGGATTCAAGCGCCAGAAAAACGTCAGTCGTGACATCCAGGATGGCGTGACTGTTTTGGAAAGTGCGTTCGATATAATCTGTAAGAATTTACGTTTTATCCCCCAGCCTTTCAAAGACCAAGAGCCGCAACATCCAACTGAGGGAGCTCCAAAGCAGACGGAGAGCACTACTGCAGCTCTGAACGGCGCAACGACATGCGCTAATAAGGCAAAAGGCGTTAATAAACGCCCCAGGGAAGGTGCATGCCTAGATGCGAGTCCACAACGGGTGACTCAAGGCGGGAAGAGAATTAAGCGGAAGGACGCTCCACAGCTTGGTTCGGAGTCGCTAGTTGGAACTAAAGAAGCGCCCTTAAATAGTCCTAGCAAGTCGTATGCTGCGACAGTCATGAAAGACGGAGCGGACAATGGGGACGGCTTCAAAGTTGTTAGAAGCAAAAAGAAACGGGCTCCAAAAAAGAAGCCCTCAGGCGATAAAAAAGAGTTTCCGAAGCCCCCTTTGAAACTAAAGACCACGGAAGCTGTTATAATCACGGCAGGAGACCCAAAGTTGTATGAGGGTATCTAGCCGCTAATAAAAGCAAAGGTAAAACCTGAAGATACGGGTAACGTGATCCGGAAGATCAGGAGAACTTTTAGACTGGAAGTTCTCGTGATAGTAAAAAAGGGCGGAGAGACCTTAAAATTTGCAGAGGCACTGTCTTCGGCCCTGCATGGCAAAGCGGAAGTCACGCCTCTAGTGAATAGAAGGTCTCTAGAGATTTAGGATTTGGATGAAGCCACCACAGAGGATGAGGTGACTTCAGCACTGAGAGAAAAGCTGGGTAAACTTGACCTGACGATGAAGTGTCGATTTTTGCCTCGCTACAGAGGAACTAAGGTTGCTCTAATCCGCTTGGCAGAAGCAGAAAGTGATATTCTGCTTAAACTTGGCAGAATCAAAATCGGCTGGATAAATGCTCCAATTCGCGAGCATGTTAAAGTAGCTAGGTGCCAAAAGTGCTTAGCCTACGGACACTCTACCCGAACCTGCAAAGGCTCCAACAGAAGCAAAAACTGTCGGAGATGCGGCGGAGAGGTTCACCTCGCGAAGAGCTGTAAAGTTAAGCCGAAGTGCCTTACTTGCTTGGACCTGGGGAAGCCAGAAACGGATCATAAGTCCGGAAAGAGAGCCTGCCCGGTTTACAGGGAAGAACTGCAAAAGATTAAAAAGGCAAATCCTTAAAATTTTTGCAGGTCAACCTGCATACAAGTAAGGATGCACAGTTGCTCCTAATGCAAACAGCAAGGGAAAATGAGGTCAATATCCTGTTTTGCAGTGAGCAGTATTAAAGAAGCGACCTCGCCCCTTGGTATCAGGATAAGGCGAAGAGAGCCGCCATAAAGCTGTGCAACCCAGAATTGCGGGTTGACAAGTTTCTGGAGACGAGCAGCGGGTTCGTGTGGATAGAGGTAGCTAATATACAGCTGCTACTTCTCACCCAACGACCCACTGACAAACTTCGAAGCCAATATCGAAGACCTAGAAGCGAGCCTCACAGAATCCAGGCTGGATGTCATCATCACTGGCGATTTTAACGCAAAGTCGCCAGAGTGGGGTGAGACGAGACTCGACAAGAGAGGAATTCGTATTAGAGAAATGATCTCCAGAAACGACTTATTGGCTGTAAACCGAGGCAATACATGGACTTTTAGACGAGGTGCGATCGGATCAATTATAGATCTAACGATCGCATCGTCTAAACTATTTAGCCGCATAAGCGACTGGTGGGTCTCTGAGGAATATACCGCAAGTGACCACCAGTACATTGAGTTCTCAGTCTCGATGGGAGACACATGAAGAGGAAAAAGACAGGATGTTCCTAGTCGCAAAACTTCCTCGTGGAATATGAAGAGACTCCACAAGAAAAAGTTTGGCCGGTCCCTAAGAGAAGCCCTTTTAATTGAGGACTTGGGCTGGGTGAAGAGGCCGAGCAGTCTGGATAGGGAGGTGCGAGCGGTACGGAACTTGATAGTCACCGCTTGCAATGCGTCAATGCCACGCAAAGGCGCCATTCCAGTAAGAAAATCCTTGCACTGGTGGTCAGAGGAGCTAGCCTCCTTGAGGAAGGAATACCTCAAAGCAAGAAGGACATATACCCGATCTAAGGGAGATCCCTTGCTGAAAGAGGCTTTCAAGGAGGCGAAAAAGAACCTCAAGAAAGAGATCCGCAAGTCGCGACGCCGTAGCTGGAAGGACCTAATCGAAGAAGTCGATAAGGACTTATGGGGTCTGGCTTTTAAAATCGTTACTAAGAAATTAGCTACGAGGCAAAAGACCCCCGGCCTGGACAATCCCGATTGGGTCAGAAAGATAATAAATTCTTTGTTTCCTCCTGCAGAGCCATACCTTAGAAGGGACTGGAGTTTTTGCATAGTCGAAGAGAAAGAACTCTTCACACTTAGTGAACTACAAAAAGCAGGCAAAAGATTGAAAACAGGCAAGGCGCCTGGAATCGATGGGATAAGTAACGAGATCCTAAAGTTGGTTATCGACACTTCACAGCAGATTCTGCTTAGATGCTTCAATCTTTTCCTTGAGAGAGGAGAGTTCTTTCGCGACTAGAAGCGACAGAGGTTAGTCCTCCTAAGGAAAGGTTAAAAACCTCGAGATAAGGTTTCATCGTACAGGCCTAAATGCCTGTTGGATACGATGGGTTAACTTCTAGAGGATATGGTTCTGCAGAGAATGCAAAGCCACTTGACCGGAGAAAATAGTCTATCGGATCACCAATTTGGTTTCCGTAAAGGCAAGTCCACAGTCTATGCCATCCAGGCAGTTGTGGACATAGCCAAAGCAGTAAAAAACAAATTGGGACCCGGAAAAAAGAAGAGCTTCTGCGCGTTGGTAGCAATTGACATACGCAACGCGTTTAATTCCGCAAGATGGAAAGATCTCATCGAGTCGATGGAAAAGAAAAACATGCCACCTTACTTGTTGCGGATAATGGATAATTATCTTAGCGACAGGTGGGTTATATATGAGGGAGACACCTGCAATCTCAAGGAAGAGATGCAGCGTGGGGCTCCTTAAGGCTCGAGGGTGGGTCCATTTGTGTAAAATGTATCTTACGATGATTTTCTGCGAATGGATCTGTCCGAAGGTGCGGTGATCATCGGCTTTGCGGACGACGCGTTGTTCGTGTGCACTGCTGAAAGTAAGGAGGCTCTTGGGACATTGGTAAACGAATGTCTGCGACTAGCTAAAAGCTGGCTGGATACCAGAGGTCTTGAAATGGCCCTGGAAAAGACCGAGGCACTGCTGGTCACAGACAGACGTGGTTATGAGCTCCAACGAATCGTGATAGACGGATTCGAGGTCAAGTGGAGTAAGCAAATTAAATATCTTGGTGTGGAGTTAGATGGAAAGTTAAACTTCCACCATCACATGGCTACGGCGTCAAATTAGGCGATCGAGTGTGCGGCTAATCTTTCACGGTTAATCCTGAACGTAGGCGGACCCCAAGAACAAAAACGGAGACTGGTGGCGAGTGTCGTTCACGCTAAAATGCTCTATGCAGCACCAGCGTGGGCCCCATCCCGGAGGAGTAAAAGATGTGTGACTATCTGTGAAAAGATACTGTCGGCGCAAAGATCGTTAACAACGCGTATCATCTCTGCATATAAGACGGTACTGTGCAGGTCCTTGCAAGTGTCCCGCCAGCAGATCTTTTGGCGAGGGAAAGGGAAGAAATGTTTCTCTTTTCCTTGGATGAGGAAATAAGACCAAGCAAGGGCCTGAACCGCAAAGAAGCGAGGCACAGGCTCATAGAAAGATGGCAAGAAAGATAGGAAGAAAGATAGGATGGTGAGGAGAAAGGTCGATGGACTTATCGCCTTATTCCGGCACTCGCCACCTGGATAAATAGAAAACACGGTCAGGTTTCCTATTATTTGACTCAGGCGCTCACAGGTCACGGGTGTTTTAACTCGTACCTGTGTCGCTTTAAATTACGCGAGGACGAGGTGTGTGGATATTGCCAGTTCCCTGAGGACAACGCGGAGCACACCCTCTTCTCATGCAAGAAATGGGACTTGGAGAGGCAAGCCATGTTCGAAGGTGTAAACAGTCAAGTTACACCGGAGAACATGGTATCGTTGACATTTTTTAATTTGTTTTATGTTTGTATTTGTTTTTATACAGTCTTATGTTTTCAATATTATACGCGTTTTTTTTTCTTTTTTTATATCCGTTTACAATTTTATCTTTTGACTTCGTACACTTAATTAAACATTTGTTTTTTTGTTTTTTATTGTTGTGCTATTAATTCCGCTTTTATATTGAAATGGTTTTAATTTTTTAACTATTAACGCAGGATTACCGCAGAGAAAAGCAGAAACTCGCATTAGCGACAGAGTTGGAGCGCCACCCTCGAAGGCCAAAGGCTTACGACAGTTTCGAGGGAGGGTTAAGGGCTCCAGAAGAACGGTTACGGGTTTTAGTGGGTCGGGCTAGCAGTAGGTCGCCAGTTTATTAAATTTACTATTTTATATATTTATTTTTCTTTCTTTTTGTATTTCCTCTTGTTTTATCATACCAACCCCACATAACCTTGGAGTGCGGAATCCAAGGTATCTGTACGCAGATTTCCCAAAAGTCCCTAAGCAAAAAAAAAAAAATAATAATAATAATAATAATTTTTTGCGTGGGAAGTGGAAAATCTGCTAAAACCTTGGAGGCCTACTTCCAAGTCAGATACCTGGAGCCCGCACTCCAAGGTTATGTGGGGATGACTGCTCATGTTCTGGCCGATCCACTAAAACCACTCTCTTTTGAGACATATCTCCCCTGGCGGAACTGCTGTCAAGCTTACATCGCCAGTGGAGGTCTCCTTACCTACTTCCAGATCCGAGTCCTTAACAAGGCGCCAGCTGAAGAAGGAGGAGTTCCAATTAAGGGGAGACCCTACCTTAATTTTGACCCCTTTAAAATAAACTTATTAAACGAGTTAATATTTTTTTTCTTGCATCATTTTTAACCTGAAAACATATAAGATGGTCAAAAATATTTAATTTTAATTTTTGAAGAGGTTAGAATTTTCTTCTTCTGACCTATTGCATATTATTGCAAATCCATGCGAGAAGTTGTTTAGAATGGTAAAATATGCATGGAAAAAAAATTTTGTGAAAAAATATTAAAAACTGTAAGAGAAGATCGATTTTTACCCACACAGCACATGATATTTCCTAAATATTTCCTGAATATTTCACTGAAAGATTGAAATATTTCAGTGCAAAGTTCTAGAAATATTTCTGCAAACAGGAAAATGTCCGCTTATGTGGGAATATTGACGCGAAAGTTGAGAAAATATTTCATTGAAATATTCCTGCAATATTACACATAAAGATTCTGCAATATTGTGAAAATATTTCACAAAATAGAAAAATTTGTTAAACACCTCAAACCAATAGGAATTTTCTGAAATATTTTAAAACCCATAGGATATAGTAAGCCAAAAACTACTGCGCAGCTCTACAGGCCATAGAAACTGAGTTCGACCAGTGCGCATCATTTCAGTTGAATATTTCCAAAATATTTCAATGAAATATTTTCTCAACTTTCGCGTCAATATTCCCACATAAGCGGACATTTTCCTGTTTGCAGAAATATTTCTAGAACTTTGCACTGAAATATTTCAATCTTTCAGTGAAATATTCAGGAAATATTTAGGAAATATCATGTGCTGTGTGGGTAATATTCAAATCTTTAAATTTTGCCGAAATTTTGGAAGTCCTGAACCTTTATTTTTTTCCACTTTGATGCTCTGAGTCGAAAAAACATCGTTAAAATTGACGATTAGCTCATTTTCATGGTAAAAACTATAAAAATCATGGCGTTTTGCATTTATTTCGGTATATATTAAGTATACCATAAAAGCTACGGACTATGATTTTTATGGAATTTACCACGAAAATGAGCTAAATATAAATTTTAACAATGTTTTTTTAATAATAGCATCAAATTACGTAAATATACACAATTTGGAAAAAAATTAAAGATTTACGGCTTTCGAAATTTCGGCAAAATTTAAAGATTTGAATATTAAAAATCGATCTTCTCTTACAGTTTTTAATATTTTTTTACGAAGTTTTTTTTCCATGCATATTTTACCATTCTAAACAACTTCTCGCATGGATTTGCAATAATATGCAATAGGTCAGAAGAAGAAAATTCTAACCTCTTCAAAAATTAAAATTAAATATTTTTGACCATCTTATATGTTTTCAGGTTAAAAATGATGCAAGAAAAAAAAATATTACCTGGTTTAATAATTTTATTTTAAAGAGGTCAAAATTAAGGTGAGGTCTCTCCTTAAGGTCTCCTCCGTCTTCCGCGAGCGCCCCGCCGAGCAGCAGGAATTGTCCAGGGTAATCTCGCCCTTCTGTCGTTCTCCTTCCTCCTTATAACTTCGATGACAAAAGTCTCGACTTCTCGCCATGAGTCCGCGCTCTGCAACATAATTGAAACCATATTCTCGACCGTGACTTCAGTGCCCACGGTCGAAAACATGGCTTCCCTAAGTTCACGCCAGTGCCCGCAGGAAAAAAGCGTGTGCTCCGCGTCGTCAGTGTGCTCTGCTTCGTCGTCACCCGAACCGTTGCAGTACACACATTTCGCGTCTGCTTCTATTTTAAACCGATAGAAGTACTGTCCGAAACAAACATGACCCGACATCGCTTGTATAAAATCATCGCAATTGGATCACCTTATTAAACAGAGTGTTAGAAGCACTTTGCATCTGCATTCTTCAACGACCGATGGTTTGCTCTACTCTAGGAAAAGAGACTGAGGCTTGGGACTGCCTAGATTAACTAATATCATTGCCTTAGCGAAATTAAAGAATTTAATCTCAATTAATAACATTGAGAACATCCGGATCTTTGCCCGGGCTATGGGCCGTGAGTTAGAATCTATAAACAATAAAGTAATCAATTGTGAAAAACGAGGCCTTAAAAATAACGAAGTGAGACGCTGGTCTGCCCTTGCTTCTCAAGGGCAGGGGGTCCCATGGTTTGTGGACGATCCCGTCTGCAACTGTTGGCTGTACTCTGATAAGTACCTTAAGCCATCAAAACTCGTTACTGCTCTCTAATTAAGATCTAACACATGTGGGAGCAGAGTGGTACTGAATCGTGGGAGAAATACTCCCACGAATAACGAGGAGAACATCATGTGCAGACGGTGTCGTTCACGACCTGAGACTACTGCACATATTCTGGGGTATTGTCCGTCTAACAAGGGATACCGCATTAAAAGACATGATGAGGTGCTTAATTTTGTCATACAAAAAATTAAAGATCGTGGAGGAGTGGTTCGGCTGTTCAAAGAGCCACAGATTAATGTTGATGGCTAATTATGGAAGCCAGATTTAATCATTTAAGAACTAAACATCATTAAGATTCTAGATGTAACTATAAGATACGAAAATGGCCAGTCCTTTTTTGAAGCGAAGAGGGAAAAGGAAATAAAATATCAATCTGTGGCTGAGCAGTTGCACCACTCCCACCATAAGAACACAACCGTGGAACCAATTGTCATCGGCTCCAGGGGAGCTGTACCTCATTTCACCGCCCGTGTCTTGGGGGAGTGTGGTTGCTTGACGTCTGACTTAAAAACTATTTCTTGAATAGCATTGCGACCATCCATTGAGATGTTCCATAAATTTATTGATGCTTAGTAAGGACGGTCGATGCCGTCGTGAGTCCATATTGGATTACGACTAGATTTTTTTTAAATTATTGACTTATTTTATTTTATTTTTTTTTCTTATTTTTTTTGTTTTTGTTTTTTTTTATATCCCTAACGTGGGTGGGATTACAATCATTAAACGCCACGGAATGTAGTCCTTCAGGATTGAGCTGCACTTAATTAATTAGTGTGGTTCAGTCTTGGAATTTATTTTTAACTACACTGTTAGTAGCCTACTTCACCGGTGTTGTCTTTCCAACCATGTGGCGAGGGGGAGAATCAGGCGATGGGTCCATCTTCCCTTCAATTCCCCATCCCATCTCTCCTGCCAATTCAGAACGAGTCTTTTTCTTGACTCTAAAAGCGGATTAAAGCTTTGAGTCTTTCTCTACGCTCCAGGTTGCCTACTAGATCTTTGGAGAGCTGGAAATTCTCCTGCCTTTCCATCGCCAACAAATCCATTGGCGGTAATCTAGCAAGCACCCAAAGAGCGCAGTCAGACACCGTTTCGAAGGCTGACGTTATTCTCCTTGCTGGCTCTCTCTGGGCCGAGAGAAGTCTGTCAGAGATGCTGTGGATCTTAAGGGCTAAAGCCTATACAGGGGCAGCAGAAAGCTGCTTTGATTGAACCACAGTCGCCACCAGTCTTCGTTTATTTTCCCTGGGGCCAACGATATTGGGCATCATCTTCGAGAGGTTTCCCATGCATTCGGTGGCTTTGAGTGTTGAGATGTTAATATGTTGTTCAAAACTTAAACGTTTGTGCAACCACACTCCCAGGTACTTAAGCTTATTTTCCCATGCGACTTCAGTTCCTCCCATTTCAATCTTCGGGGCTTCATAAACTCTTCTGTCTGTGACGAGTAGAGCTTCGGTCTTCTCGAGTGCCATTTTCAGACCATGCCGATATAACCAAAACTCAGCTCGTTGCAGACTATCTTCAAGTTTTATTTTTAGCAGTCTCAAATTCTCGTCGTAACATATCAAAAGCACGTCGTCCGCGAACCCGGATATAGACGTATCTTCGGGTAAGTCCAACCTTAAAAAACCGTCATACATAACGTTCTAGATGGTTGATCCCACCTTTGATCCTTGGGGAGCTCCGAATGTCATTTTCTCTTTGATAGGACATGCATCGCTCTTGTAGACAACCCATCTGTCGCTAAGATAGTTGTCTATCATTTGCAACAGATACGTTGGTACCCCTTTACCATGTCCGATACCAAGGTTCCTCTCTTGTCTAGACGAGTCTCTCCCCATTCCAGCGACTTACTATTAAAGTCTCCCGCAATGAGGACATCCCCGCCGAAAGCCTTGATGCTTTCTTCAAGAGCCTGAACCTCGGCATCGAACTTTTTAAAAGGATCGTTTGGAGAGAAGTAGCAGCTGTTAACTCGTACTCCCGCCACTTCCACCCAAACGAAACCCGCGTCAGTCTCCAGAAAGTCACCAATGGTGATGTCCGGGTTACATATTTGAATACCCGATCTCTTGGATGCATCCTCAAACCAGACAGAGGATTCTGGCTTCCTATACTGCTCACTGAAAAGCAGTATATCAGCTCCCCTCTCTGTGGCAGTCTGCATCAAGAGATCTTGCGCGACTTTTCCCTGCCTGAGATTAACCTGGAGAAACCTAAGCATTGGACTTTAGATCTGTTAGTATCTTCCAGTGCACCGGGCAGGCCCTGCTCCTGAAGGATGTTTTGTGTCTTCCATCCCACGATCGGAACAGTCAATGCACTGGGCTACTTCTTTGCACTGACTCTTCCTGTGGTCGAGACCGCCACACCTCCAGCAAGCCTCCTTTCGGTCCGGCCCACTGCATCCTCCAGCCAAATGGCCGTAACACAGGCATCTAAAGCACCTCTCTACTTCCACTCTGGCGTGGACTCTGCAGTTGACCCACCCTATTTTTACTCGCCTGACCTTCAGTAACTTCCGAGACTGTGCGGTAAGAGCTGATCACCCGGAGTGCTCCAAGACGTTGTACTCCTGCCATTCGTCTTCTGTATTTCTCAACGTTTAAAGCATCTGCCCATAATTCAGCTCCATACAACATAGTTGATGTTGTTGTCAAGATCAGTAATCTTCTTTTACTTTGCTTGGGGCATGCAATGTTTGCCATTAGTCTTCACAGAGTCATTGTTTGAGTAGCTGCTTTGTCTGTAGCGCTCCAGATGTGTGGCCAGAAAGTGAGTTTCGAGTCAATTGTGATGCCCAGCTCCTTTACTGCTCTGCTCGCCTTAATTTCCTCTTCTCCTACTTGTAGTGGGACTTCGATATTTATTCGTTTTGTTGTCATAATTAGGATTTCCGTCTTTTGCAGTGCAAGTTCCAGTCCGTGATCTTCCATCCACTCGGTAACTCGTCTCATCACCTGGTTGATTTTTGTCTGCGCATCTTCTAGGTTTTTGGCTTCAATAATTGCCGAGATATCGTCTGCGTAGGCCACCAGGAAAATGCCCTCTGTCATCTCCAAGCGCAGAATATCGTCATAGGATGCGTTCCAGAAATCGGGTCCCAGGATTGAGCCCTGAGAGACTCCTGCCGTGACTCGTCTTTTGTGCGTCTCATCCTGCGACTGGAAAAGTAGGTATCTGTCCTTTAGATAAGTTCTTACTATTCTTAGTAGGTATGGAGGGACCTTAAATCGAAACTTCAGCGCGTCGATTATATCCTTCCACTTTATTGAGTTGAAAGCATTTTTACCATTAGTAAAACCATTAGTACCACCTTCCTCGAGTAATGGTTTTCTTTCTTGATTATAAGCGCTGCGTCTAAAATGCGTTTTACTGCATCGACTATACACTTTCCTTTCCGAAAGCCGAATTGCCGCTCAGAGAGGTTTCCTGCATCTTTAATGGCTGCCTGAATACGTGGTTGCAGCATTTTATCCAGAAGTTTCCCCGGTGTTCCCAGCATGCAGAGAGGTCGGTTACCAGACAGACCGTTAGGGTCGCCTTTCCCTTTGCTAATCAGGGTCAGCTTTTGTTCCTTCCATATTGCTGAAAAGCATCCTGTCTTAAGGCAGCTATTGAACATTTCCAGTAAGAGTGAAGGATTATATTTCCCCTCTGCTATCATTACTTCCGTTGGAATGCCATCTGGTCTAGGTGCTTTTTTATTTTTCAAGGCTTTCAGCGCAATACATAGTTCATTTTCATTAAAGGGTTCAAAGGTTATGTCTGGTTCTTCGTGCTCTTCTTCCAGTTCTTATGCGTGTGTTGGGAACAGCGTATTAACAATATTGGCCATAGTCCAGTAGTCCTTGGCTGAAGGTGCGGCGGTTCTTAGTCTGGGATTTACGATTTTGTAGCCCAGGCCCCATGGGTCCTTATCGACGTCGTCTATGAGAGATTGCCAGCAAGAACGTTTGCTTCTCCTGACGAGGGTTCTAAGCTCTTTTTTGGAGCTAAGGTATTCTTGCTGTTTTTCAGCGAAATTAGGGTTCCTTTTTCTTACTCGTTGTGCCCTTCTTCTTAGTACGAGGCAGGCTTTTCTCTTATTGGAAATTTCTGAGTTCCACCAGTAAACTGGTCGTCGGTTTGGATGATTCCATCTTCTGGGAATAGCCGCTATGCATGTCCGATTAATAAGGCTCATGGTCTGGGTTACCCCTGCTTCGGTCTCTTTTCTGGTCGTGGTGGACTGTAGAGTTTTAATTACCACAGTATCGTTTCGCCTTATTTCCTTTTTAAAAATGTCTTTGTTCATTTTTTCCACATTCCACTTGGGTTTTGCCTTTCCACTAGATGTGTTTCCAAGTCTGCTGCTTCTAAATTGGTATGCAATATACTGATGATTACTCCCTGTGAAATCTTCTATTACTTTCCATTTTTTACCAATTCTTTTGAGGTGAAGGTAATACCAGGAATCGTTTCGATGTTTCCCGGTCTTCTAAAAGTGGTGGTGTTTCCTACGTTAAGGATCGTTAGACCTCTTCTGGACACCAGTTCCATCACTCTTTTGCCTCTTGAATCCGGGTATGGCATGCCCCAATCGAGTGCTTTTGCATTGAAGTCACCAGCTACAATGGTGTCTAACTTGTCTTGAAACCAGTTTTGATTGTCGATGTTTTTATACTGCTCGCTAATTATAAGTACGTTGATTTGTTTCTCGATAATAATCTGAAATAATAAGTCGTTTGCTGTTCGACTTCTATGCAGATTTCCTTGGAGAATGTTGATTATTTGCACTTATAGCACAGTTTGCTTCTGTTTGGGCCTTTGCAGTTTCTTGCTTGATGTCCGTATCCGAGACAGTTGAAACATCTAGTGACTTTAGTTCTAGGTCGAATTCTGCAATTTACCCACCCAATCTTAATTTTCGATTTCTTTAGGATTTTCTTCGCTACCAGCTCGCTAGTCTCGACGATTGCCATCACTTCGGACATTCTGTTTGGCTTCGTCAGAAATACCTTAACTTCAGTGTCCTTGGGTTCGATTTCTTGCATAATTGCCTGTACTACTTCATCTTTGGTGGTAACACAGTCTATATCTCGTATCTCCAGGCGCATTTTTGGGATTCTGTTCTCCACGATACCTATGTCGCATACTGCGGTAGTAATATCGTCTGCGAACAGTTTGCTATCCTTTGTCTCGTTTCCAAGCTCTACCAGAACGCATCCGTTTCTTGTTTCGTATATGCGCTTTATAGCTGTCTCTGTGTCCTTAGGATTAACTTTTTCCCGAATTTCTGTCTGAACTTCGGAGTAAGTTTTTCGTCCTATTGGTTTTATGATCACCGCTTCCGAGCGAGCTTTCTTTTCTTCAAAGGGTGGTTTTTCACTTTTCTCTCTTCTCTCTCCAGTTCTTCTGTTCATGACAAGTGTCCAGTCTGTTTGCATTGCAGTTTCCTTCTTCGTCTTTTCAGCAGCATTCGGGCTATTATTGCTTTGAACAATTTTTTAACATCATCGTATTTTTTTAATTTTTTAAAATAATTCTGCATAGTGTAAGGGTTTTTAGCACAGATTGTTAGTCTTACTAGTGATTTAAATTTCGCGGTAAAAGTATGAGCTTTTCATCTTTGCCACAAGATGACTTGAAGATTTATCACCTATAAGTGAGAACGATTCGTTTTTCATTATAGGAGCTTATTACATTTGTGAATTATTAATGTAAAAGATTTTGATACATTAAAAATATTAATTATACTTTAAAAAACCCAAAAAAAACCCGAGTAACGATTTTCAGCCAAATTGAATCGATTTAAAAAAAAGTATCCGCCATATTGGATCCGCTATTTTGAATATTGAAAAACCAACATCATATTCATAATCAGCGACCCCAAATACCCCCCGAGTAACGATTTTTAGCCAAATTCAATCGATTTTCAAAAAAAGCATCCGCCATATTGGATCCGCCATTTTGAATTTTAAAAATCCAACATTGGATTCATAATCAACGACCACAAAGACCCCTGAGTAAGGATTTTTAGCCAAATTGAATCGATTTTAAAAAAGCATCCGCCATATTAGATCCGCCATTTTGAATTTTAAAAAACCAACATTGAATTCGTAATCAGCGACCCCAAAAACCCTTAAGTTTACAATTTCATAAAAATCTATCAAAGCGTTTGTCCACATTAACAATTTGTTGTAAACTTAATTATTTGTTAATATAAATTGTTTATAACATTCGAATATTTACCTGCACAAATTTTTTACAATTTACAGAGTACCAAACCGATAAGAGGAAAAAGGAGGAAGCTCCTCCAATGGAAACGGAAGTACCAGATCCAAAGACTTTCTGATTAAGAACAGAGGAGGCTCCGACAAGGGCACTTTCACCGCTGAGGTCACCAAAGCGGTTGGAAGCATGGATAAGGTGCAGTCGTTGGATTGAAGAGTTACACTCGAGATCCGTGATTTGGATTGCCTTAATCAAGAAGCCGAGGTGCAACAAGTGTTGTCGGAAGCGATAGGAAAGCCAGGATGCAGGAAAGTGACGGTCTTAGGACCCAACCGCCGAGGGATGAAGCTCGCGGTTGTAGTCACCAACCCGGAAGAGGCGAACAGGCGTAAAAATTGGGTTTATGTGTTGCCTAATCAAAAAAAGAGTAATGGTCGTCCGGTGTCATCAATGCTTGGGATACGGTCATATTGGAGCGAAATGCCAGAAGGTGGACAAATCGGCTGCGTGCTTTAAGTGCGGTGAAGCCGGTCACAGGTTCTCCAACTGTAAGAAGAACCCAAGTTGCTTTTTATGCAAGGAAAAGTTTGGCAATAAAGTGTCAACCACCCATATTGCAGGCAGCGGAGGATGCAAAGTCTTCAGGACAGCCCTTGAGGAGGCGAAGACTCTTGCAAGAACTAAAAGCAAATAAGAAGTATTAAAAGGAACTAATAATTTATTTTATTTATTTAAATTATGTATTTCTTTTTTTGTGGTTTTTTACTGTCTTTTTACATTTTTATTCTTCTAACTTTTATATATTTGTTTAGTTATTCTTTTATTTGATTTATTTGTGTTTTTATTTAACTTGTCCTTTTACAATTTTACCTTTTGACCTTAATACATATATGTTTAATTGATTAATTTATGTTTTTTATGTCCGTTTACAATTTTGTGTTTTAACTTTTAACACTTTTTAACATTTGTTCCTTTATTCTTCTACATTGAAATAGTTTTAAATTTTAACTATTGACGCACGAGAACCGCAGGAAAAGAACAAAGTCGCAATAGCGACAGAGTTGGAGCGCCGCCCTCGAAGGCTAAAGTTTACGACAGTTCCGAGGGAGGGTAAAGGGCTTCAAAAGAAGGGTTATTTCTTTATTTTTCTATTTTTTTTCTTATATTTTCTTTTGTTTTATTATACAAACCCCACATAACCTTAGAGTGCGGAATCCAAGGTATCTGTAGGCAGATTTTTCAAAAGTCCCTAAGCAAAAAAAAAAAATAAAAATAATAATAATAATAATAATAATAATAATAATAATGCGGCTTGTATTGAAAAGATCGAGGAAGAGGTACGCAAGATGCTATAGTCCTGCAAAGTACAAACGAACGTCAATATGACGATTAAAAACGGTCTGAAGAACCTGACAGAAATTTTACAGGAGGTTAGGAAGAAGCATGAAGCCGCAAAGGAACAGAATGCGCGATTCTACCACACTATGTCTATTTCGGAAGAGATGCGTGAGGATCAGAAGAGACGACGAGGTCGATTCCAAGCAAAGGTCATTAGAAATGTCGTGCTGGAGTGCTCTAAGAAGGGAGGAAAAGTGAAAGTAGTCCAGAGGGGAGAAAGGAGGTAAAGAAGAGGAAGGAAGCACCTTCTAAGATACCGAAGCCAACAACAAGTCATGGTGCTGGGAAAGGTCCGCAAGGAGGTAAACTCGGAGAAATGTCAGACTAGAGTAGTTAGAGCAAGACCAACTAAGAAGGGAGACCTTCTCATTAGGATAGGTGGTTCCGCAGACAAGAACGGGTTTACTGAGGAAGTGACCAGAGTTGTGGGTGATTTGGGTAAGGTGCAAAACGCGGATTGAAGGATTACTCTGGAAATTCGCGACCTGAATTGCCTTACCCAGGAGGACGGAGGCAGGAGGCACTATCGGGTCTCATAAGTGAACCGGCAGAAAGCAGAAGAGTGACTGTTGATGGACCTAACAAGCGAGGAATGAAACTCGTAGTTGTGGTTACCGACCAGGATCAGACTACAAACCTGGAGGTGCTGAAACGCATAAAAATTGGTTTTATGTCATGCCTGATCAGAAGGAGGCTTATGATAGTGAGGTGTCACCGATGCCTCGGCTATGGTCACCTAGCAAGAGAATGTAACAGGACGAATAGATCGACTGCGTGTTTTAAGTGCGGTGAAGTCGATCATAAGGCTGTGGATTGCTTCTTACTTTTTGTGTAAGGAGAAGTTCCCAGAAACGACAAACGTTCATCACGTTGCGGGAAGTGGAACTTGCAGGGTCTTCCTAACTGCCCTTGAGGAGGCGAAGAAGACTTTCGCAAGGACCAAAAGTAGAAAAAAGGCGTAATTTCACACCACAACTTTTATGTCTTTAGTCAACATTTTACTTTGTTCTGTTTAATTTCATTACTCTGTGATTTTCATTTGTCCTTTTTCAAATTTAATTTATTTTGTGATTTTTATTTGTCCTTTTACAATTTTATCTTTTAAACTTTACTGTCAATATGTTTACTTTCTTGTTTCTGTTGCCTATGTCCAATTACAATTTTATTTTTAGACTTTTTTTTGTTGTGTTGTGAATGCCGCTTTGACATTAAAATGGTTTTACATTTTAACTATTGACGCAGGAGAGCCGCAGGGAACGAACAAGGTCGCATCAGCGACGGAGTTGGAGCGCCGCCCTCGAAAACTAAAGTCTTACGACAGTTCCGAGGGTGGGTATAGGGCTCCACAGAAAGGGTTACTGGTTTTAGTGGGTCGGGCTGGCAGTAGGTCGCCAGTATATTAAAATTATTATAATATTTATTTATTTACCTTTTTTTATAATTTTTTTTCTTTCATTCAACTAACCCCACATAACCTTAGAGTGCGGAATCCAAGGTATCTGTAGGCAGATTTCCCAAAAGCACCTAAGCAAAAAAATAATAATAATAAAAATAATAATAATAAAAAATAAAAAGTTTTATAAAAAACATAAAATCTACCAATTCTTTAAATAAATTATAATATTTCAAAAATTTGCAATCATATTTTTAATGTCTTCATTACTTAGAAGATTAAATGATTCGTCATCAATCTTGTTTTCTGAAAAATTATTTTCGAAATATACGAGATTAAAAATATTTTGATTATATTTTTTTACTGATGTTCCAGGTTTTCATGCGATCAATGTAGCTGTATTTACAGGATGTCGTATTCTATAAATTAATTTTAATTAATAGAAATATTATTATTTATATAATAATTATTTATTTATATAATTTAAGCACTCTAATATTATTATAAATCAATGTTTTCATGCACTTACTGACAAAAACTAACCACAGTTTTTAAATGTCAAACTGACCAATGTCAAATTTGTATATCAACATTCACTTATTATTTCAAATTCTTTTGCACTCGCGTATTGCACAATTGAATATCGGATTGATAGATAAAAATAAATATCCTGTAGTGTAAAACAAATTATAGTATATGGGTGATTAAATTTAAAATGTCATTTTGCTGTCCTGCCGAGAAAACTCGAGTCCGAACTTATATATCGAACATATTATGGTTCATTAATTTTATATATCATTTATTTTGTTCAAATTTTAATTTTTAACCACCAAAAGCACTCAGAAAAAATTTGGCAGCAAAATTGCAGGCAAAATGTCACTGGTGTCCCGTGTCCGCGAACATGAAACCATATCTTGTCTACTAAGAAAAATGGTTATTTTTCATGTTTTTGGTTACCGAAAAAATTATTTCGTAAAGTAGAACTTCTATATTTAAAGAAAAACTACTAGTCGAATATAAATAAATAAAATAGTGGTTGGAAAAAAATCAAAAGCGTATGTCCTTAAATTTCATATTTTTAAGAGAAAATGACAAAATCTGAATCTCGCGCTTAATATTTAATTGTGCAAGAGTATGAAACTGCTTTATTGACTGTTAATAGAAAGTACTATGTGTCTAGAAGCCTAGAGAAAAAAACTTCAACGTTCTAACCTATCTACAAAATACACGATGCATGGCAGATTGGCAGAATGAATTTACCGAGCACAAATGTCACTGGTGTCCCTGCGACAAAATAGTACTTAATATTAGTATTTTTTTCAAATACCTCATTATAGTCTCACTTATTACTGAAACTTTCAGAATCGCACACCTCCAAAGTTAGAAATATAATCATTCTTTTTTAAAATGAAAATTGAGGCAGAATGTCACTGGTGTCCCCTGTCACTGGTGTCCCCTAAAATACACAGGCACTCAAAAAAAAAAGTTTTGTTCTAAACACTATGTATTTTTCGCTGCTGAATCCGAATCCGAAGGCAGAATTGACAAATTTGCTCAAAATTTTGAAATAAAAGTAAATAATAATAAATAATTTTAGAGTCGTTTTTTGAAATTATAAAATATAACAACATATTTTTCTTTTTTTTTGTCAATATTAAGCTTTCTACATTTTTTCTATGAATTATAAATCCACCTATATTTTCTATTTATTACGTTCAATTATTCTAGTTTTAAACTATATTTTTACTCATATGTTCCTATCTTTTTTATTATTTAAAAATAATTTTCAATGACATCTTTAAGCGTGTCACTGGTGTCCCCTAACTTGCTTATGTCTTCTTGTGATTTACAGCTACATAATTCACGGTGAAAATTAATATAAATTATTTTATAATTCGTATTTGACTATTAGCTTTTAATACAATGATTTATTATAAAATCTGATTGTATTTTCAGTTTGTTCTAGTGAATACATACTGAAAAAGTGCCTCGTGAAAATATATGTTTTTTCTCCAAAAATCTGTCTGTTTATGAAAATATTTGTTATTATGTGCTTGACCACTATTGATTTCATGGATTATACATGCTAGTCAACCAAAAAAAAAATAATTTAACCAGAAATTTCAACATCGCCAAGTCAACATTTGCAGATAGTGAAAATGACATTTTAAATTTAATCACCCATATATGTATTATTTACCATAAGAAAAATATGATAGAGTGTAAGTTGTATTATAAATAAAGTCTGATTTACTAAACAAATTTTTAACTATAAAAATTTAACACTCCAGTTTTCTCCGTGATTGAACGAAGCAGTTCTCTATAATTAACAGATACGTACTACTTGGGATCTGGAGAATAGAAAGTTCCCAACAAAAATTGTTTTTTTATTAACTTACTGAGGCTAGGTAAAAAGCAAAAAATTGTGTCACGTAAAAGTCTAATAAATGATATTTTTATTGATATAATAAACTAAAAATTCTTATTATTTATTTATTTAAACACTTGTCTTTATGCCTTAATACTAGCGTTTACAAGTACACTGCAAGCCCGATCAGCGGTCACCCGATCAGTGGTCACTTGTTTACGTCGTTTGTAGATATGGCGGGCGAGGGGCAAAGAGGGAGTCGAAAAGTTGTGGCAGTAGCGTATACATTAAAGACGCTCTGGCCCCTTAAAAAAAAATTCAGTAGTCAAGTAATGGTAACCCATCATAAAACAGTTCGTACGGTCCTATATGTTTACGCCCGATCAGCGGTCGAGCACCCCCGGAGCTGACCGCTGATCGGGCTTGCAGTGTATCCCCGAGGAAATTTTCTTACGTACTATAAACTTATTCTAAATTTTTGCGGCTACAGAACGACTTGAAAATTAGGAGTACTCGCATTTGCCTGGACTACCCGTCTAATAGGTTTTCTCACCAGTGGAGAGGAAAACTGTAGAAAACCTCTCCTGAGTTCAACCGGTTTATCGACAGTCGAGTTCTAATGGTGTGTACCGAACAATAATCGACAGTGCTCATCATTATACAACTCCGATTAAAAGTTAATTAATGATTAAAGTCACTTTAATCGCCCATGATTGGTCGGATAAGGATTTAATCGTTGATTAATTTTTAATCGGAGTTTGTAAAACTGGCCCTAAATTTTGAGGGCCAGTTTCACCAACTCCAATTAAAAGTTAATCAATGATTTAAGTCATTTTAACCATCATCAGAATGTCTACATGGTAATCAATGATGGACTAAAGGTAAACAAGGTTTAAACAGAAAATAAGGGATAATAACACTTTTGTTAAGTGTTTGTTAACTTTTGATAGTAGTTACAATATCTGAATTACACTACTAAATGTCACTAAAAGTGCCAATTTTAATTGGCACAGTACATATAGAATAAGGATAGTATTATTTAACATTAGTAGCAGATGATGTTTTATTAGTATTATAATTATAATTATTATTTAACATATAAAAAATTTAATACAAACAAATATATATCACTTTATTTTATTCACAGTCACAAAAATACACATAATATATATATATATATATATATATATATATATTTCAAGTTACACGTAACTTCCCATCTCTGTATATCTAACCTCTTTAACAATAGTGTTTACTTGCGGTGTTGTGATTCGCTTCCGTTAATTAATTTTGTTTTGTCTTTTTAATACTAATCTTTTAAAAAGTAAAATTATAAAAAAGCTGATTGAGTTCAACTGATCTTTTCTTTGTAATAAATATGTGACAACTATTAAAAAGGCTGTTAACATTCGTAAAAACAAATTCTTTAAAAAGTTTTGCTGAAAACGAATTAACTTCGTTCCTTTACAAAGTAGACTTCGATTGTTTCGTAAATCTTACATTTTTTGTCCGCTGTGAATTCTGTCAAAATGAAGTACATTGCAAGATATGTACTGAGTTTAAAAAAACTGTTAAAATTGTGGAAATTAATGTAAAACTTGTTAAAATTCTCATTTTTTAAAATTTTACAGATTTTTTTATTTAGAAAAACTTACAAATAAGGCGTTTTAATTTATTTTAGATTTAGTGTAGTGTCTAGAGTAGAGTGGGGCGAAACCACCAATTTTGCACTTTAAGGACTATAACTTGAAAACTAAAGCCAATAAGGAGCCAATTCAAAAAGGGTTTGAAAGACTGATTCCTTGGCTACATTTAACTCCATATACTCAACTCTTTATCTCTCTTAGTTTTCGAGATACGGCCGTTTTACGCGACCTCTGCAATTGGTGGTTTCGCCCCACCTGGTAAGGTGAAACCACCAATTGCACTTTTTCCAATGAAAAACTTAAAAATTAATTAATAACAACCGAAATACAACAAAAAACCACACATAAATAAATTTTTTGCTAAATTAAATTTACTTTAATTAAATCTTGATAAAATATGGAATATACCCATCTCTAAGTCACTTTTTCTAATAAAATAAACAAAATATGAGGAATTTATTATTTAATATATATACACATAATTTGACATAAATTTCACTATCAATAATATTTCTCCACTGGCACCTAGTGAATAATGATTTGATTTCCCCGAAGGCGTTGGACAAAATAATTTTTAAAGTGGTGTTGGTGGTTTCGCCCCACCAACACTTTTTTCGAAAAAATATAATAACTTCCAAAACACTTAAACAAATTTCAAAAAAACTACACCACTGCGTTCAGAACACTCAAATGAATACAGAAATTCTATTCTTCTATTAATTTTTACATTATATTAACAATAACTCAATAATCAAGTAAAAAATTTTTTTTTGAAAATTGTTAACATTTTACATACGTCACTGTCATTCGGCAGATATTTTGGTAAACGGCTTGAAACTTCAGACACCAGCGGAGAATGTCTGAACTGTTATTCACATCGAACGATAAGTCGATAAGACGTAAAACACGAAAATAAAAGCGAAATTGGTGGTTTCGCCCCACTCTAATCTACTGTTTATTTTGGAAATTATATGTTTAATAATCAAAATTACCATTTTTTTAAAAAAATTGTATTATGTGTATTTTTCTGACTGTGAATAAAATAAAGTGGTATATATTTGTTTGTGTGATATTTTTTATATGTTGAATAATAATTATAATTATAGTATAATTATAATCCCTGGTTATAAAGCCGGCAGATTTCGGACTAATCCGAAATTTATCCGAAACAGGTCAGGTTTTTGTCCACGGTGGTCCTCGACTAATTTCAACTTCGAGTTTCTTCTACCTCTGATTTTCTTTTTGGGAATGTTAGGGGACTACTTCAAGACCATTTTGCAAGAAAAATTAAAATCGAAGACTGAGCACTTTTTTTTTAATCGAGATTTTTCGATTTTTAAAAAATTTTTTTTAAAGAAAAATCGTATTTACTCACCATTTACTCATAATGTGATTATATTTGTTTACTTAGAAGTATACATAACACAAAATAAAGAAAATTATGTAAATTTTATTTAAACATATTTTTTATTGTATTTTGGTTCAAAAAATTATAAAACCATCAACTTCGCGACATTCAGTACAATTCATAGCTAATTTCAAATTGTTTATCGTTTATCTTGACGTTTTATTCAGAGCATCGTTAAAATCTAAACCAAAAAAGTTTAAATATACTCGAATAGAATTAGTTTATGAAATATTAGTGACTTGAACATCATGTTGCACAGCAAACCTAAAATCATAAAAAATCTTGCTCGAACACATGAAGAAAACCGTTATGTTATTTGTTTGTTGTGTTGTTGCAAAAATAAGACTATGATTAATATACAATCAGCATTAAAGCTGAAAATTATTAAATTATTCGAAAGTTATGACGAACAAAATGAGTGTCTTCCAAGAGTAGTGTGTCCTTCGTGCAAATTAAATCTGTATTCTGACATTGATAGGAATCGAATTTTGCAAATAGACTTCTCACAATTTCGCTTAAAATAACAAACAAGTTTAAGTGAATCTGTTACCTGTGAGTGTTACTTCTGTGATTTAGCAAGAACGAATGGATTGAAAAAAATTATCCCGAAAAAGGTATTTGGGACTGAACGCAAATCTGATTTGAGGAAAATTAAAACGCCGAAACATGAAATTACGAAACACTGTTCTAATTGTTTGTCTGTTATACAGAAAGGTAAAAGTCATATTTGTAAAACATCAAAGATTGTGGATAATGTAAAAAGTATGACTAAAAATTGTGAATTGAAGACGAAAGAACAATTAACATCCAGCTTTATAATAAGTGTAATTGGAGAAAAAAGTGATTCTAATTCAATAAAGTTATTGCAGCCAAAAGGGGGAAATTCCCTCCAAATTACGATCGGAAATTTAAAAAAATCGATAGCAATCATACTCTGGACCATTTATTTCAATGTAAGACTTTTAATTTCCTTAATGTAAAACAAAATTCTGTATCTGATGCTCCAGAATTGGTAGTTTATTGTACCGATTTACAAGAATTAATTGATTCTACAATAAAGTCTCGTAATATTAATAAGGAACATTTGAAATTTGGTATAGATGGAGGGGGCGGTTTTTTAAAAGTTTGTCTAAGTATACAATCAGACACAGATTATGATATGATTTAAAGTGAAAAAAAATGTAGTCGACAATCATATAATGATGGTATCAAAGCAAAAAAATCTAGAAATTCGAGTGTTAAAAAACTATTTATCCTTGCATTGGCTCCTCATTCTCAAGAGAATTATACAAATGTGGTACAGTTGTGGGAAGCATTAAACATTAATGACTTTGATGGTACGATCGCTACGGATTTAAAACTGGCGAATATCATTGTTGGTATTATGGCACATTCAAGTTTATTTCCATGTTATGTTGGTGCTTTTCAAACAAAAATAATCTGAGTAATGACGATGAGCTTCGTACTATTGGCAGTGGACTAAAATATTATATGGACTGGTGCGATGCTGGAAGCAAGAAAGCAGATGCAAAAAAATACAAAAACTGTATACATCCACCTATCATCCAAACGGACAGCGATCAACTTATTTTGGATTTGATTCCTCCCCCGGAATTGCACTTATTACTTGGAGTCGTCAACACATTATTTTCACATATGTTGGAGGAATTTGAAGAAGACGCTAATAAATGGGCAGAGAAGTGCAGTGTTCAACGCGAAATAACATACGGAAGTCCTTCTTTTAAAGGAAATAGTTGTAAAGTATTATTAAATAAAATTGATATTTTGCGTTCAAGCTGTAGCTTAGGCTGTTTAAAATATGTTGATGCTTTTGAAAGCTTTAATATGGTAGTTAAATCCTGTTTTACAGTAAATTTAGATGCTAATTTCACTTTGTACATTGATAAGTTTAAAGATAATTATCTAAATTTAAACATTTCCATTACACCAAAAGTACATGCAGTATTTTTCCATGTAAAACAGTTTTGTGCTAAACATAAAAAAGGGTTAGGTTTCTTCAGTGAACAAGCCATGGAAGCTGTTCACTATGACTTTTCAATGACATGGAATAAGTATAAAGTTTCACGAAAAAATCCAGCTTATGTTGAAAAATTACGACGAGCAGTCTGAGAATATAACTCACAACACATTTAAATTATTTATGTTTTCTGAAAATGTTCGTTATGTTCATTTAAATTACTTTTAATTAATAAATATAATTTTTTTAAAATAAAATTTATATAATTTTCTTTATTTTGGGTTATGTATACTTCTAAGTAAACAAATATAATCACATAATGAGTAAATGGTGAGTAAATACGATTTTTCTTTAAAAAAAATTATTCAAAAATCGAAAAATCTCGGTTAAAAAAAAGTGCTCAGTCTTCGATTTTAATTTTTCTTGCAAAATGGTCTTGAAGTAGTCCCCTAACATTCCCAAAAAGAAAATCAGAGGTAGAAGAAACTCGAAGTTGAAATTAGTCGAGGACCACGGTGTGTCACCCTAAATTAATCCGGAAAAATCCGAATTCTATACGGTTTGTGAACAACTAGTGAAACCGGAGTTGGTCCGATAAAGTCCGAAATTAATTAGTTAATTTTAACTAGTAAATGCGAAATTAGTCCGAAACAGTCAAAAGTTAGTCCGAATTTAGTGAATGTTAATAAAAAAATAATTATACAAGTTACACATATTAATTATTATTATTACTTTATGGTAGGGGAGAGTGGGGCAAATGCGCTAGGTTTACATTTATCGATCTATATTTTTTTAATTAAGCAATAAATTTATGCGGTTTTTGTTTTTCATTATTCTAAAACTAATCAACAAGAAATTTTAATAGTTATTATTTAGTATATTATAATTGTAAATATATTATTTAATGAAATTTAAAAACAATGCCAAAAATGCCTTTGCCCCACATGCTGGGGCAGCGACGTTTTCACTTATATTTCTAAAAGAAAGCATTTATAAGCCTTAAAAAATTAACAAATGATATTTATTAGTATAATATTTATGAAACATACGGTTAACTACATATTATTAAAAGAATTGGACTATTTAAATTAAAAATAAAATTTTTTTGTGATTTTTACCTTATATTGTGAATTAATAAGAAGAAAATTCGAATATTCAATTGTTTTTAACCAAATTATGTTCAATATTGTCTTTGCCCCACATAACAAACTTTTTTTTTACTTTAAATTTAAAATATTCAGATACAAAATTAAACTAAAACACCACGCCAGTTGTGTAGAGAAATATTTAATTTATTTACATGTTATGTTTTTAAAAATTAAATACTTAAACTTATGTTTCAAAAAATAAGAGTTTGTTCAGTAAAATTATCATTTTATTTTTGCAAAACAATTTTTTTGTTATATTTCTTAAAATACTTGACAGAAAATAAAGGAGATATTTTAAAAAACGTCTTTGCCCCGCATAGCGCCTTTGCCCCACTCTCCCCTACATTCAACATATTTTTCGATTTACCTATCGCAATTTTAATTACATTAACTGAAAATTTCTAACGCTTGGGGATTTGAACCTACACCTATCTAACATTATAACGCACCGAAATCGAATACACTAACCACTATACCACGCTTGCATGGGAGATCAAATTCATAATAGAATTTATAAATTGCCACGAAAAGAAATAACAAAAAACTGATACATTTAATTATAATATTGAAACAAGAACTAATAATACTAGTAAATTTTTAAAAACAAATTGACTGCAGAATTTGTTGGAATACAACGATAATTATTAATATCAATGTCAGAAATGAATCTTGAAGGAAAATTGTGTGGAAAGGGAAACCAGGTAAATGAATTACCTGAGTCCCACTTAGGGTTGCAATTTTTCGTTAGTCGTACAAAAACGGTCCTGCGGTAAATACATAAAGTTGTACGGTTCAAAATAAAGTAAAGCCTAAAGAACCCATGAAATCTATGTTAAATACTAAATTATTAATTGTTCAATAAATTCTCAATATTTGTATCTTAATTCCTTTCTTTTGTCTCACACGTGTAATATTCCTACATATTTCCTGTAAGTTCCAACAGGTTATGGGCCCAGGTAGATAAAAGGAAAGGAATAAAGTGTTAAAATAAAGTTTAAGTGAATTTTAACTTCAAGAGAACGATTAAAATAAAGAACAGTGTACCAAGAGATATAAAGCTCAAGTGACAATTCGGACATTAAAGTGAATTGAATAAAAGTGACAATTTAAAGTTTAAAGAATTTTAAGTAATAAAGTGTTTGTTATTTCACGATGGCTCAAAGTTTTAGACCAAGTTTTCAAAAAGAGAAGCTGAACAATGATAACTACGCCGTGTGGAAATATAGAGTTAAACAAATGCTTGTTAATTTGGAAATATGGTCAGTGGTGAATGAAGAAATTCCAGAAACTCCGGACGCGACTTGGAAAAAGAAGGACGATCAAGCTTCTTCCACCATAGGTTTGCTTGTGGATGATAACCAGTTAGTTCACATTATCAACGCCAAGTACGCAAAAGACGCATGGAAAGCTCTAGAAGATTATCACCAAAAGTCTTCGGAAGCAAGTATTGTTCATCTCTACAGAACTTTATGCAGAATGCGATTAAGTGAAGACGGTGATATGGAGGACCATGTCAATAAAGTGCAAAATACGGTAAACAGACTAAATGCTTTAGGTGAAGAAATCAGAGATAAGTTTGCGGCAGCAATGTTACTAGAAACTCTACCAGATTCGTACAATACGTTAGTGACAATGTTAGAAGGTAGACAAGAAGCACTTTCATTGTCGTTAGCAAAAAGTAAATTAATCGACGAATACAAAAGGCGGAAAAATAAGAATGCGCAAAATGAAGGCTTCAGTAAGAAATCAGCAATGAAAGCTCAAGTCACATCGGAAATAGAATGTTTCTTTTGCAAAAAGAAAGGACATTTTAAAAAGGAGTGTGAAAAATATAAAGTGTGGAAACAAAAGCAAGATAAAGCGAATACTGTTTCATATGTGGATAAAGATGACCAATTTGCTTTTACAACAAAAGACAATATGTGCTCAAAAGTGTGTAGTGCAAGTGAAAGCATAAAGGACAATTGCTGGATCATGGACTCAGGAGCAACAAGCCACATGTGTAACAACAAGGAATTTTTTGAAAAACTCTTTTGTGAAAAGAAAGGGAAAGTGCAGTTCGCGGATAAAGCCGAATTTACAAACGTCGAAGGGATCGGTTCCGGGACACTTAAACTTGTAAACAACGGCAAAGAAATCGCAATAAAAGTGACAGATGTTTTGTACGTGCCAAAACTGAGTTCAAGTTTATTGTCGGTAACTAAGTTAATAGAAAAAGGTTTTAGTGTACAATTCAAAGATAAAATTTGCAGTGTTATTAGCCCTACAGACGGAAAGGTGAAAGCAACAGCGGTCTTGACAAAAAATAAACTCTTTGAGTTGCAGACTAAAGATTCGAGTGAAAAAGAAGTAATAAAAGTTAAAGAAGATATCCAAAACAAACATGCAGTGCAATTAAGGAAAGCGACATCGAGGCCCGTCAATCCAGGTATAAAAGTCTCAGCCGTAGCAGGAAACAACGGTCAGTACAAATCCGGAAATATGGTGTATGTCGATTGGATCCAGGTAAATATAGACGAAAAGGGCAAGGATTTGCAGAACAATGTAAGCAATAAAAATTCAGATGAAAAGCAAATAGAAGAAGAGGATCAAAATTCAGGGAAAGAAACAAGTGTAGAAAGTGCATCGGAATCAAATTATTCATCAGAATCATTTGAGTCATTCACTGATGATGAAAGTCATCACGAAAATGACAATGGGTTAAGAAGGTCGAGTAGGGAAAATAAAAGTATACCACCGGAAATTTATGTGGATTTATCAAATGTTAAAAAGTGAAATCTATAGAACAGCGATACAGAACAAAAAGGGGTACTAAAGACAATAATTTAAAGGACAATAAGTTTAGAGTTTAATTCTTCAGTGTATTTGCATACAACTAAATTTCAGTTAATGCTTTTATAGTTTTCAGATGTGTAAAGTGTTCAATTCAGTTTTATATTATGAATTTATTTAATACAGAATAAAATTATCGTCGAGGGAAAGTGTTGGAATACAACGATAATTATTAATATCAATGTCAGAAATGAATCTTGAAGGAAAATTGTGTGGAAAGGGAAACCAGGTAAATGAATTACCTGAGTCCCACTTAGGGTTGCAATTTTTCGTTAGTCGTACAAAAACGGTCCTGCGGTAAATACATAAAGTTGTACGGTTCAAAATAAAGTAAAGCCTAAAGAACCCATGAAATCTATGTTAAATACTAAATTATTAATTGTTCAATAAAGTCTCAATATTTGTATCTTAATTCCTTTCTTTTGTCTCACACGTGTAATATTCCTACATATTTCCTGTAAGTTCCAACAGAATTAAATATTTTATTTACCATAAGTAAGTACCCTGAATAAAAAATTAGATCGATTTCGGACTAATCTGAAATTTGTCCACAACAGTACGGTTTATTGTGGAGTTTTTTCACTATGAATTAAGTTTGAAATCAATACCGTTTTTTATAACTATTGAATCCGTAATTACTCCGGTTTAGTCTGCAGTTAGTCAGATCATATGGAACTAGTAAATGCAGAAGTAATCCGGTTGGTTAAAACAGTGAATCCGCAGCTAATCCGAAACAGTCTGCTTATGGACAGGTTTTTGTAGCTCGGAATTTGTCCGGATAAATTCAAACTCAATGCGGTTTGTGTATAACTAGTGAATCCGGAATTAGTCCGATCTAGTCCGAAGTTAGTCTGATAATACGCAACTTGCAAATGTGAAATTATTAAATCCGGAATTAATCTGGTTTTGGTCAGGTATTTGGCATACGAAATTATAATTATAGTTTGGATTTATCTGCATTTAATACAAATTGCTTTTATTTCAAAAAATTCAATATTACACCAAAATCATTCCGGATTAAGTCTTTGAATTGGATTGAATATGGATTGTTTTGAACAGTCTGTGTATTATATATATTTACAAATTCTTATAATAATAAGACTTACTTCGGACTGATTTCGTATTCTTTACATATTGATTTCGGATTATTTCGTATTTATTTTAAATTAGTTTTTTGACGGACTTAATTTCGGATTGTTGCGTAATAATTACGGACTTCATTCATAGGCATTTAAGATTACTCCAGACTGATTTAGGATTCACAATTTTACTCGGACTGATGTTAGATTAACGCGGATCATTTTCGTACAATTATCGGACGAATCCACACTAATATACCCGGATTTAATCCGAATTAGTCCGAAATTTTTACCAGGGATATAATATGATTCGGGTGACCGTCTATTACCGGATTCTTAGAATACATATTTCGGATTGTTTCGTATTTGTTTTGAAATATGAATTTACCACACTACTTCCGAATTGAAGCGGACTAATGTCGGATTCTTTGTGTATAGATTTCGGATTATTTCGTATTTGTTTCGGATTATACCTTTTAGTTGGATTAAATCCGGATTGTTGCAGACAATTTTCGGATTCTTAGCATACAGATTTCAGATTTTTTCGTACTTCTTTCGGGATAGGATTTTGCCACACTTAATTTCAAATTGTTGCGGACTAATGCCAAATTTCTTGCTTACAGAATTCGGATTGCTCCGGACAATTTGCGGATTAAGTTTTTTTTAACTAGATTAAACTCGGATTGTTGCGGACTGATTCCGTATTCTTTACATATTGATGTTAGATAATTCCGTACTTATTTTAGAAGAATTCATCACCGGGCATAAATTTGGATTGTTGCGGACTAATTACGGACTGAATTAGTAGACATTTAGGATTACTCCGGAGTGTTTTTGGATTCAGGTTTTTGTTCAGATTGATATCAGACTAGCGCGGATCACTTTCGGACCTTTTTCGTACATTTTTCGGACTAATGCGTACTTATCTGTCCATATTTAATGCGGAATTATTTTGAAATTTTTACCAGGGATACTAATAAAACATCATCTTCTACTAATGTTAAATAATGCTATCCTTATTCCTAACTATATCCTTAAATAGTTTTTTTCATTTTGCATTTCTTTTATTTTAACACTTAAAAATTTCAAATTAATTAAGAATAAATTATATTTAAGTACTTATCTGAAAAAATATATTATTTTAGTGCAATATTATATTTCATATATATGGGAAAAATAGTATTCATATACGACCGTAAATACGACCCTTAATGCGGGATAAATACGGCTGTATTTACTGTTTCAATTACACCACCCTACTGAGGCTCGTATTTATGCTCGTATTTAGGGTCGTATTCATGGTCATATTTACGCCCGTATTTACGGTACGCCACTAACCCGGCCGAGGTAAGATTAGTTCTGGGACTCTAACCATAATTTATTTTCTCTATTTGACAGTCAAATTCGATCCTTGTCAGCGGCTAATGCGACTTTAATTTTGATTGGTGTGGCGTTAAACGCCATTTAGGCAGCCAAACCACTCCAGTTTTTCGTTTAAGTTATAAAAAGTTAAAGTTAGTTAATTTTTTTTGTAAAAACAATTTAACTGGTAAAAACATACATTTAAGACACTTTTCCTATGTGACGGCCGAAATTTCGAAACGCATGCATATCCCCTAATCGCCAAGTCGTCGAATGATCAAATAGTCGAATGCCAAGTAATCGAATCGGCAAAACTTCGAATGCTTAAAACATCGAATGGACAAAACGTCGAATGCTAAAAACATCGAATCGGCATTTAGTCGAATGATAAAAACATCGAATTATCAATACGTCGAATGTTCAAAACGTCGAATTATCAATTCGTCGAATGTTAACCCCTTGGCTGTCAACGAGATTTCCACTGTTTGGGCCAAAAGTGTGTTTAAAAAATTTTTAATGGATTTTTATGAAACTTGGTACCCTAAGGTTTCTGGGGTCGCTGATTACGAATCTGACATCAGTTTTTCGAAATTCAAAATGGCGGATCCAAGATGGCGGAATTTTTTCAAAATTGGTCCAATTTGCTTGAAACTTGTTACTCGGGGGTTTTAAGGGTCGCTGATTACGAATCTAACATTAGTTTTCCAAAATTCAAAATGGCGGATCCAATATGGCGGACAACGAAATAAAAAATTGATAAGATTGGCTTGAAACTGAATACTTGGGGATTTTCAGGATCGCTAATTACGAATCTAAAATCAGTTTTTCAAAATTCAAAATATCTGGTTCAATATGGCGGAAAATTTTTTAAAATTTATTGAATTTGTTTGAAACTGGTTAATCTGACGTCAGTATGATAATTTTTGGTGAAATCAAATTTCGATTAATACCTTGAAAAAATAATGACAGATTCGTAATCAGCGACCCTAAAAACCACCGAGTATTCAGTTTCAAGCCATTATAATTAATTTTTTATCTTGTCGTGCGCCATATTTGATCCGCCATTTTGAATTAATTAATTAATTAATTAATATAATTTACTTTCTATTCCTATTGTGGAAAAAAGCTTAAGCTCTGTAATAAAATTAGGAAAGGACTTGACAAAAAAGTGGGATCGGAATAATATTGTTTATAAATTTAATTGTAATAGTTGCCCTGCAACATATATTGGTGAATCAAAGCGTACTTTGAAAAAAAGAATTAGCGAGCATAAAAACAAAAAACCTCGAATCCGTTGTGAACAAACATCAAACTGAATATAATCATTCTTTTAATTTTGACGATGCAGAAATTTTAGATTATGAAACTTCTTATAAAAAACGATTAATTTCTGAGATGATTTATATTAAATGCAATAATTTTACTATTAACAAGAAGGAAGATATACAGTTTCTTATTAATTCCTATTTTCCTTTGCTTAATAAATTGAAATAATGGTTATAATTCATAACATTTCGATTGCGGGTCATTGACCCTATCGACTGTATATAACGCGAAAATTGTCACCGGCTCAGTCAGTTTGACTAATCACTCGTTTTAATATGTTTGTGATTTGTAAATTTAAATATTTTATTTTTTTGTTGTATTGCGTTTATTTATGTTTTTAATTTATTGACGTGATGTTTATTTTATTGACTTTAACTAGGTAAAAATTGTTTTTTATTTTTTGTTTAAATTTAAATTTTAAAAATTTTGTTGTATTAATTTTTTTTTTTAAATTTTTCTATTAAAGTGACCTGATGATGGTGGCGAACCTGACCACCGAAACGTCGTCTATTTTATAAAAAAGTAAAAGAGTGTTTTTCTTTTACCTTTTATATACGTCTTCCAAAAATCGAAAAAATTAATTTATTAAATAACTGTGGAAGAATTTACTAAATATTTAGTTAGAAAATTGTTTTAAAAAAAACTAAGATTAAGAAATAAAAATTATTTTGCATATTTTCTGTTTCTCAATCATAACTTTGTTTATAAAATTATAAGTTTTTTTTTTAAAAAAGAAAAAGTTTTTAATAAAATTACTATTTTTTATCATAATTTATTAACAAAATCCTATTTTTCTTGGAAAAAAAATAATAATTTGCATCATTTTTATACTGAAAGTTCCAAAATTAATTTATTTATAAAACACTTTTACAGAAAACTTGAAATATCTTTAGGAAAAAAATCCTTATAATTTATATTTCTTAATTACGATTTTTAACTTCATTTTTAACTTTTTTTAAAGTTTAGTTAAAAAATTTGCATAATTTCTATTTTTTATTATAATTTTTTAACGAAATCTTAAGTATTTATTTTTAAAGAATTAAAATATTTTCGTAAATTTTATTTTCTAATAATATACCTATTGGTCGTCATTACAAAAATTGAATATTGTTAGAAAATTTTTTTTTTGAAAATTGTCTTTATAAGAAAAAGAAATTTTTAGACAATGACCTTTATTAGCAGAAAGAAAATTACACGGAGAAAAAGGAATAGTTGACACATCCAGATACATGGATATCACAGCCATATTATATTGAAAAATACGGGATATCCATTGTTAAGGTTGATGCATCCATATTCTATGGCTGGCTGTATATTGTTGGAGCAGCAAAAGGTCTATGGTTGGGTGATCCATAGTAATGGAAATGGGAAACAAAAAAATTAGAATCACTCAATTAATTAAATTCTATGTCACTTGAGATATTTTATACGCATTTTTGTTGATTAATACACACCACTTATTGAATAACCGCAATATTTACGAAATAAATTATTAACCGATGAGGGAGACACGAACCCTAGACCTAACGCATACTAAACACTAACGCTATCCACCACGCTATACACGCAACTACAATATTTGAGCATATAATATTCCTTATATACTCTACACATATTTCATGAAAATGAATTTACATAAACACTTATAGACAATAACGATAATAAATAATAAAAAATTATAACACTATTTATACACAATAAACTCACAACGCGATTATATAGACGTGACAGGAAACCGACGCGACGGACAAATTGAGACGACCATTTTTAAATGGATGCCATGATAATGAATTGCGCGCAACATGTATCGAAATTTTGAACTAACTATGGATCTCCCAACCAAAGTTTATATGGATGAGGCAGCCATATGTGAAAATCCATAGCATGAATTGTAAGCCCAACCATGCCTATGAATGTCACATCCATATTTGATTCAACAATATAATATGGCTCCCTCATCCATTGAATATGTAATGTGCTTCCATTCTGAAAGTTGTCTCTTCCATTGAATTGGATAACACAACAATATTCTGCTCAACAATATTTTTATGGATAGCTCTTCCAAACCTTTTCTTTTCGTGTAAAAAATCACCTTCATTAGAAAAAAGTTTTTTAGAAATTCACCTTTATTAGAAAAAAAATTTTTAGAAAATAAAAAATTAGAAAATACGTTTTAGAAAAACTGTACCCCAATCCCTGGAGACAGGTTATCGCGAGGATGACCGTCTGCGGTACTCGGCCGGTTCAAAGGTTCACCACGGGCAACCGAATTCAGGTAGACGTAAAACCCCAAAATCGTGACACGATTATTATACGCGCTGAATACTTCCTAAGTATCGACATTAGTGTTCGTGATTTTTTTACTGTTATTAGTTATCTTAATATAACCAGTTAATTCTTCAATGTTGAGATATTCAATTAAAACAGAAATAATCTAAACAAAACTCGTTAACTCGTCATTGTTTGGAAATTTACCAGAACTTGTTTACTAATAGAAAAGAAAATATTCTTACGCTTTGAATTAATAAACATAATTCCAAAAATTCCGCTCTTACAATAAAATATCGTTAAAGTGTTCGAAACAGCTTGGACTGAGAATTAACAGTGAACAATTGCTTTAACTATAATAATTATAACATTGACTCGCCCTGAAGGGAAGGATGATAAGTTTGACTTTTAACTCAACTCGTTCCATTCAGTGCGACGGCATAAAGGTCCAAAAACTTGTAAGTAAAACGTATCGTTCCTATTTTAAATGTCAGATACTAAGTGCTTCTGGTTGATTCTGGCCTCGTAATTATAAAATGAAAAAATGAATCTTGGTGAGTGTTCAAAGGCATTTATAACCTAAATAAAGCATATTTAATATTAATATATGTTATTTCTTCAATTTAGTCTCCTTTTCCAATAATTAGGGTAAGATAAACCTACGTATCATTCTGCCCATGCCAGGGGGATCATCTTGGACACCCCGGTGTCCAAGATAATCCTTTTGTAAGGTTTTAGAAAAATTAAATTTACTTGTAATAAGGGGCCGTCCATAAAGCATATGATATTGTTAGGGGGGGTAGGGGTTAAGAAAATAGTTATGGTTTATCACTAGGGGGAGGGAAGGTATTGGCCTTCTTGTCCTGTATTTAGGCTTTAAGGAGAAAGAAAACGCACCACTATTAAGCATCAACGATTACTGGAAAACCCTTGGTGTGAAGATAATGTACATTCCAGGGAAGAAAAAAATAATATACACTACCGGTCTAAAAACTATTATAGAAAATATATAACATATCAGAAAGTGTAGATTTTTCAAAAAAATTTTATAAAAAAAATATTTAAAAATTTTCAAAATTATTTTTCTGTTAATAAGATTGTTTCAAATTTTTTAAATTATTTTAATTCAAGTTTGACGGTCTGCATTTTCTAATAAAAAATTATACGTTAATGCCTATAAGTAATTATTAAAGTGTAGCAAATGACCTTTCAAATAAGTCTAAGATTATTAAAAAGCGTTCATTATTTTAGAAGTTATTCAAATTTTTGTAAAAAAAATTAAAAATGACGATTTTTTAAAAATATTTAAATAAATTATTGGCCAAACGACTTCTGAAATATCTTTTTCTTTTCGAAATTTTATCATCTTTCAAAAATTGAATAGAAAAAAATTTTAGTTTTAATAAATTTTATGTTTTAAAACGTTTTTCATTCGTCTGAAAATGGATGGTCTCTCAATTTTAACTAGTAATGTATTTTAAATAATATATAATAAATTAAATAAATAATAAATTAATTATTAATATTGAATAATAAATTAAAAAATATTCTTGCTGAAAAACGTTTGTTATTTTAATAATATTAAAATTTAAATTGATTTCTTTGACATGATAGAGGGGGGGTGTAAGTAAATTATCACATGCTTTTGAGGGGGGGTTTGTAAATATCATGACCTCTTACAACCGGGGAGAGGGGGTCAAAAATCGGAAAAAAATATCACATGCTTTATGGATGGCCCCTAAAATATTAATTAGCTGCATACATTTCTAATCAGAAAAGTTAGATGGATTAATTATCTACTAGTTCGTTCAAAACAAACTCAAAAATGCTGATTTTTCTTTGAATAATGGTCATTCTCCCTTAGGAGACCTTTCCCCTAATTGGCTGCCTCACCCCATTCTACTCTACGTGGGATAAAAACAAGAAATAATAAACATAAAAATGTAACTAAAATGGTAATAAAAAATAATAATCCCACGCCATGTACGCTTTGGACGGTGGTCTTCTGGAATGAGTTAACTTCCACCAGGCGAATAAATGTACTTGATGAGTTTCTTGCAAATAAACATTTTGCTAATGACGTTCTTCAACTATGTATAACATTATATGTGTATGAGAAGGTATTAATTTTTACATAAGAAATATTTAATGAAATACCTTGAAACATGTCGACGGATTATTCCTTTATTTATCAATCTAATATTTAGAGTGTTCCTTCCACTATTAACATCTCTCTCCTATGTAGTTTTACAATTTTTACAACAAACAAATCTATGTGGAGTTTTTGATTTTTCAATGAATTGCAAACAACTACTGCAACATGCAGTTGTGTAATAGTATACTATGCATCTAGGGTGAAATTGCGTTTTTTTGTGCCAAGCGCGATGTTTGCTCGTGCTCGTGCTACGGCTCGTTTTGCAAACATCGCGTTTGGCACAAGAACGTTCCACCCGTGTTGCATATTATGTTATTTTCTACAAAACATGGAAGAAAAACGAGTGTTACCAAATGTTTAAGAACGAGAAATGGTTTATTTTTATAATTTTTTCAGTGGTCGTTTTTCTTGCCGTCCCCACTACTTGCGCCGTGCATTCGAAAGTACTCTTCATTTTCACAATGGCCAGGCTTTTTTGCGTTCATAGGCGTAGCTTGAAATCAACGATCTTATAGGTGTAAGATCTAATTCTTTGACCTGAAACGTAATAAAAACATGCGCAGCCCAGCCATATTACATTTCAATATGGCTGTCAGAAACATAAACATAATTTGCAGCCAAACAAGTTTTTAGGCTTGTTGTCAGGAACATAAACACAATTTGCAGCTCAACAAGTTTTTATACTTGTTGTCAGAAATATGAACTTAATTTGCAGCACGGTTAATACAGACTTCTGTGCAACCGTCAGATATTATTTTTATCATCAATCTAGAGAGACTAATTCTCTCGTTGTTCTGAATATAGACAAAGTTAATACAGAACGACAACATGAGTATTAAATACACAAACAGTTTAACAATAACATTATACACGCAAAAACTAACCAAAAACACCAACCAATAACTATTAACAAATATATTTAAACTCAGAACACATATGTTCAGTAACATAATTTTTATAATCTTTTTTTAAATAAATTCCTTTGTGCTTTTTGAATAGTCTTCCTTCCATCTGAATTTCATTTCTAGCATATATAGATACTTAGAAAGCATGGAAATTTTCAAAACGCTTAATGCAAGCATATACAGCATTTCTAAAAAAATGCCCCATTTTAGGTACATATTGTAGGTTTCTGAACTGTAAAAGAAGTTCACGCTCCTTTTAATATGTAAAAAGTTTAACGATGATTACAATAATATTCTTGATATTTGTATAGGTACCTTATTACTAATCGATACTTTAGGGTATCTTATGGACGTTCTAGGGATAAAATGGTTCGTATAAATGTAGATATATCTAAGATATTAGTGAGATGTCCGTAATAGACCTAGTTATATTCTAATGGCGACAGACTAATTGTTATCTCTAACACATCCATAAAATGTCTTAAATCTTCAAATGATGTAAAGGTAAGCTCATTTTAATTGTTACGACCTAACGAAATAATTCTATTACACAATTATTTTTTACAGACATAAATTAGCGACTGCCATAAAACAAAGTACTAATTCAGATGATTACAGTTTACAACAAAAAATTCATAATGAAATTAAGCTTTGTGTAGTTATGCACAGAAAGATTGTATTGTTAGTATGAAACAAAATTCACTTTTTATTAATTAGGCTTTAATTTTTTAATAGTTGCAGTATATTTTAAATTACACAATGAATAGTACTTAGGAAAATAGTAATTATTCTTCATATATAATAATTAGCATATTTTATTTTGCGAGATTTATCAACGATGTCCAAAATATATTCTCAATTCCCTATCTTTTAATAATTGGTCTTTGTATAATAGATTTAAGCATTACCGGAGTAGAAGTAAGTAAAATAAATAACTAAAATAAGGATTATTAAATGAGATTTTGACTTTATCAGTCAATAGTGACATCTAATAGATGTCAATTAAACTCTTTGGTTTAGATTTAGGTGTTTCTTAAGATAATTATATCGATATGGTTGTCAATAAATAATTATCAATTTAAATTAATGTTGCTCTAAAAAAAAGCTGTGTAATGCATTGTGCAGCCTGGACAGCCTGGACGAACAAGCATCTTATATTCTCAGAGCAACTCCGTAATTGCTAATACATCTAATAATAGATGTCACTATTGACTGATAAAATTGAAATCTTCTTTCATAATTATAATTCCTAATCAGCGAAAAATTCTAACATTAATTAAAAAAAGAATTTTTATATTTACAAATTATTATTAGAGATGTGCAAAAAGCTCGAAAGGCCGAGCCGAGCTCAAGCCGGCTCGATGTATCGAGTACTCGAGTGAATTCGAGTACTCGATTAAATTTGAGTACTCGAAATTGAAAAATGAAAAGCTCGATCGAGCTTTGAGCTTCTAGCTTTTTGTACACCTCTACAAATTATGAAACTCAAAGTAAAGTTAGACTAGATTTTAATCTTGTAATATTATTCAGACAGTGATAAATATTCATAGTCCTAAAAACGGCTATACAGTTCGGATGTTATTCTATGGGACAAGTGTTGCATATTCTTATTTTAACTGTTCCAACTCAGCATTTACTGGACAACAGCCTTATACTTTCCACCAGCATGTAAAATTTATTTATTATTTTTCTATGAAAAGAAGCAATATAATGGAGTTCAAGTGATTATTTTTTATTCAAAATTCGTAAAATATCTCTCGCGTTGTTTTTCCTCTGCCTTTAATAATACAACTTGTATTCTATAGAATAAATATCTGATCGTCTTTTTTATGTTTTTATAATGAAATGTATAATAAAATTATTTGTATATATTTATTTTTAAACAGAGTGAGTTTAATTTTTACTACATTACAAACCTTGCAATTACAAACTTGAAACATATTATTAATTTTTTGCTTCCTCGTGAGAAAGCTTTGTAGTCGTTTAATTTACAAAATTTTTAAAAATCCTTTTAACAAATTTTCTTCTATATGGGACTATGTTATATAAGACCCTGAACAATTGTCCAGATGTATGTATGTGTGTGTATGTGTGTGTGGATCCCGATTTTTGTGAACACGATAACTCGAAAAGGTTTTAACGAATTTGGCTAAAATTTACCAGGTATATTTATCATAAAAATATCTCGAAATGGATTGATAGACTTTAAAAAATTCTCAAAAAAAATTTTTTTTTTGACTTTTTTCTAAAAAATTTTTTTAAGTTGTTTATTGAAGTTAATATATAATAAAATCTTATTCTTTGCATCAAGACGAATCGAATGGTATATAAGAAGTATAAATTGTATGAGAATTTATAGAGTTAATCACAATTAAAGCTGAAAAAATCGCATTTTTATCAAAAAAATGAGTTCTTTCCGCAAAATTATGTTGCTGTGTAAGAAAATCTTACTCATTTATTTCTAAAATCTTATTCATTACACCAAGACGGATCGATTGGTATATATGTATAAAGTATATGTTTTACTTAAATTTATAGAATTAAGGTCATGTTATTCAGTGGTCACGTGCCCCATATACTTCACTATGGGGCACGTGACCTCTAAATAACATGACCTTAAAACTAATTATAGACAAGAAATTTGCACTTTTAATAAAAATTCATTTTTTCTTAAAAATCATGTTGCTGTACAATAGAATGTTATTATTTATTAAAAAATAAATCAAAAATCTTATTCTTTGCATCAAGACGAATCCATTGATGTATATAAAGTATATATTCTATTGAAAATTATAGAATTAATTACAATTAAAGTTGAAAAATTCACTTTTTAACTAAAAATTTTTTTGTTTATTTAGATTCATATTACAACTTGTTTAAACTACATAATAATCTTACTTATTTGAATCTCTAAACACACACGAAGAGACCGAGATTATTAATTCTTGTATAAAATCACACTAGAATTTACAATTTTCACATTGCAACCACCGGAAATAAGGGGACTTTTTTATTTTTAGGGTTCCGTACACCTACGGTGTATCGGCGGAACCCTATTGGTGAGACTCTTGTGTCCGTAGCTAAATCGTGTCCCCCCCTAGCGGCTAAACTATATGACCTAAAGAGCTCAAATTTGGTCCAGATATGTATTTTCACTCGTAGATTACAGGAAAAATATAGCGAATGTGATTGGACGTGATGGTCATAGTGTTGTCAAGGAAATAACAAGATTTTTGGCCAAAAATGCATAAAAAGTGACCATTCCCCCCCTTAACTTCTAAACTATTCGACATGGAGAGCTGAAATTTTGGATGCTGGTGTATTTTTACTCGCTGGGGTTCCGGCAGGCGGGCGGGCGGCTGGTCTTGGCGTGATGTGAACTGAGGTGTCTTAAACGGCGGCTCCGGAACACCGGGCGACCTTCCGGTAGTATTAGCCTTACTCCTGCAAGCGGGGCTCTGCAGGAGTGGACTTTCTTTTCCCTTGCTACTCGTGGGTCTTCAAATGAAGAATCAATTCAACAATTTAAATTTGGGTGACAAAGGGGTCTCGTTGGCTGCGTCTACAACCTCCTCGGAAGTTGTGGATGTGACGGTCTCGAACCCTGAAGTCGTGGGTCAGTCTCCCCCCTCCTTTTTGGCTGCTCCTTCGGGTTCTTCGGGATCTGATGGTAATGTGGTCTTAGGTGGGGGAGGAGATTCGGAGGCTGTGCAAATGGCCTCAATCAGAAGAAAGCGCCTTACCGGTTCTGAAAAGAAACGGTTAAGGAAAGAACGGCTAGCAGCCGGTGTAAACAACTCGGTTTCCTCGGGTGTTGCTACTGGGTCGAAGAGAAAGAGTGGCCAGGATGCATCACCTCTGGAAAAAAAAAAGGTTGTAAAAAGGCCAAAGTCGGTCCAACAGAGTACCAGGAGAGAGGGGTACAATGTTGGGCTAACAATGGCCCAAAGGACAAATCCTCTAACGACGGTGGTCTATAGCGAGGGCCACCCAGAGGTGGCGCTCACTGATGAGCAGTTTGGACTTCTTAGGAAGACCGTTGTGACGCTCACCTGTGAGGAGCCGGTCGAAAGGTGGCCGCGTTTTGAGACTTCCTTCTGCAGAGGAGGAGTCTTTATCTTCATCGCTTCCAACCCGGAGGCTGTGGAATGGCTGACAAAATGTGTGGCCGACCATAAGCCCTGGGAGGGAGCGAGGTTGAAAATTGGTGGGGTTGAGATGCTCCAAAGAATGGTAAAGGCTACTGCATGGTTCCCGGGAGAAACGGCGGACACGCGGACGGTCTTGCGACATTTGGAGGCTTTCAACCCCACGTTGAAGACATCGACTTGGCGTTTGCTGAATGTTGATGGGTCTCAGGTGGCGAACAGGGGGGACAAGAGTTTTCTTCTTGTCGCTCAAGTCCCTGAAAGTCAGGCGAGGGCTATAGAGGCCTTCGAATTTAAGCCTCACTATCACTTCGGGCGGATAACCTTTAAGGTAACTGTCCCTGATCGTGACGGCACAAGCAATGTAGAGGAGGGAGAAGAGCAAACATAATTAACTGTTTGCAAACTCTCCGCTATTCAGATTAACTTGCATCATAGCAAAGGCGCCTCATCAGTACTGACGAGGAGCATGGCTAAGTTGCACACAGGCATCTCACTAATCCAAGAACCATGGTTAGTAAGAGGTGTCATTAGGGGGCTTGGTTGGGCTGGTGTAGTTTGTTACAGGGACTGCAGAGCTGCCAAACCCAGAGCGTGCATTCTTACTAAGGGTGTCAACGCAACTCCACTATTGGATCTGTGTTCAGGGGACCTAATGGTGGTGGTAACTAACCTGGAAGGTATAGGTAAGACGGTCGTAGGATCGGCATATTTTCCATATGATAATAAAAATAATCCGCCAATTGAAGTTCGTAGGTTGGTGGACTACTGTATGGAAAAGGGACTTCCTCTGCTGCTGGGCTGCGATGCAAACTCACAACATACGGTGTGGGGGAGCTCAAAGGACAACCAGAGAGGACAGGAGCTACTGGAATATCTAATCGGAACGAATCTAGATATTCTCAACACGGGTTCGACCCCGACTTTTAGCAATGCGATTAGGCAGGAAGTGATTGATATCACTTTTTGCTCCAAAAGCATTGGAAATAAAGTAAGAAGATGGAAAGTTTCTAATGAACCTTCTCTTTCTGATCATCACAGATAGTCTTCGAGGTGGAGTCTGCGGTCCGATCCGAAACTAAGTGGATTCGTAATCCCAGAAGGACGGATTGGGCTAGTTATATCTCAGAACTTCGAAGGACACTTTCTGGTTTACCGGGTAAGATAAGAGATTATCAGACCCTGGATGAGGCGGCCAATGATTTTACAAAGGCTATTAAGGCAGCTTATGAAAGTAGCTGCAAACCGACAAAAGTATTCTCGGGAAAAGAGGTGTGCTGGTGGAACGAGAGATTAGAACATCTCAGGAGAGAAACCAGGAGACTCTTTAAGCGTGCCAAGAAAAGGCGCACGACTAATGGTTGGTCTGATTTTACGAAAATGAGAGACGACTATAGGTATGAACTAAGGAAAGCAAAACAAGACAGTTGGAATGCTTTCTGCTCTAGCATCGAAAAAGGGAAAGAGGCGGACAGATTGGATAAGCTGCTCGCTAAGAACCCTGATGCAATTCTGGGCACTTTAATGTTGCCGGACGGGACTTTCTCTGAGTCGGACGATGGAACCTTGGCTTGCCTGGTCCAGGAACACTTCCCGGGCTTTTCGAGGTCTGGGGAGGGCGGATCCGATCCTGAGCCGCCAACAAACCTTCCGCAGGCTGATTACCGGTCTCGGAGGCAGTTGGCTAACAGGATTGTGACTGCCGAGAGGATCAGATGGGCCACGGAATCTTTCAGCCCTTACAAGTCTCCGGGTCCTGATGGCGTCTACCCTGTCCTCTTGCAAAGAGCGATAGATGAGGCTGTTGGACCATTGGTAAGACTTGCTAGGGCGAGTCTGACTCTGGGATATGTCCCAGTAGCGTGGAGGGGTACAAAAGTTGTATTCATACCTAAAGCGGGCAAGAACGGTTATACCTCACCGAAGGATTTCCGTCCTATTAGCCTTACATCCTTTATCCTAAAATTAGTTAAAAGGTTGGTGGATAGATATATTCGCAGTGAGATTTTGGAGCGGTTCCCGCTACAAAAAGATCAATATGCGTATAGAGCGGGATGCTCTACGGAAACAGCTCTGGCCAGAGCAGTAGACCTAATTGATGGGCAACTGCAGAATCAGGGCTTTGCTGTGGGTGTTTTTATGGACATAGAAGGAGCTTTTAGTCAGGCCTCTCCGGAATCCATAAAAAGAACTATGACAGCTTTTAATATTCCTACAGGAGTGGTTGATTGGACCTGTCATATGTTAAAAAACAGGAACCTCTTATCAACTAAAGGAGACTCAGTCCTGAAAGGGACAGTCAACTCTGGATGCCCCCAAGGAGGTGTTCTTTCACCCTTGCTCTGGTCCTTGGTAGTGGATGAACTACTTAGAATTCTGACCGAAGCAGGATACCATGTAATTGGTTATGCGGATGACATTTTGTTAATCGTTCGCGGTCCCCACCTTGAAGTTATACTCGAAGTGGCCCAAAAAGCGTTAAACCTGGTAGATAAATGGTGTGAGAAGGTGGGTTTATCTGTAAATCCGGGGAAAACGGAAGCGGTTATCTTTACCAGACGGTACAAGTGGAAAGCCACGTGCTCACTTACGCTGTCCGGAAAAGAGATCAAATACATAGAGCAGGCAAAATATCTAGGAGTAATCCTGGATAGCAAACTGCTCTGGAAAAAGCATTTAGAGGAAAAATGTAAGAAACTTACAGCTGCTCTTTGGCAATGTAGAAGGGCCATTGGTGGTAGCTGGGGTCTCAAACCGGATACACTATTGTGGATCTATGAAGCAATTCTGCTCCCTAGGCTGACCTATGCTTGTGTGGTCTGGTGGGGTAGAGTTGAGCTAAAAACAGCACAAACAGAATTGGAAAGGGTAAGGGGGATGGTACTTAGAGGTATAACGGGGGCGGTGCGTACAACTCCTACTGCTGCCCTTGGTGCCCTCTTGGGGCTAGAACCCTTACACCTTACAATTAAAGCAGCGGCGGTTAAGGCTGCCCTGCGGTTGAGTGGTCCTGTGGGCTGCAGGGAGGTGGGCAGATGGCGTCTCCCAAAGAAATTGGTGAGAATCCCCCTTCTAAGTATGATTAGGGACAGAACTGTCCCTTTGTATCTCTTCGACAAAAAGTATAGGATTAATATACCTAGTAGAGAAGATTGGATAAATGGACTGACAAGTATTCCAGCTGACGGTGAAGTCTGGTACACAGATGGATCAAAAGGCGGGAATGGAGTCGGTGCAGGAATCTATCATGTAACCTCCCAAGTGGGACACTCCTTTAAGTTAGGGACCACTGTTACTGTGTTACAAGCCGAAATTGTGGCAATATTTTATGGTGCTGTTGAAGCCTTGAAAAATTGTCACAACAAAGATATTTTTATCCTTTCGGATAGCAAGGCGGCCATTTTCTCCTTGAAACGATACGTATCAACATCACGGCTGGTCGGTGATTGTCATGAATCACTTAACAAACTAGCTGAAACGAACCGCGTTACCCTCCTGTGGATCCCTGGTCACAGTGGATTCGCCGGAAACGATAGGGCGGATGAGCTAGCCAAAGAAGGGGCTAGAAAACAACTTATTGGACCTGAACCTCCCATTGGTGTTTCCAACAAATGCTTGACACTGGAAATTAAACAGTGGATAGCTGCGGAACACCAAAGGGAATGGCAGGTAACTAAGGGCTGTAGACAAGCCAAGGTACTCATGGGAAGTAGTATTAACCCTATGAGGAAAGCGGAATTCCGCAAATTAAATAGAAAAGAGGCAAAGATCATAATGGGGCTATTAACTGGCCATGGTGATCTGCGCTATCATAGGCACAAAATGGGGATCCCTGATGACCCGAAGTGCCGTAGGTGTGGAGAGGAATATGAAACCCCGATACACATCTTGTGTCACTGCCCTGCACTTGTGAAGGAGCGGGAACACATTACGGGCTACTTTTTTCTGGGGGAGATCGTTATTGCTACCAGAAACCTGGCCGAAGTCCTCCTGTTGTGGAAAGGACTTCGGATATAGGGGTGGTTATGGGGAACGTAAAGGGATTACCCAAGCGTTAGTGGCGTTGACCTGCAAGGTCCTAGGTCCACAACCCTCTTCTTAATAATAATACTAAGCTGAAAATTGGTATTCTAGTGTATTATTACAGTCTGACGACAAAAAATTTATTTAAGAAACTTTTTGAAAAAAAATCAAAAAAAAATTTTTTTAATTTTTTTTAGTTTAAACACGTGGCATTAAAAATATTTTAAGGAAGAGTGAAATTTTAAGAAAATAAATGAGATATTGTTTTCTGACTTTAATTTCTTAATTAAAAATAAAAAAAAATTGGACAAGTGCCACTGCAAAATTTTTTAAAAATAAATATTAGAAATCATAACTTTTTAGAAAATTTTTTTTTAGAAATCAAAACTTGTTAGAAAAACTTTTTTTAGAAAACAGATTTCATTGGAAACCGCTTTTTTTAGACAAAAAGAATTAGAAAATATTTTTTAGAAGAAGTGACCACCTACCTCTCTGGATAGTTAACTTTTTCCTCCGAGTTAGTCAAATTGATCATCGGAGCGTCTATTTATTCCTCCAAGATGGTTACGAAAAACTTAACCTCAAATATAGTCTGTTTGTCCCTTTAGATAGTAAGTTGAATACTCTATTTTTCTCCGTGTATCGCGTGTTGATTTTTGATAAATATAAGTTCAGGTAGATAAATGAAAATGTATTTGAAGGGTTGTAAAATTTTATAAATTCTTGAAGATAAATACGTTTTACAACAAAAAGTTCGCATTTCGTGAGATTTCCCCATATGTGTGCTGCTGCCGAGATGCAGAATAGTGGGGAGAAAGAGAAAGGTGCGCTAGAGAAGGGAGAGTGGATAGTAAAGGGTTTGGTTGAATTTGCTGTTTGCGCAAATCCCACTCAATTGTAATTTATAGGTCTTTTTCAAAAATCGATCAAATTACTTGTACAATATATACCTATGTAAAAAATAACTTAAATCGATATTAAGAACACGCAGAAATTTTTTTATTTAAGATATCACATCCCCTGTAATCGGAGTCAAAAGTATGTAGCCTCGTAATACTATTAAACGCACAAACTTTCCCCGTTTTAAGTTTTTATACTTTTACCTCATCCTATACATACTACTACAAATACAGTGGTGGGGGTACTGAATACTACAAATAACGTCATAAAATAGAAGCTTTAATTTATAGTTATAACAAAACGAGACGGTAAACTATACATTTTGGTTCAAAATATATTCGTGTATTATATATATTAGTTTTTTAAAAAAATCTGTAAGCAATTTATGTTTATATTTATGAAAATGTACTCCTCCCCCATACATTACTCACGCTTTACATGCAAAAAACGCAATTTTGATATCGAATAACTCTGGATCCGTGCTGTGAAGTTCTTAAAATTTTGCAAATATTTCAAGAATAATAATAAGAACGTATAGTAAAATTTTAAAAAAATCTATAGAAAAGAGTTTAGGGAATGTGATACCATAAATAAATTCAAAATATATAATCTTTGTTACCCTATAATTTCAAATATTCCACAAGCATGCTCAAGACACATTTAAAAAGTTGTATCTCAGGTTACCATTAAAACAGTACAAGAATATGCAGACACATGACTGTGGACAAGTATTAAATAGTAATATTTTTCCGGATAACATTTCCAAAGAATCCATCTGAAAAATGACAATTAAAATTAAATAATAAATATTTATTAAATAAAATGAATAAAGTTATTTTCAAAATTTTATTCTCATAAAAAATATCTACAAAAGCAAATAAAAGAGTAAAATCTGCATCTTTTGCCATATTTGTGTAAAATATCAGCTTCATCTTTTGACGTTAATATGTCCCAATCATTTTGCATTTTCTCAAAAATCATGTCCATCTATGAATGATATGTAATAAAGTATACATTACTTATTAAAAACTAACTTTAATTCTTTCAATTGTATGGGTGGTTCTTCTAAAAAAGATCCGTATTGTTTGAAAAATTGAAAATCGTAGAACAAAAATGAATTTTTTGAAAAATTCATACTCAAAACTATGTCAAAAAGAATTAATGTAAACGATAATATTTAATTTGGAGACAATTGAAGTGGTCTATCAAGAGAATCAACCATTCATGTTTCTTATTTTAAGCACTTAAATTTAAAGGATAATAATTTAATCTTATTACTTCTTTCTTGTGTAAATTGCTATTTATGTTACGTCCGTAACCTAATACTCTATAAATTATATAACTAATATATGTGTGTTCTTATAATATATTGTATTTACCTTATATATATATTTTTTAACTCTTATAATCTATATTTTAATTATTGCATTATATTCAGTATATTTCTCTATTAAAATATTCTAATTATCATTTATACACATTTCTATTTTACTATTATATTTAATACATTTTTCTATTTTAATACTGTATTCTATTGTCATATATTATTTGCATATTGATTACTGTATGTATTTTACTATGTATTTTGAGACTGTAACAATCCAAGAAAGGAAAGTAATATTATTACTCATGTAAAAAGAATAACAATTTTTCCTGGAGGAAATATCGACAATGCAAAGAGAAGTTCTTTCGCTATTAACTAGCACAAGGAGAAACAAATTTTAGCACGTGTACAATTTTCCCGGATCATTACAGTTATGAAAATTAAATATAAAAAAGGCAAGCAGTTTCATTCAGGCAGAAAGTAATAATTTGAAAGCCAACCTCATAACATCCTCAGTACAGAGAGTAATAATTTGAAAGCCAACCTCACAACATCTTCAGTACAGAGAGTAATAATTTGAAAGCCAACCTCATAACATCTTCAGTGCAGAGAGTAATAATTTGAAAGCCAACCTCATAACATCTTCAGTACAGAGAGTAATAATTTGAAAGCCAACCTCATAACATCTTCAGTACAGAGAGTAATTTTTTGGGAATCAACCTGAACACATCGTTAACCATCGCTCTAGTATAAGGAGTATATCATCAACGAGTGAATTATATCTTCAAGTTTTATTTTTGAAACGAAGTTCGAATCAGTATTTTAAAATACAACTTAATAATTTCCAAAAAATATTAAATTAGAAATTAACCCAAGTATCAACGAAAGTCTAATATTGAAACGCAGTCCCGAGTTTCAACAAATCTTACATCAAAGTATAACAAATTTCGAACAGGGACCGCTTCTAAAACGAAACCAAATAGAAATTACTTTCGTTTTAGTGTTTGAGTTGACACAAAACTAAATTAACAAAATGACTTTAGTTTCAAGTCGACACGAAACTAAATTAACAAAATGAGTTTAGTTTCGTGTCGACTCAAAACAAAAGACTGAAACACATAATTATTTAGTGTCAATCACAGAAAAATTGTTTCCCTTGTCATCCGTAACTAGAGAAACGTAAGTAATTAATGTAAGTTACGTAACCAGAGTAAATTACGTAACTGAAGTAATTTACATAATTAAAGGAAGTTACGTAACTAGAATAACTTAACTAACTAGAGTAAAGTACGTAACTACAGTAACTAGAGTAAAGTGCGTAACTACAGTAACTTGCGTAAATGGTCAAATTTACGTAAGTTATGTAACTAGAATAACTTATGCAATTAATCAAACTTACGCAAATTACGTAACTTACGTCAATGGTGGAATTTACACCATCAACTCAAATAATCACATTTACGTAAGTTACGTAAATGGTCAAAATTACTTCATTTACACAATTAATAAAACTTACGCAAGCTACGTAACTGACGTAAATGTGATTATTTGAGTTGATTGTGTAAATTCCACCATTAACGTAAATTACGTAACTTGCATGAGTTTGATTAATTGCGTAAGTTATTCTAGTTACGTAACTTACGTAAGTTTGACCATTTAGGCAAGTTACTGTAGTTACGCACCTAACTCTCGTTACTGTAGTTACGTACTTTACTCTAGTTACGTAAGTTATTATAGTTACGTAACTTCCTTTAATTATGAAAATTACTATAGTTACGTAATTTACTCTGGTTACATTACTTACATTAATTACTTACGTTGCTCTAGTTACGTAAGTCAGAGAAAACAATTTTTCTATGATTGGCACTAAATAATTATGTTTTCCAATCTTTTGTTTTGAGTCGACACGAAACTAAATCTAATTTATTAATTTAGTTTCGGGTGGACACGAAACTAAACTCAGTTTGTTAATTTAGTTTCGGGTGGACACGAAACTAAACTCAGTTTGTTAATTTAGTTTCGTGTCGACTTGAATTGTTAATTTAGTTTCGTGTCAACTCAAACACTAACACGAAACTAAACTTTCGAGACGGTCCCTGATTTCGAAGCATCGAAATTTGTTCAAGAGGCGACAACTGTCTGGAAGAAAGCAGATATTTTTAAAATACAATACACTATCTCATTAGTGTAAACAAGAGGATCAACACTCAACCATTAAAAACAACTGTCACAGGCCCCATTGCGTCTAGCCCTCAACACCATTGGAGATCGGACAATCAGATACAACCACCAGTTCATACAACACCAGTAATCGTTATTCTTTAAAAGTACGATTTTTTAAACTTAATTATACTCATTGTATTTTGTCAATTCTTTTCTTTCTTGTTGGTTTATAAATAAATTATTCTCTCAGTACATTTAGTAGGCTCATTGACTTATCCTCATCCCAAATTAAATTCATTTATGAAACTAATTTAAAACGAGGAACGTTGGGTATATTTAAAAAGGTTTCTTGTTTTTGACGTAACAGAAGCCCTTTTAAATTTTGGTGCATTGGCCCGGGAAAATTATAAAGTCCATCAGCCATTATTTTGTCAAATTTTTAATAAAATTCGAAAATTTTAATGAATGTTACGTCACCGTAACCTATTTTCAATAATAATATGTAGAATAATAATTAATCTTAATAATTAATAATAATAATCAGATTAATTAATAATATTAATAATAATAAATAATAATAATAATAATTATAATAAAAGTTAATAACAAAATTATTATATACATATTATTATAAATAATAACTACAAATATTAATAATAATCAATAATAAATTGTAATAATAAACATAAACAATAATTGTAATAAATAAGTTAAATGTAACAATCTTAACAACAATCTTTAAGAAATAATAATAAACAATAATAAACATAAACAATAATAACTTGTAATAATAAACGTAAACAATAATAAATTGTAATAATAAATATTAGCAAATAATAACAAAATGTAATAAATAGTTAAATACAACAAATTATAAATAATGAATTGTAATAACAAATTATAAACAATCAATTGTAACAACAATTTATAACCAATTAATGGAAATAACAACATTATAGAATAACATATGAGTAATAAGCAATGTACACGTGCGATCTAATGGTGAGTCACCACAAGTGTTCCCGCAACAAAGGGTTTCTGAAAATGCATGGAAACTCGTACAAATCGTAAAATACATGAAAACTTGGACGATTCCTAAAATACATGGAAACACGTACAATTTCTAAAATACACAGAAAAATTTGGGTATAAGAAGAGCCAGACCATCAAAAGCAGTTCAGTCTAAGAAATCAGTCTAGAAAAGCAGTCAAGAAAATGTAGTCATCAATATTATAAGTCTCAAATTGAGAAGTGGTGCTCTGCACAAGCTAGTCTTAAAATTTTATCTATAACAAGTGGTTCTTCACGACCCAGTGCTCTAAACCCAGTTTCAGTAGAAAGTAGAAGTAGTAGAAAGTCAATCTGGAAGTCAAATTTGGCATTTGAAAAGAGTGTTCCGGTTTCTCGAGACACAATACTGCATCCACTTATTCAACCATTAACGGACTAGTGCCATTATACCTGAGCGACTAGCATCACCCTTTGTCCCAAGGTAAACAATCAACCACTCTAAGACTCACATTAGAAAGCCTATGTCCATTTTCTTATTTTCATCAATTCTATCTTATTTCATAAAATACACATATATTTGTTCAACTAAAGTAATTTCTTGTTATTTACTACCCCGTCCCAATTTTAATTAATTTTAAAATAAAATCGGGAAACATTAGGGAAATTATAATAATTACGTTCGTAACATATCGTAATTAATTTTGGTGCATCGGCCGTCGTGAACAAGTAAATACAAGAATCATTTAGTTTGAATAAATATTTAATAATTATTTTTGGTAAATAAACCGTCGTGAATTAGTAAATGCAGAAATAGTTTAGTTTGAATAAATATAGTAATTATTTTTGGTGCATTAACCGTCGTGAATTGGTAATTGCAAGAGTAGTTTAGTTTGAATAAATATTTAATAATTATTTTTGGTAAATAAACCGTCGTGAAATTGGTAAATTCAAGAATCATTTAGTTTGAGTAAATATCTTAATTATTTTTTATGCATTAACCGTCGTGAATTAAAAATTAAAGAGCACTTTTAATTAATTAGCCGTCATAAATTAATAAATACGGAAGAAGTTTTTTTAAAAAAATAATCACCCAACTAATTTTTTGTCATAAATTAGTAAATACAAGAAAGAATTTTACGTGAATAAACAAGAATAATAATAATAACAATTTATAAACAAAAATTCATATAAAATTAAATAAATAAATTAATAATAATTAATAAACCAATAATAATATCAAATTTTTGCAAATTTTACAAATTTGACTTTTTTTTCATATAATAACAATAATAAATATTATAAACAATAATAATAAATAAATAATAATTATAACAAATTTTACTTTTCATTAAAAAATTGATACAGAATTAGATAAACCCTATAATAACTTGAAATTAAACCAAACTAAATAAATAAATAACAATAAATTAATAAACATTAATAATAATAAAAAATTATATCATTTTTCAATTTTCACATTTTTAACTAAAAAATTAAACAGAATTAAATAATTTAAATAGTAATTAAAAATTAAAAGAATAAAATAAAAAAAAATAATAATAAATAAATAAACATTAATAATAATAAAAATTTATAACAATTTTTCAAATATTCACATTTTTAACTTGAAATTGAACAAAATTAAATAATTTAGATACTAATTAAAAAATTAAACAAGAATAAAATAAATAATAATAAATTAATAAACATTAATAATAATACAAATTTATAACAATTTTCAAATTCTCACATTTTTGATACAAAAATTAAATAGAATTGAATAATTTATATACCAATCTAAAAATTAAACGAAAATAAAAATTTATAAATAATAAAAAATTAATAAACAATAATAATAACAAAAATTTATAACACCTTTTCAAAATTTTATTTTTGACTTAAAAATTAAACCAATTAAATAAATTATGTACTAATTTTAAAAATTAAACAAAAATAAAAATTAATAAATATTAATAAATTAATAAACAATAACAATAATAAAATTTATAACAATTTTTTCAAAAAATTTTATTTCATGACTTAAAAATTAAACAAATTAAATAATTTATATACCAATCTAAAAATTAAACAAAATTAATAAATAATAATAAGTTAATAAACAATAATAATAATAAAATTTATAACATTTTTCCAATTTTCATTTTTTTGACTTAAAATTGAAACAGAACTAAAATAATTCATATACTAATCAAAAATTAAAATAAATAAATAATAATAAAATTAATTAACAATAATAATAATAACAATTTTTTTTAAACATTTTTTCAAATTTTTCATTTCTGACAAAAATTTTTATTTTTAGACAGAATTAAATAATTCAAATTTAAAATAAATAAATAATAATAAATTAATTGACAATAATAATAATAATAATAATTTTTTTTAACATTTTTCAAATTTTTAATTTTTGAACTAAAAAAATTTTAAAACCGAATTAAATGATTCACATACTAATTTAAAATGAAAATAATAATAAATTAATAAAGACAATAAATAAAAATAAATAAATAATAATAATTCGTAATATTTTAAAATCTTTTACATTTCCCAATACAAAATTATATAATTCTGATAATAATTTAAATAAAAAATAAAATATAAATAAATAAATAAAATTAATAAATAATAACTAATAAATAAATAAATAATAATAATTTGCAATATTTTTATAAATTTCTAAATTTTTAATCCAAAATTATATAATTCTGAATTAAATAAATTAATAAATAATCATAAATAAATAAAAATAAATAATAATAATTTGTAATATTTTATAAATTTTTACATTTTTTGTCAAAAAATTGTTTAATTCTGATAATAATTTAAAATTAAATAAAAATAAAATTAATAAATATTAACATTTTGTAACATTGTCACAAATTTTCACCCTTTTTGGTAAAATTCTTTTTTATAACAGAATTAATTAATTCATGTAATAATAAATTATTAAAGACAATAATAATCCGAAAATTTTATAAATTTTTACATTTTAATCAAATAAATAATAAATTATATGGTATATTAACAAAAATATAATAAAATTTCAGGAAAAAAAATATATATATAATTATAAATTGTTATTTTATTACTCACACAAATTTGTCACACTTAATTTTATAATATTCACTGCATTATAATATTTACTTTGAACATATCTGCATAAGTTCAAATTTACATATTTAAACATTCTTATAACTGTCCATATTCCAATTGTCAAACGAAAGTGATATAGATATTTTTATCAAAATAATTCCAGAAATTGAAATACGAATTGGAACAGCTGATACTTTTCAAGCGATAGTTAATAAAGCAATAGAAATTGAAAGAAGATTATCATCATACCGTGAACTACGTAAAAGTGAGCATAATACTAATAAAGATTTTGCTGGTGGATTCCACGTCAGTTCAACACACTTATTTTCATGACTTGTTGGGATTTGGCTGTAAATTTGTAAATTCATTACTTTTATAGTGATAAACAACTCCACCAAATATTTTTTCAAAATTTTGAAAATTACCAAAAATATGGCATTTTCAAAATTGTTGTCTTCTTTTTTTGAAAGTGCTATAACTTTGGTTCTAATTAACCGATTTTGGATTTTAAAAAAAGGATTTCTTTGGTTTTAAGTATATTTTAAGTTAAAATTAAAATAAGAAAAAAAAATTCAAAAAAAATTTTTTTTTGAAATTTTGAAAAATTAAAAATTCGTTTTTGAAAAAACATCATCTTCGATTTTTTTCAAAATTTTACTAAATGTTAGGGCAAATGTGCTTTACATGTCCTGTAAGTTTTATCTTGGGATCTCTAAGGGATTCGGAGTAAAAAAAGAAAACGTAACCACAAATTACGAACAAATAGGGCAAAATTCCTCACCTGCCCAGGTAAAAAAATGAATTTTCTCTAAACTTTGCTTAAATGTTACTATTATTAGTAAAAGTGTAAATATTAATTTTTTTTTAATTTGATAAAATATTTTTTGAATTATGGAGTTTCAAAATTTTGATTTTTTTGAAAATATATTTTTTTCGATTTAATACATTTATAAGTAAAAATAATCAAATTTAAAGTATGAATAGTGGGTTTTAAAGGGGTTTTCACGGGCTATAAGCTGGTGATGAAAAAAAAGTTGTTTTCTGTCAATTTGACCTTGAAATTCAAGGTCAAATTCTTAATTTCAATATACAGTAGAACCCGGTTAATACGATTTCCCGCTTAAGACGCTCATGTATGGTAGTCCCTGCAATTAAAGACATACTTTTTATATCCCACCTAATACTTTTTCCCGCATAAGACGCATTCTTAGTGCGGTCCCTACAGAATCGTATTAACCAAGTTCTACTGTATCTCAAAATCGGTATTTTTTATTTTTTTCTAACCTATCCCAATCGAAAGCTTACCTTTTTTCATATGAGCCATGTAAAACTCAGAGTGGGACCATGGATCTTTTTGAAGAAACTAATTATAAATCATCATTTTCTATGTAAAATAATGATAAATTATTATTTTCCTCAAAAATTCTCATGGTCCCACTCTGATTCTTACATGGCTCATAGAAAAAAGGTCACCAGCTTATAGCCCGTGAAAACCCCTTTAAAAACCACTATTCATACTTTAAATTTGATTAATTTTACTAATAAATATATTAAATCAAAAAAAAATATTTTTTCAAAAAAATCAAAATTTTGAAATTCCATAACTTAAAAAAATATTTTATCAAATTCAAAAAAAATTAATATTTACACTTCTACTAATAATAGTAACATTTTAGCAAAGTTTAGAGAAAATTCATTTTTTTACCTGGGCAGGTGAGGAATTTTGCCCCATTTGTTCGTAATTTGTGGTTACGTTTTATTTTTTTACTCCGAATCCCTTTGAGATCCCAAGATAAAACTTACAGGACATGTAAAGCACATTTGCCCTAACATTAAGTAAAATTTTGAAAAAAATCGAAGATGATGTTTTTTCAAAAACGGATTTTTAATTTTTCAAAATTTCAAAAAAAAAAATTTTTTGAATTTTTTTTTTCTTATTTTAATTTTAACTTAAAATATACTTAAAACCAAAAAAATCCTTTTTTTAAAATCCAAAATCGGTTAATTAGGACCAAAGTTATAGCACTTTCAAAAAAAGAAGACAAAAATTTTGAAAATGCCATATTTTTGGTAATTTTCAAAATTTTGAAAAAATATTTGGTGGAGTTGTTTATCACTATAAAAGTAATGAATTTACAAAATTACAGCCAAATCCCAACAAGTCATGAAAATAAGTGTGTTGAACTGACGTGGAATCCACCTGCTAAAACAACAAAAATTAATATTGTTCAAGATAATGTAATAAATTGTTTAGTCTGTGGAAAAAAGGGTCATTTTGCGACAAACTGTTTTCAACTTAATAAAATATCAAGATCAAGACAAGAAAACTTTTTCTATCCAGACCCACGACAAAATTTTTCAAATCAAAATCGATTCAACTACCAAAATCCAATGTTTAATGAATTTCAACGTCAAAATTATTATAGAAATCCACAACAAAATCGAAGACAAAATAAATTTAGGAAGGTACCACAAAATCAATTCTACACTCCGTTTCAAGATCAAAGACAAAATCAACATCAACATTTTTCGCAAAATCAACAACAAAATTTTTTCCAAAACCAACAACAACATTTTTCTAAAGAACCACGAACTAACACTACAACAAGCTTCGCAGATAGAACTCAAATAATTTGTAATTATTGCAAAAAACTAGGACATATTTCCACTAATTGTAAAGATAAGATATGGGATAATAACAATAACCGCACATTTTCAAACATCGCAAACCATTTAAATGAACCTATAAAAAAGGATGTACCCTTTTTTTGGACTGATGAACAGCAAACAGCTTTTAATACATTCATAAACAAACTTCGTGAGGAGCAACCTTTAAAAATACTAGACTTCTCCCAACCAATTATACTAAAAACAGAGGCTTTAGGACAAAATTTATCGCAAGAAGTAATTAACAAAGATGAACCAGTAACTAATTTTAACAAAGCAAGTGAAACCAAAGTCAACGCTTTATCCAGAAATTCTTTTGAGAACATTATTGAAGAAAAAGTACAAGGAGTAAAAGAAGAAAAAGTTAATATAATTCAAGAAACTCAAGAAAATATAATTAAATGTGTGCAAGATAAAATTGAGGAAAAAGAATATATACATTATATACGAAAAGATTTTAGTGCAAGTAGTGAAACTAGCAATATTATTAAAAGGAATCAAGAAAAAATACAAGGGAACAAGAAACAAAACAAAAATGAAACATTAGAAAAGAAGACTCAAGGACTACAGGAAAGGCAGACTCAAAAAATGCAAGAAAAGAAGAATCAAGAAATTCAAGAAGGAAAAACACAAGAAATTTTATAATGAAGTTTATATTGACGAAATTAATTCAGATCCTAAGTGTGTTAAACAAAAATCAAAATTGAAAAAACACGAAGAAATTGATCAAGGCTACGAAACCTCCAATTATGAAGAATCATCTGAAGAAGAAGATAGCGATAATTCAAATATGAAACAAGAAAAATATATTATAAACTGTAGAGACCAATCACCAATGCGCAAAGACAATTTAACCTATTTTGTTTCAGTCAACGAAGATCCTCTAGATAATAAAAATTCATTTTTTAAATTTGTTACATGTAATGGATGTACAAAATATCCCACTAAAGAAAAATATATGCAATTAATCAAAAAGACTCAATCATTAGACAATATAGATCGACCGCCTCCAGAACCACCCCCCAGTAGAGAATAAATTTCCAAAAGTAAATTTACTAAAAAAAAAAAATTTTAAATACAATAATATATATAAATAAACAAGAAACCAAGAAGTATATATCAATCGACTTAAAAAAAATCTAAAAACAACAAGAATTAAATTTTTTTTGAATTAAAAAGAAATAGTGATTTCTTCTTGGCAGAAGAATCAGTGTAACAAACAAAAAATATTCTAGACAACAAAACCATAAAAAAGAATGAAATAATTTAGCTTTATTTCATTTTAAACCATATTAAAAAAAAAAATAATAATAATAATTTAAAGAATCAAAACTAATATAAATTTTTCTGTTATAGCGATCTAACACCATACCACTTACATTTGCATGCCAATCTACAAGAAAGAAGTATTAATTAATTTTTTTCTGTCTCTTTCTTTTCTCTTCTTATAGATAACCAAGAAACCAGCATGATATGGATAAGGTTTATTATTTTTATATTATATTTTACACCATACTTCTCAAACCATCACAATCATATACACAAATATTTCTACCTAATAATCCCAATATTCTTTTTGAGTCAGTTAAAGACATCATCTTTCAAACTAACAAAAACATCTATGTAAATATAAATGATATTTTAGAATTTGGAAGGTTATTAATAAATTTGTTTAAAGAAATAAAAACATAGTGCACAAATAAATGCTCAAATGATCACATTACAGAACAAATTAAAAGTAAAGAATTTAAATTGCAAAAAAAACTTTAATAGAAATTAAAAACCTTTTTGATAACATCAATAATACCGATGAAAATAAACAAAATTTTCAAAAAATTATTTTAAAAAAAAAAACTATTTGAATCCAATGTCATTTTGGATACAAAAAGATATAAACATTTTTTTCCGATAGAATTCTCTAATGAAATTATTAGCATAACTCGCATTAATGGAACAATAAAAAATTATACAAATTTGTTTTATGATTTCCCAAGTCAATTTAAAAAGAATTATAAATCATTCGAAAAATTATAGATAAAAGAATTAAGAAAACCTATATATCAATATATTTACTATACACAAACTCAAATAAATATCATAACACATTCTAACAATAACCAATGGCATCCTACATTACTAAAATCTATACCACAAGAAAATCTTAAAAATTGCATTCAAAATAACTTTACATTATCAAATTTACTTAAAAATTCAATAATTACAGAATTTATTTTTAAAATCAAATTATATTTCTCATTTACAATACATATTATCTCAAAACATCAATATAATATATACAAATTACATTCAATTCCTTTATTTTATAAATTCAATAAAAACTCTAGTATATCTACATATATAAAATATAGAACTCAATACCTTGTTATCAATACAAACAATTAAACATATTTTTGTATAAGTAACTTAGTCGAGTCAAAAAAAAAATTTTTCTTATAGTTGCATTTGTAAATTTTAAATATTATGTATAAAGAGTCAAATATTGTATAAGTACAAGTAAAAAAAAATAATAATAAATAAATCCAGTAGATGACAAAAAAAAGCTTGAACTAAAAATCTTTAAACAATTGCCACTTGTTCTATTGAACAAAACAAAAATTACATTGAAATTAACATTGAGAAATTACAAAGCAAAATAGAAACTAAGAAAAAATTAGCGAAAATAATGTTAATACGATTAAATCAAACATATGATTTCAATAATAAAAAAAAGATCTCAATGTCTAACTAATTTCAAATGATGTATAATAGTTAAATTCACTAATTGTATTTTCTAAAATTAATCCAAAACATTGTAACAAGTAACATAACCCGTCGATTCTATTCAGAAAAATTAATCAACAAAATTTTACTCATATCAAATGTCTAAATAATTTTAAACTATAAAGAATAATTTAATTCATTAATTGTAAATTCTAAAAATTAATCCAAAACATTGTAACAAGTGACATAACACGTCGATTCTAATAAGTTTTAAAACAAGTTGAATTTGGAAATCGATCAATTTCATTTTCCAATTTCCAAATTTTCAAAGGGGGAGGTGTTACGTCACCGTAACCTATTTTCAATAATAATATGTAGAATAATAATTAATCTTAATAATTAATAATAATAATCAGATTAATTAATAATATTAATAATAATAAGTAATAATAATAATAATTATAATAAAAGTTAATAACAAAATTATTATTTACATATTATTATAAATAATAACTACAAATATTAATAATAATCAATAATAAATTGTAATAATATTAACAAATAATAACAAACAATAATAAATTGTAATAATAAACATAAACAATAATTGTAATAAATAAGTTAAATGTAACAATCTTAACAACAATCTTTAAGAAATAATAATAAACAATAATAAACATAAACAATAATAACTTGTAATAATAAACGTAAACAATAATAAATTGTAATAATAAATATTAGCAAATAATAACAAAATGTAATAAATAGTTAAATACAACAAATTATAAATAATGAATTGTAATAACAAATTATAAACAATCAATTGTAACAACAAATTATAAACAATTAATGGAAATAACAACATTATAGAATAACATATGAGTAATAAGCAATGTACACGTGCGATCTAATGGTGAGTCACCACAAGTGTTCCCGCAACAAAGGGTTTCTGAAAATGCATGGAAACTCGTACAAATCGTAAAATACATGAAAACTTGGACGATTCCTAAAATACATGGAAACACGTACAATTTCTAAAATACACAGGAAAATTTGGGTATAAGAAGAGCCAGACCATCAACAGCAGTTCAGTCTAAGAAATCAGTCTAGAAAAGCAGTCAAGAAAATGTAGTCATCAATATTATAAGTCTCAAATTGAGAAGTGGTGCTCTGCACAAGCCAGTCTTAAAATTTTATCTATAACAAGTGGTTCTTCACGACCCAGTGCTCTAAACCCAGTTTCAGTAGTTGTCCTTACTCTACGTATATTTCAAAAGTGCAATTTGGAAAGTCAATCTGGAAGTCAAATTTGGCATTTGAAAAGAGTGTTCCGGTTTCTCGAGACACAATACTGCATCCACTTATTCAACCATTAACGGACTAGTGCCATTATACCTGAGCGACTAGCATCACCCTTTGTCCCAAGGTAAACAATCAACCACTCTAAGACTCACATTAGAAAGCCTATGTCCATTTTCTTGTTTTCATCAATTCTATCTTATTTCATAAAATACACATTTATTTGTTCAACTAAAGTAATTTCTTGTTATTTACTACCCCGTCCCTATTTTAATTAATTTTAAAATAAAATCGGGAAACATTAGGGAAATTATAATAATTACGTTCCTAACATGAATATAACTTTTAAATTAATAAAATAATTAAATAAAATAAATCAATGAGTATACCAATTGTTAAAAAAAGGAAAATTTTTTTTAGTAATAAATAATAATAACAAATAGTATCAACATACATTAAAAAAATAATCAGTAACATTTAATAAAAAAATAGATTTTTTTATTTAATTTAGTACATTTCATGCTAATTGATAATAAAATATAAGATTTAAGTCGCAAGGTGCATTCATAAATATACATCATATATTGGTATTGATGAATAGAGGTTCGAATCCACTTAACTTTTTGAAGTCGCACGTTGCATTTATTAGTTTAATTCTGTATTAATATTAATAAAAAGAGGTTCGAGTCCTCTTAACTTATAATTATTAAAGTTGCAAGGTGCATTCATCAAATTAAATCCTGTGTTATATTACTGAATAGAGGTTCGAGTCCTCTAGACTTATGGAATTTTTTGTCTTGTATTTGAATCATTTTTTATATTTAATTGTGCTAAAACAAAATTTGTTTTGTTCATTTAATTGTGATTTGTTATTATTATTAAATATTTAAATATATTTTATTATACTAAAGCAATATAAATAACCACAAAAGAGAAGTGTATTTTATATTGAAGAGACAAGATTGACAATTTTACAATTATTACGTATATTATAAATTTTGATAATATGACATTTTTTAATGTCTTCTTCGAATAAAAATACTACCGATTCCTCACACTTAACTCGTTTTCAAATAAAAAATAATCCAGAATTAGAATTGAATTTAGAAATTCCTAATCATAAAACAAAACCGTCAACAAGTTCACCCAGATATTCTAAAGAAAACCCTAATCCCTTAGAAATACAGAAACAGTTTGACTCAGGCTATATTAATTCCCAACTTTTTGATACTGACCATAATTCTTTCGTCAGTGACAGTAACGATAGTGAAAATACCATTAGAGAAAAAACCTTAGTTAAACAAAATTTAAAGAAAAGCTTAAATAAATCTTTAACTGACGAAATTGAGACAAACGATAACTCTGAAAATAATTCTCTCGATAACACTAAAGATAGTAACAACTTTAAAGAAAACATGGCTCTTCCAAATAATCAGCAAGTGTCATTACGCGACGCTTTAGAAACAATACCAATGTTTGACGGAAAGAACATACCACTATCTGTATTTATTGAAAGTTGTTTAGAAGCAAAATCTATGCTTCCTGCTAATGCACAAGTACAAACAAATTTAGTAAAATTAATTAGGAGTCGAATTTCGGGTGAAGCAAGAAGAATTATAATAGGAAATAATTTTAATACAGTAGAACAGTTAACAGAAAGGTTAAAACAAATTTACGCGCCAGCAAAATCTGTATATCAGCTACAAGGAGAACTAGGAGCAATATATATGTGGGAACACGAAAATGTAATTTCCTATGGTTCAAGAATCGCAGAAGCAGCAGAAAGAATATTAGACGCGCACAGAATTAGCAATGAAAATAGAGTAGATGAACAATTTAAAGCAAGTTTAGATAAAACAAGTGTTGATTGTTTTTCGCGAGGACTTAGACCAGAAATTTAAATACGAATTGGAACAGCAGATACATTTCAAGAGATAGTTAATAAAGCAGTAGAAATAGAAAGAAGATTGTTATCACACCGCGAACTAAGAAAAAGTGAGCATAATACTGAATATAATTGTCATCTTAAAAATAATAAAGACTTTGCTAAGACAACAAAAATTAATGTTGCTCAAGATAATATAATAACTTCTTTAGTTTGTGTAAAAAAAGGTCATTATGCAGTAAACTGTTTTCAACTTAATAAATTGATAGGACCAAGACGAGAAAACTCTTCTTATCCAGGACCACGACAAAATTTTTCAAACCAAAATCAGAATCGATTTAACAATCAGAATCCAATGTTTAATAGATTTCAAAGTCAAAACTTTTACAAAAATCCTCAACAAAATCAGTTTCAAAATCAATTTAGAAACACATCACAAAATCAGTTTAGAAACATACTACAAAATCAATTTCGAACTCCATACCAAAATCAAAGACAAAATCAACAACAAAATTTTTTCCAAAATCAACAACGAAATTTTTTTTAAGAACCAATAACTACCAATACAACAAACTTCGCAAGTAGAAATCAAAGTATAATGTGTAGGGGAACATAGTCTAGGTCGGCCACCTTTTTGACTTTTGTTTATAACTTTTTTTTAAAAATGAATTTGGACAATTGAAGTATATGGTTGGAAAGTCCTGTTTAATAGGAACATTTTTTCTGTACAAAGTAAATTGACAGGTTTAAAAATGAAAAAGTTATAAAGATTTAAAAAAAAAAAAATTTGTAGTCCAGGTTGGCCATTACAGTCAAGGTCGGCCATGTTTAAAATTCAAAGGGCATTAATCGTTAAAAAATAAAATAACATGTTTGGAGTTACGGAAAATTGATTCTTTATTGTTTACAGTTTGTAACTTAATGAAATAACAAAATAATAACAATAAACAATATAAAAAAATAAATATAAATAAAAAAAAGTTTTGCACTAAAATATTAATAAAATTAAATAAAAATATTAATAAGATGATCAATTATATTATGAGTTATACAGAATTGCAGTTTTTGCAAATGAAGTAGCTCGTCCTCAACTTTGCGCATTTTAAACACATAGTGGCCGACCTTGACAGTAAGTAACATTACCGAATTGTTGTAACCATAAAGAAATACGTTTCGGGATTCGATTTTTTACTTTGTTTTCCTTTCAACCATGAGTCCCACAAATTTTCTGCATACTTGCCTTGACGATTCAATTTGTTTTTTATCTTTTATTAATGGTTTTTCACATTATGCACAAAACTTTTTTTGAGCTTTTTTTGTACCGACGTCACAGAAAACACAATTTTCGATTTTCCGAAAATGTAATTGAACAAAAAGTTAGGTTTCACTAAGACAAGCTTCGACAAAAATGCGCGTAGGTGGCGCTAGTGAACTTGACAAAAAACGCGAGTGGCCTACCTAGACAGTAGGCCAACCTTGACTACATTCCCCTAATTATTGCAAAAAGTTAGGACACATTTCCACTAATTGTAGGAAAAAGATGTGGGATGATAACAATAAACAACAACAAACAAATTCACAAACACAAAATCACGAAAACTCCAAAATTATTCTTTAGTAGGGTGCTCTGAGGAAGAATTAAGAAGAAATTACTATGCATCCAGAAACATCAATTTAGCAAAAACTAATACAATTCCATATATTCGAATTGACATTAAAGAGTTAAAAGTTCCAAAAACAATGATGATTGACACAGGAGCAGGACCAAATCTGTTAAAAATTCGCGCATTAAATACTGATATAAAAATTGATGAAAATAAATGTCTTAAATTAACAGTTATTAACGATCACGCAGTTTATACTTTACGACAAGTAGAAATTAATATTTTCGGAATTTCAACAACTTTTAACCTTTTATCTAATGAAGTTCCAATTGAATTGAATTTTTTGTCAAAAATAAAGTAAAAATTAATTACGAAGAAGGACATCTAGAAATCAATAAACAAAAGTTTAATTTTGATTCAAAATAGTATATTACGATACTAGGCCAGAAAGTTGGATTTCCTGGCCGGCGTGATATATTATAGATATTATAGATTGATCTTGCTGGTATTAAAAAATAATTTTTCTGTATCCCTTTGCCGAAAGTACTGTCTTCCCGGTCTGATTTGGCTCCGGGAATAGCGACTTTTGTGGCCGGCTTGACAGACAGCTGGTCGGGGCGGGCATGAAAAAAAAATTATAAGTAAAAAATAATTGGAAGTAAAATTTAAAAAATAGTAAACAAGAAATTTTCTTTTACAAATAAATATTTAATACTTAAAAAATAATAAAAGAAAATAAGAAATTTCATGCATTATTTTGATGACTGTCAGTTGTTTTCAAAACATGAGCTCTGTAACTAACGTGTCTGTGTGGTTGCTATGCTAAAATGTACGTGTGTTGAAATTCCCGGAGCCAAATCTGACCGGAAAGACAGTACTTTCGGCAAAGGGATACAGAAAAATTATTTTTAAATACCAGCAAGATCAATCTATAATATTCATGTAAAAATTTTAAATAAAGATAAAAAAGAAGGTTATATTCCAAGACTAAAAGTAAAAGATAGTGTCTACGTAGGTGATGCAGTAGTTTCAAACATAGAAGGCTTAGCTTATTTAAAAGCAAATAACACCCTAAATAAATCAATAGACATCCCAATTTTTGAAGTAAATTTAGATTTTGATGAAATAAAACAAGAAACTCAAATAAACAAATCTGATATTAAAAGTAAAGACTCATCAATTTAAAATATCATTGATGTATTTTCAGAAAATGTAAAATCAGAAAATGTTTTTAACATTACAGGCAACGATAGAGTTGAAGAAATAAAAAAATTACTTCGTCTCGACCATTTAAATAAATAAGAATTACAACACATGATGAATTTAGTAAAAAATTATTCAGAAAGATTCCATGTATCTGGAGAATATTTAGAAGGGACTGATCTAATAAAGCACATAATTATAACTACCGATGACACTTCGATCGTAACTAAACAATATAGATTTTCGCCTGTCCATAAAGAAGAAATGACACGTCAAGTAAACGAATTATTGAAACAGAAAATTATTAAACACTCCGACTCACCATACAATACACCGATATGGATAGTACCCAAAAAGATGATTCACAGGGAAATAAAAAATGGAGATTAGTTTTGGATTTTAGGAAACTCAACGAACGAACGGTAGGTCAATTTTACCCACTCCCTAATATTACGGACCTACTTGACCAACTAGGAAATGCTCAATATTTTTCAGTCTTTGACTTGGCGTCATGTTTCCATCAAATAAAAATGGATGCTAGAGATTCCTATAAAACAGCTTTTTCAACGCCATTTGGACACTATGAATTTGATAGAATGTCTTTTGGACTGAAAAATTCACCAAGCACATTCCAAAAACTTATTGACCAGGTATTGTTGGGTTCACAAGAATCAGAACTATTTGTTTATTTAGACGACATTGTGATTTATGCAGACACCTTAGAAGAACATGAAGAGAAATTCTCGAAACTTATGGAACGACTACATTTTACTAATGTAAAACTCCAGCCAGATAAATGTGAATTTTTGAGATTATAAGTTTGATACTTAGGACACATAATTGATAAAAATGGGGTACGACCTGACCCGAAAAAAGTAAAAGCTGTTTAAAAATTTCCACTACCCAAAAATGTAAAAAATATAAAACAATTTTTAGGACTAGCAGGATATTATCGTAAATTTATAGATGGATTTTCAAAAATAGCAAATCCCATGAATCAACTTTAAGGAAAAAATGTGCCCTTTCTCTGGACCGATAAACAATAAACAGCTTTCGATACGCTAAAGAATAAACTCTGAGAGGAACCGCTATAAAGAAGACCAGATTTCTCACAACCATTTATACTTACAACGGATGCTTCAGGTTTTGCAATAGAAGGCATATTATCACAAGGTATAATCGGCAAGGTTCAACCAGTCGCTTATACATTACGAACATTAAGCGAATGCGAAAGAAAATATGACACCTATGAAAAGGAAGCATTAGCAATCATTTACAGTGTGCAACAATTTCGACCATATCTTTATGGAAGAAAATTTACGTTAGTTACGGATCACAAACCATTAGTTTGGTTTCAAAATTCAAAAGATTCTTGCTCTAGAGTAACAAGATGGAAGCTAAAACTAGCTGAGTACGATTTTCATGTTGTCTACAAAGCAGGCAAAACCAATGTTAATGCTGATGCCTTATCCAGAAACCCAGTCGAAGATATTATTGAAGAAAAAATCCAAGGAATAAAAGAAGAAGAAATTAAAAAAACCCAGGAAAATCAGGAAAATATAATGAAATGTGTGCAAGAAAAAATTAAAGAATATATACATTGTGTAGCAAACGAAAATAAAAACTATATGAATTCGGAGATAATAAAAAATCTCCATGATATTGAAAGAATATTTGAAGATAATGAATCCTATGAAAATTCGGAGATATTAAGAATTCTTCGATTTATTAAAAAAAATATTTAAGGACAATGAATCCTACATAAATTTGGAGATAATGAAAAGTCTCCAATCTATTGAAAGAATATTTAAGGACAATGCATCCTATTTGAATTTGGAGATAAGAAAAAGTCTCCCATATATGGAAAAAATAATTACATATTGACAATGAATGCTACATGAATTTGGAGATAATAAAAATTCTCCAAAGTATTAAAAGAAATTATTGTAAAAGTGACGAAACTTGTAACGTTATAACCAGAAATCAAAGAAAAATACAAGAAAATGATAACCAAGAAAAGAAATATGAAGAAATCCAAGAAATTGAAAATGAAATAATAAAAGCACATAAAACAAAGAAACGAGGTAGACCGAAGAAACAAAGCACACGTTTGAATACCTCCTTTTCCAAGCAGAGAAGGGGAAGACCAAAAAAGGTCACGGTGCGCCTTAACTTAAATTAAATAAAAAGGTCTTACACCTAGAAAATTAGTAGAGTTTCTGAATTTACAATGTTCACAGATAAGAAAAATCAAAAAACTAAAATAATCTGTGGAGAGATTTTCAAATAAATCCACTTTGAACATTTTTCCGCACGAAGTACGTTATTTTGGAAAATATGGCATTGCTTATTTATATCAATAAAAAGGAAAAAATTATATAATCATAATTTTTAAGTGGTAATTCTATTAAACTTTTATTATTTTAACACTTTAGTACTAATAAAATATAAAAATGTAACATAATTTAATTATAATCACAACAATTTAAACATGTGAAGCACTATATCTTTAAACAGCGCTCAAAAGGTGTTTAGGATAATCCGGGTGATTCGCAGCAACCTTATACATTTTCCAGGAAGACTTTAGGAAATCAAAATGTACGGACTCCATATGAAGATTTTTTATATGGGAGAGAAATAACTAAATTTTTCTATTTTTTAAATAATGTTTATTTTTTATGGCAAAATTAAACATTTTTAAATAATTAATTTCTATAAACCCTCGTTTGGTTGTATTTCAACTTATTTGTTTTCATTTATTTAAATATTTATTTATTGGTGGATTCCACGTCAGTTCAACACACTTATTTTCATGACTTGTTGGGATTTGGCTGTAATTTTGTAAATTCATTACTTTTATAGTGATAAACAACTCCACCAAATATTTTTTCAAAATTTTGAAAATTACCAAAAATATGGCATTTTTAAAATTTTTGTCTTCTTTTTTTGAAAGTGCTATAACTTTGGTTCTAATTAACCGATTTTGGATTTTAAAAAAAGGATTTCTTTGGTTTTAAGTATATTTTAAGTTAAAAATAAAATAAAATAAAAAAATTCAAAAAAAATTTTTTTTTGAAATTTTGAAAAGTTAAAAATTCGTTTTTAAAAAAACATCATCTTCGATTTTTTTCAAAATTTTACTAAATGTAAGGGCAAATGTGCTTTACATGTCCTGTAAGTTTTATCTTGGGATCTCAAAGGGATTCGGAGTAAAAAAAATAAAACGTAACCACAAATTACGAACATATAGGGCAAAATTCCTCAACTACCCAGGTAAAACAATGAATTTTCTCTAAACTTTGCTGAAATGTTACTATTATTAGTAAAAGTGTAAACATTAATTTTTTTTGAATTTGATAAAATATTTTTTGAGTTATGGAGTTTCAAAATTTTGATTTTTTTGAAAATATATTCTTTTCGATTTAATATATTTTTTTTGTAAAATTAATCAAATTTAAAGTATGAATAGTGGTTTTTAAAGGGGTTTTCACGGGCTATAAGCTGGTGATGAAAAAAAAGTTGTTTTCTGTCAATTTGACCTTGAAATTCAAGGTCAAATTCTTAATTTCAATATACAGTAGAACCCGGTTAATACGATCCCGTTTAATACGATTTCCCGCTTAAGACGCTCATTTATGGTGGTCCCTGCAATTAAAGACATACATTTTATTTCCCACCTAATACTTTTTCCCGCATAAGACGCATTCTTAGTGCGGTCCCTACAGAATCGTATTAACCAAGTTCTACTGTATCTCAAAATCGGTGTTTTTTAATTTTTTCTAACCTATCCCAATCGAAAGCTTACCTTTTTTCATATGAGCCATGTAAAACTCAGAGTGGGACCATGGATCTTTTTGAAGAAATTAATTATAAATCATCATTTTCTATGTAAAATAATGATAAATTATTATTTTCCTCAAAAATTCTCATGGTCCCACTCTGATTCTTACATGGCTCATAGAAAAAAGGTCACCAGCTTATAGCCCGTGAAAACCCCTTTAAAAACCACTATTCATACTTTAAATTTGATTAATTTTACTTATAAATATATTAAATCGAAAAAAATATATTTTAAAAAAAATCAAAATTTTGAAACTCCATAACTCAAAAAATATTTTATCAAATTCAAAAAAAATTAATATTTACACTTCTACTAATAATAGTAACATTTTAGCAAAGTTTAGAGAAAATTCATTTTTTTACCTGGGCAGGTGAGGAATTTTGCCCCATATGTTCGTAATTTGTGGTTACGTTTTATTTTTTTACTCCGAATCCCTTTGAGATCCCAAGATAAAACTTACAGGACATGTAAAGCACATTTGCCCTAACATTTAGTAAAATTTTGAAAAAAATCGAAGATGATGTTTTTTCAAAAACGGATTTTTAATTTTTCAAAATTTAAAAAAAAAATTTTTTGAATTTTTTTATTTTATTTTAATTTTAACTTAAAATATACTTAAAACCAAAGAAATCCTTTTTTTAAAATCCAAAATCGGTTAATTAGAACCAAAGTTATAGCACTTTCAAAAAAAGAAGACAAAAATTTTGAAAATGCCAAATTTTTGGTAATTTTTAAAATTTTGAAAAAATATTTGGTGCAGTTGTTTATCACAATAAAAGTAATGAATTTACAAAATTACAGCCAAATCCCAACAAGTCATGAAAATAAGTGTGTTGAACTGACGTGGAATCCACCTATTATGTCAAATATGCAATTATTTTTCATAATTAATTATTTTAATTTACTCTCTAAATCTAAATTAGTCGTTTTCTACTAATGAAATAGAGCGAATTCGTTGACCAATTGAATTACTAACTGTTTTTACTAATTTTTAGTAGTTTTTTAAACTAATTATTAGTAGAAAATTTACTAATTTGGAATAGTAAAAAATACGTTCTACTAATTGAATTAGTAATTTTCTACTAGCAATTAGTAAAAAACTACTAAAAATTGGAAAAAACAGTTACTTATTTGATTGGTAAACGAATTCTCACTATTTCATTAGTAGAAAACTACAAATTCAGATTTAGAGAGTAATTTAAAATAATTAATTAAGAAAAATAATTGCATATTTGATATAAATAAATATTTAAATAAATAAAAACAAATAAGTTAAAATACAACCGAATGAGGGTTTATAGAAATTAATTATTTGAAAATGATTAATTTTGCCATAAAAATAAACATTATTTAAAAAATAGAAAATTTAATTATTTTTCTTCCATATCAAAAAATCACCCGGATTATCCTAAACACCTTTTCAGCGCTGTTTGTAGATATAGTGCTTCACATGTTTAAATTGATGTAATTATAATTAAATTATGTTACATTTTTATATTTTATTAGTACTAAAGTGTTAAAATAATAAAAGTTTAATAGAATTACCACTTAAAAATTATGATTATATAATTTTTTCTTTTCTATTGATATAAATAAGCAATGCCATATTCTCCAAAATAACGTACTTCGTGCGCAAAAATGTTCAAAGTGGATTTATTTGAAAATCTCTCCACAGATTATTTTAGTTTTTTATTTTTCTCATCTATGAACATTGTAAATTCAGAAACTCCACTAATTTTTTAGGTGTAAGACCTTTTTATTTAATTTTAGTTAAGGGGTTATATACAGTTACGATTTTTAAATAATCGATTATTTTTTTTTTGCATTTTTTTAAAGTATATATATTTGCCTGTTGTGAAAAAAAATTTTATTAAGATTCGAGAAATATTTTCGAAGTTGCAGACAAAACTAGAAACGCGCGCTGCGGGGTGTAGAGTAGGTGCAGCGTCTCTAAGTCGTTATATACAGTCACAATTTTCAAAAAATCAATTATTTTTTTTTTTTGCATTTTCTTAAGGTATATATATTTGCCTGTTGTGAAAAAAAATTTTATTAAGATTCGAGAAATATTTTCGAAGTTGCAGACAAAACTAGAAAGGCGCGGCATTGGGTGTAGAGCAGGTGCAGCGTCTTTAAACTCGCTTTTCTCAAAACTATGTTTTTTAAGTCGGTGAACACGATTTCTCAAAAACCGCTGAACCGATTTAGCTTTAATTTTTACACAAGCTCAACAACTACTTTTTGCTGTCCTTGATCGTTGGTTTCTTAAATGAAATTAAAATTATAATTTTAATCAACATTTGAAGACGATTTTTTTCTTCATAAAAATGAACTTTTTTTTTCTTTGGCTGCCATTTTGTCAAAAAGTGATATTTTTTTAATTCCAACGATTAAAGACTACATTTTCTCATACACTAACAGAATCTATTTAACTTTTTGATCTCAAATGATTCTATTAATTGTTATCTTGTTCACCGCGGGGCACTTTTTTTCGTGGATCTTTGGGAGATAAGCTACAGAGGCCAAAAAAAATAATACTTTTACAAATGAAATATATTTTTTTAAACTTCAAAAGATGTAAAACATTATACGCAAACTTTCGCTTTAATAAGTTAATATTCCTTTTTAAAAAAAAAATCTTGAAAAACTGCATTTTTCCGACCGCCTGACTGTATATAACTCCTTAAGGCGCACCTGAGGTATGTAATACAAAGAATAAGAAATTTTATAATGAAGTTATTCCTGACGAAATTAAATCAGATCCTGAGTTTATTAAACAAAAATCAAAATTAAAGAAACACGAAGAAATTGATCAAGGCTACGAAAATACCAAATCTGAAGTATCATCTGAAGAAGAAGATAATTTAGTGGAGAATGAAGATTGTGAAAATTTAAATGTAAAACAAAAAAGATATATTATCGACTGTAGAGACCAATTACCAATGCGTAGAGACAACCTAACCTACTTTCTTTCAGTCAATGGAGATCCTCGATATAATGGCTCCAGATCACTTGCTAAACGTGAGAAATTGCCAAATTTTGGTAAACTTCAATTAGGTATAGCAGAAAAAATAAAGAGAGGTATATATTACCATATCGCTCTCCTTATAGAAAATGAAATAAAAGAAAATTTAGCTAATACAATAAAAAGAATTAAATCTACAATTATTTCAATGAAAAGTTTATGTGAAAAATTAAAATTGAAAAGCATCAGTATTGCAAAGACAGCCCAAATAAATAATATAACTTGGGACGAAATTCTGTCAATGATAAAGTTAATTTTTGAAAATTCATTTGTAAAAGTTGTTGTATGCAGTGGACATACAAAATATCCCACGAAAGAAGAATATATGCAGTTAATTGAAGAAGCTTATTCAAGCTCAGTTGGAGGACATAAAGGTGTAACCAAAACTTTTGGAAGAATACGACAAAATTATTATTGGGAAAATATGAAAAATAATATTCAAAAATATATACAAAGTTGCCTCCAATGTCAATTAAAAAAATTAGTTAGAGTCAAAACAAAAGACCCAATGATTATAACAGATACACAATACATGCATTTATTAAAAAATTTATTTGTATTTTTGGATCACCCAAAGGAGCATTAACAGACCAGGGAACAGATTTTTTAAGTAATTTAATGAGAAGATTAGCAAAAAGATTTAGAATACGACAATTTAAAACAACCGCTTTTCATCCCCAGTCTAACGGATGAATCGAAAGATCTCATCATGTTTTAAGAGAATATTTTAAACAATTTATCAATAAAAATGAAGAATGGGATGATTGGTTAGAATTAGCCATGTTCTCATATAATACAAGCATTCATGAAGGCACCAAGTGCACCCCCTACGAGTTAATTTTTGGAAAATTAGCACGATTGCCATCAAGCGATCTACCACTTGAACATGAAAAATTGGAGACTTACGATCAATATTTAACAGACTTAATAACGAGACTTCATGAAATGAGAAACATTGCTAGAGAAAATTTGATTCTAGCAAAACAAAAGTCAACATTTTATTACGATAGAAATTGTAATCCACGAAATCTTAAACTCGGTGATGAAGTATTTCTACTACACGGAGGAAAAATTCATAAATTTGCAAATCAATATACAGGACCACATACAATATTAGAAATTTTAAATAAAGGAAACGTTAAAATACAAGTTAAAAAAAACAAAAAATAGTACATACAAACAGACTTAAACTATCACGAATTTAACAAGAGTAATAAAACTGGATTATTTTTTTATAAAAATAACTATTTGTATAAAATTTATACTTTCAATAATACCTAGTTTTATGTTTCAGTAAAGGACTAAAAAATTAAATTATTTTTAATGAATCTAATTTTTATAACTTATAAACAAAATTTTTAATCATCTTTTTTCACTATAACAATAATCTAATTGGGAAAAATACTTCTTTAAAAAAATTCGCAAATTTAAATTCAATTTTGATAAAATTTCGACAATTTTTTGAATTTGCAATGATTTTATCTTAAATCTTAAGCACAATTCTACATACTTATTTTGCACTAAAAGAAATTGAAACTCAATATTTTTCACACATTAAACTTTGTTACTTATTTTATACCAATTTATTGAAGAAGAAACTAAAAATGTCATTATTTAAAATTCTATTAGTGCGATTCGATGAGAGATTTTAGTTTTTTCGGAGTAAGTAAACCAATTGCAATGAAACTTAGGAATTTTAATCTACTCAAAAAAGGAATATTTACACCAAATATTACGTCAAAATATTCAGTAGTTTTTGAGATGTCAAAATTTTGGAAAAATTTTGAAATCGTTATATCTTCTTTCGATCTAAACCAAATCACTTAATTCTTTTTGGAAAAAATTCAGCATAAAAAAACCGAAAAATTGTTTATATTATGTTTACAAAAAAATTTTATAAACAAAAAAGTTATTAAATAATAATTGAATAACTTTTGAACACAAGGACGAAATTGTTGAATGAGGCAAACACTAAAAAAATCTTAGTTGCGGTTTCTACAAGATTCCGAAATAAAAATTTTGTAATGAGAATGTCTTCGTATAATATTTTTAATATTTTTGTTTACTTTTGTGCATAAACATTAGAAGTTTCTGCTACTTGGCGTGTAATTTTAGATGCGCGCGCAGACCTCTCTTTCTAATCAGCTGCTAACTTCCGGTTTTGGAGAGAGAGGTCTGCGCGCGCATCTAAATTTGCAAGTCAAGTAGCAGAAACTTCTAATGTTCATGCACAAAAGTGAAAAAAATATTAAAAATATTATACGAAGACATTCTCATTACAAAATTTTTATTTCGGAATCTTGTAGAAACCGCAACTAAGATTTTTTTAGTGTTTGCCTCATTCAATTTCGTCCTTGTGTTCAAAAGTTATTCAATTATTATTTAATAACTTTTTTGTTTATAAAATTTTTTTGTAAACATAATATAAACAATTTTTCGGTTTTTTTATGCTGAATTTTTTCCAAAAAGAATTAAGTGATTTGGTTAAGATGGAAAAAAGATATAACGATTTCAAAATTTTCCCAAAATTTTGACATCTCAAAAACTACTGAATATTTTAACGTAATATTTAGTGAAAATATTTCTTTTTATGAGTAGATTAAAATTCCTAAGTTTCATTGCAATTGGTTTACTTACTCCGAAAAAACTAAAATCTCTCATGGAATCGCACATTATCAAAACAAAACTATTTAAAATTCGTTCTGAACACATTAAATTATGTACAAATATAGCATAAGAACAAAGAAAACTGCATAAATGTAACAACTAAAAGCAATAAAATAGAAGAAATAAAAACACATTTTAAAAATTGTTATGTCTGAAGTGTAGAATGCGTCTTAAATATAAAAATTTAATATTTTCTATCTGTAAAATTAAAAATACAAAATTTTGTTTCATAAATGTAAAAAAATATTGTAAAAAAAGAAAATATTTAAATCCACAACGATTTTCAATTATAAACAAGTTTCGAATTTTAGAACAAAAGTTTTTTTATGTAACTTAAAAGGAGCACAAGACTCATGTTTTTAAAACAATTTGTAGAAACAAATTTTCATATTTTTTTTTATTGTACGTAATTTCAAAAACAAGATAAAAAAAACTAAACATGTGAAATTTTTATAAATTTTTGTTTATGGTAAATTTAAATGATGATTTAAAATCATATATTAAAAGAATAATTATTGTAATATCGAAAGATATAAGATAAATTTAACTGAAAATCATTTTTCTTAATATTGTTTGTAGAAAATAAAAAAAAGAATGGATTAAATGCATGCATAAACGGTCATGACATGTCCTCTACAATATACGTTTTTGAATTGTTTGAGCATGTTTCGTTTCTCTCCCATGCTCAATCTGAGGGGGCGTAACCTATTACTTTATAAATTATATTACTAATGTATGTGTGTTCTTATAATATATTGTATTTACCTTATATATATTTTTTAACTCTTATAATCTATATTTTAATTATTGCATTATATTCAGTATATTTCTCTATTAAAATATTGTAATTATCATTTATACACATTTCTATTTTACTATTATATTTAATACATTTTTCTATTTTAATATTGTATTCTATTGTCATATATTATTTGCATATTGATTACTGTATGTATTTTACTATGTATTTTGAAACTGTAACAATCCAAGAAAGGAAAGTAATATTATTACTCATGTAAAAAGAATAACGATGAAGCGACAATTCGACAACCTTTTAAAACGTAGGCCGGACGAAAGAAAGAAAAAGCAGCAAACCCCAAAAGCTTAGGTGAACAACAAACGCCGAGAAACTAAACGAAAGGCGATGCGTACAATCTCCTGGAGGAAATATCGACAATGCAAAGAGAAGTTCTTTCGCTATTAACTAGCACAAGGAGAAACAAATTTTAGCACGTGTACAATTTTTCCGGATCATTACAGTTATGAAAATTCAATATAAAAAGGGCAAGCAGTTTCATTTAGGCAGAGAGTAATAATTTGAAAGCCAACCTCATAACATCTTCAGTACAGAGAGTAATTTTTTGGGAATCAACCTGAACACATCGTGAACCATCGCTCTAGTATAAAGAGTATATAATCAACGAGTGAATTATATCTTCAAGTTTTATTTTTGAAACGAAGTTCGAATCAGCATTTTAAAATACAACTTAATAATTTCCAAAAAATATTAAATTGAAAATAAACCCAAGTATCAACGAAAGTCTAATATTGAAACGCAGTCCCGAGTTTCAAGAAATCTTACATCGAAGTATAACAAATTTCGAAGCATCGAAATTTGTTCAAGAGGCGACAACTGTCTGGAAGAAAGCAGATATTTTTAAAATACAATACACTATCTCATTAGTGTAAACAAGAGTATCAACACTCAACCATTAAGAACAACTGTCACAGGCCCCATTGCGTCTAGCCCTCAACACCATTGGAGATCGGACAACCAGATACAACCACCAGTTCATACAACACCAGTAATCGTTATTCTTTAGAAGTAAGATTTTTTAAACTCAATTATACTCATTGTATTTTGTCAATTCTTTTCTTTCTTGTTGGTTTTTAAATAAATTATTCTCTTAGTACATTAAGTAGGCTCATTGACTTATCCTCATCCCAAATTAGATTCATTTATGAAACTAATTTAAAACGAGAAACGTTAGGTATATTTAAAAAAGTTTCTTGTTTTTGACGTAACATTTATAAAAATTATTGCACCTATTAAAACATAACAAGTCGGTGGAATGCATCGATATATTAAATTTAAATCACCATTGGCCGTTATCATGCCTGCAATCTAATATCAAAAATGTAATTGTTACAGTAAAAGCAAAAGAAGAAGATTCCATATTATTATTTTCATAACGCGGTGCAAAAAAGGGCACTTTTTGCACCTTGTTATGAAAAATATCGTTCGTAACTAGTGCTAGCAGTTGCCAATTTTTGAACGAGCACTTTTTTTGGAACAAACTGTAGGCGAAGCGAAGCTTCGCCTACAGTTTGTTCCAAAAAAAGTTCTCATTCAAAAATTGACAACTGCTCGCACTCGTTACGAAATATACTATATTATTATTATTATTATTATTATTATTATTATTATAATTTTTTTTTTTTTGGCTTAGGGACTTTTGGGAAATCTGCCTACAGATACCTTGGATTCCGCACTCCAAGGTTATGTAGGGTTGGTATGATAAAAAAACAAAAAGAAATATAAAAAAAAGAAAAATAAATAAATGTTATAATAAATTTAACAAACTGGCGACCTACTACCAGCCCGACCCACTAAAACCCGTAACCCTTCTTTTGGAGCCCTTTACCCTCCCTCGGAACTGTCGTAAGACTTTAGCCTTCGAGGGTGGCGCTCCGACTCTGTCGCTAATGCGACCTTCTGCTTTTCTCTGCGGTTATCCTGCGTTAATAGTTAAAAATTTAAAACTATTTCAATATAAAAGCGGAATTAACAGCACAACAATAATAAAAAAAAAATGTTTAATCAAGTGTAAACAGTCAAAAGATAAAATTGCAAACGGGTATATAAAAAAAAAGAAAAAAAAATAATAAACGCGTATATAATATTAAAAACATAAAACGGAATAAATTAAAATTGTATAAGGACAAATAAATCACAAAATAAATTAATAAAAAACAAACAAATAAATTAAAAGCTGTTTAAATTACGCTTTTTGGCGGCAGTCGAGATCCTTCCTCGACATAACCGAGATTATGAAGTTCTCGACTTGCCGCCAATTCTCCTCTGACTGGGTCATCAGCGATACCATGTTCTCCGGTGTAACTTGACTGTTTACACCTTCGAACATGGCCCGCCTCTCCAAGTCCCATTTCTTGCATGAGAAGAGGGTGTGCTCCGCGTTGTCCTCAGGGAACTGGCAATATGCACACACCTCGTTCTCGCGTAATTTAAAGCGACACAGGTACGAGTTAAAACACCCGTGACCTGTGAACGCCTGAGTCAAGTAATAGGAAACCTGACCGTGTTTCCTATTTATCCAGGTGGCGAGTGCCGGGATAAGGCGATAAGTCCATCGACCTTTTTCCTCACCATCCCATCTTTCCTGCCATCTTTCTATGAGCCTGTGCCTCGCTTCTTTGCGGATCAGGCCCTTGCTTGGTCTTAGTTCTTCATCCCAGGAACTGCTTTCATTAGAAAAGAAAAACATTTCTTCCCTTTCCCTCGCCAAGAGATCTGCTGGCGGGACACTTGCAAGGACCTGCACAGCACTCGTAGATACCGTCTTATATGCAGAGATGATACGCGTTGTTATCGATCTCTGCGCCGACAGTATCTTGTCACAGATGGTCACACATCTTTTACTCCTCAGGGATGGGGCCCATGCTGGTGCTGCGTAAAGCATTTTAGCATGGGCGACACTCGCCACCAGTCTTCTTTTTTGTTCACGGGGTCCGCCTACGTTTGGCATTAACCGTGAAAGATTAGCCGCACACTCGATCGCCTTATTTGACGCCGTAGCCATGTGGTGATGGAAGTTTAACCTTCCATCCAACTCCACACCAAGATATTTAATTTGTTTACTCCACTTGACCTCGAATCCATCTATCACGATTCGTGGGAGCTCATAACCACGTCTGTCTGTGACCAGCAGTGCCTCGGTCTTTTCCAGGGCCATTTCAAGACCTCTGGTATCCAGCCAGCTTTTTGCTAGTCGCAGACATTCGTTCACCAATGTCCCAAGAGCCTCCTCACTTTCGGCAGTGCACACGAACAACGCGTCGTCCGCAAAGCCGATGATCACCGCACCTTCGGGCAGATCCATTCGCAGAAAATCATCATACGATACATTCCATACAAATGGACCCACCCTCGAGCCTTGAGGAGCCCCTCGCTGCATCTCTTCCCTCAGAGTGCAGGTGTCTCCCTCATATATAACCCACCTGTCGCTAAGATAATTATCCATTATCCGCAACAAGTAGGGCGGCATGTTTCTCTTTTCCATCGACTCGATGAGATCTTTCCATCTTGCGGAATTAAACGCGTTGCGTATGTCAATTGCTACCAACGCGCAGAAGCTCTTCTTTTTCCCAGGTCCCAATTTGTTTTTTCCTGCTTTGGCTATGTCCACAACTGCCTGAATGGCATCAACTGTGGACTTGCCTTTACGGAAACCAAATTGGTGATCGGATAGACGATTCTCTTCGGTCAAGTGGCTTTGCATTCTCTGCAGAACCATATCCTCTAGAAGTTTACCCATCGTATCTAGCAGGCATATAGGCCTGTATGATGAGACTTTATCTAGAGGTTTTTCACCTTTCCTTAGGAGGACTAACCTCTGTCGCTTCCAGTCGCGGAAGAACTCTCCTCTCTCAAGGCAAAGATTGAAGCATCGAAGCAGAATCTGGGGTGAAGTGTCGATTACCAACTTTAGGATCTCGTTACTTATCCCATCGATTCCAGGCGCCTTGCCTGTTTTCAATCTTTTGCCTGCTTTTTGCAGTTCACTAAGTGTGAAGTGTTCTTCCTCTTCGACTTTGCAAAAACTCCAGTCCCTTCTAAGGTATGGCTCTGCAGGAGGAAACAAAGAACTTATTATCTTTCTGACCCAATCGGGATTGTCCAGGCCGGGGGTCTTTTGCCTCGTCACTAATTTCTTAGACACGATTTTAAAAGCCAGACCCCATGGGTCCTTATCGACTTCTTCGATTAGGTCCTTCCAGCTACGGCGTCGCGACTTGCGGATCTCTTTCTTGAGGTCCTTTTTCGCCTCCTTGAAATCCTCTTTCAGCAAGGGATCTCCCTTAAATCGGGTGTATGTTTTTCTTGCTTTGAGGCATTCCTTTCTCAAGGAGGCCAGCTTCTCTGACCACCAGTGCAAGGATTTTTTCCTTGGAAAGGCGCCTTTGCGACGTGGCATCGACGCATTGCAAGCGGTGACGATTATATCTCGCACCGCTCGCACCTCTCCATTTAGACTTTTCGGCCTCCTCACCCAACCAGAATCCTCAATTAAGATAGATTCTTCTAGGGACCGGCTGAACTTCTCCTTGTCGAGTTTCTTAATGTTCCACGAGGAGGTTTTGCGACTAGGAGCTTCCTGTCTCTTTCCTTCTCGTGTGTCTCCCATTGAGACTGAGAACTCAATATACTGGTGGTCACTTGCGGTATATTCCTCAGAGACCCGCCAGTCGCTTATGCGGCTAAATATATTAGACGATGCGATTGTTAGATCTATAATCGATCCGATCGCACCTCGTCTAAACGTCCATGTTTTTCCCCGGTTTACAACTAATAAATCGTTGTTGGAGATCATTTCTCCAATCAGAATTCCTCTCTTGTCGAGCCTCGTCTCACCCCACTCTGGCGACTTTGCATTAAAAGCGCCAGTGATGATGACATCCAGCTTGGATTCTGTGAGGCTCGCTTCTAGGTCTTCGATATTGGCTTCGAAGTTTGTCAGTGGGTCGTTGGGTGAGAAGTAGCAGCTATACATACGTATATTAGCTACCTCTATCCACACGAACCCACTGCTCGTCTCCAGAAACTTGTCAACCCGCAATTCTGGGTTGCACAGCTTTATGGCGGCTCTCTTCGCCTTATCCTGATACCAAGGGGCGAGGTCGCTTCCTTGATACTGCTCACTGCAGAACAGGATATCGACCTCATTTTCCCTTGCTGTTTGCATTAGGAGCAACTGTGCATCCTTACTTGTATGCAGGTTGACCTGCAAAAATTTTAAGGATTTGCCCTTTTAATCTTTTGCAGTTCTTCTCTGTAAACCGGGCAGGCTCTCTTTCCGGAATCGTGATCCGTCTCTGGCTTCCCTAGGTCCAAGCACGTAAGGCACTTCGGCTTAACTTTACAGCTCTTCGCGAGGTGTCCCTCTCCGCCGCATCTCCGACAGTTTTTACTTCTGTCGGGGCCTTTGCAGGTTCGGGTTGAGTGTCCGTATGCTAGGCACTTTTGGCACCTAGCTACTTCAACATGCTCGCGAATTGGAGCATTTATCCATCCGATTTTTATTTTACCAAGCTTTAGCAGAGTATTACTTTCTGCCTCTGTCAGACGTACTAGAGCAACCTTAGTTCCTCTGTAGCGCGGCAAAAGTCGACACTCCATCTTCAGGTCAGGTTTACCCAGCTTTTCTCTTAGTGCTGCATTTACCTCATCCTCTGAGGTGGCTTCGTCCAAATCCTTAATCTCTAGAGACCTTTTATTCACTAGAGGTGTGACCTCAGCTTTACCATGCAGGGCCGAAGACAGTGCATCTGCAAATTTTAAGGTCTCTCCGCCCTTTTTCACTATCACGAGAACCTCCTGTTTAAAAGTTCTCCTGATTTTCCGGATCACGGTACCCGTATCTTCTGGGTTTACCTTTGCTTTTATTAGCGGCAAGATACCCTCATAAAACTTTGGGTCGCTTGCCGTAATTTTAACAGCTTCCGTGCTCCTTAGCTTCAAAGGGGGCTTCGGAAGCTCCTTTTTCTCACCTGAGGGTTTCTCTTTTGGAGTCCGTTTATTTTTGTTTTTAACAACTTTGAAACCGTCTCCATTGTCCGCTCCGTCCCTCAAGACGGTCTCAGCATACGTCTTGCCAGGACTGTTTGAGGGCGCCTCTTTTGCTCCAACCAGCGACTCAGAACCAAGCCAGTGATGCCAGAAACCATACGCGAATCACCCCCACCATAGCGCTAAACTTACTCCTTCCAACTTCTACTAACACAAAGATACATCACGAGTTTAGTCTCGTAGGTGTGTCTCTTTTTCGTTTTTCATGAAAGCACGCGGCAGACGCGGCGCGAGATTTGAAAATCATACGTATCAAATAGTGATTATTAAGGGAAATGCTGTAAAAAAATTATTTATTATTATTTAATAAATGTATAATTCATTGTTAAATACTTTTATATAATTAATTAATTAGTTTTATAATTATAATCAACTAATTATGTCTGTATTTCTTAATTAATTATTAGTGATTAATTACTAAATTCAGTACAAATTAACATGTTTTAAAAACTTGATTTTTTATTTAACATAACCTCACTTTTTCGAGTTTTTTCTGATTTTGAAGCTTCATAATGAAATATTAATTATGTTTAAACTAAATGTTTTTTTTAAATGTACGTGTTGAGGAGTAAATTGTCGAAAGGTATAGAAACTGATTTTATTTTGAAATGATGAAAACAAAAGTTATTTAAAAAATACTGAAACCGTAGAGGGAATCCTTCCCTAGGTGTGCGACGGAGGGTTAAAATTAATTAATACTCTTTAAATTTTAATTTGTTAAAAATAACTAATTTAATAGTAAAAAGTTAGTCACTGATTTAAATAATAATATTTTAGTACTAAAATTGTTAATAATGACGAATTATTATTTAAATTCACGTTTAGATTGTAAATAAAAAAATTTCATATTTGCAAAATAAAATTGTTAATTTGTAAATTCAAAATTTTTAAATTTGTAAAATAAAAGAAATTAAATTTTATAATAAGATTAAAGTAATTTTATTTTAATTTCATTTTATAATAAAATTAAAATAAAAGTAATTTAATTTTAATTCAATTTTATAATAAAATTAACTGAAAATTTTTCTAACTAATTAAATTTTCGTAATTTAACTATTTTTTTAGGTACTTATTTACTATTAAATAACTTTCTACTCATAATTAATTATTTTACACTAATTGCTGAAGCAAAAAATCAGTCATGATTTTACTAGTAATTAGTTATTTTCAACTAATTCAATTTATTATTTATTATTTGTGGATTTTTTTTTGTTAATAATTAAAATTATTATTAACTAGCTGTCGTACCCGTCTTCAACGGGTTTTAGTTTCTTCGAATACATTAAATAGTGTGTCTTCCAGTCTCGAAAAATGGGAAATAGCGGAGAATTTAATTTGACCAGAAAAAATAATAATTAGCTACCATTAACTATTTCATTAGATAAATATTACTATTTTAAATCAGTAATTGACTTTTTATCATCAAATAATTTATTTTTAATTAATTAAAATGCAGAGAACAATGTTTGTCAATTACACAGCCACACAAAAAAAAAGTTCTGATCTGGGGGTCTCACTATGTAGACTTTATATTTCTTGGGTCGCTGAATCCGAATCCGAGGTCCATTCAACCCCATCAGATCAGGATTTTGACATAACCTCAAAAAACCAATATGGTGGACACATTTTTGAAAAGTTCATCGGATTCGCATGAAATTCGTTACTCTGGGGTTTTTGGGGTCGCTGATTACATCAATCCTGATCTGATGAGGTTAAATGGACCTCGGATTCGGATTCAGCGACCCAAAAAACATAAAGTCTACATAGTGAGACCCCCAGATCAGAACTTTTTTTTGTGTGGCTGTGTTATTTGTAGAAATTTAATTATTAAATTATAAGTTAATCCAAAATTTCCACCAGTTTTTAGAGTTACAGTGAAGTTAAATTCGAACTAATTGTATCATAATTGCTAAAATCTAAAATAAGACCTATATTGCAGGCTGAATTCACAGTTTTGCCCGATTTAATTAAATTCCTGCATATTTCCCGTTTTTCCAGTTGGTAGAACCCCTGTTAAAAGTATTAGTAAAAACAAAAACCCATCGAAGAGTATTTTCATAAAATAAGTGAATTTTTTAGCCATTTGTAGATTTATTTAATGTTAATTCTTATCAAGAAAATTTATATTTGATGAGAAAAGATACACCTGTAAAAATTTGGACAAAGCTGGGAAAAACCGGATAGTTTGTTAAACAAAAATAATAATAGACACCTTGTTTAACTTTTGCCTTTACATAATGCTCAAAACATCCCTAAAAGTTAAATCAAGAATTAAAATAACAAAACTTTTTACTATCTAAGTTTTTTCCCAGTAGCATAATGCAAGTATCGTATCACAGGTATTCTTGAATTTCTGCAGTATCAATTTTATCATAAAAAATTTCCATTTTTAATATTTTCGAAATTTTTGCAATTGAAAATTGTTGATTAATTGGATAAACAAATAATTCTAAATTCCATTATTTTGAAGTCAAAAGTTTATCAGAGACCCCCAAAATACTACTGAATTAAGCTTGATAGTAATTGGTCTGTCAATTATAATTTTTCAATTTTTTTATATTAAAAACATTTTTATACTTATACTTCCATCTTATAGTTATAGGACAGTATTTTTTTCAAAATCATGCTAAAATATAACTAAATAACATGTAATATTTAATTACAGAAAGTTTAAAAGATATACAATGAAAAATATAAAATTTGTAAATTTTCTATTTTTTTAATTTTTTGAAAAAATTGAATACCTCCCGTTCTAATTAATATGTTTAAAATCTGTAAATTTATTGTTTATATATATCTTATAAAAGTCATAACTGATTAATTTACAGCAATCTGTCAAAATTAAAAAAAAAAATTTCGAATTTTTTGGAAAATTTATAATTTTTTTTCATATTAATATTATTTTTTAATTCAATTTATTGTTATATATCTTTATAATCATTTGTGCTATCAATAAATTAAAAAATGTATGCCAATCTGCAAAAATTAAAAAAAAAAATTTTTTTTGAATTTTTTGAAAAATTCATAACTTTTGTTTAGCTCAATATTTTTTCATCAAATATAGCTAATATTTTAAGTTAGACCAATACCTAAAAGATTGCCAAATTTTACTTCAATCGGTGAAGACGTTTTCAAGTTATACGCGAACAAAATTTTGCGGACATACATACATACATACATACACACATACATACATACATACATACATACACACATACATACATACATACATACATACATACATACAGACAGGAAATTTTCTATTACCATTTTTGGATTCTCCGTTGTTCAAATAAATAAATTATGCTATTAAAAATTAATTTCGTCCAATGTACAGACAAAAGTCTGATTTTATTAATATAGATTTGTTATTAAATTTGGTTTCAGCAATTTATGTTAATTTGTACTGAATTTAGTAATTAATCACTAATAATTAATTAAAAAATACAGACATAATTAGTTGATTATAATTATAAAACTAATTAATTAATTATATAAAAATTATTTAATAATGAATTATACATTTATTAAAGAATAATAAATAATTTTTTTACAGCATTTCCCTTAATAATCACTATTTGATACGTATGATTTTCAAATGAATCGCGTAGGGTTTCTGGCATCACTGAACCAAGCTGTGGATCCTCCTTTCGCTTAATTCTCTTCCCGCCTTGAGTCGCCCGTCGCGGAATCGCATCTGGGCTTGTACCTTCCCTGGGGCGTTTATTAACGCATTTTGCCTTATAAGGACATGTCTTTGCGCCGTTCAGAGGTGCAGTAGTGCTCTCCGTCTGCTGTGGAGCTACCACAGTTGGGTGTTGCGGCTCTTGGTCTATGAAAGGCTTGGGGATAAAACGTAAATTCTTACAGATTATCTCAAACGCACCTTCCAAAACCGTCACGCCATCCTGGATTTCCCGACTGACGTTCTTTTGGCGCTTGAATCCTTGGCGCAAGCTTTTGAAGATTCCCGGAATAGCCACGAACTGGTCTGAGACATTTGTCTCATATATTATCGGCTGATTATTGTTTTGGCCCCCCCCAAAATCCGTGGGGCCTGCGGCGGTGTTCGAAGAGACACCGTCGGGAGTATTGTCCCCTTTCGGGGTTCCTCCTTGGGGTAATTCATTTATATTATGATTCATAATTATTTTTTTTTTTGGTTTTAGAATCAGGGTACCACCCTGTTGGTTGTCCTTTAGTGAAAAGCCCCGCCACCACGGCAAGGTCTACCGAACATATCCAAGATGCCAGTCGTGTCTGGCAGCGAACCCGCTTCTCCCAACTCATCAAAGAAATCAGTCATGTCTGGCAGCGGACCCACTTCTCCCAGCCCATCAAAGAAATCAATGATGTTCGGCAGTGGATCCACTTCTCCCAGTACATCAAAGAAATCAATGACATTTGGCAGTGGATCCGCTTCTCCCAGCACGTCAAAGACATCGATGATGTTCGGTAGTGGACAACCATCGGCGGGGATTATTATTATAATTATTATTATTATTATTATTATTATTATTATTATTATTATTATTATTATTATTATTATTATTATTATTATTATTATTATTATTATTATTATTATTATTATTATTATTATTATTATTATTATTATTATTATTATTATTATTATTATTATTATTATTATTATTATTATTATTATTATTATTATTATTATTATTATTATTATTATTATTATTATTATTATTATTATTATTATTATTATTATTATTATTATTATTATTATTATTATTATTATTATTATTATTATTATTATTATTATTATTATTATTATTATTATTATTATTATTATTATTATTATTATTATTATTATTATTATTATTATTATTATTATTATTATTATTATTATTATTATTATTATTATTATTATTATTATTATTATTATTATTATTATTATTATTATTATTATTATTATTATTATTATTATTATTATTATTATTATTATTATTATTATTATTATTATTATTATTATTATTATTATTATTATTATTATTATTATTATTATTATTATTATTATTATTATTATTATTATTATTATTATTATTATTATTATTATTATTATTATTATTCTTTTTTTGTTTTTTTTTTTTTTGTTTTACGAAGGAAGTTGGAAATCTGTTCATCAGATCCCTCGTGGCCCGGGCCACGAGTTTTGCAGGGTTGAACATTGAGCCGCATGTAGCATAGGCTAAACTAAGTTTAGCTTAGGCTCTATCGACCTACTAAAACCAACTCCCTATTTCCAGGACTCTATTTCCACTTGCGGAACTACCTAATGGCTTTACTTCGCAAGTGGAAGTCCTCTCTCTTACTCCTCTCTGTCCATTGTTAAAAAACAATCTTTTCATTAACCACCGGGGGAAGTCGCGGGAGTGGGAGGAGGAACGAGAATTAGTTCCTCCTCCCCCTCCCGCGAATCGACCCCAGTGATTACTCCAGGTCAACCTCTTCTTCCGTCCACATCTTTTGTCTTCATTACCGAAGTAATGAAGAACTCGATGTGACGCCAAGAGTCCGCGCTTTGGAGCATAGTTGAGACCATGTCATCAGCGGTGAATTGAGTTTTCACCGCGTCAAACATGGCCCGTCTTAGCTCACTCCATTGCCCGCAGGAGAAGAGAGTGTGTTCCGCGTCGTCTATTTCAGCGCCGCAATACACACATTTCGCCTCTTCTCTGATCTTAAATCTATGAAGGTACTGACCGAAGCAGCCGTGACCAGTCATCGCTTGCGTGAGGTAATAGCCAACCTCGCCGTGCTTTCTTTCTAACCAGGTGGCGAGATGAGGAATCAGGCGGTATGTCCACCTTCCTTTGGATTCCCCATCCCATCTTGCCTGCCAACTATCGACTAGTCTGATTCTTGCCGATTTGCGGATAGCCATCTTTAGGCTACCGCCGCTCTGTTGTTCCTGCGAGACAGCTCGTTCTTTGTTGAGCTGAAAGACTTCCTGTCTTTCTTTTGCCAACAAATCTGTTGGCGGTGTACTCGCAAGAACTAGAGCAGCGCAATCAGACACCGTCCTGTAGGCTGAGATTACTCTCCGTGCGCTTCCTGTCTGCACAGAGAGCAACCTGTCCAAGATGGCGTGGGTCTTAAGGGCATCAGCCCATACAGGGGCAGCATAAAGCTGCTTTGCTAGACCCACGGTCGCCACCAAGCGCCGCTTCTTTTCCCTGGGACCACCAATGTTGGGCATTAACCTAGATAGGTTACCCATACATTCGGCGGCCTTGAGTGCTGTGATGTTCACGTGCGGACCGAAGTTTAACCTTCGATCCAACGTCACTCCCAGGTACTTAAGTTGATTTCCCCATGAGACTTCAGTTCCTCCTATTTTCACCTTTGGGGCTTCAAAAACTCGCCGGACTGTAACAAGCAGAGCCTCGGTCTTCTCTAAGGCCATTTGCAGGCCATGACGAGACAACCAACGCTCTACTCGTCGCAGTCCTTCATCGAGTTTTATCTCGAGGAATTTGGTTTCCTGCGCTGTACACACCAGAAGTACGTCATCCGCAAAGGCTTTCAGGGTTGTGCCTTCGGGCAGCTCCATTCTCAGAAGATCGTCGTACATGACGTTCCATATGAATGGACCCACCTTAGACCCCTGTGGTGCCCCGCAGGTCATCTCTTCCTTGAGATGGAACACATTGCCTTCGTACACGACCCATCTGTCGCTGAGATAGTTGTCTATCATTCGCAACAGATATGTCGGCACTCCTTTGCGTCTCATTGACTCAATGCAGATGTCCCATCTCGCGGAATTGAACGCATTCCGGATGTCGATGGAAACAAGAGCACAGAAACCCTTCCTCTTCCCCTGATTGACTTCCTTTGCCAGTTTCACAACAGAGAGTATTGCATCAACTGTTGACCGGCCTTTCCGGAAGCCAAACTGGTTCTCTGATAGGCTATTTTCGCCTACCAGGATTCTCTGAAGTCTTTCTAGAACCATCCCCTCTAGAAGTTTGCCCATCGTGTCCAATAAACAAATTGGTCTGAACGATGAGACTTTATCCAGAGGTTTATCGCCTTTCCTAAGGAGGACCAACTTTTGCACTTTCCAGTCACTGAGGAACTCTCCGGCTTTTAAGCACGCATTAAAGACGTTGAGAAGCAGCTCTGGGTATACCGCGACGACTTCTTTTAGGATCTCGCCTGGTATTCCATCCCTGCCTGGCGCCTTGCCATTTTTCAACGCCCTTGCCGCCTTTTTTAGTTCTTCAAGCGTGAAGAGCTCCTCCATCTGTACTACGCAAGTATAGTCCTCCCTGGGGCTCGGTTCCACATGGGGAAACAGCGCTCTTATGATTTTTTGGGCCCAAATCGGATTCCCTAGACCCGGGGTTTTTTGTCTTGAAACTAATTTCTTAGTAACAATTTTAAACGCCAAACCCCATGGATCATTCTCGGTCTTCCCGATTAGGTCCTTCCAGCACTTTCGTTGGCTACTCCTTATAGCCCGCTTGAAGATTCGCCTGGCTTTATGCCAATCTTCTTGCAGCGTGAAGTCTCCCTTCGAGTGGGTATATTTCCTTCTCGCTGCATTGCAATCTTTCCTTAAGCGGGCTAATTCATCGCTCCACCAGTACAGAGCACCCTTCCTAGCTTTTGTTTGGTGCCGGCGAGGCATAGAGTGGTTGCAAGCATCCACTATTATTTGCCTCGCCTCTCGCACTATACCCTTTATAGAAGTTGGCTGCCTATGCCAGTTGAGTCTCTTAATAAGGCGAGCCTCAACTAAGGACTTTGCCAACTTCTCCCTATCGAGTCTTCTAAGGTTCCAGGAGGGTTTCTTTTTGTCCTTTTGTGGGCAATTGTACCCTCCCGTATTCTCCTCGGAGACTGAAAACTCAATGTACTGGTGGTCGCTCATGGTCACCTGATCCAATACCTTCCAATTTCTTATTCTGCGGGCCAGGCGGGGAGATGCAAAAGTCAGGTCAAGAATTGACCCTGACGCTCCCCGTCTAAAAGTGAGCTCTTTTCCCCGGTTTATCACCACCAAATCATTCGCCGAGACCATATCGGTAACCAAGATTCCCCTCCTGTCCTGGCGGGTCTCTCCCCATTCCGGGGACTTACTATTGAAATCCCCCGCAATGAGGACATCCCCGTCGAAAGCTTTTATGCTTTCTTCAAGAGAGCGAATCTCGGCATCGAACTTTTTAAGGGGGTCGTTTGGGGAGAAGTAGCAGCTGTAGATACGAACACCCACCACCTCTACCCAAACAAAGCCCTTATCTGTCTCCAGGAAATCACCAATAGCGATGTCCGGGTTACACACTTGTATTCCGGACCTTCCCGATGCGTCTTGAAACCAGACAGAGAATTCTGGCTTTCTACACTGCTCACTGAAGATCAGTATATCAGCCTTCCTCTGTCTAGCAGTCTGCATCAGAAGGTCCAGCGCGGCTCTTCCCTTTCCGAGGTTAACCTGGAGGACCCCGTATTTTGTCTTTTAGACCTGAGAGGATTCCCCAATAAACTGGGCAAGCCCTGCTTCCTGGAAGGTGGTTTGTCTCCTTTGACCCCTTATCGGAGCAAGTCATGCAACGAGCAGAACCCTTACATGACCTGCTTTTGTGGCCCAGACCACCACACTTCCAACAAGCATCTTTTCTGTCTGGGCCAGTGCAGCCTCGTGCCAAGTGGCCGTAGCACAGGCATCTGAAACACCTGTCTACTTCCACCCTGACTCGGACTCTGCAATTGACCCAGCCGATTCTGACCTTTCCGGTCTTTAATAGCAACTCCGCGTCCGCATCTGGCAGACGCAGAATCGCCATCTGCGTACCTCCATACCGGGTGACTAGTTGGCAAGGCGTTTCCAACTCGGGCTTGCCCAGACAACCCCGTATTGCCTTCTGTACGTCTGCCACGACTATAGTCTCATCGAGGTCTACGATTTCTAGTGACCTCGTCGAGACTACTGTCTTGACCTCTGCTTTTCCATCCAGGGCAGTGGTCAGCGCACTGCTGAATCCAGTGAGATCCTGCCCCTTCCCAAGAACCAGGAGGATTTCTTTCCTCCTGGATCTTCGGACCGACAGGATCTCGACTTTGTTTTCATCAGGGCTGACCTTTGAGAACATATCGTCCAATATCCCATCATAATCTTTTCCTTCCCCTACGCTTATTCTAATTGCGTCTGTCTCCCTTTTCTTTCTCTTTCGGGAGGGTTTTCTTGTTTCCCCTTTAGGGTCATCCCCAGTCCTTTCTTTTACTTTTTTCTTTTTCCCCTGGACTTTTTTCCAAGGCCCGCCATCAGCTTGAGTGGCTGTCCGAGCCTCCTCAGCGTTGGCTTCCTCAGCTGTCTGATTGGGAGACACGGACGCCTTCCCTTTCTTCGACTTTCTTTCTTTGGGCGTAGTTGAGGCCCCCCTCTTCTTACTACCAGAGGTGGGGGTTCCCGCGGGAGTTCCTCCTACGCGTCTGACTTGTCGTCTCGCTATGAGAGGAGGAGGATAATTTTCTAATTTTTTAGTAAATTCTCTCCCCTCTTCCATTAGGTCCCTGGCAATGCCAACGAGGCTCTCACCATAATGGAAAGCCTCTACTGCACTATCCTTGACCGGCTTCGGATTGTTCTTTAATATCCCCTCTTTTACGATTCGAAGAGACTTAAACAATTCCTCCGACACTTCGGACTGCTTCTCCATGAGTCGAAGCATGGTCTTCCATCCCTCAACCCATAGGGATGCTGGAACCGTTTCACTACTGAGGGCAGAGGTTTCTGCAGCCTCCGTCTCCATTTTTGGGTCACCGTTATGGTCAGAAAGACCAGTGTGCTGTTGGCCACCCCCAAAATCCGTGGGCCTTGCGTCGACCACCGGGGCTTTCACCCGATCGGAATCGACGGCAGGATTACCCTCTGTCGAGGTACCTGCTTGGGGTATAATGTTATTTACATCACACATTTCCATTTTAAACTTGAAAAAAAAAAGATTGATTAATATGGGTGTGATTAGTGTATCGTGTGTATTGTGTTGTGATTAATGTGTAGGTGTTGTAATTGTGTGTAACCCATATATGTGTTAGAGTAGTGTACATTTGTTGTGTACTGTGTCTGACGGATCAGAACGACCATGCACATCCCCCGTCTCTCATGCGTATCTCACATTCACGGGGGTAGCGCGTTTATAGCACCCCCCCACATGCAGAAAAAAGGAAGAAACCTCCGCAAAGTGTTCCTCTTTCATTCCACATACACTTTCATACATCAGTCTCAATTCCATTGAGACAAACCGGATGCCGCCAAGGCTGGCCTATTGGACAGACTTCCCGGATCCATAGTGTCATCAATAGAAAAGAGACTGCCCAATCGTGGAAGCGGCCGTCTATAGGCTACTCTGGTTCCGCATTTAGGGCAGGGGCCGTTTATAGGCTACTCTCCTGCCCACATGTACTTCTTCATACACATTCGTGGAAGCGGCCGTTCATAGGCTACTCTGCTTCCCATTCAAGGAAGGGGCCGTTTATAGGCTACTCTCCTTCCCATTCATGCTCCGAACATACCGAACACTTTGGTTCGGATTCTCCTTTGCCCAAACAAAGGGATAAACGCGTTTATAGCGCACCCTACGTTCATACTGTACCATTCACACAGACGAGGAATATACACGGACGCACCAGTCCGACAAACTACCCTCCTCCTCCTCCAAACTACTTCACCCATGTACACGCATATACGTAAAAAAAATAATACATAAATGAGTATAAATGCGTATAGAAGATGGAGTCCCGGGCTTGGGACACGGTTCTAAGCGGAGTTATTATTCTTATTCTTATTCTTATTATTATTATTATTATTATTATTATTATTATTATTATTATTATTATTATTATTATTATTATTATTATTATTATTATTATTATTATTATTATTATTATTATTATTATTATTATTATTATTATTATTATTATTATTATTATTATTATTATTATTATTATTATTATTATTATTATTATATTGGTTAATAATATTAATATATTAATTAATGTTTAAATACCTGTGCCGCCATATAACTTATTATAATCATCCAGTAAAATGATTTGATGAAGACGTTTAGCCACATTGAATAGAAGTGACTATGTCCTGTCATATTTATAAAAGTTTTTATAACATCCTTACTGAAAATCCCTGTATAAGATCTTGTACAAGAAAATGCACACGTTTAGTTCATGTTTGTGACGATATTGAAGTGAAATCAAAATATTATTATTTAATTGTATTTAAAATATCGTTTTATATTCGACGTTCTACGAAATTTTATGTACGCTCCTGAGCGCGGATAGTGCGCGTGCGCTCAGTGCGCTTCTCCCTCCAGCGCCAAGCGAATCGAGGACCCCGAATGCACGGTCCAAGAGCGTCACTTCTCGAAGCGGTGTTACCGCGGAAGGAACCAAGCGGTCTTACCGCGAGCAAAAGGGTTTTACCCTAAGTGGTCTTACCACAGACGATGAGGTTTTACCTCAAAACGGTTTTACCGTACGCGCTAGGAGACGATTGTCTCAACGCGGTCCCCATCGACGATGGACAAAGTAGCGTCTGTCGAAAGTCGTCGTCGTTCGTAACGTAATTATTCCGTTTTATTTTGTTGTAACTCGCCGCGTTACTTTTACGAAATCCGCGTTTCACTAAATTTACGTCGTTTTCTCGTCCCCGCGTAGATGAGTTAAGTCAATTTCTGTACATATTATTTGTATTTCGCATTTTTATAGTTGTCTAATTTAAATAAATATCGAAGTTTCGATTCTGTAATCTGAGATGTTAAAATATTTAATCGAACCCTGACTGACGAGCAATCCACACCCTTAACATTCATTACATGTTCTTGTACATTTTCTTTACACATTATTTTTAAGTTGTAAAGATTATAAACATTGAAGGCTGCGCAGTAGTTTTTATAAACATTAAAGGCTGCGCAATAGTTCTTAGCTTGCCTAAAGTGAAGAGTCTTAACGATTATAAGTTATTAAAATGCCAATTTAAAAAAAAATAGTTTTATAGTTCAAGACCTCTTGAACAAAAAATGTTAATGCTAAAATTCAAAAAAATGTACAGTTTTTGAGCTACAGTAGCTCAAAGTTACAAAATAATAATAATTGAAGAAAGTTTTTTTATGTTCCTTTATTTAAAAATTACTCGAATTAAATAAAAAAAAGTTGCTCGGGGGTTTTTAAGGTCCTTGATTACAAAATCAGAAGTGAGAATTTCAGAATTCTAAATGTCGAATTTAATATGGCTAAAATTCCAAATGACGAATCCAAAATATAGCAAACAATTCTTGAAAAATAACACGAATTAACTCCAAAAATATTGCTAGTGGGTTTTTGGGTCCCTGATGACGATTCTGAAGTTAGAATTTCAGAATTCCGAATGGCGAATTCAATATGGCTAAAATTACAAATGGTGAATTCAAAATAGCAAACAAGTTCTTGAAAAATAACACGAATTAACTCCAAAAATATTGCTTGGGGGTTTTTGAGGTCCCTGATGACGATTCTGAAGTTAGAATTTCAGAATTCTGAATTGGGAGAATTCAATATAGCAAACAAGATCTTGAAAAATAACACGAATTAATTCCAAAAATATTGCTTGGGGGTTTTTGAGGTCCGTTATGACGATTCTGAAGTTGAAATTCCAGAATTCCAAATAACGAATTTACTATGGCAAAAATTCCAAATGAAGAATTTAATGCAGCAAACAATTCTTGAAAAATATCTCAAATTCACACGAAATTAGTTATTCGAGGGTTTTTTGGGGTCCCTGATGACGATTCTGAAGTGAGAATTTCAGAATTCCGAACTGAATACAGCAAACAAGTTTTTTAAAAATAACATGAAGGCATAAGTGACCTAAAACGTATAATAACCGGAACAGCCCGCGTAAAAAAATGTTGATTATTTCAAGGCAACCCCAAAGCTGCCTTTTAATTTTTTTGAAGCTAACAACACGTCTAAGTCTTAAGTTAAGACTGAAATAAGGCATAAGACTCGCTTAAGGCTCAAGACTTGTTTGAAGCTAAAAACTCGTCTAGGACTCAAGACTGAACTAAGACATAAAGCTTGCTTAAAGCTCAAGCTGCACTTAAGAGTTTTAAGACTCACTTTAGGCTCAAGATTTGATTAAAGCAAGAAACCTTCTTATGACTTAAGACTTGATTGAGGTCCCTGACTTGTTTAAAGCTAAATCTGAACTAAGAGATGAGGCTCATTTAAGGCTGAACATTTGTTAAAGCTAAAGTGACTTCAAAAGCTAAATATTCGTTTAAGGCTCAAGAGTTATTTGAACCTAAAAGCTCTTCCAAGACTTAAGATTAATCTAAGAAGTAAAACCTGCTCAATGCTTGTTTGAAGATAAAAGCCTATGACCTTACATTTGCTCTCAAACATGTCTTCATATTTAGGTATGCTTCGAGTACTAAAATGCCTTCTAGTATTAAAATGTCTTAGTTTAATCTTAAGTCTAAGACGATTCTTTACCTTCAAACAACTCCTGAGCTTTAAGTAGCATATATGTAGGAATATAGGATCTCTTCTCATATCTTTTAGCCTTCCTAATCATTGTTCTTTATTAGTCTCTTATTATTATTAGTCTCTCTTAGTCTATCTTAACCTCTCTTAATCTAATTCTTAGGACTGGTTTCACTAACATTAAAGGTTAATCATTTATTAAATCCTTAACTGATGAAGCAGATTCTACAATGAGAGCAGGTGCACATTAGTGTTCATAGCTATAGGTATACTAAAGCATGCTGTGGTATATCTATAGCTATGAACATCGATTGATTAACTTTTAATCCGAGTTGATAAAACTAGCCCTTAATAGTCACTTAAAGTATCTTCACATATGCACGTAGCAGTTACGCGTAATTACATTCCTCTTGTAACGCGCAATCAACACTACGTCACAAAACCAACATGAAACACTTTAAGTGACACAACTGAAGACTTATGAAGCAAAGAAACATATCTGCTTCAAATATGTAAACACAAATATAGAGACAAAACGTCTTTTGAGGCACTTTGTTCACTTCAAGTTGAATAAACGTATGTTTAAAAATCATTTTGGTTACCTATCCTCAACGTTGTTTATGAAATCACTTAAGTTAGAAAATTGTTTTAGAAACTATGTATCTTTCAGGTTCCGTGAAAAAGCTACGTATCTCTCACAGTTGCTTTAGAAACTCTATATTTTATTATTATTATTATGAGGTTAATATTTTGCTGTGAAGTGGGTTTTTTTGTAAGTTTTTGCATTAAAATGGATATTTTTATTAATAATTTAATTTTTTTTATAAAAATATTGTAATATTATTTAGTATATTAGTAGTTTCTAAAGCGACTATCAGAGATAGGTTAGTGTGTACGGAACAGAAAGATACTTAGATTCCAAAACAATCCTCTAACTTACGTGACTACTAAAACAATATGGAAGATAGCTAACTTCCAAAACGTTTTTTAAACAAACGTTCATTTAACTTGGAGTGAACGACTTGTTTTTACAGTAAAATACTCAATCTCTCTTAGTCTCATTCCATTTATTTTTTTCCATCTTAGTCTCTTTCTATCTCTCTAAGTCTCTTAGTCACTTTCATTCTTTTTTACTCTCTCTTAATCCTGTGAAAGAAAGGCATAACAGCATAACTGACATTTTTATCAAATTTGAGATAACATCAGATTTGTATATATTTAATATTGCTCTTCAAAGTTCAATAGTTGAAAAATCATTAAAATGGTTATTAATGTAGAAAATAATGGAAAACATAATCGCATAATTGCGTTTTTGACAAAAGGAGACCAGCATAATAACATAACTGCATTCAGCTTAAAAAACAATTGACATAATTAAAAATGAAAATAACCTTTATGAATAAAAACAATAAGAATTTTGTAATAAAATGTTTTTAGTAAAATACATTTTTCGTACTTTAAATTAAATATATTTATTTTAATAAAACTGGAACAAATTTTTTATAGCATAAATTGTGCATTTAATTATGTACTAATTTTTAAGGGTATTTCTATTCTAAAAAATTTTGGAAAGTATTTTAAAAAATAAATTGAAAAATTCTTCAAGTTCAACAGTAAAGTAAATTTTTTCTTCGTTTCAATAAATTAAAAACATTTTATAAAAAAATTAATTTTATAACTAAATAAACTCTTATAATTTTTTCTAACGAATTAATAGTTTAATTTATCTTTGTATGAAAAATTTTTTTATTATGACAAATCAAACCAAAATAAATTGTGACATTAAAAGTGTCTGAAGTTGGACTCATATACAATCTGAACTTGCATAACCGCATAAGTGCAATAAAACTCATGATTCCGATGAAAAATTATCAAAATTTATATCAAATCGTGTGTTTTATTAAATGTTATAAAAGAATTTTGAAAATATATTAAATAATAATACTAAATGCAAAAGACCGAACAAATCTGTTGATTTTCTGAATTGACAGAAGTGAGAGAACATTAAAATTAATTTATCTAGAAATCATGCCAAATGCAGTTATGCTGTTATGCCTTTCTTCCACAGAATCTGTGTTAGACTTTCTTAGTCTTTCTTATACTCTCTTAGTCGCTCTCAATTTTTCTTTTACTCTCTTCATGTCTCTTAGTTTCTTCACATTTTATATTGGACGCTCTTGATCTGTTTTAGTTTCTCTTAATCTTCTTTAAGCTTAGTCTCTCTCAAGAAGAATAGAACCAGGATGTGAAACTTAGCTGTTTTTACACACGGAGTAGTGGTGTAACCAATAGGCCAACAGTAGGCGTTTCTTTTCCTTTGGGGCTTTTCTCAGTAACGAATTTGAGTGTTCCTTGCACATTAATATTTTATAACCACCGACAGATTAGCTCGGTCGGATAAATGCCTGGCTCGGTGGGCGGACCAAGGGTACTTGGTTCGCGCCCATTAGCCTGGGATTTTTCCGGCACGTGAGATAATCTGAGCGGGAGGTTTGACGTCGAAGTATAATGATGTGCACCGTCGATTATTGTCCGGTACACACCATTAGAATTCGACTGTCGATAAACCGGTTGTACTCGGAGAGGTTTTCTACAGTTTTCCTCTCCACTGGCGAGAAAATCCATTGACGGGTGGTCCAGGCAAATGCGAGTACTCCTAACCTCAAAGTCGTTCTGTAGAAACGCAAAAACAAGTTGGTATATAAGAGTGTGTGTTCTGACAGTTGGCTAAGCCTGAAGTCATTAAAAAAAAAAATTATAACGTTGGTATATGCGCAGCTTACTTAAATCCGTCTACTAAGCAAAGCCCCAAACGAAATGTTGCGCCTAATGATGGCGTGATTCTGTATATACTAATAGTACAACGGTTTCACCTCCAGTTTCTAGTTTTCTTAGTCTCTCTTAATTCTAATCCACTTTTTATATTTTAGAGCAGACGCAAAGTACTAAAGATTCATTATTATTTGTCACTTTTGCGAAATGTAACTTAAACGAACTGTTCAAACGAATTAAATTGTACGAAACGACACTTCTACGAATTGCTATTATTTGGAAGTGTCATTTTTACGAATTGTCACTTTATCGAATTACCATTTCTTCGAAAATCACTTTTGCCAGTATCATTTTTACGAATTCAAAAAAATGTATAGCAGCTTCGCAGTACTATAGTTGATCATTTAACGGTACCAACTGGGTAATCTAGTAAATCTAAAAAATATTAGTTCCAACTAAGTAGTTACTTAATATATGTCAAATGCCTCTGCATGTATGTAAAGTGTATACATAAGATACTATGAGTATCCTCTTATTTGACAGTTGCTTAAACGTGTATTTACTTAAATGTGTAAAGTGTTATTCCCATATAGTTTGAATTTTATTTGTACGTAAACATATATAGGAGGCATTCCATTTCAAATCGTTCCAACGACAAAAAACAATCGCACACGCTAAAAAAAGTTCTACTAAAGTAGAGATAACATTCACTATAATAGCTATAAGTTTCACTGATTTGGCTCCATCGATAATCCATTTTCGCTGATCCAGCGAAAATGATATTTCTTGCGTTACCTTTTGAAAACAACACAACCTCAAAATAACACTTGAATGAAAACATTTTTAAATTAATGTTCAAAGCGTATATTCAAATTCTATTAATTATATTTTTTATGTTATCACTAATAGAATGTAAAATTAGTAAATTAATACGTATTTAGAGGTAAGAAATGTAAATTTGACATATGTGATTTTAGAGAAATTTCTATGAGAATGGTAAACTGTCAAATATTTCCAATATGGCTGACCAGTTATATTCATTTTCTCTATATCAGAGAAACAGTTTGACTACTGCATTGGAAATCATTCACTGAATTAGTTGCATAGATTCTTTATATTATTTATTTTCGAAATTAGCTGTATCCCACAGTAAAAATTTTTTTCCGTGCAAGGAGAGCGATTTTCTAATAAATATAATTATTTAAAAATTTAATTATTTGTAACATATTATACACTGAATCGAAAGAGAATTTCATGAACTTTATAATGCTATTTTTATTTTTTAAAATTTTTCTCAATTTCGTAGAGAAATTCCTGTTTGAAAGTTTAAACTCTTAATATCTCAAAACACCCCACCGTCGATTTTTATCAAAATTATATGAAAATAAAGCTTAACTTTTCTAGTTTCCATTTCCGTATAATATATTATGGACATTTAATGGGATTAATAGAAAAAAAATTGTTTAAAAAATGTGTTTTTGAAAAATTTGACAAATGGTACGAAGTTGAATCCTAACTAACCTTCAACTTCGTACCATTTGTCAAATTTTTCAAAAACACATTTTTTAAACAATTTTTTTTCTATTAATCCCATTAAATGTCCATAATATATTATACGGAAATGGAAACTAGAAAAGTTAAGCTTTATTTTCATATAATTTTGATAAAAATCGACGGTGGGGTGTTTTGAGATATTAAGAGTTTAAACTTTCAAACAGGAATTTCTCTACGAAATTGAGAAAAATTTTAAAAAATAAAAATAGCATTATAAAGTTCATGAAATTCTCTTTCGATTCAGTGTATAATATGTTACAAATAATTAAATTTTTAAATAATTATATTTATTAGAAAATCGCTCTCCTTGCGATTGTTTTTTGTCGGTGGAACGATTTGAAATGGAATGCCCCATAGATAAAACGTTCTAAAAAACGTGGGTGAGGAGAATAAAGTATCTAAAAAGGAGAAAGGTAAAACAGTGACTTTTGGATGTCATTACTTCGGATTAGCTCTCACCTACTCTGCCGTCCTGATTTAAAAACACCATATCTACACTTTTTATCAAAAATGAGTTTTTTATACCGTTGGATTCGTAAAAAGACGAATTTTTCTATGCTAATTAGAATTATTAATTTAAATTAATTTTCGAGTTAATTAGGAGTTAATTTTACTAAAAAGTACTATCTACATCGATTTCTGACGAATCCTAATGTTAAGTGGCCTAACTACAGTTTATGTTAAAGAAAGTATAAATAAAAACGTATTTTGTCAAATATCTCGAAACAACCCAAAATGTAGATATGGTATTTTTTAATCAGGACGGCAGTACTAGTATCTTAAAGCACTATTGTTATATTATAATAGAGATAAGGCTATTTTTTTATTTTTATCGAAAACATTCGTATGTGTGCCGAAATACAGATCACGAATTTTAAAAAGGTAGAAGTTAAGGGAGAAAAATAAGGTCATTTTTCTGGATTTTTTGGAAAACATTAGAGTTCTTTCCCTTCTAAATAGCGTTAGATATATTTTCCTAGAATCTACTAGTAAAAATACGCATATGTAGCGAATTACAGACCACCACATTTTTATAGAAGTTGAGAGAGTACATGAATTCATCTCAAAAAACATTTGATTGAACAGACATTTGATCGAAAAGACACTTGACCAAATATACATTTAACAAAATAAAAATTTATTTTAATGCACATTTGATCGAAAAGACATTCGACCAAATAGACATTTGATCGAATAGATATTCCACCGAATAGACATTTAATCGAATAGATATTTTATTGAATAGACATTTAATCCAATAGATATTTGACCAAATATATATTTGATCGAGAAGACATTGTATTGAATAGACATTTGATCGAATAGATATTTGATCGAAAAGACATTCTATTGAATAGAAATTTGATCGAATAGATATTCGACCGAATAGACATTTGATCGAGAAGACATTCGATTGAATAGACATTTGATTGAATAGATATTCGACCGAATAGACATTTGATCAAATAAATATTTGATCAAATAGACATTCGATTGAATAGACATTTGATCGACTAGATATTCGACCGAAAGACATTTCATCGAATAGATATTCGACTGAATAGACATTTGATCGAGAAGACATTCGATTTAATAGACATTTGATCAAATAGATATTCGACCAAATAGACATTTGATCGAACGGACATTTGATCGTATAGACATTTGATCGAATTGACATTTGATAGAATATACGACCGAATATACATTTGATTAAATGGACTTTTAATCGAATCGATATTTGATAGAATAGACATTCGACTGAATAGACATTTGATCGAATAGACATTTGATCGAATAGATATTCGTCAGAATAGACATTTGATCGAATGGATATTGAATCGAATAGACATTCGATTAAATAGACATTTTATCGAATAGATATTCGACCGAATAGATATTTGATTGAATAGACATTCGATTAAATAGACATTTGATCGAATTGACATTTGATTGAATATACGACCGAATAGACATTTGAGCAAATGGACTTTTGATCGAATCGATATTTGATCGAATAGACATTCGACCAATTAGACATTTGATCAAATGGACATTTGATCAAATAGATATTTGATCGAATAGATTTTCGACCGAATAGACATTCGACCGAATAGACATTTGATCGAATAGATATTGTATCAAATAGACATTCAATTGAATAGACATTTGATCAAATAGATATTCGATTGGATAGATATTTGATTGAATAGACATTCGATTGAATAGACATTTGATCGAATTAACATTTGATCGAATATACGACCGAATAGACATTTGATCAAATGGACTTTTGATCGAATTGACATTTGATTGAATATACGACCGAATAGACATTTGATCAAATGGACTTTTGATCGAATTGATATTTGATCGAATAGACATTTGACCGATTAGACATTTGATCAAATGGACATTTGATCAAATAGATATTTGATCGAATAGATTTTCGACCGAATAGACATTCGACCGAATAGACATTTGATCGAATAGATATTGTATCAAATAGACATTCGATTGAATAGACATTTCATCGAATAGATATTTGATTGGATAGATATTTGATTGAATAGACATTAGATTGAATAGACATTTGATCGAATTAACATTTGATCGAATATACGACCGAATAGACATTTGATCAAATGGACTTTTGATCGAATCGATATTTGATCGAATAGACATTTGATTGAATAGACATTTCATCGAATATATATTTGATCAAATAGACATTCGACCGAATAGACATTTGATCGAATAGATATTTGACTGAATAGACATTTGATCAAATAGATATTGTATCGAATAGACATTCAATTAAATAGACATTTGATCGAATAAGATATTCGATTGGATAGATATTTGATTGAATAGACATTCGATTAAATAGTCATTTGATCGAATTAACATTTGATCGAAAATACGACCGAATAGACATTTGATCAAATGAACTTTTGATCAAATCGATATTTGATCGAATAGACATTCGATTGAATAGACATTTGATCGAAAAGACATGCGATCGAATAGACATTTGATCGAAAAGACATTCGACCGAATAGACATTGGATTGAAAAAACATTCAACCGAATAGACATTTGATCGAATAGATATTCGACCGAATAGATATTTGATTGAATAGACATTCGATTGAATAGACATTTGATCGAATTGACATTTGATCGATTATACGACCGAATAGACATTTGATCAAATGGACTTTTGATCGAATCGATATTTGATCGAATAGACATTCGATTGAATATACATTTGTTTGAATATATGACCGAATAGACATTTGATCAAATGGACATTTGATCGAATAGATATTTGATTGAATAGACATTCGACCGAATAGACATTTGATTGAATTGATATTCGACTGAATAGACATTTGATCGAATAGATATTTGATCGAATAGACATTCGATTGAATAGACATTTGATGGAATAAATATTAGACCGAATAGATATTTGATTGAATAGACATTCGATTGAATAGACACTTGATCGAATGGACATTTGATCAAATAGATATTTGACCGAATAGATTATATAGTCTATTCTATCAAATCTTTTTTGGGAAGAATTTATGCGCCTTTGACGCTGTACCGAAGTGTCATTTTTTGGAATTTTTTTTAAATTCGAATTCTTTCTTTTTTTTCTAGGTCTTATCCATTAACTTCAATCGCGTTTTCTGTATTTTTTTTAAACTACAGGTGATAATACATATGTGTATATATAATTAACCACATCACTGAATAATGTTTATTGTACACTATGTCCGCAATACATTATTAGTTTCCTACTTACGTCTACAATGCTGGTTTCAGAATGAGGTGAAACGCGACGCATCGCAATGCTAACCAAATGGCGACGCTTCTGCGTCGACTTCATTAGGTAGTTCAAGTTGGGTGAAGGAAATCCAATATGGCTGACATCAGCTGATTTACCGGAGGACAAACAATGCATTGAATTCAATGGGACAAATCAGTTTTTTAACCATAACTTTTTAAAAATTTATTTTTTAACCATAGTGTAATAGAAAATTATTCTTTATTTATCGAAATCTATTTTTTAAAACAATAAAACCAAAAAATTAAATTTTATTGTTTTAAAAAATAGATTTCGATAAATAAAGAATAATTTTCTATTGCACTATGGTTAAAAAATGAATTTTTAAAAAGTTATGGTTAAAAAACTGATTTGTCCCATTGAATTCAATGCATTGTTTGTCCTCCGGTAAATCAGCTGAAGTCAGCCATATTGGATTTCCCCCAGCCAACTTGAACTACTTAATAAGGCAGTTCAACTTGTGACGTATTTTCACGTGATTTTTACAATATGGCGGATGGCTGGACCAATTAAACGGGACGAAATCAGTTTTTCAACCATAGCTTTTTAAATATTTATTTTTTAACAATAGTGTAATGACAAATTGTTCTTTATTTATCGAAAGCTATTTTTTAAAACAATAAAATCGAAAAATCAATTTTTATTGTTTTAAAAAATAGCTTTCGATAAATAAAGAATAATTTGTCTTTACACTATGGTCAAATAATAAATATTTAAAAAACTATGGTTCAAAAACTGATTTCGTCCCATTGAATTGGTTTAGTCATTCGCCATATTGTAAAAATCACGTGACCATACGTCACAAGTTGAACTGTCTTATTCTGAAAGGAACCTCAGCGCACGCCCGGCAGGATAGATAATACTTCGTCTATGTATTCTTGCGTCCATGGTTTTGTGTTGGACAATTTTTGTCATCCAATCAAAATGAAGATCCATTGAAAGAATCGACGCTTTACCCCTCCATCATAAGTGGGAGAGTTATTACAGCTGTCTGCTACTACACTCAACTTTACCTTATTATGTAACTGTGAAATCTGAATATTTATTGAAGAAAATATCTGTCAGTATTTATTGATGAAAATATCTGTGCTTCTAGTGAACTTTTTCTTTTAAAATATAAATCATTAAACATTAGTTCATTACACAGGCACACAAAAAAATAAAAAAGTCAAAACCCAGAGGTTACACCCCCCTACCCCCATGTTTTTGGGGTCGCTGAAACCGAATATGACCATGACAAATTTTTTTCATCGGCCATTTTCCCGCTACCACCCCCTTGCACCTGCTCCCGGGGGTTGGAATTTTAGTTTAAAAAAAGTGGAGTAGGGTGTCTATTCCTATGTTTTTTGGGTCGCTAAAACCAAAAAAGACTACCAAAAACAAATTCTTCCCTCCCTTAACCCCCTACAACCCCCTTAACAACCCCGGGGTGGGGGTCGAAATTCGAATTTTCACGAAAAGTCGATTACGGTGTCTAAACCTACGTTTTTTGGGTCGCTGAAACCAAAAAAGACTACCAAAATCAAATCCTTTCCACCCTCGACCCCCTACAACCCCCTGCAATAATGTTTTTCAAATAAAACGAACCGATTTTTGGGAAATTGAAAATTAAATATTAATTATCAAAAATTATTGCAGGGGGTTGTAGGGGGTCGTGGGTGGAAAGGATTTGATTTTGGTAGTCTTTTTTTGGTTCAGCGACCCAAAAAACGTAGGTTTAGACACCGTAATCGACTTTTCGTGAAAATTCGAATTTCGACCCCTCACCCCGGGGTTGTTAAGGGGGTTGTAGGGGGTTAAGGGAGGGAAGAATTTGTTTTTGGTAGTCTTTTTTGGTTTTAGCGACCCAAAAAACATAGGAATAGACACCCTACTCCACTTTTTTTTAAACTAAAATTCCAACCCCCGGGAGCAGGTGTAAGGGGGTGGTAGCGGGAAAATGGCCGATGAAAAAAAATTTTCATGGTCATATTCGGTTTCAGCGACCCCAAAAACATAGGGATAGGGGGTTGTGACCTCTGGGTTTTGACTTTTTTATTTTTTTGTGTGCCTGTGTTATTAATATTTAAAAATGTAAATAAAATACAATGGCTTTTAGAGTCAGACAAATCTGCTATTGTTGCAATAGACCTTTTGGTATACAACAATTATCTTTAATGATTGGCGATGAAAATATTGTGAAACGTGAAATGGCTTTAGAGCGTCGTATTGGGCTTGGGCATCCTGGGCTTTTATTAGATGAAATTTCAAGGCTGTGTCTTAATTGCAATCGTTTAATTTTAATCGATATTCAAAGAAGTGAAGAAGATCCTACATGTTTACGTTTAAACGTCCTATTGCAAAGATCAAGTCACACTTGTGTCATTTGTAACGTAGCAAATAATAAACATGTTTTATCTTCAGAGTGCAGAGTGAATGTTTTTATAAAAAGAAACATTTATATACCTGAAAATACAAGGATATGCGAAAATTATTTAGATTAAAATAGTTTATTTCCTGAAAATATGCTAGCTAACTTACGATCTATAAACAGACCCTATGTTATTAAAGGTCCAATATTACAATTATTTTTAGAACAGTTAAGAGATGCTGCAAACGAAAAAAAGGTTTGTTGATGAAAGTGACTTTACTAATGAAGAATTTGATTGTGTTTCACCGATAACAAAAGCTCAGTTTCAAGACCTTTATAACTATTGTGACCCTGTCGAAATGTATGCCACGCTAAGAAATATTAGTAAAAAAGATTTGTTGGCTTTCTTGTGCAAATTAAGAAATTACTTAAGTGATAGGTTTATAAAAATTATTATTGACTATTCAAGTAGACAGAATGTAAGTTTGATGATAAAAAAGGTGCGAGAATCATTGATACAGAGATTTGTAAATGAAAATATTGGATTTCAATTTATAAGGCGACAAGATTTCATTGATCAACATGTTACGGACTTCGCTAACGTTCTCTACAACCCTCAAGCAGATGGAAAAAAGCAATTATTATCGTTGACGGTACCTACGCTTTTATTGAAAAGAGTTCTAATTTTAGAGTTCTCCGACAATCTTATAGCATACACAAGAATAGACATTTGTTGAAACCAACTTTTCTTGTTGGTTCAGATGGATATATTTTGTCTATTCTTGGCCCATATTTTGCTGACGCCAGAAATAATGACGCACAAATCTTAACCAATGAATTTGAAAAAGACGCTAGTTTCATAAGGAACTGGTTGGAAAATAATGATATTCTTATAGTAGATAGAGGTTATCGCGACGTAACAGCCCTTTTAAATCGCTTAGGTATTCAGCGTAGAATGCCTTCTCTTCTTCTGCCTGGAAGAAATCAGCTATCGACAGAAGAAAGTAACGATTTGCGTATTGTGACAAAGAACAGATGGCTTGTTAAAGCAAGAAATGGCCATCTTAAAACAGTTTTCGCATTTTTTAATAAAACGATTAGTATAACGCACTCGAAGAATCTTGCTGGCTTTTATAATATCGCTGGTGCGATACTAAATAGATATCGACCTCTTATCACTATGAAAGGTGCAAACAAAGAACTGGCATGTAGAATGTTGGAAAGATCACAAGTTCCCAATCTTGTTCAAGCTAGAGTGGAGGTAGATAATCTTCGGTTAAGAAATGGTCAGTGACGACGTTTAAATCATTTAGATGTTTTAGACTTTCCAATCTTGACCGAAGATGATTTAAAAGATTTGACAGTGGGAATATACCAAATTAAATTAGCCCCGTCTTACATTGAGGATAAATTGCAAAGGGAAAATAAGGAGGAGTTTCAATTGGATGAGCACTTTAATGAACCAGGTTTCTTAAGGATTAGACTTTACTCTCGCTTCCGCAATGCAAGGAGACACCAAATATTCATTTCCTACAATGATGGAAGAGAAGACGGAAATGATCATGACGACTCGATTTATGGCTACTATTGCACCTGTCAATCAGGAGCACGAACACTAGCTGAAGACAACATTGCAGAAATAATTGTGTAAATAGAAAAAAGCTGACATTAAGAATCGTAAAATACTTTTCATTTAATCTTAGTGGAATATTATCAAGTGTTATTTTTGGGTTTTTTATTTATTTCAGGGCAGCTTTTTTATGAATATTAATTTCCATATAAATTAATTTTCCGTAAATGTTGTCTACACTAAAAGATTGAAAAATATTAATGCGAATTTTTGTATTACGAAAAGATTGCGCTTTCATTTAACAAAAAACTAATATCCTGTTCTTTATTAACTCTAGTTGCTGTCGAACGATCAGCAATATAGTTGGTTCAAAGCATATAGGCTTTAAAAGTATATTTATAACTATTTATTAAAATCTTCAAAGAACTGTTTATATTTAAAAATATTTCTTTTTATTTCAATAAAGTAGGCGTAATGTTTAAAGGCTTTAACTTATTATTTCTTTCAATTAAAAAATCTTTGAATCTTAATGAGTTTAAAACATTTTAATAGTTTATGAGTCGACGTTCAGTATAATGATTATTATCTGAGTAAAGAGAGATCAGTAAACAAGGTTTTTTTTCCCTTTCTTTCCTATGTTTCGTGTGAATTTGAGATATTTTTCAAGAATTTTTTGCCACGTTGGATCAACTATTTTGATTTCTGAAATTCTGACTTAATAATCGTCATCAGAGACCCTAAAAATCCCCGAGTTACAGATTTTGTGTGAATTTGAGATATTTTTTAATAATTTGTATGCCGTATTGAATTCGGAATTCTAAAATTCTAACTTCAGAATCGTCATCAGGGACCCCAAAAACCCTCGAGTAACTGATTTCGTGTGAATTTGAGATATTTTTCAAGAATTGTTTGATGTATTGAATTCGCCATTTGGAATTTTTGCCATAGTGAATTCGTTATTTGAAATTCTAGAATTTCAACTCCAGAATCGTCATCAGGGACCCTAAAAACCCCCGAGTAACTGATTTCGTGCGAATTTGAAATATTTTTCAAGAATTGTTTGCTGTATTGAATTCGCCATTTGGAATTTTTGCCATAGTGAATTCGTTATTTGGAATTCTGAAATTTCAACTTCAGAATCGTCATCAGGGACCCTTAAAACCCTCGAGTAACTGATTTCGTGTGAATTTGAGATATTTTTCAAGAATTGTTTGCTGTATTGAATTCGCCATTTGGAATTTTTGCCATAGTGAATTCGTTATTTGGAATTCTGTAATTTCAACTTCAGAATTGTCATCAGGGACCCTAAAAACCCCTAAGCAATATTTTTGAAGTTAATTCATGTTAGTTTTCAAGAAGTTGTTTGCTATATTGAATTCGCCATTTGGAATTTTAGCCATATTGAATTCGACATTTAGAATTCTGAAATTCTCACTTCTGATTTTGTTATCCAGGACCTAAACAACCCCCGAGCAACATTTTTTTATTTAATTCAAGTAATTTTAAAAAAAGGAACATCAAAAAAACTTTCTTCAATTATTATTATTTTGTAACTTTGAGCTACTGTAGCTCAAAAACTGTACATTTTTTTGAATTTTGGCATTAACATTTTTTGTTCAAGAGGTCTTGAACTATAAAACTATTGAGTTGCAGAAGATTTGACCAAAAGCAAATTTCTGTACAAAGAGTGCGGGGTCCTTTACTTATTCCAATTTTCTAAAAAAAATTTATTTATAAATTTACTTGTACAAGAACATAAACGCGTTTATATGTACAAGTACTTGTACATGAACCCGTACAAGATCATATACATTTTCTTGTACTAGTTTATTTTCTTGTACAAATCTGTACATTTTCTTGTGCATTTTCTTGTACAAGTTCCAATACAAGAACTTGTTTCAAATCCGTATACAAGAAATTGTACATTTTCTTGTACAAGTTCAGCTGCTGAACGTGTGCATTTTCTTGTGCAAGATCTTATACAGGGATTTTCAGTAGGGATAGTAGTATGGATTCAGTAGGATGTTCATTTCTTCGCTTTTTACACAGTATTGACAAAGTAATATGAGTTTGAGCTCTGCTTTCGACCACCTCGACACATCGTTTAAGTCCATAACGAATCATTAAATATTTACGTTGACCTGTATTGTTTTCCGAGAATTGCGAAAAGTAGCTTGTAATTAAATACTGTTTGTACATTTTAGCTAAAATTCTAGTTAGTGTATATAGTTATAATAATAATAGGTTGCAGAAATCTTAACTTCGTAAAGAAATTTAATTGCTTTCTTTATATTATTAAACATATAGTTTGTAATACTTCTGTGGCGTATAAGTATACTTGTCAGTATGCTATGTATACTATGTATACTTTTGTATAAAATTTAATGTATAAAATTTAGAAGTTAATTTGAAAATATGAAATCTATTGCGACATTTCAGTTATACTATTATTGTAATTCAAATACCAAAATTTTTTTAAAAAATAATTAAACAATATGAGTTATATTTAGTAATCTGCTATATACATTTTATTATAATGCCGATTAAAGAAGCACTGCTAAGAAAATGAAAAAAAATTAAAGTCAGTATTAGCATTTTTAATTTTATAAGCATTTTTTATAAAATAAAAGACGTCTAAGAGGTGTCTTTATTTGCCTACGAATATCCTGAAACAATGATGTCAGTGTCTCATAGACACCATAAAACAACTAAAATACGTATTTAAGATATTCTGTCTTGCCCAAAAGATGTATAAAAGACATTAAAAAAAATTAATTAAAGACATGAAAAACTCTCTTATATCTTCTTGAATGTACCTTAATATTTCCTTCACAGTATTTTCTATATTTAAACACAATAATATTATATTAAATTTAAAAGTTTTATCCTCATCTGATTTTTAATTCACGTTTTTAGAAAATGACCAAAACAAAGAACATTTTTAGAAAGCCTTTCAGATTTTTTTTGTCTATTTCTAAAAGAAGTTATCAAAAAAACATCCTTAAGATGCTTTTTGAACAAGTGTGTTCAGTGAGTATTAAATCACTGTACAATTTTTTACATTTTGTTCCTTATATACGGAGAAAAATGGATTATACAATTAGCAATATAGAAAATAAGATCATACTGAATATAATCTGATTAATACCCTTTATAATATATTTACAACCTTTTAATGTTTTAGAATTATTTCTGGAATTCACAATATACTATAAATTTTATAATCCAAAATCGAATTTAATTATAATTCTGCATTATTACTATCATAGTAACATGTTTTTTTTAAATTGTCATTTATGAGGTTATAGTGTGACGTTACAAGCCGTATCGTTTTTTTTATCTTTATTAAATTAAATTTTAATAAATTGTATCAACAATTACTATAATTCGAAGAGTATATTTCTTATTATATTTAATTATAATTGTGAAAATATACGTAAGGAAAATTAAAGAATAATGAAAGGGTCATCCGAGTCACCGAAATTAACTCTCTTTTTCTTGTTCAGAAATGCACCTTGAGTAACTTTTGATTCTTGGTAAACTTCCGTTCAAGAACACTTTTTTCGAAATATTGTAAAGCTTTTATTTCATCATAAAATTAATCCACAAAATATTTTTATTAAATAGAACCAAACACATTGCAAAAGTTAGAGTTTTGCAAACATGTCAACAATTTATAAGAAAAATCGCATTGCGAGTGCATCATTATTCTTACAGATTTGAGAATCCAAATTCCATAACTTCCTTCGAATCAAACATTTTAATCGAACAAAATAATTGCCAAGTATGAATTAAAGGAATTACTTCACAACTGTCTTCTTTAGCTCCATAAACTAAAAGTATCAAAGACTCTTTTGGGTTAACGGCCAAAATGTAGTCTGTTGATAAAATAGAAACGTAAGCGTTTTTAAAAGATCTTTGACATCAAACACTCGATTACAAATTCACATGTTGCAACCAATATAAGGAACTAAACATTTTCGCACAGTAAGAGGGTGCAATGACATTAAAGTTATTCCAAGTTATAATAATTATTGGCCAATATAAGAATATATTTCCCAATCCTTTAACCCTCTCCACTAAATTCTGTCACACCCAAACCTCAATTTCAGGTATTAAAACTGATAAACTCGTCCGGTTCAAGGGTTTGCCACGGGCAACCGAATTCGGGCGGACGTTAAAATCTAAAATCGCAAAGTTTGAATAGCTTGGACTGAGAATATTAATAGTAAACACTAAATAAATTAAATTTAAATTTGTCTACTGTTCTCGTTCGTACATTCTATAATTTTGGCAGCTCTTTCGTCATACTTAGAATTGCTTTGAATTTATGACAACGATTATATGACAAGTTCAAAGCAATAGACATTCGAATTAAATAGTTGCATAGTGTTTAAAGAATCGAAACGAGTAGAGGCGAAAACAAAATAGTTCAATTGCCCGTTCTGATAAGAAGGAGGACCAGGTGTAAATGACCCTTTTCTCCCTTCTGTTAAGTGCGGTAGGAATTAAGGCCAATACTTCGTAAGTAACCAAATAGTATCGTTTCCAAATTATGTAAATCCTTTTATCATTTCAATTCTTTCTTTGTTACAACTCCAAAGACAGTAATTTTTGATTATAATTAATACTTATTTTTCATAAATTTTTGTAACAATAGTTGTTTTGAAAATGATTTGTGATCGAATTTTTTTACATGTGCTGCTATTTTGATTTTCCAGGTATGTAAATTTCTGTTAATTTCATTTTTATAGATCTAAAAAACTTAAAACATTATGCATATATTTATCATTAGCTTATTGTTGATTATAATCATTTTTCATTTATAACTAGAACAACTTCTGCGCGCCCATTCGCTGTTTTTTAACTATAAAAGACTATGCTTCTTTTAAACAAAGACGCTTTAAATGAGCACTTTAATTTTATAATATATAAATCATTTAAAAATATCACACGAATCCCACAATACATTTAAGTAATTTTCAAATGCTTCAATATCTTGAAAATGTTCACAAAAAATATAAATAAAATATAAATATCCTACAGATATCGTAGGATATCTCAGATATATCCTATAGACATATTGAGATTATTCATAAGTCTTTGGAAATGAAGATATCAATTAGATGTAATAATGTTATTTATGGGAAAAAAAAAATTATTTATACTACTATTAAAAGTTTTTTAAATTTTCAAATGAATGAGCATGACTCGATGAGTGTGAATTCGTGAGTAGGGGAGACTGGGGCGAAAAGTTAAATTGTGAAAACAGTTAAAATTCATTATCTTTCGATCGGAAATAGTTAGAGCATTGCAATTTTAATTATAAAAGGGTGTTATCACCCTAAATAAATGTCCGGAGTTATGTGACATTTTGCTAATTTTTGTGTTGTCCATATTCAAATGTTTTTTTCACCCTACTTTTGAAAATTTTTTCGTAAAAGAAAATATCAACTTTTAAGTATATTTTTTGCATTTATTTTCACCGAGATTTTTTTACTTTATTATTTGGGTCCCCTGAAGAGATACCTGAAGGTATTTGCTAAATATCTTTAGTTAGATTTTTTATATTTGTTGTTAAAGCCAAAAACCCACCCTGGGGCGAAAAGTTAAATAATGGGTGGGGCGAAAAGTTAAATGTATTTTTACATGTTATTAAAATTTTTTTTTTATTTTTTGTTTTTTTGGGTTTATTTGTTTAAAAATGATTTATTTGTCATTAGGCAAGTACTTTATCAAAAAACAAGACCGCTCACGTGAAAAAAACCAAAATTTTTTTTTTTGAAATTTCAATTTATTAACTTTATAACTATTCTAAAGCTTTTGTTAAGTAAACAAAGATCTTTTATTAACTAAATTACTTGTTTACGTATACTTTAACTTATCTACTACTTAACACCTATCAGAAAATAGTTTTGGTAGGCTAAAAATAGAATTTAACTTTCCGCCCCAGCATGGGGCGAAAAGTTAAAAAAAACAAAATTTTCAAAAAAGGACAAAACATGTATTGTTTGCGTAAATATCAGAAACTTTTTTATTGAAAGTTGTAGGGGACAAGTTGCCCTACAATATTGATGTATTAATATTTGCATCTGAGCGGATTATATTGTCTAAAAAAATCATTTATGCAAAATTTAACTTTTCGCCCCAGTCTCCCCTATCAATGATGTGTAATGAACGAGGCTGTAGAATGTATTATTGTGATCGGGTTTTGAATGTGCTAGATCGGGTTAGGTTAGAAATTATTTTATATATTTTGTTTTGACATGAGAAAAATCTGGCACTTGTTTTTATGGAGAGACATTTGTATGTTTCTTTTTATATGTTCATGATGTATTTGTAATTTTCGTATGTTGTTTTATTATTTTGTATTATTTTTTGTTTTAATGTTTTCATATATGTATTACTCCAAATTTTAGGAGAATACTAAGAATGTCAACACGTGTTATTAACAGGTTAGGATTCATGTTTGTACTCTGATTCATGTTTGACTCTGATCAACAATAAATTCTTACATCTTCTATATTGTTATTTATGGACGTCTTACAAATATCCTAGGAATACCCTAATTGTATAGAAATATGTAACATCCAGGGTATTCTTAAATATCACCTAAGTAACACATGACATTACAGTAATGTGACCGTAATGTTCCATGTAATGTTATAAATATACCAATGTAACATCAAATTGAAATTTCAATAACATTAAAATGTCTACCCCAATGTGATATTTTAAGTTATTGCAGTTACATTACATGGTAATATTACTGTTATATTGCAGTACTGTGTAAGTATTGTCGCAAAGAAAGATAAAAAAATTCTTCTTATATGGAATTTGGTGATCTTTTTCGTATCATTACAGTGACATTACTATAACAGTACTGTAATAATACCTAGTATATATTTCTATTGTAAAAGTAACTTTAAAATTTTTATACCATATTGGATCCGCCATATTAAATTTTTAGAAACCGACATGGGATTCGTCATCAGCGACCCCGAAAACCCCCCAGTAACGATTTGCATGCCAATCCAAACCAATTTTAATTATATTGTTCGCTTTATTGGATCCGCTATTTTAAATTTTAATAAACTAACACCGGATTCATAATCAGCAATCATAGAAACACCTAAGTTGTAACTTTCATGAGCTTACCTATTTTTTATTGCGCTCCGTATGGTATAATTTGTTTGTTTGGAATCTTAGATGTGTTTTTGAGGTTAGGTTCGATAGGTTTAATGTTTTATATGAATTTTTAATTGAAAAGCTTATAGAATAATTTATTTAAATTAAGGGATCTTAAACATTTATCAATATGCGGTTAGATTCAATTTTGATAAGGAGCCGTACACATCATACGTCACGCGAACGTATATGTTGCTGTGTTATTAGTGACTTGACCATTGTTTCTTTTTGGATTAAATCGTAGGGGGAACGATCACAGAACACCAAAATAAGTTCAGGCACTCACAAACAATTTTCTTATATAGTTTTATTATTAACATAAATTTTCTACACTTACAGTTACTTTAACTCATCGTTAACTTTATTAATTTTATTATAAACGGGTTTGAGAAAGAGGTTCTCGAGATAGCGATTTAAAGGATGTTGTCATAACAGTGGTCGTGACACTATTGTTGTTGATTTTACATTCATCGAAAAAGGGCTTAAAATATACCTTGAAGACATACATTTAGTTTCATCGAATTATTATATACACATAACTCAACATACCGCCCACCTTGCGATATATCTAGCGCAAATAATCCAAATTACAAATAATTGTCATACATTTTACAATATTAAAGGTTAAAAGGATTAAAGGTTTTTACTATTAAAGGTTTAAAGACAGTCTGGAAAACTGAGATCTGACAGTATTTTAATCATCAATAGTTATTGGAAGAAGGGCTAATTTTGAAATAGGGCGAATATATTCCGACTTCGCCGTTTTGATTGAAACAACGCGTGTTTAACCGTCAGCTCTAGGATGACAGCGTGTAATTCGACCCAGGTTCCACTTAGTTGGTTGTAGATTATCGTTTCGTAGCAGTACAATTTGACCAACCTTTAGTGAAGCAGTTCTGTTTTGCCACTTCGTTCTATGTTGACAAGATATAATATAATCATTCGACCATTCTTGCTAAAATTGTTCAATTTATTGTGACGATGTGAATTGTCGTTCTTTATTTTGTCGAAATTCTGAATCGTCATGTCATCTGTCGGAATTATCCCTGAACCGTGATCGTTAATTGGTATGGTAATTTAGAAAGTCGGAACTGCCGTGTGACCCACTATCAGTGGTGAATGTGTGTCACGCGGCTAGTTAGTAGGAGAGAAAGTGGTAGAGGGCAGAGCCGATTTGTGTTAGAACGAGATCAAGAGAGGAGACCCAGTAGGAACGAGAGAGAAGACTAGTCGAAGAAGCCGAGCACGTGTAGGAAAAGCAAGAAACAGGTGTCATTAGTTTTCGCCGACATTTTGGCAGTCAGTGGCCTACGAGATATGTAGGAGAGTCAATCTACGGGATGTGTAGAGAGTGTTGTAAGAGACGTGTATAGTGTGAAATAGTTTTGTAAAAATTTGTGTGTTTCGAAGAACTGGAATCGTGTGTAAAAAGAGAATTAATAAAGTGTGAAAAGAAGTGTAGTTGTTTTCTTTGGATTATTCCCTTAGTTTTCCCTGAGAAAAATAGTTGCCGAGAAGCCAACCTAGAGGAGGGATTGAGAAGCGTCGTTGGGTGAGTCAGTATCGTACCAGTGTAGTACCAGTCGTGTCTCGTCGTTGGCATTTCTGCTTGCCAACTTGTTCAGGCAGAATTTCCTCTGACAATTGAGAGCGTCTCAGAGGTGTTGTTGTTTATCGGTTTTTTAAAGAGTCGAGTATAGTTTATTAATTAAGCTTAAAATTAATTGGCTCCTGACGGCGAGATTTACTAACTTAAATTTCATATTATTATTTTTGTTGAAAGCTTCGGATTTTGCCTGACGTAAGCAGAACTTTTAGCTTAATTTAAGATTAGTTAAAATCATACGTCACAAAATTTAGCGCCCAACGTGGGGCCAGGCCAGAACCGAGACACGACTAAAATTATTTATTGTGCCAGACTGAAAGTGATCATATTGAGCCGAATTGTATGGTGAGCCGAAATAAAAATTCAGAAGAGTCTGATTAAATTTATTTTGTCAATTTTGTTGTACAAGTGTGAGCCAGAGTTTTGAATTTTCAATTTGCCAGAGCCAGATAGATTTTTTTTGCCAAGAAAATTCAAAAATTCATGTTGCCAGAATTTAAAATTTTTTGTTGCTAACGCCAGACATACAAATTGTATGTTACCAGCTGACAGAAAATTCAAAATTCCCATTGCCAGATTGTTTATTGATTTATTTTGACAATGCCAGAATTTATTTGTTCATAAATTATGAGTAAAATACGGCCAGAAATTGTGTAAAGTAAAGTTGTAGATTGCTTTTGCCATTAAATTCGAAATTTTCTTTTTCTTTCGAGACTGTAGAAATTTCCTGCTGTGATAAAAATTTAAATCAACAAATTAAAGATTTTTTTTTGTTTGCCGAAAGTCAGTTTCGTGAGAAAATCCCGAGTAAAATTCCAAACAAACTTGTGTAAAATCAAAAATGTTCTAAAATTTTTATGCCGAGCACATGTTAGACCGGAAATAAAATTCGGGTTAGTCACGTGATTGCAAATAGTACGCCGGACGGTCGAGAGAAACGACGCGCCGGGATATTTGAATTTCAGCAGTCGAGAGAAAGTTCGCGCGCGCCAGGAAAAGTTGCTCAGTAGTAGTTGTAACAGTGGCTAGAGAGAGAGAGAGAGAACGAGAAGAAGAGAGAGAGGGAGAGCCGAGTCACCAGTCCGCCGGAAAAAGAAAAATTTTGAAAGGGGGCCCTCCTTGAGTGGGTACGTCCGTGCTTTCAAGATAGCACAGGGCCGTGTATACTAATTGTGCACCCCCCTTAAAATTCAAAATTATTCGAACTTAGAAAATTTTTTGATTCTTTGAAATGGCAAAGGCAAGTAGCGAGATGCAGGAGTACAAAAGACGCATGAGCGAACTAATTGAAGTACCATGCGTAAGCCGAGCATGGGAAACAATTAGAGTCATGCAAATTGGTCAAGTAGTGACGAACTTACTGAGACACCAATTGTGTATCAGCGGGTCGTCACAAGTATTGCGAGAGAGATTGTTAAGAGCCGAGATGAGACTGGCCTTGGCTGACGGTACTGAAGTGCCATTTAGCGACCAGTATGACCTTGGAAATTCCGATAAAATCTTTTTATTGAAAGCCTTCCCAGAGCCAGAATTTAGCCCGTTTCGTTTTCTTACGCGACAAAGGGTTGGCCAGTTTTCATCTGCGGATAATGAGGAATCCGATAGTGGGGCGAGCCAGATGCATGAAAGAATTCGTGCAAGGGAAATTAGAGAGAGTGGGAGAAATAAATCCCGGGATGGGGCATCGTACAGCAGAGCGAATCCGACTAACGTTGCAACCACCCCAAATTTCACACCCCCACCCCCAGTCATGTCAACAGCCAGTATGACGACTGTTTCTCCCACCACTACTAGTGCTCAAATGAGTATGACAACGAGCACTGTCATGACATCGCCGCACACCATCACCTCAGCCACAATGGCTCCGAATGTCCAGAGCCTTCGAGATTCAGTTGCGCGTTTGGGTTTGTCGCCAGAAATAAGAAGACTCATGGAGTATGCCGAGAAGATAGATCACCACTATTCTGTAGGGGGGTGGGAGTTACAACAAAGCCAATGTAGGGCCGAGATTGGTGACGGGTATCAATTGACCCACCATCAACAATCGCGCATCGTGTCCCCACATGGAAAAACCCCTGTAGTCGAGACCTCACAATCACATCACACAAATGATAGAGTGAGGCCCACACCCGCCCCTAGAAGCCAGTCAAGCCGAAGTAGCAGGAATGAAGACAGTGTAACTCAACAAAGAGTGCCACGAAATGGAGAGCCGGTAGGAGAGCCAGTGAGAAAAGAGACTGAGAGAAGTGTGTGTAGTAGAAAGGGAAGAAAAAGAGATCATGTTAGGAAATTGGGTAAGATTAGAGAAGAAGGGCAGAGAAAAGAGGAGAGAGAAACCAGACTGAATAGAGGAAGAGAGGACGAGAGCAATGAAGGAAGTAGTGACAGCGAGAGATTTAGCGTTAGTGATAGAGTGAGTAGAGAGTGTCAAAGAGAGAATAAGAGGGTCGACAGACCGAAGAGAGGTCAGTGGGAGAGCCGGAGATCAATCTTAGATGACTCTACGAGTGAGTCAGAATCTGAGAGTGATCTGAGTCAATGCCAGAGTAGTGGGGGGAAAAACAAAGAAATTAAGTCCAGTCGGAGGTCCAAAGTTATCAGAACACTGAAGGACTGGGACTTAAAATTCTTTGGTGATGACGACAGTGCCGAGGAATTCTTGGAGCGCCTGGAAGACTGTAAGGCTTGGTCAGATTGTTCTGATCAAGAAATATTGCAAGCGCTGCCAATCATCCTACCAGAAAACTGCCAGCAGTTGGTTTAGGTCGTTGCGCCGTGAAATTAATTCGTGGAAATCATTCAAGAGGGCGTTCAAGAATGAATATCTGGTGACGGTAGACGACGATAACGTGATTGACGAGTTGAGGGCCAGGATGCAAGGAAAAGAAGAGAAAATATCTCCATACTTGACCAGCTTCAGGTTAATCTTAGGACACATGAAGCGCCCCCTTGACAAGAAACAACAAGTCAAAATCGCCTACAAAGGACTTACGCCGGAATATAGACGACAGTTGGACCGTTTATATTTCGATTCTCTCAGTCAGATGGAGAAAATTCTACGAAACTTCGAAAAGGCCAAAGATCTAGACGAGAGATATACCCCCCTCCACCTAAAGATAAGATGCGTTTTCCTGCAGCAGCCGTGAGGAAAACCAGATTCGAGAAAATGGTGAGATCAGAAGCAGCGACGTCAGAGGAGGAGTCAGAGTCGAGTGGTAGTGACCACTCTACCCAGGAGATTAAAGAGACGAAGGAGGACAACAGAAAGGAGAAGCCAGAAAGTGTATGTGTAGACGCCATGTCACTTATGACAGCAGCCCAAAAATCAGTAGAGCAGAGCCAAGTAGTCAGTTTACCACCACCACAAATCTTGCCAGGACCTATGCAAATTGCATACCCAGCCATGTATGCAGGAATTGTGTCAGGAGGAGCCAAACCAGTTGGTTTGCCAAATGTAGAACAAAATGGTTCACAAGCGGCAACAAAGCAATTTATGGGAGTTTGCTTTCAGTGTCAGTCTACAGGACATCGGGCCAGAGATTGTCCCAGGAGGATCTGTTTTCAATGTCAGCAACAGGGACATTATGCCAAACAATGTCCCCTGAGGCAAGCCCAAGTGGAGTCATGCCTAGTGTGCAAAACACAAGGAGTAAACTTTTTGAGCTGCCAAAATTGTGTGGCAATACGGAGAGTCTTGGAAAGCGGTGCCTGGAGGGCATAGAGAAGCCTTGTACACTTGGGCCACGACAGCGAGAGAAGAAGAGCCAAGAAAGAAAACTGTGTGAGAAGTGTGCCAGAACCGACCGAGTAATAAGAGCTTACTCTGTCAAAGTGTAGTTGAAAGCAATGCTGACGAGTGTGGGACTAAAGGTACGGATGTGATCCCAGTACCTATAATCCAGGGGAGGGGATAGGCTGTGAGAGCCAACCCCTTTTAGGGTTGGCTGACCCAACCCTAAAAAAAAATTTTTTTTTCTTTGAGATCAGAGATGTTAGAAAGCATTGTAGACAGAAAATTTGAGAGGAGAACCCAGTTTCGTAAGCCGTGTGCCGTATAGAGGAGAGCCAAGTTTCGTGAGCAGTGTGCCGAAGAGAGGAGAGAAACTCATACCAAAATTCACGAGCCAGCCATTGACATCGGACAGTAGTTAGTCATTGGTAATGACGGTCCTACTGGGAGTAGTACCGGTCATGGGGAGGGGATTTTGATAATGTGAATTGTCGTTCTTTATTTTGTCGAAATTCTGAATCGTCATGTCATCTGTCGGAATTATCCCTGAACCGTGATCGTTAATTGGTATGGTAATTTAGAAAGTCGGAACTGCCGTGTGACCCACTATTAGTGGTGAATGTGTGTCACGCGGCTAGTTAGTAGGAGAGAAAGTGGTAGAGGGCAGAGCCGATTTGTGTTAGAACGAGATCAAGAGAGGAGACCCAGTAGGAACGAGAGAGAAGACTAGTCGAAGAAGCCGAGCACGTGTAGGAAAAGCAAGAAACAGGTGTCATTAGTTTTCGCCGACATTTTGGCAGTCAGTGGCCTACGAGATATGTAGGAGAGTCAATCTACGGGATGTGTAGAGAGTGTTGTAAGAGACGTGTATAGTGTGAAATAGTTTTGTAAAAATTTGTGTGTTTCGAAGAACTGGAATCGTGTGTAAAAAGAGAATTAATAAAGTGTGAAAAGAGGTGTAGTTGTTTTCTTTGGATTATTCCCTTAGTTTTCCCTGAGAAAAATAGTTGCCGAGAAGCCAACCTAGAGGAGGGATTGAGAAGCGTCGTTGGGTGAGTCAGTATCGTACCAGTGTAGTACCAGTCGTGTCTCGTCGTTGGCATTTCTGCTTGCCAACTTGTTCAGGCAGAATTTCCTCTGACGATTGAGAGCGTCTCAGAGGTGTTGTTGTTTATCGGGTTTTTAAAGAGTCGAGTATAGTTTATTAATTAAGCTTAAAATTAATTGGCGCCTGACGGCGAAATTTACTAACTTAAATTTCATATTATTATTTTTGTTGAAAGCGTCGGATTTTGCCTGACGTAAGCAGAACTTTTAGCTTAATTTAAAATTAGTTAAAATCATACGTCACATTATTAAAGCATTAGTTGCCATCGAGATAAACGATTTACAGGTACGTTATCTATACTCGGTCTCGGAATAGAAATAAGATTGCGGTAAACCAGAAAATGTCCTAGAGTTAGAGTGTCAAGACTTTCTAAATCATCGTTAATTGGACCAAGCGGTCTTGAATTCATACTCGATTCATACAAGATTTAATGCGACATATTAACATTAAAAGTTTTTCAAATGTAGGCGTATGAGGACCAAGTACTTGTTTGAGATGATGTTTTATACTCTTGACACCCGCCTACCACAATCCACCGATATATAAGGTGCCGCAGGCGGAATAAACTGCCATGTTATTCGGTCATTGGCTATTTGCGCCTGAACATTAGAATATGATTTTAATTAACGGAATATCCGACGCAACTCCTTGTCCGCCCCCTGAAAATTTGTTCCCTGATCGCTATACATTTTGGAAAGCTTGTTTCGACGTGAATAGATACGATCAAACGTGGCTAAGATGAAGATAAACACTGATATCCATGCTGGTCGTAAGCGAACACCACGACCGCCTGCCATACGAACATTAATGGGCCTGGCGTAATCAACCCCGCAATCGGTAAACGGAAACCCCGGGTTCTCAATTCCAGCTGAAGGTAATGGACTCATAAGCTGGACTGGTATCTCAGCTTTAATTCGGGCACAGGCTACACAATGAAAAATAACAGCCTTTATCACCTTTTGAGCTTGTAAAATCCAATAATTATTTTGGAGTGTACTCAATCAGAGTCAGGTTCATTTTTTCTAAGGATTTGGATCTCTTCTGAAAAATAATGAGATTGAAGAAAAGAGATCCACCGAATAGAGGCGAATCTGATCTCTTTAGGATCTGGAATTAATGAATTTACTCTATCCTTGAATTCCTTTCTCGAAGGTAACCATCGAAGTATCAAAGCAGTCACTTTCAAAAGACGAGGCCACGAAGAAAAGCGTTGGGCAATCTCATTCTCCGAATTGACAATTAAATTCGCCACACATATGCGAGGAGACTTTTGTTCCAACGGGGCATCATGTGATACTGAAGGTTCCTCTGATGGCCATGAATTATAGTCAAGTGACAGCCACAAAAGACCCTTTCACCACAGAGAATTTGTAAGAATGTTCTCGGGTTGTACCCCTCGAGAGGCTAAATCAGACAGATTTTCAGAGCCAGGAACGTGGTACCATGTGAACGAATCTCTGATACTCTATTGGCTATAAATGTTTTTTCTTTGATAAGAGGATAATTTCAACAATGCTCTAAGTATGGATGAATCAGTCCGGCAATATGATTGAAATGATTTGAACTTAGATAAGGTAAGTAGTTGCTTCATTAATCGTGCCATTAGAACTGCACCACAGAGTTCAAGACGAAGTACACTCAGTTGTTTCTTAGGTGCAACTTTTGTTTTGCTTGAGAGTACTGAGATTTGAATATCACCTGACCTTGACACCACACAAAGATATACAACAGTTGCATATGCTGATATATACGCGTCTGAAAAACCATGAAGCTCACTGACAACAATTTCATCTCCAATTCCAACCTATCGAGAAATTTGTAATTTATCGATTGCATTTAGGGATGAATATAATTTTAACCAATACAATAACAATTCTTTAGAGAGTGGCGTACCCAATCAAATTGATATCGCCATAAAGACTGCATGAATATCTTTGCCAACGCAATAACAGGTAAAAGCCAACCAAGAGGATCAAAGATCTTAGAAATGATCGAAAGAACGACTCACTTGGTAATGACCTTCGCGACTTCCTTGTGCACAGAAAAACGGTAAGTATCTGAAACTAGATTCCAAGAAATACCCAGAATCCTCAAACTTTCATCAGGTTGTAATGACTTATCGCAGGCAAGTCCATGGTTATCTCATCAATATCATTTAAAAGCTCGGGAGAATTACTTGCCCACTTTCTAAGCTAAAGACCACAATTAAGAAGAGCAATTAACTGATCCCGCATTTGTTTTATCAATTTGACATTAGATCCACCAAAGAGACAGTCATCTACATATATTTGATCTTGAATGATCCTAACAGCTAAAGGAAAATCATGACATCATCCAAGGCAAGCTGTTTCAGGACTCTCATGTCCAGGAACGAAGCCCAGGCCGTTTCATAGGCCACAGTCAACAGCTGATACTCTTGAACGGTCCTTGAAGGATCTGTTCGCAATAAAATTCTCTGATAGTTAACATCTCGTTCATCCATAAATATCTACCTAAACATTTTCTTAATGTCAGCACAATATATAAAACGATGAATACGCCAACGTGTTAAAAGTATAGGAAGATCTCCTTGAAGTCTAGGGCCAATCATTTGACGATCATTCAGCGATACCTGATTTGATAAAGGACTTGAGTCATTAAATACAACTCTTGTATTCGTGGTGGTACTGGTAGCCTTTACTACCGGACGATGTGGAAGATAGACAATTTGGTCGGACTCATCAGAAGGAAGATCGACTGGTCTCATATGACCTAAGGATTCGTACTCACGAAGAAAATTGTGATATGATTCCTTCTCATCAGGACGTTGATCCAGTCTTTTTTCTATTGAAAAAAGTACCTTCTGTGATCGAAAACGTGTATATCCAATGTTAAGAGGCGGTGGAGTTTTGAAAGGATATCGGACAATATACTTTCCTCCAGAATTACGGGAATGTGTCTCACGAAAATGCATTTCACATTTATTTTCTTCTTTTGATGGAGGTTGAAAAGATGGCCCTTCTTGTACTTCCCAGAATTTGCGTAGAGTGCTTTCAAGATTATCACACACCTATATGTGATGAACCTGAACTACACACTCAGGGGCAGAAAAAAAGTGGTTCTGTATGATCTGAAAGTATCCACCAAAATATTGTATTTTGAGCCACTGGTTCCCCACACCTTCCCTTACGAATACCGTCAAGAAGCGCGTAAGGATAGAGGTCAACCCGATAGTCGCATTGATAGGAGTATCATCTGTCAATCGCTCATCAGCGAAAGTAAGACCATGAAGATGGTCACAATTTGAAATCGGATAATTGTATTTAAGTACATAAGAAGTTAATGAATCTAAAATCAAGGCCTCAGTGGAAAGAACTGTAGCATTACCGCGTGTTGTCCTTACTGAAATTGGAATAAGACGGATAATGCGTTTAGAAGTTTGATTTCCGAGAACACTGACTTCAGCTAAAACTGGGTATGTTTTCGAGTTTAATGCGTTTGCTAATCTTTAATATGAAACGAGTAAATATGCAAATTAGGTAAAGAGAGACATTCTTATTTATATTGCCTTTAAAGAAAGAGAGAAACCAGAGCCAGCGTTACTGGCGCCGTTACTCAGACGTTACCTTTTGTGTTTCAATTAAAAAAATTTATATATATAGACTTTTATCTATAGTTTTCCTTGCGATGAAGGAAGAAAAAAAATATTATTACTTGGGTATTGTTTGTGGTAATCCTTCGCAGGGTCTAATACAGGTCTAATATATCTACGAGTGCGAAAAGGACACTGACGCTTAAGGCCTACCACCAAAATATAAGAACGAATATTTTTTTTAAATTTAAAAATCATATCGTAGATTATTTTCCTTGGGACACGTTCTACGTGTCTTCAACGAAAATTAAATTAAAGAATCTTTATAATTCACTGGTGAATTCACTCACTATATGTGAGTGAATATAAAGTTAAATAAGTGAAATATTAGTGAATACTTCGTGAATTAGTAAATAGTGATTTAGTGAATAGTAAGTATTGATGTTTAATAATAAATTAAAAATTTCGTAATAATTTGGAAAACGTCTTTAATTGGATAAAAGGCAAAATTAGAAATTGGTTCTATTGGATAAAAACAAAGCTGGAAATCGGTTAAATTGTATAAAAGCAAAAATTAGAAATTGATTATATTGAATAAAAACAAAGCTGGAAAATGTTTAAATTGGATAAAAAAGCTTGAAATTGGTTAAATTGGATAAAAGGCAAAATTAGAAATTGGATATATTGGATAGAAGGCAAAATTAGAAATTGGTTATATTGGATAAAAACAAAGCTGGAAATTGGTTAAATTGGATGAAATGAGAAATTGTAAATTGGTTAAATATTGCATAAGAGACAAAATTGGAAATTGGTTGTATTTGACGAAAGGCAAAATTGGAAATTGGTTATATTGGATTAAAGCAAAATTGGAAATTGGTTCTATTAGATAAAAACAAAGCTGGAAATTGGTTCAATTGGATGAAAGGAAAAATTGGAAATTGATTATATTGAATAAAAACAAAGCTGGAAATTGTTTAAATTGGATAAAAAAGCTGGAAATTAATTAAATTGGATAAAAGGAAAAATTGGAAATTGGTTATATTGGATAAAAACAAAGCTGGAAATTGGTTAAATTGTATAAAAGAAAAAATTGGAAATGGATTATATTGAATAAAAACAAGGCTGGAAATTGGTTAAATTGGTTAAATTGGATAAAAAGAAATTATAAAATTTATAATTAAATATATAAAACTTGATGTTAAAATTCTAATGTAATATTACTATTTTCAAAATTATAATTTCTTGATATAAGTAAATTTTATAAAATAAAAGTACAATGTCTAACAAAGGAGAAACTGTTAATTCGAATACTTATGATTTAAGTATTGTTGTTACTGAAGGAGCAATGCTAAATAATGATAATATGTATGAATTTCAAAGGTATTGAAAAAACAATCAATTTTTTTTATAATATGCAAAATACTTTGTGTTTACAAACAATTGATTTGATAGTTCCAATCGAGAATAGTAAGCAGCACATTCAAATACTTTTTAGTAGATCTTATAAATCTGGTCATTGCATTTGTACTTATTATGATGGAATAAGCCTTTACATTTTTGATAGTCCTAATAAAAAATGTTTAAATCATGGTCAAAGAGATTATTTAATTAGATTATATCCTTTTGAACCACCAGTAGTTTTCACAACTGTTAATCAACAACCAGAATACAGTCTTTTTTATTGAGTATATGCAATAGCATGTGCAACATCGTTATTTTTTAATATTCTTCCCCACTCTGTCAATTACCATTATTGTAATGTTAGAAATCATTAAATGTTAATGTTCGAAAACAAAAGGTTATGTAAATTTCCCTCTGTACAACTTTCTAATAGTAGATCTTGCATAGTTGTGTATAACTGAAATTGCCTTTTAATGAAAAAGATATTCAACTTCAGTATGGAGAATCAAACATTTCTAAAAACTCTATTAAGAAAGAAATTTCTTTCTCGAGAATAATAAATGAAATAAATGCATAAAACATAATTGCATCAACAACACTTAAACAAAGTAGGGCTAAAATTCAAAAAAGTTATCGTGAGAGGCAAACATTAAAACGTAAAATTGATAATGAAAAAGATATTCAACTTCAGTATGGAGAATGAAACTTTTCTAAAAACTCTATTAATAAAAAAATTTCTTTCTCGAGAATAATAAATGAAATAAATGAATGAAATATTGCATCAACAACACTTAAACAAAGTAGGGCTGAAATTCAAAAAAGTTTTCGTGAGAGGCAAACATTAAAACGTAAAATTGATAATGAAAATTATTCAGAGAAAGCATACACATCCATTTAAATAACGTAAATTATTATTATTAACAATAATATATTATTTATTATTAATAAATTATTAAAAAAAATAATAAATAAATAATAATAACGCCCCAGGGAAGGTGCAAGCCCAGATGCGAGTCCGCGACGGGCAACTCAAGGCGGGAAGAGAATTAAGCGAAAGGAGGCTCCACAGCTTGGTTCTGAGTCGCTAGTTGGAACAAAAGAGGCGCCCTCAAACAGTCCTGGCAAGTCGTATGCTGGGACCGTCTTGAGGGACAGAGCGGACAATGGAGACGGTTTCAAAGTTGTTAAAAACAAAAAGAAACGGACAGGAGGTTCTCGTGATAGTGAAAAAGGGCGGAGAGACCTTAAAATTTGCAGATGCACTGTCTTCGGCCCTGCATGGTAAAGCTGAAGTCACACCTCTAGTGAATATAAGGTCTCTAGAGATTAAGGATTTGGACGAAGCCACCTCAGAGGATGAGGTAACTTCAGCTCTAAGAGAAAAGCTGGGTAAACCCGACCTGAAGATGGAGTGTCGACTTTTGCCGCGCTACAGAGGAACTAAGGTTGCTCTGGTACGTCTGACAGAGGCAGAATGTAACAATCTGCTAAAGCTTGGTAAAATAAAAATCGGCTGGATAAATGCTCCAATTCGCGAGCATGTTGAAGTAGCTAGGTGCCAAAAGTGCCTAGCATACGGACACTCAACCCAAACCTGCAAAGGCCCCGACAGAAGTAAAAACTGTCGGAGATGCGGCGGAGAGGGACACCTCGCGAAGAGCTGTAAAGTTAAGCCGAAGTGCCTTACGTGCTTGGACCTGGGGAAGCCAGAGACGGATCACGATTCCGGAAAGAGAGCCTGCCCGGTTTACAGAGAAGAACTGCAAAAGATTAAAAGGGCAAATTCGGCCGGTCCCTAAGAAAAGCCCTTTTAATTGAGGACTTGGACTGGGTGAAGAGGCCGAGCAGTCTGGATGGGGAGGTGGGAGCGGTGAGGAACATGATAGTCACCGCTTGCAATGCGTCAATGCCACGCAAAGGCGCCACTCCCGTAAGAAAATCCTTGCACTGGTGGTCAGAGGAGCTAGCCTCCTTGAGAAAGGAATGCCTCAAAGCAAAAAGGACATATACCCGATCTAAGGGAGATCCCTTGCTGAAAGAGGCTTTCAAGGAGGCGAAAAAGAACCTTAAGAAAGAGATCCGGAAGTCGCGACGCCATAGCTGGAAGGACCTAATCGAGGAAGTCGATAAGGACCCATGGGGTCTGGCTTTTAAAATCGTAACTAAGAAATTAGTGACGAGGCAAAAGACCCCCGGCCTGGACAATTCCGATTGGGTCAGAAAGATAATAAGTTCTTTGTTTCCTCCTGCGAAGCCATACCTTAGAAGGGACTGGAGTTTTTGCAAAGTCGAAGAGGAAGAACTCTTCACACTTAGTGAAATGCAAAAAGCAGGCAAAAGATTAAAAACAGGCAAGGCGCCTGGAATCGATGGGATAAGTAACGAGATCCTAAAGTTGGTAATCGACACTTCACCCCAGATTCTGCTTCGATGCTTCAATCTTTGCCTTAAGAGAGGAGAGTTCTTTCGCGACTGGAAGCGACAGAGGTTAGTCCTCCTAAGGAAAGGTGAAAAACCTCTAGATAAGGTTTTATCGTACAGGCCTATATGCCTGCTAGATACGATGGGTAAACTTCTAGAGGATATGGTTCTGCAGAGAATGCAATGCCACTTGACCGAAGAGAATCGTCTATCCGATCATCAATTTGGTTTCCGTAAAGGCAAGTCCACGGTTGATGCCATCCAGGCAGTTGTGGACATAGCCAAAGCAGGAAAAAACAAATTGGGACCTGGGAAAAAGAAGAGCTTCTGCGCGTTGGTAGCAATTGACATACGCAACGCGTTTAATTCCGCAAGATGGAAAGATCTCATCGAGTCGATGGAAAAGAAAAACATGCCGCCCTACTTGTTGCGGATAATGGATAATTATCTTAGCGACAGGTGGGTTATATATGAGGGAAACACCTGCACTCTCAGGGAAGAGATGCAGCGTGGGGCACCTCAAGGCTCGAGGGTTGGTCCATTTGTATGGAATGTATCTTACGATGACTTTCTGCAAATGCATCTGCCCGAAGGTGCGGTGATCATCGGCTTTGCGGACGACGCGTTGTTCGTGTACACTGCCGAAAGTGAGGAGGCTCTTGGGACATTGGTGAACGAATGTCTGCGACTAGCTAAAAGCTGGCTGGATACCAGAGGTCTTGAAATGGCCCTGGAAAAGACCGAGGCACTGCTGGTCACAGACAGACGTGGTTATGAGCTCCCACGAATCGTGATAGACGGATTCGAGGTCAAGTGGAGTAAGCAAATTAAATATCTTGGTGTGGAGTTAGATGGAAGGTTAAACTTCCACCACCACATGGCTACGGCGTCAAATAAGGCGATCGAGTGTGCGGCTAATCTTTCACGGCTAATGCCAAATGTTGGCGGACCCCGTGAACAAAAAAGAAGACTGGTGGCGAGTGTCGCCCACGCTAAAATGCTCTATGCAGCACCAGCGTGGTCCCCATCCCTGAGGAGTAAAAGATGTGTGACCATCTGTGAAAAGATACTGTCTGCGCAGAGATCGATAACAACGCGTATCATCTCTGCATATAAGACGGTATCTACGAGTGCTGTGCAGGTCCTTGCAAGTGTCCCGCCAGCAGATCTTTTGGCGAGGGAAAGGAAAGAAATGTTTCTCTTTTCTAAAGAAAGCAGTTCCTTGAATGAGGAATTAAGACCAAGCAAGGGCCTGATCCGCAAAGAAGCGAGGCACAGGCTCAAAGAAAGATGGCAAGAAAGATGGGATGGTGAGGAAAAAGGTCGATGGACTTATCGCCTTATCCCGGCACTCGCCACCTGGATAAATAGGAATTACGGTCAGGTTTCCTATTATATGACTCAGGCGCTCACAGGTCACGGGTGTTTTAACTCGTACCTGTGTCGCTTTAAATTACGCGAGGACGAGGTGTGTGCATATTGCCAGTTCCCTGAGGACAACGCGGAGCACACCCTCTTCTCATGCAAGAAATGGGACTTGGATAGGCAGGCCATGTTCGAAGGTGTAAACAGTCAAGTTACACCGGAGAACATGGTATCGCTGATGACCCAGTCAGAGGAGAAGTGGCGGCAAGTCGAGAACTTTATAATCTCGGTTATGTCGAGGAAGGATCTCGACGGCCGCCAAAAAGCGTAATTTAAACAGTTTTTAATTTATTCGTTTGTTTTTAATTAATTTATTTTGTGATTTATTTGTCCTTATACAATTTTAATTTATTCCGTTTTATGTTTTTAATATTATATACGCGTTTATTATTTTTTTTTCTTTTTTTATATATCCGTTTGCAATTTTATCTTTTGACTGTTTACACTTGATTAAACATTTTTTTATTATTGTTGTGCTGTTAATTCCGCTTTTATATTGAAATAGTTTTAAATTTTTAACTATTAACGCAGGATAACCGCAGAGTAAAGCAAAAAGTCGCATTAGCGACAGAGTTGGAGGGCCACCTTCGAAGGTTAAAGTCTTACGACAGTTCCGAGGGAGGGTAAAGGGCTCCAAAAGAAGGGTTACGGGTTTTAGTGGGTTGGGCTGGTAGTAGGTCGCCAGTTTGTTAAATTTACATTTATTTTTCTTTTTTTTAATTGTCATACCAACCCCACATAACCTTGGAGTGCGGAATCCAAGGTATCTGTAAGCAGATTTCCCAAAAGTCCCTAAGCAAAAAAAATAAAAATAAAAATAATAATGATAATAATAATAATAATAATAATAATAATAAAAATAATAATAATAATAATAAAAAATAATAAATAAATTATTATTATTTGTTATTTTTAATAACATAAATTATTAAGTGAAAAACACACTTCAACTAAGAAAAAACTTCAAGTCGAACCCAAAATAGAATATGCTAAGAACCTTAAATTAAAAAATAAAAATAGTGATACAAGTTCTTTGTCAAAAACAAAGAATACTCGATGTCAAAGAAATTATTGTGAAGGAGTATTAAAACATCAAATTCAAAATGAGTTGAATGTTGAAAATTATCTAGATCCGATAAATAATTACTGCACACATTGTTGAGCTAAACATTTTAAAGATGAAAATGTTATTTTACTGGTAAAAAAGTTAGTTTTAATGACTGCTGTAGTCATGGAGGTGTTGTGTTAACTTTAATACAATATCCAGATGAATTAAGGCTTTTGTTAGAAGGCTTTCATAAAAAATCAGGTCATTTTAAAAAGAATATAAGGCTGTATAATAATTCTTCTTTTTTGCATCTTTAAATGCTAATGTAATTAATTCTAATGGCAGAAGAAGAGGACAAAATTCTTGTTACAAAAATTACAAAATTCTTGTTACGAAATTCAAGGTCAAATTTACTATCAAATTAATAGTGCTTTATATCCGGATAAAGGTGAGGATCTATGTTTTAGTCAATTATTTATTTATGACCCTGAGGAATCAATCACATACAGATTAACAAGTAACGAAAATTTGGATGAAGACGGTTTAAAATCTATAGAAAATATTGTGAGAAATTCTAATGCATACACAAAATCTCACATGATGATGTCAGAGGTAATTCAATTAGAAGCTGAATTAGCAAGACAAATAATGAAGAAATTTCTGTGTTACAATTATTGCTCACGTTAAAAAAAGCTTTGATAAATATAGATACAATTCTCAAAGTTTTAATGAAGTTGATGCAATTTTTAATACAAACTCTGAAGAAGAAATACCAGAATCTTATGAAACGGTTTATAATAAATCTACAAAGGAATTAAAATTGATTAGTAATTTAGATCCGAATGTTGAACCATGGATTTATCCCATATTTTATCCACTTGGAAATAAGGGTTATAATATTAATATGATTCGTAGTGATAGTGATTACAGAATTAGAAATCATACTATTTCTAGGTCTGCCTACATTAAATTTAAAATTGCTGTAAGAGATAAAGAATTTAATCAATTTTTATATGGAGGTAGATTGTTTCAACAATGGGTGGTTAAAAATGATGTAAAAATATAAAAAGATAGATTAAGATTTTGTGCAAATAATCAAGCTCAAGTGAGAAGTGAAAGATATAAAGGACTGATGGATTATTTACACAATCATGTGTTAAAAAATGATGTACACGTGTAAAAAACTCTTATATTGCCTTCTACTTTTAAAGGATCACCTCCCAATATGATGCAACAATATCAGGATTCGATGGCTATTGTTGCTCGTCATGGTAGACCAGATTTATTTATCACAATGATGTGTAATCCAAATTAGAAAGAGATACAGGAAAATTTATTCCCCTGTCAAACTGCTACTGATAGACCTGATATAGAAACTAGGGTTTTCTCATTAAATGTTTAACATCTACTTAAACCTATTGTTGATAATAAATTATTTGAAGAAGTCAAATCTTATGTTTATGTTATTGAATTTCAAAAGCAAGGATTGACACACATTCGTTTGTTAGTTATATTGAAAGAAAATTCTAAAATATTAACAGTTGAAAGTGTTGATCGTTATATTTCTGCAGAAATTCCAGATGAAAATATCAATCCTATTTTACATAAAATAATAATGCGAAATAATATTCACAAACCTTGTGGAGATTAATGGGAAATATTCAAAAAAATTTACAAAAAGCTACCAAGAAGAAACTAAAATTGAAGAAAATTGCTTTGTTCATTGTCGTCAAAGAAATAATAATAAAGCGTATGAACAACCGAATGGATTTATTGTTAATAATTCTAATGTTGTTCCGTATTGCCCTAAACTTTCAGAAATATTTAATTGCCATATTATGGTAGAAATAGTTTCGAGTATCAAGTCTGTTAAATATTTATATAAATATATTCTCAAAGGGCATGATGATGCACCTTTTGTTATTACAAATGCGAATGGTGAGGTAACTGTTAATCATAATGAAATACATCATTATAAAGAAAATACACGGAGAGAAGGTTGAACGTAAAATCACGGTGTTATCAGAGTCTGAGGCGATGAATCGAAACTCATCATAATTTTCTACAAGATGTAGCGCTCTCTGACGGTTACTGTCACTGCTACTTGCGATTCGTGAATGGAAAAACTCGGTGAAATCACTCAGATTTACCGTGATCTTTCCCCCTCTTTTAACCTTCTGAATTAGACACTGTCTTTTACGGTTCAAATTTCTCTCCGTGTAGATATGTTGGTCCAGTTGAGGCAGTTTGGAGAATTCTAAGTAAACCTTTAGAGAAAAAGAGTCATAGCGTTAATCGCTTACCCATACATTTGCCACATGAACAGAATGTTATTATTCGAGAAGAAAACGATAGTTACGGCATTTCTTTCGATTTAAATACAAAACTTTTGGATTATTTTAAACTTAATTAACGAGATAGTAATGCTCAAAAGTATTATTATTCAGATATACTAGAGCATTATACATGGGTAACAAAATCTTTTGAATGAAAACAAGGAATTCGTAAAGTAAAACTATAGGGAAGAATGTATTCAGTTAATCCACATCAATTGGAGGTATTTTACCTTAGATTATTGTTGCTTACAGTAAAGGAGCAACTTCTTCTGAAAGTTTGAGAACAGTTAATGGAGTTTTTCATAAATCTTTTACAACTGCTTGTTTGGCATTAGGACTTGTAGAAGATGATAATGAATTAATTAGGACAATCGAAGAAGCTGCATTATGGATGATGCCTCATTCACTTCGCCAATTATTCACAAGAATTTTAATTCAATGTCATCCTGTACATCCGGATAAACTATATATGAGCCGTTCGCTAGAAAAACGACCTAAGTCGACTTAAGTTTTTGACGAAAAAATTAAATTAAAGATTCAGAAACGAATTACTAATATAATTTACGTATTAATTATATCGCTCATTTTTCTCAATACAAAGGTATTATCAAAGAATACTTTAAAAGAAAAGAAGGTCGAGTAAACAATGTTTTGCTACTTTAATAACATTATTTTATAACAAATGACTTAAGTGGTTTTTCCGGCGAACCACTAAAAATGAAACAAAATTAAGTATTTTATGAAAGAACACTTTTATTTTAATGTATTAAAACATATTTATTATTCTAAAAAGTCTTACGATATATTTTATAGTAATATTCAATTAAATATCAACATTATAATGCACAAGTTTAGTTAACAAAATGAAAAAATTACTCGCTTTTGTAATAATCCAAAAATTTTGAAAACTTCAAATTTATAGCAGTGAAGGCTTGTAGGAAAAACCTTCTTTAGTATTTAAAAAAAAAATTGAAATCGGTGGAGATTTGTATTGTCAGAAGAATTTTGTCCAAAACACTGCATTTCTTCCCTCTGTGCGCGGTAGCAGAGGACGTGAACGCGCGCTTGCGTAAGTGCTTCAATTTCGGGATCTAGGAAGTTTAAACACCTCAATTAATTCATAAATAGTGACTAACAACTTTAGAAACTTGATATATGTAATCTATATGTCTTGTAGAATACACTGATAACAAAATTTTTAACCGCTTAAGTCAACTTAAGTCGTTTTTCTAGCGAACGGCTCATATGGGAACAATTTAAGGGTCAAATGTCAGAAGATTATTAAAAAATAAACGACATTGAAGCTGAACAAAGGGCTTGTAGAAATATTAAAACAATGTTATTTAACGAAGGATATAATTTAACTGACTTTCAGGGGTTATTAGATATATAAGATGAAATTTTTTCTGAACAAGTTAATGATATAAATTTTGCAGAACATATTAACATAGAAGAACAGAATTATGCTAGATTAAATATAAAAAAACTTGTAGTTGATTATGTACTTGATGCCCTAAAGGATTCTTCTTTTGATGGTTCTATGGCAATTGTTAAGAAGTAAAGGAATAAATGTTTGCAACATGGCATTTACAGGTATAGCTGCGACTCTGCTTCCTAATGGAAAAACTGTTCATAAAGTTTTAGGCTCACCCGTTCCATTATACAGTGATTCATCTTTAAACATTAAAGTTCAATCTTTAGAAGGCCTCTTTTTAAAAAATATAGATGTTTTTATTTGGGATGAAGCACCAATGGCTCCAAAATATGCTTTAGAAATTATGGATTATCTATTGCAACGAACCTTTTGGTGGTATAATTGTAATTCTAGGCGGAGATTTTCGACAAACTTTACCAATTAAAGAACGGGGTACTAAATCAGAAATAGTAAATTTATCTGTTACGTATGACTTCGTAACCTATCTATTTCCATAGAAACAACGAATTTTATTTGAATTATATAAAATCCATTCAATCATTTTTTTAACCTAAAAACACAATCAACATTATTACACAAAAACACATATTAATTAGCAATATTCATAATTTCCAACAATAAGCAAATTCTTAACAACCTACTTTTAATCGGGTATTTAGCACAAAGAATTAAGCAAAGTACAATTTTCTTTATTTTAATATTGCAAGGTAAGGTTTCCTTCAGTTAATTTTAATTATTGCACAATAACGAAGTGGTTCAATTTTATTAATTTTGCAAGTACCAAATTCTGCAAGCTGTCAGAATAAACTGTATTGAGGATTTCCCAACCTAATTGTCAATCAATAAAAAGAATTGACAAAGAGAAATCTGAGCAGTTGCCCGCGTAAACTTGGCGTAACTAAGTTGGGCAGTTTAATTCAGGCAGAGTGACCTGAACGATATATTTTTTAGTCGTATTGACTTGATATTTTTGTGAGTTATTAAAGGGTTTATTACACCCTTATCAAAGGGTGTAATCCCTATTTATTGTGCAAAGAAAATAAATGTTAAATTGATATTATTTTCATTTCAACGAATACCAAGATTGAAAAAAACAATAAGAGAAGGACAATTGCTGCGATTATAAAATAAAAAAAGGAAAAACAAAACAATTAAAAGTGAGTAGAGAATTTTCACATTACACCTAGACATACAAAACAATTTTCTAAGCATACATGAATTTTCATATGTTGATGTTATAAGATTTTTCTAAAAAAAGAATATCCACTTTATCAATACTGAAATTTATATTTATTGAAAGAACATATATATTGTATTTGAAAAGTAATAAGTCATAGTAATATATGTATATTTTATGATTTTCTGCATTGATTTTTATTCAACCTTATCATTAAATCAAATAAAAAAACATTCATTAAATATTAACTAAATCCAAATTTCTATTTTTATTAATTTGTCATTATAGCCACACAATTAAATTAAATAATTGTGAGAAAGAAAAAGTCCTCTACCTTTCAAATATTTTCATTTGCTGAAGAGCATTGTTAGTTATCTTGAGAAAATTTAAACTAAAAGTAAGATAATTTCTTTATTTTATTTTTTACTTAAATTCAATTCGTAACAACTGGTGGCAGCGGTGGGATTTTTCCCTCTAAATTATAAGGGTAGAATTTTGGAAATTTATATTTAAAAAAAAATAATTAAAAAAAATTTTTTTTTAAATACATTAGACATATTTACACACTGATGCTATCATTGACTATATATATATTTGTACATGAAATTTTAATTGTTTTTTATTTAAAAATAAATATTGTGCGGGTAGTAGATATTTTTTTTTAGTTCGTTAAAATCAAACTGTAGGGAAAAAGTAACCATCCTTGCATTGACAAGCTCTGGTTTCTATAATAATCGTGCCCAATTCCCTGAATTAATCTTGCCGGAAGTGTGCAGCCACTTGGGCAAGTGAAGGGACTAAAATTATCGAAAATATTCACGGTTTAAATAGAATTTTTAAACATTTTTTCCCCCACGGGTAAATAATCATTTTAAATCAACGTGTAATTGTTACAACAATTGTGTTGTATTTTATAGTTTTTTTTCTCAATGAATAGTTCAGATAGTAAAAAAAATAATAGGCAAGAAGGAATAAAATACGCAAGAGCAGTCGGAAGTAAATACGATTTAGAACAAGTAAATTTAGTTAAACGCGTGCTATTCGTGGAAAACAAATCGAAATATAGTAACAACAATAAAAATAATTTTCTCGAAAAAATTATAAAGAATCTAGACAGTTTACAACTGCGAAAATAGATGTTTATATTGAAGTACAAAAATAAATGATATTTGCAATTAAGCAAAACTAAGATTTATGCGAAAAATAAATAAACTAATAGTTGTTTGACAAAAATAAAAAGTATATTGTTCGTTTAAATTTGTAGTTGCATTTTTATATAAGAAAGAAGAAAAGAATTTTTAGTGAAGTGAATTTTATAGTTATAAAATTTTTTCGTTAAAATAATATTAATTGAGTTAAAAGATTAAGATTAGGAATGCAAATTGAAGTAAGTTACAGACATACGAAACAAGATCAGGTTACCGCACAAGGCCGTGCGTACGCGAGTAGTAAGTCTCAATGAAATTTCGCAAGTCTGAATATTGTAGGTAGTATTTCTTTTCATATCAGTCTGTTTATTTTTTTCCAAGAGTTATTGTTTTGTAAGAATTATATGTCTGAAAACGAATTTAAGTTTTTTCTGAGTTAACAAAATAAGAGAATAAGAAGAACAGATTTAAAAAAAAAACAATAGTTTTCTTTTAGAATAGACTATCAAATTGAGAAATAATATTTAAAGTAAAATTTTCTTTTAAAAACCTTTTTGTTCTTTATGATATATTATTTTTAAAAAAAAATTTTTTATAATATATTGCTTTTATTTTCTGTTAACAATAAAAACAGAAAAGGGTTTTTAATTCTTAAATATTTATTTTATTTCGTTTGAATTTCCTCCCCAAAATTACGGAAGTGTAATTCAATATATTTTTAATTTATTAAAAATTTATTGTACCATTCATACGCTCAACTTTTAAGTACGCTTAGAATTTATTTCTTCAAGCGAAAATAAGAGTTCTTGTAGCATTGAATATTCTGTAATTTCTCCGCCGCTGGTTGTCCACTGCCGAACATCATTGATGTCTTAGATGTGCTGGGAGAAGCGGGTCCACTGCCAAACATCATTGATTTCTTTGATGTGCTGGGAAAAGTGGTCCCGCTGCCAGACACGACTGGCATCATGGATATGTTCGGTAGACCTTGCCGTGGTGGCGGGGCTTTTTACTAAAGGGCAACCAAACAGCAAGAAAGAATGGATTCACAAAATTCAAAGAAAGTACCCCATGTGAGCAGTCCGAAAACGGGAAATCTCACCATCGGTCCCAAGACTGATGCTCAAGTGCGAGCGGATTGTGGGGGCGCACAATTTCTTGCAGTACCACGGGTGATCGTGGAAAGATTGAATCCACAGAACATCGTGGAAGGAGGAAGATTAAGAAAGGGAAGCGCGTCGAGCCTTCTAAGTGTGTCAAGCGGCAGTAGCGGAAAGACCGCACGCAGCGCTATCCACTCGGAAGTGGACGACGAGGCAATAAAAGAGAGTCGCGAGATATGCTTGCGGCTCAGAAAGGAGGAGGCGACTTGTCTCGACAAAATGGAGTTGGAGGTCGCAAGGATCATCGGAGTCATCGAAGTCCTGCTGAAAGAAGCAAAAGCAAAGCATGCCGCGGCCGATGAGTCGGACGTCGATTTGGCATGCGTTCTGAGCGGTGCCGAGTGTAACCGCAAGGACCGTAAGGAAGAGAGAGAGCATTCATATAGGAGTAATTTCAAAAGCGTCATAAGAGATGCTCAGAAACAAAAGAGAGAGGGTGACAGTCCAGAAAAGATTCGAACCAAAAACGATAAGAGGAAGAAGGAGGAAGCTCCTCCAATGGAAACGGAAGTACCACATCTAAAGATTCCTCAATTGGAAAGAATTGGGTCAAAAAGATCCACAGTTCTAATCCGAGTCGGTCAAGGATTGACGTATGCTGACGTTCTAGGTAAGCTTCGCAAAGAGGTTAACCCGGAGGACAGCCATACGAGAATAGTAGGAGCAAAAGCTACAAACAAGGGGGACCTTTTGATTAAGTTCAGAGGAGACTCCGGCAAGGACGCTTTCACAGCCGAGTTCACCAAAGCGGTTGGAAGCATGAATAAGGTGCAGTCATTGGATTAAAGAGTTACACTCGAGATCCGTGATTTGGATTGCCTTACCGAAGAAGCTGAGGTGCAACAAGTGTTGTCTGAAGCAATGGGTAAGCCAGGAAACAGGAGAGTGACGGTTTTAGGACCCAACCGCCGAGGGATGAAGCTCGCGGTTGTAGTCACCAATCTGGAAGAGGCGAACAGGCTGGAGAAATTTGGACACGTAAAAATTGGTTTTATGTGTTGCCCAATCAAAAGAAGAGTAATGGTCGTCTGGTGTCATCGATGCCTGGGATACGGCCATATTGGAGCCAAATGCCAGAAGGAAGACAGATCGGCTGCGTGCTTTAAGTGCGGTGAGGCCGGTCACAGGTTCTCCAACTGCAAAAAGAACGCAAGCTGCTTTTTGTGCACTGAAAAGTTTGGCAATAAGGTGTCAACCACCCATATTGCAGGCAGCGGAGGATGCGGAGTCTTCAGGTCGGCCCTTGAGGAGGCGAAGAAGACTCTCGCAAGGACTAAAAGTAAATAAGAAGTGTTAAGAGGAGCGAATAGTTTTAATTATTTATTTTATTTACTTTAATTATTTTTTGTAGTTTTTATACTGTCCTTTTTACATTTTTATTCTTCTGACTTTTGCACATTTGTTTATTTATTCTTCTATTGCATTTGTTTGTGTTTTTATTTAACTCGTCTTTTACAATTTGATTTTCTGACCTTTATATTTATGTTTTTTATAATTGTGTTTAATAGATTAATTTTTGTTTTTATGTCCGTTTACAATTTTATCTTTTAACCTTTTAATTTTTTTAATACTTTTTAACATTTGTTCCTTTATTCTTTGACATTAAAATAGTTTTTAATTTTAACTATTGATGCAGAAGAACCGCAGAGAAAGAACAAAGTCGCTTGAGCGACAGAGTCGGAGCGCCACCCTCGAAGGCTAAAGTCTTGCGACAGTTCCGAGGGTGGATAAAAAGCTCCAAAAGAAGGGTTACGGGTTTTAGTGGGTCGGGGCTGGCAGTAGGTCGCCAGTTTATTAAATTTATTATTTTACTTGTTTTATCTTTCCTTTTCTTTTTTTTTTTATTATACCAATCCCACATAACCTTAGAATGCGGAGTCCAAGGTATTTGTATGCAGATTTCCCAAAAGTCCCTAAGCGAAAAAAAAAATTCTGTAATTTTGTATTTGAAAGAATCAATTTAATATTATTTAATTATAAAATTTTAATTAATATTGAATTAAATCATACATCTCACAACGGACCACAGTCTCCCCGTTCCGTTGTTTAGCAGAGTTTGATGTTCATTACACCTATACCTATACCAGAATTTGGTTTATCTTTTTCCCCAAAATTACGGAAGTGAGATTCAATATATTTTTAAATTTTATTTAGAAATATATTGTGCCATTCATAAGCTCAACTTTTACGTACGCTTAGAATTTTATTTCCTTAAGCGAAAATAAAAGTTTTTGTAGCATTGAGTATTCTATAATTTTGTTTAAAACGAATCAATTCAATATTAATTAAACGTAAAAGTTCAATTAATATTGAAATAAGTCACAACGGACCATAGTCTCCCCGTACCGTTGTTAGTAGAGTTTGACATTCGTTCTTATATGCCTAAACAGGAAGCATTTATTACGTTTAAACAGAAATTTGTTCAAGTAGAAAAAGTTTAGAAGTAAAATTAAATTTAAAAAAAATATATTGTTATTTTAAATATAAAATTTAGAAATTGAGGGATTTCATATTAATATTAATAAAAGAAATATGTCACTAAGGAAGTGGATTAAATTAAATAATCACAATATAAAAATACCTAAGAATGTCGTAATACAATACGGCATCATGTTTCAGACACAAAGCTATTTTCACGCAAAATGGGAAGGAATGAATTTTTTTAGTACAGATAGTTTGACATTTATTTTTTAGAAATTAATTTAATAATTTCTCAAATTTGTGAATTTTACTGGATTTGCGCAAGACGACATACCAAAAAAAATTAAAAACTGTGAATGATTACAGCCAAACATTTATTTTTCAAGGAAATACTTATAATTTAACGTTATCGCGGAAAAATGCGAAAAAATAAAAAAATATAGTGCTATTTTTATTTATTTTCTAATAGGAATACAATTCAAGATGAATTGTTATTAGGTTACAATATGAAGACAATGCATATTTTGAAAACTAAAATAATTAAAAACGAAGTACAGATGCGTTAAAAAATAAAGAAATGAATTATTCACTATTCATGTATTATGTTTAAATTATATAGAATAAACAATGTCATTGTACTCAAAATTGTTACTTAGTGGTGACATAGAAAGATGGAAATCGGAAGGATGCAATTTTAAAATAGGTGATCGTAAATATGTTTACAAAAATGAAGAGTATGAAAAGCAACATTAAGACAACCATAAACAAATAAAAGAGGATCATAGAAAGAAAGATAATTGTTATGAACAATATTTTGATGATTTTAAAGAGCAGGCTGATTACGAGAATCAATATTATTGCCAAATTGAAAACAAACAATTTAATGAGTATGAACAAGTTACACCCAATAGTTACAAACAACCATGGAACCACCATGGGCGAAAAAGGAATTAACGACAGAGTCAACGATTTAATAGCAGAACCTATAGTAAAACGGTATCAACAACAAAAATAGAAGCATGAATTTCAGAAAAAATTATCAAAGTATGAACATGACATCACAGAGGTACGAAAAAGGAAATTTCTATAACAGCGATAGGAATTATGAAGAGTGTAACATCGATTCAAGAAATTTACAATATAGATTTGCTGAAGAAGAACAAGAATTTAATTTTCGAAATGAATACAAAAGATACAACGATATACAAGATGATTACAGAATAGAGCGGCAGAAGGATTATGGATATACTAATTACGAAGAATCGTACATAATCTGGGAGGAACCATCTTTTAAAAATGATTATTTCGAAGTAAATAATTTTGTAGAAAATAGATCTAAATTTGAAAGAATACATGATTATGATTTCGTAACACCACCAATTCGTTTTAAAGATTCGTCCACAAACCAAAACTCTTTAGAGGATGAAAAACAATCTGATTATAATGTCTCACCCTCTGTAAATGAACCACGATTTGAAGAAGGAAGAAAATTAGAAGAATTTAGGGATGCAACAATAAATCAAAATGACAAGCATCCAATAGAAATATCACAAAAAGACGAAATTTTTGCAAGGAATATGACAATTTCTTCTATCACGTGTGTAAATCAAGAGATATTAGAAGAGGTCTAAACTTTAAACAGAAAATCAGACAACTTTGTATCAATAATTCAAGATTATTCTGAGGAAAAACAGCTACTAATAATATATGAAGACAATGTGACAGAGGATGTACCAGATGAATTTACAATTGAACTGAAAACTGATAAACTAGACACGGAAATTAATGGAAAGATTACGCCATTAAACAGTGCCACTCAGCAAAATTTGCGTATACCAGGGTCAATGTCATTCGTATGGGAAGTCAATTTAGTAAAACCGAAATTAAAAGTAGTTAATAAAAGAAAATGGGTTCATAAAATCCAAAAAGAAAAATCAAATGTGAAAGGTCATTTGAAACAAAAATTAAATGCGTTTTATTTTGAGGAAAATAAAAAATTGCGAAACAAAACATGGAGGGAACTAGAAACAAGAGTTAAATCAGAGAGGTTAGGAATAGGTTATACATAGGTAAACTCAAGCAGAGGGAGTCATAATGTAAGCCTAAGCATGAAATATCTTTAACAATCTATTTGGGTAAAATATTAAATTTAATATTTAAAAAAAACCTCATAAACTAATTGTAATATAATCATGAATTTGTAGCGATTATAATTTTTTTCTTATTCCGTTGAAAATTATTCTATACTCTATATCATTCTCGTCTAAAGTAGACTAAGTAAAGTTAAATTTGAGGACATTAAATGACAACTAATTCAATATGTAACAAGGGATAAAATAGGATATAAAATTAATAGTTCAATAAATGAAACATAGGACTAAAAATTTGTTACTACTTTTCTTGAAAGAAAAAGTTAATCAAAGAAAGAATAAGTAATAAGTCAAATACTAACATATACAAATGCTATACTAATTTGGAATAATATTGCATAAACACTTGCTAACAAATAAAGTTTGCCCAAAGCACTAGAAAATTAAAGAAACAAATTTTTTTATAACAAGTTTTAAAAAATGGTTTTGTCTAAATGCAGAATGCATAAATAAAACACCTTTACTAAAAATTAGTATTAAAAAAGCAAATTACATGATTTAAGTGTTTATGTTACTACAATTGTGTTTAAAACCAACAAAAAGTTATAACAATGTTTTAAACAATTGTATATATGGTCCTTATTAATATTAACAAAATTAACCAAAAGTTTATTCGAGATGAATTTCAAAATACCAATACTATACTATTCTATAAAAAAATAAGTATATTATTCGTTAAAATATCTTAAAAATATTATGTTTCATTAATGCTCTGATTAAATTATGCTAAATCGTAATTTTTAAATAATTATATTTTTCTTATAACAGCTTAAAACTATGATGGACTAAATAATATTAAAAGGAATGCTTCAAATTTTGAGCATAAATAAAACTATTGTATATTGTCAATAACATAAATTAACAAGCTTAACAGTATTAATTTATAAACTTTAATATTAAATAAAATTATTTTTCTTAGACAAAAATCTATTTATTTTTATTTTTCTTGTTGAAAACTAAAAAAATAGATTTTTAATGACGTTATGTACTTGTATCTAATGAAAACGGAAAACTAACTGAAATAAAATTTTTTCTAAAGCAAATTTATTCAAGACAGCTAAGAAAACAAAACTTTTATTCTGCAAACAATAGATTTAAACAATTAAACTAAAACGTAAACGGTACAATATAAGAAAACAATTTTACCCACACAGCACATGATATTTCCTAAATATTTCCTGAATATTTCACTGAAAGATTGAAATATTTCAGTGCAAAGTTCTAGAAATATTTCTGCAAACAGGAAAATGTCCGCTTATGTGGGAATATTGACGCGAAAGTTGAGAAAATATTTCATTGAAATATTCCTGCAATATTACACATAAAGATTCTGCAATATTGTGAAAATATTTCACAAAATGGAAAAATTTGTTAAACACCTCAAACCAATAGGAATTTTCTGAAATATTTTAAAACCCATAGGATATAGTAAGCCAAAAACTACTGCGCAGCTCTACAGGCCATAGAAACTGAGTTCGACCAGTGCGCATCATTTCAGTTGAATATTTCCAAAATATTTCAATGAAATATTTTCTCAACTTTCGCGTCAATATTCCCACATAAGCGGACATTTTCCTGTTTGCAGAAATATTTCTAGAACTTTGCACTGAAATATTTCAATCTTTCAGTGAAATATTCAGGAAATATTTAGAAAATATCATGTGCTGTGTGGGTAACGATTTACTTTCTTATTTAACTAACTTTTTGTAGTATTTCTACATATTCAAGTACATTTAAATTCTATTAAGACTTAAAAAAGTAATATAAAAATATATCTTGGCATACTTTAAAATTTATTCTCTATGAAAAGCTATTAATAAACGACAGCACATGAAACAGAGGAAATGAAGTTAAAAAAATGTAATAAAGAAACAGTGTTAGCCAATAATTCAACATTATTTCTTTAAATTTTTGCATTTTGTGGAATTAAAGAAGAATTTTATATCCTTTAATTTAGTTTGCATCTTTTTCGATACATCTTACTAAACTTTATGAACAAAATAATGTTAAACTAAGACCAAACATATTTTTTCTCAAAATTATAATAAATCCAAATTTTTCTAGCTATGTTATGATATAATAATTCAATGTATACAAAAATTTGCGATTATTTTGATTACGTTTTTAATATCAGAATTATTACTTACAAAATTTAGAAGGAAATAGTAACGGAATTTAGATTTCATTTTATTATGAAAATACAAAAAAAATATCCTAATGTTAGAAAAAAATAATTTTCTTTTTGTGAAACAGCCTTATAAAATCACTACGAATTATAATTTTTCCTAACGAATAAGCAAATCTTGTAAAATAACAAAAAACATTGTAAGCAAAATATTTTTTGAGTTGAAAAAGTTATATTAAAATTAAATTCAAATATTGTGAAGTTAGGTTATTAAGTTTGTTTAAAGAATAATTTACATATGTATTCTTCGTTTAAAATTAATAGAAATTGCGTACTTATATAGGATTTAAAAAAAAATTAAACAGATGAAATTAAACGTTAACTAAAATTATAAAAACCATAAACATTGACAATAATATAAAAAAAACAAAAAACAAATAAACAAATAAAACAAATGTTTCATTTGATGAAATACAATGAAATTAGATTTAAAAAAGGAAACATTTTTTTTCTACGCTGCAGGTCTAAAAAGTTAAAAAAAAATTTAATCTAAAAAATGTATTAAATACAAACAAACAATGTACAAATCAACGCCAATATTTTCTACCGCTGTAAACTAATTCAAATAAAAGCAAACTAAGATACTTAAAAATCTTTCTAAAACGGAAAAAAGAGGAAACGAGTATTTTTCAGGAACCGTCTCGAAAGTTTAGTTTCGTGTTAGTGTTTGAGTTGACACGAAACTAAATTAACAAAGTTACTTTAGTTTCAAGTCGACATGAAACTAAATTAAAAAACTGAGTTTAGTTTCGTGTCGACCCGAAACTAACTTAATAAATTAGATTTAGCTTCGTGTCGACTCAAAACAAAAGATTGAAAAACATAATTATTTAGTGCCAATCATAGAAAAATTGTTTTCCCTGACTTACGTAACTAGAGCAACGTAAGTAATTAATGTAAGTAATGTAACCAGAGTAAATTACGTAACTATAGTAATTTACATAATTAAAGGAAGTTACGTAATAACTTACGTAACTAGAGTAAAGTACGTAACTACAGTAACTAAGTAAACTTACGCAATTAATCAAACTTATGCAAGTTACGTAACTTACGTTAATGGTGGAATTTACACCATCAACTCAAATAATCACATTTACGTCAGTTACCTAACTTGCGTAAGTTTGATTAATTGTGTAAATGAAGTAATTTTGACCATTTACGTAACTTATGTAAATGTGATTATTTGAGTTGATGGTGTAAATTCCACCATTTACGTAAGTTACGTAATTTGCGTAAGTTTGATTAATTGCATAAGTTATTCTAGTTACATAACTTACGTAAATTTGACCATTTACGCAAGTTACTGTAGTTACGCACTTTACTCTAGTTTCGTAAGTTATTCTAGTTACGTAACTTCCTTTAATTATGTAAATTACTATAGTTACGTAATTTACTCTGGTTACGTAACTTACATTGTTCGATTAATTGCATAAGTTATTTTAGTTACGTAACTTACGTAAGTTTGACCATTTACGCAAGTTACTGTAGTTACGCACTTTACTCTAGTTACTGTAGTTACATACTTTACTCTAGTTACGTAAGTTATTCTAGTTACGTAACTTCCTTTAATTATGTAAATTACTTTAGTTACGTAATTTACTCTGGTTACGTAACTTACATTAATTACTTACGTTGCTCTAGTTACGGATGACAAGGGAAACAATTTTTCTGTGATTGACACTAAATAATTATGTGTTTCAGTGTTTTGTTTTGAGTCGACACGAAACTAAACTCATTTTGTTAATTTAGTTTCGTGTCGACTTGAAACTAAAGTCACTTTGTTAATTTAGTTTCGTGTCAACTCAAACACTAAAACGAAAGTAATTTCTATTTAGTTTCGTTTTAGAAGCGGTCCCTAGTCTTTTTTTAAACAAAAAGTTTGCCTTTATTTAAAGAAACCATTTCTAATGTTAACATAAAACAACGTAAACATATATATATATATATTGTAAAAAAAGGCTGCCAAGGGACGTCAGCCTAATAAAAGGGGGGCAGTAACAACAATTTTGTTCTCATGTCCTATGCATAAAATTTTTTTTCTGATTTTAATATTAAAAACAATCAATTAAATAAGCATCCATATGTTTATTTTTCGCATTTAATAAAATTAGCAAACTACAAAAAGCACTAACAAAATTCATTAATTATTAAAAATCACTCATATCAGAGAAAGATTTTTTTTTAATAAAATACTTATCTTACAGAAATATATGTATGTAAAAAATTATATCAAGGATAAATTATTTGTAAAACTCGAAAGAGTTAAATACCGCTACAACAAAGAAAGATACATTAGGACCACGACACAACCACAAGCAGATTTTCTTAGCAGCTGACAAGGGACGTCAGCCTAATAAAAGGGGGGCAGTTGTTACGTATGACTTCGTAACCTATCTATTTCCATAGAAACAAAGAATTTTATTTGAATTATATAAAATCCATTCAATTATTTTTTTAACCTAAAAACACAATCAACATTATTACACAAAAACACATATTAATTGGCAATACTCATAATTTCCAACATTAAGCAAATTCTTAACAACCTACTTTTAATCGGGTATTCAGCACAAAGAATTAAGCAAAGTACAATTTTCTTTATTTTAATATTGCAAGGTAAGGTTTCCTACAGTTAATTTTAATTATTGCACAATAACGAAGTGGTTCAATTTTATTAATTTTGCAAGTACCAAATTCTGCAAGCTGTCAGAATAAACTGCATTGAGGATTTCCCCACCTAATTGTCAATCAATAAAAAGAATTGACAAGGAGAAATCTGGGAGTTGCCCGCGTAAACTTGGCGTAACTAAGTTGGGCAGTTTAATTCAGGCAAAGTGACCTGAAAGATATATTTTTTAGTCGTATTGACTTGATATTTTTGTGAGTTATTTGTGAATCAAAGGGTGTAATCCCTATTTATTGTGCAAAAGAAAATAAATGTTAAATTAAGATTATTTTCATTTCAACTAAAAAAAGAATATCCACTTTATCAATACTGAAATTTATATTTATTGAAAGAACATATATATTGTATTTGAAAAGTAATAAGTCATAGTAATATATGTATATTTTATGATTTCCTGCATTGATTTTTATTCAACCTTATTATTAAAACAAATAAAAAAACATTCATTAAATAACTAAATCTAAATTTCTATTTTTATTAATTTGGCATTATAGCCACACAATTGAATTAAATAATTGTGAGAGGGGAAAAGTCCTCTACCTTTAAAATATTTTCATTTGCTGAAGAGCATTGTTAGTTATCTTGAGAAAATTTAAACTAAAAGTAAGATAATTTCTTTATTTTATTTTTTACTTAAATTCAATTCGTAACATTATCAATAAAAAATAGTAAACTATAGAAATATTTCAAAAAATACACATTAACAGATAATATAAGAGCTTTACCACAAGAAACGGAATTTGTAGATTTTTTAATTGAAGTTGTCAATGGTGAATTAAATGATGCAGATGATAATGTTATATTAGCAGAACATATTATTCAAAAAGGGAATAGGTACACAAAATTTAAAATAAAATTTAATTCTTTAAAGATAAAATGTTTTTAATAACTATGTGTGTATCCTTGCAGTAATATTAGAAACTTTTCGGTCTAAAAACATTTCCATTTTTAATAGCAGAAAGAAAAGGGGCGTGCGTAGCGCGCAAAAATAGTGACTAGTTTCTTTGAAACGAACGTGTGAGTTGATCCTTGATCTAAAAGTACTCTAACAGTAACATCCCGTTGAGAGGTGGAAGATACCACAACCCAAGCCGTAGCAAGAATACGAGGTGACAGTTGTGACTCGAAAGGTGGGAAGAAGCTACTGGACTCTATCTATTGGTTCCGAATTTTCAGTCTCAAGACTCGTTAAAGGCTCGGTAAGCGGGTTGTCCCCCCTCTTCCCGGAATTCTCACTCTTAGTATTAAAATGTAGGAGTGTGTGATGCCGTTTCTTACATTGAGAGCAGCACACTTTACTCCCGCATGCCTTTCCGCGATGAAAAGCAGTAAAACAATTTTGACACAATTTTTTTTTACAATTTCCAATTTTTCCTTCATATATTAAGCAATAAATTTTTTACATCTGTAAATAGCATGAGTTTTAAAGCATACAAGGCACCTAGATGGAGAGGCTTCGGAATGATGTGTTTGAACATTAGAGGATTTTGAGGTAGATTAAGTGGGAGTTTTTTCTGGTAGCGCTGATGCAGCTTCAAGAGCACGAATTCGTTTAGATAAAAAATTAGTTAGATCTGCACCAGCTTTGCGCCTATTTATTCTGGAAACAGCCTTAAGTAGCAGTGAGCGCCTTTGAGCCTCTCACTGGCTACCCGACTAGTAATAACGCGTGCGTCCACGCGCAAATCGATTGTTTATTGTTAATTTTAATTTGTTTTAATTTATTTTAATTTGTTACATTGTAGCCTACTGAATCAAATAAAGGAACTAGGAAATAATAAAAGCAAAATCTTTAAATTTCATGTTTATTATGTTACTTGCAAAAAATGTTATTAAACAAGTTTCATTTTATCCATTTTAAATCATAATTCTGCAAAACTCTTATCAAAAAATTTTATATCGTTCTATACTAAATATTAAATATTTAAAAAAATGTTTCATTTAATTTTAATAAAATTTTTCTATATTACCTTTATTACAATATTTAATATTTTAAATATTAAAGAAAAACTTTGTAAATTCTTCTATATTTATTTTACATTGCATCGTAAGAAATCTCTTTGCGTTTTCTGATAGACATCAGTACAGTGAAATATGACATTGATGTTTGAAGAACCTTTAAACAATTTTATAAAACTTAAAAATTATTATAACAAACATGAACGTTACATCGTAAAATCATTTTTATATACTGGAAGCCTAGAACTTTAGACTTCCGAACATTAGTGTGTTGACATCAAGTATGGGCAAGTAAGGAAAAGTAGTGGTGAATTGTAAGTTAGGTATACACTGCTCTACAACGAAAAAACATACATAAGTAACAATGTTGCTTGGGTCAAATTTCATACAAATGAACATACAAGAATCAACCTAAGTGACCATATCACTTACATTCTCTCTTCCGTTGTAGAGCAGCAGCAGTAGCGTAAATTTAAAGTTTTTCTTTTTGGTGATTTTGTTTTCTGCATGTTAAAATCTACATATAAATTGAAAGCAAAAATAAATTGCAATGGTTATAAATATGAAGAGTGACATATTGAAGAAAATAGAGGAGGAAGTTACCTTTATACACTGTAAGACTGAGTGTTTATACTTTTCGACAACAATGTGTCTACTTTGAAGTTTAGATACCATGACAGAGTAGTCTATAGTTCGGGGGTTCCAATGTTTTAAATATACTTATTTTTAATACCCTTGTAAAAATTTGGATTGAGAGTATGAATATTTTTCCAACTATAAAAGTAGTTGGCTCAGAACCTCTTCGCATTATTAGGAGTAATAATTTATTAATTTTAGTAGAGAGATAGTACCAATCTGTTTTGTATCTAATAAAATTAATATTTATTTAAAAAACTTTTATAATTGGTTAACTAGAACACTCCACGGTAAAAAGAATTGGTCGAAAATATATTTTGTTTTTACTTTCTACGTTCTCAGTGTTTTGAGTATTAAGCTGAACGCAGGGTAACATTCGAGGAAATACTTTCTGCTTTCTAAGTCAATACCAGACTTCGGCGATGTTTGTCCACTGCGGCACATCATAGATGTCATCGATATGTTAAGCAGTGCTTTTCCACTGCCTAACATGACTAACATGATAAGGAATCACAGAAAAAGAACTAAGTTCTGTCAGTCCAAAGAACACACATCGTGCTTTATGTGTGGAGAAGTCGATTATAAAGTCGCAGTTTTTAAGAAGAGCGTAAGCGAAATCCGAGGGACCCAGGATGAGGTGGTCAATGACGTTAGAAAAGGCATATCCGTTACCTAACATTACTAATATCTTCGACCTATTAGAGAAAACCACTGCCAAATTTAATGGAATTGGCGACTCACTTGGGTCGTTTTACATCACTAAAGGGTGTTTTCGGTGAAGTAAAATATCCGGCGCGGACCAAAACCAACAAACATCAAGAATGGAAGAATACACGCTCGTAGAAGTACTTTTAGTTTGTGAAGAATGATTTCAAAATCATCCAATATTTGCCAAAAAAGCAGAGAGGCTGAAAAAATTAGGCCATGTAAAAATTGATTTTAAATGTTGTCTTATTATAAAAAGATTAATAATCGTCCGATGTCACCGATGCTTGGAATATAGCCATATTAAAGTAAAATGACAGAAAAAGAATAGATCGGCTGCGAACATCAAGTGCGCTAAAGCTGGTTACAAGTTTTCCGATGGGAAGAAGAGCTCAGGCTGCTTCTTGTATAAAGAACAGTTTAGCACTAAGATATCAAATAGCCATGTTAGAGGCAGCGGATGATGTGGAATCTTCTGGTTAGCCCTTGAAAAAGCTAAGAAGACTTTTGCAAGGAATAAGAGTAAATAAGGAAAAATAGTTTCAAAAGTGTATCTATTTTAACCCTTTGCGGCATGCAGAACATTATAACATTAATTTAAAAATCACAAATGCTTATAAGGGTTTTCAGGGTCGCTGATTACGAATCTAAAGTCCGTTTTTCAAAATTCAAGATGGCGGATCCAATATGGCGGACAAATTTTTTTTAGAATTAATCGAAATCGCTTAAAAATAGTTACTCGGGGGTTTTTGGGGTCGCTGATCACGAATCTGAAGTCCGTTTTCCAAAATTCAAAATTGCGGATCCAATATGGCGGACGAATTTTTTTAGAATTGATCGAAATCGCCTGAAAATCATTACTTGGGGGTTTTTGGGGTCGCTGATTACGAACCTAAAGTCCGTTTCCAAAATTCAAAATGGTGGATCCAATATGGCGGACGAATTTTTTTAGAATTGATCGAAATCGCTTGAAAGTCGTTACTCAAGGGTTTTCGGGGTCGCTGATTACGAGTCTGAAATTACTTTCAATTAATAAACGTTAAATTATTAAATAATTGTACCGTCGGCATTTGCGTTACCTGATGTACACCGTGGAGAGGTTGCACGATCGGGATTTGTACATCGTTTAGCCCTGAAAAGGGCAGTTTGGTAAATACTGTTCAAAACTTTATAATAATCAAATTGAGCTGTTTATTTCCTAATAAAATGAAATAATTAATAAAAATTAGCGGATTTTAATTGCTATTATAAAGTTTTTGATGTCTCTTGCTTTGAACAAGTGAATTTTTTTTCAGCAGTGGTAAGCAGCGTATCAATTTCTTGTGGGAAACAGGCAGAGTGGTACATTGCAAGTTTTACACATCCATGATGTTCGCTTTTAGTCGGCTTTAGTACTGCAATGAGCGCACGGTCTAGGTGAAGCGATAATTTTATGCATATGAGCTGATTGACTTTTTTTTTCCTCTAACATTTTTGGTTTGTAAGAAGAGATTGTACTTAATTTACGTTTCTTCCCAGTTGAACTTGGTAGTTTGTGTCCTACCAATTTATCTACTAAACGTAGCGTAAAAAAGACAAGTTCTAATTCAGCATTATTTGACCGACCCCATACCTACGGTGATGGTAACAAATAATAAACAAAATACTATCCATTGTTTAACGAAACAAATGACAAGCGCAAAAAAGACAAGTTATAAATCAGCAATATTTGACTAAACGCATATTTACGTTGATTATAACAAACAATAAACAAAACACTGTTGAGAGTTTAAAGAAACTAAAATACTAATTGGACTAAAGCAAATAAATTTTACTGAAAGCGAATTGCTTTGCTGCTTACCACTGCTGAAAATAAAATTCAATTGTTCAAAGCAAGACACATCAAAACTTTATAATAGCAATTAAAATCCGCTGATTTTAATTAATTAGTTAATTTTATTAGGAAATAAACAGCTTAATTTGATTATTATAAAGTTTTGAACAGTATTTACCAAACTGCCCTTTTCATGGCTAAACGATGTACAAATCCCGATCGTGCAACCTCCCCGCGGTGTACATCAGGTAACGCAAATGCCGACGGTACAATTAACCCCTTTCAAGCGATTTCGATCAATTCTAAAAAATTCGTTTGCCATATTGGATCCACCATTTTGAATTTTGGAAAACAGACTTAAGATTCGTGATCAGCGACCTCGAAAACCCCCGAGTAACTATTTTCAAGCGATTTCGATTAATTCTAAAAAATTCGTCCGCCATATTGGATCCGCCATCTTAAATTTTGAAAAACGGACTTCAGATTCGTAATCAGCGACCCTAAAAACCCCCGAGTGAAGATTTTCAATCAATTTTGATTGAATATAAAAAAATTTTTTTTGTTCTTTTATTTATTTATTTATAGTTGTTTATAATTTCACGTAACCTTATTCGCTATCAATTTTTCGAAATTTAACAATGTTTTGATTATTAGTAAACAAAGATTTTTGGATTTTACTTGAAAAATACTGTATATAAACAGATATTTTCACAATATAAAAGGTGGTAATCTGGGTTACCACTATGCCGCAAAGGGTTAAGATATACTCTCCCTATTATATAAAAACATTTCGCCGCCGCTGCAGAGTCAGAATTTCTAAGGGCCCCTTATAGTAGAGGGGACATAGTCAAGGTTAGACCACTGTTAAGGTAGGCCCATCGTCAGAAACAAGTTACATTTGACCTAAATTCCGGTCAATTGTAAGAGCAGTTTTAACCTACAGGGGGTCGATTACGTAACTTATTCCGGATCCAACATTCCCAATTCCGGATTCACATTCTAAATTTCGGATTCCACATTCCGGATTCCACATTCCAAATTTCGGTTTCCACATTCCATATTCCACATTCCGGATTCCACATTCCACATTCTGGATTTCAATATCCCCATTCCAGATTTCACATTTTAAATTCCGAATTCCACATTCCATATGTGACCGGGACTGAGAAAAGGGACCTACTTACCAAAATCAACTTTTCGAGAAAAACGCGTTTAATGTTTTCTATCCAAATAAATTAGATTTCTTGAAACATTTTACATTTTAAATTAACATGATGAGTGTTCTTTATGTATTTTTTATGCTGAATCCGATTTTCATAGTTAATTAATTGTTCAAACAACCCTGTAATTGTTATAAACAATTTATTTTGCAAAAGTCAAATTATGGAATTTTCAAAATTAATTTAAAACACTTTCGGATGTCCTAGAGGTCTGAAATTTTTTATGCAAGTTCAGAACTGATACAATAATGAATAATTCTGAACTCTACAATAATCCATAGTTATTTTTTGACTTGCACAACCAGGTTTCTGATGACGGGGTATACTTGGGGATCATCTTCGAGGAATTAAGTCGAATTTTTTGTAAATGGTTTAGGCATTTAATTTAAGATTTAGGGGATATATTCTTGACGCTTAGACAACCAAGAGTAATTTTTGTCTTAAAATTACTTATATTTCATAAAAAAAATTAAAAAAATTTTTTTTTAAATTTGTTTAAACAATTGCAAAAAATTTTTTTAACAATCTGGACTGATTGCATTGTATTTCTAGGACCTTAAACTATAAGAAACCATCATAAAAAATCGATTTTTTGGTAAGTAGGTCCCTTTTCTCAGTCCCGGTCACATATTCCACATTTCGGATTTCAAATTACACATTCCATATTCCGGATTTCAAATTCCACATTCCGGACTCCATATTCTACATTCCAAATTTCGGATTCCACAATCGGAATTCCACATTCCGAATTCTACATTCCAGATTGCACATTCCGAATTCCACATTTCACATTCCGGATTCCACATTTCACATTCCGGAATCCACATTTCAGATTTCACATTCCGCATCCCACATTAAAAACAGAGAGTACAAATGAGAAATCTTAAAGGTTTATTACCTAACATTTTAGATAAGGAATCGAATCGGTTTTCTAAAATCGGTTTGGTAGATTTCAAGAAAAGTTGCTCTCCGAAGAAAAGGTACCTTTTAGAAGACGCTACCCACAGCTGCGATACGTAACTAAATTTGCTTTAAAAAGTTTTTAAAATTCTTTCCACGAAATGTAAAGCAAGGTCCAAAAAGCATTTTGGAAAAAACGGTTACTATGTTTAGCTTTTGTTTTATTTATATGACTCTCGAATTAAATTTTTTTTAAATAAATAAACGACAGATACTCGGGTAAAACCGTATGGGGGTTAAATAGTTTAATCTTTAAATGTAAAGTTAATTCAGGGAGTCTGCTGGTCCTGGAAATGTCCTGAAATTTGAAAAAATAGCCTGAAAAACTTGTTTAAACATAACCCAGTGTGTCTACTAAAAATATGATTTAAAATTCCAGGACATTTTCAGGTCATTCCAGGACAGATTTTTTATTTTTCCAAAACATTAAAATGGATAATATTATTTTATATTACGATTAGCATGTGATTACCATATGAAGCGTTAAAAATCAATATGGTAGATACCTATTTCTTTAATCCAACTTTAAATTTGAATTCTTTTTTAATAGATCTAAAAAATTATTTTTTTAAGTTTGAGTAAAATTTTTTAATTAATGAATATTTTAAAGTAAAATATGAAAAATTCAAGGACAAAAGTTAAAGATCCAGTTCATTTCAGGCTATTTTTCAAATTTTAGGACATTTCCAGGAATTCCAGGACCAGCAGACACCCTGAATTAGCTTCACATTTACAGATTATACTATTTAACCCAATACGGTTTTACCCGAGCATGCTCGGGGTGTATCTTTCGTTTATTTATTTAAAAAAATTTAATTCGAGAGTCATATTAATAGGGTGATGTTGGGTGATGTGAAACATGGGGGGATGTGCAACACCGCTGATTTCTGATCTACAGTTCGATATTGAACAGAGCCAAGTATTGCCATTTGTTTGTGTCCTCAGTAGCTTGTTTTTGATATAAAACTCACGAGACAGCTCGCAGCTAGGTTTGCTGTACGTAAGTTGACTTAAATTTCTCGAGATGGAAATATTTCTCGTGCTTTACATTTCTAGTCGTTTCGTGAAGAGTTTTAATTTATATTATAGATAAGAATGTGTTAATTGTTGGTTTTTTACGTGTTTTTAAATATCTGTTTATATTTTGTGTTTCCATTGCATTGAATTGCGTACAAATCATTTTTCGCAAAATATCATATTTGGGGTGATGTGCAACACTTTTTTTTGGGGTGGACGTAACTTCTCTTTACGTGCCATAACTGCGATTCACATGATAAATAAAAAATTTTTAGTTATTTTCCTTTAATTATATTCCTTATTCAGTTATGAATAAATAAAAAATTAAACAAAAAAATTTTGTTTTCTTTGGTGAAATCTCCACTTTTTAGAGGTCAACTATACCTTAGTAATTTTTTTTTGGCAGATTTCGATTAGTTTGCATTGAAAAAGCCTAATATTAATAATTCAAGAGATTTTCATCTATATTTATGCATTACATACCTGAATTTTACTGGTGTTGCACATCACCCCAACTTTTTTGGAAAATGAAAAAACAGACGTTTTTGAAAAAGCGAAAAATTTGTAGGAAAAATTTAAAATTCTAAAAATATAGTAATGCAGGAATATTCTATTATAATGCCTCTGAGTCATTCAATTTTGAAATATTAAAAAATTTAATTATTTGACATCTTTTTCGTCGAACGAAAAAAAAAGTTGCACATCACCCCACAGGTCACTAAATGGTAGGAAAAAAACAAAACATTTTTTTTCGTTCCCGCATTGTCTTGGCCGAGCCAATGTTACTATCCTAAAGGAAAATTGTAATACCATTTTTAGTTTACGTTTTAGACTTTCTTTTAAACATTCTTTCGCGGCAAATTGTTTAAACAAAGGGTTTTTCGAAGCAATACTAGTAAATAACATTCATTAACAATTTTAACCCTTTAACGTCCAAATTTTTTTTACATTCAAAATTTATGACACTTGGTACCTAGAGGTTTTCGGGGTCGCTGATTACGAATCTGATGTCAAATTTCAAAAAATCGAAATGGCGGATCCAATATTGCGGACCGAAAAATTTAAAATTCGATGGATTTTCATGAAACTTGGTATATAGGGGTTTTCGTGGTAGCTAATTATGAATCCGATGTAGCTTGGAACTAGTAGCTTACCACGTCCACGTCGTTAGTTCTGGGTCACGCAAAGTGTAAGTTGGTTTCGTATTTGAAAATTATTAAAGACCTAACACAGTTTCTAAAATTTATCCATTATCTTTAAATGCAAAATTTTAAATATTAAAAATATAACATCAAATTCGTATTCAGTGACATCGAAAACCCCTAGATTCAAAGCTCCATAAAAATTCATAAATTTTAAATTTTTGTTCCGCCATATTGAATTTGGCGTTTTGAATGTTCAAAATCTGACATCAGATTTGTAATCGGCTACCACGAAAACCCCTACATACCAAGTTTTATAAAAATCCATCAAATTTTAAATTTTTCGATCCACCACATTGGATTCATCATTTAAATTTTTATAATCCGGCATCATATTCACCATTTTAAATTTTTAAAATCCTACATTAAATTCACCATTTTGAATTTTCAAAATCCTACATCAGATTCGTAATCAGCGACCTCGAAAACCCCTACATACCAACTTTCATGAAAATCCATCAAATTTTAAACTTTTCGGTCCGCCATATTGGATTCACCCTTTTAAATTTTCAAAATCCGACATCAGATTCGTAATCAGCGACCTCGAAAACCCCTAGATACCAAGTTCCATGAAAATCTATCGAATTTTAAATTTTCGTCTGCCATATTGGATTCGCCATTTTGAATTTTCAAAATCAGACATCAGATTCATAATCAGCAACCACGAAAACCCCTAGATACCAAGTTTCATGAAAATCCATCGAATTTTAAATTTTCGATCTGCCATATTGGATTCACCATTTTAAATTTTCAAAATCCGACATCAGATTCGTAATCAGCGACCTCGAAAACCCCTAGATACCAAGTTCCATGAAAATCCATCGAATTTTAAATTTTTGTTCGCCATATTGGATCCGCCATTTTGAACTTTTAAAATCTGACATAAGATTCGTAATCAGCGACCTCGAAAACCCCTACATACCAACTTTCATGAAAATCCATCAAATTTTAAACTTTTCGGTCCGCCATATTAGATCCGCCATTTTGAATTTTCAAAATCTGACATCAGATTCGTAATCAGCGACTCCGAAAACCCCTAGATATCATTTTGTAATTAAATATATTAACCCTATTTGAAGATAGGTTTTTTATTTCTTTGTGGTACAACATATGTACCGCTGGACGTTAAAGGGTTAAATGTATTTTTGAGTCTAATGCTGAAGGGTTATTAGGTTATATTTTAATATGTACACTACCGGCAGAAATTGTCGGTACGAACGATGGGCGAGCTACGAAAAGTTGCTGCCGAAGTTAAATTAACATATTTTATTATTGAAAAATGATAGAAACTTGGTTCTTGGATCGTTTAAAAGCCAATTAAATTCTGCGTCGTTTGATATATAAATGAAAATTATTTGATATTTTTGAGAGATTTTATCACCTAAAAGATTTTGAAAAAAAATTGATTTATTTTTCTATTTTTGTGCACCATGTTTGTGTGGCTGCACATTCTAGAAAAATTTAGAGAAAAATTTTAAACTCTAGCAACATAATGTTTAAAGTCTCAGCTTTTATTTGAGCCTTGAAAATTGAAAATCCGTTCAGTAGTTTTTGAAATATCTAAAAAAATGTCCAAGCATGTTGTTTTATAATTTAGACGGTGATACACACTTATTGCTCTCTCGCTGCTCACCCGGTTCGTTGCGGCAGGGCCGAATAAGCTGCATATAGAGTAGGGGTCATATTTGGAGCCCTTTTTAAGTTTTTTGTAATTTTAGATTTAATATTCATTAAAAATTTAATAATTGTTAAAGTTAATTATTATATATATAAATAAGTTATCATTTTACAAACTTTCATGATCAAATAGTCGTTTATTTCTACGTACAAATTTTCACTTTTCTAACTTTTTTTCTTAAATTAAACGACTATTTGATCATGAAAGTTTGTAAAATGATAACTTATTTATATGTATAATAATTAACTTTAACAATTATTATATATTTATATATAATAAAAAATATCACCCAATTTTGAACTTAGAATATTTTCGTCCAACTTCGGACTTAGAATATTTTCGTTCAACTTTGGACTTAAAATATTTTCGTCTAACTTCGGACTTAGAATATTTTCGATTAACTTTGAACTTAGAATATTTCTGTCCAACTTTGGACTTAGACTATTTTTCGTCCTTAGGAACTTAGAATATTTTCCCGAGCTCCGATACTTAAACTTTTTCATCAATTTGTACTTTTAAAAATAAACTGTCTTTGAAATTTTACATGCTTTTGATTCGATTGAATTCATTTATTTGCATGCACCCCCCCCTCGCCGTCTTTAAACATAGCACAGTATTGAGTCGGTTTCCCTCTCAATATTTACACGGAGAAAAATTATTTTTAATGATTACAATAGTCTACATTACAGCGCGGATATGTGACCACTTTTTGGAATGATTACGAAGACTATGTAATGTGTTAAGAATTTAGTAGGAACGATTACTATAGCTGTTGTAAGGGATACCTTCATGTTTGTACTCCTTACAACAGCTATAGTAATCATAACAAAAAGTGGTCACATATCCGAGCAGTAATATAGACTATTGTAATCAGTACGAATAAATTTTTCTCCGTGTAGAGTACTCCGAGCTGGTTGCCTCTCGGCACACTAATTATCGGAAAGTATCGAGCTGGTTGCCTCTCGATATCTTTCAACATTGAGTTGGATAACCTCTCAATATTAGAGTATCCCGAGCTGGTTGCCTCTCGATATCTTTCAACGTTGAGTTAGATATCCTCTTAATATTAGAGTACACACACACACACACAACGTGAATACCGAACTGCGCCGTTATGGTTATTCAATTCGAGCCTTTTATTCTTTATTTAATTTTTGTGAATTCGAATTTTATTTAAAGAATCAAACTGTCTCTTGATCCAGTTACTCCCCTCTACAGTGACCGGTATCAATATAAATAAAACACTCAGTGTAATTTGAAGCTAAACATAGTTGCGTTTAAAATTAAATTGAATATGAATTAGTCAAAATTAATTTTAAAACAATTATAAATTTATTTCCTACAAAATTTAAAAATAATAAAACTGTAGGAGGATTAATATCTAAGATATTAAATCATAACATCCAGATAATATTTATTAGTATCTTTTCTTAATATCAAGTATACTCAAATTTTTAATATACATTTTTCTCTATGTTTGTGCTGCATTTGTGATAAGGGGACTTTTTCTGGTTTAAGATTGACAAAAACATTTTTTAAAACTTTTATTGTGAAAAAAATATAACCGTTTTTTCCAAAATGCTTTTTGGACCTTGCTTTACATTTCGTGAAAAGAATTTTAAAAAATTCTTGAAGCAAATTTAGTTACGTATCGCAGCTGTGGGCAGCGTCTTCCTAAAGGTACCTTTTCTTCGGGGAGCAACTTTTCTCGAAATCTACCAAACCGATTTCAAAAAACCGATTCGATTTCTTATCTAAAATGTTAGATACCTAATAAACCTTTAAGATTTCTCATTTGTACTCTCTGTTTTTAATGTGGGATCCGGAATGCGGAATGTGAAATCCGAAATGTGGGATGTGGAATGTGGATTCCGGAATGTGAAATGTGGAATTCGGAATGTGCAATCTGGAATGTAGAATTCGGAATGTGGAATTCGGAATGTGGAATCCAAAATTTGGAATGTGGAATCCGGAATGTGAAATGTGTAATCCGGAATGTGGAATTTGAAATCCGGAATGTGGAATATGGAATCCGAAATGTGGAATCCGGAATGTGGAATTTGAAATCCGGAATATGGAATGTGGAATTTGGAATGTGGGGTCCGGAATAAATTACGTAATCGACCCCCCAGGTCAAAAATTGACATACCAATCCCTCTGCCCTCAAAATTTAGGTCAATTTTAAGGGCAGATTTAACCTATAGGTAAAAAATTGACAAACTAAACACTATGCCCTCAAAATTTAGGTCAAATTGAAGGGCAGATTTAACCTATAGGTAAAAAATTGACAAACAATGCCCTCTGTCCTCAAAATGTAGGTCAATTTGAAGGTCAGTTTTAACATACAGGTAAAAAATTGACAAACAATTCCCTCTGCCCTCAAAATGTAGATCAATTTTAAGGGAAGTTTTGACCTAAACGGAAAAAATTTACGAACAATTCCCTCTGCTCTCAAAATTTAGGTCAATTTTAAGGGCAGTTTTCATCTACACCGCAAAAATTGTCAAGAAAACTCTCTTTGACCTGACCTTCCCTCAAAATTTAGGTCAAATTTGACATATTTTTTAACCTTCACATCAAAAAATCAAATTAATTAGGATCCTTTAAGAGGTCGTTCCCTTATATTAAAATTTGACTAAATTTTCGACCTATATGTTAAAAAAAGTTTGACCTAAATTTTAATATTAAGTTTCAATCAATAGAAAATATTATAAACTGACATGTATTTTTAAAAATTCTATTAAAATTAATTTTCTGTCAGAAAGTAAACATAACCTCAAAATTAATTCATGTCAAACAGTAAATATAACCTCAAACTTAGGTCAAAAGTTATAGGTGAGAGAGTGAAAATAAAACGTCAAAATTAGGTCAAAATAATAGGTGGGAAAGCAAACATAATTTTAAAACTAAAAAGAGTCAAAACATAAGTCAAAATTTAATCTAATTTTTGATATATAGGTTAAAAAAAGGTCCATAACGATTGTTACATTACTTCAAAATCTATGTGTATTTTGTCATATATTTATTGTAATTTATTATAACGCATTCATATTAAGAAAACATTATTTGAAATTTATAAAAATTAAAATGAATATAAAAAATACAGATATGGGGTTGAGATAGGCGAAGCCCCCCTAGTATACATATATTTGTCGTAGGCAAATAGAAAAATCCGGAATTTAGCTTAATGCTTAGGCATTGGGCTAAATGCTGGCAAGTAGATAAATGAATCATGAAAAATGGTTATTTTTCTATTAGCCTGAAATCAATTACTCATTTAGCTTATTGACCAGGCGTTAAATAAATTGACTAAGTAGCACCCAGCAAATTAAACAATGAGAATATGTGCATGTGTCACTCAACACATATATTACAAAAAATATGTCAAAAATTAAATAACAAAAATATGTTATTATCAATAATAATAATAATAATAATAATAATAATAATAATAATAATAATAATAATAATAATGATAATAATAATTCCGTGCCCGGTTGGAACTTTTGTTCTACCCGGGGCGCATTAGAACCTGTTCTTTTGCGCGGGGTTGCTGGTCCTCTATCGGACGCGTGCCAGGTGGCGGATAGGTTAGCTTCCTAGAAATAGGTGGTATCCAGGAAATCAAATACTCGACGCGGACCAAAACCAGCAAACAAGAAACATCCATCATGAGCGATTGTAAAAACGAGGAAGAGTACCTGCGGGGTAATGCTACGGCTAAATCCCTCACTGGTTCCGATCGTCAAGCGCTTTCGAGCGTGAGGGCGGTGGCCAGTGGCCCAAGGATGCAGGAGGGCAACAACGCGTTGGTAGTGCCACAGGTCATCGTGGACAGGTCGGAGAGACGAGGGAGTACGAGCAGCGTGACGAGTCAAGCCAGCTGCATTTCTGTCTTCAGTAATGCCTCGGCAAAGGACATTGCAAGCTGCAACCAAGATCGAGATGAATGCGTTAAGCTGCGGGAGGAAGAGGCAGCGAAGGTAAAACTTTCGCTGAAGTGCTGGCGAAGGTTCGAAGGGAGGCTGACCTGGAGGCCAGCCAGACAAGGGTTGTGGGAGCTTTACCCACTAAAAAGGGAGACCTTCTCATTAAAATTGGAGGGTCTTCAAACAAGAAGCTGTTCACCGAGGAGGTGACAAAGGTAATCGGCGATTTGGGTAAGGTGCAGATGGCGGATCGGCGAACTACGCTGGAAATCCGCGACATGGATGCCCTTACTGAGAAGGAAGATGTTGAGGATGCCCTGGAGAAAGTTTCCACAGTTCCAGCTGGAAGCAGAAAGGTGACGGTCCTTGGGCCAAATAAGCGAGGAGTGAAACTCGCTGTTGTGGTCACCAGCCAGGAAGATGCTGATAAGTTGGAGAAGGTGGGTCACGTAAAGATTGGATTCGTGTCCTGCAGGATCAGAAGTAGAGTGATGGTCAAAAGGTGCCATAGGTGTCTCGACTATGGTCATATAGGTCGAGACTGCAATGCAGTAGATAGGTCGGCTGCGTGCTTTAAGTGCGGAGAAGCCGGCCATAAGGCAGCAGACTGTAAGAAGAGCCCATGCTGCTTCTTATGCAAGGCGAAGTTCGGCGAAAAGGAGAACATCCAACATGTAGCCGGATCAGGGAGTTGCAAGGTCTTCAGAACTGCCCTCGAGGAAGCAAAGAAGACTTTGTCAAGGACAAGGAGAAAATAAGGCCAGAACAAGAGCGGCACGGGAGAGTTGCGCCAGCGACTACATGGAACCATTCATCTACGAAGTCTGAAGCCACTAGGTAGTTCCGTAGGTGGATAGAAGGTTCGAAACCCAGGGGAAACAAGAAGAGGTTTTAGTCGGTAGGGTGACTGCCGTTAAAAGCAGGTATGTGAGGTTTCTTTTTTTTCCTTGCATTTTGTACGAGTCCGACATACCCCAGGTAAGTGGGATCTTTCTGGGGATGCGTAAATGCATTTCATCTTCTCCCCCGTGAATAAAAAAAAATAATAATAATAATAATAATAATAATAATAATAATAATCTCCGCCGCTGGTTGTCCACTGCCGAACATCATCGATGTCTTCGATGTGCTGGGAGAAGTGGATGCATATCCACTGCCAGACATGATTGACATCATGGATATGTTCGGTAGACCTTGTCGTGGTGGCGGGGCTTTCAACTAAAGGACAACCAAACAGCAAGAAAAAATGAATTCAAAAAATTCTGAGAAGGTACCCCATGTGAGCAGGCCGGAAACGGGAAATCTCACCATCGGTCCCAGGACCGATGCTCAAGTGCGCGCGGATTGTGGGGGCGCACAATTTCTTGCAGTGCCACGAGTGATCGTGGAAAGGGTAGATCCACAGAACATCGTGGAAAATAATAAAACGAGGAAAGGAAGCACGTCGAGCCTTCTAAGTGTGTCAAGCTGCAGTAGCGGAAAAACCGTTCATAGCGCTATCCACTTAGAAGTAGACGACGAGGCGATAGAAGAGACTCGCGAGATATGCTTGCGGCTCAGAAAGGAGGAGGCGACTTGTCTCGAAAAAATGGAGTTGGAGGTCGCAAAAATGATAAAATCTTGCGACATTTAGAAGACCGTCAATAGGACGGTAAAGGATGGACTCAAGGTCATCGACGTCCTGCTAAAGGAGGCAAGGGCAAAGCATGCCGCGGGCGATGAGTCGGACTTCGATTTGGCATGCGTTCTGAGCGGTGCGGAATGCAACCGCAAGGACCGTAAGAAAGAGAGAGAGCGTTTCTATAGGCGTAATCTCAAAAGCGTCTTAAGAGATGCTCAGAAACGGAAGAGAGAGGGTGACAGTCCAGAAGAGACTCGAACCAAAACCGATAAGAGGAAGAAGGAGGAAGCTCCTCCAATGGAAACGGAAGTACCAGATCCAAAGATTCCTCAATTGGAAAGAATTGGGTCAAAAAGATCCACAGTTCTAATCCGAGTCGGTGAAGGTTTGACGTATGCTGACGTTCTGGGTAAGCTTCGCAAAGAGGTCAACCCAGAGGACAGTCATACGAGAATAGTAGCAGCAAAAGCTACAAACAAGGGGGACCTTCTGATTAAGTTCAGAGGAGACTCCGATAAGGACGCTTTCACCGCTGAGGTCACCAAGGCGGTTGGAAGCATGGGTAAGGTGCAGTCATTGGATCGAAGAGTTACACTCGAGATCCGTGATTTGGATTGCCTTACCCAAGAAGCTGAGGTGCAACAAGTGTTGTCTGAAGCAATGGGTAAGCCAGTAAACAGGAGAGTGACGGTCTTAGGACCCAACCGCCGAGGGATGAAGCTCGCGGTTGTAGTCACCAACCTGGAAGAGGCGAACAGGCTGGAGAAATTGGGACACGTAAAAATTGGTTTTATGTGTTGCCCAATCAAAAGAAGAGTTATGGTCGTCCGGTGTCATCGATGCCTGGGATACGGCCATATTGGAGCCAAATGCCAGAAGGAGGACAGATCGGCTGCGTGCTTTAAGTGCGGTGAAGCCGGTCACAGGTTCTCCAACTGTAAAAACAACTCAAGTTACTTTTAGTGCAAGAAAAAGATTGGCAATAAGGTGTCAACAACCCATATTGCAGGCAGCGGAGGATGCGGAGTCTTCAGGACGGCCCTTGAGGAGGCGAAGAAGACTCTCGAAAGAACTAAAATCAAATAAGAAGTATTAAAAGGAGCCAAAAAGCGTGATTTAAACAGCTTTTAATTTGTTTGTTTGTTTTTTATTAATTTATTTTGTGATTTATTTGTCCTTATACATTTTTTTTGTTTAATTTGTTTTATGTTTTTTATTCGTCTTTAAACAGTTTTATCTTTTCAACATTATATACGTGTTTACTTTTTTTTTTCTTTTTTATATCCGTTTACAATTTTATCTTTTGACTTTTTACACTTCTTAAAATATTTGTTTTTTTTATTATTTTTGTGCTGTGAATTCCGCTTGGACTTTGTAATAGTTTTAATCATTTTTTTAACTACGGACGCAGGAGGACCGCAGAGAAAGGGAGAAGGTCGCATTAGCGACAGAGTTGGAGCGCCACCCTCGAAGGCTAAAGTCTTGCGACAGTTCCGAGGGAGGGTAAAGGGCTCCAGAAGAAGGGTTACGGGTTTTAGTGGGTCGGGCTGGTAGTAGGTCGCCAGTTTATTAAATTTATTATAACATTTATGTATTTATCTTTTTTTTTAATATTTCCTTTTGTTTCATTGTACCAACCCCACATAACCTTGGAGTGCGGAATCCAAGGTATCTGTAGGCAGATTTCCCAAAAGTCCCTAAGCAAAAAAAAATAAATAAATAAATAATAATAATAATAATAATAATAATAATAATAATAATAATAATAATACGTAAATAATAAAGATGTTTGTAATAATTAAATAGTATGAACAACAATAATAGTAATGATAATGATTAATATTATTTGTTAATCACAAATATTATTTAATAATATTAGCATAGTAATATTATATAATACTTGTTAATATAGTAGGTAATATAAATAGTATTTACAATTTTAATAAAAATTGTAGTTAACAACAAAATAATAATAAAATATTTATTAAAATGATTGAAATAAAATAAAAAATATAATTCACAAATTAAAACTACTTAGACGTTTTGATTTCCAATTTAATGCAATATTAAGTATGGGATAGATTCGAGTGCTGGTTTGTAAATAAATATTTATGTTTTGAATTGAAAATTTGAAATATACACTTTCAAAAACTGCTGTTTGAATTTATATTATATTTATATTATATTTTAATATTTTATTATTTTAATTGTTAACTAAAATTTTTATAAAAATTGTAAATACTATTTATATTACTAGGGGAGAGTCTCCAGTTGTGAGACACCTCCAGTTGTGAGACAGTTAATTTTTTTTAACATGCAATATTAAAAAGACGATTGGTTTATATAAAAACATTTCTTTTTATATAAGCCAACTTTTTCGTAAACGCCAAAGCGGATATATAAACTGTTTTTGCTAAATACCAACACTGTGTGTGATAATCGACTAAAAAGCGTTTTTTCAATAAATGCAAAGTACTTTTTATCCAAGTTAATTTATTGGAAAAGGTAAATGTAATGCATTTTATTTTAGTGTTTTCCTTATATTTTGTGATGCAATATTGCATTGTACCAATCTACGGTTGAAAATAATTTAATTTTCCTTTTTCAAAATAACGCCAATTTCTGGGTGTGAGACACAGCATATCACCAGTTGTGAGACGGTGTCGACACCCATCTAGTATTTTTGGGCATGTCAAGTGGAAAAAAGTCAATTGATTCAGAAGAAATCAATTTTAATGCTCTTGTTGAAGCTCATAAATTGTGTTTATTTGATAGTCATATTTTGTCGAATAAATATTATTATTTAGTATATCATAATATATATTATTAATATATTTAACTATTTCTGCTAAACATAACGTTTTATGTCAAACTTATTAAATTTTAGCAATTTGTAATGAGTGTCTCACAACTGAAGACATTTTTTTTTTGACAAAAGCGATGTGCTCGGAAAATGTATCGTAAAATTTTTTGAGTTCATCGAAACACTACACTTTCTTTTAATAAAAGTTGCGTATTTCTGTTACCTTTCGATCGGTGTATTTTAATTACAATTTCGTTTACCCGTTTACAATTAACGGGTCAAAAATGAAACCCGTCTCACAACTGGAGACTCTCCCCTATATTATTAAGTACTATATAATATTATTAAATAATATTTGTGATTAACAAATAATATTAATTATTATCATTGCTATTATAGTTCTTCATAATATTTAATTATTACAAACATGTTTATTATTTACGTATTATTATTATTATTAATATTTTTTTTTTTTGCTTAGGGAATTTTGGGAAATCTGTCTACAGATACTTTGGATTCCGCACTCCAAGGTTATGTGGGGTTGGTATAATGAACCAAAAGAAATATAAAGAAAAAGTAAATAATAAATTTATAAACTGGCGACCTACTACCAGCCCGACCCACTAAAACTCGTAACCCTTCTTCTGGAGCCCTTTACCCTCTCTCGGAACTGTCGTAAGACTTTAGCCTTCGAGGGTGGCGCTCCAACTCTGTCGCTAATGCGACTTTCTGCTTTTCTCTGCGGTTATCCTGCGTCCATAGTTAAAAAAAATTATAAAAACTATTTCATAGTCAAAGCGGAATTTTCAGCATAACAATAATAAAAAACAAAATTTTCTAAGAAGTGTAAAAAGTCAAAAGATAAAATTATAAACGGATATATAAAAAAAGAAAAAATAAACGCGTATTTAATATTGAAAAGATAAAATTGTATAAAGATGAATAAAAAACACAAAACAATTAAAAAATGTATAAGGACAATTAGATAGTGTCATTAAAGACAAATTAGTGACTGGTCTTCGAAAAGGTCCTGTTTTGGATAGAGTGTGCGAAGAAGATCACACCAAAAATCTTTCAGAAATTTTGGAGATCGCGAGAAAAAAAGAAGCTTCGGTTTTAAATTCAAAAAATATGAATTCAGTTTTTAATGTCAATCCCAAAACAAACAAAGGTTTTAATAAAAAGGACAACTCGAAAAACAAAGATAACACCGTAGACAAAGTGACGAACAAAAACAATACAAGCAATCCATCTTGTAAACATTGCGGTGGAAACAGTCATCATTTTAGGAAGTGTAAATATCGAAGTTTTAAATGTAACAAGTGCGGCAAGACGGGACACTTAGCTAAAATTTGCAGATCAAACGATAAACGCGACGATCAAAATTATATAGTCGAAGACAACGAGTGTAGTTCCATGCTCGACTGTGAAAATCTCTATTCGCTGGAGGGGAGTAGTGAACCGTTTCTGGTCGACATTTTCATTGGCGAAGAACAAATCAGGGCGGAGATTGATTCCGGCGCTGGTAGGTCCGTCATCCCTGAATCGGTATATCGAAATCAGCTGTCCATGTATAGACTGAATCCAGTCAAAACAACACTCAGATTATACAATGGGACAGTGATTCACCCCCTTGGTGAAATATCAGTGAAACTCGCTGCCCGAGACAAACTCGCTACCGCAAATCTACTGGTCGTCAAAGGAGGATGCCGAATGTTAATAGGCAGAGACCTGATGACTCATCTCGGATATCAGATGATTCAAGTAAACACGATCGACACGAGCGATAACCTTCAAAGCTTGTTACAAGAATATGAACCACTCTTCGAAGAAACTCCCGGGAAATATAAATTCGAGGAAGTCGACATGAAGATCCAACCGGACTTCAAACCCATTTTTCACAAGCCTCGACCAGTTCCTATCGCATTCAAACCAGAAATGGATCGTCAATTGGACGAAATGGAAAGTCAAGGAAAAATTGAACCGATTGACAACGCGGAGTGGGGGACACCTCTAGTGCCTGTATTACAGAAAGACGGTGGACTACGAGTCTGCGCCGATTACAAGGTGACAATCAACAAAGCCTTGGAGAACGTGAAGTATCCTACGCCTAGGATCGAGGAACTTTTTGCCTTATTATCGGGCGGAGAGAAATATACCAAGCTCGACATGGCAAAGGCCTTCAATCAACTCGCAGTCACCGAGGAAACTTCAAGACTATTGGCATGGAGCACGCACAAAGGAATCTACAAGGTAAACAGAATCCCCTTCGGTCCAAAAACTGCAACGGCAATTTTTCAACGGATAATTGAAAAAACACTACAAGGAATCCCGGGAACAGCTATCTTCTGCGACGATGTAGTCGTCACAGGAAAAACAACAAAGGAACATCTACAAAATGTGCGCGAAGTGTTTAAAAGATTGTTAAATGCCGGTTTTAAATTGAACCTCAAAAAGTGTAAATTTTTCCAGGACCAAGTTCGATATTTGGGACACATCATCGACCGCCATGGTCTACGAAAAGATCCGGAAAAAGTTGCTGCAATCATAGAAGCCAGAGCACCGGAGAATGCAACGGAATTGAAAGCCTTCCTCGGGATGTTCAACTACTACGCGAAATTTGTTCCGAACAGCAGTCAACTCCTCAAACCGCTCTACGAATTGGCAAATCAACCCAAATTTTCCTGGACCAAAAAAGAAGAGGAAATCTTCAAACAAGCGAAATTAAAGATCGCTTCGGATCGATGTCTAGTACATTTCAATCCAGATCTCAAAATCAAATTGGTTTGCGACGCATCCAAGGACGGACTCGGCTCAGTTCTGTTCCACATTTTCCCGAATGGCGAGGAAAAACCGGTTGCATTCGCCTCTCGCGTTTTGAGAAATTCAGAGAAGAATTACTCCGTGATCCATAAGGAAGCACTCGCAATATACTGGTCAGTGCAAAAATTTTACCAGTATTTAATGGGCAATAAATTCATTTTATGCTCAGACCACAAACCTTTACTCGCGCTCTTCGGTGAGCAGAAGGGAATTCCACAGATGGCTGCAGGAAGATTACAACGTTGGGCGCTATTTTTATCGTGCTTCGACTACACTCTTCAATACCTGAAAGGAGAGGACAATGGTGCCGCTGACGGACTGTCAAGATTACCCAGACCTGTGACTGCACCAGCAGAGGAATCAAAGGACTACTTCAATTTCATCGTGGACGACAAACTTCCCATCAACGCCAAGGATTTGAGAATGCAGCTTCGCAGAGATCCAATATTGAGCAAAGTGTTTTTATACGTTCGAAACGAGTGGCCCAGCGAGATCGAGCCAGAATTGAAACCCTTTTCAATCAGAGCAAGTGAACTCAGCATCAATGATGATCTTCTCATGTGGGGATATCGAGTAATTGTTCCAGCCAAGTTTAGACCTTATCTCCTGGAAGAAATTCACCAAGGTCACATCGGAATCGCTAAAATGAAATCATTGGCTCGACAATATTTCTGGTGGCCCAAACTGGACGCAGACATCGAGAATTTCGGCAAAAGTTGCTCCTCGTGCAAATCACAAGCGAGGAATCCGGAAAAAGCCGAACTAATCAAATTCAAGGAAGCTGAATATCCTTTCGAGCGTATACACCTGGATTTTTTAGGCCCCTTCCACGGCAAAACTTACCTGCTGCTGATCGACGCCTACTCCAGATGGCCGGAAGTGATTGAAATGCGGAAAACTGATTCAAAATCAACCATTGACGTACTACGAGAAATATTTTCAAGATATGGAATTCCGAAACTTCTCATATCCGACAATGGACGACAATTAATCTCCGAGGAATTCGAGAAATTCTGCAAACTAAACGGAATCATCCACAGGACCACAGCTCCATATCATCCGTCAACGAATGGCTTAGCTGAAAATGCTGTAGGCAGCTTCAAACAAGGAATCAACAAGGCGCTCCACAATCAAGAAATCACTCCAACAAATCAAAAAACCGCTGTTACCAAATATCTTTTCGCATACAGAAATGCACCGCATTGTTCATCGGGAATCTCGCCAGCCAAAAGATTCTTGGGAAGAGAATTGCGAAATCGACTGGACTTGCTTAGAGCGAAAAGAACAGATTCAGCATCACACAACCAAGTGAAATCGTTTCGAGGAAAAAGGGACATATCATTTGAAGAAGGTGAAAAAGTGTGGGTGAGAGATTACAAGAATCCAATGAAGCCTTCTTGGTCAACAGCAACAATAAAAAAAGTTCTGGGTGATAGAACTTTTCTCTGCAACCCGGAATCAGCTGATCCATCTCTCATTTGGAAACGACACACAGACCAAATCACCAAATTGGATTCTCTCAAATTTGATAATTCGGAACCAGCGGGACCTGAAAATCTTCAAGAAGATGACATCATTCAACCTGAGGGGGAAGGAGATCAACAGATTGCTCAACCCAGCGAATCACCCGCGAAATTCAATTCGTCAGTGTTGTGTCCGGAAGTCGTAAATAAAAAATGTGTTATAATCAATGATCAAAAAATCAATCGCGGTAGTGATTCAGTTTATCATTCACCAAGGTCAATTTCGAGAAAAAGTTTTAATTCCGCGACAAAAGTGTCAAATGAAAATTCAAAAGAAACTCAAGACAATAAAAAGACTCATTTCAACGTGAATCAACGACCGAAAAGAATGATAAAACCCATTGATCGCTTAAAATATAAAAAAATATAATTTGTAAACTTAAAAGGGAAGGAATGTAATATAGTTTTACTTTATCCCTATATGTGTCACTACTATAGAAGTGGGGGGGCATGCAAAAGTCCGCTTGACGACAGCTCAGTAATGAGCGAGATTCTCAGTTAGTCACACCTTTCCCAACTTATGTATTATCATCAAATATATCAATTATTCATATAAGTAATTCTGGTCTTATTTCACGACACCACACTTTCGGTTTATCCAGGTGGTAAGTGTTGGAATCAGACGATAGGTCCATCTGTCCTTTTCCTCCCCATCCCATCTGTCCTGCCATGTCTCGATAAGTCTGTTTCTCGCATATTTGCGGATGCTGTCCTTGCTAGGTCTTTCTTCCTCTGGGTACTCGGGATTATTTTTTCTTTTAAAAAGAAGAAATACTTCCTCCCTTTTCCTTGCCATAAGATCTGCCAGAGGGACACTTGCAAGGACTTGCACAGCACTCGTCGAGACCGTCTTATACGTAGAAACGATACGGGTAGTAACACATCTCTGCGCAGACAGCATATTACCGCAAATGGTTTTGCTTCTTGTTTTAAGTGAGGGAGCCCACGCTGCTGCTGCGTAAAACAGCTTAGCGTGGGCAACACTAACCACCAGTCTCCTTTTCCTTTCACGTGGTCCGCGAACGTTTGGCATAAGTCGTGCCAAGTCTGAAGCACACTTTATCGCCTTATTCAAGGCCGTCGCTATATGGTAATGGAAGTTTAACCTTTCATCGAGCTCCACTCCTAAATACTTAATATGTTTACTCCACTTGACCTTGAATTCGTCTATCACGATTCTGGGAAACTATAACCACGTCTGTCTGTGACGAGCAGAGCTTCGGTTTTTTCCAAGGCCATTTGAAGACCTCTGGCATCCAACCAGCTTTTAACTCGCCGCAGACATTCGTTCACCAATGTCCCAAGGGCTTCCTCGCTTTCGGCTGAGCCCATGACCAACGCATCGTCCGCAAAGTCGATGATGACCGCGCCTTCAGGTAGACCCTTTCGCAGCAAGTTATCATAGGATACATTCCACACGAATGGTCCCACCCACGAGCCTTGGGGGGCACCACTTTGCATCTCTTCCTTCAGAGGCCAATTGTCCCCCTCATAGATTACCCACCTGTCACTAAGATAATCATTCATTATCTGCAACAAGTAGGGCGGTAATCCCTCTTCCATCATCGACTGGATGAGATCTTTCCATCGTGCGGAGTTAAACGCGTTGCGTATGTCAATAGCCACCAATGCGCAGAAGCCCTTCTTCTTCTTTGGTCCCAATTTGTTTTTTCCCGCTTTGGCTATGTCCACAACTGCCTGAATGGCATCAACCGTGGACCTGCCTTTGCGGAAACCAAATTGGTAATCAGATAGACTATTCTTTCCGGTCAAATGGGTTTGCATTCTCTGCAGAACCATATCCTCTAGAAGCTTTCCCATCGTATCTAACAGGCAAATAGGCCTGTACGACGAGACTTTATCCAGAGGTTTTTCGTCTTTTCTTAGGAGGGCTAGCCTCTGTCGCTTCCAGTCGCAGAAGAACTCTCCTTTCTTAAGGCAAAGATTGAAACATCGGAGCAGAATCTGGGGTGAAGTGTCGATAACCAATTTTAGGATCTCGTTACTTATCCCATCGATTCCAGGCGCCTTGCCTGTTTTCAATCTTCTACCTGCATTTCTCAATTCTGTAAGAGTGAAAAGTTCCTCCTCACCGACTTCGCAGGTACTCCAGTCCTTCCTAACCCACGGTTCTGCAGGAGGAAATAGAGCTTTTATAATCCTTCTGACCCAATCGGGATTGTCCAGGCCGGGGGTCTTTTGCCTTGTTCCTAATTTCTTAGTAAGGATTTAAAAGCCAGACCCCATGGGTCTTTCTCGACGTCATCAATTAGGTCTTTCCAGCAACGACGTTGTGACGCTCGAATCTCTTTTTTTAGGCTTTTCTTGGCCTCCTAAAATACTTCCTTTAGCAAAGGATCTCCCTTAGAACGGGTATAATTCCTTCTAGCTTTGAAGCACGCTTTCCGTAAGGAGGCCAGCGCATCCGACCACCAGTGCACCGAGCTTTTACGTGAAGCGGTACACCTGCGACGCAGCATAGATGCATCGCAGGCAACGGTGATGGTTTTCCTCACCGCTCGTACCTCTGCATCCAGGGTATTTGACCTCAGCACCCAACCCAATTCCTCAATGAGGCAGGATTCTTCCAGGGATCGGACAAATTTCTCCTTATCGATTTTCTTTACATTCTAGAAGAGGCGTTTTCGACACGGTGCTTCCTGTCTTTAACCATTTCCTGTGTCTCCCATTGAGACTGAAAACTCGATGTACTGGTGGTCACTTGCGGTATACTCCTCAGAGACTTGCCATTCGTTTATGCGTCTGAATAGAGGAGATGATGCAATCGTAAGGTCAATGATCGATCCAATTGCACCCCTTCTAAACGTCCATGTCCTTCCCTGGTTCACAATCGTTAAATTGCTCCTGGAGACCATTTCTCCGATTACTCTGCCTCTTCTATCGAGCCTTGACTCGCCCCACTCCGGCGACTTAGCATTAAAATCCCCGGTGACGAGTACATCCAACCTGGATTCTTTAAGGCTCGACTCGAGTTGCCGAATTTCAGCTTCAAAGTCCGTCAGTGCATCGTTTGGCGAGAAGTAGCAGCTGTACATACGTATGCCCGCAACCTCTACACAAACGAATCCAATGCTCGTCTCCAGATACCTGGCAACCCGCAGCTCAGGATTGCACACTTGAACAGCGGCCCTACCTGATTTATCCTGGTACCAGGGAGCGAGGTCGTTTTTCCTGTGTTGCTCGCTGCAGAACAGGATGTCGATCCCTTTTTCCTTGACCGTCTGCATCAGGAGGGCCTGCGCCGTCCTGCAGGTGTGCAGGTTGACCTGCAGAAACTTTAAGGGTTTGCCTTTTTAAGCCTCTGCAGCAATTCCCTGTAAACCGGGCAAGAGCTTTTCCAGGATATATGGACAATATCTGTCTTTCCTAAATCTGTGCATGTTAAGCACTTAGGTTGTTCGACAGAACAGTTCTTTGCCATGTGACCCTCACCGCCGCATCTCCGACAGTTTTTAGTTCTGTCGGGGCCTTTGCATGATCGGGTCACGTGTCCATATGTAAGGCACTTTAGGCACCTCACAACTTCCATATGCTCTCTGACTTAAATGTTTAGCCATCCTATTCTCACTTTGTCGATCTTGAGCAGAGTCTGACTATCAGCCTCTGCCAGGCGGACCAACGCGACTTTTGTGCCACTAAAACGTGTCAGAAGTCTGCACACTATGTCCGTGTCAGGCTTCCCCAATTTCTCCCTCAAAACTGAAACTACATCCTCCTCCGTCGTAGTTTCATCGAGGCCGTTCAATTCCAGACACCTCTTATTTACAAGAGCCGTAACCTCGCCCTACCATGTGAGGCCGAGGCCAGAGCCCCCGCAAACTTCAAGGTGTCACCGCCCTTTCTCACAACGAGGAGAACATCTTTATTGAGTGCCCTCCTGATCCTGAGAACCTCTATATTGGACTCTTCAGGCCTCACAGAGCGTTTTATTTCAGTCACGATCTCAGCGATAGCCTTTGGGTTTTTCGTTGAGATCCTTACTGCCTCTGTATTTCTCGGCTTTGAGGAATACTTTTGGAGCTCCCTCTCTTCTTTCTTTTTTAAGGCCTTCTTTTTGGCCTTTGCCTTTTTATCGATGACAGCGGCAAAGCCGTCGCCATCTACTGTGTCATCCTTTGAGCTAACTAAAGCGTAAGTCTCTTTGACTTTTTTCTCGGCTGCTCCTCCTCTACCTGGCTCCAACGGAAGGGTTTGCGCAGGTACTTCCTCGCGCTTCCTTTTCTCAGACTGGCCATCAGGATGTGGACTCGCTTCTGGACCAATCCCGCTTCTCCGGCGCTTTCTATCATTAATTGCACCGCTCGGACTCGCCGCAGCACGCCTCTGTGATGGTGATACACAGTTTGCGTTTGTTGGCTTTTGGATTATGAAGGGCTCGGGGATAAATCGCATGTTTCTGCGAATTATTTCGTGCACCTTTCCTAACGCCACCATTCCGTCTTGGACGTCCTTGCTAATGTTTTTCTGCTTTTTGCAGGCCCGCCACATACCCTCGAGTATTTTAGGCATTAGTTCGACCTGCTCTACAACATTTTTTTGGAAACTGTTAAGTCCCTTCTCCGCAGAATTTTCGTTTTGCCCCCCCCCAAAATCCGTGGGGCCTGCGACGGTCTTTGAAAGACCAACAGGAGTATTGTCCCCTTGCGGGGTTCCTCCTTGGGGTAATTCATTTACAGTTTGACTCATCTTCATTAATTTTTGGTTTTTCTTTTATCATGGAACCACCCTGTTGGTTGTCCTTTAGTGAAAAGCCCCGCCACCACGGCAAGGTCTACCAAACATGTCCAAGATGACAGTCGTGTCTGGCAGCGAACCCACTTCTCCCAACTCATCAAAGAAATCAATCATGTCTGGCAGTGGACCCACTTCTCCCAACCCATCAAAGAAATCAATGATGTTCGGCAGCGGATCCACTTCTCCCAGCACATCAAAGAAATCAATGACATTTGGCAGTGGATCCGCTTCTCCCAGCACGTCAAAGACATCGATGATGTTCGGTAGTGGACAACCCGGCGGGGATGCACATATTCTTATTTTTCTATCTGCCGGGTACTACTTAGGCAATTTCCAATAAGCTAAATGACTAATTGATTTCAGGATAATAGAAAAATAACCATTTTTCATGATTCATTTATCTACTTGCCGGTATTTAGCCCAATTCCTAGGCATTAAGCTAAATGCCGGATTTTTCTATTTGCCTACGACATATACATATATATACACTTTTTTCAGTGCTGCATTCGAGTAAGAACTCGCTCAAAAAAGATCGAAAGCAAGTAAAATCTTGTCAAAAATACACGGTAAACAACTGAATACCTAAGTTCTGTCTTTTTTCTTTTATGAAAGGAGAGGTTTTCGGTTGCAACACTACTTTTTTAAATTAATAATTGTGTATTTATTATTATTTATATGGCTATTTATTTTTTTCACAGCTAAGGAGGAATTTATTAACTGTGAACTTTGTAATTAATTTCATTTGACATTGCACAATATACACAAAAAACATGATCAGTTCTTTCAACCACGGAGTGCAGGTTGTCCTAAGAACATCTGAAGGACGTTCTTTAAAAAGTAGCGTGAAAAACAAGTTGGTTGTATTAGAAAACCAACGCGAAGTAAATTGCAATCTGCTATGAAGAATAAGTAATTGATTTGATCTTATTTATTAATTTCACTGGTTTACAGTGAAATTGCCAATTGAACAAAACATTTTTTTTCGAATAGTAGGTGTTTGTTGAGTAAAAAAATCATAGTTTTAATTTTTTCCCTCGCGCAGTTTTTCTGTAGCTTCAAATTTTGCATTTTCGAGGTGCGGCGCCACTTAAACTTATCTGTAGGAAAATTAGCTTGTCAAAATATAATAAATGGGTATCATTGGAAAGGTTATTAAATTACCTTTCGATCCACAGGTTACAGAATAAAATTCAACAAAAACTGAGAGAGATACAGTCGATTAAAGATGAGATTTCATAACAATTTTGATGATTTTTAGACATTTGAGTAACTTCTACTATTTTTTTCTACATCAAACAGAAAATAATGTTTAGTTTTTAATTTTTTATTGATTAAATTCGTCTCAAATTCGTTACTCGGTGGTTTTCGGGGTCGCTGATTACGAATCGGATGTCAGATTTCGATAATTGAAAATGATAGATTCATAATGGTGAACAAGTTTTTTAAAATCCATCGAATTCGCACCTTCTGGATCCGTCATTTTTAATTTTTGAAATCTGACATCGGATTCGAATTCAGCGACCCCAAAAACCCCCGAGTAACGAATTTGAGACGAATTTCATCGATTTTCAAAAACTTGTCCGCCATATTAGATCTGCCATTTTGAAATTTGCAAAACTAACATTGCATTCGACATCAACGACTTCAGAAACTCTTGATTAGTGATTTTAATAACTTTAGCACTTAACCAAATTTTATTACTTGAATTTTTGCTGGAAATGTTTAAGGGATACTAAAAATGAAGAATGTAGTTTCGTTCACTAAATTTCGTGTAGAATTGTCATTTTTAATCCAATCGAGGTCCACAAGGGCTCAAAATTTGTGTAATAATATAGCCTATCAATAAAAAATTAAAAACTAAACATTATTTTCTGTTTGATGTAGAAAAAAATAGTAGAAGTTACTCAAATGTCTAAAAATCATCAAAATTGTTATGAAATCTCATCTTTAATCGACTGTATCTCTCTCAGTTTTTGTTGAATTTTATTCTGTAACCTATGGATCGAAAGGTAATTTAATAACCTTTCCAATGATACCCATTTATTATATTTTGACAAGCTAATTTTCCTACAGGTAAGTTTAAGTGGCGCCGCACCTCGAAAATGCAAAATTTGAAGCTACAGAAAAACTGCGCGAGGGAAAAAATTAAAACTATGATTTTCTTACTCAACAAACACCTACTATTCGGAAAAAAATGTTTTGTTCGATTGGCAAAAAAAAGTTTTTAATTTGTAAACCTGTGTTTTTTTATAGAAAAATAGTAATTTAATTTTACATGCAGCTAGAAAGTTTAAGACTATTATCCAGTAAATGTTGAGTTGGAATTGTTAAAATAAGTATATGTAATACTTGTCCAATTGTATAACATCCAAATTTAACAGCTAGCTTAGGATTATTTATATTTATCACAGTCTAAATCATATTACAAGATTAACATATGGTTTAAATTTATATTGAATAATTATAATTTATAAATATTAAAATCCTATTGTTAATATTATATTGTTCTTACTTGAACTCCTGTGATGCTTAAATTAACTATGCAAAGTCCAATTACCAAAAGATAAGCAGTTGAAAAAATATTTTGGACATCATTGACAAATCTCGTAAAATAAAATTGGTCAATTAATATAAATAAGAAATTATACTATTTTTTTAAAATTATTCATAATGCAATTTAAAATATATTGTAACTACAAAAAGAATTAGAGCAGGCAATACGTAATAAATTCAGCTGCAGATTAATGGAAATGTCTAAGATATGATGAGGGAGGGACGAAGCTTCGGTTGTTTCCAAAACAGTAAAGTTGCCTAATATATTTTCTAAATTTTAATTCAATAAATTATTACGTTAATTTTGAGTTATACTAACAACAGTATTCTTCTATGCATAACTACGCAAAGCTTAATTTCATTTTGAATCTTCTGTTGTGAACTATTACTATCATAAAAATTAGTACTTTCTTCTATGACTGTCGTCAATTTATGACTGCAAAAAATAAATCTGTTATAGATTTATTTAGATGTACAGCAAGCGAAATGAGATTCAGGTTATAAAAATAATTTAATCAACTTGTATCCATCTTCCAAGTCTTTTTTTAAATTTTTTACAAAATGGTAAAAAAATCTGACTTCCTGTACACAATTCTATTAATATTTAATAAATTATAATTTATAATTGTATTTACCCAATAATTTCAAATATTGCACAGGCATGCTCAATAAACACCAAAAAAACTGTATCTCCATTTACCATTGAAAAAGTACAAACATAAGCGGACATATGACAATGGATTAGTATTAAATAGTAATATTTTTCTGCATCTATACCATAGTCGAGATGAAAGACAAATGGCCTCTGTTCATTATTATTTTTTAAAACACTAATCATAACTGGAATAATGTGTAACAAAAAATAAATGACGACATTTGCAAAGAATCCACCTGAGAAGACAATTAGAAATAAACAATAATTGTTTATTAAATTAAATAAATAATTATGTATTTAAAATTTTAAATACTAATTTTGATCATAATAAAAAATATCTACAAAAGCAAAGAATACAGTAATATCTGCATTTTCTGCCGTATTTGTGTAAAATATCAACTTCATATTTTGAGGTTAATAAGTCCCAATCATTTTGCATTTTACCAAAAATAATGTCCATCTACAAATAAAATATAAATATTAAATTAAAAATTCCTTATATTATTAATTATTAACTTGGATTATAATAAAATTTCTGTTAAGTTGAATTATTTATATGTATGTACATGTATTCTGTTAAGGAATACAATTTAAAGACTTATATTTTAATCTCATTACTTGTGATGCGTGTAGATTGTTATTTATTAAAATTATTGCACCTATTAAAACATAACAAGTCGGTGGAATACATTCCAATAATAAATCTAAATTACCAATTGCTTTTTTCATTCCAGCAATCTAATATTAATAATATCATTGTTATAAAAATATCATATTTTTTATTTAATTTAATATTACCTGTGCGCACATAAAAGAGATCATAATTATTAAGAAACAGGATTTGATAAGTACATTTAACCACGTAGGGTAATGGTGACTTTGTCCTGTTACATTCATAAAAATTCTGGTAATATTAAAGTATGGATTATTTCGTATGTTCATCTCTTGGCGTTTTATTCAGTACTGATATAGTAATATGAATTTAAGCTCTACTTTTGATCACACTTTAATATAATTTAAGTTCATAAGGAATAATTAAATATTTACTTTGAGCTGTATTGTTTTCCAAGCATTGTAAAAAGTATCTTGAAATTAAAATAATTACCGTTTCTATATTTTAACTCAAATACTTGTCAAGATATATAATTATAATAATAGTAGGTTGTAAAAATCCTAACTTTGTATGAAAATGAAATTTAATTACTAGCTTTATACAGTGTCTATAACTTTTATAGGGTAAAGGAGGAACTTGGGAACTATACTGTGAACATAGTACTGCAGAAGGCAGTTTATGTTTTATATTTGCAGTTTTGAAGTTTAATTTATAAATGTAAAATTATTTAATCTCTATTCAAATAATATAAACATTCTTAAAAAATAACTGAAAAACACAAGTTATAACATTTTATAATGTGCTTTATTCCTCTTATTATAATAGTGAATTAATAAAAATTGCTAAAGGAAGATTCCTTCATTTCTTGATGACGTTTAAAAAAGTTGAAGTGAATATGTTTAATACTGTCTAAGTATCCAATTTTTTGTCCTATAATACGGGTGTTTCTTTAAGATTCTATTCTCGAACAGACATGAAAACAGTAAAATATGACATTGATGTTTGAAGAACCTTTAAAACATTATAATAAATTCATTTAGTTGTTTTTTGTAACGCGTAAAGTCATCACTGGTTTTTTAGTTTTATTATAGCATATAAATTTTTACAAATTGTATTTTCTTAAGTTTATCGATATCAATTTTTCTATAGGATAAACGTACCAATTTTTGAGGATGCATCTATTTTTTAGTAAATAAATTTCGCTTTTGACAACAGCCTCGGTAAATGGGACATTTACCCTTTTTATAATTTTGTTATTTAATTTTTCTGTATACCTTTGTAAAAAACTGCAATGAAAGTGTAAAGATTTTGCCAATTATAAAAGTAGTCGGTTCAGATCCTCTTTTCATTATTAGAAGTAACATTTTCTTCGTCTTAGTTGAGAGAAAGTACCAGTCTGAATTATATCTAATTATAAATCATGATATAATTTTATTTTTTTTTCTTTATAGCATATAATCACAATAAAACTTGTTATGTATGATTACTGTTATATTTAACAATAAATTAATATCTAATGATAGTAGCAAATGATAATAAAAATCATTTAAGTTTTGTTAGATTAAAACATTTTTTAGTAGAACACTCAAATTTATTTTCGTTACTCTAAAACAGATGGAAGTCATTCTTATCATATCCCCTACTTCTTGTTTCCCTCTTCACTATAAACTTTAAGGATAGTTATAACTTTATGTGTATTAAAAGAAACTGGGCGTAAAATGATTTCATGTGTACTTGACTCCTAATAAAAACCTTCATTTTAAACTATATTTATTATCTTCTTCGAATAGAAAAAATATAAAGATAAAAATTATATTTTACATGCAACCAGAGATACTAAGACTTTGATCCATCAATTCCTGAGTTGGAAGAGTTAAGAGGAAAATATGCATCACTTGACCAAATGAGTAAATTCCAAATCTTACAGCTTCCTTGTCATTATTCATACATATCACACACTGAATCACAGTATAGGATTAGAACCTAGGTTAGCATTCCTTTAAATATTATACTTTCTGTGAACAAAAAACTTTTTAATTATATATAATACTCACCTGAACTCCTGTGATGCTTAAATCTACTATACAGAACCCAAACACCAAAAGATAAGCAGTTGAAAAAGCAGTTTGGATATCATTGACAAATCTCGTAAAGTAGAATATGTTAATTAGTATATAAATAAAGAACATTGCTGTTGATTGTGATAATATTACTGTTGCAATATAAATTCATTATTAATAGACAAATTTTAATACGAACAATAAAACTCTTTTGTGCATTGCAACGCAAAGTTTAATTTCATTATGAACTTTCTCACGAAATACAGCATTATCAAAGTCAGGATATTTATTTATGACAGAAGTTAATTTATGGCTGAAAATAATAATTCAAATTTAAATAGTACGGAGTAATCGTCAACATTAAGTTTCAATTAATCAAATAGTACACTTAATGATAAATTTAAAATTAGGATATGTGAAAAAATTATTTAAACGTACCCTATAATTTCAAATATTCCACAAGCATGTGCAAGAAACATAAAAAGAATTGTATCTCCATTTACAATTATATTAGCACAAACAATACAACTTATTTCACAGTAGAGCAATATTGTATAGTAGTATTTTTCAGAATCTACTCCAAATTCAAGGAGAAAAAGATACGGTTTGGGTTGCTCACTTTTAGACAAAATGTTAATCATCAGAGGAATAAAATGTGCTAATATGCATATTATAAGATTTGCATACAATCCAACTAAAAAATACAAGCAAATATAAAGTTATTATCATGTTTATTATATAATTATCTCGACGTTTCAATGGCAGCCGCCATCATTTTTGAGAGATTACAAAATGTAATAATAATTACAATTATAATTTATTAAACTTTATATTCCCTCCCTAGGGATTTCAAGACCTTGCTGTTGGTGAAAGATTGCTTGAGTGGCTATTTTCGGGCAGCAAACTGCTTCTCGATACTTTTCGTGGGGAATGAGGGAGTGAACCCTTCAAAATGGGTTGGCTGCTCGAGAAACCGAATCTATTATGTTTTTTTGGTCAGTGTCCCAGGTTATGGTGATTCAGAGGGGTCATCGAGAGAGGCGGGATTCACGGTTAACCGTGAGTCCATCTGGAGATTTTCTGCTGGTGGAGTCTGACTAAGAAGAAACGCTTCCATGGTTTCGTTGGCTAAGCCATGGCGATTGAGGCGTGAGTCTCTGTTTTATTCCCATGGTGAGGCTCCGAATGGAGATATCTTAAACGAGACTCTATGATACCAGGCGACCTCTCAGATGTAATTATCCTTTTCCTTAAATTGAAGCTCTTTAAGGATGAACCTTCTTTCCTCTTTTCTCGTGGGACCTTAATGGATACTACAGAAATTGATCAAAATAAAACTACACACGCGAGCGTCGAAGAGCCCTCTTTGGGGGATCACGATGCTGGCGATCAGGATGTGGAGGCGACAGAGGGGACCGTGAGTCAGTCTTATATATGGCTGCTTCCGGGATCCACTGTATGCAGATTAACTTGCATCGTTGTAAAGGCGCTTCGGCGATTCTAGCCAAGAAATTTACTAGGATGCAGAAAGCTATAGCCTTTCTTCAAAAACCTTAGGTTTACAAGGGTAAGATTAGAGGACTAAATGGCTGTGGGGATCGAGTTACATGAATCAGTTCTAAGGGCTTACCTGATCTATAAAGGTCTAGACGCTTTCCCACTATAAACTATTGGAATTAACTACTAGGGACTTAGCTGTTGTTAAGGCTAAGTACTTGGAAAAGAAAGGAAATAAAATGGAGGTTATAGTAGCTTCTGCTTATTTTCCGGGATCGGGGGATGAACCCGCACCACCTAGAGAGGTGGAGAAGTTAATAGATTACTGTCAACGACAAAGTCTCCTTTGATAATAATAGGTGTTGATGCCAAGGCGCACCATGTCGTATGAGGCACCACTGACATTAAGGACAGAGGCTAACGATTTTTAGATTTTCTGGTAGATACAGATTTAGAAATCTTCAATCAGTGTAGTCAGCCAACTTTCTTTACTTTTAACAGAAAGGAAAGGTTGGATATATGACGCGACACGAGAAAAGGGACCTATCGTTAAAAAAATCGATTTTGAGATTATGGTGCTATTCGACAGATTATTCTTTGCTCTTTCACGTGGAAAAATCAAAAGTTGAAAAACTTCAATAGTGTTAATAATATAAAGCCCGAAAGTTAAGCATGTACGCGTAAATACACGGGTTTTCTGCGCATGGCGTCGCTTTAAACGCTCTTTCTGTAAAATTCTCTTTTGCGGCAATAGGTCCCTTTCCTCGTGTCGCGTCACATATGATGATCTGTTCCAAGTCTGTGTGGGATAATGTATGGACTTCAACGGTGTCTGTTAAAGACTCCCTCTCGGACCACATAATTATTACATTCAGAATGGAATCGAAAGATCGGGAACAGAAATGGGGACGTAATCCTAGGAGTACTGATTGGGCTTCTTATACGGAGGACCTCAAGGCCTCCATGGAAGACTTCCACCTCTTATGAAACGCATGAAGAGTTGGAACTCGCAGCGGAATATCTGGAAGATTCGATTATCTGCTTCTTTGAAAGAAGCTGTGTAGTCAAAAAGTTAAACTCCAACATGGGTAGTAAATGGTAGAAATCCTGTTTGGAAGAACATAGGCAAACGCAGTAAGAAAGCTTTCCAATAAAATCAAGAAAAGAAAGAATCAGCAAGCATGGGATGAATATCATGCTGCTCGTACTAGAAGCATCAAGACTCCTTAAGGTACTAGCTAGAGACCCAATGGCCAAATTAACTACCATTAAGTTACTCAATGGGCATTATGCCGAGGATAAAAGAGAGTGTCTAAAGTATCTGATGGAAGTAAACTTCCTTGACTTTCGAGGAAAGTTCGAGTTCTTTTGCAAAAATGATTAGAATATAGTAGACTGTCCCTGTGTAAAATAATAAGGGCGTGTATATACTACCGTCTACGAGTATCAGAACGATTACACGCGACTCTATGAAAAAAAATGCTATCACTTTTTCAATCATATCTCGTAAATAAAAGGAGATACAAAAAAAACTTAAATACGGTTAGAAAGCTGAGTAAATTTTGCGTAAAATAAGCCGTCTTTTAAGTCATTTCTTTAACTATATTTTAAGATGTAGAGTGAGAAAGAAATAAAAAAAATTTCTTAGTTTTGTCTCTTGACTTCAACTTTTTCAAAAATCTAGACAAATTTAGGTAAAATTTTTTTAAAAACACAGAAATCTTCGTTAGAATTTCAGCTTTAAAAGTACTCTTTGAAAATTAAGAAAGGTTAATCCGTCTTCGATTTATCATTAAAAGAGTGAAGCCGTGTTGCGACCAATCAATGCATTGAAATTCAACTGTGACGACTATATTCTAGCTTTGCGCGGCTGCGAATGGGAGAGAAAACAGGGACCTATTTATGCTGGGGAATAATAAATAATGATGTTTCACAGATAATTTAAAGAAACTTAAAAGTTTATTGTTCCCCGCATGAATTTTTCTTTGCTTCCTCTCTCATTCGCTGCCGCGCGAAGCCAGAATCGAATCGTCACAGTTGAATTTCAATGCACTAATCGGTCAAACCACGGCTTGAATACAGCTTATTTTACGCAAAATTTAATCAGATTTCTAACCGTATTTCTAATTTTTTTATATCTCCTTTTATTTACGAGATATGATTGAAAAAGTGATGGCATGTTTTTTTTTTATAGAGTCGTGTGCAATCATCCTGATACTAGTGGACGGTAGTGTATCTGTAGGGCAGCCAGGAAGCAAGGTGTGCCTGAGCCGCTAATTAAGCGGATCGGTAGTATGCTTCGCGAAAGGGCCCTAGAAGCAGAGTATATTGAGGCTAGGGTAACAGGCCTTGTCTCAAAAGGATGCCCACAAGGAGGAGTTCTCTCTCCTTTATTGTGGTGCTTAGTGGGAGATGAGTTGATTAGAAACCTCAATAGCCAGGGATATTATACGCAAAGTTATGAAGATGATTTCCTTATAATTATAAGAGGGCACTCAATTGAGACCCTCTTAGAGCTTACGGAACGTCCACTTAAGATTGTCAAAGATTTGTGCAGTCTAACTGGACTTTCTGTAAACCCAGAGAAAACGAATATAGTAGTTTTCACAAGGAAATATAAGGTACCGAGTTTAACGAAACCGATATCTAGGAGTAGACCTGGATAAAAAGCTGAGTTGGAAGAAACATTTTGATTATCAGTATAGAAGGTTCTGTACTGCTTTTTGGGCGTGTATAGAAGGGCGATAGAGTCATTGTGGGACTAAGGCCTAATATGGTCAACTGGCTCTATCAGATAATTTTAAAACCCAGGTTCTTCACGCAGTGGTTGTTTGGAGGTCTAGGACTCAACTGATAACGGCTAACCGTGCAGGGAAGGTGAAAGTTTGGTGGTAAACACACTAAGCATCCACGCTTAATTCTATTAATCCCAGAATTAAGCATGGTACAAGATAGAATGATCAAGAGGGTGAAATTTAAACCTCGTTTTAAGATCATTAAATCTTCCAGAATGGACTGCAAAAAGGGTTTTCCACTTGGGGACGAAGTCTGGTATACAAACGGACCCAAGATGGACTGCGGCGCAGACTTCGGAATCTATCACAAAACTGGCTGCATTAAAGTGGCTGAGTCACTGAGACAATATGCCACGATCTGGCAGGCCGAGGTCTGTGTGATTTTAACTTGCGCCCAAATGTCCATTCAATAAGGAACAAAGGGCAAGAGGATTAGTACTTGTGTGGATAGTCAGTCGACCTTAGGGCTCTGAAAAATCCCACAATAGAATCAAAACTCGTCTCGGAATGCTGTAGCATACTGGATGAGTTGGGTTCATCAAATAAACTTTTATTGATTTGGGTACCGAATCACTCGGGAATCAAGCGTCTTGGCAAAAATCGGATCCGAGACGGCACTTATAGGTCCTGAACCAGCAGTGGCATTAATGCAGTGCCTGGGTAAAGGAGCCATAAAAAGATGGGGTCAAAAGGAACATGAAATGTATTGGTCGGGTATTGGAGTGAGAAGGCAAGCGTAGACTCTGTTGGGGATAGTACTCAACAAGAGACGAGCGAGCGATCTCCTAAAACTAGATAAGATCAGAATTAGATCTGTAGTTTGTCTGCTTACAGGTCGTGGGCTATTGAATTACCATCAGCATAAAATAGGTAGACAAGTTTTACCTATGTGTAGATTGTGTGAGACGAGTTACGAAACATCGACTCACATATTATCTGAATTCCTAACGTTAGCTGGGATCAGGCTTTCTAGCTGGGTGTCAAGCAATTATTGACCCTTAGCAGGTGAGCAACTTATCGTTAGAACAGATACTAGACTTCTGGAAAAAAGAGGACTCTAAAGAGGTTGAAAGAAACGAACGAGGTGAAGTTTTTTAGAATAGGTTGTAACCTTGGTGCTTACTTTCTCCTTTCTGGGAAAGTCCAGCTCGATCTCGGATGTTAGATTAGATATAGAAACTTGATATTTTTAAAAATATAACAGAAATGTGAGAATACCTTAACACAGTTATGTAAATATACTATAAACCAGACTTTAAAATAAGAATTTCTTTATTTTGTCCGAGGAAATCCACGAAAACATACAATTCATAAACCAAGTAACAAAAAGAATACATAAAATTAATCTTGAACTAAATAAAAATAATAAAATTTTTGTAAAATTTGTAAAATTAACACAATAATGCAATTAAATAAAAGTACAATAATAAGATATAACATACAAACACTCTAGAGTGATTGAGAAAATAAATGTTTGTACAATACTATTTTGACAGTTTTTAAACACCTGATACTCATTATTATAATTAAAAGTAAAAGTGTAGTCGTTAATAAGACATTAATTAAATAATAATAATAAATATACTTTCTTAATAAGAAAGTATATTTCAGTAACAAATAAAATAACAAAATAGAATAAATTTAGAATAACAAAATGATAGTAAAAAACCGGACATGTGCGAGTTGAACTTGTACTAAAACCGAGGGTTCCGTACCCGTACAACTTTTTCCTAAACTCAATATTTTCGGACTTATAAGCTACTGAATATAGGTTTACAATTAAAAGGCCAAAATTTCGAAAATTTATAACTTGAAAATTTGGACAATTAAACAAAAATAAAAAAATACGTATCTATTTTTTTCGATACAGAATAGGAAAAAAATATTTTTGGCCAATTTCAAGAGGTCGACTTAAATCTCGCGTGGAATTGCCCACCTATACTCTATGCATGAAATATAACCGATTTTATTTTTCGCGTTAGATTTTAAATGCTAATGTTACAAAGTATTGATATTTGTGACATGAAAAGTCCTTCATCAAAATAAACATTCATTATCATTATTAGTCTCTATTTTAATAAATCAATTTTTAAATGATGATAAATAAATATAGAAAATTCCAAGGTCTTCTTTCTTTAAATAATAATGTTTAATTATAACATACTCTTTAAAATTTGAATCAGTGAAAAGTCGCTGATTAACCAGCCCAGAGTATGCAGCTGATTAAACAGCGTATATACGCTGGAAAATCAGTGCATATACGCTATTTCATCAGTGTATATATGCTGATTGAATCAGCTGCATACTCTGGGTTGTGAATCAGCGACTTTTTGCTGATTCAAATTTAGAGAGTAAATATTTAAAATTAAATATATATGTGATGCTCCACGAGAAAGGGGAATTCACTGACAAAAAAATTAATTTTGAGTAACGTCTATCTATCATTCAATAATTATTATTGAGTTGCTCTCTTACATACACAAGTAAAAAATACTTTTAACTTATAGATTTTTTTGTTATTAAAATTCAAACACGGACAACTATCAACGTGTAGTGGGGCTAAATTTTAGTGGAACGTCTCCACCAATCAGAGACGCTCTACTTCAAATGCCTTTCCTATGAAATTCGTCTATTGCACGTAAGATCCCTTTTCTCATGCAGCGTCAAATTATAATAAATTAAAAATATTAAATTTAAATCAAAATAACAAGTAATTAAACAAAAATAATATTTATATCTAATAAGGCTACAAAAAACTGTCAAATTTATTAAATATTAAAATTGCAATTCTAATAACAGAATATTTACAAGTGTATATCATAGTATAATTTCTGCATTTCCTGCCATATTTTTGTAGAATATCGCTTTCACATTTTAATGTTAAAGTCTCCCAGTCATTTTGAATTTTCCAGAAAATAAGGTTAATCTAGAAAAAAATTAGAATTTGTTATTCGTAGTTAAAATAGAATTTTACTGAGTGTCTTCTAGTAAATTAATTAATACGAGTTTGTCCTATCAAGCAAATAAAAAATCCATAATTACTTGTTTTAATTGAAAAATATTATTTATATAAAGAACCGCACTTAATCCAGTATAACAAATTGGTGGAATACATTCTAATGCCAAATCTAGATTATCTAATCTTTTCATCAATCCTGCAATCTAATTTCCATATTTTTATATTAAAATGTAACAATGATTACTATTTAAAACATTACCTGTGCAACAATAAAAGAAAACATAATAATCAAACTAAAGGATTGTATTGAAAGGTTCAATAATTTGTGTTGACAGCGACTTTGTCCTGTTATTATTATAATATATCTGGTAAGATTGTAGTACGGAATCTTTACCATGTCCATCTCTTCTTTACTTTCACAATATTGGTAAAAAGTGATAGCAAAGATTTGCTTCTACTAACCCTTATAATTCTCTGTACGAGTCGATATTGATGTTCAAATATTAACAGCGATATAACAGTATCCTGTGAATTGTTGGATTTACCTGCAATTGAAATAATTGTCCATTCTACGTGTTCACCAGAAATGTGATCAATTTTTATTATAAAAATAATGACTTGTTGGAAATTTTATACTTTGTATGAAACAGAAATAATTGAATATTGTTATGTTCAACTTTTTACAACTACTAAAGGCAATACTGCGCGACAGTTTTAAGAAAGTCGAGTAGAATATATTTTCAGAAGAAATAATAAGACTTATTTGATATTATGTTTCAAATTTAACTATTATATTAACTTTAACCAATAGGCACAAGAACGTATAGTTAAAGCATTAACTAAAATAAAATTCTTAAATCTACATCTATTCAATAAATGTGTTTAACATACTATAATATAATTTCATTTAAATTGTCTGGCATCCGTGATTTAATTTACAAATTGACAATTTATTCGAATCATTTTTACAATGGAGAACAAACACATCCAGATGTCTATTTGAAACACTGGAACAAATTAAAATTCGTAAGGAAAACAATTATGAACATGAGGTTTTATTTATGAGTGATTACGATATTTACCTTAATTTTAACATGGGATCGTTGGCTCAGGAAAACCATTTTCGACGACTAGAACTAGGTAATAAGTAAACGTTTGAAGTGAAAATGCTTTCAGGCCCGGTTCCACCAACCGAGGTTGGTTAAGACATTAACGGACAGTCAAATTTCTACTTGCGTTTCACCAACTTTTAACGGAATGTTATCTCGATTTAACCGATGTTAAATCTAACCGGCCACAAGAGGTCGGTTAACGTGTGTTAACAGTCGGTTAACGTATCCTAACCTAATTTTTTATTGTAATTTTTAAAAATAATAGACAGAAGTTTGGTACAGTAACAAATTTTTTTTAGCTGTTTCAATTTTTCAAAGAGGGATCAGGGAAAAAGTCAAATTTCTATCTAGAAAACGTACACTTTTCGTTAGAATTGACCAATCATAATAGAGAAAGTTTAGTTAACCATGGCTTATAACATGTTGGTGGAACGCATAGGCGGTTAAAGTCAACTTAACAGCGCCTTTAACTTTAGCAGACCGTCAGTTAATCGAGAAAGGCAGCTAGTTTAATAGTTGAAATCTTTTATATTTAAACGAAAAGATAATTGGTGATGATTCACGACAATTAGACACGATAGTGGTTGTAGGACTTACACGAAGAACACAGGTATCTGATTTAACGGTGATTTTTGGACCAATTAGCTTAAAGAAGTTTTCTGGACTAACTCGAAAAAGAAAGACAGTTGATTTGGTGGTGTTTTCTGAACTAATTAACTTAGTGGCGGTTTCTAGAATAGCGAATTTGTCAAGGGTGTCACATTTTATACGGTTCCTTATGCAAGGGAAAAATACGTCATGCCACCCACTTTTATTGTTTTTAGGGTCAATTTGTTGTTATTGATTTAATTTGGGCGCGTGTGCTTAGTTCCTGAATTAGGTAGGTGAGTGACTATTTAGGAGTTGCTTCGGTTAGAAGAAAAGGAGGATTCAGATTTTAACTTTACATAATATTATGTTATAAATGTAAAATATAAATATGTCGCGATGACCTAACACAAAATACGGACCGCGTTTGGTGGGTCACAGGACCATCATCTTTCTGCTTTCAAATTTTCGGACTTGTTGTTCCAATATCTCCTGGACATCATCTTCCTGAGTAAGTCAATTCAAGTCTCGGAACTCCCATCACTATAACATTTATTTTCCTTCCATGAGCTTTCCATTTTCTTTCTTCTCCGACTGCCTACATGAAGTTTCTATACTCTTTGGGTTTCTTTCTCTTTTATGTGCTTCTATGCGGCAACACAACTTAGAGCTGTGTTCTTTTCTTAATCATGAATTTTCTATTTTCCTCTGTGCATTTCAGTCGATCATCACCGATATCATCAGTCTTCGCCATTTTAAATTTTTAAAATCTGACTTAAAATTCGTAATCAGCGACCCCGAAAACCCGTAGATACCAAGTTCCATGAAAATCCATCGAATTTTAAATTTTCGGTCTGCCATATTGGATCCGCCATTTTGAATTTTTAAAATCTGACTTAAAATTCGTAATCAGCGACCCCAAAAACCCCTAGATACCAAGTTTCATAAAAATTCACCAAATTTTAAAATCCCGGTCCGCCATATTGGATCCGCCATTTTGAATTTTTGAAATCTGACATCAGATTCGTAATCAGGGACCCCGAAAACCCCTAGGTACCAAGTTTCATGAATTTTGAATGGAAAAAAAAAATTGGACGTTAAAGGGTTAAGTCGTCTTTCATCATTTAGTTAGTGATCCTTTGAACGACACAATACTCAACTATTTACTGGATTTCCTCCTCGATTTTGGAAAGCACTTAAGCATTAGTTCTAGCACTGAATGTGAGATTTCTCGTTTCCAAATTGCTCACATGGGGAAATGAATCTGAATACTTTGATTACAGTTTTGCTATTTTCTCGTTTTGGACCGTCCTGGATTTACAATGAATCTGGTTTATCCTTACGGAGAGAAAGGAATAGTAGACACATCCAGATACAATGTATATCACAGCCATATTATATTAAAAAATACGAGATATCCATAGTATTACTAAAGAATGCATTAATTATATTAGGGATTCACCTAAAAGAGTGACTCAATTTAAAGATTTGCTTGAGGACGATATTCCAGGAATATTACCTTTCTGTCCAACAAGATGGTGTGTTCGAATTAAATCTTTAAAAAGATTGCAGAATAATCAGGTATACAATGCGTGCTTATTGTTTTTTGAAGAAAAACGAGACGATCCAGAAAGTGACGTATCTGCTTGCGCCAAAGCTAATGGTTTTTATAAATCAATGTGCAGTTTTGTGTTTTACTTCAATTTAACTCTTGTGATATCTATACTAGAAATAATTAAAATGTTAAATGCTGCGCTACAAAGCTCTAATCTTTCAATTGGCGAAGCGCAAGCTAAAATACAAATTGTTACTGAGAGCTTAGTAGAAATAAGATCCTCTGGTTGCCATAACTTATGGAATAGCGCAGTAGAATAAACAATGGCTCTCGACTTATCTGAACCGGAAGTTCTACGTCAACGTAAAAAATCAGTATGCATGGATTCCTTTTCAAATACTTCTCATACTTTCTCGAGTCCAAAAGAATATTATCAAAAAGCTTTTTACGAATTGATAGATCAAGTTACAGTGACTTTGAAGAATCGATTTCAAAATGACACGTCTAAACTATTAGAAAAATTCAAAACGTTTGCAACTGGTAAAGAATCAGATGTAAATGTAATTACTTCTTTCTATAAAGATGACTTCAACGCAGACCGGTTAGATCTTCATCGACAAATTTTCATAGATCACATTTCGTCACATAATGTAAAAGTAAGATCATTAAATGATGTTGTACTTTATTTACAAAACAATTCTCATCTCAGTGACTTGATTCCTGAATTTGTAAAGTTTTTCCAAATTTTATTAACAATACCCGTGTCAGCTTGTTCTGCCGAGCGATCTTTTTCTATAATGAGAAGATTAAAGACGTACCTGCGTTCAACCATGACTTCAGAAAGGCTAAATCATCTAAGCGTATTAACTGTACATTCTGATCTTGTTGAAGACATCTTCCAAAAAAGTGGAATGGAAATAATTAATAAATTTATTTGTGAAAATACTATGCGAAAGTTAACATTTGCCCTTAAGTAAAACAACTACTGTCATTTAACTCAATAGAATTTTGCCTCTATTTCATCTATATTGTATTTGTATCCCATCTTTGAATCTTCAATTCCCCCTCTCCTCTTCAACACCTAACTCCACACTCGAGAAAAATGTACTACTCCGCGCCTGAGGAGAACGTTTTTACCATATTTTTGAAAACTTATATGATTTTAAGCAATTTCTTCTGAAAAAATTATGAATTTCTTTTTTATGACTTTTATTCGCAACAATTATAATAATATCTTACAAAACAGTTCAAAAAAGTTTAAAAAAGAACTCTGTTACTCTTACGTTTGTGTTTTTGAGTACAACACTAAGAAAAATGGATATTAAGCTTTATTATCTAGATATTAATGGTCAATATCTGTGACAGTGAAATATGCAAACATCTTAGAAACGTTCTCCTTGCTCTTAGGAATATGCTCCCAGGTTGTAATTAAATTTTCCTAAACGAGCATGTAGAATATGAACTTTCAAAGACATCCTGCAGCACATATAGCTTTAAAGTGTTTTAACATGTCTACAACTACTACAAAAGCAAACTTTAAAATAATATTGTTATGTCTCAGAAATGAAACTAAACATAATATTAATGTATATATTTAATTTGTCCGGCATTGGTGATTCATACCTGATTTATTCACAGAGTCGAACACTCTGATTTCAAGGGACAGGTTTTAAGAAAGACTAACTGTTTAATTGAAGTTAAATTATAGAAGTTTTTATTTGAATCCTTTACAATTAGAATGAGAGAGAAAGAGTAGATCCAAATGTCATGTCTTCAGGGATACTGAAACAAATACGGACTTTGTAGAATCAATCGAGAATTTAGATGGGGACTAATTTTAAAAGTATTAGTTACTTACTTTTAAATATTATTATTAGAGTGGTAGACCCAACAGGCGATACCTCCTTCAGTGTGAGATCGAAGCAATGACGTTGTCTACTGGGAAGCAGAATATGAAGTAGATTCCTTCGAATTGTTTTCGGGACAGCCAAAGTGGAAGGTCCAGAGTCCAGGTGTCGAATTATTGATGTGATGTTGAAGTCGGAATAATGCAGTCCTTATAGCAAATAGAAATGTGCCCCGTATTAGAAATTATCTCCTTGATTAAATTTTTCTTGAATGAAGTTGACTGAGACTTGAAGAATGCACTTGGTACTTGAAGAGATTTTGGACTAACACGAAGAATACGCTTAGTCGTGTACTACACACGACTTGTTAACTTAGTCGCGGTTTCTTGAGTAACGAAGAACGCGTGTTTCTGATTCAAGGGTGACTTCTAGACGAACAAACTTGGGGGTGATACACGACTTCTTAACTTGGTGGCGATTTCTAGACTAACGAAGAACGCGTGTTTCTGATTCAAGGGTGACTTCTGGACTGATGAATTTGGCGAAGGTGGCCCCCTATATAGTTTCCTTCCACAAGGGGAATTTTATGTTTTTACCACCCATTTTTGTTACCTCTGGGTTAAAGTGATAAAAATTGTATCACGTGTAAGTGGAGAACCAATAGGAAAATCACAAGATAGACATGACCATATTTGGCATTCTCTAATCAGAGAAAGACTTCTTTGGATCAATACTGCGTTGATTGGTCACTGTTTTAGGCAGTTCAGTAACCTTACAAAAGGGTGACAATCGTGGATGACCATATATACAAAAGTCTGTCCAAGATGACACACATTTGAATTGATGCGTTTGGGGTACAAGAAAAAGGGAGGATTTAGATTCTAACTTCACAAAATATAATTTTATAAATATCAAATACGTCGCGATAACGTGACAATATCTATATTTTCCCTTTATTTTAGTGAATAATAAATAGAAAAATCATTATATGAACCCAGGGGCAAAATTTTTTCGTTTATCTGTGTAATGGATAAGTCGACTATAGAATAGTTTATTTATTAATTATAAGAGTTTTTTCTAACATTTTTAGTTTTTTTTATGAACTTTTTTTTACTATTTAAAGTCTAACCACCTGGGTACATTTACATTTATCTAATCTGTCAGGAATTTTAAGTAATTATCTATTATTTAGAGCTTTATTAATTGCAATTTTTGCTTAAATCGAATCTCTAAATATCCATTTTACATTATCAATACTTCCTTTTGCTATATAACACATTCTAAATAGTTTTTTTAACTGTTACTTTATGTCTACCTTTTGAAAAAAGAAAGTGGAAATATAGTGAACCCAAATCTGGCAGGGTTATGACAAAGCAAAACCACTTTAGATTAATAGCATACACGCATATTACATATACATTAATAGAAACTAAACCACTGATTTCTAATTTAAATATAAAGACACATGTTTTAAAGATTAAAACTTTTGCATTGCATTCTTAAAGTCAGCTTTTTCACAAAAAAACCATTGCATCATGTGCACTGGAGGCATATGTCATTGACAAATGTAAAGTAAATTAGCTTATGTTCGCATTAGCACGCAAAGTACTGTGTACCGGTATTCTACTTGTATCGAACTAATATATCCCACATAGCACCATATTTTGCGGGAAGCTAACGGGAAACTAACCATGTTAGCTTCTATAGTTAACATGGTTAGCTTCCCGTTAGCTTCCCTGGGCCTATAAATGTCCTACGCTTCTTAGTTTTCCGTGTTAGCTTGCAGAAAGTTATCTAAGAAGCTTTTCTGATAACAAGTAGAGAAAAGTTGGTGAAATATGAAATTGTTAGTTTTAGATAATTTTGCTTGGTTATCTTCTTTAAACTATCTCTGGTAAGTATCTGTAAGCATTAGAAGGTAGTTTCTAGTAAGCGTCATAAGGTAATTAATATAATATAAATTGATATTATACAAATAATCATTTACGGAATTTCCGTAATTATCTATTTAATGGTTTATTTATAACTATATAAATAGTATTTATAAATTTAATAAAAATAAAATAAAAAATATTTCTCTCTATAATTTATTTATTGCCGCGAACTGATACTTATTTATTCCTGAATATCAATATTATTGAAGAATAATTTTGAAAATAAATTTGGAGGGACTGGGGATAGAACCCGGGTTCGCAACGCAGAAAGAAGCAACCTTACCAACTAACCTAATCAACCATGTCTAGGGAAGAATATTTTGGGTCCTTTTAAGCTTTAAGTGATCTCATTGGTTGGCGTCACTAATGGCGGGATAATTTAAAAAAGAATTCACAAAGGTATTTGAATTTTCTCATCACAATAAATAATTTTATTTCTAATATTATTTATTAATTAATTTTTCAAAAAATAAGAATAAATAAATTATTAAAAATAAAAATATTAAATTACAAAGTTAATAGATAAGCATTAAACTAAACTTTATTTTTTCCTTATTTAATTTGACTTTACATCTATTCGCAATTTGAATTTAGTTGTTTCTGTTTGCATTTTGTTTTCTAGTTGTTTTTTTGATAATTAATTATTCTTTTTAATATTTTTATATTTAAAATTAATGAAATTTCTAATGTATAATAAAATGCTTTCAATATTAGAAAAGCAATTAAACAAAATTGTTGTCAATTAAAAATTTTCCTTATGCGTTATTTCTTACTTAATTTTATAATTTTTAACCTGCAATAATTTAATTTAAAAAAAAATTAATCCAAAATTTTCAAAATAATTAAATTTTTTGCGAAAACTTAAAATAAAATCTTTTAAAACAGTTTATTCTTACGCAAAATTTAATCAGAATAATATTTAAAATATTTAAATTTTATAAAGAGTTTTATCAAAATTTCTAATAACAATTTAATTCTTTTGTGAAATGTTATTAATTAATTATGAAACTAATTGAATTTCTGAGAAGAATTTTATTAAAATCTTTGAAAATCCTAATTAAATTCATTTGATTTTTTTTTTCAAATAATGGAGTTTCTTTTATAATTTTAATCGAAGATTTTGAAAGTAATTGAAATTTATGAACACTTATATTTTGTTATTTGCATAATAATAATAAATCGTTCCGTGCATAACATTTGCTGATTTATTGATAAATTTTGCACAATAAAATTTGTAAATACGTCAAGAATATTAAAATTTGAAAAAAGAATAGCTATTTTTATTAATGAATTATTTAATATTACAGGGTTGCCACAAAAAATTAATTTACTTAAAAAATTATTAGATAAAAAAAATATTCTATTAGATTTACTTAAGAATTTTTTAAATTGTAAAATTATTCGCAAATATCAATAACTAAATTTTTAAATAAACGTTTAATTATTATTTTCCCATAGAAACTAAAAATCTTCAAAACATTCAAATTCAAACATTTTTAAAATTCAACAACTTATAAGAATATTATTATAAAACATAAAGATATCAATCACCCCGAGTCTTCGACTCGGAGTAATTGATATCTTCGTGTTTTATTAAAATTTAAATTTCCATAAAATACTTCGAAAAAGTTAAATTAATTACCAACATTATAATAAAATTCGTTGTACGAATTCAATTATTTTCATAAATAATAAGATTCTTTACATTATTTCAATTATTTAAACAAAAATTTGAAAAAAAATCATCATAAGATTTCAATTACTTTCATAAATAATTAATAAAATTCTTTACAGGGTTTTAATTATTTTTAATACAATTTTAAATAAATTCCTCGAAAAATGAAATCATCATAAAAAATTTTTTGTAAGAATTAAATTATATTTCACAAATAATAGAATTCTTCGCTGAAATTCAAAGATTTCAAAATTTACTATTTCAAAAAAGTTCTTAAAAGAATTTAATTATTTAAATAAAATGAAATAAAATTTGTTGCAGTAATTCAATTATTTTTACAAACAATAAAATTTTTCACAAGACTTCAATTATTTAAAAAAAAATTGATAAAATTCGTTGTAAGAATTACATTATTTCCATAAATTATAAAATTTTTTTGAGGACTTCAATTATTTATAATACAATTTAAAGTAAATTCCTAGAAAAATGGAATTATTTTCTTAAATTTTTTGCAAGAATTTAATTACATTTCACGAATATAATGAAATTCTTCGTTGAAATTCAAATATTTTCAGAATGTACTATTTTAATAAAAGTTCTCAAAAGAATTCATTTATTGAAAAAAAATGTAATAAAATTCGTTGCAGGAATTCAATTATTTTCATAAATAATAAGATTCTTTACATTATTTCAATTATTTAAACAAAAATTTGAAATAATTCATTGCAGGAATTCAATTACTTTCATTAAATAAATAAAATTCTTCACAGGATTTCAATTATTTTTTATACAATTTTAAGTAAATTCTTCAAAAAATGTAATTATTTTCAAAAATTTAATTAGAATTCTTCAAAAGAATTCAATTATAAATTATTTTTAAAAATTCATGCCATAATGCTTTTAATATTCAATTATATCTAAAATTTTAACTGATATTCATTTTTAAATCAATTTTTATTGAAAAATTCTACGAGAATCCAATTATTTAAATACAAAAATAAATAATTTATTGAATAAATGAATGTTTCTCGAAATTGAATTATCATAAAGAATTTGATCAACAAAATTGAATTTTTTCGAGGAATTTTAATAAAATTTTCAAAAATAGTTAATTTTTTCGAGAAATTCAATTAAAATTGTATTAAAAAATTTAAATCTACAATGAATTTTATTATTCATGAAAATAATTGAATTTTTTTGAAAAATGTTATTATTTATGAAAATAACTGAATTATTGCGAAGAAATTTATAAAAAATTTGTAAATAGTTGAACTCCTGTGAAATTTTTATTATTTATGAAAATAATTTAATGTTTGCTTAGAATTTTATGATTCTTTTTTTATAAATATTTAAATTCTTTTGAAAAATTTTATTAAAATATTAGATATTGAAAATTATTGAATTTTATTAACAATTTTTAAAATATTTGAAATTCAGAGAAGAATTTTATTATTTTTAAAGATAATTGAATTTTAAGGAGAATTTTTTTAAATTTTTGAATATAATTGAATTTCTGCGAAGAATTTTATTAGTTTTGAAAATAATTGAATTTCTGCAATCGTTTGTGACTTCTCCAAAATTTAATTTTTTCCAGTACTTTAATAAAAATCTCTGACTTTTCCCTGATTTCCCTGACCTCTGGCAATCCTGTTATAGAAATAATTTATTGTTTAAATTATATTTTTTTTAAAATCGATTCTTTAAATATAAAAACATTTCAAATAAATAAATAAAATAAAAATATTATAAAAAAATAATAAAATAATTATAATTTAAACAATAAATTATTTATATTATTAAATAATTCATTAATAAAAATTACTATTCTTTTTCAAATTTTAATATTCTTGACGTATTTACAAATTTTATTGTGTAAAATTTGTCAATAATTCAGCAAATGTTATGCACGGAACGATTTATTATTATTATTATGCAAATAACAAAATATAAATAAATCTTCAATTAAAATTATTAAAGAAACTCCATTATTTGAAAAAAAAATCAAATGAATTTAATTAGGATTTTCAAAGATTTTAATAAAATTCTTCTCAGAAATTCAATTAGTTTCATAATTAATTAATAACATTTCACAAAAGAATTAAATTATTATTAGAAATTTTGATAAAACTCTTTATAAGAATTTAAATATTTTAAATATTATTCTAATTAAAATTTGCGTAAGAATAAACTGTTTTAAAAGATTTTATTTTAATTTTTCGCAAAAAATTTAATTATTTTGAAAATGTTGGATAATTTTTTTTTAAATTAAATTATTGCAGGTTAAAAATTATAAAATTAAGTAAGAAATAACGCATAAGGAAAATTTTTAATTGACAACAATTTTGTTTAATTGCTTTTCTAATATTGAAAGCATTTTATTATACATTAGAAATTTTATTAATTTTAAATATAAAAATATTAAAAAGAATAATTAATTATCAAAAAAACAACTAGAAAACAAAATGCAAACAGAAACAACTAAATTCAAATTGCGAATAGATGTGACGTCAAATTAAGTAAGGAAGAAATAAAGTTTAGTTTAATGCTTATCTATTAACTTTCTTATTTAATATTTTTATTTTTAATAATTTATTTATTCTTATTTTTTGAAAAATTAATTAATAAATAATATTAGAAATAAAATTATTTATTGTAATGAGAAAATTCAAATATCTTTGTAAATTCTTTTTTAAATTATCCCGCCATTAGTGACGCCAACCAATGAGATCACTTGAAGCTTAAAAGGACCCAAAATATTCTTCCCTACACATGGTTGATTAGGTTAGTTGGTTAGGTTGTTTCTTTCTGCGTTGCGAACCCGGGTTCTATCCCCAGTCCCTCCAAATTTATTTTCAAAATTATTCTTTAATAATATTGATATTCAGGAATAAATAAGTATCAGTTCGCGGCAATAAATAAATTATAGAGAGAAATATTTTTTATTTTATTTTTATTAAATTTATAAATACTATTTATATAGTTATAAATAAACCATTAAATAGATAATTACGGAAATTCCGTAAATGATTATTTGTATAATATCAATTTATATTATATTACTTACCTTATGACGCTTACTAGAAACTACCTTCTAATGCTTACAGATACTTACCAGAGATAGTTTTAAAGAAGATAACCAAGCAAAATTATCTAAAACTAACAATTTCATATTTCACCAACTTTTCTCTACTTGTTATCAGAAAAGCTTCTTAGATAACTTTCTGCAAGCTAACACGGAAAACTAAGAAGCGTAGGACATTTATAGGCCCAGGGAAGCTAACGGGAAGCAAACCATGTTAACTATAGAAGCTAACATGGTTAGTTTCCCGTTAGCTTCCCGCAAAATATGGTGCTATGTGGGATGCTGTATATTTTCATAAATGACAGTACAACGTAATGGCATTATACTATCCTCATACTTTTATGGAGTACTTATATTTTATAATTTTATTCGTACGACATACCGTCGCTTCTGGTTGCGGCTCACTGTATGTGATGAAAATAAGGCGTGGTGACGAGTTTCCACGATTGATAGCGACCAGGGGTGCTATTCTGTAACTTCACTTCACATTCACTTCACATTCACTTCACATTCACTTCACATTGACTTCACATTTACTTCACATTCACTTCACATTCACTTCACTTTCACTTCACATTCATTTCACTTCACATTCACTTCACATTCACTCCCCATTAACTTCACTTTCACTCCACATTCACTTCACTTTTCACTTTCAATGTGAAGGGAATGTGAAGTGAAAGTGAAGGGAATGTGAAGTGAATGCGAAGTGAATGTGGAGTGAAAGTGAAGTGAATGTGAAGTGAAAGTGAAGTGAACGTGAAGTGAAAGTGAAGTGAAAGTGAAGTGAATGTGAAGTGAAGTTACAGAATAGCACCCCAGGGCCGAATTTATTTACAGGTGATTTTCCATCGTTTGAGGGACAAGGAAGGATTTATTGGATTGGCGTGACCTTAGGACAAGGACAGGAATACCGGCGTCTCAGCTGACGAATTCGTCACAAGCAGTTATATGATATATTAATTCATTCGTTTTACCGGCGCGTGTTGAATATTATTCGTTCGCGATACGATTTCGTAAATTGTATTTTCTAGTGGAAAATAAAGGCAAAGTGTTCTTTAATTGTGCTTGTTATCTTTTGTGTTGTTAGATTTGTGTGAGCATCTTCCGCAGGGAATATTTCTTTTGGCATCGCGGGTAATCGTTTCACAATTTCTCTCAGTTTTCAACGTCCTAGCACCAGCGTCGTCTTGGCGGGAAAGTTCCACATCTTTGAGGAAGTATTGTCTCGTGGTGTTGTTTGGTTAGTCAAGTTGTTTGGGTAAATTGCAGGAAAGTGAACCAACGAACGGATTTGATGCTCGTATTAAAAATACTATTTTTAATTAAAATATCCGGTCGCAAGCTTTATTAATTAAAATTACAATTTAAAGATTTTATAATCATGTTCGAAGGTAAGCGTTTCATATACGATTTGACTAAATTGTTTTTCTTTCATCGTTTCTTACAACTTTTTATAATCTAAAAATCTTTATCACTACTAAAAATTTAGAAAAAAATCATTTTCCTAAATCCTTATATTCAAACGCATCATTTATAATTCTATATTATTCTCGAACTGACATTAATACGGTAAAGTATGACATTGCTGTTTGAAGAACCTTTAAACAGTTTAAAAAAATTGAAAACAATTCATTAGTAATGTCAAATAGATTTTACAAGAAAAGAATCATTAATGTTATCAAAAAGTTTAAAGACTCATTCTTTATACCATGGTAAAAAATTGTAGTGAAAGTGTGAATATTTTACCAACTACAAATGTAGTTGGTTCGGATCCTTTTCTCATAATGAGCAGTAACATTTTTTTTATTTTAGTAGGGAGGCAGTACCAATCTGTGTTGTATCTAAAAAACAATACACAATAGTTCGATTTCTACTAGAAAAGTATTATGACATAATTCACTGTGCATAGAGAATATTAAAAATATATAATTGACCTATTTTTATAACAAATTTAATATAAAAGAGATACGTAATCTTACATGTAGTTGGAAAGACTGTAGCTAATATCCATTAAATTTTGAGTTGGAAGAGTTAAAAAGAAGATATGTCCTACTTGACCAACTGTGTAAAATCCAAATCTGATGGCTTCCTTCGGATTATTTATGCTCATCACAGACTATATGATAAATTTATTTAGAGTTTTGACTGTATTCAATAAATATGTTGTTTTTCAAATACCCCTTTTTACATCTTAAAAGTACTTACCTGCACACATGTAATACTCAAATTAATTATACAAAGGCCAAACACGAAAAAGTAAGCAGTCGAAAAAATACTCTGGATGTCATTGACAAATCTAGTAACGTAAATATGTTCATTGAGATAAATCAAGTAATAACTTTGTTATTTTATAAAATTGGTAAAGTAATTTCAATATAATGCACTTATTCATAGATCTGAGTGAAGGAATTGTATTAATTCTGAATAAAAAATTCTGTTCGTCTAGCAATTTGATAAATATTCTTAAAATACCCTTAAGGTGGTATACTCGTTGCCGTTATTTAAACTAGTTAGGGTTGCTGCTTGGACTTTGGACTTTATTCTTACGCTACACGGAAAAACCTTGTTTTTTTGTTTCGTGCACTGTTTTTTACGATTCAACTATTTTCCCGTGTAGTAGTATTGGAGAACGAGATTAAAGTTTTCTAATCTCGATAGTGTAAACTGCACTGGTACTGGTACTATTATGGTGTGACACGGCTATTCTAGTCGTGCACAAAATAACAGTCTAATTTAACAATTTGTAAATGAAATAACACTAGAACGGGAATCGGACCGTTTGGTTTCTTTTGTTTTTCTTTATTATTAATTTGTAAACACTGATATTTACCACAATTTCGTCACTTACGCTAAACGTTATAAATTTTATAATTATCATATATAGTCGGAAGGGATACCCGATTATCCTAGAGTGCCAGGAAGACGAATTCGTCGACCGCGACGAATCACCTGTCAAAACATTGGATGCGGACATATTGGATCGTGTAACTAATTACCGATGGTTGAGAGCCAGTTATCGACGAGTGATAAATGAGCAAAGAACTTTAGCTTATTAATTCCACTGGGACTTACCTCAAGAAACGAAAACGAATCGCGAAGGGAGGGACTTCCGGTTTTTAATTTGTGCTGGAAGGATGTTTTAATTTTTGTTCAAGTTATTATAGAGTGAATTAATTGTTCATTATTGTTTTTCTGTGTCTGTTCTGTTAATTTTTGATGAAGAGTATTAATCTTCATAAACATATATACACCATAAACCGATAAATTTGGATTGTGTTAAAAGAAAACTAAATATATGAGAGGTTACGAACTGAGCACATGGTAGCATAACCTCAAATTTGTACATTTGTTGAAATTGTTCTGTGAAAAAGGATCCTTGCTGAGCGGTCAACTTATAGTTGATTTACTTATCATCTCTATGAATCAAGAAATATAGCGGCCAAGCTTTATTAGAAATTGGAGTTAGTTAATTCTACAGCCCTTAAACACGTGTGAATATAACCTCAATTACTTGGCTTTACCAAGCTTGCCTACTTATTCAGGAAATTCCTTCAAGCATAAACATTTTGATTTTTGTGGAAAACAAAATTTGAGTTTATTATTATAACCAGCTTGATTCCATCTACCAACCTTATACCTCTCTTTTCTTCTCTTTCTGATGCAACTTTATGGTTGAGCTTTGCTAGGAAAGAAAATTGATCTTAGTTGGCTTATATTTTAACATTTTTGTCTGTTTGTATGAATTTGGTTTGGTTTTGTTTTAAGGCAAATTATGTTTAATAACTGAACTATTGTTTATTACAGTCGGATTTTAAAGCGAAGATTGCTTGATTTTTTTAGGCTTTTTGCTCGGGTTGCGATTTGAGAAATTGGATTTGCAATTGGAAATTCTTAATTTGCTAATTTTGCTTTTAGATTATAATTTCAAAACATAAAATTATAAATTGATTATTATAAGGCCTTCTACGTCCACTTCTGATCCCGTTCTTAACCCTGTCAATAAGGGTACTAGTGGTAGTGATGGCATTGAGGGCAATGGTACCAGACAGTCGACTCTCAATGTGTGGGACACTCATGATTTGAATTGGCATAATGATCTCTCGGGTCCGGTTTTGTTGTATAGTGATGTGTCTCCTTCTCCCTTCCTTGTTTTAATGGAGAGCACAATTCCCGACAGGAATGTAGGCAAAATGGACCCGATTTCCATTATTCATCTATTAAGTACGTTTATAGCAGGTGAAAAAAACAATTACCAGAAGGGGAAAAAACCAGCTTAAGATTGATTGTAGAAAGAGGGACAGTGCGAATGCACTAGTGCAATGTCAGGATTTGAAAAGGGGAGGGTATAAACTATTCATACCTAAATCTTTTTTGCGACAAAAGGGGTTTACCGATGCGTTCCCTTATAGTCGGTCCACTAGGGACATTATTCGTGTCTTTTCTCCGGATGACCTTAAAGTAATAACGGATATTAAAAGAAGAGTTGGTGAGGACAATGTAATAACAGACAGGGTTGAATTTACATTTTCGACACCTGTCATTCCAAGAACTGTTTCACTTGGCCCTTTTTTGATCCCAATCACTCCAGTAGTACCTCGACCTAGAAGGTGCTATCGATGTCAGAGATTTTGTCATACCCAGGACCAATGCAGGTCTACCTACCCTTCGTGTGGATTTTGCGCGGGACGTCACACCCAAGTTTTGTGTCCGAATGGACAACTTCCTCCAAAGTGCAAAAACTGCAAACAGCTACATCTTGCCTCATCTTCTGAATGCCCCATATTTAAGTTAGAATTTGGGATCCTAAAGCTGAGGTACACTTTGAATTGCAATAGGGAGGAAGCTAAAATATTGATATGCGTTGAAAATCCCGACCTAATCATTAATAATGTAAGAGGTGAGCAAGATTCACCACCCGGATCCCCAACCGCTGATATCATAAATCCTCCTTCTGGTGATCAGAGTAGTCATGGCGATCAGGATAAACAGGGTAATCAGGATAATCAAATCATTCCACATCTCAATCCACCTCCCTCCATTATTGTTCCTCACAATCATAACGCGGAGATTCAAACAAGTGGAAATAGGAATGATATTAACGCTTTCCCAGGTCGCAGGGATGTGTAAAAAGGATTCAGGCCGAGCGGGACTCTGAGTTAGCGCGCACTATAATAGCGCTCACTATAATATCGACACTATAATAGTGCTCACTACAATAGCGCCACTATAATAGTGCTCACTATAATAGCGCCACTATAATAGCGCTCACTATAATAGTGCTCACTATAATAGCGCCACTATAATACTGCTTACTACAATAGCGCCACTATAATAGTGCTCACTATAATAGCGCTCAGTAATGTTATGCCTGAGGCTATTTATACGAGATTAGTTGAGTTAAACGTTCCATTCAGACTGATTAACTTCGTCGCTTTTATTATTTCGATTAAACATTTTTATTTCTCTTCTGATTGTTCAAATTTCTGAATTTCTGGCGTGGGGGAGTTAAATGGCTCATGTTTGCCGATGACCTTTTGCTTTACACTAAAACTAAAAAACCGGAAACTGGGGTTAAAGCTATCAGGAATGTGTCTCTGATTCCTTGGCTAAAACAGGTCGGACTTTCCTTCGGTCCGGCAAAGTCACAATTAACAATTTTTACCTGAACCCGAGAAAGAATAGAAGTTGCTATGGTCTCTACATATAAATGAAATAGCTAAAAAAGCAAGCAGATCAATAAATATACTAAGGGCCTTGAACAAGATTTTTTGGGGGGTCAATCCGTCTACGATGCTAATGGTATATAGAGGTTTAGTCAGGGCTCATTTGGAATGGGGCTGCCAGCTTTTTTCTTCTGCCAGCAACACTGCCGTCCTTTTTAAAAAAGACACTATCTACATTTTAGCTCAATCGAAGATATTGAAGGAAACGCGTTTGCATCTGGATCTCTTAATAAAATTAAAAATTTTGTAAACAAACTTATGTTCTTGACTAATTCGGACACGCTCTTTTCATTGGTGCAAAAAAAATTATTAATTTTAATTATTTATTAATAAAACTGTAAATAGTGCACATTTTTTATCCAAAAATTATGGAGAATACATGAAAAGTGCACTATGTGGTAGATAGTACGTTTAAAATTGCTTTGTCGGTCCACATTCCTGTTTAAAGCGTCACCATCTACATTATTTTGTAACACAATCCTTTATTTCTGATATATTTTTACTATTATTTTATATTTTATTTTATTTATAATTATATTATATTTTTTTATTTTGAAAATACCGAACGAAAAATGACGAACAGTAGAGGGGCTGATAGTAAAAATGGTTTATAATAATAATAATGGAAGCAAAAGTAGAATAAGTGACTTGAAAGCAAAAACGGGTGAAAATGATTATGTAATTTCTTGATAAATTAATTATATTAATGCTTAAAAAATATTGTCAATAATAAAGAAACTTATTTTATTTGAAATAATATTTTGTAATTATTATAATTAATTTATCAAGAAATTACACAATCATTTTAATCTGTTTTTGCTTCTAAGTCACTTATTCTACTTTTGCTCCCGTTATTATTTTAAACCATTTTTACTATCAGACCCTCAATACATAAATTTTATTTACCATCATAAGTTATAATTTTTTTTTATTTGATTATTATGTTCTGCATGAAATTTTTATTAAATTAAATGTTAACTTTACAAAAAGAATAATTAAAATTGCTTTTAATTTGCATTAAATATATGTGTTAATACAAAATAAAAGCTTTATTTGCAAATTATTGTTTAATTTTTATTTTATTTGCATAATTAAACTTGTAGATAGTGCTCTCTCTCGCGGAAAGCTAACCAAAGTTCGAGAAAAATATGTACGAAAAACGTCACTATGTACATAGTTCTCTACTTTTGTGACTTTTGAGACCAGTTTACTGACTAACCTATGTACATAGTGCTTGTGAATCAGGATTTCAGGGTTTAAGTGGGTTGAAAATCCTGAAAATTTTGTAGATATGTTATCTCTTTCTGCAGGTAGTGACAGTTTAAAAAATATTTCTCCAAAATCTCTATAGATAGTTTAATTAACTGCTAATTATCTTCTAATCTAATTAAAATTTTCAATTACTAATACAATTATTAGATTCGTCTTTTCAATACGAATTCAACGGTATAAAAAAACTCATTTTTCATCAAATATGTAGATAGTGCCTTTTTTAAACTGGACGGCAGAACACTCACCTTAAAAAACTGGATCGGGTGCAATCATCAGCTTTGAGAGTTGTTTTGGGGTGCATGAAATCAACACCTATTAGTGTTCTCTTGTCCGAGTCTCTGAGGAGAACACTTATTTGTAGGAAGCATATGCTCTGGAATATTTCGTGGTCACTTAATTCTTTTCCCCCTAAACTCCTTTTACTTAAAGAAAAATCGAGAAATAGAAACCGTAATAATCGCAACCAATACAATAGCAAGTTCTCTCCACTTAAGACATTTCTTGATATTTCGGACATGACGAATAAGAGCTGTAGAAGACAAAAAACATCCACATTCGACTACAGTTGGTTGAAACTTACAAAACACATTGATATAGACATGACCTCTGGTTTGTTATTACAATCTTGTCCATCGCCTAACGAATCTCTTAACGACGTGTTAGCTGCGAATTATGAGGGATTAACTTGCATTTATTCTGATGGATCACATGATCTCATTACTTGCCGTTCAGGATCTAGCTTTACGATTCCATCAATCAATTTTCATTTTGCTGTAAGAAACAGCGGAATTATGTCTAATGCCTCATGTGAACTTTACGCCATTCTTTCGGCCTTAAAGCAATCCATTACCTTAAACCTAGACAAAGTAATCATTATTACAGACTCACGCTCATCCTTACAGAATATCAATGAAAGGCTGTCCAATTCTAGACCACATCCATTTGTTTTAAAAGTCATTAAACTCACCCTAAATCTTCTAGAGATAAATAGTTTGGTTCACTTTTTGTGGGTACCTGCTCATCGAGGAATAAAAGGTAATGAGGCTGCGGATAAATGGGCTAAATAATCCCTCTCGATGGAATATGGGAACTTTGCAACGATACCTGCATTGGATTTAATCCCTATTATGAAAAAGGACTTTGAGGACTGGAGGAAAATCCTCTGGCCTCACCTTGAAAACCGGTTGTCCACTAATAAATATTTTGAATGGGTAAATGTGAAAACGAAGCGTCCTTGGTTTCGGGGCATCAATGCACCACGACGTTATATTAATACTATAACTAGATTGAGAACAAAAATCACGTGAGAACTGGCGAACATTTCCTCACGATGCATTGGTCTCTCCCCGTCGGCTGTGAATGCGGCTCCGAATTTAAGGACCTCAAACACCTCTTTGGCGAATGCCCGATTTTCTCACCGGGGAGGTTAAGATTGTTCTCGTTTTTGTCAACAAAAATATCCAATATTAACCCAGACCACTTTGATCTGGATAATTTAGTGTACAACCTGAGCGATAAATTGCCTAAAGAAATTGGCCAGTTCTTCTCGAGGGGAAACATAATCATATAACTGTAATATAATTTGACTCCTTCTGGGGGATGTCTGAATGTTGTAGGGGAGGGGCGGGGGTGCTTGGTCTCTTCCGTGACTGACGCGGGCTTGGTTGAGACTTGGTTTAATCAAGAGATAAGCAATTTATGGTTGCAAGTGTAAAGCAGGTGAAGCCGTGGTTGATATTGTAACGAAAGATATATAAAAAAATAAATAAAATAAAATTAATAAATAAATAAAAATAAAACTAAATGAAAAATTAACCAATACATTCACCCGCCTTAAGTTTCACGAGCAATCCTAATCATATTATAATAATAATCACAAAGTTAATAATCGCTGAGTCGACTAACGACATGTTCAAATCCTAAAAGCCCGGCAGAGGGAAGCATTTGAATTTGAATCCTTTCCCGCCACTCCAACATTCAACTAAACCATAAACTATACTCACACAGAAGATGTGAAACCCCAGACACAACTGGAAATATATGCTTGAATCAACGAATAGCGGAACAATAGAACAACGGAATCTACAACATACGTACAAACTATATCACCGAATATTTTATGTACTGGCTATATGTAATATACACTCAATAACATATATGCTGTCCTTCCGGTTTGGACAACTTTATGAAAAGTGGTGTGCCTTCTATAAGAATTTTTTAAGTCTATGGCTTAAGTCTGTGGTTTAAGTCCATAGACTTAAAAAATTCTTATAGAAGGCACACCACTTTTTAAAAAGCTGTCCAAACCGGAAGGAAAGCATATATGTTATTGAGTGTACAAGAGGCCATTTAAACAGAACAGAACAGAATCGCGAAGAGAGCGACGCGTTCGTGGCCGAGGAAACGGCTATATTTGATTTTCATTCTCGTTCTGGCCACAGTAGAGTGTACGTCATAATTATGACATTTCAATTTAAAGTTAAAAAAATTAATAGTTGTGTCGAACATGAGTCGTAGATCGTTGCGAGGCAGACGGCGAATCGATGGTGAGTCCCCTTAATATTCAAATTAGCTGTTCCTCTGACCAGTCTCAAGTTAAATTGTCAAAACAGTAAAGACGAGTTTTGTTTAGGCGGCTTGCCACCGGCTAATGTTCACACTTATTGTTGTCTAAATAAAATAAATCAGTGTCAATTAGATTAACTGAGTGTTGTTCAGTGATCATCCTTACTTCCACCCTTTCCGCGGTCATGAATAATTTAATTAACGATTAATGAGCAGTCGGTGTAGTGTAAACAACTCGTGGTTTGGTCATTCCATGTCAAAATATCCTGGTACTATGGGCAAATCCATACTTTATGAATAATTGAACAAGCTAACAGGTTTTTTATTAATCTAATTTACCCTTGTGATTTCCAAAAAAACTAAGTCAAAAATAATTATTAAAAGTTAGTTCAAAATTTCAAATTAAATTAAATAATAATCAAAAACCTGTTACAATGGTTACGATTCCGCAGCGGATGAACGTGCTTTTATTCGTCGGGCTTAACAACCCCGGAGTACCTAAATTTCAACGCTTGCTCTTGATGTTGTTGATTCGAATGAGGCTCACTAACTGCCGGGACATGTTTAGCCGGTAAAGAGAATGGGTAATCCTAAAGCCACGGCGTGTAGTAAGAAGCCACTAAGTGGTACTTTATTTTTTTCCATTGGAACGCATTACACCTATTTAGATTGGGTATTATCGGGGTCAATGCGAATGCAACAAACTGCTTCTCCGTTTCGTCAGGCACAAATCTTCTTGCATTGTGGACATAGACTATCTTGTTGTGCTAGTATCCGTGGAGGGAATTTATTCCCTCTGTTAGGATCTTAAAAAAGGTCCTATCTTAAAAAAGGAGGCTCTGACCTCTTATTTAAGTAAGAGTATATGTTTACCTAAGTAAAAGTATGGAACACATTTTGACATCAATGATAGAGGTATTATGTTTTAGACTTCTTGATTGATATGGATTTTGAGATTTTAAATCAGTGTAATGAACCAACTTTTCTTACTGTTAACAGATAGAAAATGTTAAATATCACGACCTGTTCTAAATCTGTAAGAGACTGGAGGGTATCTCGTGAACAGGGACTTTCACGAAAAATTCGTGTCGAGTCCGTGTCGTGCCTTGACACGACACAACGTTCACACGACACAAATAACGCTTGCAAGATTCTACAGTGTTTCATGCGTGTTCTTAAAACGTTTTTTAACACGACACGAATTACCAGGCGTAATTTGCGTCGTGTCAAGGCACGACACTGACACGATACGAATTTTCGTTTTTTTCGCATCCGTGTAGGTCCCTGCTCATGAATATTCTCTTTTTGACCACAAACTCGTTATATTCAGAATAGAATCAAATGGAAAGGCATAGGCAAACAAAGAGAAAGCCTTCTAATAAAGGCAAGAAGCATAAAAATCAGCAAGCGTGGGATACATACAATGATGCTCGCAATTCTTGTAAGAAGAAGGTAAAGAAGGCATGAGGTATCACCTGAACGAGTTTTTGCAAAAGAAGATGGTTAAGCTGTTTGCACATTTCTTGATATGTAGGATGCATTCCTTAATACCACAAGCAAAGCCATCAACAAGTCAGCCAGAAAACGAGGTATGCGAAATATGGTGAGATAATACTGCCGTGTGATATAAAAACTTAGTTAACTGACATTTTGGTGAAAAATGAGTTTTCGGTATCAATGAACTCGTAAGAAAAAACTGCGTCTAATAGTTATAGTTTAAATTTTTTTTGCAAATTATTGTTTGTAAAAAATTAATATTAAAAATCTAAGAAATTGCAGAAAATGGAGGAATATTTGATAAAAAGTTAAGGAAAGGACTTTGCGTAGTCCAAAAAACAAACGAGGCTACGAGCTCGAATGTAAGATTTAAAGGAAAAACTTAGTTAAAGGCATTTGTGTTTTTTGTATCAAATAAGTAGTCGAGTCTGAGCGTTGGATTTGAAATAAAAACTTTGCATCTGCAACGCTTGCAATTACCTAAGTTATTCCGTCAAAAAGTCAGTCGAGACAGAGCCGAACGACTACTTAACTGCATTCGGCTAAACTCGGTTTATCCTCGGGACGCAAGCAGCAAGCAGCCGCCCCCTTACCACATGACGTCATTGTCAGTTAGGTAAGTTTTTTCATCAAATCGGAGGACCGAGCTCGCGTACATTTTTGTTGAGCAACTACGCAAAGGACTTTACCTAACTTTTTACTTCATATTTGCATTCGGAAAAACACGCAAGTGCATTTTTTCATATAATTTGTTTAAATAATTAATTTTTTATTTCATAATTAAATAGAGCACCATCATTATACCCAGTATGTGAAGTTGAATTGAACAATTTTTAAATTTTTATTAGGGTTCTGAAAGCAAACAGTTTTTCCTTATTTTCTCGTTTCGATATAAATGTCAGTTAACTAAGTTTTTATTTCAAACGGCAGAATACACCCTGATACTTTAATGCCTTCCTTCCGGTTTTGACGGCGTTTTAAAAAGTCGTAACACATCTATAAAAATGTTGTTAGTTCGTGACGTATAAGTTCGTTTATACGTCACGAAGTAACTAAATTTTGATAGACATGTCCAAGAAGACTAGAAACAGGAGGACTAACTGCAGTAGTGGGGGTAGAACAAATATAGGGGGATTATGAAGGCGTGGTTAGATTGCGCCAAGTATCGTGTTTTGATTCTGCACTTCCACTCACACACGCGTGTCACGTATTCAAATATATAATGTAAGAGTGTTGAGATGTGCAGAACCGAAAACAAGATATTTGGCGCAATCTAACTACGCCTTCAGAACCCCACTAATACTGACTCACTGCTGTGAGTGAGAAAACAGCCGAGTTAGCCCTCCTGTCTCTAGTCTTCTTGGACATGTCACAACTTATTAAAACGGCGTCAAAACCGGAAGGAAGGCATTAAAGCATCAGGGTGTAATAAATAAGGTCGTAAATAAGGACACTCTATTGAGACTCTCTTGGACATTAAAGAAAGTGCACTTGAGATTGTCTAAAATTTGTGCAATCAAGCGGGACTAGTGAAAAAAATCTAAATCTACCCCAGTCGAAATTTGAGCCCTACTTTCACCCTGAATTTTTAGGGTCTGCACAGTGGTCCAGAAATCTAAAAAGTTGGCCAAAAGTCAAAATTTAATTTCATAATTTGTATTGTTTAAATACTTGTAGTAGTACCCGTAGAGTTGTTTAAAGTCATTAGAAGGGTAAGAGTTTCCTTTTTATAGTCATAATGCCTTCCTGATTCGTTCATTTAGATCGCGCACGATAATAGCACGTTTTGCGAAAAAAGCAGTTTTCTTTATTAGTGCACAGTATTCAAATGGCCGATTGACTAATTTTAAAACCCTAAAATGAATTCATCTTAAAAAATAAAGTATTTTCAGAGAAGTATTTGTTTATAATTAATGATAAAAAGTTTCGGACAGTTGGAAACATCAAAATTACATAAAATAATCAATTGAGATACGCAAAGTTTTTCAATAAAGATTTATAAGTTTAAAGTTTTGCGGAGTATTACCAAGTCTGATATACGAAAATGTTCGTTATACGCTCATTTAAAATGTGTGTGAATATTATTTGCCAAGACCTGCCAAGATAAGATAGACACACACACTTGAATGTAAACAAACACGAATTACAAAAAACGAAGAAAATTTCCTAAAAGTGAAAAGTTCGTAAAGTCCGATCCCGTCATTTCTGCTGTCAGCAATATGTCAACGCAAAAAGGAAGAGCAAACATTTGTCAACAGAAGCACTTTCTTTATTAACCCGTTGACTGTTAAACTATAAAAATTAAATTTACCAGCGAATGTCAGGATATTTAACTAAATTTGATTTTACAAAAAATTATCATACTGATGTCAGATTCGTAATCAGCAACCCTAGAAACCCCCAAGTAACCAATTTCAAACAAATTAAATAAATTTTTTTAAAAAATTCCGTCATATTGGATACGCCATTTTTTGGAAAAATAATATCAAATTCGAAATCAGAGACCTCAAAAACCCACTAGCACCAATCCAACTAAAAAAAGCATGAAGTCATGGAGAGTATCTAATATCGAAACAATCGATGACACTCGAATTGAGAAGCATTGAACATATATATGAGAAAGGCATGCTAGCAAGAAAAAAGTCATGTTGTAGATGGCGCTGCAGTTGGACAATTATTTGGCGCTAACTTACAAATTTAAACTGTCTCTTTCTTTTTTTTAAGTGAAAAGTTAAGAAGTATAATAAGTGAAAAAAATGAATTTAAAGAAAACTAATTTTAAGAAAATTAAATAAATAAAAAACGTTTCTTAATATTATTAATAACAATAACAATGGATATAAATTAGAGCTGTGCAAAATTTGAACCGAACCGAGTTTTGTTCGGTTTTGGGGCGTCGAAATGTCGAATATTCGAACTAGGCTAACTCGAATGTCGGTTTTTTGACATTCGAACTGGGCGACTGAAATGTCGAATTTTAGAATTCGACATTTTAGCGTACTAAAACCGAACACAACTCGGTTCAGTTCGAATTTTGTAGTAACTCGAATGTCGAATATTGGACATCCGAACTGGGCTAGTTCGAATGTCGAAAAACCGACATTCGAACTAAGCTAACTCGAATTTCGAATTTTCGACATTCGAACTAGGCGAAAAAATTCGAACAGTTCGGTTCGAATTATTTTGCACAGCTCTAATATAAATTCTAATTCAGCCTCAGATAATTAAAACCAGAAAAATGGTATATATTTAATAATTTATATTTATTAAAAAAATAATTAGGAAAAATAAATATAGAAGGAAAACTTTATGTAATTGAAAATTGTAACAAAGAATAAAAATTATAATTTATCATCAAATACCTATTTAAAATTAAAGAAATTGAATATTCAAGTTAGAGATCTTCTATATATTACGTAACGCTTTTTGGAGGAAGGGGGGTCAAGCTATTTGTTACAATAAGCAAAAAAATGGCGCTAATGTCTGCAACAGTGTGTTTTATAGGGTAAATCAAATATACAGAGAAAAATTGTAATTAACTAAAATTCAGGCAGAGAACTGAATTGAGAAATAGCATAATAGCGAAGTTTGTTTGACTGCGCTAGTTTTTATAAAAATTAAATTATTTCTTGTACTTTATGTCTGCCATATTGGATCCGCCATTTTGATTTTTTGATAAATAATATCAAATTCAAAATCAGAGACCGCAAAAACCCCCTAGCACAAATTTCTATAAAAATTAAATTATTTCTTGTACTTTATGTCCGCCATATTGGATTCGCCATTATGTTTTTTTAAAATTATTTATTTATTTATTTATTTATTTATTTAGTAAATGTTTACGGGCTTACAAAAAAATGCCCTTTGATACAAATAGTACTTAGAATTAAATATAAGTATATAAAAAAAGCGAATGTCTAATGAGACAATAAAAATAACAATTAGTGTAAGCTTTGAGCTAGGTAGCTAATTGTGTACAATTCCTTAACCAACAAACGCAAAGCAGAAATGAAAGAAAATAATGATAAGTTAAAGAAATCTAAGTCAGTACAAAAAGTATTAGCTTCACTGCATATTCTATGGTAAATTGAATTTTCACCATAGTTTGTTCTATGAAAATTGAGTTTAAACAAATTAGTATTTCTAGATAATCTTGAAGGTGCTGAAAAATTTATGTTCGCAAGAATCTCAGGACAGTCCACATAACCATTAAGTACTCAATACAAAAAAATTAAATCCGAATACAGAAAAGTAGATGAGATTTTTGGTATATTAAACAATTGCCTCAGGTCAGAATAGTCATGATTTGTTATGGCTCTAGTTATTTTTAATTGTTTCGCGAGGAAGCGAAGAAATTTGTTTTGTACACGTTCAAGATGAAGTAGATCATCCTCCTGATAAGGCCACCATAAGATTGAATTATATATTAAGTTAGAACGTACAAGAGAATAATACAAAGTCCTAAACGTTGACAGTCTAAAAAAAGGATTCGCATTTCTAGTGACAAAGCCAAGAGATCTAAGTGTTGTGCTAACTACTTTAGAAACATGATCATTCATTGAAAAATCGCATGTAAACGTAATGCCAAGATCATCAATCGATTCTACCCTCGTGAGTTCAACATTATTAATTTTGTAAACAAATATCAAATTCGAAATCAGAGACCCCAAAAACCTCCGAGTAACGAATTTTAGAAAGATTTATTAATTTCTTCGACTTTTGGGCAGGTTTCTGGCGATCTGGACCACTGTGGTCTGTTGAATGTTAGGAGTAGTAAAGTAGGGTCTAATTCTAATACAATTAGATCCTACTTTGACTCCCAAAATAGTCGGAAATTTGCCAATCTTCCATTCGGAGAAACAAAGGAGGGTCTACTTCTAATAAACCTATACTGTACTTTCAAACCTCGAAGACCCTACTTTCATACTCCTAGACCCTACAATTAGAAAAAGAAAAATTTGAAGATTTGCTCAGATTCAAATGAAGCTCTTGGGATAAGTAAAAGTGGAATTTTATGTGTTTTATAGCGTCTTTATGCACGAAGTGTATATAGACGCTATAAAACACATCAGTATTTATGAATTTGAAGTACTTTTTGCATTCGCAGTGTTTCAAGTAATTCATTAAAAAAAAAATTCAAAATTTTCTTTTAGAATGTAGGGTCTAGGAGTATGAAAGTAGGGACTACGAGGTTTATAAAGTACGGTATAGGTTTCTTAGAAGTAGACCCTCCTTTGCTTCTCCAAATGGAAGATTGGCAAATTTCCGCCTGTTTTGGGAGTCAAAGTAGGGTCTAATTGTATTAGAATTAGACCCTACTTTACTACTCCTAACACTCAATAGACCCTGAAAATTCAGGGTGAAAGTAAGGCTTAAATTTCGACTCGGGTAGTGCATTGTCGCTTTCCAACTTTACGGAACTAGTCCGCAATTTATTCCATGATCTATCGTGACGAACGCCAGTAAGACGTGCACTCTGAAGAGATGATCTGCCTTCATTAAAACAGAACTAAACTCAAATATCGGCACGCTATCGATATTTTGTCGATATTCTTGCACTCTGAGACAAGAAATCATCTCCATGTCTTAGCCGCATGTGTAAGAGTAGGACCTTTATACACCGGATGTGCAAAGCAGAAAGGAAGACTGGTTTCATTATCTCTCGCAGTAGCACTTACAGAGAAACGCAAAAACCGGGACTTCATGACGCATAAACTCCTACATTCAGGTGTACGATCCTTACTTCATCGATATCGCTCAACAATAAGTAGCACCTTGAGTAAACGTATTGAGGCATAGGGAGTGAGTTCATAGCCTTCCTTCCCGAGAAGCTCCTCGAAGCATGGCAGGTCACGAAGACACGAACTAAATAGCTGAAAACGTTCAGCGCGGTATAAAAGTTCGCTCTGTAGCCACACGAGTAGTGGGGACGAAGGCAGATGGCGCAAGTTTCGTGCGCTGTCGTTACTCTCTCTTTGCGTTCAAGTTGTACGCGACTACGATAGCTGTGCTATATAGTGTATGTTATTGCTATATTATAATTATAGCCCATCGTTACATAGTCATAGTAAAGAAAACATTTGGATTATACAAACAATATTACTCTTCTATGCATTGTCACACAAATCTTAATTTCGCGTTGGACCTTTTGCCGTAACATTCCATAACTACTAAAATCAGGATTTTCATTTATTGCAGTAGTTAACTTGTGCCTGTAAACAATAAATATTTGTAAATTACCTTAAACAAAGAAATTATGTTTATTCGAATCGCATTTCAGATGCAAATTAACAAATTAAACTTGCAACCTAAATGAAATTGAAGACTATAAAATTTTTTAACTGTTTGTGAAATTTAAAAGAGTTAGTTAGGTATACCCTATAATTTCAAATATCCCACAAGCATGTCCAAGGAACATGAAAAGAATATTATCTCCATTTATTATGACAACAGCACAAACAAATCCAGTTAAATGACCATAAAGAAGTATCCAATAGTAGTATTTTTCTGAATCTACACCAAGCTCAAGAAGAAAAAGGAGCGGTTTAGGTTCGTCAGTATTTTTTAAAAGCTTAATTGTCAGAGGAATTAAATGTGCCAATAAATAAATTATAAGATTTCCGAAGAATCCAACTGAAAAATAATAGTAATGAACAAACTGAAAAATATTTTCTAATAAAACAAAACAAATTATATATTTAACTACAGAAACTCAAAAATTATTTGGAAAGTTTATAAATATTGAAATAATTATTTTAATAGAAAAATATTTACAAGCATAAATCATAGTATAAATTCTGCACTTTCTGCCATGTTTGTGTAAAATATCACTGTCACATTTTGATGTTAATGTACCCCAGTCATTTTGAATTTTCCCGATAATCACGTTTATCTACAATGAATTTGTATTTATTTTTATTACTCGTAGATAATTATAAAGGGGAAGAGTCCCTAAGGTTCATATTCAATCCCTAAAAATTTTTATTTAAATTATTAATATGCATTTCGGCAAATAAAAAGTAAATTTTTAATAGTTTTAGATGAAACGAACATTTTTAAACAAATTAACCCTTAAATAATAAAGGGTTTGTTAAAAAAAATTGTCGAACATTTCGCTTGACACTTTGTGTTTGGGGGTTTTCGAGATCGATGATTACGAATCTGTTGTCAAATTTCAAAAATTAAAAATAGCGAATTTTGTAAAGCAGGCGAATTTATAGAAAACTGAATAATTTTAATCAAACTTTAAACAGGACAGAATATATGGCTTAGAGACTTTCCTTCTTATATTATTGAAATAAAAGCATAATTATGCTAATGTTTACAAATTGCTTTCCCTTAACATAATTTACTTTTATGTGTTCGTCTTCTTAATCAGACAAACTCAGAATAAAAAATCTAATCTGATTACTTGTTTTACTTGCAGATTTGTATTTGTATAAATAACTGCACCTATTGAAGCATAACAGGTGGGTGGAATGCATTCCAAAACCAAATCTATATTATCCTTTCGTTTTATCATTCCTGCAATCTAATTAAAAAGTTTTCTGTAATAATGTAAAAATAATTGTGAAATATAATATTACCTGAGCACAAATAAAAGAAAAAATTAAACCAAACGTTAATGATTTAATTATAACTTTTATCATAATCGGTTGATTGCAACTTTGTCCTGACGAACTTACAAAATATCTAACAAGATTATAATGTGGATTCTTTAGCATCTCCATTTTCTCGTTGCTTAAACAATATTAACAAATACAGTGTAAGTTTTCGTTCCTTTCATGCATTCTCTGTATTTTCGTAGAAGTCAAAAGCAAGCTTTTAAATATTAACGTTGTCTTCAAATGTTTCCCACTAACTGTTGTATCTATCTATAATTGCGGTAATTATTATGTTTTCATATTCACAAGAAAGGTAGACAGTGTCTGCTATTATAATAATAACCGCTTGAAAAGCTTTATACTATACATGAAAAAGTATAATATAATCAATAAAATTGTACTGTAGTGACATAAAATTTAAAATATATAACTAAAGAAGGGATTAGTATGCTTTCATCTTTTGCAGCGCACCAATGCATTGAATGTCTTTAGTATCTTAGTTCTGAGACTACATTTAGATCGCTTTTCAAATGTTAAAAATTATTAGTTTCTTTATGATATTAATATAAATTGTAGTAAAGATGTAAACTTGTTTTAGGATTTTTTTTAATTTAGTAAAGATTTTGAAGGTTGTTTTTGTTAAGAATCCACATTTATTTCAATTTAAAAATGTTAAGCTTTTCGTCTATCGAGGACAGACCTCTTCAGACACATTTCAGAAAACTGAAAAATATAAATTATTACTATGCACCTGATGGTCAATATCTTATAACAAAAGTATGTAAAGAACAATTCATGTGTAACAGTAAAAAGATTTTTAAATATGAAAAACGAAAACAAATGTACATTTATTCTTACAGGTGGCTTTTATTTTTGGTATAGCGGGTGCGTGCAGAGGTGAATTAATTTATGTAAAAGAAACGGTCATGGAAAATAGGGACAATTTATTATTAACTCACATTCCTAATACGAAAACCAACATTTCCTGTTTTTTATACGATCGATGGCCAATTTGCGGAAATAGTTATGAAATATGCTGCTCTGATTCAAAAAAAAACTTTGGAAAAAGACTGGTTCGAATCTATAAAAAATTAAATTTACGAAATTTCACCAGCCAACGAAGTTGACGTGCGAATTATGTCACAGAATTCTCAAAATTTTTATCGGATTGCTTAGGTCTAGCGTTATCTAACTTACCGACGTTAAATCAGCTGACCTTCACGGGGCACGTCACAACTTCCTAAACTATTTCACGAATTATCGGTCGAGAAGAAATGACCAACCAGAATCTATTAAACATTAAGTATACTCACTATAGAAGTATTTAGAAGATATCAACATTTACACAAAAGTAAATTGATAATTTGATTAAAAATGAAAAAATATATGGCACATAAACGCGAATGTAAAAAAGTAATTAATTTTGTCATAGATGATACAAAAGAAGAACCATGTTTTATTAGTTTTGGCGATGTTACTATGACAAATGTTTTTAATGGTTACGTTGCAACACCCATCAAACGTATTAAAAAAACGTTTTCTAGATCGTGCCAGAATTTTGGGTGAAAATCAATTAAAAATTGTGATAGTTAATGAATTTCACACATGTTCCAGAAATTGTTTGAAATTCATTAAAAAATTAAAAACTCCACATAGATTTACACTACCGTCCAAAAGTATCAGGACGATTACATTCGACTCTATGAAAAAATATGCCATCACTTTTTCAATCATATCTCGGAAATAAAAGGAGGTACAAAAAAAAATTTAAATACGGTTAGAAAGCTGATTAAATTCTCCGTAAAATAAGCCGTCTTTAAAATCATTTTGTTAATTATTTTTTAAGTTGTAGAGTGTGAAAGAAATGAAAAAAAATTATCAAATCTTCTCATTTTTGTCTCTTGATTTCAACTTTTTCAAAAATCTAGAAAAATTTAGATAAAGTTTTTCTAAAAACACATAAATCTTCGTTAGAATTTCAGCTTTAAAATAAGCCTTCGAAAATTAAAAAAGGTTAATCCGTCTTTGATATATCATTAAAAATGTGAAGCCGTGTTTCGACCGATTGGTGCATTCAAATTCAACTGTGACGACTCGATTGTGGCTTTGCGCGGCAGCGAATGAAAGAGAAAACAGGAACCAATTTATGCATTGGAAAGATGAACTTTTGAGTTTCTTTATATTACTCGTGAAACATCATTATTTATCATTCTCCAGCAAAAATTCGCCCCTGTTTTCTCTCATTCGCTGCCGCGCGAAGCCAGAATCGAGTCGTCACAGTTGAATTTCAATGCACCAATCGGTCGAAATACGGCTTTACATTTTTAATTATTTATCAAAGACGAATTAAACTTTTTTAATTTTCGAAGACTTATTTTAAAGATGAAATTCTAACGAAGATTTCTGTGTTTTTAGAAAAATTTTATCTAAATTTTTCTAGATTTTTGAAAAAGTTGAAGTCAAGAGACAAAAATGAGAAATTTTGATAATTTTCTTCATTTCTTTCACACTCTACAACTCAAAAAATAATTAACGAAATGACTTCAAAGATGGCTTATTTTACGCAGAATTTAATCAGCTTTCTAACCGTATTTTAGTTTTTTTTGTACCTCTTTTTATTTTCGAAATATGATTGAAAAAGTGATGGCATGTTTTTTCATAGAGTCGAATGTAATCGTCCTGATACTTTTGGACGGTAGTGTATTTGATGTAAAAATTGCAAAACTACATGAGAGAGTGATGTTAATAATGGAAGGAACATTCTAAATATCGGATTGATAGATGAAGAAACAATCCCTCTACAGAGAGAAACTGAGAGTACGCACGTAATGCAAATCGCTCTTTCCCTTGAAAGTCTGACCCCTCGCGGCCAAAAGTCCCAAGCTTAGGTGGTTGGCTATATATATTGCCTAAATCGGTGAGCTTGCACACATATGTCAAATGCAATGGCTAAGCCGAATTATAATCGGAAGCACTCGTGATCGCTCGTAAAATGCAAGGAACGCGAGGAATAGAACTGAACTAATGTGATAATAGGTGAAAAAATGATTTTGAGTCCCGAAAGTAAATTTATCGCAATGCTGAGAATAAAAAAAAAGAAGGACAGCGAAATATGTTTGTCCCTCCTTTATTCATTCTTACAATTTCGATTTGAAAATTATTACACAATAATTAATATAATTAATAAACTAAATAAAAAAATAACAATTAATTATTTAGAAATTTTATTAATAAACTAAAAGAAATTCAGCTAAAAATTTTAAATTAAATTAAATTTAATAAAATTATTAAAAATTTTTTAAATAATAATTATTATAAACATACTTAATAGAAAAAATTAATTAATTTTAAATAAAATTTCATTTTATTAAATTTGTATAGTTCATATTGCATTAATTTTTATACGTAAAATTATTTATGGAAGAAATTACAATTATTGATGCCAATTTAATTATTAACTCTACGCTGGTAAAAACCAAATAATTCTACAGGCAAATAAATATACAGTTTTCAGAAAATCTGTGTCATTAAATTCTTCACACTATTAAATATTTTTAACTTGAAATTTTTTTCAAATTAAGTTTAGAAAATTAATCTCTGCACACATAAGTTTTACAAAAAAAAATCTACACAATATAATTAAATATATTTTAATTTAACTTAATTTTTTATACAGTTACTTTACTAACTTTATGAGGTAGAATTAATTTCTTTACATTTAAATTTATTTTTTTTTAAATTTATTACTATTAATTTAATAATTAATAATTAAATTAAAGCATCTAAAATTATATTTTTTCTAGTTTAGAATTTTACGGTGTGTAATTAATTGCGAAGAATTAAGAAAATTTAATTAAATTACATTTTTTCTAATCATAATGTATTTTCTTTCGCTTTTTAATTTGTAAATTTTATAATTTTAAATCTGAAACCTTTAAAATGAGGGTGGATGCATATCAGTAAAATTAGGGAAATGACAGTAAAACAAAATTTTTGTCAGTAAAGTCAGGGAAATGTCAGAAAAATTTAGAAAATTGAGACTTTTTTCGACTTATTTTCAAAAATTGCGACTTTTATGACTTTTCTTCCAAATATTACAATGAAAATCTTTTTGAATAATTGAAATTTTGTGTTAATAGTTTTGAAAATTAACTTTTGAAGAATTTTAAATGCAAATTTTCTAAATAATTAAATTATCTAAAATTTTAATGATAAATCTTTAAACGTAAATTTAAAAATGAAAATTAATGAAAATTAGCTTCTAATTTTTTAAAATTTAGTATTTTCAGTACTTTTAATTACATATTTTCGAAAATTCAAATATATACAAAAAATAATATTTTAAAATTATTTTTAACATTTTAGAGAAAAAAATCGTGTTCAAAATATTTCTTTAAAATTCACCAAAAAATTAATTAGTTTTTTTAAATAATACAAAAAGTCTTTTAAGAAATTCAAATATTATCGAAAAATTACATTAAAATTTTTTCGACTTATTAAAATTTCGGAGAAATCATGGTCATATTTACAATTAAAATTCTTCAAAAATTTGATTAATTATTTTTTGAAAATATTATACCTTAATAACTTAAGAAAAAACTATGAAGAGTGACAATTATTATAAAAAATTGATTTTTCGTATTTAAATAATTTAATTCTCGAAGAGCTGTCGGAAAATTATTTAAAATAATTGATTTCGAGATGAAGTTTAGTTGAAAATTATAGAAAATAATTGAATTCAGGAAGGGTTATAGTTGTCATTTTTAAAAATTATTAAATTTTACTCGCTTTCCGTAAACTGTCATATTTTCATGTAAAAAAATTTTGTCAGAGAAAATAATTTTAATGCCAGTAAATTGTCAGGGAAATGTCAAAGAAATTGATAAACTGAAATTTGTGACCACCCTGGAAATAATTGTGTCATTTTTTCGGTTTTGTGAAAACAAATTTTTTTCGATGTTCAACATCGACGATGATTTCAGCCCAGTTAAAAAAATTCGATACACGGACCGCGGAGTTCGTATACGAGCTCGGTAGCTCGTATGAGAAATATGAGAAATCTCTCATTACAGAAAAGGCTCGTATGAGATATTTCTCATATTTCTCATACGAGCTACCGAGCTCATATACGAACTCCGCGGTCCGTGTATCGAATTTTTTTCCTGGGAGAGATTTTAGTAATTTAATTTTATTGATAAATAGTAATTTCTACTAATTCTAAAGCAAAAAGTCTTTCACTGATTTAAATTAGTAAATATTTTTACAAATTCGTATTTAGTTTATTCTTGTTTGATTTTTTTCCTAATTTCCAGATAGAATGTTTACTTTTTGACATTTATATTTGTGAATGTTTTCAATTCTAAACTTTTATTTAAAACATTAATAATTTACAAAAATTAGAAATTCAACGTAAATTTCAATAATATTGTCAGAACTGGAAACAGTCAAAAGTTTTGTATGAAAATTAGTAATGATTTTAAAATTTAAAAAGATTGGTGGACACCGCAAAAACCAGTGAGAATTATTTTTTTAATTTTTTAAATTTAATATTTTCTTCAGGACTTTTGATACAATTCAATAGTAAAAGTTTATTACTCTTGATCATTATAAAAATACTGAATTACTGATGAATGTGGAGAATTAAAATTGTCCCTATAACTATTGAAATATATCAAAATAAAGAGCCTAAATTAAAATGTTATACGCTCATATCCCTAAAATAAAATTTTTGTGTAAATACAAAATTTTATAAGCATTAAAACCACAAAAAACTTTGCATAAACGATGTATACAAATGTCAAAATATTGTCATAACCTCTTTTTAGTTCTATTCCTCGCGTTCGCGTTCCTTGCATTTTACGAGCGATCACGAGTGCTTCCGATTATAATTCGGCTTAGCCATTGCATTTGACATATGTGTGCAAGCTCACCGATTTAGGCAATATATATATAGCCAACCACCTAAGCTTGGGACTTTTGGCCGCGAGGGGGCAGACTTTCAAAGGAAAGAGCGATTTGCATTACGTGCGTACTCTCAGTTTTGCTCAGTTTCTCTCTGCCTTCTATATGAACCATTTGAGAATTGCACATTCAGATTTAATATTAATTGAAAAACAACTACATGATCGTGACATTTCCGGACGAATTAATATTTTATCGTACATGATATTGAAGAACGTTATTAACAAAATATTTCTTTCTACAGGAAACTCATCTACAACATTTATTCGCCGATGGAAGTGAATTCATTCCAAAGGACTAGCATTTAACGCGTACTTGCTCTAGGTATCTCCCTATAAGTAGACCAAGAGATAACTTTGAATGCATTTTTCTAAAAAAAATGTAATGTTTTAATTGGTCATAATTATAAAATTTACTGTTAACTTTGACAGATCGACAATTTGTTAAATATTTATGTATAAAATTATGTCCTTTTTCATTTCATTCAAATAATTTTATTTCTTTTAAAAAAATTTATAAAAAACGCCTGAAAAAACCACCTTTTTATGTGGTTGTCTCGTTGATAAAATTGAATGTGGATTACGAAATAATATATTCTACAATGTTGATACTCATACGGTAATTATTACTGACATTATTTTACATTTTTTAAAATTACAATTTAAAATAATATTCAATTTGTCTAAGACGACTTTCATATTCATTCACTTCGCAATTCATCTTTCGTCTAAAAATCCAATACTTCTTTGTAACATTAATAAATTTTAACCCTGTTCTTATAACGTCGTTACTCAAAATTTATAATTATAAATAAATATGTTACAATAACTTATTTCTTTACAATACATCATAATAATTGTATGATCCAAAATTAGTTGATTGAATGGAACATAAATATTTTGTATTTCATTCTTTCGAAGATTTATTATTATTTATAAAACTTTCTCACAATTGAAGTAATTGATTTCATTGAGCTTCGTTAAGTCGAAAAAATAATTAATTATTCTAAGGTCATTTTAAGATACATACTATCTATTTGATAAGTATTATTTACAAATCGATATAACTAACTTATATACAAAATTTAACGTCGTCAAGTAGATAACAGGTTTTTTATAGAAACAAACTTTTCTCTGATCACACTCTTAATCTGAATAACATTAACCCTAGAAGGAGTACGTTAGTTTACTCACCCTCTAAGGAGTAACTGGGGTGTCCCGACACCCCACGCTTTAAACTTGTTTTATAAGGATTATATTTGACGTAAAAAAAATTTATTATAATGAATTGATTGGTTTTTTAGTAAGGAATACAATAATATTATTCATATTTTGATAAATTAAAAAAATTTTGAAGAAAAACCATAAAAACCCAAAAAAAACACCAAAAAATTGCAAAATTGACTTTTTTCACAAAAACGTTGTAGTTTTTTAAAAATTTGACTAATTTTAAAACTATTTTAGATTTTTAAAGTTAAATAAATACACTTTTAGGGGAAAAAAATTAGTTTTTGTATTACTTCCAAAAAACATAATTATTTGAACATCTGAAGTGAATGAAATTAAAGACAATTGACGAATAGTGAAAATCATAAAAATGAACTATAAAGTGGACTTAAACAATTAATATTTACTAAAAATGGTGTTATAAATTTAATATTTTACAAACTTAATATTTCTGAATATATTAACATTAAAATTAATAACTTATGAAATGATTCTGTAAATTAATATTTAATCAAAGTTTTAATTAACAATTCTTAATAACTATAATATATGTTAAAATATTATTAACAATATAGAATTTATAATTTAAATTTGACTGTCATATACTACATTTTTCTGTATTAGAATTTAATTTCTGACTGTAGAGAGAGCACAGAAACTTTTAATAATAATCTTAACTCAAATTTCATAAGTTGTTACAAATGCAGAATGTCTATTTTTCATAAAAATAGAATTTTTGTATAAAAATGTTTCTTTTTTATAAAATACAACTTTTTCATGCATAACCTATCAATTTATACTTTATCAGATGATTTTAACTGATTTAAAACGATTTTTTAAAAAAATTTGAATTTACTTATGTTGACAATTTTTCTAACGTTAGGGAGTAACTGGGGTGTCCAGACACCCCAGACGTATTTTAACAGGAGATAGAGCTCTTCCTAGAGCAAAACTTTTGGCGGCACAAATAGGTGTCAAAAGATGGTGGTTCAAACTAAATTATCAACAAGTTTTGAGCGTAAAAAAATTATTGGTTAAGCCATTGGAATACTTTGAATTTTGCTTGGGGTGTCCAGACACCCCAGTTACTCCTTCTAGGGTTAAATCATTATATGAGATTTTTGTTAACCTTTCATATTTTTTCTAAAAAATATTTATATTTCAAATGGTTTTACAGATGAAAAGCAATTTTACATCAGTTTGAAATTTTTTTTTACAATTCATGTTTCTTTACAGATATATAGAAATACAGAGTATTCTGCGAGAAAATCTAAGGAGAATATTTACAAATGAAATCTCATAATTTGATAGTAACATGTTCTTAAGGGGATGTCAAAGTCGATTGGATTTTTGCATTGAGCTTCAATGGGAAAATCGCATCGACTTTGGATGTTAAATTTTTCCTTTTAAAAAACCATTTTGTTGAATATTTATATTCTGCAGTGTAGTAAGACTTATTTTTAATAATTTTTGCTAAGCTGCACAAAAATTCAACACTTATTTTATTTTGCATTATTTCAAAATTCTTTAATTTTATACATTTTATTAGAATATTTGACAATATTTACAAGTTCTTAAAACTAGCAATCTCAAATGTACAATTTATTTATATTTTACAATCAGTTGAAAAGCATTCTGACAGACTTTTTCTCAATATTTACAGCAAAAACAATTTAATACTGATAGAACTATATTAAAATTTTGCATTTAACAGGAATGGTTAAAAGAAATTTTTCCAATAATCCTTAGATTGTTTATAAACAAACTGATCCATTAATTACTTTGGGTTACAAAAAAATTATTACAAATTTGCATTGAAACTAATGAGATTTATTTATTCTAAATTTATTAATTAATAATTTAATAATAATAATAATAATAATAATAATAATAATAATAATAATAATAATAATAATAATAATAATAATAATAATTTAATAATAATTTAATTAATAATTTATTAATTTATTTATTTATTTATTCTAAATAGTCTAATACTGTGAGGGTGCATTTTAATAAATAATTTGATTTTTATAGTAAGTCTTTAACGTCCGAGTGGTTTTAATAATAAGAAAGAAAAACGAAGATAATTTGATTTTTAATATACTATTTTTAGAATTTTGCATGAAGCGAAACTTATAAGGTTCACATTCCGCGACAGACAGGACAATACTGATAATACATACAATTATGTACTTAATTAAAACGCTTATAGAATGTAAATAATTAAAAATTGTAAGTATCACTATTTGCTATGTAGTAATATTTCGTATTTTATAGTAATTCATGGATCAGTTACTTATTTTCAAATAAAATTATTAATTGTAACTCCAACTACGACAAAACTGTTAACAAAGTAACAAGAGCCAATTGAACACTGTATTTTTTCGTAAATAGAAAAAATAAATTATTTGATGCTATTGACGGTCCCGAAATATCTAAACGAAATCCACCTCCAAGACCACCGCTTATTCTTTCTCTGGCATTATTTGTTGCCTGGTCATTAGGCGACCCTCGAAGTTGAAGTCCTGCAAGAAAAAACACTTTACCATCACTTTGCATAAATCACTTTACAAAGTCTAAAATTGAGTGAATTTTTGTCATAAATCACTTCAATACTCAAGAACAGGAGATTCTTGGAGCCAACTTTTAGTACAGAATGAAAAAGTTTCCCTAGAAAAGTTTAAGTAAGTTTAGGTAACCCGACGCGCCACTGCATGGTGCAAATCCAAAGATCTCGTAACAACATACATACTTGACAATCAAGACCACCAAGACCTGCTGTCAATATAATTTTCCTTTATAGCATCTCCTGAATATATATATATTTTTTTAATACGAAGTTTCAAATACTGTCAAACCTTAAAATTAAAATTTTAAAGTTACTTAATTATTTTTATATTCGATTAATTCAGTTAACATTATTAAGATATAATGTAAAACGGTCCTTAAATTATGACTTTTTAATATAATGTAAGAACTACTTATTTTTTATAGGATCTGTCGAGAAAAGTTGAATAACAGTTGTGAAAAGGTATTTAGAAACTTTTACAAAACTTTTAATTAAATTTCAAGGAGTTAGATTATATCGGTCACTATTCAGTTATATGCGCAGAGACGATTTCTAAAAAGTTTTCTATAGAAGAGGAGTTATTTATTTAAAAGTTATAAAAACACCATATTCTGAGTAAGATGTAATTATTTATGTTTGTGTGTATATACATTTTTTAAAAACAAATTTACCAATTCTTTCTATGCTCTTTATAATGAATGACTATTAAAAGTTCGTTAAATAACATCTTAATAACAAAAGTCTTTTCTTAAAATAAGTTGATGTTTATGAATATTCTTCCTTATTATGAAATACTAATAAAACTCTAAAACTTTTATTTTATCAGAAAAACGTTAGCTATGCTTTAGAAAAGAGGTACAATCATTAAAGAGGCGGTAATTAAACCTTTGAAAGAAGGAGGGCAACAATGCGTTGGGAGTACCATAGATCATCGTGGACAGGGTGGAGAGACGAGGAAGTACAAGAAGCGCTACAAGTCAAGTTAGCTGCATTTCTGTCTTTAGTAATGCTTCTGCTAATAAGATTACTTGCTGCAATAGAGATCGAGATGAATCTATAAGGCTACTGGAGGAGGAAGCAGCTTGCATTCAAAAAATGAAGGAAGAGATCAGCAAAAATGCTGAAGTTCTGTGAAGTCCAGAAAAATGTCAATATGTCAGACAAGAATGGACTAAAAATCATAACGTCGCTCATATAGAAAGTCAAGAAGCACGCATCTGCAAAAAAAGTAGACAAGAGGTTCTACCAACAATTGGCGTGGTCAGAGGAATCAAGGCAATATCGAAGAGTTAGACGTTATTGTTTTAACGCTGTAGTGTTAAGAAATGTAGTCTTTGAAGGTCAGAAGTGGAAGAGAAGCAGTCCTGAGTTAAATAAAAACTCAAAGAAGAAGGATGAAGGACCTCCAAAAAAGGCCAAGGACCAAACCAAGAAGGATTATCAAATTTGGAGGTTCTTCTGATAAGGAGACGTTCACCAAGGAGATGACAAGGGTAATTGGTGACCTGAGTAAGGTACAGATTATAGACCGGCCAACTACATTGGAGATCCGCGATCTATATTGTCTTACAGAGCCAGTGCATATTCAGTATAGGCTCTGGACAGGGTTTCGGAAATGCCAATAGGAAGCAGAAAAATAACGGTCATGGAACCTAATAAGCGAGGTGTAAAAATTTCTATTGTAGTAACCACATAGCAAGACACAGACAAGCTGGAACATCTCGGTCACATAAGAGTTATGGTTTTTGTCTTGTCCAGTGAGGAAGAGAATTATATGGTCATGAGTTGCCATAAATTACTTAATTACAGCCGTATAGGGACAGAATGTAAATCGGTCGATAGGTCAGCTGCGTAATTCAAGTGCGAAGAAGCCGACAATAAGATAGCAGATTGTAAGAAGAGCTCATGCTGCTTCTTATGCGAAGAGAAGTTCAACGGGAAGGAGAAAACTAACCACCTCACAGGGTCAAGAATCTGCAAAGTCTTCAGAACTGCCTTAAAGAAAGTAAAGAAGACTTTGTGCAGGACGCGGTTAAAATAGGGCCAGAACAAGAGCGGCACGGCAGGGTCGCGCAAGCAACAAAAAGGAACCATTCATCTATGGAGTCTGGGACCGGAAGGTAGTTCCGTAGGTGAATAGAAGATTTAGTATAAATGATTTTTAGCACGGTAGTATTGATATAAGTCTTCGACGTGTAAATCCAATGGCAATCAGTATAGTCTTGCATGAATCAATTTGTAGCAAATTGGTTCTCTATAGAAGATTTAAATTTTTTATAACCTTTCCAATTGAAGTTAGTCGGTTGTAAAGTTTATGTTAACAACCCTTGCAAAGCGCAAAAAAAGAACTGTCGATTAAACAGTTTTGAAGTTAAGGATAAAAGATTTATCGGTAAATTGTTTGATATTTCAAATTATTTTAGTAGTCGACAATACTTCGATTTTTCAATAAATACAGTACAAATACTTTAGAATAAAGATATCTTGATCGTCTCAATTGTGAGCCTGTTACTTAAAAAATCGTCATATTAGCTTAACTTTAAGAACGAATGCTAACCTGGCTAGTTTGTTTTTAGGAGATTTTAATTGCATTTATCTTAAAAAAATTATATTTAAAAAAATATTTATTGACTAAAAATTATAGTTTCATTTTAGTTTAATATAGTTTCTGAGTTATAATTGTCTCTAAATTATGTTGCAATCTAATGATAAACTTAGATACCTCGATCTCTGCTCTTTGCTACAGCTTGCAACTCGGCAACTTCATTCGAACTTGGTAAAACTGTAGGTATTGGCTTTTGTCTCATTCTTTGCTTCCTTTCCGCTAAAATGAAAATTTTACATTATATTAATTTAATTTTAGGATTAATTTAAGATTTACAATTAATATAAAATTTTCTCACTTCTAGTGACGACTTTTGGAGCTGTTGTTGTTGTAGTAGTGGTAGTTGTAGTTGTAGTAGTCGTCGTTGTTGTTGACTGTGTAGTCGGTAATGGCGAATCTGCAAAACAAAAATTTAATTAGATTTTTAAATTAAAAAATATATAATTAAAATAATTTTAAAAGTGTTTAAGTTGCTGAGTTCTTGATGACTTTAGGGCAACATTTAAAAGACTATTTTAGGATGTCTTTATGATATTTCTAGAACGACTTTTATCCATTTTCCCAGGAACGTTCCCAAAAGGATATCTTAACAACACTATTATTATTATATTTGTAAAGTAAAATCAGTTAATTATGTTTAAAATAATTTTTCCTCGTTCCCGTGTAGAAAAATTGTTGGGTTCTAGTGTGGTGCCAGAAAGACAGTCTATTCTCTAACTGGGCGCTGAAAAGACTGTCTGACCATGGGCTAATCAGACCAGTGACGATCGAACCACGCGTTGGTCCAGACTGGACGTGCTAATCAGGACTAATGAGCAGTGCTAATATTTAAAATTTTAGGTTCGATTTCAATATTTCAGTTTTTTAATTTTAAATAATGTTCAGTAGTGGAAACTGTGTATGGTTTTAATGAAATAAAATTTTTTTATATTTAATTTTTAAATACACAATAAACATATTTATTTATTCACGAAAAACAACATACAGTATTTAACAATTTACATTTTGTGAGAATAACTTTGCGCATTAGAAAGAGAAGTTGGCCATTTTTGAGAGAGCTCAACTCCTGATTATGGTCAGAACGATAGTGATTTTCCTTTTTGGTTTTTACTAAATGAAACCTGATGTCGAAGACTTTAAAAACCCGAACCTTTCCGAGAGTTTCCGAAGTTACAATTTCGAAAAGAGGGAGAATTTTCGTAGATAGAAATTTGCACATAATGAGTTATAAAAATAGGTATGGCGGTCGCGCCTAACTCGTATCCTAATCTCTTACCCTCAATAAAGTTTATGAATCGAATAGACTTTAAGAAGGATTATCGTAATAAACTCGACACATTTGAAATACTTTTTAACTTGTGGAAATTCCCAAGTACATAGATAAACATTTAGCGTTTTTGTCAATTGAAAGAAAGAGCATATGGAGTAAAAACATCTGCTGTACAAATAGTTGAAAAATAATAAAAGAGAAAGTGGGTCCTTTACTACAAATATCGTTGTACATTTTGAGTTTCTTAAATATTTACTGAAAATATTTCATTAGTTAAAAAATAAATGCAATTTAAGAATTAGTTTTTATGATACGACTAAACATGCCGCCCGCCTTTGAACGATACTCGTTCAAAAGGAAAAAAAATTGAATTTAACATTTGTTATTAGATCCTATCCACACTTAGCCATTGATAAATTGTTCTAATTATTAAGATTGAAATGAGTGACTTTTAATTAATACAATATTCTATGTTCCCTTTTAAATTACACATATTTAATCGTCTATAGGGAGCAAAGCGACATGTTTTAGCGATCGCTTGTACGTGCCTGCTGTAGTCTTGATTGTAACAGTACGTATTATTTTATCTTGGCCTGAATGCGTTACTAAGATACGGTCTAGTTTACAGGTCATTGGAGGCGTATTATCTTCTCTGATGAGGACCAAAACACCTGGTTTAATTTTGTCCTGAGTGATATCATTCTGCCACTTGGTTCTTGTAATAAGCTCGTTCACATATTCCTTATGCCACCGGGTCCAAAAGTGGTAGCGCATTTGTTGAGCTAATTGCCGATTGTTTAAGCGATTGGTAGGAATCTCCCGTAGATCTTCTTGCGGAAAGCTTGTCATTGAAGTGCCGATTAAAAAGTGACCAGGAGTCAAAGGACGAAGGTCATTAGGATCAGATGACAATGGTGTGAGAGGACGGGAGTTAAGGATCGCTTCTATTTCAACCACATACGTATGTAGTTGTTCGTAGGTTAACAAGGAATTACCTGTAACTCTGGTGAAATGATATTTAAATGACTTAACTGCTGCCTCCCAAAGACCTCCGAAATGAGGCGCTCTGGGAGGAATAAAATTCCATTTTATTTTGTTTTCTGATAAATAAGTTTTAACTTTATTATCTTTTTCTAAATTCTCGATTTGTTTGTATAATTCCTTTAATTCATTTCTTGCTCCAGTGAAATTAGTTGCATTATCAGATGATAAAGATGCAACCTTTCCTCTACGAGCAATGAAACGCTTTAGACAAGCAATAAACGCGTCAGTTGTTAAATCACTGGCCAGCTCTAAATGAACAGCCTTTGTTGCAAAACAAACAAAAACAAAAACATAGGTCTTTACTTTAGACCGATTTCGATGTCTGTGTTCCTTTACAAAAAATGGTCCACAATAATCGACTCCGGAATTAAGAAAAGGTCGTGTAAAGGAAATTCGATTAATTGGAAGATTACCTATTAAATATTGAGTTTCAGATGGTTTAGCGCGAAAACATGTAACACATTTTCTCAATTCATGTCTAACTGTGTTACGACCATCAATTATCCAATAATTTTCGCGGATTCCGTACAAAGTTCAATGCACTCCTGCATAAAAACGCGTAATGTGCTCATGTTGAATAATAAGAGCAGTGGTATGGTGACCTTTAGGAAGTATTATGGGATGTTTTTGAATTTCGTTCATCTTTAAATTGTTCAAACGACCATCCACCTTAATCAAGCCCTGATCAAAAAAAAGGATTTAAATTACGCAATTTACTTTTTGAATTTACTTGTTCATTGCGTGATAATGCTTTAAATTCTTCGGGAAATGCTTGCAACTGTGTTGTTTTATAATTAACATTGTCGCTGCTTTTTTCTCATCTTGTGTGAAAGGGCCATGACCTCTGTTGTCTTTAACCTTTACCTTTAAATTTTTTACGAATCTCAAACAATAGGCAATAACATTAATTAACCTTGTTATTTTGCTAAATTTTTCTAAAAGAGTTTGTTCAATTTGAAATACGTGCAATGTAAGAATCGGTTGCAATTTACGTTTTTCAGGAACTTCGCATAATTTAACCTCATGATTAGGCCAATGTTGTGAACTTTGCTTGAGCCAAATAGGACCTTCAAGCCAAAGTGTGTTTTGCAAAAATATGTTAGCAAATTGACCACGTGAAAGTGCATCAGCTGGGTTATTTTGGGTAGGAACATGACGCCATTGAGAAGGTTGTGAAACCGAAAGAATTTCAGAGACTCTGTTTGCGACAAATGTTTTTAATGTGTCTGGAGATGAATTGATCCAGTTTAATACGATTGTCGAATCTGTCCAAAAGAAAATTTTTTCAAAATGTAACTTGAGTGCCGGTAAAGTGGAATTCGTCAAATCAATAAGCAAAGCTGCAGAACACAATTCTAATCTAGGCAAAGTTTGAGTTTTGAGGGGAGCTACTCTTGATTTAGAGCAAATCAAGGCAGTCAAAATTTCTCCATCTTTATTAATCGATCTCAAATACAAACATGCTCCATAAGCCTCTTCGCTTGAATCGCAAAAGCCATGCAATTGAAGTTCAATTGCATTTGGGATTATAATACATCGTTTGAAAGGAATGTTGTTAATCAATGACAATTGATTTTTATAATCGTTTCATTTTTCTTGGACATCAAAAGGGACTGGATCGTCCCAAGACAATTTGGCTTTCCATAATTGTTGGATAATGATTTTTGCTGTTACTGTAATGGGCCCTAATAAGCCTAAAGGATCAAACAATTTTGCCGTTTCAGATAGAATGAAACGTTTTGAGCATCGTACCTTGTTGTTGTTTGCTAATTTTACAGAGTAACTAAACGAATCTGTTACCGAGTCCCAGCAAATACCGAGAGTTTTTACTGTTTCTGTAGGATTTAAACAGAGGTGAGAACTAGAAACTTCGGATGTAAATTTGTCTAACAATTGTGGACAATTTGATGACCATTTTCTTAAAACGAAGTTCCCTTTTTTTAATAGATTTATTAAATCATCCCTTTTAGCACAACCGTCTAAAAAATGATCTGAACCCGAAAGACAATCGTCTACAAAAAAATCTTCCTTTAAAATCGAAGCAGCTAAAGGATGAGATTCTTGCTCATCTTCAGCTAGTTGGTGAAGCGTTCGAATTGCTAAAAAAAGTGCAGAAGCTGTTCCGAAGGTAACGGTGTTTAATTTATATGTTTTAATTTCCTCTTTTGGATCATTACACCAAAGAAACTTTTGAAACAAAGAATCCTCAGGTGATACAAAAATTTGCATGTACATTTGTTTTATATCGGCGGTAAAAACAATTTGAAATGATCGGAATCGGATCACAATAGAAAACAAATCTTGCTGAATTGTCGGACCTACCATAAGAGTATCATTTAATGAGATTCCTGAACTAGTTTTTGCGGAACCATCCGCAACTACCCTTGTTTTTGTTGTAAGACTATCGACCTTGAAAACCGCGTGATGAGGTAAAAAATATCCACTGTTGGATATATGTTCTTTATCCGTAACTAACGACATGTGACCTTCATCTATATATCTTTGAATGCACTCAAAATAATCTTTTTTAAGCTGAGGGTTCGACTCAAATTTTCTTTCTAACGAATGAAATCTTTGACTTGCAGTATTAAGTGAATTTCCTAATTGTGGCTTTTTCTCGTTAAATGGTAATTTGACTTCGTAAGAACCTGAAATTTTTCGAACGGTATTTTCTTTATAATGATCTTCGCACTTTTGTTCTTCCTCAGAATGAAATTTAGAAGAATTTTCAGGACCAAGCTCCCATAGAAGAGGAAGTTCTTTAAAATTGATTTTTTGGCACGTAATGTTGTAAGATTGTGTACAATTATTAGAGTTATTATACCGGCCAGCAACGATCCAACCAAACTCTGATTCTTGTAATATTGCGGTTTGTCCCTTCAAACGAAGTTTCCTTTGTCCTAAAAGATCGTAAAATTGTTCAGCACCGATCAAAATATCTATGTCAGCGGGTTTATCGAATTCAGGATCTGCAAGAATAATTCCTTCTGGAATAGGAAACATTTTTTTATCTAGTGGTATCATTGGCATTCGCTTGCTAATTTCTTTGAAAACTAAAAATGACATTTTGATTTCGGTATTATTTAATCGCGATTTAATAGTAGTTGTTGTACTGTAATTAATTTCAGCTTCTAGATTTTCTACGCCCTTTAATTTAACATTTAATTTGTTTAATTTTAATCCTAATTTCGACGCAAAATTTTCTGTAATCGAATTACATTGAGAACAACTATCTAACAGCGCTCGACAAGTACGGTATTTTCCGTTGCGATCTAAAATCTCAAGAATTGCTGTGCCTAAAATGACATAAGCTGGATTTGATACCGGAAAGCTCATGTGACAACTAGTACTTTCAGAAGGTTTTTCACCAGTGTGAGAAGAATTTCCTTCAACTTGTACACTTTGATCAGATTTATCAAAATGTAACAGAACGTTGTGACGTTTTTGGCATTTAGTGCAAGTTGATCTACGACATTCTAATGTTCGATGATTTTTGTAAAAACAATTATGACATAAATTATTTTTCTTAACTATGTCATATCTACCTTGCGGAGAAAGATGAAGAAATTTATTGCAATTAGCGAGTGCATGTAATTCTGAACACATTACACAATTAACCTTGGTGGTGTTGTTTTTAGAATTTACTGTTGCTGTAAGGCAAGTTTTTGAGTGTTTTGTATGGGCTTTGTTTCGAGAGTCTGAATTACCCTTTGAAATATTAGAGGAATTTAGTTTTTGACCTTGTCCTTTATGAAGGGATTGAGTGCTTTCCAAAATAGCACGTCGCTCTAAAAAAGCTGAAAATTCTTTTAATGTTGGAACTCGCGTACTGCCAACCTATTCTTCCCATTTTTCACTAGTGTAATGGTTAAGTTTTTCACGAATCAAAAATATCAAAAGAGTTGACCATTGTTCTACCGGTTGTTCGAGTGCATGCAATGCCCGAGTACGTTTTTGTACATTATCAAGCAATGAACGAATTGAATATTCCTTTGAAATAGGAGGAATATCAAGAATTTCTTTAATGTGACTTTCTACAATATGTTTTCGATTATCGTATCGCGACTTCAAAAGTTCCCATGCCACAACATAATTCTCACTTGATATTTCAAGCGATGTTATAACTTCGGCTGCTTCCCCTTTCACACATGTTTTTAAGTATAAGAATTTTTGTATATTAGAAATTGAAGGATTGTCATGACACATTGATTTAAATGTATCATGAAATTGCAACCATGTGTCAAAGGTACCATGAAATTCGGGTGTCTGAAGCTTTGGAAGTTGAAAAGCGCGTTGAAATTGAGATGCATTTGAAACTTCATTTGTAGAGTTGTTTTCCCCATTAACCGAACTTCCTTGTAAAGAAACTACACTTACGTTACTTGTCATTTCTTTAGACTTAATTTCTTTTAAAAGTTTTTTAATTTTTCCTTCTACCCGGTAGAATTTTTCCTCGAAAGAGTTTCTTTCTCCTTCGTGTGTTTCATCTGTTGTTGTATTATCAATTGATTCTATACTACTTTGAATTACATCAAATTTATCCCATGACTCTAAATGTCTTTGCAATCTAGATTCTAAACTAAGCGCGTCTAAATCCGTTTCAGAATTAATGGAATTTAACACGTTTTCGAGATTAGTTATTTGACGTTTAATACAACCACGTTCTTTCTTTAATTTCTTTAAATTTTCAATTTGATTTTGTTCCTCTAATTCGTCCATGTTGCATTTTTTTGTATAAGCAAATCCTTTGACTTACTTTAAATCCGTTGGTCAGCAGGAGAAGTCTTCTAATGAAGCTTGAAATATGGTTGTATTCTCGAACGAAACTGTAGACGTTCCAATTAAAGTTGTTGACCTCCTCTGTAGATTGCGTATTAATATTGTCCGTTATTCTCAGTTGTAGGTGCTGACTTGTCTTTGATTAGTACTGTTTAAAGAACACTGAATTATTCTAAAATATGTCCTTTCACAAACAACACTTATTTTCACAGTTCTTATTGCAAAAATAAAATAAAGTCCACAAATTCTATCGGTTTTTTCAGACCGTTGAATATGGTTGGAAAGTTCACAAAGAGTTTTTAACCAGAGTTTGAAATTACTGGTTTTGAAAATGTGTAACAGTTGATACTCATAACATTAATTTTGAAATCATTAATGTTTGTACTTGATGAAAATGAGTTCACTGTTCATTCACAAAGACAATAGTTTACACTTCACGAAATTTTGTCGCACTTGCATAAACTATCCGGCTCGAAGGACCAAAAAATGTTCAGTAATGGAAACTGTGTATGGTTTTAATGAAATAAAATTTTTTTATATTTAATTTTTAAATACACAATAAACATATTTATTTATTCACGAAAAACAACATACAGTATTTAACAATTTACATTTTGTGAGAATAACTTTGCGCAGTAGAAAGAGAAGTTGGCCATTTTTGAGAGAGCTCAACTCCTGATTATGGTCAGAACGATAGTGATTTTCCTTTTTGGTTTTTACTAAATGAAACCTGATGTCGAAGACTTTAAAAACCCGAACCTTTCCGAGAGTTTCCGAAGTTACAATTTCGAAAAGAGGGAGAATTTTCGTAGATAGAAATTTGCACATAATGAGTCATAAAAATAGGTATGGCGGTCGCGCCTAACTCGTATCCTAATCTCTTACCCTCAATAAAGTTTATGAATCGAATAGACTTTAAGAAGGATTATCGTAATAAACTCGACACATTTGAAATACTTTTTAACTTGTGGAAATTCCCAAGTACATAGATAAACATTTAGCGTTTTTGTCAATTGAAAGAAAGAGCATATGGAGTAAAAACATCTGCTGTACAAATAGTTGAAAAATAATAAAAGAGAAAGTGGGTCCTTTACTACAAATATCGTTGTACATTTTGAGTTTCTTAAATATTTACTGAAAATATTTCATTAGTTAAAAAATAAATGCAATTTAAGAATTAGTTTTTATGATACGACTAAACAAATAATTTACCCAAATTTACTCGGTTCTCACGTTTATTCAATGTAATGTGAAAATATGAATTATTAATAATAATAAATATTATTGTTATTCATATATATGTGTGTATATGTATTTAATGACAAAAACTTATTATTATAATAATTATATTATTTCCAAATAAATAATATACTGCACTAGCAGTAAATATCATTTAAAATAGTAATATTGAAAAATAATTTTAATAAAAAAACAATTTGCGTTAATTAGTACATTTTTTAAATTCATTCTTTAACAGGTCTTTAACATTATTTACAAACATGTTTACAATTTTAATTTATAACACTTACACAGATTAAATATAGCAATTTTATTATTTTATATAACACTTATAATAAAAAATATCCGCTCGCATGTGGGATCGAACTCACGCACCCCACCCTTGACGACCCGACTCGAAGCATTTAAACCGCACGGCCACTGAAGTCTGGGTGTGAACTCTCCTTATTTACTATAGGGTAGAAGCACCAGTTTTGGCCACTTTAACGCCAGTTTTGGCCACTAGTTAATATTCATTGTAATTTTTTTATTTAAGTTTAATGAAGTATTTTACTTAAGGAAATACATAAAATCCTGTAGTACTGTAATATTATAATGAGAAATATCATTAATAATAAATAATTAAATAAAAATTTTATAAAAATGGCCAAAACTGGAGCAGTGGCCAAAAGTGGTACACCTACCCTATCAATGCCAGTGTCATATATTCTGTTGCTTATAAGGACGAAGTGAAAACTATGACTAAAATTATTACACATAATAATCCCGAATTATTTTAATTATTATATATGAATATTTAAATAAATAATTCTTACTACAATTATAATCATTAAACAATTTTGTAAAGTATTACTTTCAGTTTTATCAAAAATTTTTTAAATAATTGAATTCTTATGACGAATTTTAATAGAATTCTTAAGTATAATTACACACTTTTCGAAGAATTCGATTAAAATTGTATTAAAAATAATTAAGAAATTCTGAGATTAACTAAGAAATTTTTAATAATAAAAAAATTCTGAGAATTTTATTATTAATAAAAATAATTGAATTATTGAGAAGAAACTTATAAAAAATTTGTAAATACTTATTGAATTTTTGTGAAAGGCTTTTTATTTATGAAAGTAATTAAATTTTTGCTTACATTTTATTTTGCCAAGAATCTTGTTAAAAATTTGGAAAATAATTGAATTTCAGAGAACGATTTTATTATTTATAAATATAATTGAAATTTTTATGAGAATTTAAAAAAATTTTTAAACATAATTAAATTTCTGTGTAGAATTTTGTTACTTTTGAAAATAATTAAATTTCTACAATAATCTGTAACTTCTTCAACACTCAATTGTGTATAGTGTTTTTAACTAAATTTCTTCTATAGATAAATTATTTTTAATAATTAATTAAATACAATATGTTAAAAAATTTATCTAATTTCAGGAGAATTTTAATTATTATGCATTTTTCAAAAATCTAAGTTCTTTAGAATTTTTAATTAAATTCATTGAAAATTTTATTTATAATAATTCATATAAACCTACAATATTTATTTTTGAACGATTCTTTAGATTGACTGAATTATTCCATTGAATTTTGAAGTGACAATCCATGTATAAATTCAAAGAAGACCGACAAATCGGGCACTAAAGTCTTGATTGTACTTTGATTTGTACTTTAAAAATTTTGAATTCTAGTGACGCCAATGAAGTTCCATATAGCATACAGTTAGACAGTCTAAATTAGACCGTCCAGAAAAATCCCATATAGCATACAGTTAGACCGTCCAGATTAGACCGTCCAGATGCCTCTAGTTGGGGCAATCACTGGACTCCAGACTGCCCCGAAATTTTTCTACACGGGTTGTTATCAATAACATGTTAGCTGTGAATTTCCAAACGAATGATGATTTCAGTTATCTTAAAAGTACCTCATGTAAACGAAAAATATAACCATCAAATTGTAATTTACCAAGTGGCGATTTATGACTACATTTCTACTTCTATCTCGTCTCTTCTTATCAGGCAACTATACTTAACTTCACATTCAGGATATTTTTCCTCAACTGAAGGAAATCGATATTTTCAAATAAAAAACTCAGACTTACTTACTCTTGGCTTATCTCACTTTCTTGGTTCGGTTAAGAAGACGAATTAATCAACGTAAAGTGGTTATAAAGTGGAAAGAAAGTCAATTTAAGTATCTGTTTGGAAATATACTGTAACATTAATTTACTCTCTCACCAGGGAATGATAGGAGAATTTAATATTACTTATTTTTGATATAATTGTTCCCTGAGTCACAATGGTTCGAAGAAACTAATAACTTCTAGAATAGAATGTAAAAAAGATGTTATTGTCTTAATTTATAGGAAACTAGCCGTAATATTATAAATAGGAAGAACTACAATGAATAAACTTTTTCCAAAAATTTTAAGTTAGGAATAAATTAATTAAAAGATAAAAAAATCTTCTAGAAGGCGGACAGAAACTTAAATGAAAATTAAAAGAATACCCAATGGGCTAGATTTCTTAAACATGTACTAAGAACGTCCTAAAATGTCCAGGATAATTTTATATCTATATTTAGAACATGAAAAAGACGTCTACAAGCGGTTCGTAGATCGTTCTACGTCAGATTAAGAATTATCTTTCAAATTTCTCTAAAACACTGTTTTGCAAACTGACAAACTTTTATATTGGAAACGATAAACTCAGAATTATTGATTTTTTAAGTGCATTTCTTGCCAAAAGCAAATTTTTAATCTTTGTAGCCATGAAATGTACCTTTGAATATTTAAAATAATCAATTATAAAATTCTTTATTTTACTGTAAAAAATTATAGTAAAATGTAACTGGAAATTTTCGAAGAAAACGTAGACCAAATTTTGAAATTCCAAAAAGTCGATAAACAACGTAAAAGAAGGTGCCAAGAAACTGTCAGAGATAAAATTGAGAGGAAAGTTGTTACTTACGATAGAGCTTGATGGCTCCATCCGTAAACCCCAATGGGTTCTTGGAAACACATTTGTATGTTTGAAAGTCTTCCATATTCACTTCTTTTATTGTAAGCTTCATGGTTATATTGTATGCATTGTCCATCAGAAGAGGTTCATATTTGTCACCTAAAAAAATTTATAAATATTATTTTCTCAAACAAATAATAAATTTTTTAAAAATAATATCGAAACATAGATTAAAAATATTGAAACAGTGTTTGAATAGTCTAAAATCATTTCTTAAAAAAATCAGAACCAGCGTAAATCAAAACATATTTTTAAGTAAATTTTGAACCATTATTTTCAACTTGATTTTATCTAATAGTAATATACTTTAGCCAGATATCGAGTAAAGATTCTTTCGTATACCTTCCTATACTTTATGCTATCAATAAACCAAGCATCATGAAAGGAAAAATTGTTTTAAATCATACTTCCAATGCAAAATAAAATAGTTCATTTATTCTACAAAAAAGAAAAATAAACGGATTTTTACGTCTCCTAAATATTTCTCTCGCAAATACTTCTTTATTTCTTAAACATGAAACTAAATTTAGAATTAATTTTGCATCTCTGAATTTGACGTAGAGGCAAGAGGAAATTGTTTTCACAGCGGGAACATTGAAAAACAAGCAGTCAAAGTAATAGGTCATAGTTTTTTCTGATATTTATTGTCAAACGTTAGGAAATTATCTCGCACAAAAAAAGGGTAGATGAAAGTCAGAGTATTGGTTTAAAAATTTTTTTCCTCAGTAAAGGAATAAACGTATTTATGTAAAGTACGAAAAGGCAGGCATGCAGAAGCTTTTTTTTCTTCAAAGTTAAAAGCCAAAGTTCGATCCTCACAAAGAAATGGAAAAAAAAATCTCGAAAATAAAATTCCTCAATATCGTCGTCGGTTTCTTATGCTGCATACGCCACCGTATATTTTCTGCTTGATAGAGTAGAAAATTAGGGTTCTTCGCATGATTACGAGAAATCGACTTCAGTTGGGGATGTACAGTTTTTAAAAAGAAAAAATTCCTTTCCTTTTTTTGGGATTTTATTGATGCAATGATCCACAGTGAAGGTGGTAAAAGTATTTTTGTGTGACGAGAAAAAGTTATTGGTAGGAGATGCATTTATGGAATGGTTGTGCGACCTCATGCCAGTGGGTAGAAGAAAAACTTTCATCGGCTCTAAGTTTGAAAACCAAATGAAAAAGTTGAACTACGTCAAACTGCAATCTAACAGTTGCTATCATAGAAATAAGTTTGTGAAAATTCAGTGGACAATACAGGTTACTATGAGTTTCGTGAATAAAAAACAGTTTGAAATTCCATTATTTTTCATTGTCATGCAAATCGAAACTCTCAGTAAAGTTGAAAAATAATATAAACACATACTTTATAATTCACAATTACTTAACATAAAATATAAATTTCCAATTATTGTGATTAAATGTTTCTATTATTATATTTTACTAGCAATAAATATTGTACTAAACATGTATTAAATTTATAATCCATTTAATTTAAGTGTTTTGAACTCTGATGCAATATCTGATTTCCGTCATACGAGTTGTAAACGCATAAAGCAGGTAAACAAAAGCTCTGGATATAAACCTAGAGGGTTTTGGTTTATAGCTGTTAAACATGGTGTAACAGTCAGTCTTGACAATCAGATGTCATTAAACTTTTACATGCAGGGGGGTTTACAACCAGATTGTTGAAGTAAATCAAGGTTGAAATTGGTCGTCGGCGGTTGTTTGAAAGTAGAAGACTACGCGGAGTAGGAGACGACGTTAATGGCATCAGTAAGTAGCTTACAACACGCTACATCTACCTATATAGATGCAGTCAAAGTACTACAAAATTACCTACACATTTTTCAAATTCTTGTTTTTACTCAAAATTTTACACCTTAAAAATACATCTATAAAACAATTAAAAGATAAAACAATCTTTTGAAATTTTCCTTCTTAAAGTAAACAAAACTTTAGTACTTGTACAGTGTAAATAAAACTTTTATTTAAGGGGTTATATACAGTCAGGCGGTCGGAAAAATGCAGTTTTTCGGGATTTTTTTTTAAAAGGAATATTTACTTATTAAAGCGAAAGTTTTCCTATAATGTTTTACATCTTTTAAAGTTTAAAAATATATATTTCATTTGTAGAAATATTATTTTTTTTGCCTCTGTAGCTTATCTCCCAAAGATCCACAAAAAAGTGCCCCGCGGTGAACAAGATAACAATTGATAGAATCATCTGAGATCAAAAAGTTAAATAGATTCTGTTAGTATATGAAAAAATGTAGTCTTTGATCGTTGGAATTAAAAAAAAAAATTTCTTTTTGACAAAATGGCAGCCAAAGAAAAAAAAGTTTATTTTTATAAAGAAAAAAATCGTCTTCAAATGTTGTTTAAAATTATAATTTTAATTTTATTTAAAAAACCAACGATCAAGGACAGCAAAAAGTAGTTGTTGAGCTTGTGTGAAAGTTAGAGCTAAATCGGTTCAGCGTTTTTTGAGAAATCGTGTTCACCGACTTGAAAAACATAGTTTTGAGAAAAGCGAGTTTAAAGACGCTGCACCTACTCTACACCCCGCGGCGCGCCTTTCTAGTTTTGTCTGCAACTTTGAAAATATTTCCCGAATCTTAATACATTTTTTTTCCACAACAGGCAAATATATATACCTTAAGAAAATGCAAAAAAAATCGATTTTTTGAAAATCGTGACTGTATATAACCCCTTAATGTGCATAAAAATATTTTTTATTATCTCCTTCAGAATTAAAGCAAATTCATAATAAAAAGAGAAATATTTTTAACATTTCTGTAATTTAAAAATGACAACAGAAAAAAATAGAGGCAATTATTTTCTTTTTTTGCAAAAAAAATTTTGTAATTTACTTTTCTATTTTTTTTCGAAAAAGAGGAATATAGAGAACAGAATGGTAAAAGAATTGGTGTGAAAAGCTGTGCAAAACTGTTCAACACGTAGTGGAAATTCGTTATTACAATGCAAGTGTAATTTGAAATAACTTTTGATAAAGTAGTGAATATGAGCACATGTACGTTATCGGTATGAAAACTGGAACAGATGTTGTAGGCCACGCACGCCAAATGGTATTAGATCCTATACACAGAATGCTGAATGGTGAAACAGTGATAACACTTTAGCTCATTTTATCTTTTATGGATGTCAAACCTGACAGCCATACTTTGATTAGTAAAGTTTTTTTATTTTACTGATGTTCTCATAACCAACTATAAATTAAAGCTCTAGTTTAATAAAATAGATTTTATGAAAAATTGTAGAAATTCTTCTGCAATAAAAAATAGATTAAAAATTCTATAACTATTATTTCTCTAGCTATTTCGAAATATTCAACTGAAAATGTAATATAAACTGTGATCCAGAAGGCCCCGTTAAACTCCCTTTTCTCCAAATCGTATAAATTAAGAGTATACGGAGGCCTATAATATACATTGTTATTTTGTGAGGTCCGTTCAACTAGTACCTCCACAATCAAATTTCCAATAATATACTATTCTAGAATTTAGGGCTCTTTTACATTTTCAGAAAAATAAAATTTTGTGTTAGTGTCTCCACTAAACATAATACAAGAATTTAGAAAAAATGTGAAATGTTTGCAGATTCGAAATCATCGACTCCAAAAACCCCCGAGCAGCAATTTTTAAACAAATCCATTTATTGTCTTCAAACTTGTCCGCCATATTGGATCCGCCATTTTGAAGTTCTAAAATCTGATTTCAGAATCGAAATGCTTCTCTAATTATTATTTTCCCTCAACAGAAATTAGAACAATACGCAGCGTAAATTATTTCATTGTATTAAATCAGCGAGGCAAAAAGTACACGCATTTCTTAGAGCAGTGAACAGTTCTAGGTTAACCTAATTAACTAAGCGATTAGCAGTTTCATAATCAGAAGTTCTTATTATATCTGAAACGTAGCTTCCAACAGTTAGTCGCTTTCATGGGTGGGAGATTCATTATTCGGATCGTTTACCACGTGAATCGTATAAGGGATTTGTTCATTTGAACACGTTTGTCTACTTTGTTGGAAAATCTAATGGTGCTCAAGTCTAAATTTTATGTGACGGAACAATTAAGCAGTGTTATTAACTTTAAATATGAGTAATTGAAATTATTAACAATAATAATATCTTCTGTAATAAGCTGATAATTTTACATTTATAAATTATTCCATAATAGTACACAAGTATAATTAGAAAAACTTGGGTAAAATTAATTTCAGAACTTAGGTAAATCAATATTTATTTCGTTCACAAAAGGGTTGCAAATCTGAAAATAGGTGATAAAATCCAAAGAAAAGAGTAATATTTACCATTTGAAATAATTTCATTGTTTTCCTTCATCCAGTAGTTGATTGACTTAGGATAAGCTTCAGATAAACACTCAAGGGTAATTTGTTGACCAATTTCAACACCAACTAGCTGATTTTGTATCCAAATCATTGGCGGAACTGGAAATTTGTTAATAGTTTATAAAATATTCATTGTAAAGTGGTTTATGTACTGTATGTAGTTCAATCAGAGTGGAATAGAATACAATACATACAATGAACAGCGAGCATTATTCGCTTGCTGACTGTAGGAGGTATGCCATTAGATGCAATGCAGAGGTATGGACCCATGTGTAATCGATTAACTTTCGTTATGTTGAATACAGGACCTTCGACGTGCGCTACTGTAAAAAATATATTATCGTAAATTAAAGGATTTTCACTTGAGCCACTGGGACAGTTAGCTTGATTTAAATCTAAAGTATCTAAAACGACCTAGGAACCGGTATTATACCTTACTTATCTCTTTAAGCTTTGGAACAGGGATCAAGTTTAAAATCAAATATCCATTTATAGTAGTTGATATAATCTTCTTTTGTAATAATTTACAAAGCTCCTTTCAGTTAGAAATATTTAAAGATTAATCTTTAATTGTTAAAGGTAAGATTTTTAGTTTAAGTAACTTTTAATATTAATATCTAATAATAAATAATTATATTGTGAAGTTATTTTACGTTTGACGCCACAATAGCACCAATACGAAAACATTTTTTTTTTGTAGTAGAGTTTTGGCGTGTTATCGATTTTTTAGTGTGAAGTAAATTAGTCTTCTGGTAATTCTCCTGCACTTGACAAAAAGTCTAAATTAATCTTTGGTGCTCCATATTAAGGAATTTTGATAAATTAGTTTTAGTAAGCTTTGTCAAACGTTACAGATTGTTTGAACATTTGAGAATATTTATTCATTTAAAAAACATACGGACAAAGCCATTTCGTACAAAGTACTAAATAAAAGGTGTAATATACAAAATTAAACAGCTGCGTACGGACAATTAGAGTCACGATTTTAATTAATTTAGATAAAGGGTGCAAGTTAGATTTTTTTTTAATTTTGTCACAGGCAGTAATATAAACATACTTAAAGTAGATGCTCGCTTTTTTGAGGTGAGCTGCGAGCCCTGAGCAAGGGGCACTAATTTCGTACATGAAAAGCCAGCAGCCTGCCTAAAATTCTTTCAGTGTACAAAATTAATTTATAAGTAAATTTTACAAAAATGTGTTCAATTGACTGTTCTTTTGTTACTAATAATGAAGTGTTAAGCAAAGAATCACAGGCCACCAAAATTTCTCCACCCTTTAAGCGCACATTAGAACTGCTATTCTTATCACAACGAAAAATGTCAATTCAAAAATCCAAGTTCAGCAGAGTTGAAACATGAGTTTAGCCAGGTTTCAGTAAAAATAAAAATTTTAAAGACAACAAATGGTAATGATAAACGAAGTTCAGAAAGTTTGCTTCTCAATCCTCTCATATTCTGATAATAAATGAAAAACACATGTGAGTCAGCTATTGAAGAACCTTGCGCTGAGTGAGAAGGGATGACACGACACATGATAGACCATGTGAACCATGTGATGGGTCCTCACCAATATTGCAATCTACAAAACTTGTTGACTTTGTGTATTAGATTTCACCTTCTTGCGTTGAGTGTGCGTAACAATTACTGATAAGCCGTGACGAAAGACGATGCGCGCGTTCGTTTCTCCAGCTTGTTGACACGTTTCCAAAATCCCTCTCAAAATTAGCATTTCCTCCAATTGTGCCTTTATCAAATCTTAGAAAAGACGCAGGTTTTGCAGAAGAGGACGATAAAGATCATTGCTTTTTGCATCCAAGAAAGATTTGTCAAGCGCACCTGCATTTTCCACTGAGTTGCAAACAATTTTTACAGGTCGTGGATGTTTCTGAATCTGAGTAAATATACCAAGTATAAATATATTAGAATTTTGAAATAGTGCAGAAGAAGAAAATTTGGAAAAAGTTGTTTGATTTCGTAATCAAAAAGATTAGTTTCAGAATGATTATTTAAGGTGTTTAAATTATCGATAAGACCAAAAAGAATAAGGTTACGAGAACGAGACAAACGATCCTGAATTTCAGTCATGCAATCGCTAGCTAATGTTTGTATATTTGACTTTTCTAGAGTACCTTTAACAGGAGAAATTCTTTTGGAGTGGTTAATTACAGTTTCTCTAATGTCGTCAACATTTTCAGAAACATTCTTCACTTAAAGGAAATTCCCAGGTTTTCTCTTTTCTTTCTCTTTTCCTAATCTTTTCTTTCACTTATTTTTACGATCTTCTCCGTAGGATCGAAATATAATCTTTTTCTATTTTCTTTATTTCACGATCCTTTCTCAGGATCGGAAATTAACCTTTCTTTTTTTCCTTCATTTTTCTCGATCCTCTCCGCAGGATTGGAAATTCTTTAACCTTTTCAAAAACTCCTTTTCATTCTCTTATTTCACAATCCTCTCGCAAGATTGGAAATTAACCTTTCTTTCTTATTTCTTCTTCCTTTTATTTTCTCGATCCTCTCCGTAGGATCAAAAATCAATTTTTTTAAAGGATAAAATAAATCCAAGATTCCTTCAACATCTCAGTAGAATACAAATTCTGGATAACAATTTAGGCGCCCCACGTTGGAATTTCCTTTTATGTGATGAATGATCTAATGAGATTTTTTCTGGAAGAAGTCGTGGAATATTTTTCGGCGTTTAGAAGAAATAAATTTTATTTTACGTAATTTTATTTATTTTTTATTTATAATAAGGAACAATTATTTTGCTTAATACAATTCTTTGCGTATGTTTATCGAGTGAAGAGAATACAATTCAAACGTGTTGCTCTGATCACGGGTGAACAAAGAATGATTGCTGAAGTGTTTTCGTTTTAACACGAAACAATTTTTCTCATGCCATGACAACGCGATGCTTTTTGGTTATTCAATCTTCTAACTTTGCTCTTTAATGTCCAAATTGATTTTTTTTCTTTTGAATGATAAAAAAGAAATAATATTTAATTTGATTAAATTTTAATTAATTGATTATTTAATTAAATTAAAAAAAATAAAGCATAGCAAACATTCATTAGTTTGTGACGTAGAGATTAACCCGTCAGCAGTCGCGCCTTTTTTAGTATCTCACTTGCACTCTAAGAGCGCCCTATAGGTCGAGTAGTGTTGCGTGAGACTTTTTCTCACGGCGCGACCGCTGACGGGTTAATCTATTAATCTCATCGGTTAATTCTTCCAAGAAGATGTCGTGATGCAAACCGGTCAACTGAACAACGAACAACCAAACGAACTTTTCAAACACGACCGTTGAGACGCTACCAATATTCTCTACTCTTTGGCAATAAAGAGATTCCGGTCCGCAATAAACGCAAAACACATTAAAACACAAATTAATAAACAATAACTATTTATTAATAAAACTCAGAACTCGAAATAATTAACAACTACAAAATTAATAAATCATATTCTCAAACTATAACTCTCGATTCTGACACTCGTCAAAACAGCGTCACGACTTCTCGGAAACCCGCAAGTAAGTGTCGAACCATCTGATTGTCCCCAAAAGGCTTTTCCGCTATCAAAATTGTTTCCTTGTTTTTCCTTCGCAATTTTCGGAAGAACCCTTCTTCTTATCTCCACGGAACAGCACCTGAAAGAAACCTGGAAAGGGCCGCGGACCATGTGACGTACGCTGACAATTAATCATGCGCAAAATAATTTAAATTCTGATTTCACGAAAACCACAGCTCCTCACAGGCTGATACGAAAGAAATATGCAAGAGACTTGACAACAAACGAGACAGACCTTTGATAAGAAAGAGACAAACAAACGATTCTCTAAACTCTGAAAATACTTTTCCTACACATTCCAAATTAGGCCGAGAAAGTAACGAAACAGTTCGTTACAAGTTATCACGGAACCTCTCCTGCACTTATTTTCATAAATGTACCATTTAAAATTTACATTGGGCTTCTCTTCTGCCAAATATAATCCGTATTTCGCCAATGAAATATTAGGATAATTTTTTAACAAATTTATCGTCAATAGTTTAACCTTATTCTTTTTAAAAATTTTTTTATGTCTTCTTTATTTTGTTAAACTTTGTTTTGTTCTTTTTAATATTTAAACTGTAATATGAAAAATGAAAATTCATATTTTAGTCTTCTTTGATAATATAGTATATTCATTTATGCAGTTAATTGTGGTTTCATTAAATTTGAACTCTTGAAATATTCTCAACTAAAACCAACTTCTCTCTGTTTTAACTACGTAACCACTGGCTGGCAAAATTAAATTTGGGTCCCGGTATATCAGGACCAAATTTGAAAATAATTAATTTTTTGTTAAATAACTATTGATAATAATTCCCTGCTGTTGCTTTTAAGTTTTGTTTTTGATATATAATTATGTTGACAAAGTTACAGATTTCAAAGTTTTTATAATATTTGTAAATATTTTAAGCAAATATAGATTGTTTCCAAGTATGGACTCGTAGGTTTAAGAATCTAAAGTTTTGTAAAATATTTTTCATAAATATTATTCTTTATTATTAATAAACGTTTTGGAAAGTAAAAATGTTCAAATTTAATTTCTATTTTGAATATAATAGCGGTGAGTTGAATGCAAGATTAATATAAATGTTGTGGTCAGGTTTCTGGTCCCGAGCTTCTGATACTAATCGCCACAAATAGCATGTCGCAGTTTTTGTGAAGTACTCTAATCTATGTAAATGTCCAATACCAGGTACATTGCGTGTTTTCATTCGCAAAACCGATTATTCTGTTTCTAGGTTATTCACAATGTTTGTCGACACTTCTTGTCCCACTATGTCTTGCTTATAAAGCAATGTTAACACTGATATTATTCGAACTATAACAGATATTGTACAAAAAAGGCTCTAGACATATTCATTAAAATAATTGCAAAAAAGTGTTGAAAAAAAGGTCATTCTCTTTTAATATTTATTTTTATCAAAACAGTTAAAAATCAATTGTTTAAAAAAGTTGAATAGAAAATTATTCAGTTATTATCGTAAGGTTTATTAAATGCATTAAATAGAAACGATTAGGAATTTCGATCATGGGGAAAATTATTCATACAGGGATCGTTAGAACCATCGACTATTTCATCCACTGTGTTTGGTACGTAATTACGACAGTTAATCATACAACGTTTAATTTAACCACATGCAATGCTATCCTCATCTGTGATAATAGAGTTATGCGAATCATGATGGAGCTTAACAGGTAAGATAATCTGTAATGACATCGTTCTTGACATTTATTGGTAGTATAAATTATTACCTATTATCTATTGCACTTAATAACTTTTAGCAAATTAAAAGAATTGATTATCATTGACACTTTGATCGTGAAATAAAGGATCGAAAAAAATTGTCATCGCCAGATGCGGATGACAGTAACGTAATGAAAATTATAACTGATTCTGATTGTCGCTGAGAGCCTCTGGGGTCTTGTATCTAATTTCCATAAAACCCAGAGCAGAATTGATTTTTTTACAATTAATTAAAACTAATGCAGGTAAAAATCGAAATTGCAAATTTCAATTTCAAAATTAACTATGTAATGATGAGAATTATATTTGTACACTGCAAAAAGAAGTATCTTATTTAAGATGTTTTGGTAGTCATTTCTAAGATGTTTTTGTAGTCACTTTTAAGTTATTTAAAATATCTTAATTTAAGATGTTTAAAGTATCTTCGTACACATTTTCATCATATTTTTTGTGAAAAAAGTTTTGAGGTTAACTATGGGCTTATATGTAAGACATTTTATGCATCTTAGTTTTTAGTAACTTCAATTTTTTTCGCATCTTACAATTCACAAGTATCTTATCGCTAAACATCTTATTGAGACAGAAACATCTTGATTAAGATACTTTAAAAAACTTACAGAAGTATCTTACTTTTTTAAGATAGAAGAAATATCTAAGACGTATAAAACATCTTAAAAATTAGTAAGATACTTTAGAAAACATCTTATTTTAAGATGTAAGATACCATTTTTTCATCTTACATCTTATTTTAAGATATCAAATAAGACACTTATTTTTGCAGTGTATGAATTTCCTTTGAATTAGACAAAATAAATGCATTTGCAAGCAATTGTAAAAATATTTAGGGTTGTTTTTACGATCATATTTACGGTCGTTTTTTCAGTAGGCAAAGAGTCAATGTTTGGGGTACTATATTCATAAGTGTAAAATCTATTAAATTCTATCAAAAATAATATAAAAGAATTATTTTCTCATACAATTTTCAAAAATAGTTTTAATTAAATAAAAAAATAGCGGAAACCTGTCTGTAATCCTATTTGAAAAATAATTTAAATGCTTTACAGGAATTTATTTATTAATAAACAAGAAGGTTTGATAAAAGCAGATATTCCGAGAATGTATTTTCATTTCACTAACTCAACAGCTCTTTGATGAGGTAGGTTGCAGCTTAATTTGCACCCTACCATTTATGTTATTGAAAATACGACTCCCATGTTTTAATACATGCATTAAATTTGACAACTAAACCTTGAAATTCAAGAGGATAAGTGGCGTGTGTGCTTTTAACTAATTAAATACAAATATAAATTAATATACATTCTTAAACTTTTCTCAAAGAAAAAGAAAAAATGCTAATAAAATTTTTAATTTTTGTTCTCTAAAATAACAGATTTAATTGAATATACTACAAGTATAAATTAACAGATTTTTTCTTTTTCTTTTAGAAAAGTTTAATACATAGACTAAAATATGTTGAAAGTTATTAAACAATGTGCAATTGTATGATATATTTTACTCAATTATATAATCACATCAAATTATAATAGCAAATGATTGGTTTATTTTGGAGAGAAATGAAAATTGTTCGTAATACGTAAAGAAGTTTGAATTGTTTGTAAATTTTTGTGGAATTTTTTGCACCACGAAACAAAGGGAACTTTTATTTTAAATTTGAGATACTTGATGTATTTAAATTGAAACTTTTTAACTTTAAAGATTAAGTAGGTGTTGTATTGTCGAGTACATTAATCAACAACAAAATAATGGATGATGAGATAGTGGCAAGGATGCGGTTAAGTTTTAGATTGAAAAAGTCTTGGATGCGTTCAAGCACACAAAACAAATCGATTTACCGCGATTCGATACTATACTAGTGAAACTTGTTAGAAGTTTTCCTTAAAGTATATTCAACTTTTAGTATTTTGAATTAGATAAAAGGAAAAGATATATTCAACTTAGTTTAAATTCATATAAGTAATTGAGGGGACGGCTTCTAAAAGGGGATACGCGTGGATTCTCACGTATAAGTATTGACCAATAGTGTAATTTTAAAACAGTTTCAATTTACAAATTAAATGACATAAATTTATACACAATGAAAATGCGCATTTTTTTTCTTTAAGAAATAAATTTATATCTTTTTTAGTTTATGAAATAATGAGAAAAAACTAAATTTTTGAAAACCAAAAAATTTAAATGTTTTACGTCTTTAACTCGTGCTGGTGTTTTTGATTTTTCATATTTTGTAATCAAACAAAAACGAAATTACAGATTAAGACTTCCTGAAACCAACTATATTTTTAAAACTTCAAAATCTTAATTAATAAAAAGTTTATTAATTTTTTCGAAAGAAATTGCAAAAAAAACATTTTTTCAACTTTCAACGCTCCGTTTATCGAGGAAATTTCAAGGTACAAAAAACTTCCAGTGAGAAAGTTTTTTATTACGATACGGACAAGTTTTTTCTAAAATTTTATTAAAATGATTTGGATATTTACAAAGTTATTAATGTTTAAAGCGTTTGGAGCGTCAGATTTCTCGCGCCTGGAACGCATTGAGTCCTAGATTGTTCGTTTTGCAACGCGTTAAAGATGTGTTTGTCAATATTAATATTCACAGTGAATAAAATTTAACGAAATTTATTTTGAACATATTTATTTTATTTTGTTAAATATACAATAGTCAACTACAATAATATTTCTTATTAACTTTCTCATTTCATTTATTTCAAGGTTTCCACTCTTCGTCAAAATGATCTCGTTTACTACATTTCATGTTTTTAAAATAATCATTAAAAAACTCCTGTCCGTTTGGAGAAAGATATCGAACTAAACTTTTTACATCATTCATTTTTGCCTTTGAAATGCCGACTTTTGGTGCGTGTAAGCTTCGCAAATTTTCCAGATTCATTTTTGATTCAATTTTGAAAGCGGAAGGATTTTGTAATCTATAGTTTTCAAAAGTATTTATATTTGAATCTGGTAAATACTGAATTGCGTAGCTTTCACTGATTTTAACATTTTTTGTGATGATTACTTCTTTCTGACATAATTTCTCAAAATTATAAACAATATCATTAGCAGATTCCACCATTGTAAATTGAGAATCGCGAGAATTTTTAATCAAATTGACATATTCTTGAGCCGTCTCTATTGTTTCTAATTTCTTTTTTTTCTTTGAATATAAACCAAAATTTCTGTCACATTGACAGTAAGAGTGACCACGTATAGGGAATATATGCCAAATATCAACGCCAAGTTTAGAGGACAATGTTGATAAAAACGCAAATACCGCATAATTTTTATTTTGACCAGGACATGAATCAGAAAAAAGAATAATCTTTTTATGAACAGTTTTTTGAAACACTTTTTCTATAGCATAGAGGAGAAAACTACATACGGTATTTGCACCTTTCTTAACAGTTCCTTCTAAAAATGAGAACATAAAACTAATATTCGATTTAAAAATATGCACGTTGAACAAATACAACCATAATAACCGTTTATAAAATTGATCAGACACAGGGATTTTTGGCAATTGTAGATTCTGAGCGTAATCAAATTCACAGCAAAGATTATTATTATCTGATAAAAGATGTTTTTTCAAATCATAATATTCTTGCACTTCTGTTTTGTGAAGAATGATATTTTCAGAATCTATTGGATGTGATTCGTTTTCAAAACATGTATTGCATACATCTGTTCGCGGCAATTTAAAACTGTAGTTTAAATTATAAGTAATAAATTTTCTGTACGTACTTTCATTAAAAGGAATTTTTACATCTTGCGTTACAGCGGAATAAAAGTTTAGAAATTCTGCATATAACGTAGAGAAATTAAGTTCGGAATTTAAAAAATAATTTAGTGTTGTTGATTCCCTTGAATAATGTGATTTCTGATGCGGTATGGATTGAAGGTGTATTTTAATTAGTTGTTTCATGTCTTCCGTCAGTTTTAAATTGTGAGATCCATATTTACCCCTCAAATCATGAAAATTATCATTTTCTAGTTTCTTCTTTTGCACGATTTCCAATCTTCTCTTGCCAATATTGAAAAGTTTACAAATAAAGGTTTTGCAAACAGGTACATTTACATTATAAAGAGGGAAAAAATAAACCCACTTTATTAATCGAAGTCGCCTTGTTCCTTTTCTTTTTTGAGTTTCTCTGCACTTCATTATAGTGCTTAAAAACACTGTTTGCCCACTATAATCTTTTAAATTCCAAAATGTTTTAAATAATTTTTTTTGTTCTTCTAGTAAGCACAACTCAAAGCACTTTTCTTTACAGCACAAACTTATTTCTTGTAAACATTTTTTGGGAATCATCACATTTTTTAATGTTACGTACTCTTCCCCCTGAAATACAAGATATCCCAATTATTTTTATCATAGAAATACACATTTATGGTTTTCTAAATTTATTTATATTTCTATATCAGCAAGTAGCAAAAATGTTTTACCTTGCTTTTATTAGTTTTACGAACGTTTTTTCCCCACAAATGCTCATTTCTTTGACGTTTTCTACCTCTTGTAGGTTCCACTAATTTTTTCATAATTAAAACACTTTCCAGGCACAAAAACACTTAGAAATTAAGAAGGTAGCTTTGAAAAATCACTAGTTTTATAAACTACCGAAATTTACAAGATTCGTCTTAAGGGGATGTCAAAGTCGATTGGATTTTTGCATTGAGCCGCAATGGGAAAATCGCATCGACTTTGACATCCCCTTAAGGAGACAAACTCCTACTGACATTCGGTTCTTGACCAAGATGTCCAAAACATTTCCTCAATTGTGATAAAAAAATCTCAAAATCCTGGGAAAATTGTATTGGGTTTCACCGAACCCTTTTTTTTGCAGTCAATGGTCGCGGCAGCCGCGATCCATATGGACACCATATTTTTCCGAAAATAAATCACAACTTTGAGAAAAATAGCATATAAAAAAAGGGTTATTTCCTTGAAAAGTGCACATGATATCAAAAAAAAATCTATTGTATGAAAATATCTGTCAAAATACAGATATAAATAAAATAAAAATTTGTTTTAACGTCAAGTATTCAATACAATATATTACAATATAATACAATTTATTTTTCGAATAATTCTGCAATATTTTTTTAAAAAAACATGTTTTTTACTTACAATACATGTTAAAATAAATAAACTAATGCTACTGTTATATAAAGCTAAACGAATCGTCATAATCCATAGTTAGATATTATTTAAAAATAATTACTTTAATAGCAAAAATTCAGTCAAAAATTAAAATAATAATATTTTTACTATTCTTAATAAACATTTATTAGTTAAATTAACATTAAATTTATGTCAAAATAACTATGAACTAATTATTTGTATGTCAGTAACTTTCAACTATTTTTAGCCGATTTTGGCTACTTATTATTGGGTACTTTTTAACAATAGTTAATCGCTTTTAACTAAATTGCTATTGCAAATATTTATCAGTAACTTTACTAAAAATGGTATTTCTTTTAAGTAAACAAATGAATAAAATAAAATAGTCTTAATCTGTTCCAAGCGAACAACTTAGGGATGCCAGCAGGCGGAGGATTTTCGATCCCACCACGCCGCCACTTCTACCCCCACTATACCTACCGGCGGAGGAAACGGAGAATACACGGCAATGATAGTCTTTTTCTGTTTTCTGTTATAAAGGTGAATACTAACCTAAACTGGGCGTAAAAGGCGCGAAATTCAAACGCATATTTAAAATCATTCAGGTAATTATTACTCTATTATTTAATAGTGATAAATTAAATCTATAAAATTTAATGAAATTAATATTTTATTATCACTATTATTAAAAACGGTAGCAAATTATTCTCAAACATATTATAATAATTATTTAAATTCATATTAATCACCAATATTACATATTTTAATTATTACAACTATTTCTTTATTAATTTACTTTCTTTATTTAACTATTATATAATTTTTCAGATTATTTAATATTAAAATATTAAAAAAGAATATTAAATATTATTAAAAATATAATAATTTAATTCTCACAATGATAAAATATTGTATAATTTGCAGTCTTTGAAAACACTAATTTAACTCAATAAATTTTCCAGAATAAAAAATTCTGCAATGTTATAAAAATAAATTTTTTACTTAAATAAATCCAAGATTATAAACATATTAAATTCTTTCACAGTTTTTATTATTTTTATTGGCATTTTTAGATTACGATCATTATTTTTAACAATTAATTGTGCGAACCTGAATACAATTATTTAATATTCTTTTTAATAATCACACTCTCTGTAAAAAGTCGTGCTTAATTTTATTAGTTTTTTATTGTTTTATAATTCAATAAATAATTTTATTATTTAATAAATTGATAATTTATTATTAAATTATTAATATACATGCATATTAATTAAGGGGTAACACTACCCTAGAGTCAGAAAAAGAGACCTATACCTTTGATGATATGTTTTGAGAAAATGGAAACTAGAATAGGATTTCTTTTTGGAGGGTTTATTAAATACATATTGAAGAGTAGAAAACAAAATTTTATTAAAAATTTTATAACAAAATGGCGGCGGTAAAATTCATAGTAAAAATCGACTATTTTTTTACGGCCGGAAAGGTTTCTTGAACAGTTTAAGTCCTAAAACACAAAACAAAGAAATTTTATAATCTATATAATATAAACTTAAAAAGTACATAGGATTTTTTTAATTGGATGTAAACTTTAATTTTTATAAACAATTTACTTTTTATTTTTTGTCGAAAAATTGATTATTTTACTAAAAAAGAGCACCATTTCTACAAAAATTGATATAAAAAAACTCCTATGTACTTTTCAAGTTTATATTATATAGATTATAAAATTTCTTTGTTTTCTGTTCCAGGACTTATACTTTTCAAGAAACCTTTCCGGCCGTTTTGGTAAAGAAAAAAATAGTCGATTTTTCCTATGCAATTTACCGACGCCATTTTGTTATAAAATTTTTAATAAAAATTTTTTTTCTACTCTTCAATATGTATTTAATAAACCCTCCAAAAAGAAATCCTATTCTAGTTTCCATTTTCTCAAAACAAATCATCAAAGATATAGGTCTCCTTTTCTGACTCTAGGGTAGTGTTACCCCTTAAAAAACTAAAAATATTTGTATTTTATAGACAGTAATTTAAATTATTTTAATATTTGTTTGTTCTTTAGATCTTTTTTTTAAAAGTCGTTTTTTATTACAATTTTTAAAGATATTTATACTGTTCTCTAAATTTGAAATAGTTAAAAATAATTAATTTTATAGTTAAAAATCAGTCACTGATTCAAATTTATTATGTAAATAAGTTTAAAAAAATTATCGAATTAATAGAAATTTTGTGAAATTCAACTAAAGATAATTAAATTTGTTAAAGAATTTTATTAAAAACTTTTTAACATAACGAATTTTCAAAGTATTTTAATTTAATAATTGAGAAATAATTAAATTTTATAAAAAGTCATATATATATATTCTAATGTATTGATGTTTCTTAATGCGAAGATTAATAATTAAAATTTTTATTAGTTAATTTAAAAAAGATATACACTTAAAATATTTTAATAGAATTGAATTTTCGCAAAATTTTATTGAAAATCCTAAAAAAAATAAGATTTTTAAAATTTCTCAATTCTATTAAAAATAATTAAATTATTTTAAAGAATTTTATTCAAATTTCTCGAAAATAATCAAGGAAAGTTTGTCATCGTAATTATAATTTCATTTTTAAAATATAAAGTCTCTCTTAAAGTTTTAAATCAATTTTTTGCTTCTAAAAATTATATTATAATATATTATTATTCAAGAATATGTTTATAATCTTAGGTTTATTTAAGTAAAAAATTTATTTTTATAACACTGCAGAATTTTTTATTCTTGAAAATTTATTGAGTTAAATTAGTGTTTTCAAAGACTACAAATTATACAATTTTATCATTGTGAGAATTAAATTATTATATTTTCAATAATATTTAATATTATTTTTTAATATTTTAATATTAAATAATCTGAAAAATTATATAATAGTTAAATAAAGAAAGTAAATTAATAAAGAAATAGTTGTAATAATTAAAATATGTAATATTGGTGATTAATATGAATTTAAATAATTATTATAATATGTTTGAGAATAATTTGCTACCGTTTTTAATACTAGTGATAATAAAATATTAATTTCATTAAATTTTATAGATTTAATTTATCACTATTAAATAATAGAGTAATAATTACCTGAATGATTTTAAATATGCGTTTGAATTTCGCGCCTTTTACGCCCAGTTTAGGTTAGTATTCACCTTTATAACAGAAAACAGAAAAAGGCTATCATTGCCGTGTATTCTCCGTTTCCTCCGCCGGTAGGTATAGTGGGGGTAGAAGTGGCGGCGTGGTGGGATCGAAAATCCTCCGCCTGCTGGCATCCCTGGAACAACTTGGGAATCAATGTATTTGAGGCGCTAGAAATCTGACGCTCCAAATGCTTTAAACATTAATAACTTTGTAAATATCCATATCATTTTAATAAAATTTTAGAGAAAACTTGTCCGTATCGTAATAAAAAACTTTCTTACTGGAAGTTTTTTGTACCTTGAAATTTCCTAGATAAACGAAGCGTTGAAAGTTAAAAAAAAACATTTTTTGCAATGTATTTCGAAAAAATTAATAAATTTTTTATTAATTAAGATTTTGAAGTTTTAAAAATATAGTTGGTTTCAGGAATTCTTAATCTGTAATTTCGTTTTTGTTTGATTACAAAATATGAAAAATCAAAAACGCCAGCACGAGTTAAAGGCGTAAAACAATTAAATTTTTGGGTTTTCAAAAATTTAGTTTTTGCTCAATATTTCATAAACTAAAAAAGATATAAATTTATTTCTTAAAGAAAAAAGATGCACATTTCCATTCTCCACAAACTTCAGTAATTCAAATTGCAATTTGTAATATTTTGAAAAATTGACCTAGTGGACAAAACTTAAACGCCAGAATCCACGCGTATCCCCTTTTAGAAGCCGTCCCCTCAATTGATTAATGATTATTTAATGTCCATATTTATATCTGTTGTTGTCGACAGCATGTGACTCGTATGCTAGCTCGTATGCTTCACGAGGCAAAAGCATGTGCATATCCAGAGTTACGTGAGAGTGGAATTGTTTTCATTTCAATGTTCTTAAAGGCATAAAAAAAATTTTTCCTATTATACACGGAAAAAAAAAGTTCGAAGATTATTCGGGAACTTCGTTCTTAACTCTTGGATACGGCGGGTAGTTCACAGAGAACTAAAGGTTGCCTCGTTTAAATATGTCATTTACTATTTCTCTAGAAATTATAACTATTTCACCACTTCTCGGCAAACTGTTCTTGAAAAAGTCGGGAACTGTTCAAGAAAATCGAAAAGTTAGGCGAATGCAAGAAAAAATGGATTCTGCTTCCCCCCTCCCACTTCCCCTCCTTGACACGTCCGCACACACACACACACACACATTTATGCTTGAAGGTCACATACAATTTTTATTAAGTTTCTGAAATAGAAAAAACCATATTAAAGAAAAATCGACGGCGGCTGGAACAGAACTCGCGTACCCGAGGAATAGAAGTCCGGCGTCTTATCCATCTGAGCTAAACAGGAACGTTAAATACCTCAGCATAAAATAAATATATAAGGCACGCAAGTCCTACTGACTGTGAGACTTGTTGAGACTGGTGCGCACTGGGTTTCTGCGCACCAAGATTCCTTGACGAGTTCCCGAAAATTTCAGAAACAGTTGCGGCCAGTGCCATGAACTTTATATGAGAAAGCAATGAAAAAAAGACTATTGGACTATTTACAGCTTTTTCTAATACAGTTCCCGAATTTCTTTCAAACATTCATTGATTACCATTGAATGTTCGTCGCTAGTTCAGAGCTGTTACCACGTATCCAAGAGTTAGGAAATAATTCCTGAAATATCTGGGAACTTTTTTTTTCCGTGTATAAACAACACATTTCTCCAGGGGGTCTTTCAATTGTTCTCTACAGAGATTACTGTTCACTTCAAGTGATCCTTCACATAGCACAATATCTTGCTGTAAGTTTGTGGCGTGGATTACACGTATGGTTTGTAAGGATAGGGTTGTAAACTTGTGGTAAACTTAAGGTAAACTTTAAATTTCCGCCATTACGGTAAGCTTACAAGTAAGGCTTATTCTAAGCTTACAAGCAAAGTTTACTGTAAGGTTACAAGTAAAGGTTTTTGTAAGCTTAAATGGTAAGGTTGTGGTAAGGTTACTATAAAGTTGTAAGGTTGAGGTAAGGTTGTGGTAAGTTTACTAAATAAGGTAAATCTTTACAAAATAATTTATAATATAATTAAAAAATAAATAAAAAATTTTTGGTCTTGTTCGATTTTTGAAATCTAACAAGCCGTTGATAATCTTGAAAACAAATTTGGGAGGACTGGGATTTGAACCCGGGATCGACGCGCATAATCCTAACATCCTAACTAACTGAGCTAAGTGGGGAACTGACACAGAAAAAATCAATTTTGCTTTTAAGGTGAACCGAGAAGATGACTAACTCTTTAAAAGCAAAATTTATTTTTTCTTTGTCAGTTCCCTACTAAGCTCAGTTAGTTAGGATGTTAGGTTTATGCGCGTCAATCCCGGGTTCGAATCCCAGTCCTCCCAAATTTGTTTTCGAGATTTTCAATGGCTTGTTAGATTTTCAAAATGAAGCAAGGCCAAAAATTTTTTTAAAAATTTTTTATTTATTTTTTAATTAAATTATAAATTATTTTGTAAAGATTTACCTTATTTAGTAAACTTACTACAACCTTACCTCAACCTTACAACTTTATAGTAACCTTACCAGAACCTTACCATTTAAGCTTACAGTAACCTTTACTTGTAAGCTTACTATAACCTTTACTTGTAAGCTTACCGTAATGGCGGAAATTTAAAGTTTACCTTAAGTTTACCACAAGTATACAACCCTATCCTTACAAACCATACGTGTAATCCACACCACAAACTTACAGCAAGATATTGTGCTATGTGGGAATTGGGTATTTGCACTTTTTAAACTGTAATTCTTGCAATTACAGTACAAGTAGTCTAGAACAATGGACTTCTGTTCACTTGAATTGTGAGCCGGTTTTTTAAAAATTTATCTTCTCACCCTCTAATCCCTGTAGTTAGAATTATCCTCCAATTTAGTGGTTTCATAAACTGAATTCTTTAATGTAATTATAAATAATAAGAACAGGATTTTATGTAAGAAATTTATGACGCACCACTTTTAGAGTTGTCTGTAGTAGTTAATAATTTAATAATTATCAAGAGAGTTTCCATGCACATAATTTCCATTATCTCACCTTCGTTGCTTCCGACTGGTATCCGGTCACCAGACTCACGTCTCCAAATGATATTAGGAGCGGGAGAACCAGAAGCAGCACATCTCAAAGTTACATTGCTACCTTCCTTTACCACCATATCTGTACTTGTCGGATAATCCAGGATGTCTGGCGGAACTGCAACAATATAATTAATAATTTTATTATTTTGATTTATAACATTAGGAAAATATCTTAATGTTGTAACGAAGAATTTCGTTACATGAACCATGTATCGTTATTTTTGAAAAAAGCATTTTATTAAAATTGAGAGATTGACTCTTTTTAGAGATCTCTATGAAAATTGATTGCACATGCGAGGTTCAAAATAATCAAGATGTACATTCCAATATAAAAAACGTGAAATTAATTTTTAAAAAAACATGTAACAGTTTTATGAATATAGACTTTGTTTACTCCATGAAATGAACTCAATTATTATTTTTTGAGGCAATATTTACTCTCAAATATTTTGATAACTTACCCACAACATCCAAATAGCCAATCTGACTTTTCATAGGATCTGTATTTATCTGGCACATGTAATCTCCCCGGTCCGCTGGACGAACATCGCGGATATGCAAATACCATGTTCTATGATCGGTCTGTGTTACTCCGATCCTATGGTTTTTGGTGATCACATGACTGGCTATCGTTAAAATCGTTTGCGTATTTACTCGCAGCCACGCAACCTGCAAAAAAAATTCACTATTATTACTCTTATCTCTATATTGAAAAAATAGAATCTCCATACCACTAAAATTATACAGGAAATAAATCTAAAATAAACATATATTAGACATCTGTCTATATGCTGATGCGATTAGAATTATACATTAATGGAAATTTGATTTTCATTATTAAATATGATTTAGATAAAAAAAATTGCCAAAATCAAGCGGTATATTTTTTATCAATTACTCTTTTCAATATACCCGCAAAAATCGTTTTAGGCAAAGTACATCTATGGGAATTTTTCAAGAAATAAATTTGTAGTAACCACACGTTTTCTGTAAAGGATGCCAAATACGTGGCGGATTTATCAATTGAGAGTAGCCAGTATTTGAACTTTATTCTTTTTTTATATAGTTTGACATTTAAAAATTCTCTAGTGAATTCGATAATTATAATGTTCAAACATCCCCTGCGCAATCAGGAAATTATAATTAAATTCTACCTACTATCGAGCGTAGTCTATGCACAATTCAGTGTTCGGACAAATTACGAGCTTTGTCGCTTAAATGGCTGTCCACAACACGAGCTTCAAATCTAAATGTGCTGTCAGTTAGGTGAAGCAATTTTTCTAAATCTAACCATTATATTCGCTAAAGTTTTCAAATAAAAAATTAAAATTGAATTTGTATGAAATATTCTGTGACAAGTATACATAAAAATTTAACCATAATTAAAGATAGTCAAATGGTATTTCAGTAGTCAGAAACTAGTTCTGATAATATGACTGTATATAGTTAATAAATTTAAAAAAAATGTTTTATCAACTCAGTCTTATTTCTACCTTGAAACTGTATTATTACTTTTAATAATAAAATTCGTAAAAACCGTGCTATCTTTTTATTTTCAATTACATCAAGAAACCTACACCTCTGTTACCAATGGGTACATATATTACTCCTACTCCAACGAATAACTATTGACATTAATTGTGACGACAGACTTGAAACTATTACAATTCACCATGCTAGTTTAATACTAGGTTCAAGATGTAAAGTATTTCTGGAAAACACAGAACTGTATCTCCCAAGTACACAAACAAAATTGTAAACATTAATGTAAGCTACGTATTATACCATTTGACAAAAAAGAAATAGAGAATCTTAGAGCTGAATTAATTTCGTTACCTCAAAAATTAGATCAGCAAATCAATATTTGGAAAGAAAAAGCGTAGACTTATTACACATGGCAGGTTCTAGTATTTTAACTATTATATGAGTTTTTGTAATGTATAAATGTGGATTATTTAAAATAATACTAAAATGTTTACCTAAAAATTTATGCTTATTATGTATTAAAAACCAAATCACTAATGAACCCGTTGTAAATCAACCCTATTGACTTCATTAGGTAAATTTGTCAATAATTCACAAGGGATTACCTTATTTAATTTTAAATGAACAAAATTAAAAAATGTATACCAAAATCTAATCAGTTAGGGAATCTAGATTCTTCTATTTAAAAAGGTTAAAGTATTTTTCACTTCTTTGAAATAGAAAGTTTTCCGTCAGAAGTTGAATGAGAAACTGCCGGGGAAGGTTGAGGATTTGGGAAAGCTTTAGTTAGTTTTGGATTATCTGAAGTTGTGTGTCCGAATAGACCGAATTAGAGTATAGGATTGCGGTGGAAAGTCTTTACAAAATATTTGAAAGGCTTAGAAACTATTTTAAAGTTCTATCTTACAAATTCTCCTAGACTTAGGTTTTATAAAATTTTAATTTAATTACAGTAATTAAAAAAAAGATGCTACTTTCGTTATTTTTGTTTTGTAAACAATATTTCTTTTTTTATTAACAAAATATTTATGTAATCAAAAAAAGGCATAAGTACTAAACTTGAAATTGACTATAACTTTACGAAAAAGAATCGAAAAGACATTTATATATTTTACTTTTCAGATTCAAGTTTTTTTCAACTACATATATATAAAGAATTTGTTTTATGTTTTGTTGTATATAATCGATTATTTTTACTGAACAATAGAAGAGTTCAACTTTGGGCTTGATCCCTTGGGAAATTATTGTTTTTTATTTTCTTCACGAACGTGCTGAATGAGACTGTCTTTTTGAATCGATGTGAACAAAAGCTACCTGAGCAATTGCACAATACTTACTTTCTTCGGTAAGACACTTCTTGAAGCAAAAGTACAAATTAAAAGTAAATTTAAAAGTATCGAGTTGACAATTACTGAAAGAAATTTTGTGAAAACAAAATAAATTTTTACTTTTCTCGAAAAATAACTTTATGTCATCTCCAGTTTGATATCAAATACAATCTTGCTGCACTGCGCTTTGCATGCGTGAGATTCCGACATACGCTATGACATATTGGACTCATATTTGACATTTCACTTTTTATAACTTACAAATTATATTAAGCGCCTATTTTGAATTTTTTAAGGGTCGCAGCTTTTATTATTAACAATTTTATGACCTTAGTACATCTTTTAGTTTTTACGACAAAATAAATTCTAATTTACATCTATTGACACCAAGGACTCGTAAAAAATTTAATTCAACAACATTTAAGCACATTCAATTAATTTAAAATCTTGACAAAAATACAGTTTTCAATTCAGTTGGTAATTTCTCGTCTCTCTTTGTACTACTTCTATAAGGGACGATGAAACTTCTATATTTCCGTAAAACTGTTAGAAATTATAAAGTTTAAAATAGAAGAAGAGAGAGTTTGTTGGCGTAAGGCACATCACCTTTATGTTTCTCCTAACTATCCTTTTCACCTTGAAGTACACAAACTTTCAACTCCTATCACAAACCTTCATTCGCTAACTTACACCTATCTTAAGTTGGTTGGGATGTACCCTTACTCTATGAATAACATGAAAAGTTTCTGTTACTCTTGTTGTTTAAGACTTCAGGATTTCACGAGTCAACGTCAAAGGAAACAGAGATTCCAAATGACTTATATTACTTTTTGTAATTCATTTACTCTAGAAATTTTTATATTTTTATGGAAAAATATTTAATTAACATTATATAGAATCAATTAAATTAAAAGAAAAGTTTGTAACCTACAAACTAAATATCATTACACACATACACATTCAGGTAAAAATAACAAAACTCTTACAAACCCTAAATTATAAAAAACGTTATTCAAATAGATTTGTTTATTGTAAAAATACATTGGATAGAGATATTAATAGTGGAAGGAACATTTTAAGTATCGGATTGATAAATTAAGGAATAATCCCTCGATATGGACCGTTCAAGAAGTGCACATTGAGATTTGAGATCAATTAAAAACGACAACATGCTCCGGCAGAATAAAGAATATATTATGTAGGATGCCCGTAAAAATGTGCGAAAATAAATATTTCAAAAAAAAATTCTCCTGATTGCCAGAATGGTTTAGCCCGCTTGAAATTCATAGGAAATGTTCATAATTATTTTAAGAACTTGTAGTAAAAATTTGGATAGAAAAAAAGGTGGTGTCTTTGAGAAAATTGATCTTATTTATTTTCAGAAAATCATCTCCTATTTTTATAATTTTAAATATTTTTTCAAATTTCAAACTGGATTTTGAAGAGGACAAGACGATCTACAAGACCCAAGAAAGAAAATTAAATTATACTCAAAAGGAAAAAAATGACAAGCAAAACAATTTTTTTCACTATTTATTCGAGTTTTACCACTCTAAGTTCAAATGTGCGTAAATTCTTTAAATTTATCTTTTTTGAAAATAAAAAAATACGTGTCTCTTTATTTTTCATGTATTATAACATATTTTAGCGACAGCTAAATCTATAACTTGAAGTTAGTCAACCTGCCTGATTTGAAATGGATTCAGTCAGTATTAATATTTAAAAGCATATCAATGAAACTAGGACATAGAAAATGTCCGATTTCATATAAAGCTATAAGTTCTTGAGTATTAGCGAATGTTTGTCTTAAAAAGTTAAAGTGGCCATCCTACTTTCTCTCTTAAAGTAAGACCGAGGGTAGAAATAAGAACGATGGGAATTACTTGGAAAGAAAGACGTACTTTCTCACGTCAATCCTTATTTACGGAGGATCGTTAGACTTTAGACAAAGTAAGTGCACGGAAGCTGCAGGCATTCGTTTCACAGGATTCTTTTCTTTGAAAAAGTTACAAGTCGAACTAGTTCCACTACTTGATACCTTCATTCTGTTAATTTTGCTGCAATCGTTTTTTTTTCCTTCTGATCGTAGAAAATCGAGAACAGACTTTCCGCATTTCCCTTCGTTTGCCGTCACGTCTTCGAAGCTTAATAGTTCAACCCGTATTGCATTTTTTCTCATGATTTCGATGCTAGAGAAATTACCGCAATTCCTTAGAAAAAAGAAACCTCAGCTTTACTTTTTATTAGAAAATTTTTTTTCTACTTGAATTTGTAATCGAACCACGAATGATTGTTTCCAAAAGGAATAATCCACTTCTTGTTAAACTTTAATGAGATATTTTTTTAAAACTGTAAATAATGGTTATGTTTAGTCAGTACAATTATTACAAATATTTATATAAATATATGCTTATTGTAACGTTAAATTTTGTTACGAACAAAATTAATTACATTAAAATAAATGACAAAGATTAAACCACCTGTTGGTTTTAAAACAATTCAATTTTAGTTCCAATGTTTAACAAATATTTATAAGTAACTCTCCAAACTGCTAAAACATTTATATCTTATTTTTTTAATAAAAATGTAATTGAAAATTTTAAATTTAAGGCGATTAAATAATTCTACACTTAATTATCCTTCGATTCTATTTCTCCAACCCTGAAATAAGCCTTATCAACCTCAACAGATGCTGTTAATTGTATGACTATCAAGCAGGCGAACCTACTATCCGTTCTTTAATCCTAACAGCTATTACATTCATCGTCACCAACCTTGCTTGAACCCAAATAATTAGAATTCTTTAATCTCCATTGTTCAAAAATTTTCTTTTTTGTTCCCAGAAAAAGACTATAAAAATAAAGACAATTATTAAAATAGATACCAGAGCATTTATATTAAATATAAAAGTTTTTAGGCAACAATAGTATAAAAAAAATTTTGCTTTATTTTTGGTAAAAAAGTGTTACGTATATTTTTTTCATTTTATTCATTGTTGGTAAAAATTGACACTCCGATGTCCATTAAGCTTCTTTTTGTTCAAATGCCACTATATCTCGTTTGCATGTCCCTTTGACAACAATGGTAAAACGTTAGTTGCATTTAATCAGGCGTCAATCGCAAAGCATCAAATATCTGTTTTCAATGAATTCTATTTTCAATATATATATATATATATATATATATATATATATATATATATATATATATATATATATATATATATATATATATATATATATATATATATATATGGGACATTCCACGTCAACACAGACAGAGCTCTAAACAAAAATTGCTTTGATGGATTTAAACGTTCTAGGGCTTAAAAGATTTCTACGTTCATGTACTTTAAGATGCCGATGGGCGTTTTTTTAAGAAATTCCATTTCCGATGCCAATAGAACTGTCAAAAGTCAAAAGGTCCAAAAATCTCAAAATACTTTTATGAATTAAAAGCAAAAAATGAGGTAAATAATTCTGTATCTCATTCTTTATCAGTTTTTAGGGTTCCCGAATATAAATCTAAAGTTTTTTTTTAAAAATCAAAAATGGCGAATTCAATATGGCGGACAAAATTCAAATTTGATCAGATTCGATTAAAACTTGTTACTCGGGGGTTTTTAGGGTCGCTGATTACGAATCTAAAGTCACTTTTAAAAAATTCAAAATAGCGGATCCAATATGTCAGAAAAAATTTTCAAATTTGATCCGATTCCCTTAAAACGTGTTACTCGGGGGCTTTTGGGGTCGCAGATTATGAATATGAAGTTACTTTGTGTTTGAGACTTCAAATTCATAATCAGATACGCTAAAAACCACCGAGTAACACTTTTTAATTAAATCTGATCAAATTAAAAAATTTGATTCGCCATTTTGAATTTCTACAAAGTAACTTCATATTCATAATCTGCGACCCCAAAAGCCCCCGAGTAACACGTTTTAAGGGAATCGGATCAAATTTGAAAATTTTTTCTGACATATTGGATCCGCTATTTTGAATTTTTTAAAAGTGACTTTAGATTCGTAATCAGCGACCCTAAAAACCCCCGAGTAACAAGTTTTAATCGAATCTGATCAAATTTGAATTTTGTCCGCCATATTGAATTCGCCATTTTTGATTTTTAAAAAAAACTTTAGATTTATATTCGGGAACCCTAAAAACTGATAAAGAATGAGATACAGAATTATTTACCTCATTTTTTGCTTTTAATTCATAAAAGTATTTTGAGATTTTTGGACCTTTTGACTTTTGACAGTTCTATTGGCATCGGAAATGGAATTTCTTAAAAAACGCCCATCGGCATCTTAAAGTACATGAACGTAGAAATCTTTTAAGCCCTAGAACGTTTAAATCCATCAAAGCAATTTTTGTTTAGAGCTCTGTCCGTGTTGACGTGGAATGTCCCATATATATATATATATATATATAAACCGACAGATTAGCTCAGTCGGATAAATGCCTCGCTCGGCGGACGCGAGGACCAAGGGTACTTGGTTCGCGCCCATTAGCCTGGAATTTTTCCGGCACGTGAGATAATCTGAGCGGAGATTTGAACGTCGAGGACTTGGTTGTGTAATATTCGAGACTTCAAATTTATACATCCAAGACTCGGCGTCGATAAATCGGCTGTACTCAGTTAAGGTTTTCCATAGTTTCCCTTGACTATGGCTAGAGAGGGCCATGTGAATACGAGTAATTCTATTAAAAGCCGGCTACGGACCGCAAATAGGGGGTATTTGGGAATCTGGGTAAATTTAGAGAATATATATATATATATATATATATATATATATATATATATATATATATATATATATATATATATATATTTGAATAAAATACTAAAATCACCGAATAAATTCATTGTTAATCGCAGTTTTTTGATATTTTTAAAATTTTTGTATAAATTTATTTTTTGTGCAAAAAATAAGAATAGAGAGGGAATCATTTTTTTAATAGCTCCTTACTAGTTTAAAAATAATTCTAATAGAATCAAATCAATGAAGAACCCACTGGAAACCAAAATGTACTATTACCCAATGGGAAATGCCAGTGTAGTGCCGATGTTCACCACTGGCTTAGTACTCAGACGATTGTTCGGCGTATTCTAGCCGAGCCTCGACAATTAGTGCTGGCGCAGTACAGAATTTTTGTTTCGCCAAAGCTTGGACAAGCCACGGCGGCAAGTGCTGGCTGAGTATAGAAAAATTGTTCACAACGCTCTTTGCCAACATTGCTTTTTTGACATAAACTTGAAAAAAATTATAAAAAAAGTTTATGAGTGTTTATAAATATAAATTTATTGAAAACATTAATATTTTACTTTTCAGTTGTTCATTTTTTATTTTTATTAAATTTAATAATAATAATTTAACATAATTGTCTAATTTTGTAAATAATAAATTATTTAAACAAATTAAAATTAAAAACAAAATTTAAACTTTAATCTCAATAATAATTTGGTTCCTATTATAATACTATTATACTTCTTACTATGAATAAAAAATTATTAAAAAATTACCACATAATTTAAGAATTACGTAAAATGTTAAATGCAATAAGTAAAGTAATTTAATTTTTAAAAATTCAGTTTAATTTATTTTATTTTAATTTATTATTCTTAACGTATCCCTATTTTTTTCTCATCTTTGACTCAATAATTGTATGTCTGAATGATACTGAGATATTAATACTTTACTGTACACATGTGTCGTTAGCATAGTGGTTAGAGCGTTAGTCTGTTAGTCCGTAGGTCGTGGGTTCGATTCCCCTCGTCAGCAATTTTGTTTATTTTCATAGGTTTGCGATATTTCTAGATTCCAATCGTTAGGTACTAAAATATGAAAATCTAATGCACACTTACTGTAATTGTTTATTATTTAATTTTTAAATGTTATAAACAATTTTTTTCTACTTCATTTACTATATCCATTGTTAGTCTCTATCTTTAATACAATTTCTTTAAGAAGAGAAATATTTTATGAATAATAACTATTTATTAATATTATTTACCATTTTGTTGTTAAATTATTTATAATTATGAATTTACGACTAATTAATAACAATACGGCATTTATTGCGTCAATATTCTCAGCCAGCACTGGTCCAGTGCTGCGCCAGCGCTGTCTGTCAGCACTGGCAGACAGTACTTTGGCAGCACCAGACGGCGTTATCATCCCAGTGCCATGCCAGTGCTGGCTCTCAGCCTTGCCGCCAGTGCTGCCAGTGCTGGCGCAGTACTACGCCAGTTGTAAATTTCCCATTGGGTAGTATATTTCAATCTACTTCAGGACAGAACTAATAATATTTACTATGTATAAATATTTAACATGTAGAATATTCATAAAAATTTTTCAATTTTAATATCAGTTGAAAAGTGCAAATTCTTTGTTTGACGACCTTTCAAAGTCTTGATCCATTTTCCTTCAGGGATGTTAGTAAAGGTGACAGACACAAGTGCCACTCGCAGTATTTTCAATTCCCACTGCATATAAAAAGAGTAGACAGAGGGAATAGAGTTTTTTTTCGTAACTGAATAAAACGATTTATGTAGATACTGAGAATTTATTTTTTCAAAAATTTAACTTATTTTGTAAGAATTTTTTTGTAAGATAATTATTTAGTATATTTGTCACTTCTTTAACCATTAATAATGGTTAAATTAATCTTAAACCCCATGCGGAGATTAGGAATTTTTAAACAGTATAAAAAACGTTTATAACTTTTATATTTTTTAAAAACAAAAAAAACTGAATTACAATTATCAAACAGTCCAGATACTTTATAATTTCATCCAACTAAATGAATTTTTTCAGTTTAGTCGTAACCAGAGATTTCAAAGTATACTACCATCATTTGATAGGACAAAGTCTCATCTTCAGGAAGATTGAATAAAACAAGATTGTCTTTTCTTTCAATTCGATCAGTAAGTTCATTAATACAGACATTAGTTACCCTTCTAGAAAAGATCGATTGACCACGATTCAAAACGATAAAAAGTAATTAACTATCCAATCGTTTACAATTGTCGCCAATTTGGATACAGTTTAACACGATTCAGAACAATTGGGAGCTAATCGTTTTCAATTGTCGGCAATTGGGAGATATTTAACACGATTCAGAACGATTCAGAGCTAATCGTTTTCAATTGTCGCCAATTGGGGTATATTTAACACGATTCAGAACAATTGAGAGTTAAGAAGTGTTATTCTGTAGGGAGTATGCGCAGTGTCAAGTGTGCATTGTCATGTATATGATCATCTGTTTTTATTCTGTGTTTCTTGAAAAATAAAAAGTTAAATATTATTGAGTTTTCAGTGAGTATTGTGTCTTACAAGTTGTGAAAAATTTTGCCATGCAGTTTTATACGAACAGTTCGATTTGTAAGTTTAAGTGTGAAAAAGAGTGTCAATATTTAGGTTATATAATAAGAATACATTTTTTATAGGTTAGTTGATAAGTGTCAAAGTGGATACGCAGAATTATTATGTGCACTATAAAAACTAAATTCTTAAAGTATTTACAACTTAAACGTGTTTTTTCTATTTGACTCATTTTTGGGGTTAAAAAATTAAGAAAATTTCCTTATAGGTCTTGAAATTAATTTTCAATTCAGAATTTTAGTCAATATATGGACTAATGGTAGGTTGTTTTTGTTAATCAAAAAGAGTATTGTAACCTGTGTTCTTGTTAAAGTCAGTGAATAATAAAAAAATTTCAGAAAAACTGTGAACAAGTTGAAATTATTATTTCTTTTATACAAAAACCTACTATTTTTTTGACAGTCAATAAATAACTCTCAAAGAAGGTGCAAGGAATTTTCATTGACTTTTTTTAATCTCTCATGCAGGACTCTATAACAAAGAGTAACATTAATTTGCTATTTCCATAAAAATATTTATGGAATTTAATTCAATTTCATATTTTGTTTATTACGGATATTTTCCTTGCGTGTTTTTACGTTTAAGGAGGTTGTTTACATGTATGCAGACCTTCAGAAGAAATATTAAATTGACATTAAAGGATTTTTAATATTATTGTTACTCGTATTTTCTAGAAGAACAAATATCAATTTTTAAGAAAAAAATTTGAAACTTACAAAAATTGTTTATTTAGTCATTTTGCATATGATCAAAGTTTTCTTCATATTAAAAGGTTAAACTTTTTAAAAACTGATTCGATTTAAGTCAATGATGGCTTATTTTCTTCAGAACATGATTCTCTATAACTTGACAGCTCAGATTTATAAACAAAAATACACCGTTTTAAAAATATGCTTACTTGTTTAAAAAAAGTGATGTTATTTAAAAAATTTTTTCAAACAAATAAACATATTTTTAAAACGGTGTATTTGTTTATAAATCTGAGCGGTCAAGTCATAGAGAACCATTTTCTGAAAAAAATAAGCCTTTATTGACTTAAATCGAATTAGTTTTGAAAAAGTTTAACCTTTTAATATGAAGAAAACTTTCTCTCTAAATTTGAAACAGTTAAAAACAACTGATTTAGAAGCAAAAAGTCAGTCACTAATTCAAATAGTAATATTTGTACGTACTGACAATTAGTTAAAAATAACTGAAGTTTCAGTACATTTTTTTTGACTGATTCAATTAGCCAAGTTTAACTAATTTTTCAGTTATTTTTTACTGAAAATCAGTTGTTTTTAACTGATTCAGAAGCAAAAAGTCAGTAATTGATTGTCAGTTAAAACCACGATGTTTAAGTGATTCAAATTAAGAGAGTTGATCATATGCAAAATGACTAAACAATTTTTGTAAGTTTCAAATTTTTTTCTTGAAAATTAATATTTGTTCTTCCAGAACATACGAATAACAATAATATTAAAAAATTCTTTAATGTCAATTCAATATTTTTTCTAAAGGTCTGCATAAACAACCTCCTAAACAACCTCCTTAATACAGGCAATTAATTAATATTTATAATATTTGATATAATTATACTGAATTTTACATCAGTTTTTTCAAAATTTAGTATTTTTATATTAAAATTAATAATATATTTCATTTATTTACAAGATAAAGATAATTTAATTCATTCTATTTTTTCAGATCTACCCTTTTGGCTGAATAAATAACAGTGTCATAAATATTATTTTTTTAAACAGAATTTAATTAAAATAATATTTGATGTATTTGTCGACAATTATTATTTACAATTTTTTCAATAAACTATAAATACTTAGTTTTTTGCAGCATTATTCAAAGACGAATAAAAAAATAACTTAATTATTTGCTAAAGTATCTTGTTTTCTTTCTGAGTGACAAATGCATTGATTAATATTTTAATTTTTAGTCCAAAAAATAATCTTTTAAACAATGTTATTTTTTTAATAACAATGTCAATTAATAAATAACTCCCATCAAATAGTGCATGCAATGTAGCCGATAGGGCACGATTAAGAACGATTAAAAAGTCAATCGTCCCCAATTGTAAGAACACGATTAAGAAACACGATTGAGGACAATAGACAATTCTTTCTTATTGTTTTCAATTGTTTTCAATCGATTTTTTCTAGAAGGGTACTGAATTACAATCAACTTTCGTAAAATATTTTGCTTCAGATTTATCAAGTCCCGCTTTGACAACAGTAATACGCTCTGTCAAGTCAACAACTCTGCCCTACCTTATTAGTGAACCTAGACAGCGTTTCATGGAGATTATTGTTGATATCTGACATATTTTCAGTCATGATAAAGTAGTTGTTAGGGACTGTTGTGGGTAATTCCTTAATAGCTCTCGTAATACTATCCAAGTTAACAGAAGTTTGTGAAGATAAGGAATTAGTTGATGGAGACAATGACCTAGGTTTAAAGCATCTAGCGTACGATCAATTAGGCTGTTACATCTCAGTAAAGAGAGTAAATACATACTATATTATTATTATTCTATTTAATGTCCGTACCGGTGCTTTAAACCTGATTTATTTAAAGAAAAGAAGGCTCTGATCTTAAAGGACAGGTTTAAAAAAGAGGGACTAGTAAAATGAAAATTTAAGTTTTTATTTGGTTCCCTTACAATTTAGAATGAGAGAGAGAGAGAGAGAGAGAGAGAGAGAGAGAGAGAGAGAGAGAGAGAGAGAGAGAGAGAGAGAGAGAGAGAGAGAGTAGATCCAGATGTTTTCAGGCACACTGAAATAAAATTAGAATTTTTTGGGATCAATCAAGAATTTTAATGGGGACAAAATTTAAAGTGTCCCTGTCGAAAATATCTTGGGCTAAGCGTGTTTAAATAGTGTTTTATAGAATGTTTATTGTGTGTCGATTATGTGTTTGTGAACACAATAAAGTGTGTCTAATCCGTGTATTTTGGAACGCTTTGAGTGTTTGGAAAACACTGAATTGTGTGTCAGAAGTGTGTTTATAGAACACACAATGTTCAGGTAAAAATACTCTTAAAACACTCTTTTCACATTCATGAAACCCTGATCTACTAATTAAACACACACTTAACATTATCTTTACAACCTTTTTAAAGTTTTATGTTTTTATAGTAATCTGCCATTAAAAAAATATTTAAATTACAGTAAAAAAATATTCCATTCTGTTCTCGCATGTCATACATACTAGGAATGTTTATACCTGTCGACGAAAATTTGTTTCGCTATTTATCTAAATATTTACAATCACTAGGTCTCGAACGCAAGGCGCAGCTAGGAGTGGATTAGAAATCGCACGCTCTACCAACTGCGCCACGGAGGCTCATGAAAGGAAGTTTAGAATTTACATATGTAACGAAGGAACTATGAAAATGTGCTATGTAACTTGAAGAAAGGATACTGTATTTGCAACAATAGTATAATTATTTTATGTATAATATACATTATATTTAATATGTTATGTTATTGAAGAATGTTAATTTTCAAAGTTAAAAGTATAAGGAAAGGCTTAAGGTATTAGTCGCGCTGCTGGCTCTGGCCAAAATTTTACTGGGCCGCTTACTAGAGTGGGGCATCAGTGAGAGTGAGAGAGACAGTTTAACTCCCCACTCTATTCGTTCGTATGAAATTTCATATAATTTAACTATTTTTTTACCTTTCTGTCAATATATTTATAGTTTGGTGCGGTCAAAAAATGTCATGTTTTTTTTATGCATTTGTTTTATCTAATTGAATACTTTGGCAGTTGTATTTCAAAATCTGACGATTAGTTATCATATAAATAATTATTAAACAAATTTAATACATGCATTGAGTACTCTCTCCATGCAAAACGTATGAACTTTGAATTCATTTTTTGAAGCTTTGAAACGGTCAAAATTAATTAAATTGGTCTCATTCGGTAGATAAATACTTCAGGAATAAGTATGTAAAATTTGAAAAAAATCTGACGAAAACCATTTTACGCGACTAATACCTTAAAAGTTAATTTTTAAATGAAATATTAAAGCAATAAATTTAAGCTTAATTAATGAATTTATAACAAGTGTCCTATAACACTGTGACCACTTCGGTGACCACACTGTTATGGAATACTTATAGAACGTGTTTGCTGGGATAATAATATACGAATGAAACATATACACGGAAAGAAAGTTATTATCAAATTTTATAAAAGTATTTTACAAGTATAGGACAAAATGCGATAAAGGTAAATTTTGATATCAGAAACACTTAACTTTAAAAAAACTTATAAAATTTAGTAAAGTTATATTAAAATTTGTTACAAGTTTATGATACTTGATATAACTTTACTAAATATCATATAAGTTTTTATAAAGTTTAATACTTCTGATATAAATATTTACCTTTGTCACATTTTGTCCAACACTTGTAAAATATTTTTATAAAATTTGAAAATAACTTTCTTTCTGTGTTCATACTTGTTCAGATAGTGTTCTCTAAACATATTATAAACATACAACTTGAGTGATTCATTGTTTTCCAAAGCATGTGAAATCATTGTTTAGTAATACTGAACAAACATACAAATGTTTGTCAAAAGATAGTTTCAAGTATGTTCATTGTAAAATATACAATAGTTTGTGAACTTAGTGTTTTCAAAACATGGTATGAACCCTGATATGTATGTCAAGAAAATGTCTTATGACTGTTTACTCTTAATGTGAGTAACATGTTTAAATAGTGTTGAATGAATGATTTATTTACTATAAAAAGTATGTCAGAAGTGTGTTCAAAATATGTTTAAATATAGAAGTGTGTTTCAAGATACTGAGATCTGTGTTTGAGCAAAATAAAACTATTTTCAAACATCATGAAACCCACATTTGTTGGTGAAATTTTCGACAGGGGTGAAAATTAGGAGTTTCTGCAGAAGGCTTTCTGACCAGCCAAAGAGAATTGTCCGGAGTCCAGCTGTTGTACACCTCTCTGATTCTTGTAGTAATTGAGTATAATTTATTAGAAATTGTCTGTGCAGCATGTTTAGAGATTCCGTATCAGGAAAATAAAAGCAGAAATTGACTTCTTGTAACTAGACTTGCAGAAAGACACTCGAAGAAGTCAACTGGTTGAATTGTTGGGAATTTTTATAATGAGTCGAAGAAGACACTTGGTGATATACTTGGAGCTAGAGTCGAAAAAACAGCTAGTAGATTCTGTGGCGATTTATGGATTGGAGTCGAAGAAGATACTTGATGACAGTACACAACTACAGTTAAGGGTTACACCACTTTGACCCGTTCAAAATATAAGCTTTTTCAACAATTTTTTTTGAAGAATAGAAATTTTTTTCGGAAAATTAAATTACAGTAGGGTATTGTACTACTCTTGAACTACAAAAAAATATATATAAATTTCTTTTGTTTTTTAAATTGTCGGTTTAAAAGATGATATGTTAAAGTGCTTTAAAAATGTATCGCCATACGGTGGACACTATAACTTGGTTTAGAATTAAGCTAGGGTAAGTCCGGGGGAAATGGTCATATGGGAGAGATGGCCAGTTCGAATATTTTACAGAATTTGTAAAGAAATATCACTTTTTATGGGTTATTCTTCAACCTTTTGTGATTAATAATAAATCTAAACAATAATTTGATGAAAAATAATGAAGCTGTAAGTGTAATCCTTGTTTATTTTTTTTGCATGGGTCCAAAATAATTTAAAAATTTCAGATTTCTTGTTGCTATATTGTTATTTGTTAACATAATTTTTAAATTTAAGTTTTATTGAGTAGTGAATAACCCACGCTTCGATATAAACGAAAAATGAAAGAAAAAATTATTTTATTTATTTAATATTTTGATGTTTACTTTTATCATGAATTTTTGGGTAAGATGGCCATTAATGACTTTTATTTAAAATCTTTTTATGTTAATGTTAGATACTTGAGAAATATTAAAGAAAAGCAAATTAAAAATGTCTGAGAACAAAATAATTGATCTAATTGACACCAGAGATGGAGATTTATTTGTAGGTTGTGCTAAAAGTTACAACCGAACGACATTAATTGAAGATTGAATTCAATGCAGAATTTGACACTTGTGGCTACATGAAAACTGCTCTGAACCCCATGAAAAATTTTCAAAATGCGACCAGAAAAAGAGGAAAGTGATGTGAACGATTAAAAATTAAATTTAAGATAAAAGCCAAAAATTATAGGTAGTGGCCATCTCCCCCGAACACATGTGGCCATCTTACCCGGACATTCCAGAGAAATGGCTAAATGCACTTTTTCGAAAATGTAAATTTTAAGATTGTTGCAATGAAAATATTTTATTTTATGTTTCTTTATTTTCAAGTTAAGTGTTAATGTTTAATTATCAATAAAAGTTTAGACAAAAAAAGCATTTTATAAATTTTACACTACTTTAAAAAAATTATGGCCATCTCCCCCGGACTTACCCTAGATCAAAAAGTAAAAATGCTTTAGTTTCTGTTGCTCAAAATCTAGCGAAATACGTATCCGTTTTAAAAAAAAATTATTTTTCGCAAAATGGCATCGATTTGAAGGAAAAAGTACGTATTTTTGCCTAAATTTCATTATTTAAAGTTGTCTAGAAAATTTAAATATTAATATTTCGAAAAATCCGTACGTATTTCGCTAGATAATTATACCACAAACAAAATAAAAAAAACTGAGAGGATCGATTGAAATTTGTGGCAGCTAGAGTGTCCACCGATTATTAAAATACAGTTTTGAGAAAAACGCGTTTAAAGTTTTCATTACAATGTAAACGTTAGCGCGCGACCCTGCTTGAACAGTTCGAAAATTGTCTTTTTACTTGAGATATCGATATATAACTAATGACATATCATTTTGGTGTCCATAAAGAGTATTTTAAGCAAAAAAAATTTTTTTCAATTTTCTGAAAATTTCAAAGTGGTGTAACCCCTTAACTTGGTGGCGGTTGCTGGACTGACGAAATCCACAAGGGTGGAACCTTTTATACAGTTCGGGGTAAATATTTTATTACTGATTTAATTTAGACTCATGTGCTTAATCTCTGTATTAGGCAGCTGAGTGACCCTAAAGGAGGGTGACAGCTAGAATGATGAGGAAGATTACACTTCCTATACAATTTAATAATGGCACGTGTAATGTCTTTAAAACACTTTGTACACTTTTCAATCCTAGTTACTATAACTTGTTACATTAAATTAAAAGCACAACAAATCTTTTACAGAAAATGAAATTAAAATATCCAATATGATTAATATACTACCAGTAAAAATTTGTTGTCTGCGATGAAAATTGTTTGACAGGAAAGTCTAATCGGTGACAAACCACTGAACCGTGTGAAACAATAGTTTCCCGTATATATTCAGTCTGGTGGTTACATGTTTGTCGCCAACGTGTTATTCAGTATTTATTGTTCGGCACGTCAATGATCGTTGAAGGGAAGTGTTATGTTGGTAGTTGTAGTGCGTAATATATATATTCACACAGACGTTAGAGGCGTACGTTCCCACCCTTCTGATTTGAATCTGTTCCGCGAGTAGCTGCAGGCTCTCGGCTCGTTGCCAGCAGCCTAATTATTCCTGCCCCGTTAAACCCGTTTAGTGCATCGATTTGGCAATTGCCGGCATTTTTCGTTATACAGTCAAACACTCACACATATTTTATATATGTGCATAAGAAATACGCTGGCGAAACTCGTGTTGCGCTCCACCCTACGCACATTTGAATATCGCATCTTGTTCCTGGCGTCGCGCTCCATGTCGCACGACAAGCTCATTGGAAAATTACACCCTGTAGGTTCGAAAATGCTTTACATCGTATAAACATAATTTATAGATTATAAAGGTAATTAATTATTCGCGATTTCACAATAATGTACTAAATTGGTTCCACTTATATCGAAAAATAATTCTCATGTACCTTAATTTTTAAAACCAAATTTTGTAGAAGGTAATATAAAGAAAAAAATATAAAATAAGTATATAAAAACTATTCCATAGTTGGCGACTTACTACATGCCAGAATTACTAAAACTTTATTTAAATCCCTTTATCCTCCCCTCTGAACCGCCCTGAGCCTTTAAGGATTTCTTTCATTATTGCTTTACTGTTAATAAAATGTTTAATCAATTTAAGATCCATGTTTTCACTTTTCTTTGCAAATTAAACCAGCAATCGTAACGATGTCTTGTGAAATAAGTGGATCTATCCATGCTACTTTTTGGCCTTTCTGCTTCACCGACTCTTTATGATACGACCTTCCCACCAACAAGATATTTCACGCGATCTATGGCAATTGAGTTCCTGTTTTCAATGGGAGAGCGTGCACCAAACGATTTCACCATTTTACAGTGAATATATTCGCATAAAACGGCAGCTCACATTTTCTATGTAAGAATTTAATTCAATATTCTTAAGAGAGATTTTTGTTCAATTTTCTTAGATTTTGGTTTAAAGTTATCTGCAATAAAGTGTCATTTCAATAGGTGTATTTTTTATATTCAAATAATTTGTTATCCAATTCTTTATTTCTATGACTTATTCATTTTATGATATAATAATTTGATTTGGGTTATTTTCTTTTCTATAATTATTCAACTCAAGACACTAACAATAAATACTACGGTTGTAACATTAAGAATAAGTTATTTATTTTAATACTAGCCAATTTTTTGGGAGACATTGATTGATGTAATGAACAAACAGAGGGTTCTCTAATAATTGAGCCCGCGCGTGCAATAACAGCAAGTGCGCTCGGGCTGTCTTTCCCAATCGCTGTATCTACTTCAAATTGCGAGGTGGGGTCTAAATCTGGCCAATAAGGAGACTAGATTTTTTCCTCTTTTACTCCTCTCAAAGTAGATATTGCGGTTGGGAAAGTCAGACCGAGCGCACTTGCTGTTATTGCACGCGCGGGCTCAATTGTTTGCTTTCATAATCCGTGCGCACTTGAAAACTAGTCCTAAGACTAAAGTTTATATTTTCCGTTTCTACCGTACTCACATAGGGTATTAATCTTGCATTCAAAGATTCCATTCTTGCCGTTTGGATGTCCTTTAGTGAAAAACATGTTCTTGGTATTTTTCTGGTTGAACACTAGCAAGCAGAAATAACAGCGACGAGACACAACTGGCACTGGAGTCACCAATGGCGATTGTATTTTGCTGTCGATTATCGCCGTTTTCTTCCTTCTTCAATCTGGCCCTGACCTCTAGTTTTGTCTCAACTGCTAATTGTCCGATTGGCATTCAAGGTCTCTAATTTATCCTACCTACTATCAATCACGCTTTGGGAAAGTTCTGACAGATGACGTCGTCACAAGGTTCTGCATGAATGTTGTTATACTTTTTCGATCATCTTATATTGAAAAATCATCTAGATGGTCATTTAAAATTTCTGGACATCACATAATTGCAGCATCCCTAGTAAAAAATCCGCAGAATGTCAGTAAACTTTCCGCAGACCTTTAGTCTGCGACAATTAACATTTGAATATTTTATACACTATTACTAAAGAAAGGCTAATCGTTCCAAAAATATAAAAAAAACTGTTATTCCTTTGTTTTTGAATCATCCAAACTACCAAAATTTCTGCGAACTTTCTGGAGAGGGAGTAGTCCGTTGAAGGTTCGCGGAAAGTTTGAAGATAGTCTGTAGACTTTTTACTTGGGATCTTAATTACTACTTCTTCTGTGCCTTTTTTTGACAATGATCTGTTGAAAACTTAAACACATTGTTACATTCCTAAAACCATGAGCTATTAGTTATCGACATCACACTATCATCTAGTAACAATAAACCCTGAAATGGTTTAATTAAATGCATTTCACGCAGGGAAGTAATGGCTTTACTAGAAGGGCACATGAACATTAACTACATTATTTTATTAATGTATTTAAATATATGTGACGCTCCACGAGAAAAGGGACCTTATGACTTACAGACGAATTTTGCAGGAGAGGCATTTAAAGTGGAACCACTCTGATTGGTCAAGACGTTTCATTGAAAGTCAGTCCCACTACTCACTTCACATTGATAGTTATCCATGTTACACGAAGCGCATGAGTTGTACGTACATAACCTGTGTAGTTGTGTTAGAAAGTAGAGGGGCTGATTTTCTAAACAACCGGGTGTAAACACTCAAAAGGTTCATTTTTAAACATTGATAACAAAAAAACCTGTAAGTACAAATTATTTTTGCCTTTTGTATATGAAAGAGCAACTCAAAAAGTACGGAATGATATAAATAACTCAAAATTAATTTTTTTGCAGCTAAGGTCCCTTTTCTCGTGGAGCGTCACATATTATAAAATCTGATCAATTTCCAATTTAAATCTGTACAATTTAACAGAAAATTTTCATTTACATGTATTCACACCACTGATAAAGTTCTCTTCCGTGTGATAAATAATTATCTGCTGCAAAGGAGATTAAAATTTCTGGCACTCCGTCGTTGTCAAGCTGCTTCCGCTTTTCTTAAGCTTTATCAGTTCTCCCGGACACGTGTTTTGTCTGTCTATCTTTAATGCATAGAATTCTTTATGAGAGAGCTTGTGGGTTGTGTATTCTTCTGTGGGTGCATTTGTTAAGTCTGTTTTCAAATTTCTACTTTCACAAATCATTGCTAAAGACACTTTTTTGTTAGATTCCATAATCGATTTGATCGTTCTTACCTATTCTTACATTTCGACAGATTATTAAAGAAGTGGGCATGAGGTGAATAGGGAATCTTATTTCAATTATGAACGTGAAGCATGAAATATCGAGTGCCTCTTCTGGACAATCACATCTCTACATCGAGTACCTCTTCTGGCCAAAGAAGTAATTTGGAACTTTAAATGCGTTTTTCTCAAAATAGCATTTTTTTATGCGGTGACCATCAATTGAAAACCGTAAAACCGATTTACTTAACATTATTCTACTACGAATTTACTTTTGATTTTATTGCTTTACGACCAACAGATTAGCTCAGTCGGATAGATGCCTCGTTTGACGGTCGTTTAAGGACCAAGGGTAAGTACCCTTGGTTCGCGCCCATTTGGCTTGGTATTTTTTCGGCACGTGAGACGGTGTAAGAAAGAAAGGTGAATTGACTTCCTACCCCCACCACCAAAATTGTGTTTGCTTAAAGATTTGTTTCTCGGAGTATGAATCAGATGTCGCATTGTAGTTCATGTTACGATTCCTAACCTAAAAATTATTTTTGACATGTTGTTGGTAAACACATTGTTTTGATGTAAAATTGAGTAATAAAATTAAAAAATGGTAAGACGCTGTTGCGTAAAATCTTGTGAGAGTCGCGACTTAAATAAGGACGATAAAATAACACTTTTTAAAGCACCTATTGATTGTAAGGAGAGAGAAAAGTGGGAAAACATTTTAAGCACAAACATAAGTGCATCCGCTTACGTTTGTGACACATAATGGGAAGAACATATAGAAAAATTAAAGACTGCGTCATAAAATTGTTAGTCATTCTAAGCAATTTATTTATAACATAAATGTGTTTTTGTAAATAATTCTTATATATATATATATATATATATATATATATATATATATATATATATATATATATATATATATATATATATATATATATAATAGGAAAATAAACATATATTATATACATTTGTATGAATATATTACAAATGTACATTAATAATAATAGTGTTCAAAAATTTTCTTATTTTATTATTATTGAAATAGTATATTTTATTTCACGAATATATTTGTATAATTGATATTTAATAAAATCCTAACAAAAAAATTCTATTTATAATAAGAACAATTTAATGTAAAAAGTAATATTATTGGTATTATTTGCATATAGTTAAAATTTTTATACATGTATAATATTACTATATAAATTATTATTACTAGATATACTAAATATAATTGAACTCTGTTAGAAAAATATCATATTCATGTTGATCTGCCTATTTTCTGTAAAATTTGTGAAATTTGAAGTTTTATTTATTTTCAAATGTGGCGGTATTAGGCGTAACACCATCTACACTTCGCCATCTAGCGGATTTTTGAAAAAGGAAATCTTTAATAAAACAGTAGTATAAGTTCAGTCGATTCACCTTTCTTTCTTACACCGTGGTAGGCGCAAAACTTAGTATTACGAAATGTATATAAGAAATATTTGTGAAGAGAAATTGTAAGAGAAACACTTGTATAGTCAAGTATGTAAGGCTGAAGACAGGTGTATAAACCAATAAATAAAAAATCTTCTTGCTTTAGTTGTAGACGCAGTTTATCAGTGTTTACAAAATTTATTACAGGTAGTAAAGGTTATTTTTTTATTGTTCTTCATGTATACCCCATTTGGGTTTTTACATATATGACAACCCCTAAATATTCTCCAATTTTCCCCAGATTCCCAAATACCCCCTATTTGCGGTCCGTAGCCGGCTTTTAATAGAATTACTCGTATTCACATGGCCCTCTCCAGCCATAGTCAAGGGAAACTACGGAAAACCTTAACTGAGTACAGCCGATTTATCGACGCCGAGTCCTGGATGTATAAATTCGAAGTCTTGAATATTACACAACCAAGTCCTCGACGTTCAAATCTCCCGCTCAGATTATCTCACGTGCCGGAAAAATCCCAGGCTAATGGGCGCGAACCAAGTACCCTTGGTCCTAAGCGTCCGCCGAGCGAGGTATTTATCGGACTGAGCTAATCTGTCGGTTTAAAAGGTTATTTTTAAAAAACTTTTAAAATAAAGAATTCTATAAAATGTATTTGCTTCAAAATTGTATTTTTACTATTTTATTTATCGTAATTTTACTGAAACTAAAGTCTCAACGTATGTAATAATATTCTACAATAACATTTTGTCATGATAGTAATATTTTGATCCTGCAATTGTATTTTGTTAAGTTATTATTAAAATAGGTCGCTCATGTATGAAAGAAATTCTTTCGTGAATGACATGACTTAAAAGCAAAAATACTGATTATATTTTCTATTATTTCTGTTAATATCTATGATTTCTCTAACAAAAAAATGAATACAACTAGAATTATAGAATTCAACAATATTTCACAAACTTGTATTTTTAGTTTTATCAAACACTGTCAATTTGGTTGAATGAATTTGTTATTTTCCTATCTAAAGCTATAAACTTGTCGAGCATCATATAAAAGAATAGAACGCAGTCTCTGTCTGACTACACGAGTGTTTTATCACTGAAACACACAATTGGAGCATTTCAACGATTGAAATTCAAATATATGACAAACATACTGCTTGTTTTTGCTTTTTCGTACTGTGTAAACTACAAAACAGAAAAATATACGAGAAGAATTTTTTTTTTAATTTTCGACAGTTGCACTTGTTAAGAATTAGTAATTACAAGAAAAATTGTTTTATCCATAAATCGAGAATGTATGAGTGCAAAAAAAGAGAAGAATGTTGCAGACATTCTCAAGAGACTTTAAATCCCACTATACGTTTTTAGAAAAATTATTCGTCAGTTGTACATAAAACAATGTTTAGGACAAGTTTTATTCAAAATTACGAGTGTCCTTAAACCTTTACCGCGAGTGGGAAATAAATAAAATTTTTCCTGTGGCCTTTGACATACCATTCTGGAGCAACTAAGCAGCCAACGTAAATTAGGTGTGAGAATTTGTGTAGTTTCCTGAGAGAATGAGAGAGAAGGGACGAGGGGTGGAAGGTCTAGTCAAAGTGAACATGGCGAGAAGGGTCGAGAAGCTTTCTCTTGAGAGGAACAGATAGATCAACTGGCTATCAGATAATTAAATCCCACGTTCATGTAACGCTCTGAATATTTAAGGGTGCAACCTTTGTCATGCAAGTAGTTTCAGAAAACAAACAGAGTAATTAATTAGTGGACTCAGTGAACTTTGTCCTTTTGGCTCCATAACATATTGTTGATACAACTCTCATAAATAATATTTTTAATATAGGTCAATAAAAATCCGAAATGAATAGAATATTCTTTTACAGTCAGGAATATTTATTTCATTGCAGAAAAAGCACTTCCTCTTTCTCTGTATTTCTTTGGGTATTACTCTTGTTAAATCTTCGGGACTAAATCGATTATTGAAACTTCCTTGCAAGTCGCACTTTCCTGCCCTCTTTTAACAAGACATTAATTATCAACTGATACGTTATACTGTACTCTCTTCTAATTAAGTGCTTCTAGAGCTTCCAATAGAGATTTCCTGTAGCGATTATCTGCAGAAATTAATCGAATAATTATTTTACCGTGAAATACAGTAGAAAGAATTGACTTACAAAAAGAAGTAGGTTTCGTATTATACGTTTTTTGTAATGAAATTTCGAAGTTGTTAAAACAAGTTTTATTGCACTTAATTTTTATTTTTACAAGTATTTAGTTACTAACAGCAAAGGATATTCAGGATATCTTATTCACGTCCTAAATTTGTTTTGAAATTAGGATATCCATAAAATGTTGATGTCCATGAAAGAAAACTTATAGAAAGTATATGTCAAAAAAATTACCTAGCCCTCTTTAGTCGTCTCTTACGATACGCGGTAGATTACGGATAGACTATTCTGTGAGCGGCTCCACCACGTGAAAACAAAGCAACAAATTAAAGTTGTGTAATGGAAACCTTTGAACTAGTACGATTGATGCTGGTTTTCGTAATTTTTATAGACTTTGATAATCTACTTAACATTACCATTACAATAAATAATTCATATTACAAGCGCGATATTAATTACTATCTTTTATTTACAAACCTGTGTGTCTTTACCGTTCCATGCCTATATTTATCCCAAATTATCCCGGTGAGTAACTCACACAGTAAAAAATAAATCTTATTTTAAGAACGAGCTGAAATTAAACAAGTCTTGTAACTAAGGCTGTGTTTACATGCTTGCGTTCAAACGCTGCGTTTTGCGTTGAGCAGTGAGTTTAAGAAAGATAGAAGTATATGTCTTTCTTTCTCTGTCTCATTATTCAACGCAAAACGCAGCGTCTTACATTTTATTTACATATTATTTTTAATTCTCAAGCAATTGACAGGTTTAGATTATTTTTTTACTAAAAAAAATACGGCCCTGACAACTATATACACGTACTTTGCTTAGTCGCTCTCTACTTTTTCGGTTTTTACATTGATTTATTGAATTCTTTTTTACTAGAGTGATATTGTTGGTTGCAAAGAAGTTTACTTTTTAAATTTTAAAATAAATCCAGTGATCATTTGTCGATTTAAACTTAAAAACTGCGTGTAAACTCCAATCCATTGTGCAACATGGTCGTGTGTAGTGAGTGCAATCAAGTGGTGGCCCGTAGCTCTGCAGACTATTTAAACTGTGCTAAGTGCAAATCATTTTCGCACCAAGAGTGCTTAAATTTGTCAAAAGTTGATATTGACAAACTTAAAAATGTTAAAAAACCATTGTTTTGTGTATCTTGTGCTGGTTTGACAGGTGGTGACACCTCTCGTCCTAGAACGTCAGTAACTAGCAATCCTGATGATAAAGAAGATAATTCAAAGGCGAATTTGACTCCATTGGGCCTTGCTATTGAGACTCTTATTCAAAAAACTGTTGATGCTGCTTTGCAGAGGATGGCTGATGCATCTGCTCAGCAAGTAAAATCGTTGTTTGATGAATTCGAGAAACGTCAGAAGGCATTTCATACATCGTTGGAAGTTACCTTGAACGAGGTTAAAGAAGAGTTGAGATCTAATTCGAGTAAAATTTCTAACATTGAAACTTCCCTTGAGTTTGCCCATGGTGAACTTGAACATATCAAGAAGCAAGTGACTGATGTTAAAATTGATAATAATAAGCTGTTGTTGGAGTGTAATGACCTTACATCGAAATTGTCAATCTCTGAACGCAAAATTAATGTTTTAGAGCAAGCTGCTAACTTTGATAGCCTGGAAATTTTTGGCATACCTGTTGTTGCGAATGAAGATCTCCTGGAAGTAATAACATTGCCGTTAAATTGAATGTGCCCTTTACCAAAGATGACCTTCCTACAATATATCGTTTGCGTATGGTTTCTGACAACAATAGGCCACCTATGATAGTTGTGAGGTTTGCTAGCAAACTAGTTAGAGACAAGTTCATCGATCAACGGAAAAAATGTCGCAGTTTTTCGACGTCTGACCTTGGCTGGTCTGTAGACAAACAGTCTGTGATTAATCTGAAGGAGTTTTTTACCCCTCTCAATAGGCAGATTTATAGTGCTGCTCTCAACTTACGCAGCAACAAGAAAATTAAATACCTCTGGATTTCCAAAGCTAAAATTTTTTGTAGAAAGGATTCTGGTACTACACGTATATTACTTACATCGCTCAATGATTTAGACAATTTGTCTTAGCAATTATTGTTTTTGATCCTAACTTTTTTAGTTACAACATGGATAATTCTTCAGGAGATTGTTATTATTAGTATTAAAAAAGTTTATTATAGTGTATCGTAATGTTTTTATTCTTTATTACAATGTTCTATAATGATTAGGGTAATTTATTTTGGTATCAAAATTCCAGTATTTGTAAACACAACTTTTATACTGGCATATTTATTTAACTGATTATCTACTGTAAGTACATTTAATTTTTTTTTCTTTTATACATAGAATTTATATTTTAAAGCTTAAAAGAGATTAAATTTAATATTTGTCATGTCAATGCGCAGTCTCTGCGTGCTCATTTCAAAGAATTCAAAGAGTTTTTTAATTCAGGTTACTATCAGATAATTGCGGTCTCTAAGACCTGGCTGTCACCTAATGTTGCTAATAATCTTGTTATTCTGGATAATTATGTACTATTTTGCCAAGATAGAGCAAATCGTAGAGGTGCAGGTGTGTGTTTATATGTACATAAAGATTTTAATTGTTCGTTGATTTGTGTGAGCTCTGAGGGATCTTACCCTACTGCTGAATTTTTATTTATTAAAGTACAATCTCAATTTGATAACGCTTTAGTGGGAGTTGTATATAAGCCTCCAAATGCGTCGTTTGGTACTGAATTAGAATCTCAGATTCTTTTATTATTACAATATTTCAATAACATTATTATCATGGGTGATTTTAATTGTAATTTAAATATCCCTTCTTCAATCACTTCTTATTTAACATCATTATTTTATTCAGCTGGTATGTCTATTGTCCCTCATAGCTCAACGCATCATGTGAATACCTTTAGTACGAGAATAGATATAATGTTTGTCGATGATTTTAATAAAATTCAAGCTGTTAATCAACATACTGTACCTTTTCTTCTAGTCACGATTTAATTAGTATTAAATTTAAATTTTTCGGCGGCCAACACCGTATTATACATATCAGTCAAATCTAGTTCGTAACTTGCGTAACATACCTGAAAACGAATTCTTAACTCAATTGGCCAGCTATAACTGGCCCAGTATTTACTTAGAATCAGACATTAATGTTAAGGTATACAAATTGACTTCTTATATAACTTCAGCCTTTGACGTGTTTGCACCCCTGCACTTATCAAATACAAGACGTCGATTTTCTCCGTGGATGAATGAGAAAATAAAAATCCTCATTAAGGAACGTAATAAACTACGCAAAATTGCTAAACGTACTGGTAATCAATTTGATCAATCTAAATTTAAGAAACTTAGAAACCTAGTAAAAACAACAATTCGAGACTCTTATAATAAATACAATTTTAACGTAATTAAAAATAAAACTAAAACAGATGATATTTGGAGAATTTTAAAAAATTTAAATCTTATTGAAAATCAAAAAGCGTCAAATGACTACTCTTTTCAGGCTCATGAACTTTTGGACGTATTTTCTAGAACAACTATTTTAACTCCTACCGATATTATTCCTGTTAATAATGACTATAACAACTTTGATGAAAATACGTTCTTTTTTAATGATATTTCACCCGATGTTATGCTTGAGAGTATTAAGCAGATAACAACTAATGCTATGGGGCCTGATAACATTAATATTCAAATGATTCAACTGTCTCTTCCTATAATATTCCCTGCCCTACTGGTTTTTTTCCCTGATATTTGGAAGATGAGCAATGTCAGACCTGTTCCCAAGATAATTAATCCAAAGAAACCATCCGATCTGAGACCGATTTCAATAATTTGTGCCCTATCTAAACTGGTTTCCGTCAAATGCATAGTACATGTATTCGTTTTGTATATAATCTACCGAAGAATGAACATATTACTGAATTCAGAATTAAATCTGGACTTTTGAATGTTGCTATGAGAGACAGTTTTTTATTGGAAACTTACTTTATAACATTTGTCAACATAAAACTCCGAGTTATCTGTTTGATCTTTTTGAGTTCAGGGTATTTGATGATGCAGTTTTTAATAGACTTCGTGATAGAAGATCTGTCCATGAAATATCGTTTCATAGGACTTGTACAACTCATGTGGTCATTTTCTGAAACATCTAAATATTGAATTTTCTTTACCGACAGTCGAACGCTACCGATAAATTAGTTATTATTATAAATCGACTAAAATACGAATAAAAAGTAATTTCGAAACTGACTACAGTATATTCCGAGCGCTAACAATAAAAAACAAAATACATAACCTCAAAGTGTCAAATTTTTTGATACATGTAATAATAAATATTTATAACTCTTTATGAATAATATGTTTAATGCAAAATAGTGTAAATAAATTTTGGAAAATAAGTAACTGTATATTTACTTATTTTCCAAAATACTTAATAGAATTTTTAATGTAGAGATGTAAAAAGTTTACAACTGTTGATATTTTAACATGATTCCCTTAAATTCAGCACACTCAGTGCTGATAACACAGGTCAACAAAAAAAGACTTACTTTTTTTATGAGATAGCGGAATGGTTTCCTATGTATTTTTGGACGCTGAACACGATTCCGACTTCCAAAATTGCCCATCACGTCAGGATTTTGAGAAAAGTGGGGGTAAAAACCCCAAAAACGCTTTTTTGAGGATTTTCAAAATTTTTTTTCTCTTTAACCTGACGTGTTAAAGACTTTCACAAGGTCTTTAATTAAAGCTTGTAATGTGAACTACAAGACCCATATTCATAAAATAAAAAAAATTAAAATTTTTTTCAAAAAATAAGGTTGAAGACACTAAAAATTTGTGTTTTTGGATTGCTTTAATAGACTTCTTGCAATTGCTTGGATTTGCTTGAAAATGGTTAAACGGGGTTTTTGAGGTTCGTATATTGATTACGAATCCGATATTAGTTTTCAAAAATTCAAAATGGCGAATTCGTAATCAGCGACCCCAAAAATCCTGGAGTAACAATTTTCAAGCGAATCCAAGCAATTCTTAATTTTTACATCTGCCATTTTGGTTCCGCCATTTTAAATTTTTGAAAACTAATATCAGATTTGTAATCAGCGACCCCAAAAACCTCGAGTAAACATTTTCAAGCGAATCCAAGCAATTGCAAGAAGTCTATTAAAGCAATCCAAAAATACACATTTTTGGTGTCTGCAACCCTATTTTTTGAAAAAAAAATTAATTTTTTTTTATTTTATGAATATGGGTCTTGTAGTTCACATTACAAGCTTTAATTTAAGACCTTGTGGAAGTCAGGTTAAAGAGAAAAAAATTTTTTGAAAATCCTTAAAAAAGCGTTTTTTGGGGTTTTTACCCACACTTTTCTCAAAATCCTGATATGATAGGCAATTTTGGAAGTCGGGATCGTGTTCAGCGTCCGAAAATACATAGGAAACTATTCCGCTATCTCATAAAAAAGTAAGTCTTTTTTTTGTTGACCTGTGTAATTAGCATGCTTGGATCTTTAAATTCATAAAAAAAATATGATTTGAAACTAAGCGAAGGCTGTCTTAAAAATTTTGCATCTTAAATTAAGGTAACTTTCATGTCTTAAAATTAGACTTTCTTTTCATTGTGCAGATGCTTAACTCAAAGTTTATTTTTATAAAACCAGCAGCTGGTTACTGGTTGTCTTGACTATAGTAGTAATTCTTTCTGATATACATTGGTGCAATCTTCTGTCATAGTGACAAGAAACGTATTGACTCTACTACTGTCTTCTTCGGTGGAGGTATTGGATGGATGCTTCTGAAGAAGATTTCCTACAATCATAGCTGACCTTCATAATCCAAAAGAACCAATGTATCCTTGATTTTTTCCAATGCTGTACTCAGGATCATATCAGGGAATACTCGTTTTATTTGGTGGTCGGAGATCTGCAGGTTGTCTCGTAGATCCTTAATTGTTTCCAAAAAGTCCCATAATTCAAGTTTTGAAAACCATTGTTGTGTTCCAAAAAATAGGTAGAAGACTTCGTTGTCATTAAGTGATTCCTCAATTGTGCGCCTTTCTTGATTGTAGCTGAGTGTCTTACACGAGTGGTAATAATCAAGTGAATAATTTCGCGAAGGATATGCTTTTATATAGCCAAACCGTTTTACCCCTACTCTACCTTGATATCGTGTGGCTTAGCAAATGACAAGTGTAATCACATCATAATCTATACCGAGAGAACAAATGTTACTAATTTTTCTAGTGTGATAAAAAAACAAATTTATTACTTTAAGGACATAATATTCTAAATAAAAATCATTAACAGTTTATAAAAGAAAACCCAGGCGCGAAAGACCAGTGCTGACGATGGGTTGAAACTTGACTAAGTCTTGAACGCCCAGCGTGGGTAACCCAGAGTTGAAGCAGTCTTTATATCATTGTCACTCAATATTGGTTCAGCATGGGACACCAATGTTCGTCCCATGCTCGATTTAACACTCGGTCAATCTTCGTGAGTGGAGCTTCAACATCCAGTCTTTATTCAAGCTTGAATCAATCTTGATAGTTTATTTATTACCGTGTGCACTTAACAATATTAGATATAAATACTTATAAATTATTTAATATTAAAATATTATTTCTGATAATTTTTAGTAATTTTTTATACTATTTAAAAATTATTATTATTAATTATTATTAAATAATATAATAAGTATTATTATTATTGTTATTAAGATATCAATTGGTAAATAAATATTAATATTTATTTAGTGTATAATATTTATATTAATTACATAAGATTCATATCAATAAAGTTAAATTATTATATATTATTTTTTTTCTTGCACAGAGTCAAATTATTATTTCAAAGTTCAAGAGTTTCGTTTATCTGAAAAATTTTCAGTGAAAAAAATGCTCATTAGGTAGTAATAAATAGTTATGCCTAGTAGTTTTGCACTAGGTTTAACTGTTTACTGAATATTATCAAAAATATATTTTTCGTCAAACGCGCGCGTCTAAACACAAATAACCTTGAGACGTTGCGATTGTCGTGCTCCCACCATCCCATCTACTCAATGCTTTCCCCTCATGACGTCACAGGCGGGGAGTGTATTGAGTAGATGGGATGGTGGGAGCACGACAATCGCAACGTCACGCTGTAAAGTCTCAAGGTTATTTATGTTTAGTCGCGCGCGTTTGACGAAAAATATATTTTTGATAATATTCAGTAAACAGTTAATCCTAGTGTAAAACTACTAGGCATAAATATTTACTACTACCTAATGAACATTTTTTTCACTGAAAATTTTACAGATAAACGAAACTCTTGAACTTTGAAAATAATAATTTGACACTGTGCAAGAAAAAAAATAATATATAATTTAACTTATAAAATTATCAGAAAAAATATTTTAATATTAAATAATTTATAAATATTTATATTTAATATTGTACAGTGCACACGGCAATAAAGGAACTGAATATTGTAACAAGATTGACCGAGTCTTGAATCGAGCATGGGACGAACATTGGTGTCCCATGCTGAGTGACGGCACTGGCATTGATATAGTAGATTAGGCGAGAAGCCTTCCAGCCTTCTGTGGCCGAGCGGTTTAAATGCGTGCGTTGAGAACTTCCGGTATGCGTTGGGGGCGGGGTGCGTTAGTTTCGATCCCACATGCGAGCGAATATTTTTCATTCTTTGTTATAAGCGTTTATATAAAAAAATAAAATTGTGTGTTGTGTCGTGAATAAAAAATGTGAACATGTTTATAAATAATGTTAAAAGTATGTTAAAAATCAAGAAAAAAATGTAACGATTAACAGAAAAATTGTCTTTTTTTACTAAAATTATTTTTTTAAAATTACTATTCAAATGATATTTATTGTTAGTAATATATTCTTATTTATATGAATAAAATAATATAATTATTACAAATAATAACTTATTGTCATTAAATATATATGTATATATACGCACATGAATTAAAATAATAACAATAATATTTATTATTATTATTAATAATTCATATATTCACATTATATTGAATAAACGTGAGAAACGAGTAAATTTGGGAACAGTGGAAGCAGTCTTGTTTCAGTCCTGCATTAGGCGTCCGCAGCATTGATTGAGCATTGGTGCCAATGCTGAATCAAGGCTCGCGCTGCAGTCTGGAATCGGTGTTACATTAAAGCTTCGATCATTCCTGCTCTCGCTGATTCACTCATGCTCAATCAATGTTAACCAATGCTCGGACAATCTTTATAAAGCCTGAACTCGGCGTCACTTCGCGCCTGGGAACAACAAACGTACATTCTTAATTAAAATAAAAAATTATTGTTTCTCTTATATTACCTTAGAATTATTTCTTCTTTTGGAAAACCTTAAATCAATAAGAAATCGTCTACTTTTGAAGAGAAGATCAAATCAAAAAGATGAAACAAGTAAAGTCTCTTGGGCAGCACACTGAAGTGTAAGGTTTTATTGAACTTATTGCCTCGTTTCTTATCTGGCTATAACTCGATCGACTTCAAAGTTACATCGAGCATTTTCGAAATGATTTCCTAGAAATTTATGAGGTTCTACAAACCGCCGGCACACAAACATGATTTTCACGATAGAATTGCAAGCAGCGTGTTTGCACAAACGACACACTGCTGGACCATCGTCGCGTTATTGTTTAACATACGAAGTTATATATCACCTGCATTGACGCTTTCTCGCTTTCGCGCTTTTGTGAAATATATGCACAAAGAGGAATCTGCAGTATCCACTGAAATTCCACATGCATCCCTACTACCATTCCTTTAACAAAAAAATATGTTGCTTACATAATAATCAGTAATTTTATCATTTAGAACTTAGAAACGGCATTTATTTGAATGTTAATTTTTATTAAAAGTTATTAATTTTAACTGTTTAGTAAATATAATATTTTGTAAAATATTATTACAATCGTTATACAAATATTTATCAAATTGTAGTAAACTGTCGAATTATTTGTCATAATATTATCTGCAAACGTATTAACGGAACGATGAGTATATTGTAAAATAGAATAACCGAAGTATAAAATACAACAAATTTCACCATGCAGAAATTCAGAATTTCATAATAGAGATAGAGTTTAACTTTTTGTGTAATGTTGACTCAACATTAAACAAATAAATTTAAATAAAAATATAATATTATTAAATAAATTTTAAAAGATATAAAAACTAACCAATAGTATAATTAACCCTGATATCAATCTGAACAAACTAATTCAGCTGTCCAGTAACGTCATTTTCAGTTCGTAAAAATATTTTTAACTCCATAAAAGAACAAAACTCATGCAGATTCGTATTAACATAAAGTTAAAATTTCGCGTGTAGATACCAAAGTAAATTGGCATACCAGAATTGTAATACGTGCGATACATTTTCTGTTTTACAGCTTGCATTGAATTACTATTTGCACTGAAAGCTTTTTGCGAAATTTACATTGCAGATGACTTTTTCATTTATAAACTTTCATTATAAAAACATTTTTAGATAACAATAAATTATGTATTAAACATAGGAGAAATAGCTTTGTTTTATTTCCCTTAATTTTTGAGTATAAGTGGTTGAATAAATGTTCTTATTTTACAATTACAATCGATATGTAAATTAATTGTTATTGTTCTTATAGTATAGTCTCGTTTTAAATTTAAATAAACATTCAATTTTTGCATCAAATATTCAATTTTCAGGAGAGAAATTTCATACTGGAATTTAGTCTCATTATCATTTTGCCTCAAAGTAATTTACATGAACTTTTAGTAGACGCATATCCTTCATCAGTTTGCTATGTATCAATTAACTGATAGTGATTATTAAAGATAGTGTAATAAATGTCTGCATAAGTTTCTTAATATCTAGTACGCTTATTATCAATTTTGAAATTATTGATTAAAATTCTACAATTTTGAAATTATTGATTACAATTTTACAATTTTGAAACTATAATTTAAAATTTTTTGCATTTTAATTGTATTTGAATTTACAACATTTATTCTTCACTGTTGTATTTAGTATTGTAGACAGAATTTATTTCGTTATTTTGAATTATTTTTCGCCTCATTGTTCTCTGAAAAAGTATTTTTCTGATTGTGCGAATTATTCTGCTAAAATTATACTCGGTAACTATTCGTATCTCATGTGTATGCAAGAAGTATAGTGTGACATTTCATTAACGTAAATGAAGAAAGAACCTAGAATTTAAAATGTCTCTGTATAATTAAAACTTGGGAAAATTTACTGACAAGATAAAAACTGATTGTGACACTAATTGAAATATTTCTACGTACTGGAAGGGAATTATCACAATATATGAGGATTTATGAGAATTTTATGTTGCTAAATCCCAATTTATGTCTCTTGGAGATTTTTATTAGAAGTGTAAAACATTTATTATAAGAAGTATTTTATTAATTTATACTTTATTTCTGTTTAAATGAATTTGAAATCTTTATTATCGACCAAGAGACGAGATTATTTCAAACTTCATATCATAAATGGCAAATCTTGCTCCCCATATTTATAATATTTATTAAAATGTGCTGTGCAGAAAATTACATTGGCTCGAAACAAAGTGAGAACTTTTAAATCATAAAATTCAGTTTGAAAACTAAATTTACTCAATTAATTAAGAGTCTAGTTAAACGCGGATATAACGAGAAAAGTAAATGAATGAACCCATTGATTGATCTGTCGAGAGTAATCATGACACGCTCTTATACTCGTTGAATGTGGTTAGTGATGAAGAGAACTCGATCAATTATGCGTATTCAAATATAAGGCGAGTGTTAAACAATTAGCAATTGTTTCCCGACATTTAACCTGTAACGGACGCCAGGCGTTGTTAAATAGTGCACAAAAAGACCGGTAGTAGCTTGTTAAATTTTTTTTTAAATTTTCTACCTAGTTTAATACAATAGCTGTGAAATAATATTTCATCGTCATTCCAATCGGTTTTATCGATTTCATTAACTTTTATGATACCTACCGTCCACTTTTCGTACATTTTTCAGAAATAATAATTGCCAAGGCAATTAACAATTTAATACTTTTTGTTTTGATTGGCTGTCATTTTTGAATTGAGATCGTGAAATGACAAAAGCTATGCGTTACTTTCATGTTATCATGAATATTAATTAGGATATTACTGTAAAATAACAGTCAATCTTTTTAAGTACAAATTTTATTTAGATTTCCTTAAAATGAATATTCCAATGTCTATTGAAAAACACTTTGTCAGAAATTGTATACACAGTAACAGCAGAATACAATCTAAATAATTAATTTTTAATAAAAAGCAAAATATAGTCTTGAATTATTTCTACATTCTTCTGTTCATCTGCTAATGTAAAATTTTAATTATTACACATTTTAGAGATGAAAATTACTTTACGGGTACAAGTAAATAAGTTTAAAACAACTTGGAATTAGTAATTACGGTAAGAGGAGAGTATTTATTTTTATTTAGTATATTTTTTTAACTTCTTGCTTTTCCTTTACGCACAACCGCATCTCATATGCAAATGTACTGAAAAAACAAGAAAAACTAGTAATTTTTCTGTACATGTTGTAACGTGGTATTTAGTCACGTACGGAGTTAATTTATTGTAAAATAAATAAATAAAAATATAAACCATATTTAAACGTACAGCATGCATAATTCAAACTACGATATATTATACAATTAATCAGTTTTTTGAGTCCGTATTATCCTTTTTCTCAAAATCCTAATAGATAGAAGCATTTTTTTTATTTTTAATTGTCTTTGTTTTTTAAATGAATTTAATGAATAAAATAATGAATTGACAATATTGTTTCATTGAAAAATTCTGGGAAAATAAATTTTGAACAAATTTGATCTAAGTAGTGACTTGATGGGCACTGCAAAATTAATTTGACTTAAAATAGAAGGGCAATTTATAATTCCGTGAATTTTGAATGACGATAAGTCAATAAGCCTACTAAAAGTTGAGAGAGAGAGAGCATTTACTTGAAAACCATCATTAAAAACGGTGAACAAAGAATGCCAATTAAAATACTATTTTTCTTGTAAGAAAAATAATCATCATCTTTCTGTGCTAAGAAATGGGTGATTCTACAAAAGAGGGAATTTTGATGTCTGGAGCATGTTTTGTATATTAATTTTGGAAAGAATAATTTTACTTTTAATGGAAATTGTAAATCTTAATGGTTTCTATTATGGCACAGAAAAAAAACCGATGAACAAAAATATTTTTTTGCAAAAAATACACATTATAGTGCTAAATTCTCATTCGTCTGGCATACATTTTTTAAAAAAATATTTTATTTTTTGGTTATTCTATAGACTTATATTTTGTAGATTATTATTCTCTATAAGATAGAACTGAAGGATTTTTTTATTTAATGTTATTTTTCTATTTTTTAAACAAAAAATGCCAAATTCTCATTCGTCTGGTTCTCATTCGTCTGGCACTTTTGAGATAGGATGTACACTATATCACTAAAAATAGCGTAAAACTAACAATTTTTAACTATTGTTCGATTTTCTGGTCTTAAAATAATCCTAATTAAATTTACAAGAAATTGCTGTAACTGAATTTTCAATTTTCATTTCGCATAAATAATTATATTGACATAAACAAACAAATGGAATAAGTATTTTTTATATGAATAAAGTTTAGCCCACTAAAATCAAAGTAGTTTTTTATTATTAGACATTTGAACTTACTTTTACAATTCTATGATTTGTGAAATTGTGCTTATAGAAACAAATAGACCATCCGTAATTTGTTAAAAACAATTATTAATTAAATTACAACAAAAATTAATTAAACCGATAACTTTTATTGATCCTCGTAAAAATCGTTATTTGGGGGTTTTCGGGGTTGCTGATTAAGAACCTAATGTCAGTTTTTTTAATTTTTCAAATTCAAAATGGCGGATCCAATATGGCCGACGATTTTGGAGAAACTTAACATATTCGTCTGAAAATCGTTACTCGGTGATTTTCTGTTTCGCTTATTACCAATCCGAGGTCAACTTTTTTCAAATTAACCATTGTTTTTACAATTTGTTTAAACAATTTAATTATGTTTTTAGTTCTACTACTATATTTATAGTTCATAGATGTATAAAAATAAATAAATAAATTTTAATTAATTTTTAATAATCATAATTAATTAATTAATTACAATTTATTATTATTATTATTAATTATTAGTTAGTTAAATAAATTAAATAAAAATAAATTAATAAATTATTAAAAAGTAAATTCAAAATTAAACTCAACGTTAAAAACTAGAGGTGTAATCAAAGTAATTAGTATTCGATTTCTTTTCAGTCCTCTGAAATTTCCGTATGCATCAAGTATACCGTATTTTAAATAATCTTGAACTATCTGATTCAAAAGTTGCGAAAATGGTGGTAAATTGTAAATTGTTAGTTCTAACTTTTCCTCTAGGTTAATAACTTATTTAACGTTTAAATATATTTTACAAAATCAAATTTAATAAATATCGAACAATTTTTTAAAAATTCATTTAATTAGATTCTTAATCAGCGACCTCAAAAACCCCCGGGTAACGATTTTTAGACGAATGCGATAAGTTTTTTCAAAATTCGTCCGCCATATTGGATCCGCCATTTTGAATTTTGAAAAACTGACATTAGATTCTTAATCAGCGACCTCAAAAACCCCCGGGTAACGATTTTTAGACGAATACGATAAGTTTTTTCAAAAGTCGTCCGCCATATTGGATCCGCCATTTTGAATTTGGAAAAACTGACATTGGATTCTTAATCAGCAACCCCGTAAACCCCCGAGTAACCAATTTTATAAAAATCCATTCATTAATTTTTATGTTAATGTGAATTTTCTTGACACGATTTTAATTCTCTGGATAAATTGTTTATAAATAACCATAACTTTTGTAATTTTTAATATTTTGTCTGGCCACTTATGGATGTCTTTATTAGTACCATTAACTTGAAGTTAAAATACTTTTCAGACCTTAAATGAGAAAAAAATGTTGTGTTTAAATTTTCTTGATTTTCGTCCTTCGTTTGTAGAATCACCCATATGCATATGGGCAATTTCATGTGATAGGGTATAGCCGGATAAGTATAGAAAAAGTGACCCAAATATATTTTTCCTATTCATTCCTACCCGCAAAATAACTTTTTGAAATTTTTAACTCAAAATTTTGAGTTTTTTGAACTTATGGAGGGAAAAAATCAAAAAACGCATTTTTCTCTAAAACTATTGTATGCATTTTTATCAGCTTTAGATTTGTTGAAAAGACAATTAAAGAGATCAAAAAAAAATTTCAAAATTTTTTTCAAAAAATTCCAAAAAACTGTTTTTTAAAAAATTAAAAAAAAAATTTTTTTGGTTCTATTAAAGTGACATTTTTATGTATTTTCTTATTTCAGTCTCTTATGTGATCTACTTAATAAAAAAATTTTGCCTGACATGATTTCAGTGTGTGTCACGGTGAAAAACCACATAAAAATGTACCGGGTAGGGTTTTTGAGTTATTTACTGTGACACACAATGAAATCATGTCAGGCAAAATTTTTTCATTAAGTAGATCACATAAGAGACTGAAATGAGAAAATACATAAAAATGTCACTTTAATAGAACCAAAAAAATTTTTTTTTAATTTTTTAAAAAAACAGTTTTTTGGAATTTTTTGAAAAAAATTTTGAAATTTTTTTTTCGATTTCTTTAATTGTCTTTTCAACAAATCCAAAGCTGATAAAAATGCATACAATAGTTTTAGAGAAAAATGCGTTTTTGATTTTTTCCCTCCATAAGTTCAAAAAACTCAAAATTTTGAGTTAAAAATTTCAAAAAGTTATTTTGCGGGTAGGAATAAATAGGAAAAATATATTTGGGTCACTTTTTCCATACTTATCCGGCTATACCCTATCACATGAAATTGCCCATATGCATATATGAGGCATTATTCCTGAACTGCCCCAAAAATAAAAAGAAGTTCTTGGATTTACTTTATACTTTGGAAATATGTTACCCTAGTAGGTACAAGTTACTACACCAATTTACAGGTCCAACCCCCCACCCCAATCAAAAGGGTGGGGGGTTGAAATTTCAGCTTAAACTCGAACATGCATTCTTTAAACATTTGTAGTTTGTACTTAAATTATTCAATTAAAAAAAGTAAGTAGTGTTTTAGAAAGGTTTTTTTGTGTACTTTTAAAATATTTTATTTATATAATAAAAAAAAAATTTTTTTGCAAAAATTTTTTAAAATAAATAGTTTTTTGCAATTTTGTGCAAGTTCGGTAGTTTTTATTTTCTTTTTAATAATCTCAAATGAAAGCTTGGGAATTCCCCTAAAAGAAGATATAAGTCTGAAAATGGGCCGAAACAATTTGCCAAAGATATAGTGTAATAAGTAAAATTTGTCCGTCCGCTCGCGCACTCCAGCGCGATGAACAGTGGGATTTTTTTTCAACTTACTATTGAAAATTGTCTAGAAACTACAAATTTTATCGGATGTTGATGTTCTTGATTTAAAATTACTAAGAGATCCATCAAAGTCGATTTTTGAATTTTTAATTGTTTATTTTTTTCTTGTTACTCAAAAATTTGACAAATTACAATATTTTTAGAAAACATCATGTTAATTTTTTTATTTTTCCATTACACATGATCGAAATCAATTTAAATTAGTCTAGTATGACCACCGGACAATTAATAAAGCATAATACAATTTATTTAAATTGTTGCAAACAATGTTAATTAACAAATAGATTACTTCGGACCTTCTTCATAAAAAAAATTGGTTTTTTTGCAGACAAGTTTAAATTTATGTCTAATTTAGTTAACAACTATTTTACATTTAAAAATTATCATTAATATTAACAATTATATAAACAATAATCAACTTCCTTTTGTATTTGTAAACATTTTCGTCATTTTTTAAACTCTAAATATTTATATCATATGTACATTCTTTCAAAAACTTAAAAAATTTATTTGCTTAAACAATTACATTTGTTATAAACAAATTTTTCATTTTTAAACAAATAATTAGCTTTTTTTATCAAACAAAATTTTTTCCTTTTTTATATTTACTATCATAAAAAAGAACTCCTTAATGAAATAGGAATACTATAAATTATTCATTTAATTTTAATAAACATTATAAGTTAACAAATATTTAACTTTGTTCTTTTTTCACAGAAAAAATATATTTATTTACATGCATTTAAATGTAAACTGTTTTAACTGAATAATGGTTTACTTCATTAAAAATATAAATATTTCTTAACTTATAATGTTCGTTAGAATTAAATGAATAATTTATAGTATTCCCATTTCATTAAGAAGTTCTTTTTTATGATAGTAAATATAAAAAAAGGAAAAAATTTTGTTTGATAAAAAAAGCTAATTATTTGTTTAAAAATGAAAAATTTGTTTATAACAAATGTAATTGTTTAAGCAAATAAATTTTTTAAGTTTTTGAAAGAATGTACATATGATATAAATATTTAAAGTTTAAAAAATGACGAAAATGTTTACAAATACAAAAGGAAGTTGATTATTGTTTATATAATTGTTAATATTAATGATAATTTTTAACTGTAAAATAGTTGTTAACTAAATTAGACATAAATTTAAACTTGTCTGCAAAAAAAACCAATTTTTTTTATGAAGAAGGTCCGAAGTAATCTATTTGTTAATTAACATTGTTTGCAACAATTTAAATAAAAAAAAATAAATAAATAAAATAAAACAAAAAAAATAAAAAAATAAATAAATAAATAATTAAATATTATTATATTATTATAATTATAATATAATATATATAATATATAATATATAAATATATAATATATATATATAATATATATATATATATATATATATATATATATATAATATATAATATATATAATATATATATAATATATAATATATAATATAATAATAATATAATATAATATAATATATAATATATAATATATATATATATATATATATATATATATATATATATATATATATATATATATATATATATATATATATATATATATATATATATATATATATATATATATATATATATATATATATATATATATATAATATATAATATATTATAATTATAATATTATTATAATTATAATATTATTATATTAAATATTATTAAATAAATAAATAATTTTTTTAAAAAAATAAACAATTAAAAATTCAAAAATCGACTTTGATGGATCTCTTAGTAATTTTAAATCAAGAACATCAACATCCGATAAAATTTGTAGTTTCTAGACAATTTTCAATAGTAAGTTGAAAAAAAATCCCACTGTTCATCGCGCTGGAGTGCGCGAGCGGACGGACAAATTTTACTTATTACAGTATATCTTTGGCAAATTGTTTCGGCCCATTTTCAGACTTATATCTTCTTTTAGGGGAATTCCCAAGCTTTCATTTGAGATTATTAAAAAGAAAATAAAAACTACCGAACTTGCACAAAATTGCAAAAAACTATTTATTTTAAAAAATTTTTGCAAAAAAAATTTTTTTTTATTATATAAATAAAATATTTTAAAAGTACACAAAAAAACCTTTCTAAAACACTACTTACTTTTTTTAATTGAATAATTTAAGTACAAACTACAAATGTTTAAAGAATGCATGTTCGAGTTTAAGCTGAAATTTCAACCCCCCACCCTTTTGATAGGGGTGGGGGGTTAGATCTGTAAATTGGTGTAGTAACTTGTACCTACTAGGGTAACATATTTCCAAAGTATAAAGGAAATCCAAGAACTTTTTTTTATTTTTGGGGCAGTTCAGGAATAATGCCTCATATGTGCATTACCGTACGTGACAAATAGCATGACCATGGTTTTTGACATTTTACTCAAAAACTATATTTCTTAAAAATTTGATAAAAATATATGTTAAAGAGGACATTATAAGGTACTTTTTACAATAAAAGAAAAAGTGTTCACTTCAAAAAATAACCCTGAAAAAAATTTTTGTAAATATCAAAAAGAAAATTTTTTTGACTTTTTTTGAAAAAAAAATTTTGATTTTTTTACTTAAATCGTCTTATCTATATTTACAACCTCTTAAAATTTTATTAAAATCGATTCAGTAGTTTTCGAGAAAAATAAGTTTTTTGATTTTTCGTTCCCTCTCTATAACTCCATAACCCACTTGTGGTTTTTATATTTTTTCACTATCACGCACCTCAAAAAAAATTTGAGGAAAATTTTTTTCTGAAAATAGACACTTTAACGAGTAAATAGTACAAAAATGGCAGGTGTCGCTCTTAAAAAAAAAAAAAAAAATATTTTAGAAAATTTCAAAAAAAAAATTTTTTTTGGATTTTTTTGAAAAAAAAATTTGAAAAATTTTTTTAAAACTGTTTTGTTGACATTTATAACATATTTAAATTTCATTAAAATCGGTTTAGTAGTTTTCGAGAAAAACACATTTTTTGATTTTTCTTTCCCCCTCCATAACTCCCCCAAAAAAGCGAATTTTGAGTTCAAACTTTCAAAATGTTATCTTTAAGTGGGTAGGAATGTATGGATAAATTATGAATAAAATACATGCGGGAGCACTTTTTGCATACTTATCCGGCTATACCCTTTTAAATAATTTTTAATAATCATAATTAATTAATTAATTACAATTTATTATTATTATTATTAATTATTAGTTAGTTAAATAAATTAAATAAAAATAAATTAATAAATTATTAAAAAGTAAATTCAAAATTAAACTCAACGTTAAAAACTAGAGGTGTACTCAAAGTATTTAGTATTCGATTTCTTTTCAGTCCTCTGAAATTTCCGTATGCATCAAGTATACTGTATTTTAAATAATCTTGAACTATCTGATTCAAAAGTTGCGAAAATGGTGGTAACTTGTAAATTGTTAGTTCTAACTTTTCCTCTAGGTTAATAACTTATTTAACGTTTAAATATATTTTACAAAATCAAATTTAATAAATATCGAACAATTTTTTAAAAATTCATTTAATTAGATTCTTAATCAGCGACCTCAAAAACCCCCGGGTAACGATTTTTAGACGAATACGATAAGTTTTTTCAAAATTTGTCCGCCATATTGGATCCGCCATTTTGAATTTTGAAAAACTGACATTAGATTCTTAATCAGCAGCCCCGAAAACCCCCGGGTAACGATTTTTAGACGAATACGATAAGTTTTTTCAAAAGTCGTCCGCCATATTGGATCCGCCATTTTGAATTTGGATAAATTGTTTATAAATAACCATAACTTTTGTAATTTTTAATATTTTGTCTGGTCACTTATGTATGTCTTTATTAGTACCATTAACTTGAAGTTAAAATACTTTTCAGACCTTAAATGAGAAAAAAATGTTGTGTCCAAATTTTCTTGATTTTCGTCCTTCGTTTGTAGAATCACCCAAATATAGTGTCTTTAAAAAGTTCGAATATCATTTAGAAAATTCACATACATAAATTTCTTGAAGACAGATGATTAAAAATACACATGTCGTCCTAGTTACCTGATATTGTCATATTTATATTCAACGACTCTGATGGTAATGCAAAGAGATATTGCAGCTCGCATTGAAGAAAAACAGGAAAAACTAACTTCTCACAATAGACTCAATTCAACCTCTTTTTTTATACTCGTAAGTTTTAATAGGGCAGATAAGGTTCCTGGACAATCGAACATTTTATTCAAAGCACTTCTGCGTACTAATTATCCTTCCAGCAAAATCTTGCGAGCAAGATATATGTATAGAAATGTGGCTATGAAAAATTATGCATTCTTCCTAGGGCAGTTCTTTAATGGACGACTAATTAGAATAATTTTTTTCTCGACTGCAAAGAAGTATACTTTTAAGGAGCAGGATTATCTCAACATAAAACTTGATATATTTCCGATGGGATAATAATTTAATAAATAAATGACAAGAATTTTACTTTTCAAGCTCTACAAACGTTTATCACTTATGCTAGATAATAACTGGGTTATTTATTGAGATCTAATCCAACAGTTGACGGACAAATTACAATAAAAATTAAATATTAGTTTTCCTTGATATATTTATTGGAAAGTTTTTTGTTTTTTAAATCGAAAAATAAATTTGGAGGCGAAGGAAACATTTGAGAAATTTGTGGCACTCGGCACTCTTTTCCAAGTCACGAAAATCCAGGTTATCCATATTCATTTCTTTCAAACTGTCATTTCTACAGTTGTTGAAGAAGATGAGTCCTTCCAAAGCGTCCTTCACTAATTTCTTAGTATTTTTGTCTCTGTCCTCGTCATCGTCACTGTAATTGTTGTCCTCGTTATGGACGTCTTTTTTCCGTTATGTTTCGTCTGATTTGTCTTCTGTTTTTGTTGTTTTGTGTTTCGTCTTTGTTTTCTTTAAAAAATGTGGCGAGATTCATAAAGATGTTGTCTTAAATTAACGGTTGTTGACTTTATCTCGCGACATTAGAAGTTCACAAGTACTATGACAATTGCTGACTTCACTAAGTTCTACTTAATTCACTGCTTGTTTGTGAACAAGACTACATTCTTGATTTGGTGGTGATTCTTAGACTTAAGTTTTCAGCTTAATAGAATTAAATTCTTCTAAAACTAAATTCTTGATTTGGTGGTGATTCTTAGACTGAAGTATTCAGCTTAATAGATTGTCATTGACCACTACTTGGCAGTCATTCGAATACCACTGTAGAAATTTTATGTGTTGTTTTAAGATCCAGCCCCTCTCATACATATATATACAAAACCACTACAGAAATATCTATATAATTTGCAGGAAACAATATGCTAACACAAAAATTCCTAACAATAACAGATTATTTGTCTCTTTGATCATAAATATGTATATTCTTGTTTTATTTTTCGTCACTTGTAAAAGATAATGCGGATTTGGGGTTCCGAGGAGGAAAAAGAGATGTAAATATTGTTGCGCTAGTGATGAGAAAAGCTTGAAATGGTAAAAATTTTCACGGAGAGTGAGAATATACAAAATAGATTTATGCATGTAGGTATTGTGGTTTTAGTCAGGTTTCTCTGCAAACAGCAGAAAATGTCCAGAAACGAGTAGCTATGCCGAGAGATAATTACACCTTATGTATCACGCTTTTACACAAGGCGCAATTACTTTATTTTGATTTAGAGTAAGTATTAATAGTATATTTATAAATTCCACAGATTACTGCTTTCAATGGATCAATAACCGAAAAAGACAATGATTTTATTTTAAAAAAAAATTGTAACCCAAAATGGTTTCTCAAAATTTTTTATTAAACATTTTTGTAACATCAACGTATTCTAGAATATAAATTCAGGGAAAAAGTACTTTAGAAGTTTAATTAACAATATTTTACAGAATAGTTTAAATTTCATAAATCTACTAAACTCTGAAATAAACTCGCAAACAATAGAATAACGAGATTCAAAGTTTTTCCCTCTAATAGAATATTTCAGTATGTAAAGACAACTGACAAGAGAAAATTAAGTAAATTAAAAAAAGTCTGCAATTTTTTAATTTAAAAAGTAACATTCACATTACAACATAAACTCGCATTCAAAGGAATAATTTTTATTTAGCGTATAGTTGAGAGATATAAAAGTTAATTTTGCCCTCTGTTTGGAATGTGATATTATTTTAAAATTACATTTTCTATTAACTTTTACAAATTTTTTTAATTTCAATATCTAGATATACATTCTTTTCGAACTTCGAGAATCATTTTGTCTCACAAAGTTTTTAAACTTAATGGTTTCCGAATCGATTTAACATTTTTGTCAGATTTTTATTAAATTTTTGGCACAAAATAGAGATATAAAAGTTAACATACTTTTTATGTTTTATAATAAAATATCAGTTACTTTTTGGTATCGCGATTCCTTGGCTATTTTGTTTTTATGATATCTACTATAAACATCAGTGAAACTCATTGTACGATGAATCAATATTATCAATATTGAAAGTCTCTCTTGACTTTTATACCTTAGTTACTTTGTTTTAAATTATCATGAAAATTTTAAGATGTTGCTGAGGATACCGCTTTTAGGAAAACTTTTACAAAGACCGTAACAAACTTTATTAGTTATATAAGAAGTGAATTTCTTAAAGCTTTTTATTTATCAGTACAATATATCGGGTATCTTACATAAATGACACTTATTGGAGTATTTAACTTTTAAAATTTCCAATTTATGTGATGTTTTTTTTATTTGACGGCTTGAAGTTAAGTAACCGTTATATACATTTTACTTTATAATTTTTGTGTTTGATATATTTGACGTTCTGAAGAATTTCAATTTCCGTTTTATGTATTTCTTATAGCAAGGAAACTTCAGGTAACAAAATAAAAATGTTTCCTTCTCTTCCTCTATCAATATTCTGAAGAATCTGCAGTAGTGTCGATAAATGAACGGTCGGGCACCTTTCTATCTGAATGCAATGCTTCTAGTCGACCCCACTTTGTTTGTATTCTACAAAGTGTCCTACATTCTATGATACTGAATGCTAAATATCCAGCATTAAAACTTAACTAAACGTTAAGGAAAATATAAATTTATATCCTTTTATGCAAAGTTTATATTTTTAAATAAATAAAATAGAGTCTTGTGAGTAAAGAAGAAAACTTTTCTTTTCAACTTTTCTTGTTTTCTTTTCATAAAAATTTTATTACTGATTTTACGAATTTTAGAAAATGTATTTTTTTAAATATATTTTATTTACGTGTTAACAAAAATACATATTATGTAAATAAACTTTTTCTACAAATGCAGAAATACTAGAAGAGAATTCATATTCTTAAGATTTTGATTTGTTTTTTCGCTTTTTCTTTGTCTTTCTCTTTTTTCCTCTCAGGACTATAAAATTTTTGAAGCAGGTGCGGCATATTGTACTTTAGCACGTCGCACTCGTTTCTTCTGTAAACGGAACCGTTAACTCCACGTAGAATGTGGACCACGTTTTTCTGAAAAATTGGTAGCTAGTTCCTAAATGCATAAGGTCCTACCTAAGAGACTCTTATGTGCATATAACATTCTCTAAGATTACTATTTTCTTCTTTGTGTACGAATTCTATTACACTGCTTTTTCTTCTTGAATTTCATATACTGAGAAAAGAAGTTTCCTCTTTTGCAATAGTATAATTCTATTAATGCCAAATAATGTCGATTGACATTTAGCGAATTAAAACCAGAGCTTTGATTCTATTTTTATTACTTTCAATTGTCAAAAATTCATTTTTTAAACATATTTCAATCAAAGATTGAATTATCTTCTAATTTAACTAAATATGTTTAAAGTATTTTGTCGACTATAGTAATTACCACAAATCGTGGAGACCCTAACAGCAAAGGATATTCTAGGATATCCAACGGACGTACTGGTCACTTCCAGAAATTTGGATATCCCTAGTACACGGAGAAAAATGGAAAAATGATTTATGCAGTCAGTGTAGTACTCCTTAATAGAATAATATGTGACAGGTACACACTATAGTATTAGAAGTTTCATAGCTGAACACTTTGGGACTCAACACAAGTTATCCCATTCATCAGCTTCAACAAGACTGTTTATATAGTCTAAGAGGGAATAAGAGTATAAAAAATTGGAATGAGAAATTACTTTCTCATGTAATTGTTAAAAGAACGCGGCAGTGTACAAAACACAAGTCAATAATAGAAGCGAATATTGAACAACTAGTACTCAGTCCAGTTCTTTAGAAAAATGAACGCCGTGCACATAAAGTAGATACCTACTCGAAAACCACAAGTTATTCTCTCTCTCTCTCTCTCTCTCTCTCTCTCTCTCTCTCTCTCTCTCTCTCTCTCTCTCTCTCTCTCTCTCTCTCTCTCTCTCTCTCTCTCTCTCTCTCTCTCTCTCTCTCTCTCTCTCTCTCTCTCTCTCTCTCTCTCTCTCTCTCTCTCTCTCTCTCTCTCTCTCTCTCTCTCTCTCTCTCTCACACTAATGGTCGTTCACTTATTTTACCGTTTCACTTACTCTTACTACTCTAAACTATTATGCAGTGCAGTTAAGTTAATTAAATTATTAAATATTGCTGTGAGAATAATTAATTATACATTTCATTCAAGGTCAATTTACTATTTTGTACACAGAAAAAAAGAATAATCAAATTTACCATGAGGAGTGTCAAACTTGAAAAAGGTTAGGAAAAAATTAATGTTTTTTATTTATTTGTTATTAAATTCTAATAACCGTATAAAATTTAAACTAGTTGACAATATTATTAATTCAATATTATGAATATTGTTGACATCCATATTTACATTAATTACAAAGTAAAATCCACGCATGATCTAATTTATTTCATTGGTAAGGGATGTTTCTTAAATAGGAAATTTCCCCCATCGATTGCGTAACCGAGAGGCTTAATGTAAAAGCGTGCGATTTATAATTATGCGTATATTTAGTTGTATGGTTAGGTAGGTGTTCAATCCCGTATGATTGTAAGATTTTTCTATGTATTTAGTTGTTAATTGTAAGTACGAAGATGTGGGAAGAATAAAACTTGTGAATTAATGAATATGAATATATGAAGAGTGCATTTAACACATTTTTCTTTTTTTTAATGATTGGTTATTGTTTTTTTATATAAAATTGACGAAGTGAATAAAAGGAAACACTCGTTTCGCGTCGCGTCGCGTCGGCCATTTATTTTGACAGGTTCCGCGCCTGCGTTCCCTTATTGTGAAAATTTCGAAGTAGGGGACTGAGTCCAGTTTCTCTACTATGCACACTGCAGCGCGCCTTATAATCTTCGCCTGTGTTTCAATGCTCTTTACAGTGACATTTAGAACTAAGGCCCTCTATACACTATACGCAATACCCTAAGATGCTTGATGGAAATGAATTAATGTACTTTTACTGGACTGAGTCCAGTTTTTTCAATATTGACTCCCAGTTTTTCAAACTCCATTTTTCTCCGTGTATGTTCTTAAGATATCTCAGGAAATCCGTAGGATATCTTGAATATCCGGTTGATGTTAGGGGATGATTAGAAATATTTAAAAAGTTAGGAAGCAATTTCGTAATATTTAATGTTCCCATTCCTAATATATTAATTAGGAAATTTGAATTTGAATAATTTTCGCGCGACTACAGAGAAAACGGCAGAGCGCTCGCGCGTAAGAGCTAAAATACTCCAGGTCATGATAGAATACACTCGACGGGATCAGCGTTATCCCAATATGAGGGACTTTAATACATTATCATATCGGTCATAAAAGTAAGTATACTTTTTCCATATTGTAGCAATAAAGTTTCATGAAAGACTTTGTTAATATTGCGAATTGCCAATAAAAAGAAATCATTCAAAAGTATAGATAGATGAAATGAATTTAAGCAATAATTTGATAATTCATCATATCTTTTCAACCTTTTTATTATTTCTTTGATTACAAATTTAGTCAACAAGTCTTTTGACTACACAACGGAAAGAATTGCGTACGTGCCCCTTTATCTGTAGTGAGATGTTGGGTTGACCCACGACAATCAAATGTCTCTTTTTGACATAACTCACGATACAATTATTTGTCAAAAAGTCTGTCTCTTGTTGCGTCACCTTGTACTTGTCCCACTTTAACTTAGCTACATTAATTTTCTCCATAAAAATCTACTGTTAAAAAACTGTCTGCAGGAGAAACTTTGTCTATATTATAATTTTCGTCGAGTCTTTGTGGTTATCTTTGTCTCTGTATTCGTTAGTCAGCAGCAGATCATTGTAATATTTGATTGGATTATGGTAGGGTGACCAGACGTCCTCCTTTTTTAGTAGCTGTCCTCCGAAAATAAAAAGTCCTCCTTTGTCCTCCAAAATGACGAAATGTCCTCCTTTTTTGAAATAGTTCTGTGTCTAATGTGTAATTCATACACGGAGAGACCCACAGTTGTAAAAATTACTAAAAATGGTTGCAATGGCCGGAAATAAGGGGACTTTTAGCATAATGTACTACAGAATTCGATAAATTTACAAAAGAAATAGATAAATTTGCTACATTGAAATAGCAAGTTTTAATATTTTATGTAAGAGTTGTAAATGTAGCAAAAATTGATTATAGTTTTCTCTAATTTAATTAGACAATATCTGACAAATGAAAACATTTTCCACTAAAACCTACTATCCACTGTAGTAATTTTTGGTGAGCAAGTGTGGCTAGCGAGTGCAGTCATATGGCGCCTCCATTTCTATTGGTTGCTAACTTCGTCAATCTCCGTAAATGAGCCGATGCCATCCGATCATTGACAGTGACTATGTTTCGCGTATGTATAATAAATTTGGATATTATCTACAATAATTAAATATAAAGTGAAACGTAGGTCGTTCGTTATCTTAGAAATTGACCATTACAAATTAATAAATTTTGCATTTATTCCTGTCCCAAGAACTATGTCTTATAATAAGTTGTTAAAAGTGTTAAAGTAGGATTTAGAAATGTAATTTTAATTTATTAATTTTTAAAACTTTAACTCACGTGTCCTTCGGACAAAGAAATTGTAAAGGTAGTGGATTCCCCCTCTACTTAGTTATTGATTCAACTAAGAGGTTGAGAACCCTACTCCTTAAATTTAGAGAAGATAGGATAGTTTTAGGAATAATTAAATTATAAGCAAAAATAAGATTAAACAAATAAGATATATTTTATCCAAAGAAATCCCTAATACAAGTAACTCTAAATTGGTGTGAGTAAAGAGTAATTCTATACTTGTGTATGAAAGAATAGTATGTGTGTGTGTAGTGATGAGTAAGATTTCTATACTCACTGTCTGGTAATTCAATCCTTTGAAATGTTATTCCAATGACTTATTCTGTTCTTTTAGTATTACAGAATTTAGGTTATTTATTTAAAAAAAACGAGGAAATACCTGATATAGGTTCACTAGATTGATATTTCGTTTTCCAATTTAATATTCCTTGGCTCGCGCAAATTTGAAGACTCAAACCCCGTAAATAAAGGTTGTCTTTAAAAGTATTTCAAAAATCAATATTCTTTTTTAAGATTTGCTTGGTTTTTTTCTGCTGATGCTAGATTTTTAAATACACTCTTTTAATTCTTTACGTTTATGCTTTTTTTTAAATTCGCTTTATTTCATTAATACTATTTCAATTCTTTCTTTTAATCTTTAGCTCTTTTACAAATTCTTTATTTTTATTTCTTCTTCACTTTATTTTCAATATCTTTTAGTTCTTTACTTTTTTAATTATTTTTCACTTGTCACTTTATTGTATTCTTTATTTCGATATATTCTTTTAAAAATCAACCTTTGTTTACTCTTTATTTATTTTCTTTTATTATTAATTAAATTGACTTTCTTTAAACAAACTTTTATTCAACCGTTAGACTTTCAATACGATTAACACGGCTAATTGCCGGACTTAGAATTGCCAGGCCTAAACTGCCGGCTACAACTAAAGGTAACTACGACCTGGACTAAACTGCGGGCCAAAACTGCCCAGATTTCCCAGTGTCAATCAATTTTATTGAAAGACAATTTAATGGGGAAATCGTATATTAAGTTCATTGTACTTGACTGTTGTCAAGTCAATTTCTGCAACCTTGCAGATTTAAGCAGTGGTGTGATCCGAGTTCAGTGACTTGGATGCACCACTACTTATATTGAGCAATTTAACTTTGATATTTTCTAACTAATTTTTAAAAGGGTCAATAAACTGTTTTTCAAGAATAAGGAATTCATTAAGAAACACTTTACTATATTGTCAGGTTTTTCACCTCGAAATTGCGAAACCTAAAGGAATGTTAAATTCAATTAAATCTTATATTTATATAGAATTAGAATTTCTATGTCATTAAAAATGCCCTGGATTAAAATATTCAAAAGAGGGAATGTCCTTTTGTGAGATTACATAGGGTTATTTTGTGTAAGCGTTTTATGACGTGTTAACAAAATATTGTGTTGTGTGTAATTTGGTTTTTAAAGTATTATAAATAATCATTTATAATATAAAAGTTACGGAGTTCTGCCGTAACAAAAAGTAAACTGCTTTCTCGTAAGTGCTGTAAATTTTCATCATTCAATATATAAGGAAACAAAGATGTATACTTTTAGTGAAATTCGTTGTCGTGCGTGCAGTTGTGTATTAGTGTATTAATTAACCGCGTCTATACATATAAGTGAAATAAACATGTGTGTGTCTTCAAATATTTATCCAACAAATATATTAGTGTGTGTGTGTGTGTCTGTGTATGTAAAAATCCTTTCAGTTTACCTCCATTAGTCAAGAATTGACGTGAAAACCGCGATAAAAATCCGTATTTTTTCTTTCACTCTTTCTTTCTGCATTTACAAACGACTGTAGTAATTTTACGTGCACAATACTTCTGAGTTTACTACAGTTGTTTGGAACTATTGGACGAAATAGTAAGAAACTTTGCTAATTTGGTGAACATTTGTCGGGATTAGTGACTTAGTGTAGAAAATAGTAAAAAATACAAAAAATCCCTTTATTTCCGGTGGTTGCAATGTGAAAATAGTAAATTCTAGTGTGATTTTATACAAAAATTAGTAATCTCGGTCTCTCCGTGTATGTATTGAACTTTTTAATAACATCAATAATTAACGTTTTATAGTAAGTGGGGACCTTTTTTTTGCTTATTAACCTATATTCTGGTGGCTGTCCTCTGAAACCATTTTCAAAATCTGGCCACCCTAATTATGGACATTTTTAAATAATATTCGTCGTTTGTTCTTCTGAGTATGCCAACAAAAAGAAGCAGTTTTTGTTTTAATATGTTTGTCCACTGTGTTAATATCGAATTCGTTGGCCTGTGTTCTCTGAACACCACCCGAAACCCAAATTCAATCCTGGATCGAGACCTTTCATTTCATCACCTTGAATTCGCCAAGATGATGATGATGATTTGACGATTGTTGGTCAGTCGGATTAAAGTTAATCATTTCTTCCTGATTGATTAAATCAAAGATGATAGATACCCCAACACTATCGATCATAATAGTTCCTGAGAATTTCATGTCATTTTTATTTGTCACAAATTTAGAAATGCTTTACAGCATTTGATTGTTAGGTTCTCAATGGCAATTTTTTCGAACACTTTTCTCTTTAAATATTTAATAAATTGAGCTGAAATTTTGTAAGAATGTATAAAGAAGGGCAGTGATGTGCAAAAGTTTTAATAATTTCAAAATAAATTATAATAAAACTTTTAAATCGTTTAAGACGAGAAATTGATTAGAAGTGACTGTGGCAACTGATAATTTTAATTATTAAATATAGGGTGAAGGAACCAGTTGTCGAGTCGACACCAGTTTTCGAGTCCTGGTGACTATTTATGCTTATAAATAGTAAATTATATTAAATACGTAAAATAAAATAATGTAACAATATTCCCAATTAATATAGTTATTCATAAAAAAATGGTTTATATTGTAATGTTAAATTGTTTTTTTTAAATAATTTTATGTGCATTACTCACGAAATCAGAGGAATGACACCATTTGCTATTTTCATTCGTAATGTGACTTGTGTTATTTAACTTCTAGAAACAGTATTTTTTTAATATTTAAAAAAATTCTTTAATACCATCAAATTCAGAATAAAACAAAGAGTATATAACTGTTAATAATTACTTTATATGACTATTTATTAGTTTAAATAAAATTAATACTTAGTAATTGGTACTGAATTATGATTGCTCTCCAATTGTCGATTTATTGACTCGAGAAATGGGTTTGGCATATTTTATTTTTTGACACCATTTTTCGATTGTCAATTAAAAACGTAAGCATAAATATTATCTGTCATTTTTGTAGGTCAATATACGAATAGGTTTATGTAAACATCATCTAATAACGTAAGAAATTTTCCTTAAATTAAATTTTTGATAGAAATCATTTTCAATTTAAAATTTATTTTTTTGGAAACATTTGTTATAAAATATTATATAATTAATTTCTATTATATGACAAAACAAAAACGACAACTGGGTCAAAAAATCGAGCAATTAGTATCTGAGCCTCGACAAATGGTACTTTACAAACAATTTCTTTTATATTAATTATTTAATATATAATTTATTTTTTTTTAATGAAATTTTATCAAGTATACAACCCGTGCAGAAAATGACCCACTTTGCCCTATTTAAAACAGGGTTCTGGTCGGGGCCTCGAAAGTTTTCCCTATTAAATTTATTTTTTTTAATAAAGTTTTTATAATTCCTTTTTGTTGTAGAAGCTATTAACAATAAAAGGCAATCATTATTTTAGTTAATTTTTAAAAATGTGTAACTTTTTTGGATTGTTCTAATAGTAAAAGATGTTATTTGTTTTTTAAAAAATCAATCCACATTTATTCAAACGATTATTTATGTCAAATGTGAAGCTTTTCGTCCATCGACGATGGACCTCTTCAGACAATATATGGAAACAATGTGGATATCTTTCATCACATATATAATTCTAACAAAATTTTACAAAACAATCATCATATAAAAAACAAATAACATCTTTTAATATTTTAGTTATTTAATAATTTTTTTTTAGGGGTTTGACAAGAATTCATAGTCAGAACCCCAGGTAGGGTGTTCATTATATTTTAGATAGGGTACTGATCAGGGCCTCGACAGTTTTCCTTGTTTAAATAAAGTGTAAAAAAATTAAATCTCTAAAATTACTTTAAATAAAAAATAATGAACAATTGAAGAATACAATTAATAGGGAGTAATTATACTATCGTTTTAATAATTTTTTTAATTTGTGGGTTTGACCAGAATTTTTGGCCAAAACCCCAAGTGAGGTGTTCACTAGATATTAAATAGGGCTCTGATCAGGGCCTCGACAGTTTTCCTTGTTTGAATAAAGTGTAAATGAATTAAGTTTTTTAAATTAGTTCCCATAATAAAATTATAAACAATTAAAGAAATTAATTAAACGGAGTAATTATACTACATTTTTAAGAATTTTTTTATCTTATGGGTTTGACAAGAAATTCTGGCCAAAACCCTAAGTGGGGTATTTACTAGATATGAAATAGGGCTCTGATCAGGGCCTCGACAGTTTTCCTTGTTTTAAAAGCATGTAAATAAATTTAATTTTTTTAAATTAACTTTTTTAAAACAGTCATTTAATGTAAAAAAGCGTGTTCTTTTAAAACACTTTATAAAATAATTATGGTAATATATTTAAAAAACGAAAATACATATAATTTTTTTTTCTATAAGTACAATATTATAATAAAGTTTATTTATTAATAATAACAACTAAATTATAAATAACGAATAATAATAGTTATTAAATAATTAATTATTATACATTTACTTAAAAATAAAAATTATGAAATTAAAAATAATAATTAATAAACAATTATTAATAAATTATACTTAATGAATTTTAATAATTATTAATTTATAGGATGAATTTATCATTTGGTTTATATATTTATATATATATATATATATATAAATATATAAACCAAATGATGAATTCATCCTATAAATTAATAATTATTAAAATTCATTAAGTATAATTTATTAATAATTGTTTATTAATTATTATTTTTATATATATATATTATATATATATTATATATATATATTATATATATATATATATATATATATATTTTTATATATATATATTATATTATTTTAATAATAATAATTATTTTATATTATATTAGCTTAAAGTGAGAAAATAATTCGGAGAGATTATTAAATTTAACACCTTCAATATTTAATAACTATTTTTTAAACATAATTAATAAATTTGAATAAAATATTTGTTAAATACCCACATTGCACAATATCTTACTGTAAGTTTGTGGTGTGGATTACACGTATAGTTTGTAAGGATAGGGTTGTATACTTGTGGTAAACTTTTTTTTTTTTTTGCTTAGGGACTTTTGGGAAATCTGCCTACAGATACCTTGCTTACTTACAAGCAAAGTTTGCTGTAAGCTTACAAGAAAAGGTTACTGTAAGCTTACAAGTAAAGGTTATTGTAAGTTTACAAGTAAAGGTTACTGTTAGCTTACAAGTAAAGGTTGTTGTAAGCTTACAAGTAAAGGTTATTGTAAGTTTACAAGTAAAGGTTACTGTTAGCTTACAAGTAAAGGTTGTTGTAAGCTTACAAGTAAAGGTTATTGTAAGCTTAAATGGTAAGGTTGTGGTAAGGTTACTATAAAGTTGTAAGGTTGTGGTAAGTTTACTAAATAAGGTAAATCTTTACAAAATAATTTATAATATAATTAAAAACTAAATAAAAAATTTTTTTTAAAAAATTTTTTATTTTTTTTTTAATTATATTATAAATTTTTTTGTAAAGATTTACCTTATTTAGTAAACTTACCGCAACCTTACCTCAACCTTACAACTTTACAGTAACCTTACCACGACCTTACCATTTAAGCTTACAATAACCTTTACTTGTAAGCTTACAACAACCTTTACTTGTAAGCTTACAGTAACCTTTACTTGTAAACTTACAATAACCTTTACTTGTAAGCTTACAGTAACCTTTTCTTGTAAGCTTACAGTAAACTTTGCTTGTAAGCTTACAATAACTTTTACTTGTAAGCTTACAGTAACCTTTACATGTAAGCTTACAATAACCTTTACTTGTAAGCTTACCGTAATGGCGGAAATTTAAAGTTTACCTTAAGTTTATCACAAGTATACAACCCTATCCTTACAAACTATACGTGTAATCCACACCACAAACTTACAGCAAGATATTGTGATATGTGGGTAAATATTAATTATTACTTATACATTTGAAAACAAAAATTATAACCTTTATTAATATTATAAAATTAAGGAGGCAGAAAGGAGCGACAACCTCTAAAAGAAAAATGAATTAATCATAAAACCAAAATTTATATTTTTCAAAAATTTTTAAGTTTTTCTATTCTTGAAATTTTATTATTTTTTATCATTTTCATTTTTAAATTAGTCAAAATGACTTTTATACCTCATTATGTTATGTATAAATATGTTGTATATATAATGAATATGTACATTATGTTTCTAATATAATAATATTTTTAATTACAGTAATTTTATTGTAATTTCTTTTGAATAAAATTAACCTCACAAAATAGGGCAATTTTAAGAAAAACTGACGAGGCCCTGACCAGTTTTTCCCTAAGTAGGGCATTGGTCGGGAACAGCGTCACACACTAGTCGGGCACTGGTCAGTTTCTCTACCCAGAGCCACACCAAAGATCAGGAAAACTGTCCAGTACCCTATCAGGCCCACATTTTAATTTCTGCATGGGAAACTTAGATACTCCTTTTACTTGAATCATATTTTTTAATTTACATGGATGGCCTTGATTGTGATTAAAAAATGTGTCAATGTTGAACCTCACTATTTCCTCGACAAATGGTTACATCACCCTATTATCCACATTTATGTTTTTAAAACTGTCATTGTCACAGTTGTTGAAAAAGAGGAGTTGTTCTAAAGCGTCCTTTACTAATTTCTTAGTATTTTTGTCTCTGTCCTCGTCATCGTCAATGTAATTTTTGTCCTCGTAATCGTAGATTAGTAGATTAGCAAATGAGATGTTAACAAATTAAAGTACTCTACCACAAGAAACAATTGACGTAACAATTTTAAATATAAATTGTTGAAGTCACAATTATTTGTAGAATTATTTAAAACAAAGTTTCGCAATTTGCATTTTCAAAGTAAAACAAAGAATCTCTTTAAGAGGAGTTCCTTTTACTTAAGAAGCAAGTTTATTTATGAACTCGATATAAACATGTTCTTAAGAGTTCACTTCTTTATCTTAATATAATTCTTCGCTGAAAACAACTATTTACTTTGAAAATACTATTTATTTATTTATTTTATCTTAAAAATTTTCAAAAATAATACAAAACGTAGACTACATCTCTAATTTTCCTTATTAATTTAGTAGACAAGTTTTTTTCATAATAATTATTAATAAAAGTGTGTTTAATAACCTTAATTTTTCTGTATTATCTATTATTAGGGGAATGTAAGGTATCGTGGCGTGTAAGGTGTGGTGGCGGACTTGTCAAATCTGGCATGTAACGTCACATCTGAAGCGCCTTATCACTATGGTCGATGTCTTTTATCGTGATGACATTTTATATGCAGTAGTATTAATGATCAAACGCGTGCTTTGTACTTTAAGTGATTTTGAATAAAAAAGGAGTAAAAAAAAGGAAAAAAGTTTTATTGGATATGTGTGTTAACAGTGCTAGAGTGAAGATTTTTTGAAAATTGAGTCTGGTAAATGTATGGAACGTATTGTTTAGACCTTGGACAACAGTTTTTTGTATTTTACGTTTTTCTCAATTCGCGCTGTTTGAAAGTAACACCATCATATTTTCATCAATAGCTTGTAAGGTATGATGGCGCAATTTTTGTAACGTACAGTGGCGGATCATTTTTTGCCCGAGTTTCAATTGTCTTTGCATTTTTTGTGTAGGGGAGAGTGGGGAAAAGGCGCTATGCGGGGCAAAGACGTTTTTTAAAATATCTCCTTTATTTTCTGTCCATTCCAATCGGTATTAAAAATTAAGTTGCAATGCAAACAGACCAATTGATTTAAAAAAGGAAAACCTAAAACTATCAAATATTTTAAGAAATTTAACAAAAAAATTGTTTTGCAAAATTAAAATGATAGTTTTACTGAACAAACTTTTATTTTTTAAAACATAAGTTTAAGTATTTAATTTTTAAAAACGTAACATGTAAATAAATTAAACATTTCTCTACACAACTGGCGTGGTGTTTTAGTTTAATTTTGTATCTAAATATTTTAAATAATTTAAAGTAAAAAAAAGTTTGTTATGTGGGGCAAAGGCAATATTGATCACAATTTGGTTAAAAAACCATTGAATATTCGCATTTTCTATGTACTAATTCACAATATAGGGTTAAAATCACTAAAAGTTTTTATTTTTGTTTTAAATAGTTTAATTCTTTTAATAATATGTTGTTAACCTTATGTTTCGTAAATATTATACTAATAAATATCACTTGTTAATTTTTTTAAGGCTTATAAATGCTTTCTTTTAGAAATATAAGCGAAAACGTCGCTGCCCCAGCGTGTAAGGCAAAGGCATTTTTTGCATTGTTTTTAAATTTCATTAAATAATGTATTTATAATTATAATATACTAAATAACAACTATTAAAATTTCTTGTTGATTAGTTTTAGAATAATGAAATACAAAAACCGCATAAATTAATTGCTTAATTTAAAAAATATACATATGTTTACATATGTAAACCTAGCGCCTTTGCCCCACTCTCCCCTACTAATGCCTCATGTGCTCCAACGCAGCAATTCTCGAATATGTGACACTTGCGGCCTTCTCTTATTCTAGTTGCGTTAAAACAGCCACCAGCTACTTCACATGTCCAAGTTGTAACCATAACTGAAGTGAAACTTTTTTTTCTATAATGTAAAATCATCAGTTTTTTCTCTTTTTGTTATTTTTCATAATTTCTAGTAGTTTTAATAAATAATTTTAACATCTACATAATATTTTAGTTAAATACACCAAATGCGCCACCATACCTTACAACTTTCAAAAATAAAAAAATCAGTTTTTTGCGCCAAGAGCTGTAAAATTTCACTGAATTTAAATTTTAACAGCCGCTTCTGACAGAAATATGCTTAATAGATGTCAGCAACTGCTTGCTTTTGAAATTTTGAAAAATATTGTTTTTTGAGAGAGAGAGACGCAAAAAAGAAAGTGTCCGCCACCATACCTTACACTCCCCTATGTAATTAAAGATGATGGTAATTGTTAACCTACAACAGAACATGTGAGAACTTGCTTTTTAATACAGTAGCATACAGAAATCTCCCACTTGAATTTCAAAAGCACTTTCTCTGAAGTAGTACAGCAAGTACTTCTGGGGTTCCAAGGCGAGTTAAGGGTGAAAATGTTCAGTAAGAACATTTTCTTCTTCTAACTAGTATGTTACTCTATATTCACTGAAAGTCAAACAAAAATAAAGAACTAAATTTTCCCTAAATTGAAAAGGAAATAAACTATTTTAGAAAATTTTTTTTACGTAGACAGCAATTTTTTACAATTTTCTAATAACTAACCACGAAATTCAGAACGGCACTTAGTTATCACAGATCTGTGACTTTGATATTCGTACTTTCAAACTCACAAGTTCCCTAATATCTCTCTTTTCTCTAAAGTTTCAAATTGTCTAAGTTACAATTGTTTCCACCTTTTTAATTACGATTTCTCAAAAGATGAATATAATTCATGTCAGTTCTTTTTACTCGTTTTTCAAGAAAAAAACTTATAGATTTATTTTTGAAGAATTACTACATAAATGATTAGAAAAAGGAATGAAGTTGAAATTTAAATTTATCCAAGCATAATAAGACATTCGGATGGAAAAAAGTTTCATGAAAAGATAATAAAAATTTTTCTCATGACATTTGCTTAGTATGTATTTTCATCCGACAGTTGAGGAAATAGGGGAAAAAAATTCTGCATTATATGAATGTAGGTTAGAGCGTCTCTTACAGTTTCGTAAATGCACCGTAAATTGTTGAAAACGCAAGTTAGAGCTCTAGAACGAGAAGTTTACATACGTGTATCATTCTCCCCAGTCTGAACATCACTTGAAGATAGAATTAGTAAACATGACAGAATGTAGCTACAATCTCTTGTCTCCATGATATCTCTTGGTTTAAATTAACTCACTTAGGATTAGTTAAGTCTGACACTTATGCAATAATACTCACAGTATTTATAATTATTCTTTTTATTAATAACAATAATTTGTTATCATAATAAATTGGCAGTTATATTTGTGACATTAAAATCAGTTGTTGTTTGTTATAAACAATTATATTGTTAGGACCCACGTGAAGTTCGAGTTGCGCCCCCGACCCGACCGAGGTAAGGTCAATTCCAGTCCTTGTGCGCAGCTAGTACTATAACTATACTTTAATTTTGATTGTTGTTATCGTTTAGGTTACAAATAATTAAGATAAATGAATTTTTTTTTGTAAAAGTAATTTAATTAATCAAAAAAAGGTATAAATTTAATGTTTATGCATCTTCTTATATCACTCACTGCAAAAATAGGTGTCTTTTTTGATATCTTAAAATAAGATCTTTTACACTCTCGCTTCTTTTCCATTTTTTCTCCCGCACCTTTTACCTTTTATATTAAATAAATAAATGACTATCAAATTGTCATAACATTTATTTCGCGATAACTTTGGTTATCTAAAGTAAATTAGAACAGCTCTTCCATTATGTGATTAAAATTATATTAAAATTTTTATTTTTTTAAATGTAAATGTTAAAACTAAAACATAAATACTGTCATTAATTTACATATTTGGTTATACATATTGTTTTGTTTTGCGTTACCATGACATTTGTTTTGGTAAAAGGTATGAGAGGATTTGGTCCCGTAAGTGCAAAAGATCCGAGAGTCGAGTGTAACTAAAAAGTGTCTACCAAACAATCTTAAATTAAGATACTTCTTTTTGCAGTGGCTTTTACAGACAACGCCTGGCCTGGAGCGTAACTAAATTTCAAACCCAGAGCGTAACTGCAATTTAAAACCAAAACCCAGTGTGTGAAGGCCACAGAACCGTTCTCTATACCTACTCTTCCTGTTGTGTATCAGATTATAACAACGATTTTTGATAAATACCTCACTAAATCTATTTTCAAACAAATTTTTGTTACAAAATGAGACATTATTTTTGTCTAAAAAGAATTTAATTTAGTATTGTTTATTATTATCCAATTTCAAAAATCAGTTTGCTAATATAGGAAGAATTTTTTATTCTGCTATGGGAAATTTATTGCAAATTTAAAAATAATAACTGAAATAAAAAGTCTGTTTAAAAAAGAGAGTTTAGAGCTAAAAACCTTTCTAAGCTTTACGGTTTTTATTTATTTTTTGCAGAGAAATTTTTGCAGATATACATACTTCATTGTGAGTATTACAAGTCTAATTTAAACTTTTTACAACGCTAATGAAAGCAATTTAAATGTAAAAAGTTTTTAATCACTCACACCCGCTAAAACTTTCTTTCCTATGAATGACATTTTTCTGAAATAACCTTTACATTATTACTATTATTCCATGTGCTTAATAATTATTTTACAGTACCGTTACTTTATGTTGATTACATTAATTATTTATGGTTGCATAAATTTCTGGATATTTTATACTTTCGTTAAAAGTATAGCTATAGATTTGATGCCATAAAATATCAAATTATGAAATCAATACATTTGATATCCTAAAATATCAAATTATGTTAATCAACCCTTTTTAATGTTATCCATCACCATTATTTGTTTATTTTAGAATTTTTGTTTAATTGCAATATGTGAAAATTATAAAGCAAAATTTTGAAAGTGTACAACATATGTTATTATGATAGTTTACCTTGTAGACGGAGAGGTTCTCGACGACACAAACTAGAACAGCTTCTCTTCCCACAGGAACCGTCACGTTTGATATTGGCTCGCTGAAGGCAGGTCCCTCTGAAACATCGTGTCACATGCCTTTTAATACTATGTCAGTGTAAGAGAATAACAAAGGTGAGCATAAAAGGTACTAACTGCTGACCACAAAACAGAATATGTTACAAGCATGGTATTTCATGCATATAAATCGTTACATAAAGAATTCATAATTTTTAATATTAAAAAATAGTTTTAAAAACATAATTTCATAGACGAAAAAATTTTTCACAGAGAAAGAGAATACTGAAATTTCTATGCCTATAAACCAGTATTAAATATATGCTACCTATAAAAGAAGTCGTACAACATTTCGTAATTAGATTGTGTTTTAAGATATACTTTTTAAAAATAAAAAAAACTTCTTCCATAATATTTTTTAGAACACATTAGGAGAAACAATCAATAATGAGAAGCAATGAATAGTAAACATTTTCGTAAATGTTTACAAATCGATTTTCAAAAAAAATTCCGAGAAGATAATGCATTCTCTAGGTAGTATCATCCCTGTATACCACTTTAAAGTCGAGAGAGCGATTTCATTGTACTCTTTCCGGGAATGTTCAAGTAAAGGAGCATCCATTGGCTGAGCCGAATAAACAACAATTGAAAACGAAAACGATGTACTTTCAGAAAGGAGCTTAGAAAGATATCTATTGTACCTTTTGTAATATAAGCTATATTCGATGAATCTTGAGCTATTCTCTGATGATGAGCTTTAGAAATTTTGCTAAGTATATATATATATTTGCTCATGTATTTCAAGAACGTTAAGTAGGGTGACCGAAAGCAGAGTATTACGAGAAAGGGTATAGAGAGTGTTAAGGGGAAGGGTTGAAATGGGAACCCCGTGTGCGCGCGAACTGATAAGCACTGATCCCAATTACATGTGGGTGATGCTACATTCTGAGCTGAGCGGATCATGGATTATTGACTTTATCACGATTACTTGCGGGGGTTTCCAACGTTTCTCATCTCGATCAATATTTTACTAACGAACAACGTTGCCTTTATGAAATTTTGCAATCTCATAACATTTGCTCAAGAAATTATTAATTTTTTGTTATTTTCAAAATAACATAATAAGTGTTACGTCAAAACTGAAACCTTTTTAAATATATCTAACATTCCTCGTTTTAAATTAGTTTCAGAAATTGAATCTAATTTGGGATGAGGATAAGTCAATGAGCCTACTAAATGTTGTGAGAGAATATTTATTTAAAACCAACCAAGAAAGAAAACAATTGACAAAAATACAATGAGTATAATTAAAATCTTATTTTTGGAATAACAATTCGTCGGTTGAGTGCAGAAAGGTGTCAAAGACTAGTTGTGAAAAACGTGCCGTTTCAAAAAACACGTGAGAAACCTGCCACTTCAGCTGCGATTTGGAAAACATGCCAACTCAGAATTGACGTTCATTTTTCTTATTTTAGGTTGACATTTGGCAGTACAGAAAAATTTGAAGCAAAGATTATAAAGTTGTACAAAAATTATTTTTTTAGTTGCATTTTGCATAATTGTTATTTTTCTTTGAAAAAGGAATATTTTTACTAATTTATTGAATTAATTTGTTGATTATTTATTATTTGATAAGCAACTTCTTTCTTGTACCTAACATGAACAAAATGAACGTCAATTCTGAGTTGGCATGCTTTCCAAATCGCATCTGAAGTGACAGGTTTCTCACGTGTTTTTTGAAACGGCACGTTTTTCACGACTAGTCTGAATTGACACCTTTCTGCACCAAACCGACGAATTATTGCAAGTGTTGAAAACTGTTGATTGTTATGTGGAGTAGACACAAAGGAGCCTCTAGTTGGTGTCTTCAATGGTTGAATATTAGCCTTGTTATTTACACTAATGGATTTAGTGTATTGCGTTTTTAGAGATTTATTTTTCTTCCAAATTATCGACACCAGAGCAAATTTCGATTCTTTGAAATTAAATATACTGTTTCAATATTACATCTTGAAACTGTTACTAATATTTGGGCTCATTTTCAAATTAATTCTTTTTGAATTTTCACTTTTTACTCGTAGTTAAATCGGTGTATTTTAGTAGATGTTTTACAGAAGTTGGGTTTTGAAAAATAATACTTGAAGATGTAGTTCAGTTAACTTCTCAACTGTATTCTCTTTCTGAAAGATGTTATTAGGTTGATTTCTAAAAAAATTCTCTCTGGTCTAACAAAGATGCTTTCCCTTTTAATATCAAATTTTCTAATGCAAGGTGATTCACGAATACTGCACGTGCAGGTAGGTGCAAGCGATACGTCACTGGACCAATATCAATAGGCTTTTCCTCATTCGCTATGTATTTGGATAGAACTTGCTGGACCTGGCTCTGGTATGTGTCTTTCTCTCTCTTTCGGAGTGCATTCTTCTTTCCTCATGTGTGGTCTAGTTTGTAGAAGGTAGTCGAAAATAAGAAAATACGTAGTTGAATCAAGAATATTTAATAAGAAGTTACGGACGTAACATAAGATATTTATTTATTTTATTTCAGAAAAAATAAGTTCCTGGGGCTAATGAAAACCTCCCATCACGTCAGGATTTTGAGAGAAGGGGGGGGATAAAACTCCCAAAAATCACACTTTCGACAGTTTTTGAAATTTTTTACAAGAGGTAGGTAAATCAGACTTTGTTACAGGGACTTGTCAATTTGTCATAATTGTCAAATGAAAGCTTGAACCCTGTGCTTTATGAAGATATAGCGGTATTGGAATCCACAAACAATATTAGAATTGTCAAATATGATTTTTTACAGTTGTCAAGCATAAAAATTGACTCAAATTCTCCGTAAATACAACTACCCAGGCGGAAATTTCCCACTGGCAGGGTACCGCGCCTGTACAGACGTCGGTAAGACTGTACTGGCATGGGTCCGCCTGACGACCGGAGCGGTGCAGAAATTCTACTGGAACATGACAATGTGTTGTAATGGCTGCGCGTTCGGCTCGGTACAGATTAAACGCTCGCAGAGGAATATGAAACCCAAGCCTATCCTAATTTACGCACCGAAGTCTAATACGCTAACCACTACGCTATTCGCTCGCTTGCGGATGTGAGCATAACAAAACCCATATACAGTACCGCTGGAGCAAACAATTTTAGCAACTTATATACAACAATAAATAATAATTTTAAAACAAAGTGAATATTTTAGTATTTTATGAATATTATGTAAATAAATCTAGTGTTTTATATTTATAAATAATTAGTTGTATATTTTATTTATAATTGAGGCATTTCACGTCAGAAATATCACGATTTGTAAAGGGTATGCCCATTTTCGCAAAACTTCGTGGGATTATAGTTCTATATAGAAGACTTCTTTCCCCTAAATTTAAAAAAAAAAAATTCAAAATTGTTGAAGATACGCCATTTTGAATTTTAATATTAATTTGATAAAATTTTGAATTTCTCGAAATATTTTTTATAGATTTTTATGAAATTTACACATTTTTTAGGTAAAAGTATGTACTTTAAAATGCAAATAAAGTTAATAAAAAAAAATTAATTTTTAATTAAAAAAATTAAAAAAAATTTTTTTAAACAATTTTTTGTTTATTTACTCCTTTCTGAGAAAAATGTTATTAACATATTTGGATTCCTTGTGAATTCACCTTTAATTTCATAAAAAAAATTAATGGAGACTCAACTGGTTCCGGAGATATTGAATTTTTTGTAAAAAAAAGCGTCGCCGCGCCATAGCACCAAACTGCATAAGTCGCGTAGTACGTTATCGCAGTTGTGCATTGCTGCTGTAACTATGACTATTTTTTACAAAAAATTAAATATCTCCGGAACCAGTTGAGTCTCTATCAATTTTTTTTATGAAATTAAAGGTGAATTCACAAGGAATCCAAATATGTTAATAACATTTTTCTCAGAGAGGAGTAAATAAACAAAAAATTGTTTAAAAAAATTTTTTTTAATTTTTTTAATTTAAAAATTAATTTTTTTTATTAACTTTATTTGCATTTTAAAGTACATACTTTTACCTAAAAAATGTGTAAATTTCATTAAAATCCATAAACAATATTCCGAGATATTCAAAATTTTATCAAATTAATATTAAAATTCAAAATGGCGTATCTTCAACAATTTTGAATTTTTTTTGAAAAAATTTGGGGGAAAGAAGTCTCTTATATAGGACTATAATCCCACGAAGTTTTGCGAAAATCGGCAGACCCTTTGCAAATCCCCAACGGGAAGTTGCCAATGGTAACGATTGGTTCAATAATGGGCCATGCTTGGTGCCCAATGATTTTTTCTTGGCAAAACAATTGGCAACCATCATTGGACCACCAATGGTTTAAACTTGGGATGATCATGCTACTGCCTATGATCGGTAGCCAAGCATCGGGCCATTATTAGTTGCCAAGGAATTGCCAAGGAAACAAAATCGATTTTTAAAAGCTTGATTTTTTATTGACAGCCAACAAAAAACCAAGGTTTTGAAAATTGATTTTTTTAAATTATTAATTAAAATTTATTTTTCAAAAATTTATTTAAAAAAAATATATTTTTCAAAAATTTATATTTTTTTAAATTACACTGAGAGAAGACCGAGACGTAATAGTTCCCGCTAGACGTCGCTATGAGCTACTCTGCTTGTCGTGTTTGAGTTGTTCCGAATCGGGTGCTGAGACTCCCCGATCCAGTCAAACATTGTTCTCGCATGTGAGAAAACAACTGGTGGCAAACACTGAAAGTTCTGCGTAATCTCGCTTCAGGACGTTCCACGTTTCGCATCGGGGCTTGAGACATCCCGATTCGAGGGTTCACATAAAAACATTCAAAAGTACAACTCAAGGCTCGCACGGGACGTATTAGTTCCCGGACTTCTCTCAGTGTAATAGAACATATTAATTTAATTTTTCACCTCTAGTAAAACAAAGGTGAAAGACTGATAAAAATTCCCTCACCGTAACTCACAGTGGAGGGATAACTGTGAATGTCTTTGCGAGAGAGGAGCAGGTATTTATAGAACCAGTGTAACAGGTCACAAGCGAGAAGAAATCACTAGCATGCACTCTGGCGGCGCTTGTCGGAACTGTTTTCTGGCGCGCATGCATATCCTGACATTATCGATACAGCGCTTGGCAACCAACGTTGCGCCACTTCCGACAAGCACCGCCAGAGTGCATGCTAGTGATTTCTTCTCGCTTGTGACCTGTTTCACTGGCTCTATTATAAGTACCTGCTCCTCTCTCGCAAAGACATTCACAGTTATCCCTCCACTGTAAGATATAAAGTGAGGGAATTTATCAGTCTTTCTTCTTTGCTTTACCAGAGGTGACAAATTAGATTAATATGTTCTATTAATTTAAAAAAATATATATTTTTAAGAAATATATTTTTTTAAAATAAATTTTTGAAAAATATATTTTTTAAAAATAAATTTTAATTAATAATTTAAAAAAATCAATTTTCAAAACCTTGGTTTTTTGTTGGCTGCCAATAAAAAATCAAGCTTTTAAAAATCGATTTTGTTTCCTTGGCAATTCCTTGGCAACTAATATTGGCCCGATGCTTGGCTACCGATCATTGGCAGTAGCGTGATCATCCCAAGTTTAAACCATTGGTGGTCCAATGATGGTTGCCATTAATGTTCCAATAATGGAACGGAGTTCGCCAAGCATGGCCCATTATTGAACCAATCGTTTACTTCCCATTGGGTCGTGATATTTCTGACGTGAAATGCCTCAATTAAAATTTTTTTTTGCAATTATATTCAAAATAAATTTTTTTTAATTTGTTTAACTTTCATTTGTACCTTACAAGTAGGTCCCTTAATGTTAATTGATGAATTATACTTAAATGCCATGGAAAATTTATACAAGAATGGTTTTTATTAATTAAAATTGAAATAATCGAACTATTAATTAATTAACAACTTGAGTAATTGAATTTTTTAATCAACTTAATGATGTATAATGATGAAACACAAAATTCAATTCAAGTTCTTATATTTATTGAAAGAATTTGAGAACTTTTATATTTTACAATAGAACGTCGTAGGAAACTTTAGTAATAATATTAATTATATATTAAACATAATGCAAAAAAAACGAAATTGTTTTCTTTCATTAAAATCTTAATTTGCAGGATGGTTGGAATTTTAATTTTTTTTCCCTCCTTGAAAACAGAAACAAAAATGCAAGTCTCAATAATTAATTTTAAAAAAAGTAGTTTTAAGACTAAAAAAAGTTTTTTAAATTCAGTTAAATTTAATTAATTTATAATAATTTTATTATAGAAACTTGTATATAACAAAAAAATTAAATCTTTAATTTATTATTATTAATTAATAAATAAATAGGTAGGGGAGAGTGGGTCAAACCGGACCCCCTAACGGTTTTTTGACTCTTGTGACTAAACGAATCAACCGATTTCATTTTTCGACGGCTTGTTTGAAAGATCATTTAATTGCGCAACTTTTTCCCAGAGACACCTATACTTTATCTTTTAATGTTTAGTTGCTGTATTAACTTTAAAAAATTTTGCAAACGGTCCAGTTTGCCCCACCCCCTGGGGTAAACCGGACCCCTCATGGGCAAACCGGACCGTGTTTTTTATTTATAATATTGCATTTACATAATCTACAATAATAAAAAACATAAAGAATCATGTAATCAATGGTTGTAGTAATGAAAATAAAAATACGGGATTAAATTTTAAATAAATAAATATTTTTTTTAATAAAAAAATAAAAATGTTTGTCATTATCAGAGAAACATTAGGTATGTTTTCGTTGCCTGCACTAAGTGTAACTTTTACACCACCTCAAGAGTAGGTGCAGAAAGTGTAGCGAAGTGTATGCACGGAGAAAATTTATTCCTGAAATTTTACTGAATTTAGTTCGGTAAAACTGGGATAAAGTGTCAAAACAGTAATTTTTCAAGAACTAGACTGTAAAAGAAATTGCATTGAAAAATAATGTAAAAATCATAAAGCTCACGATACATGTATTAGCGCTTCTCTTATTACAGTTCGGTAAAACGTAAGCCAAGTGCTCGCTACATTCATATTTATTGAATAGTTCGGTAAAACGTAAGATAAAGTCTTCGGTAAAACTGACGAGTTGCAATTTACTGAAAGTTCGGTAAAACTTGAAGAACAAAAATAAAAAATAATGTTACTTCAGTAGATCTATATTAATACTGCCGTAACTCTCAATTTACCTACTTTAATCACTACCTAAACCCCCTACAATTGTTTACGAACAAATACTAATTGATACACCTGCCTACAGTACATTCTAAACGCATACACTAATACACACATCGCACGCTTTACATTAATGCTTTAGAAAGTTTCAACTGTCCTTATATATTAATCTCAATTTTATTTCACCGCTTGTGAGAAAGATTCAAATTAATAAACTATCGTTGTACAAAATTAAAAATTATTTAAATTAATGAATCATTTCTAACTATATTCAAGGTCAATTTATGAAATATTTTTAAATTACGTTTTTATTATTATAAAGAAAAATGTTTAAATTTGTATTTAGTGGAATAAAACAATAATTTATAAAAATCCTTATTATTTTCAAATTTTTGTGTTTAAAATTAAAAATATACATATTAATAGTGCAAGTTGGAAATTATTAAATTAATTAATAGAAAATTAATCTTTCTGAAATATTAAATAATAATTGTGAGGTATTAAAAAGCGAAAAGGAAATAAGCAAGCAAGCAAATAAGGCATTAAGTAAGCAAGAAGGAAATAAGCAAGTAAGAAAGTGAGCAAATAAGAAGGTAAGTAATCAAGAAGGAAATAAGCAAGTAAGCAAAGTAAGCAAGGAGGAAATAAGAAAGTAAGCAAGTAAGCATATAAGGAAGTAAGTAAGCAGAAAGGAAACAAGCAAGTAAGCAAAGTAACCAAGAAGGAAATTAGGAAGTAAGTAAATAAGGCAGGAAGTAAGCAGGAATGAAATAAGCAAGTAAGCAAATAAGTAGGTAAGCAATTAAGTATGCAAATAAGAAAGTAAACTAGTAAGCAAGCAAGTTTTTTTTGCTTACTTGCTTACCTACTTATTTACTTACTTACATACTTACTTATATGTTTAATTGCTTACTTATTTATTTCCTTTTTGCTTAGGGGCCGTTCAAAAAATACGTAACGCTTTAGGGGGGAGGGGGGTCAAGCTATTTGTTACGGGCAGCAGAAAAAATGGCGCTAATGTATACAACATTGCGTTACATGGGGGGAGGGGGGGTCCAAATTTCCGAAAAATCGCGTTACGTATTTTTTGAACAGCCCCTTACTTACTTATGTTTACTTGCTTACTTACTTACTATTATTCATGTTTAATTAAAATGAATAAATTATATGTTAAAAAAATAAGTATGTTATTGCTATTTTATATTTTCTTTTTATATGATTTGAAAGCATTTATTACATATTTGGCAATTAATAAGTGTTTAAAATAATTAATTAATTGAATTTTAATTTTAATAATAATAAAATGATTATTAATTAAGTCTAAATAAATTGGAAAAATCAACTATTAGTGTGAAAGTCTTTCATTTGTCTGCGGGACACTTGAAATAAAGTATTTCAATCCAGAAAACTAAAACTTTAGGCAAGTCAAGAAAGTTTTACCGAACTATTCCTGAAAACTAACACTTTAGGCAAGTCAAGAAAGTTTTACCGAACTATTTCTGAAACGTTAGTGCCCATCAAGGAGGTATTTATTTAATTTACATTAAACGTTCAGTTTCAATTTTTTTCAACTTTTACAGTACTAGTTCTTAAGGATTAAAAATATCACATTAGATTTTAAATATTGTTACCGAAAAAATAATATAAAAATTATTAAAAATTACGATTATGCTACTATATCCCAACTTTATTGAAAAATTCGGTAAAATATAAGGAACAAATTTTCTTCGTGTGGTAAAATTACGTCACATCCGGCAAAGAGAACAGCATAGTGCAGATTAGGTGTTAAAGTGTAAGAAGTGCAGGCAACGAAAACATACCTAATAGTAAAGGGTCCAATTCTCATTGGAAGACAATTATTTTTTATTGTAAGTAAATATTTTAATGAAAGAAACATTTTATTTAAAAATAATTTTTATGAAACTTTGATTAAATGGAAGTAACCTATGGCCGGTTTGCCCCACCGAAAACGGTCCGGTTTGCCCCACAGGCCCATTTTGAGAATAAATGTTTGTCAAAAAGAAACGCTTTGCAAATTCATCAAAGTTTTTGGTGGTAAATATTCCTGAGGTGTGTACCTTCAAAACCTAAGACCTAATATTTGGAAACATTACACGATTTCCTCAGAATTTCCTTAAGAAAAAATTCGTAAAAGTGTAGAAAAAAACTAAAAAAAAACTTTTGCTCCCTTCGTCGCACAAACGTAAGCTAAAACTGTCAGATTGAAAAAATAAGGTATACTAAACATGGTTGTTTTAAATTTATAAACAACACTTTTTCCAATTTCGCCATTTCGGAAATATTGAGAGGGGTCCGGTTTCCCACCGGTCCAGTTTGCCCCACTCTCCCCTAATAAACATTATTAAAAAATATAATTATAACCTATTTTTCAAATTCATTCATTTTTACAATTAAATTTTATATTCTTGCATTATTAATTCCTTTTCTAGTATTTAAACTTCAAAAAATTCTCCTATACAAAATTTTTTACAACGTAAAGGATTTAAAATTTTTATTACTTTATTTATTATCTTATTAATTTTATTTTATCAATTTTTATTGGAAACAATAAAAATATAGCTAAATTTTCACATTGTAAAAAATCTATTTTAGAAGATTCTAAATAGTGTGTTGATTAAAAAAATAATTATCCTATGAAAGCATTAAATTGTTTTAAAAGAATAGATAACAATAACCATATTCTCAGCTTATTATTATTAATTAAAATCTTATTAATAATAAAATAAATTATATAGTTCTCAGTCGGTAGAATGTCTGTACCGCGCGGGTCGTTAGATGAACGAATGCCAGTGCAACGCCGGTTGCTAGTTGGTATAAATTTTGATCCGGCGATCGGACCAAATCCTGTACCGCGCCTGTACTGCCGACAGTAGAAAAACTGTACCGAAAGTCGGATCCAACTTTGTACCGCGCCAGCAGACATTCAACATCCGAACCGGTACAGACTGCCTGCACTGGCATTGACTCTCCAATTCAACCGGCGCGGACGCTAGACGGTTGGACGATCCGGTATTCGTCCGACTTTTCCGCTTGGGTATCTTAAAAAATTGTAGATTTGATTGTAACCTTTTACTTGGGTTTTTGGGGTCGCTAATTAAGAATATGAAATCTAATTTTTAAAAATTTAATATGGCGGATCTAATATGGCGGACGACATCTTTCAAAATTTAATTGATTAAATTTGTTTGTGATTTGTTACACTTGGGAATTTTCGGGATCGCTGGATACAAATATGATATTAAACGAGCAACATTTAAAGGGTATCCAGACAATGGGATCATCCATAAATAACGTTAAACTGATTTTCGGGTTTTTTGACCCCCCCCCCTTTCGTTGCATTTGGTTACAAATTACCAACACCCTCCCTAAATATAACATTGCAAAAATGACATATACTCCCAAAAATAAGGGTTATATTATTTTTCTGGATTAATGAAGTAATTTTTCTTATTTCTCATATATTTATTATTTATTAAAATTAACTCTAATAATGATTTATACAACAATAATAATTTATAATTATAGAAAGTGAATTTATCATTCGGCAGTTAAATATTAAGAAGAAAGAAGCTATCAATTATCCGAATTAAATTTTTACTAAATAAATTAAATATCTTAAATAAATCTCTATAAGCTCTTAGATTTCATATGTATCGACAGCACAATTTATTTAGTAAAAATTTGATTCGGATAATTGATAGCTTCTTTCTTCTTAATAATAATTTATATTAATATTAAGAAACATTTTGCAACGTTATATTTAAAAATCACCCGCCTCCTCCCTTGTTGCAATCAGTTGCATCTTTCAACCACCCCCCTCCCCTAATCGTGTAACGTTATTTATGGATGCTCCCCAAGAAGTCCAAAACAAAAAGTCTAAAGTCAGTAAAATCCAAAAAAGTAAAAAAACATTAGTTTCACTTTGGACTCATCCCAAGCAGCACGTAAGCTTATCTTTACATCACTGTAATATTACATTGGAGATTCGTCATATTACACTGTAATATTACAGTGATCTTACTAGGATATCAAAATGTCCGCTTGGAGGTAATATTACGTTGTTATATTAAGAGAATATTACCTGGTAATGTTAAGGTAATATTAACGTAATAAAACACTGTAATATTAACGTAATTTTCAGGTAATATTCAGATAAAATTAGAATAATTTAGAAAAAAATATTTTACAAAGCTGGACTCGAACCCTGAACCCTGTGCACAGTAATCATCAGTCTTACCACTGAGCCAATCTTACTTTTAGTGTCCCTACTGGAAGTAAAAATATAGAAAGAGATAGAATTTTGGGGATAGAAAGAGATAAAGTTTTTTCTATCCCTTTAAAATAGCCACTTTGCATACCCGAAATATTATACCTTTTTATCTCCGAATTTCTATCTCTTTTTATACCCTATTATCTCCTATCTATTTCTTTTTATACCTATGTACTTTTATCTCTTTTTATTTGTCTTTGCTGCAAATTTTTATCCTTTTTAATATATAAAGAATTAATTAACCAATATTATTAACAATATTAAAGACTTTATGAAGTATTACAATTTCAATTGAATTTATTATTTAAAAAAAATATTTTTAGAGTTTTCGTACTTCTATTTATTACCTATTTTTAACAAATCAAGTTATTTATTTGTTATGAAATTATTATTTATTGTTTAAATCTATATTTCATTTCACATTATTAACCAAAATTGTGCACATAACACTTAAAACCAAATTTGAAAAATCTCGCACGCAGGAGGGCTCGAACCCTGAACCTTAGGGACACAAGTCGAATACACATGTCACTCAGCCACGCTAGCTTGGAAGATATTTTTCTTGAACTACCTTTTAAATTTTGGTACTGTATTGATTTCTTTTTATCTCTTACTCTGTTACTCTTTAACTCTCAGTTGATCTCCTTTTTAAAGTTTCAATTTCTCTTTATTTATCATGAAATCGTCACATTGAAAAGCGTATAAAACGTTATCTTTGGGGATTGAAAAAGGATTCAATAGGATATAATGAAGGTTATTGAAAAAGATTAAGAAAAAAGAAAAAATCGAATTTTTTTAATTTAATAGAAAAGAGATAGACTCTGATAGAACCGAAGAAATAAAAGGAGACAAGTATGGACTGAGATTTAAATAGGGATAGAAAGGGAAAGAAGTGAATAGTAAGAGGATAAAAGGCAGTAAAGTAAGGGTTATTAAAAGAGATTGAATAAAAAGGGAAAATAGAAAGAGATTGAGGGGAATAAAAAAGGGATAGCCTGGGATAGAAACAAGATTATTAATAGAGATAAGTATATTCTTAGATGAAATTAGAGATAGAAAAAGATAGGTATGAAAATAGAAAGTATTAAAAGAGATGAAATAAAGATTATTGAAAAAGATAGATAGAAAGATAGATAGATAGAAGGAGAGATAAAAAATGATTAAAGTGATGAAGTGGGGATAGACTAAGATAGAGAAACTTTATCTCTTTCTATCTCAGAGATAAAAAAATATTCAAAAAGATAGAATATCTATCCCTTTACTTCCAGCAGGGGTATTAAGATTCTCGACGGTACACGGAGAGACCGAGATTGGTAATTTTTGTATAAAATCACACTAGAATTTACTATTTTCACATTGCAACCACCGGAAATAAGGGGACTTTTTGTATTTTTTACTATTTTCCACACTAAGTCACTAATCCGACAAATGTTCACCAAATTAGCAAAGTTTCTTACTAATTCGTCCAATAGTTCCAAACAGCTGTAGTAAACTCACAATCAGAAGTATTGTGCACGTAAAATTATTACAGTCGTTTGTAAATGCAGAAAGAAAGAGTGAAAGAAAAAATACGGATTTTTATCACCGGTTTCCCGTCAATTCTTGATTAATGGAGATAAACTGGAAGGATTTTTACATACACAGACACACACACTTATATATTTGTTGGATAAATATTTGAAGACACACACATGTTTATTTCACTTATATGTATAGACGCGGTTGATTAATACACTAATACACAACAACGAACGCACGCACGACAACGAATTTCACTGAAAGTATACATCTTTGTTTCCTTATATATTGAATGATGAAACTTTACAGCACTTACGAGAAAGCAGTTTACTTTTAACAACTTATTATAAGACATAGTTCTTGGGACAGGAATAAATGCAAAATTTATTAATTTGTAATGGTCAATTTCTGAGATAACGAACGACCTATGTTTCACTTTATATTTAATTATTGTAGATAATATCCAAATTTATTTTACATACGCGAAACATAGTCACTGTCAATGATCGGATGGCATCCGCTTATTTACGGAGATTGACGAAGTTAGCAACCAATAGAAATGCAGGCGCCATATGACTGCACTCGCTAGCCACACTTGCTCACCAAAAATTACCTTAATATTACCAAGTAATATTACCATGTAATATTCTGTTAATATAACAACGTAACCTCCAGGCGGACATTTTGATATCTCAGTAAGATCACTGTAATATTACAGTGTAATATGACGAATCTCCAATGTAATATTACAGTGATGTCAAGATAAGCTTACGTGCTGCTTGGGATTTTTTTAATTTTTTGTCTGGTCAAAAAATCCAAAGAAATTAAAAATCCGATGAAAAAAATTGAGATATAAATGAATGGCTTGAATTTCAAGCGAATCCTTTATAAAAAAAAACCGGACAGATTTCGGACTAATCCGAAAATTGTCCGCACAATCAGAAAATTGTGGAGTTTTTCACCCTGAATTAAGTTTAAAATCAACAACGTTTTTTATAACTATTGAATCCGTAATTAGTCCGGTTTAGTCTGCAGTTAGTCAGATCATATGCAACTAGTAAATGCAGAAGTAATTCGGTTGGTTTAACCAGTGAATCAGCAGCTAATCCGAAACAGTCTGCTTATGGACAGGTTTTTGTCGCTCAGAATTTGATTTGTCCGGATAAATTCAAACTCAATGCGGTTTGTGTATAACCAGTGAATCCGGAATTAGTCCGATCTAGTCCGAAGTTAGTCTGATAATACGCAACTTGCAAATGTGAAATTATTAAGTCCGGGAATTAATCTGGTTTTGGTCAAGTTTTTGTCATACGAAATTATAATTATTTATTTATTCAATCTTACACGGGTTCAAACGATCCCTTTTGTACAGAAGTACTAACATTGTGTGCGTGGCAAGTATAGCCATGTAAAAATAATACAAAAAAGGTAAATATATAAGTCGCTATGTTTATCTATTAGTTATTATATGTAGTTAATAAAAGTTAGTGTAAACTAGACGTGAATCTCAGAAGTGATATGTCAAAAAAATCCATTGACTCAGATATTACATTAGCTTCTTTACTTAATCTGTTGATCAATGAATTATTAGCATAATTTCACAGGAAAAAAAGTCTGACTCCGTTTACACCTTAAATTCAGCCCATGTATTTCACGATTGGGGTACAAAAGATCCAATTCGAAAGGTCCAAGACGAAAGGTCCAATCCATAAGGTCCAAAAATTTATTTATCCAAAGTACAAAAAATCCAAGAGTACAAAAAGTCCAAAATTGCAAATTGTCCAAAATATGTATAATTACACAGGCCTGCAAATTTTGGCTTAGTTCTGTTACAGAAAAAGTGGTAGGTGATTCTTACAGCTTTTTTGACGTAGAATACGAATCCGATTTCCAAAATGGCCCATCACGTCAGGATTTCTTGTAATATTGACTTAAATAGCCAAAAAATGGCTATTTTGGACACTTTTTGGAATTTTTTTTTGGTTAATTTGCGAAATTGCATCGCATAGTACTGTATCTAAGCTTTAAAACCCATTTTTCAAAATTGCTTTTCCTTTTTTTTTTAAAAAAGTTATGTAGATTTGAAATTAAATGCCATTTTGAACTTCTTTATACCTACATTTGCCTAAATAAAAAAATCTGCCTGCGCAAGCGCGGACACATTCTCATCCGCGCTTCGCGCGGGGGCTCGCTTCGCGCGGAGGCTCGCTTCGCGCGGGGGCTCGCTTCGCGCGGGAGTTCGCTTTGCGCATGGGCTCGCTTCGCGCGGGGGCTCGCTTCGCGCAGGGGCTCGCTTCGCGCGGGGGCTCGCTTCGCTCGAAAATTTCAGCGCGCCTCGGGGCGCGCGAATATTGATCGTCGCGCTCCGGCGATTATTTCGTACGTCGCGCTTCGCGCTCCGTGTGTTGTTGCGCACTTCGCGCGCAAATGGCTCGCTTCGCTAGCGGGGGTCTGCAATTGTTGTGCATTATTTGTGTTCTTGTTCTTGTTTCCTATTATATGTTTCATAAAATATTTTTTTTCTTAAAGTTACTACGACTTTAAGGATTACATTTTCATCACATGTTTTTGTTTGCTGATGATTGCGAGATTAAGTGGATTTAAGTGTATATTTTTGGTCTTGAAGATTAAAGTTGTGAAGTTACTTTTAATTCTACTAACTCTCTTAGCAGAAACATGATTTGCAGAAGCAGCTAAAATATTCCTAAAGTATTACTATCAAGTTTTTTGTGTAGTGTAGACCGGAGCGTAATGGCTAACTTTTCACTCTTTGTTGATTTACTTGGACATATTTATTTTAATAAAGTGTTTATCTCTTAAAAAGGTTACTCTGGTATCTCAGCTTTTTTTAGAAAAACGAACGTCCCTATATTACTCTTACTTTTTTTTGTACAATGAACAGACACTTCGTCGGTATCGTACACTTCGTAGAAAATAAGAATGACAAAAATTTTTCGTATTTTTTTCCTAAAAGCTAATGAAATTATTAAAAGACTGACACCTGATCGAAGAATATTCGTTGACTATTCTGTCAGATACAGAAAAAATACTGGATTTTACATGCTTTTTCGTAATTTTTTAATTTCTCGAAAACTAATTAACTTTTTTAGCGTTGTTGGTCTTGTTTTAATCTCTATTCAATGTAGAATCTAAATTAATTAATGGTATTGTGATATAAATTTTTCCAAAAAAATTTGAAACTGTGAAAGTCGGATAAAAAAATTTTGAAAAACAGATTGACACTTTTTCAACAAAAAAAAAATTTTTTTTTAATTAAATAATTAAGTAATTAAAAAGCTTTTTTGAATTTTAGTATATCTATTAAATGAACATATTTTACATTGACCTTTTTGACACTTTAATATTCATGATAATTTTTTGAATTTTTTTAATCCGACTTTCACAGTTTCAAATTTTTTTTGGAAAAATTTATATCACAATACCATTAATTAATTTAGATTCTACATTGAATAGAGATTGAAACAAGACCAAGAACGCTAAAAAAAGTTAATTAGTTTTTGAGAAATTAAAAAATTACGAAAAGCATGCAAAATCCAGTATTTTTTCTGTATCTGACAGAATAGTCAACGAATATTCTTCGATCAGGTGTCAGTCTTTTAATAATTTCATTAGCTTTTAGGAAAAAAATACGAAAAATTTTTGTCATTCTTATTTTTTACGTTTTAAGCATTTTTCCGCACTCATGAAAAAAGGGGCGTCCTAATACTCACGGACGGTAGTGTAGGTTGCTCTTTATGCAAAGCGTGTTGCATTAGCCAACACGCCCTAGGGGTACTTGGGAAATATTTTGTAATTTTTATCAATACAGTAAGTGTGAATCAAAATTCTCAAATTGACCCTCAAAAAAAGTTTCAAGCTTAAAACGCGATTTTAGTTTCTTTTTTAAAGATATTTTAAAAAAATTAGAACGAACAAATGAAAATTTTGAAAAGTTACTTTCATATGTGAAATACAGTTTTTCTACTATATTTCTTACAATAGTGATTAATTAATAAATAATCAAACTTTGTAGAAACTTGCAGTACATCAAGTTGTTTTTGGAGCGAAATCATTTCGCTTTACGATTTTTAAATAAATTACAATTATTCATTACGCCCCTTAGCCATTATGTCCCGTTCCCCCTATATACGTGATTTGTAAATATGATGTCAAATGTATGATTAAAAACATGTAAATCCGGATACAGTGGATGTGATAGTTTAATTCTTATAAAAAAAACTTTAAATTTACTGAACACTTAAAAATGAACAATTAGATAAATATTCTGCATGATTTTTTTAAAAGAACGTCCAAGCGCCTAAACTTTTGTAAGGGCCTTCCGGCAGGACGCGCCTCTGCACATTACAGCGTGTTGTTGGCAGTACGGAAACCGTCCTTCAGAAAGGACGAAATTTATTTTTGTAAAAAAATATTTAAATTTTATAGAATATTATAATATATTACTAGCGACATATCCTCACTCGCTAACGCTCGCTCGGTTGTATTTATGTATAATTATTTGTTTTTATTTATTTGAGATAAGTAAATGTTTACTGAACATAAATATTTTATTTTATAGCATCAAATAAATAGTTATTTGTACCAAATATGAATTACTTAAGTAAAAATATGCAATAATTAAATATAATATTACTTATTATTAAATATAATAATTAATAATTCATTCATTCTGTTTGTCCACATCTGAAGTTTGACTTTTGCGTATGGTTTTGTTTTTTTTCTTTAGAAAATATTGTTTGACAAATAGAAAATATGCAGGTATTTTTCATGATTTATAATAAAATAATATTTGAAATTGGAAAATTAAAAATTTTTTTAAAAGTTATGATTAACAAATAAATTTTGTTTTTTATATGCTTTTTATAAGAAACTTCGTTTGACTGATCTAAATTATACAAATTTGTATGCTTTTTATTTATAAAAAATATTAGAAAATTGTTAATTATTAAGAATTATGATTAAGAAATAAGAAATATATCCATTTTATGCATAATTTTTATTTCTCAATGGGTCAGAATTTCTCAAACGGATCACCTGAAACTAAAAAAACTTTTTTTGAACCAAAATAGTTTTTATTGACTCTTAATATCGTTAAGAAGAATCCCTGAAAATATTAAGGCAAAAAATAATTTTTTGTAAAAGTTATTAACAATTGAATTTTTTAGTACTGCTTCATTAACAAATTTTTTTCTCGAGTTCCAGTTGACGGATTTTAAAATTAAAATATGGGGTTTTTCGTCTTGGATTGTACTATTTGAATATATTTTTTGTTTTTAAATTTTTTTGTTTTTTATAATTTTTTATATAATTTGTTTATAAAATGTTAATAAACAAATATGTTCTTTACGTCCTTACAAAAAAATAAAAATTTTATTCTATTCCTTAAATGTCTCCGAGTGTAAAACCGTTTCGAAAAAAATAAGCCTCAATTAGAAAAATGTTATTAATTAAAAACTGCAGCTTTGTAGAGCTTTATATGACGTTAAACTCGCCCCGCGCACATTGGCATTTTTCACAATTTACTGTTTAAAATTGTCTGAAACCTACAAATTTTATCGGATTTATTATTGTTCATGTAATTGTTCATAACAATGGTAATTGTTAAATTCAAAATAATTTTTACCAAAATCGACATATATTACTTAAATAAACTTAAATTTGTGTGAAAAAAAAATTTTGTTTAAAAAAAATTTCTATTTGTTAATTAGTCTGAATTGGCATCTTTCTGCACCCAACCGACGATATATTGATAAATTTAACTAATTTCAAGAAGAATTTGAACTATTAACATTTTGAAAAAATCTAAGTTTTTTAAAGTTTCTAATTACATTCATTAAAAATTAAAAGTTTATGAAATTTCAAATTAAAGCCTTTTGAAGTTTATCTATTTTTGAAAATTGTAAACTCAATTCTTTTAAATGGCAATTAATGTTGAAATATTTAAATAAAATTATTCAATAAATAATTTATAAATAACAATAATTGTATGACTGTTTTTTAAGAATAAAGTTATTTAAAAAAAAATATTACTGTCGGAAATAGAAAAATTCGAAAGTTTTGTATTAGAATTCGTGGTGATTTCATAGCAAAAAAGAAACCATTTTCGATTTTTTAGGTCAAAAAATTGAGAGTTTCCGGGCAGCGATTTTTTTGAAATTGTGTAGGAATGTTAGGAGACTCACTAGGAGCCATTACCAAAAATAAAATCCTTGGTCAATTGATAACTCTAATTTTGCCATTTTTTTTCTCTATTTTTACCTAATTTTTCGATTTATTAGGGCAAAAAATTGAGAGTTTCCGGGTGGCGATTTTTTTGAAATTCTCCAGGATGATTAGGAGACTCACTAGGAGTCATTTCCAAAAATAAAATCCTTGGTCAATTCATAACTCTAATTTTTACATATGTTGTTGTCAAGTTGGTCTAGTTTGCATACATATTGTTGGTATTTTAAGTTTGTAAAAAAATGTAATTTTTTATGATTTTGAGTTTTGATAATTGCTTTCTGTTGTGTTTGTGACTTTTCTTTTGATATCTGTTATATTAGTTAAATCTTCTATTTAAAAAAAAATTTTTTTCGTTGATAAACGTTGTGGACTTCAACGTTGTCAAAAATTCAGAATTTTCTTAGGAATTAATATGTGTGAGTAATTAACGTATTGTTGGAAGGGGTATAAATATTATACCCCTTTTATTATCAATTTTTCAAGCTTAGAAGGGGTTGTAAAAAAAATTTTTTTTAAAAATTTAAAAAAAAACCCTTAAAAACGTCTTAAAATGGATTTTTAAGTGAAAATTAGTATATATATATATGTATATGTAATATATATATAATATATATATATATATATATATATATATATATAATAATATATATATATATAATATATTACATATATTATATATATATATATATATATATATATATATATATATATATATATATATATATATATATAATATATGTAATATATTATATATATATATATTTTTTTTAGTGTACATATTGTTGAAAACGTTGAACGAAAAATTTTGTGGACGAAGGAAACATTTTAATATAATATAAGATTTTATACCTTCAAAATTTTGAAACTACTGTAGTTTTTGTATTTTTTAACGAAAATGGCTGGTTAACGAACTTAGCCTTCATTTTTACACTAACTTTAAGAGAGTTAAATTTAAAAACGATCCGAAAAGTTTTTCAAAAGTTATCATGGGAACAACATTTTGTGTCTACAGACAGACAGACAGACATACAGACAGACACCATCGCCAAACCATGTTTTTTGGGTTCAGGGGACCCCAAAACGTGAAGATTTCATAAAATTAGCAAAAGTCAAAATTTGCATAAAACTAATACCTTCTCATATGATGAGAATGTAAAAATTTCAAATCTACATAACTTTTTTTTAAAAAATCGTAAAGCAATTTTAATAAATGGGTTTTATGAGGCAGCAATAAAAACAATAGAACATATATTTTTTGCACTTTTTATCTTTTTGAATTTTTAAATTAAAAAAAATGAAATAAAAACAATAAAAAATATATTTTTTTTTGTTTGGACTTTTTGCCCTTTTGGATTTTTAATTTTTTGGATCTTTTGGTTTGGATCTTTTGATTTGGACCTTTTGTACCAAAACGGTATTTCACATAAGTCTGTCCTTGTTTAATGGAGCTGACTCCGTTTACACCTTAAATTCAGCCTCGAAAACAGGCTGAAAGTAAAACTTTTTTTTAGTGTTTTGTTCTGTAGAAAGTCACTTTGAATAAATAGTTTGAATCTATCTGCATTACAAATTGTTTTTAATATACAAATTCAATATTATACCAAAATCATTCCGGATTAAGTCTTTGAATTGGATTGAATATGAATTGTTCTGGACTGTTTGTGGATTGTATATATTTACAAATTCCATATTATTATTTATAAGACTTATTTTCGGACTAGGGTGTTTTGATAGGATATTATTCAGATTTCCGTTGACTATTACCGGATTCTTCGCATACAGATTTTGGATTGTTCCATACTGGTTTTGGATTAAATCTTTTAAACTAGACTAAATTCGAATTATTGCCGACTGATTTCGTATTCTTTACCTATTGATTGCGGATTATTCCGTATTTATTTTAGATAAATTTTTTAACGGACATAATTTCGGATTGTTGCGGAATAATTACTTTCTGTTGGTAACGTCACCCATGTAGAAATTTCCCTACTTGTCCCTACCAAATGTTGGATTCTGATTAGAACCATCCTAGAAAATCTAGTCTAGAAAAATCTGTCTAGAACCTCGCTAAATTCTGACTAGAATCTCTAGTCTACAAAAACTAATCGGTTTCCAATCAAATTCTAGTTAAAGAATTATTATTACTAATTTCGTATTATAAAGAATTATTATTAATTGATATTATTATTTATTATTTTAATAATTTAAATAATTTAATAATTTTATAATTTAAATTATTATTAGATTATAAAGAATTATTATTAATTGAAATTATTAGATAATTCAGACTAGAAAACTCACTAGGACCTTATTGATTTCCAACTAGCGACAAACTAGTGTACAAGTAATATACATAAATTGTCTTTCTATAAATAAATATTTTTATGAATTGTCAAAAACATTTTAAAGTATAATTGCACTTACATATATTTTTAAATAATTATTTTTACGGATAATATTACAATATTTAGGTATCAAATATGTTAAAAAATGAAATAATTAAATAATATGCAAAATTTTTTAAAAAATAATGCTGGTAAAAATTATTTAACTAGAATTTGATTGGAACCCGACTAGTTTTTCTAGACTAGAGATTCTAGTTAGAATCTAGCGAGAGCCCTACTAGAGATAGGGGCAAATGGTGAATTGCTGCACGGGATGTTATTTAAGCGGAGGTGCTTCCAAGCTATCACGGCCGGGAGGTATGTGTATCCGACTGGAGTCCCCAAGGTCCTAGGTTCGATCCCCCATGGGCACGAGATTTTTCAACTCAAGTTTCAGGTTTTTCGTGTACAACATTCATTAATAATGTTAATATGAATGAAGAATTCAATTATAAATAGGTTAAGTTGAAAAATAATAATTTTTAAAAGTCAACTAGAAAATTCTAGTCGGGGCCCTATCAACACACAGCTAGTTTTAATACTAGTTCCCGACTAGATATTCTATTCTGTACCCCATCTGCCGACCGTTATGAAAGTAGTTGGGTTCTAACGATTTTCTCTAATCAGTTCCCCACTACAGATAGGGAATTCTGGCTAGGACCCCATAAAATTCCAATCTCAATTTCTGCATGGGCATGCTTCCTCCCAGTAAAAAAAATTCGATACACGGACCACGGAGTTCGTATACGAGCTCGGTAGCTCGTATGAGAAAACTCTCATACGGGCCTTTTCCGTAATGAGAAGTGTATAGATGCTTGTATACGAGGTGACTTTTAAAGCATTTTTTTTAATATAACACTATTTTAAAGTAAATGTAGATAATAGAAATGAATTTTCAAAGTAAAACAAAGCTAAATTTATAAAGGAAATGAAGTTTTAAGAAAAAAAGGATAATATTCAAAAAATTTATTCACACTGAAAAAAGGTTAGAATTTGATAATTCCTTGTTACTCTAACTAACGTATACGGTGAGCAGATTTTGTATTAAATTTAATTATTTTATGTAAGAACATTTATATAATAAATAAATAATAATATATTATTAATTAGTAATGAAAAAAACTTATTTATTCTACCGCCAATACAAAATCGTGCTTACCGCATCCGAGAAATATCTAATGTCGGTAAGTTAGAGTAACAAGGAATTATCAAATTCTAACCTTTTTTCAGTGTGAATAAATTTTTTGAACAGAATTATCCTTTTTTTCTTAAAACTTCATTTCCTTTATAAATTTAGCTTTGTTTTACTTTGAAAATTCATTTCTATTATCTACATTTACTTTAAAATAGTGTTATATTAAGAAAAATGCTTTAAAAGTCACCTCGTATACAAGCATCTATACACTTCTCATTACGGAAAAGGCTCGTATGAGAGTTTTCTCATATTTCTCATACGAGCTACCGAACTCGTATACGAACTCCGCGGTCCGTGTATCGAATTTTTTTTACTGGGCTTTAATCTGTCATGCATTTTGTAGGCATAGTAAAGCATATGGTAATCGATCAACATTTGACATTTTTTATTTCAGATTTGATTTTTCGTTTTTTCTCAAAATTTCTTATTTCCTATTCGCAATCGTCAGTTTTATACATCAGGTTACTTACGCTCTTTATAAATTTTCTTAATTTTCCTTAGGAATCTTTAAATCGAAAGTTTAAAAAAAAGTATTCACGGTTGAGCAAAATGTATTCACCGTAACCCACCAATACGGTTTTTACGCGAAAACGCATTCACCGAACGGTCACCACCAATACTTTTTCTCTATTCTGAATACTTTTTTTTACTGGGCAGCCATACGCAGTGTAGAACAGCCATATGTATGTGAGAGACAGTAATATGTATGCGAAGAACACCACCCAGGCAAAAATTTCCGTAAACAACCGTAGTTGACGTCCGATTCACTACTAATACAATACTGTTTGTCATTACTGACTTTCCGTATAACTTGTACTATAAGGAACTCCGGTATTTTACTGGCTCAGTTCGTGCAATGCGTTAGTGAAAAAGCTGCTATTATGACTGTTTTGAGGTTAAGCTACTAATACAGCCGTTAATATGTTTATCAAATATCACATCATAATTACAAAATACAAATAATTTTACTATAACTTTAATCTATTCTTTAATAACATACTACACAGAGAAAAAAGAAATATTGTTAATATAGAACTAGCAAATTTTTTTTTTGTTACAGCATTTTTTGTTACCTTAACAGATTTATTGTTATTAGTAAAAATTTAAATTGTTAGGACAACAAAATAAATTTGTTTGTTCTATATTAAGAATCTTTTTGGCAATGTAACAACCCTTTTTCTTCGTGTATACTTAGATTTTCTAATTTCGAATCGTCCTGATTCTAATTTTTGTGAATACTCTAACAGTTAGGATTATTCTAATATAAAAACTTTTTAACTTTAGGATATTCTAATTTTTAATTTCTTTTACATTCTAAAAAATTATCTTAAGGATATTTTGAAATATTCTCAGTTGTCAGTACTTAAGGCGCTCGCACAGCTCTGCATGCATGCCAGAGCATGCATAGTTGTCATGGTATCACATGAGAGTAAGTAGGTAAGTCAGAAAATTCAAATTTCATGTTTTTTCTCTCTTACACTCATGCAGGCAGTAGAGCTGTGCGAGCGCCTTTAGTGATCGTCGAACTGTGGCGTTACTGTCCTTCGGCGTCTCGCTTCCTTATTCCACATGTTCATTCTTTCTTAAATTTCGTCAGCTATACATACAGTAATCACATGTTAGAGAACTTTTTTGTACAAATTGTGTTTAATTTAATATACTGTGATTATATACAAACTTTTCGTTAATGAAGGAAGCATTTCGAATTCATCGAAAATATCAACGGTGAGTTATAATAATTATAAAACTACAAAAAAAGTACTTAAAAAAGCATTATGAATTTTTCATAGAAATTATTTGTTTTCCGTAGACTAGAAAAGAATGGAGAAATATTATTCTTTGAAAAATAAAATCTTATATTAATTAATTGTAAATTTTTAATGCAATGATGAGCCTGTTTTTCTTATTTCGATTAAAAGCTTAAATAACTTTTATTTAGAAAATATTTTAATGTTAGAATTTTACTCATCGTAGTAAATTCAACCTTGCATCAGCAGGGCCGCACTGTATGGTTTAAAAGATTTTGAAGGTATAAATGAAAGTAAAATGGTTTTCCTCTATTTACAATTTATTATTATTATTATTATTATTATCATTATTTATTATTAAAGTTGATGGCTTGATCAAGTCATCAACATTATTAAATACCACCGAGTGATAAATTCAAATTAATATTATTGATTATTATTTTCCTCTATGCGTAGAAAGATTTCCAAAAATGATTAGACATGACACAAAAAATGATGACACATTTTGCTATCGCTCGTGCTAATTTTGTAGCATGCGTGAGGGCATAAACGTAACACTTTGAAATGAGAAGTTGATAGTAAAAGTGGTAATTAGGAGCAAAAGTGGGATAAGTGACTTGGGCGCAAATACGGGCTAAAATGATTTTGTAATTTATGGATAAATTAATAACACAGGTCAACAAAAAAAGACTTACTTTTTTTATGAGATAGCAGAATGGTTTCCTATGTATTTTTGGACGCTGAACACGATCCCGACTTACAAATTTGCCCATCACGTCAGGATGTTGAGAAAAGTGGGGGTAAAGACCCCAAAAACGCTTTTTTAAGGATTTTCAACATTTCTTTTCTCTTTAACCTGACGTGCTAGAGAATCCCACAATGTCTTAAATTAAAGCTTGTAATGTGCACTACAAGACTAATATCCATAAAATAAAAAAAAATTAAATTTTTTTTCAAAAAATGGGGTTGAAGACACCAAAAATTTGTGTTTCTAGATTGCTTTAATAGACTTCTTGCAATCGCTTGGATTCGCTTGAAAATGGGTACTTGGGGTTTTTGGGGTCGCTGATTACGAATCCGATATTTGTTTGCAAAAATTTAAAACGGCGAAACCAAGATGGCAGATGTAAAAATTAAGAATTGCTTGGATTCGCTTGAAAATTGTTATTTCAGGGTTTTTGGGGTCGCTGATTACGAATCCGCCATTTTTAATTTTTGCAAACTAATATCGGATTCGTAATCAGCGACCTCAAAAACCCCAAATAACCATTTTTAAGCGAATCCAATCAATTGCAAAAAGTCTATTAAAGCAATCCAAAAACACAAATTTTTGGTGTCTTCAATCCCATTTTTGAAAAAAATTTTAATTTTTTTTTATTTTATGGATATTGGTCTTGTAGTGCACATTACAAGCTTTAATTTAAGACCTTGTGGAAGTCTCTAGCACGTCAGGTTAAAGAGAAAAAAAATGTTGAAAATCCTCAAAAAAGCGTTTTTGGGGTCTTTACACCCACTTTTCTCAAAATCCTGACGTGATGGGCAATTTTGGAAGTCGGGATCGTGTTCAGCGTCCAAAAATACATAGGAAACCATTCCGCTATCTCATAAAAAAGTAAGTCTTTTTTTGTTGACCTGTGTTATAATTAATGATAAAAAAATGTTTAAAATAGTAAAGAAAAACTTTAATATTTTGCAAGTCATTCGTGTAATAAACTTATTGATAAATATTTTAATTATTTTAAACCATTTTTGCTACTAGGTCACTTATCCCACTTTTTTTCCCAATGTTTTTTTAAACCACTTTATATCAGACCCTCAAATAATCTTATATTACATTAAATCAATAAAATTTATGAATTTATGAAAATTACTTTAATGATAACTTGTAGAAATTTTTAAAATTGAATTATTTAATAATTTACAATTTAAAATTTAATATAAAATTTATATTTTATTAATGTATACAATATGCATATGAGCCATTCCATTATATTTGGACTAAAGTCGTTGCCGACTAATTTTAAAAAATTATAATATTTTGCAGGAATGATTTTAAAGATATTAGGATCATCGAACAAAAAGAATTTTTTAAATATTTTTTATATATATTGTAAAATAAGCATCTTATTATTATTGCCCAATTTTCGTAATTTTTCATTTTTCTGGGCAGAAGTTATTTACATTTTAAAATCGTGAAAATAAGCAAAGTGCCAGTTTTAATTTCTTATTTTTTAACATTTGTGAAGAAAAAAGGAAGAAAGTGATAAGAAAAACTAAAAGTTATTAAAAGTTTCTTTATATTTCATAAGGTTTTATTCAATTTAATGATTTCTCTTTCTCACATTTAGCGAATGAAATTTGCAAAAATTATTTATTATTTATTATTATATTTATTATAATAAATTTATTATTTTATTTATTTGCTAGGTGAACTTTAAAATAATTTTTTATTTAATATTTCTTAATAATAATTGTTTTTATCAATTTATAATAATAAAATAATTCATTTATAATAAATTCTAATAATTTTTTTACGTTTTCATAGTAAATTATGTGTTTTCTTTAATATTTTCTGATAGACAGTTTTTACGACTTTATATACTTTAGATGCTTATTTTACAATAAATATAAAAAATATTTAAAAAATTCTTTTTGTTCGATGATCCTAATATCTTTAAAATCATTCCTGCAAAATATTATAATTTTTTAAAATTAGTCGTAAAGACTTTAGTCGAAATATAATGGAATGACTCATATATATAATATTTATTATAGATTGTAATTTATAATTTAATTTAAATAATAATAAATTACTAAACGTTTTTAAATTACTACAAAAAATTTTTATTAAAAAAAATAAAACTTTACTGTAGAACGTTATTTTCATTTATTTATCTAAAGTTGATAATAAAGGCAGAAAAATATTTGACTTTATAATTTTTTAATATTCGCGGTCTCACCAATGCGCATGTGCGCAGGGTGCGCAGCAAATTTTTCCAATATGGCCGAAAATGTACTTGTTGATGTTCGTTTCGAGTCACATGACGTCCAGTTTCGCTCTGAGCATGTGTTTTTATCGTTGGGTGAATGTCGTGATTGTTTGTTATTTATAAAAAGTGCGTGTGCGAATCACAGTTTTGTTTCTTTTATGTTTTATAAATATTTGTTTTTGTTTAAACTCGTTTTTAAATTTAAAAATTAAAAAATATAACGGTCATATCGAACAAGAGCATTATTTAAAGTTGATTTGCTTCGAATAGAAATGCTCTTAAACGCAGTCTAAATTGTTAATTTATTATATTATACAGTTGACTTTTGTTGAATTTGTGTTGAAAAGTTTATATTTATTACGAATTATGATCTTAGATAATGTTAATTATAGGTTATTTAGGAGGTTTTGTATGTTCAAGACAAAAGAGAAAAATGTTCAGTATTAATGCCATGTTTATATTATTAAAATAAAAAATTTTAATGAAATATTTTTAAATTTAACCTTAGCTTTTTGTATTTAATTTTTTACAATATATTTATCATAAATAATCCTTAAAAAACGCACGAGACTCGCATTTTACTCTCATGCATCATGCACCTTTATGACATGCGAGCGTAATGAGTCTCATATGAAGACGCATCTGTCTGCATCACACTGGTTTACAGTGAAATTGCCAATCGAAACAAACATTTTTTTTTCGAATAGTAGGTGTTTTTTGAGTAAGAAAATCATAGTTTTAATTTTTTTCCCTCTTGAAGTTTTTCTGTAGCTTCCAATTTTGCATTTTTGAGGTGCGACGTCACTTGAACTTACCTGTAGAAAAATTAGCTTGTCGAAATATAATAAATGAGGTATCATTGGAAAGGTTATTAAATTACCTTTCGATCCATAGGTCACAGAATAAAATTCAACAAAAATTGAGAGAGTTACAGTCGATTAAAGATGAAATTTCATGACAATTTTGATGATTTTTAGACATTTGAGTAACTTCTACTATTTTTTTCTACATCAAACAGGAAATAATGTTTATGTTTTAATATTTTTATTGATAGTCTATATCATTACACAAATTTTGAGCCCTTGTGGACCTCGATTGGATTAAAAATGACAATTCTACACTAAATTTAGTGAACGAAACTACATTTTTCATTTTTTGTATGCCTTAAAAATTTGCAGCAAAAATTGAAGTAATAAAATTTAGTTAAGCTCTAAAGTAACTAAAATCACTAATCAAGGATTTCTGAAGTCGTAGATTTCGAATGCAATGTTAGTTTTTCAAATTTTAAAATGGCGGATCCAATATGTCAGACAAATTTTTAAAAATCGATGAAATTCGTCTCAAATTCGTTACTCGGGGGTTTTCGGGGTCGCTGATTACGAATCCGATGTCGGATTTCGAAAATTGAAAATGATGGATTCTTAAAGGTGAACAAGTTTTTTAAAATCCTTCGAATTCGCACCTATTGGATCGGTCATTTTTAATTTTTGACATCTGACATTGGATTCGTAATCAACGACTCTAAAAACCCCCGAGTAACGAATTTGAGACGAATTTCATCGATTTTTAAAAATTTGTCCGCCATATTGGATCCGCCATTTTAAAATTTAAAAAACTAACATTGCATTCGAAATCAGGTAAATAAGGTAAGTTTAAGTGACGTCGCATCTCGAAAATGCAAAATTGGAAACTACAGAAAAACTGCACGAGGGAAAAAAATTAAAACTATGATTTTCTTACTCAAAAAACACCTACTATTCGAAAAAAAAATGTTTGGTTCGATTGTCAAAAAAAAGTTTTTAATTTGTAAACCTGTGTCAGTGAAGGCACGAGTGTGAAAAGAAACCTCATACATGCGAGCGATATGAGACGCATATCAATCTCAAATTGTTATCTGAGAATTTTTGACAGTAAATAATTAAATAAAAGGCATTTCTATATATTTTTACATTAAGTAAGGTTTAACCCTTTCGTGCCTCCAGGACATATATGTCCCACTTAGAAAATTTTATGTAATTCTTATAAAAATTAACCAATTAAATATACAATTAAGAAAATAGTAAATTACAAAAAGTTGTAATATTTATTTTAAACAATAGAATAAACATTAACTGTTTTTTTAAAAAACCAGTTATGTTACAAACTATACATTTCATTAACATTTAGTGAATAATTTTTAAGAACACTTCGTTTTTTATGTTTTTGGGGTCGTTGATTACGAATCTTAAGTCAGATTTAAAAAATTCAAAATGGTGGATCTAATACGGCCGACAAATTTTTAAACAAATTTCAACATCTTTTACATTTTATCAAAATTGCTTCCAAATTGTTAATCGGGGATTTTCGGGGTCACTGATTACGAATCCGATGTCAGTTATTCAAAACTCAAAATGGCGGATCCAATATGGCGGACAAGATTTAAAATAATTGCTTGCATTTGCGTCAATATTGTTAATTGGGGGTTTTTGGGGTCGCTGATTGCGAATTAGAAGTCAGATTTTAATAATTTTCAAAATTCAAAATGGCAGATCCAATATGTCGGACAAGATTCCAAAAAATTGTTTGAATTTGCTTCAATATTGTTAATCGGGGGTTTTTGGGGTCGCTGATTACAATTCTGATGTCAGTTTTTCAAAATTCAGAATAGCAGATCCAATATGGCAGACAAGATTTTCAAAAATTTGTTTAAATTTGATTCAAAAACGTTATTTAAGGGTTTTAAGGGTCACTAATTACGAATCAGACGTCAGATTAAAAAAGAATTTTGAAATTAAAAATGGTGGAACCAATATGGCGGACAAGATTTTAAAAATGGCTTCTATTTGCTTCAAAATCAGTAGATTTTCGTTCTCTTTATTTTATTCGATTTAGACTATTCAATATTGATATCTGAAGTATTAACAATATGTTTTAAGTAACGTTTTTGAAGCAAATTCAAACTAATTTATAAAAATCTCGTCCGCCATATTGGATCCGCCATTTTTAATTTTAAAATTTTTTTAAAATCTGACTTCTGATTCGCAATCAGCGACCCCGAAAACCCCCAAGTAACAATATTGACGCAAATTCAAACAATTTTTTAAAATCTTGTCCGCCATATTGGATCCGCCATTTTGAATTTTGAAAAACTTACATCGGATTCGTAATCAGCGACCCCAAAAACCCCCGAGTGACAATATTGAAGCAAAGTCAAGCATTTTTTAAAAATCTTGTCCGACATATTGGATCCGCCATTTTGAATTTTTTAAAACTGACTTCGGATTCGTAATCAGCGACCTCGAAAACCCCTGAGTACCAATTTAGAAGCAAATCCAACCGCTGGATTCCCCGGGGGCACGAAAGGGTTAAAATAATGTTTTTAAAATTTTTCAAACAGATATTGAAGTAGTTTTTGTTATTCGAGGTATGACGGTTTATTTTATGTCATTAAATTCATTGTCTTAATTCAAATTATTCATTTACAAAATTTATAATTTTTAATATTTATTTATAATCTCAAAATTTATTAAAATATATATTCTGAAAGAATATATATAAAATTGTTCAAAAAAGCACAGTAACTGGAACATACGCAGCAGTTGAAACAATTACTCTATAAATTAAAAATTTTGATCGTTTGAATGAAAATAAAATTATTTTTTTTATTATTATTATTTTTTTATATGTTGTTTTTATTATTATTGTATATTTATCATTATTTATATTGTATATAATTATTCATTATTTTCCTCCAAGTATAAAAATTCTCCGAAGTAATTTTCTGAAATTTTTAAAAATAGTTGAAATTAATTTCCAAAAGCCCGCTTCTAAATAATTTCTCAAAACTAATATTTATATTTTCCTGAAATATATTTTGTACTTGAAAACTGTAGTTTTCAGCAAAAAACAAATTTTTTTTTGTTTACTAAAAATATTTGCTAGAAATCAAACGGAAATTTATGGTAAAATTGGTTACTCGGGGGTTTACGGGGTTGCTGATTAAGAATCCAATGTCAGTTTTTCAAAATTCAAAATGGTGGATCCAATATGGGGAACGACTTTTGAAAAAACTTATCGTATTCGTCTAAAAATCGTTACCCGGGGGTTTTCGGGGTTGCTGATTAAGAATCTAATGTCAGTTTTTCAAAATTCAAAATGGCGGATCCAATATCATTGGAAACTACTTATTTGGGGGTTTTGTAGTGTCGCAGGTTACGAATTCGCAGTCAGTTTTTTAAATTTTAAAATGTCTGATTCATCTGTTAAAAGAATTTTAAAAAAATTGTTCGATTTTTATTAAATTTGATTTTGTAAAATTTATTTAAACGATAAATAAGTTATTAACCTAGAGGAAAAGTTAGAACTAACAATTTACAAGTTACCACCATTTTCGCAACTTTTGAATCAGATAGTTCAAGTTTATTTAAAATACGGAATACTTGATGCATACGGAAATTTCCGAGGACTAAAAAGAAATCGAGTACCCGAAAAAATCGAATACTAAATACTTTGAGTACACCTCTAGTTTTTAACGTTGAGTTTAATTTTGAATTTACTTTTTAATAATTTATTTTTATTTAATTTATTTAACTAATTAATAATTAATAATAATAATAAATTGCAATTAATTCATTAATTATGATTATTAAAAATTATTTAAAACTTATTTATTTATTTTTATACATCTATGAACTATAAATATAGTAGTAGAACTAAAAAACATAAGGGAAACAGAAAATCACCGAGTAACGATTTTCAGACGAATATGTTAAGTTTCGCCAAAATCGTCGACCATATTAGATCCGCCATTTTGAATTTGAAAAATTTTAAAAATTGACATTAGGTTCTTAATCAGCAACCCCGAAAACCCCCGAGTAACGATTTTTACGAGGATCAATAAAAGTCATCGGTTTAATTAATTTTTGTTGTAATTTAATTGAGGGCCTGCATACAATAACAACCGCTGCGCTTGGTTGTAGGGGATAGTACCAGTCAGGTAGCAGTGAACGGCCCAGAGGCTCTCACTGCTGTCTGGCTGTTATTATCCCCTACAAACAAGCGCAGCGGTTGTTATTGTATGCAGGCCCTCAATTAATAATTGTTTATAACAAATTACGGATGGTCTATTTGTTTCTATAAGCACAATTTCACAAATCATAGAATTGTAAAAGTAAGTTCAAGTGTCTAATAATAAAGAACTAGGGGAGACCGAGGTGAGTTGAAACGATTTTTACATTATCCAGTATAACTCAGCCAAAAATTGTCCTATTTTTATGAGCTTTGTATTTTTGGATAGGTAATTTTGTGTAGTATGCGAATCAAAAATTAAAAATGTAAAAAGTTGTAAGGGTTTACGAAAAAATTGCAAAATCCAAAATAGTTCCCAGTGTTACAACTCACTTAGTACCAAGGTGAGTTGTAACACATGTCGACGTTAGTTGTAACAGTTGCAAATTTTGTGATATTAATGAAAAAAAAAATTTTTTAATGCTGAGTTTAGTTAGTAAAATAAAAATTAGTTAGTAAAGACATCTTATTAATAGAAACGAATAAAACACTTGTTTTAATACCTTAACTTATTTTTGGAATTAGGCTATCACACCCGTGTAGAAATTGCCATATCTAGGCCATATCATGGCATGAAACACCTTCCCAGATCGGGCCCAAGTCTGGCCACACTTGGGCCAGATCTGGGAAGGTGTTTCATGCCATGATATGGCCTACACAATGATCAACAAATCTGGCCCCGATTTGGGCCATGGTTAAATTTCTACACGGGCATATTTCCCTTTCTTTAACACTAATTTGCTTAGGTATTTTTTACGAGAATTTACTAGCAGCATTGCAAAAAAATGTTTAACTAATAAAATGAATTAATAAACAAATGTTTGGTGATTAATGTATAGTTATGTATTTCTTAGAATATACTTAATTTATATAAAATTTATTAAACATATTTTACTTTGATCAAAATAATAAATATTAAGGTACTACTACACTTTAAAATTTTTAAAAATTTAATTTTTTTTATTGTATTTTTTAACTCCTTATGACTTCAGAAAACACTTTCTAAAGTATTTATAACCAATTGTAAAAAATAAAAGTTTTTCAAAAAATATTCAATTAATGTAAAAAGTCATTGACAAATTAAGTAAGTCTTTAAGGGGATGGTGGGGTCCAGCTTTTTGTTATGACCAGTAGAAACATTGGTGCTAATGTATGTAACAGTGTCTGAAATAAAAAAATGGTGGGGTTTTAATTTGCAAAAGAATTTAAGGTAATTTATGGATAGCCTCTAACGATACATATAAGTTTAAACGCGTTTTTCTCAAAATAACGTTTTCTCAAATTGCGGACAGTTTATCTCTGAATCTACTGAACCGATTTCAATAAATGATAACTCGATTTGTTTGTTAGCATGTCCTGTGTGAGAATTTACCAGAAAATGGTCGAAAACAGGAAATTTAGTAATAAATTAGGATAACTGTAAAATTATTTAAGGAAATCAGAGAATATTATCAAAAATACTGGAATAAGTATTACATTTGTAGAATTGAAGGAAAAAGATCTGATTTTTGATGCCCAGCAACCTTTGAAGATATTAAAAACATTGAATTCTTTTTGAATTTTCCATGTTCTGCTTATAAACTTTAAAATCAACCACAATTATTAATGCTAAACTTTAAATTTTTTCCATTTCTGACAATAAAATTGATTTTTACAGAAGTTGAAATTAATTTAATTTTAAATAATTTAAATCTTGAAGAAGTTTCATAAAATTGTTATTTATAAAATATTCAGAGAATCATTTTACTTAAAAATTGAAAAATAATTGGATCTTAGAATAGTTGAGTTTACATGCAATTAGTATAAATTATAGAATTTCAAAAGGTTTTAAATTGTATTCCCTGAAAATATTCTCGAAACACGCAAAAAGTTACTTCAGGAGTACCAGTTGTTGATGACATAATTTTATCTTAAGATTTTGCTATATGATCAACAATTTAAAAACTTTTTATTTCTTTAAATAATTAAAGACTTAATGGTAGATTGAAAAATTGCGAAAAAAATTAAAAAACATTTTATTTTTTCCATGAATAGAGATTTTAAATTTATGAAAATTTTGGTGGTCTTATATTTCACATTAAACTACAATTTTAGTTTTATAACTAAAATTCACAGAGTAATTCCATAAAATATAGATGTAATTTTACTATATTTTATGTAATAACAACTTATTCAAGTGCTATTTTTTCGTCTTTTGATAAACGTACACTGCATTTAACGATATTTTTCGAGTCTTGAATCTTGTCTTGGTCTTGACACTTACTGTCTCTTGGTCTTGATGATGATTGTCTCGTCTCGTCTCGAAAATCTCGAGTCTTGCGGCATCACTAAGTGTATTTTTAAACAAATTATTGAAACATCTGCTATTTTTTATTTTAGTCGATTTTTCATTATTGGTGGTAGATTTCTATGCAAGACACCTTCCTTTTTAAAAAGTAATTTGGATTTTTTGTTTCCAATTTGTCAACCTTGAGATAAACTGTCCGCAATTGGACAACTAACTTTTTGGAGTTTTGATCTGAATGCTGTCTGCAGATTATGATATTAAATAAAAATTTAAAACAAACCATTATTTTTATTCTCCAAATAAATATAGACAAAAAAGTTTTTTTAAATATTTATAATAAAAAACCTAAGAATTTTTTTTTTAAATTTGGTCTTTTAAGAGCCTTCTAAAGTGTAGTAGTACCTTAATGCAGAAATTTAGCTTAATATTACCATCTTTGGCATTGGGACGCGTCGCGTCTTCGTTGCGTTTTGGCTCATTCTGGAACGACCCTATCATAGCTTGAGAATTTCCGAAATTTATGGAGTAATGTAAGAAAATATATCTTACGTAAGAAATTCGTTTAACCAGGTACCCACCCATGTAAGTTAACATAGAAAAATTGTCTACCCACCCCCCCCCCCCCCCTCACCCAAATGACCTTACGTAATTTATGGACGGCCCCCTACGAATTTTTAAATAATTAAGGAGTAAATTAGAGTAAGAAAATTTATGAGATCAATATAAATCAAATTAAACCAAAAACTAAATTAAAAATGAGCAACAAACTCAATAATAACAAAAAACCTATAGAAAGAACTTATTTTGACTTTTGTATATGAAAGAGCAACTCGAAAAATGTTTTTAATAATATTTTTTTTTCCTTTGGAAAATATAAAAGTGATTTACACGAAAAATTGTAAAATTCTAAATCAGTCGCGTAGGAACGAATTATTTTCCGGGGGGGCAAACTACATATATAGATATATTCAACTATGTAATATGTATATAACTGGGGGGGCAACTGCCCCTTCCCCCCTTGCCCCCCCGGTTCTGACGCCACTGTTCTAAATACTTTTAAAGCCATAATATAAAACAATATACTTTAGCAAAAATCAAAACAGTCTCTTTTCGATCAAGCACAAATTTTCGTAAACCTAGGTGAGTTGAAACAGCCTGTTACAACTCGCCTAGGTGCGAAAAACTGTGCATCGGTTCGAATAATTATTTTTTATTTTAAATTTCGAGACTGACACAAAAAACAAAACCATTTCATGAAACTAGCTAGGATATCCAACAGTTATTAAGGTAAATATTAGAATAACAAAAATATAATATGTGTCGAATAATAAAGTATCAAAATTTCGGCCGAAAACTTACTTTTAGCAATTTTTTTGCACACATATTAAATACATCTCAAAAACTTTTCTCGGGTGGTCAAGTAAATTTGCGTCAAATAGTGAATCAAAAATGTAATAAATTCACACTTTTCAAAATTTTTAAGAGGTCATAGTTTTCGAGAAATCGGCTTTGTCGAGAGCGAGTTTGACTTGCCAAGACAATCTGGCCAGTCCTGAATAAGTGGCTGGACAGTTTTACTGGATAAAAACAATTCCCCTTTGTGAACAGTACTTTTGTCAAGTCACTGACCAGAAAATCTGATCATAATAGAGATAAGAATTTCTTTTCAGACACTGGCCACTCACTGATTTGAAAAATTATTTAAGATTCCACCTAGAAAAACTGGTCCACCACTGATCAGAAAAACTTGCCAAATCTTATTAAAAGAATTATTCTAGATTTTTCCGAATCTCTAGCCAGAAAATCTTGACACTATTAAAAAAAAAACTGCGGACATAGGAACTGACCAAGTTACTAAGGAAAAAAAACAAAGCACCAGTCCCATAAAAATACTCTTAGTCAATCATTTGTAATTAGACATTAAAAATAATTTTTACGTTCTATACGTTCAAAAACAGAAAAGTCTAAAGTAACTTTATATAAAAGTTATGATCGTTTCTCTGTCACATTACCAAAGTTTGCATTTTTCTAAATTTTGACAAGATAAGTCGTCAAGTCTCTGACAAGTGACTAAACAGTTTATCTGGTCATGATTTCTGATCATTACTTCTGACAAGTCACTGGCCAGAAATTCTGGTCACAATCGGAATAGAACTTCAGTTCTTAAATTTGTAGTTATGATAAGTTACCATGTGGCTGCGTGGTAACGCACATGCGTTATGTTTCCAGGGTCTAGGGTTCGATCTCCCATGCGTGCGAATTTTTCATTCTTAGATTTAAGTGTTATTGGTAGAGTAATTGTTCATTAGTCTTAAATATTTGAATAAACACAAAAATATAAATAAATATGTAATTATAAACAAAATAAAAAGAGCTGGAAAAAATTATATTTTATTCTAGATTTTGATCAGAAAACTGTCCAGTTACTGGTCAGTTATTTGACAGTCACTGACCAGATAATCTAACCAGTGACTGGTCATTATAGAGTTGGAATTTCTACCTGGGTTGAAAATTCAGTTATAGCAATTTCTTGTAAATTTAATTAGGATTATTTTAAGACCAGAAAATCGAACAATAGTTGAAAATTGTTAGTTTTACGCTATTTTTAGTGATATAGTATACATCCTATCTCAAAAGTGCCAGACGAATGAGAACCAGACGAATGAGAATTTGGCATTTTTTGTTTAAAATATAGAAAAATAACATTAAATGAAAAAATCCTTCAGTAGTATATCTTATAGAGAATAATAATCTACAAAACATAAGTTAATAGAATAACCAAAAAATAAAATATTTTTTAAAAAAATCTATGTCAAACGAATGAGAATTTTCTTTATACACACATGCAAAATCCTCGTTTGCTAATCGTTCACAGCTATCCAAAATGGCCGATTTCCTCACTGTGACGAAAGGCGGTGAACAAAATGTCAATACCGGTGAGCAAAATTCTTTCACCGGTTAGCAAAATGCCATCAGCTGTTACCAAACTAATGTTCATATTACTTGACCTGCTCTGCGCATGCGTTTACGGAAATTGATCGAAATATCCGCGTTGATTTGAAATTTAATATTTTATGTTTAAAATCTATATATCCGTTATATTTACATAAAATATATTTTGTTAAGCTTATTTGTCTTAAAATAACAATATTTTAAATATTATAAACTATTTTTTTTAAAAAACATTTCAAATCAACTCGCGCAGTTCTACCAACGCACTTTCGTTTTGTGAGGGTTGGCGACTTTGGCGGTGACATATTTCAGGTTAGGTAGTTTGTGTTTGTTCGAGTTATTTGTTTTTCGCTCTCTTCATTCATGTTGCCGGTATATTAAAATATGAAAAATAATTAAACTTAATAATTAACCTTTCAAGACCAGACGCTTCAGCGTTCTTGATAGTATATCGGTTTAATTGTCAGTATTTCTCGGATTTTGCATGTATTTATAAAGAAAAATAGTGTTCGACACTCGCGCCTGCGCTCCACTCGCAATTCGCAAAACGCTCTCTTGGCCACTTGTATCGAAATATACTATTGTCTGGTCACAACACAATCTCCGTCACAAATTAAGAAATCTTGGTTAATAGATTAGAAGATTCAATAAAACCCGATTGGTATCACATTTAGTTTAGTTTAATTAACAACTACAACGAACAGTCACTTCATCAGAATGTTGATTTTTAATAATTTTTACATTTTTTGCACTGCCAGACGAATGATAACGAATTCAGGGGACAAACTTCGCGAAGATATTTCTTTCTTAAAAAAGACATGGAGTGGAAAGGTCGAATGTATCGAAGTAAAGAATGGGCAATGAGAATGCAAAATCTTAATAGAAGGGTGTTTTTAAAATTGTTTGTACATGTGAAGGTGGCGCTGCAGTCGTATGTTATTTAAAAAGAGCGCGAATATATAAATTTTATATTTGTTAAGAGAAAATACACATAATAAATCTTATTTTGCATTGTCAAAAAAGCGTCAACATTTCAAATATAAATAAGCAAATTATTAAATGAAAAAATTTGAATATTATTATTAATAAAATAATGGACTTGGACAATGGACATAAAAAACTAGCACCGTCGGAGGAGCTAGTTTATAAATAAGATATAGAGAAACGTCATAATTATTTCCATATTAGTAATCTACAACTATTCAAAATTACTAATTCTGTATGTATTTTCCGCAAAACATTTGAAAAGTGATATTTATTCTCAATATAAACTGTCATTCTCCCAAAGGAACATGCCAGACAAATGAGAATTATGTGTATTTTTTGCAAAAAAATATTTTTTTCATCGATTTTTTTTCTGTGCCATAATAGAAACCAATAAGGTTTACAATTTTCATTAAAAGTAAAATTATTCTTTCCAAAATTAATATACAAAATATGCTTCAGACATCAAAATTCCCTCTTTTGTAGAATCACCCATTAATTAAATAACATTTTCTTATTCTCGAAAATAGAAAAAGGGAATTTATTATGTTCCCCATTTGATTTTTTATGTTTTATTCATTTATCAAAAACTACCTGGAAAATTATAGTTGTGTTGATATATATTTGTAAATTTCAAAATTTATTAATGATTGTACTTTACTTTGAAAACTAGGACATTATACAAATTTTGAGAAACATGATCCAATAGTAAATAGCCTCTTGGAATTTCTAATAATGACCAATTAGTTTAAACTAACAATTAGTGGTTTGAGTGTTGCTAGTGTTGCAAAGCTTTGTGTATCTTGAGGCGTTGCAAGCAACGAATTGGATGGAGAATAGGGTTACTAATTATTTTCTCTAAATATTGAAAATCTGTTATGAAATCAAATAAATTATTATGCTACTTAAATAAAAATTAATGGTATGTTATAATATTAATGGACCTATTGATCCTTTTAAAAACAATTTTTTTATTGCTTACAAAATTCGGTGTATTTTGTTTTACCTCTTGCTTAAGATTCATTACGTGTTCAAATAATAGTTCATAACCAATAAATCATCGTTGTAATATAAGATGGAATTATACTTATTGGTCTATCAATCCGAATATAATTGGAAAATTAGCTAATAGGGAAGGAGCATGTATTTAGAGAAAGCTCATGTTTGAAAATGAGAACTCAATGCAGCACGTTACCTAAAATAACCACTCTGTTAATGTCCAAGAAAGCTTATCGGATCAATTGCCATTACCAAAGGGTTATTCAAAATTAAACAACGTGTCCGAATTGCAGGCTTCCGTTCAAATTCCACCAAATTACTCCTGTTTCGATTCAGTAATAATCGTGTTAAAGCAATGTCCTCTTAACAAGAAGTTACCTAAATATCCTCTTTTATATAAAGAATCTAGTGTACCAACGATTTCTTTTTTTTGTCTCCTTTTTGAAACTTTTATATAAATTACCCAGAACCATTTTTTTAAAGATGTAATATAAGTTGACGGTAACGTTTGGTCATTAAATTTTTAAAACCAAGAGAACATGCTTTTGATATTTATTTTTGAGAACCGTTGAAATATTATTTCTTTGTAGAAGTAAAGAGAAGACGCTTTGTCTTTAAAAAAAGAAATATAAGTCTTTTCACTTTTCGCTGTGAGAAAAGTGGTGAGGAGCTGAGTGGATTTTAAAGGCAGTAGACTTCACAAAAGAACGTTTTAGTTGGTGTATCTAGAAAGGCATTTTAAAACTGATTTACCTTTTAGAAAGAATTATGAGTTTGTGAGTAAATATTTTAAATATTTCAAACAAAACATATATAAAAATACAGATTCACAAGATGATAAATATAGAAGTATGTTAAAGAGACAACTATATCTTTCTGTTATGCTTTGAATACGGAAAGATAAGTAGGATAATAATTGAAAAGTTGTAAAGTGAAGAAAAAAATTTTTCCCCTAAAATGAAAGCAATTTCATAAACGGAACAAACTTTATACTCCAATCTGTCATCAATAACAGGAAAACTTTTTTTTGCCTGTCTTTTAATAAAATTATGTTTTAACTTTGAAATGTGCCTTTACAACCTGACTGGTACATTGTCTGAGGCTATTTTCCTTGTGAATGAATGACGGAGCTATATTATTTTTATTTTTCCCTCACAATTATAAAAAAGCTGTGAAATATAATTACTCGCCTCTTTCTCTTAACATTAAAATCTGTCTGGCTGCTCTTTCGCAATTTTCACTCAACTTTTCTTTTTCTTGTTTCAAAATCCTTTTGCTACTCGCAATTCTTGTAGTTCTCGACGAGATGATTGCAAGCCCTAGGGTGCTTCCGTAATTTTAAGAAGAGACGGATAATTTGATTGACTAATGATAAAAGAAATTACATTATACAGAGAAAAAGAAAAAGAGTCAGAATATAAAGATCATCCTTTTAGTCTCTCTCTTTCTCTCTGATCCGAAAACAAAAAATTATCTTTTTTTCTATTATGATTATTTGCTTTGTGAAAAGTTTTTTTCTAAAAAAAATGTATCACTCTTTTTTTGTTTTTAAAAACATTGATGATTTCGTTGTTATAGAGAAAAATATGCACTCGGTTCCGGCACAAAAGTCAAAGAGAATTCTTTGTAATTTTCGGTCTTGCAGCACGTTAACGAAACTTTTATCACCAATTCTCCGGAAAGTCATACTATCCCAATGGAGTTTTCATTGCCAATTTTCCACCAAGTGAGATTGCAAGGGAGATGAACTTCTGCCTTTGACCTTTTATATAAAACTACTTTGTTTTTTTTTGTCCCTTCACTCTGACAATAAGATTAATCCATTATAACTTTTGGAAAATATTTTTTTCCAAAACTTGTTTGTTTTTTTACATGAAATATACAAAATATGAAAAAAATTTTAATTTTTAGAGAAATGAGAAAAAATATTAAGTTTCCTACGGGAAAATAGAGTCAGGTGAAAATGATTGCACTGGAAATATTAATAGTCAGTGTACGTGATGAATCATTATTTAGATCCATTCTTAATGGCTGTATTTATTCTAAGCAATTAATCATTTCGACTGTGCAATCTGCTGGCATCGTTCGCGTGCTCTAACTAACTGCCGTAGATTAATGGCATGACCTCAGAAATTGAGTCTGCTACATATCAAGAAATATACTTTGTGCAGTTTTCAAACAAAATTGATATATATTTTTCAGCACAACACCATGTAGCAAAAAAAGTTAAAACTGTCATGTCCCAAACCACATTTATTTCACTTTTTTCGATTTAATAAATTTCTACAGTAGGACTGTAGTTATCCGAACAAGAATTCAAAACATAAAATTAGATATTTCCTTTTTAAGAAAATTTGTCAATAATAACTTCAAACATTTTGTGAACACAATAATAAATTTGTATATCATTTGGATAAAATTTTATCGTAAATTATTATTGAAATGAAAACATATGAAAGTATATACAATTATCATCTATTGATGAAAATTATTAGCACTTTTGTCAATTTTATGTTATTAACCCATTAGAGATAAATCAATTAATGAATAGCTGGATTATTGCTACGGGAGCTTTTAAACTTTGCTTATTTACGTGCACGTTAATATCATAAATATATCCGCTTGCGTTTGCAGAAATATAAATTATTGAATACTTCAAAATATTGCCAATAAGATTTATGCTCGGTACAACTATAATTATTCATAAATGCAGTACACATACAATATAAGCGTGGTGAGGATTTATTCAATAAAAAAATATGATTCGATATTGAAAACGAAACTACCACGGTTTCATATATATAAAATGTTGTGAAATCAAGTTTTGTAAAGTGCGGTTTTGAAAGTTTACAACTCAAGTATAAATTCACGAAGTATTTCTTATTGTCATTCAAGCGTTATTCAAGCATTATCGTGCCAAGACTATCGAACCAGCTTAAAGCTTCCATGGTGGATGCCACCCAGGCCAAGTTGAAGAGAAGGATTCCGCTCGTAATAACAATCACAAAGGCCCATTTGCATATCAAATAGCAATGCAAACTCTGTCCGTTTCACCATGCGAAACTAGTACCCTCTCGTTCAACATTCCTCGTTCTCTTGCCTTCTCTTCAGCAACCAATACGAGAACGTTAATTACGCAATGATTAATTAAATTAAACATTGTAACATTATCTTAACTGTTTGCTCTTCTATTTTTAAATCATTTTCAAGTCTTCTAATCCTTCTTTATGTAGGTCAACAAATTTTTTCCTTGGTGAAAATTGTTTGTTTAACACAAACGGTATTTTTGCAATCTTATTATGGAGTCCAATATTTAAACGAATGGTTAAGTAAATAGTTATTAAAATCTCCTTTGATATTTAATCATATAAATAATACCGCAGATTTATAAATAGTGGAAATACGTTAGTAAATATTTTCATAATTATTCTTAAAAAAATAGAATTCGTTCTATTCATTGTAATGTTTTCTTTTTCAAAATATGACATGGGACCACATAACGTAAATATCTGCGTACGTGCACCTTCATCCTTGGTGAGATTTTGGGTTGACCCACGACAATCAACTGTCTTTTGTTGACATCACCCACGATACATTATCATATACTTATTCCAATTTAAATTTAGCAACTTTACGTTTCTCCATAAAAATCAGTCTGTTCAAAAAATGTCTGTAGGAGAAACTTTGTCGATGTTATCATTTTCTTCGACTCTTTGTGGTTCAGTTTGTCCCTGTATTCGTCAGTCTGTAGCAGGTCATTGTAATATTTGACTGGATTATGGGCATTTTTAATTATGCTGATTATGGTGTTGTTCGTTGTTTGTCCTTCTGGGTGTGCCAATGAAAAGAAACAGTATTTATTTTAATAAGCTTGTACATTGTGTTAATGTCGAATTCGTTGGCCTGTGTTCGCTCAACACCACCCAAATTCAATCCTGGATGAAGACATTCCATAACCTGGAATTCGCCAAGATGATTATAATTTTCCAGTTGTTTGTCAGTTGGTTCAAAGTTGATCAAGATCTTGTTTCAATTTCTTATGTTGAAATGGTACAGTTTCTGTGACTGAAATGGTACAGGTTCTCCTGCTGAACTTGTACAGGAAAATGTACTAGATCTTGTACGGGGATTTTAAGTAGTAAATGATCGTCACTGTCGGTCATAATAGTTCCTGAGAATTTTATGTTATTTTTATTTTTCAAAAATTTAAAAATGGTGAAAGGTCACATTTACATTTTCTCATTTTCAGAGTATTTGTAATTGTTATATATTAAAATCCTGGCTTTATGACTAGAATCAAAATGAAGCTTTTGCTTTTTTTTATCTAAAAATAATATTGGAGGTTCTAAAAAAATTATGGCACTCGAAACTCTTTTCCACGTCACAAAAGTCCAGATTATCCACATTCGTTTCTTTAAAACTGTCATTGTCACAGTTGTTGAAAAAGAAGAAGAATTGTTCTAAAGCGTCCTTTACTAAGTTTTTAGTATTTTTGTCTCCGTCCTCGTCATGGCCATCTCATGGTCATTCATGAGATGAATTCATTTTCATTTTTGTGTTTGTTTTCTTTAAAAATGTCGCGAGATTCATAAAGACGTTGTCTCAATTCAACGGTAGTTGTCTTCATCTCGCGATATTTTTGTATCAAAATCCTTTTGACCCTTTGTTTTTCATCGGGGTATAACTACTAAATTTTCGGGCATTTGTCGTCTGTTGTATTTTGTCGAAGACTTTTTACACCTCTTCTTCCTGGATCATTTGTCTAGTTTCTTCCTGTTTCATTGTTTTCGTCTTTCTTTTCTGTCTTGTATTGTTTGTTGACGTCGTCTGTTGCGTTCGTCGTTTTCGACGTCTTTTGTTTTTGCGTTAGACGGTTTTTTTTCAAATTCAAGTGCGAAAAATTATGCTAAACGAGCAAGAGGAAATTGATGATAATATGGATGAACACAGGTTCTTGGAAACTACAATATACCTAGGATTTTTAGAACTATTTGATTGGTTACCTAATTATAGAGATTACAATTGTATGAAAATTGGAATAAGAACATTTAATTACGTTGGGTCGTAACATCTTCCGTTATTGTTAGTGTTGGTAATTCTAATATAAGCAAAATTATGTCCCTTGTATGTTTATTCGCGAATTTTACTGATTTAATGCTAGAAGCAACCTCTACATTAATATGGCAATTAAATAATTGTAATAATATAGCATTGAATGGAACAATATATTGATATTATGCAATTTCTCTATTTAGGCGATTATAAGCTTTAGTATTGTGACAATGATACGTTAGGTATCTGTTTTCAACTATTATTATCCATGGTTAGGAAATATTGTTCACTTTTCATTTTTTCAATTACATTTTCATCTGTTGGTTCAAATTCATGTTTTTCATAATGAAATCGTAAAATACAGGAATATCGCGAATAAAATTTGTAATTCCTACTGTAAGTGTAATTTCCAAATTATTAAAAAAAGAATTTGTACCTTCTGATAAAACTTTCATTCGACATCTTTTTATATATTTCCACAAAGTCAAACGAATCCCGTTGTAAAAAGTCTTTAAACCAATCTGGTATTTATTGTAATTAGTGTCTTTTAACGCATAAGATAAAGTAAAATTGTTTTAAGAAAAGGAAAAGAAGAAAATACTTTCGTCGAAGACGAGAAGAGGATCAGCAATGGTAACTCGAGTAACCTGAGGAAAGTCGTATGTTGACATGCATGCTGGACAAACTTCGTATGTAAGGAAGTTAATCCAGACATTAACCACACAAAAGTTTTAGGAGAACAACTTGGATTACATAAAGATAGATATTATCTCTTGCCCAATCAGGCATCAAGTGATGATCACTAGGTGAATGGTTTAAGTGCAGTTAAGTGCATCATAACTTCGTAAACTAAGAACCAAAGTTGTCTTTATTTAAAAAACGTAAATTTAACTATTAACATTTCTCACATCCGCACTCCAAAAACTGGTATCTCACTCGTGTCGCAAAATGAGTTGATTTAAGTATTTAAACCATTGAGATACAAAATCTGTTTAATATTGAGACATTTAATTTCATCTCGTGTCTCATCTTAAAACAATAAAGGTGACTCAATGCGTATAAGATATATCTGTGAGACGGATACTCGAAACACATATAGTGTCTCAAAATGAAGTGCTAAATGTGTGAGACATTTTATAACGTCTTAAAATGAGACACATATCTGTTTCAAATATTTGGACACAATAAGACTTCTCTTGTGTTTCAAATATGGGGACAAAACGTCTCAAAATAAGACATTTGTTTTTGCAGTGCAGTAGACGTCAATTTCTATCCCACAAGGTATAGTTTATAAATAATTTCAAAACAAGAAAAAATCTCAAAATTAAATCCGTGAGTTAAAATTATTTCTTTAATATAACACTAGTAAAAAGTTCAAAAAAAAATTCTGGATTATTACTATGATTACGGACAAGACACATAATCTCCCTTGTAATTAGACCACTATATTAATTATCATATTCATGAGGGACACAGGACGAATAACGCGAGTATTTCTTTAGAAATAAAATCTCTCGACCATTTTGTGCTGGCCAAGTAGAATGCACTCCAATCGTTTGAATATTCATCGCGAACTAAACTCCTTTCAGCTGTAAAGAAATATTAAACTCTCATTGAACAATTTTCGCACGTTGCAAGATTGCAGTGTAAAATTTTAATTTGGCTTTATTATTATCAGAAATAATATTCAAATATAAGAGTTCATCTCTTCATAATTTATACAATTTAAACAATTTATAGTTCTTTTTTAAAGTTTAGTTTTTTCCAGTTCAAACTTTTGTGATGATTTTCTTTGGGTTTATTATTTCAACAGTAAATAATTAGGAAATAATTTACCATCATTTTTTCGTGAATGGTAAAATTAAGTATGTTTATTTATGTTTCAGATACGAAATTAAAACCTGTGTATATCAAAAGTATTGGTGTGGAAGAAGCGGTACGATGCGCTGTGCGAGATGTCTGTAAAAGAGCGACAAATACGAGCATCCCGTCTCATAATGAACCTGTCAATTACATGCGATTCATATTTAAGTGATGAGAAAAAGAGGATCATTCCTGAAAAAGCGAATAAAAATATTTGTTCAGAATACAATTTAAATAAAGAATGTTTGGTATTTCCTACTTGTTAACTTAGTTAAGTAATGACTTATAAATTTTATGATTTAATGTCAATTATCATTAAATAAATGAAATATGCAAAACATGAAAAATCATAATTTCCAACTGTATGCTTATAGATTTCCAAAAATAATATATAATACTGTATAATCCTATAAAAGATTGTATTACTTTATCTCGGTCACATATTAAGGCGGACATTCCAGTTTAAAACAGGCAAAAAGAAGGCTTTTTAGTAGGGGAGAGTCTCCAGTTGTGAGACACCTCCAGTTGTGAGACAGTCAATTTTTTTTAACATGCAATATTAAAAAGCCGATTGGTTTATATAAAAACATTTCTTTTTATATGAACTGTTTTTGTTAAATACCAACACTGTGTGTGATAATCGACTAAAAAGCGTTTTTTCAATAAATGCAAAGTACTTTTTTTCCAAGTTAATTAATTGGAAAAGGTAAATGTAATGCATTTTCTTTGCATTGTTCCAATATACGGTTAAAAATAATTTAATTGAGGCTCCGGATCTTAAAAGGGCACACGCGCGAACACACGGCAAATAAGTTGGCCCCTGGAGATAAAATTTGGAAGTTGTTCAAAATGAATTTTAAATTATTGTTTCTTGTACAGAATTTCAAGGCGAAACTTTTTTTCTAATAAAATTTTTTTATATAATTCCTCGTTTTCACGTAAATTGAAAAAAACGTGATTTTTTAAGTTAAGAAATTTTAATGAATTTTTGACTTCAACTCGTGACTACTTCGTTAAATATTAATATTTTTCCACGAAATTTACACAGAATATTCTTCAAACTATTCCAAGAGTGAAACAATATTTGGAAATTTTAAAAAAATTGTATGTCAAGGTAAATAATTATTTAAATAATTTTGGCGGAAAAATGATTCTCCTATTTTCAATTGAAAAAGTTGAGTGACGAATTTTCGTTTTCGGAAAACTTTCAGCGACAGAAATGTTCATTAATATGTTAGGAAGTTTTTTTGGAAAATATCTCGCCATTTGATATTAAATTAAAGACAATAGAGCAATTTTAACATCGTCGCGCTCTGCTGTAAAATTGCGGCGTGGCGGCGCATGTGTAGCATGGCCGCCATTACAAGACCAATGTATATAGTTAGACATTGTTTACGTTTACAGCAGAGCGCGACGATGTTAAAATTGCTCTATTGTCTTTAATTTAATATCAAATGGCGAGATATTTTCCAAAAAAACTTCCTAACATATTAATGAACATTTTTGTCGCTGAAAGTTTTCCGAAAACGAAAATTCGTCACTCAACTTTTTCAATTGAAAATAGGAGAATCATTTTTCCAACAAAATTATTTAAATAATTATTCACCTTGACATACAATTTTTTTTTAAATTTCCAAATATTGTTTTACTCTTGGAATAGTTTGAAGAATATTCTGTGTAAATTTCGTGGAAAAATATTAATATTTAACGAAGTAGTCACGAGTTGAAGTCAAAAATTCATTAAAATTTCTTAACTTAAAAAATCACGTTTTTTTCAATTTACGTGAAAACGAGGAATTATATAAAAAAAATGTATTAGAAAAAAAGTTTCGCCTTGAAATTCTGTACAAGAAACAATAATTTAAAATTCATTTTGAACAACTTCAAAATTTTATCTCCAGGGGCCAACTTATTTGCCGTGTGTTCGCGCGTGTGCCCTTCTCAATTTTCCTTTTTCAAAATAGCGCCAATTTCTGGGTGTGAAACACAGCATATCACCAGTTGTGAGACGGTGTCAACACCCATCTAGGCAGCATAAAAAATACGACTTTGCAGGCATACTATTTAAATTTTGTTTTGATTTTTTTTCTAGTATTTTTGGGCATGTCAAGTGGAAAAAAGTCAATTGATTCAGAAGAAATCAATTTAAATGCTCTTGTTGAAGCTATTTAATTGAGGCCTTGGATCCAATAACTCGCCCGACGCTCGGAGGAACGCGCAACTGCCAGTCAGTGAGCAGTGAGCGCCTCTGGGCCACTCACTGCTACCCGACTGGTATTAGCGCGTGTCTTCGAGCGTCGGGCGAGTTATTGGATCCAAGGCCTCAATTGTGTTTATTTGATAGTCATATTTTAGCGAATAAATATTATTATTTAGTATATAATAATATATATTATTAATATATTTAATTATTTCTACTAAACATAACGTTTTATGTCAAACTTATTAAATTTTAGCAATTTTTAATGAGTGTCTCACAACTGGAGACATTTTTTTTTTTTTTAAAGCGATGTTCTCGGAAAATGTATCGTAAAATTTTTTGAGTTCATCGAAACACTATACTTTCTTTTAATAAAAGTTGCGTATTTCTGTTACCTTTCGATTCCAAACTTTCTAAAACAGATAAAACCAAAAACGAAGTGACATTCTCTTTGTTAGATATTTCTTTAGGTGTAAAACCTCAAAAAAGTGGAATTTTCTCCCCCCCCCCTTTTTTTTAGAGTAGGGGAGACTGGGGTAAACCCGCTCACTTTTTTTCAGATCAGCTAAAATCTAGGAAATTATTCTCTAAATCCAAGTTAATTTATATCATTTGAAAGCTTATGATTTCTACTAAAAAAATTAAAAAGAGTTTTTGATTTATATTTTTTAGTTTTACTTAGAGAAACTTTTTAATAAACATATACCAAATTTCGAAATCACAATTTTCCAGGGTAAACCCGCTCACCTTATCTTTTCAAGACGGAAGAGTTTTATTTTTTAAATATTAAAGTTCGTCTTATTCCCGTCTTAAGTATGAATTATTATTGATAATTTATGAGTTTTATAAACAATTCTATAAACAACAAATTGGTTTAATAAATAATGAACATAGATTTCATGAATTACAACTATGGATTTAAATAGTGTCATATTTTATTAAGAGAAAGTAAAATGTAGTTACAATTTTGGTTTTAATAAGTCATAAATTGTGTTATTGTTGAAATATAATACGTGAAATTATTTTATTCTAAATTTTAAATTTAAAACTAAGTGAGCGGCTTTACCCCAAGTGTATTCCTCACATTTCAGAATAAATTTAATTAAATCTTTTTAAAATAAGACAAAACTATATATGTACTTCAAAGAAGGACATCCAATAGCAACAAAAAAAATTTGCCAGATAAATTAAGACTCAAAAATAATGATCGAAAAACTTAAAAATCCAAAATACGTTTTTTTCTGACACCTCTAAAAACATTTGATCGTCTCTAAATCTATGTTGAGTTCATGAAACTAAACGAAAGTTCGTTAATATAAGTTGAATGTCAAGTACTATTCACAGTACCAATATCTTCATCTTAAGTTGAGTTCATGGCGTAAAATCGCTAGTGAGCGGGTTTACCCCAGTCTCCCCTACTTTTTCCCAAAAATATGCAAAAAAAGGTGTTTTTATTCAGAATTTCTCTTATAAAAAAGAGGGGAGTTGGAAATTTTCCAGTTTTTGAGGTTCCACTTATATAGGCATGATGACGCTGAATCAAAAGCCGTTTGATTTTTTAAAATCGCTTCAGAAGAACTCGAGATATCACTCTTACCAGATCAAAAAAGAACATTTTGAGAAAAACGCATTTAAAGTTTTTGTTGATAAGTTTCGAAATTTTTTTTTTAAAAATCATCGGATTTGCTTGAAAATCGTTACAGGGGGGTTTTTGGGGTCGCTGATTACGAATATGACATCATTTTTTCAAAATTAAATATGGCGGATGCAATATGGTGGACGAAAAAAAAATTAAACGACAAAAAAATTCAAATAAAAAAATTTTCTTTTCTGCCATATTGGATCCGCCATTTTGAATTTTGAAAAATTTGATATCTAATTTGTTATTAGCAACACCAAATACATTTTTGTTTGTCTTTTTTAAAAAATGCAAATGAGAAAACATTTAAATCATTCGATTGCTTATCCGCATACAAAAACATCTTTGACATGGCGAAGAATAAGGATGTATAACTTTTGTTTTACTTCGAATTTTGCAATAATATTTTAGGAGAGTATTCTTGACACTATAAGAAATCCGAAAATAAAAACAAAAAACATTTTGTACTGGAATGTCCCCTTAACAATAGTTTAGAACTTAAAAACAAATTGAACAATTTTATAATATACTTTTATCTCACTTCACGGAGAAAAATGAAAAAATGATTTATGCAGTCAGTGTGGTACTCCTTTATAGAATAATATGTTAACAGGTACACACTATAGTATTAGAAGTTTCATAGCTGAACACTTTGGGACTCAACACAAGTTACCCCATTCATCAGCTTAAACAAGACTGTTTATATAGTCTAAGAGGGAATAAGAGTATAAAAAATTGGAATGAGAAATTACTTTCTCATGTAATTGTTAAAAGAACGCGGCAGTGTACAAAACACAAATCAATAATAGAAGCGAATATTGAACAACTAGTACTCAGTCCAGTTCTTTATAAAAATGAACGCCGTGCACATAAAGTAGATACCTACTCGAAAACCACAAGTTATTCTCTCTCTCTCTCTCACACTAATGGTCGTTCACTTATTTTACCGTTTCATTTACTCTTACTACTCTAAACTATTATGCAGTGCAGTTAAGTTAATTAAATTATTAAATATTGCTGTGAGAATAATTAATTATACATTTCATTCAAGGTCAATTCACTATTTTGTACACGGAAAAAAAAGAATAATCAAATTTACCATGAGGAGTGTCAAACTTGAAAAAGGTTAGGAAAAACCCAGGGGGAAATTTCCCACTGGCAGGGTACCGCGCCAGTACAAACGTCGGTAAGACTGTACTGGCATGGGTCCGCCTGACGACCGGATCGGTGCAAACATTGTACTGGAACCTGACAATGTGTTGCAGTGGCTGCGCGCCTGGCTTGGTACAGATTTAATACCGCCAAACATCCGGCGTTGTACCGGCATTCGTCCGTCTGGCAACCAGGACGGGCCAAATTTTGTTCCGAAACATGACTTTCTACTGGCGTTCTACTGGCATTCGTCCGCCTAGCAAGCGACGCGGGCCAAATTATATTCTCTATTGAAAAATAAAATAAAAAAAATATTTAATTAACTATGCATGGTGCATGTTAATTAATATTTGTTTACAGATCATTTGAAACATTTTTTACACATTTTACATTTTTTTTACACATTAAAATTCTAAACGCTCGCAGGGGGATACGAAACCCAAGCCTATCCTAATCTACGCACCGAAGTCTAATACGCTAACCACTACGCTATTCGCTCGCTTGCGGATGTGAGCATAACAAAACCCATATACAGTACCGCTAGGGAGCAAACAATTTTAGCAACTTATATACAACAATAAATAATAATTTAAAAACAAATTGAATATTTTAGCATTTTATGAATATTATGTAAATAAATCTAGTGTTTTATATTTATAAATAATTAGTTGTATACTTTATTTATAATTAAAAATTTTTTTTGCAATTATATTCAAAATAATTTTTTTTAATTTGTTTAACTTTCATTAAGGAAAAATTAATATAATTTACCAGATATTTTTTGATCAAATTTATTTATAAACCGTAAATTTTAAAACATAAAGATTTTTTAAACATTAAGATTATTATTAATTATTTTTAAGTTTAAATAATTGAGTGTAATTGAAAATATTTCATTAAAATAATCTGTTATCGGAATTTCCTTATATTTTTCCAGGTGAATTTCTATAATTATTATAGAAACTTGAATATAACAAAAAAATTAAGTCTTTAATATTTATTAATTATTATCAATTAATAAATAAATAATAAATATTATTAAAAAATATAATTATAACCTATTTTTCAAATTCATTCATTTTTACAATTAAATTTTATATTCTTGCATTATTAATTCCTTTTTTAGTATTTAAATTTCAAAAAATTCTCCTATACAAAAGTTTTTACAACGTAAAGGATTTAAAATTTTTATTACTTTAATTATTATCTTATCCATTTTATTTCATCAATTTTTATTGGAAACAATAAAAATATAGCTAAATTTTTACTTTGTAAAAAATCTATTTTAGAAGATTATAAATAGTGTGTTGATTAAAAAAATAATTATCCTATGAAAAGCATTAAATTGTTTTGAAAGAATAGATAACAATAACCATATTCTTAGCTTATTATTATTAATGAAAATCTTATTAATAATAATATAAATTATTTAGTTCTCAGTCGGTAGAATGCCTGTACCGCTCGGGTCGTTAGACGGACGAATGCCAGTGCAACGCCGGTTGTTAGTTGGTATAAATTTTGATCCGGCGTCGGATCAAATCTTGTACCGCGTCTGTAGTGCCGACAGTAGAAAGAGTGTACCTAAAGTCGCATCCGACTTTGTACCGCGCCAGCAGAAATTCTCATCCGAATCGGTACAAACTGCCTGTACTGGCATTGACTCTCCAATTCAACCGGCGCGGACGCTAGACGGTTGGACGATCCGGCATTCGCCCGACTTTTCCCCCTGGGAAATTAATGTTTTTTATTTATTTATTATTAAATTCTAATAACCGTATAAAATTTAAACTTGTTGACAATATTATTAATTCAATATTGTGAATATTGTTGACATCTATACTATCCATAGCTACTTTTGAGTTTAAATTTAGTTTAAAAAATCTACTGAAAAAACGAATTTGTTGGTTAAAATGCAAGTAGATTTTTGCATGACTATTGAGATAGCCAACTTCAGTGCTATAAAATTACCTGCATTTTAACCAACAAACTCGCTTTTGGAAGCAGATTTTTTAAACATGAATAAAACTACAAAGTAGCTCGTTCTCCATCACCAAAATTTAATAGAATGGAAAAGAAGTTCAAACTTAAATATTAAGACAAAAATTGGATTTTTCAGTCTTGCACCTGAGAAGAAATAAGTGATTAAAATCACTGAAAATCATGAAACACTCAATATTAAAGGTAACATTTTTCATACTTCTATATTATAAAAATAAAAAAACCGGACAAGTGCGAGTAGAACTCGTACTAAAACCTAGGGTTCCGTACCCTCCATAAAAACTTCTAATTTTCTTTCTTATAAAAATAAATATATATCAATTCCAATTCAATTTGAAGTTACTCTGTTTTGAAAATATAAACAAAATCATATTTAATGATTGTATTAATAAAAAAACAAATTTAATTTTTAAATATTTTTTTAAAAGATTATTTTTAAAAAATAATAGTCAAATATAGTCAAAAATAAAATATAGGCAAAATTATAGTCCAATAGGCCAAGAATTGTGAAAACCAAAGGGGAAGTACACACTTTTTTTTCTAAAACGAAAAAAAATTTTAGTTTTTCGAAAGAAAAAATATGAAGATGAACTCCAATAATTTTCTCTGTATGTTTGTTGAAATCTACACGAAAAAATAAATAAAAATGTATAACGCCAGTCCACTAGACTAAGAATTGAGAGAACTAGCATAGGTATAATTATTATCAAAAATTGAAAAAAAAAATTTAGGTTTTCGCTCAAAACGTAATGAAGATCAATTTTAATCATTTCCACTATATTTTACCTGTAATCTACACATGAAAATACAAAAGTGTACTAATTTTCAGCTCCTTAGGTAAAAAACTGTGAGTGCTAGGGTGAAATAAACGCTTTTTTGACGAAATTTTTAAAAACTTTAAGTTTTTCGATGAAAAAAATATGAAGATCAAATCCAATCAGGTTCGCTATATTTTTCCTGAAATCTACTGACGAAAATACATAAAATAAGCAAAACTGCAGTCCAATAGGCCAAGAATTGTGAAAACCAAGGGGGGGGTACACACTTTTTTTTTTAAAACGAAAAATTTTTTTAGTTTTTCGCAAAAAAAAATATGAAGATGAATTCCAATAATTTTTTCTGTATGTTTTTTGAAATCTACACGAAAAAATAAATAAAAATGTATAGCGACAGTCCACTAGATTAAGAATTGAGAGAACCAGCAACGGTTAAAGAATTTTCGAGCTTGCAAAAGGAGATTTTAGTTTTTCGATGAAAACACCATGAAGATCAATTCTAATCACTTCCGCTATATTTTTCCTGTAATCTATGCGTAAAAATGAATAAGTATGCCAATTTTCAGCTCTTCAGATAAAAAACTGTGGGCGCCAGGGGGGGGGTACATGCATTTTTTTCGAAATTTTCAAAATTTTTGACTTTTTCGATAAAAACAGAATGAAGATCAATACCAAATGTGTTCGCTATATTTTTCCTTTAATCCATTTTTGAAAATACATATGCATACCAATTTCCAACTTTCTAGGTAAAAAACTGTGAGCGCTAGGGGGGGGGGGGTACATGCCTTTTTTTGCGAAAAATGGCCAAAATTTGATGTTTTTCGACGAAAACTCTATGAAGATCAATCCCAATCACGTTCGCTATATTTTTCCTGTAATCTACGCGTGAAAATACATACGTGTACCAATTTTTAGCTCTCTAGGTGTAAAACTGTGAGTTCTAGGGGGGGGGGGGGTACATGGTCATTTTTGTAACCGTTCCAATAGGGTTCCTACCGGGTACGGAACCCTAAAAGTTAGCACATATTATGAAAGTGCATTGAAAATACTTTACATTAAATAGAAATAAATTTTTTTATATTTATAAACTTTTTAGAAAAATGTAATTAAAATGTAGTGACTTTTGACATTTCATAGTTAAGTTTTAAAATCAATTTTTATCTATTATTTTGGGTATGTTTACATAATAATCTATTTATACAAGTAAATTAGCTCATATTTAACAAATATCATTCAAAAAATTTCTATTATCTAAATTATTTCCATGCTTTTTTATTAAATTTACATAACTGTCAATCTAACCTTTTTTCTGTCCAACTCAATTTAAAAATTAAAATTCTGAGTAAAATTCAAAAAATTTTTTTGAATTGTTGAAAAACCTCTGGTGTGGCCTACAAGGGGAAGGGTACTTCGGGGGGCGAACCCCCCCGTTCCCAAATAACCATCTCCAAATCATAGGCTCCAAATATTAATTATTCTGACAGTTAATAAAAAAAAGTGAGGTTATGTTGAGAAAATGTTTTGACAATGATAGCGAAATCATAGAGATTTTTAGATTTCTAGCGAATCTTAAGTAGCGCCTATGTGCTACTATTCTCGATAAAAACGTCGACTCATGCTGTCCTTCTCACTTGGTTCATCGCAGTCGTTACATTATTTTTCTTTTTCGTACTCTTGGGAAGTCTTATTTGCACTCCGTACGAATAAGAGCTCTAATGACGCTCTGTTCAAGAAAAGGCAGTTTTCTACTTATCTCCGGAGTACCAAAAAACGCCGTTTTTATGACTGAGTTATAAAAAAAGTAATTAAATTCCTGTGAATAATTTTATTAATTTTGTCAGATAATTGAATTTTTGCGAAGAATTTTATTACTTTTGTAGATAATTGAATTTCTGCGAAGAATTTTATTACTTTTTAAAATAATTGAATTTCAGAGAAGAATTTTATATTATTTATAAAGATAATTAAAATTTTGACAAGAATTTTATTAAAATTTTTGTTAAATAATTGAATTTTGGAGAAGAATTTTATTATTTCTAAAAATAATTAACATTTTAAAGAGAATTTGTAAAAAAAATGTTAAAAATACCTAATTAAAATTTTGCTATGAATCTTATTTAATTTTTTAAAATTTTATTTCTGATTGTTTGATATTAATGTATGTGTTGTCGAGAAATGTGATTTTTTTACAATTTTGTCAATTTCATGTTTCCTTTTTGTCGTTTTTTCTAAAGTTTCATGCGACTTTTTTCCGACTTTTTTGGAAATTTTATGCGACTTTTCGTGACTTTTGTTGTAAATTTATGCGACTAAAGCGACTTTTTTTGAATCTTAAAGACGATCCGAGCCCTGAATTGGTCATTCAGAGTTTAGATCGACGCATTCACCTTATAAACTAGAAATGTAAAAATCCTTTCTCTGACATTATTGATTGTACTAAATTTGTATATTTAATAACACATATTTCTCTTTCCATGGAAAATTCTACAGACAAGTTTATGGTACACCGATGGTTTCTCCAATCTCAGCCTTCGTCTTATATATTGTTATTATGGATGATCTGGAAACTGAATGTTTATAAAAAATTAAATAATAATACAATTGTATTCCCCTGTTCTATTTTAGACAAATCCCACACAACACCGAAACTTTCCTAAAAATTTATTAAAGATTTACTTGCAAATTTCGAAGTATTTACTTGAAAAGTTTAGTGAACATTTTGTAAAGATTTAAATGTCCCACTTCAATAAATGTTTAGCGTGAAACTTTCCTGAAAATTTAAAAAAATCTTTGCCTACTGTATATAGACGAAAATTTAATTTAAATTTTCAGGAAAGTTTAAAGTTACATTTTCGTTTTCGCTTATAAGAGAGCAGTCAAAAATTTAATTTAAATGTTCAGGAAAGTTTTAAGTTAAATTTTTTGGAAAATTTGATGATAAACATTTATTTAAGTCGGACATTTAAATTTTTACACAATTTTCACTAAACTTTGCAAGTAAATTTTTCGAAGTTTGCAAGTAAATCTTTAATAAATTTTCAGGAAAATTTCAGCGCTGTGTGGGATGGTTATATTTGGAGAAAACAACAAAAATAAAATAATTTTAATGAATCCGAAAAAGTTATTTCTTTCCAGTTTACCATTTCATTATACTAACATAAACTTTAACATTTATTTGTGATATTTACAAAATACCAATTTTGTAAGGAGTCAAAATAAAAATTCAAATAACAAGCGTTTTCGCATTGTCTAAGCAAACATGTGCATGGTCCGCTGTGCTTAAGACAGTACGTGGTTTCATCCATTTATTTCAACCGAGTATGAAAGTGGAATTCTACCTATCCAACAATATCAATGACGTGTCCGCTTTTCCTTTCACACGTATTTTCCTAAAACTAACAGAATCAATTTCTCTAAAGATGGTTTTGAATACATCATTTATTAATTATTTCCCTTTAATTTAGATAGATCTCATAATCCTCCGAGATGAAAATGGGTCAATTTAATCTGATTTATTATTAAGGGGTTATATACAGTCAGGCGGTCGGAAAAATGCAGTTTTTCGGGATTTTTTTTTTTAAAGGAATATTTACTTATTAAAGCGAAAGTTTTCCTATAATGTTTTACATCTTTTAAAGTTTAAAGAAATATATTTCATTTGTAGAAATATTTTTTTTGCCTCTGTAGCTTATCTCCCAAGGATCCACAAAAAAAAGTGCCCCGCGGTGAACAAGATAACAATTAATAGAATCATCTGAGATCAAAAAGTTAAATAGATTCTGTTAGTGTATGAGAAAATGTAGTCTTTGATCGTTGAAATTAAAAAAATATTACTTTTTGACAAAATGGCAGCCAAAGAAAAAAAAAGTTTATTTTTATAAAGAAAAAAATCGTCTTCAAATGTTGATTAAAATTATAATTTTATTTAAAAAACCAACGATCAAGGACAGCAAAAAGTAGTTGTTGAGCTTGTGTGAAAATTAGAGCTAAATCGGTTTAGCGGTTTTTGAGAAATCGTGTTCACCGACTTGAAAAACATAGTTTTTTAAAGACGCTGCACCTGCTCTACACCCCATGGCGCGCCTTTCTAGTTTTGTCTGCAACTTCGAAAATATTTCTCGAATCTTAATACATTTTTTTTCTTCAACAGGCAAATATATATACCTTAAGAAAATGCAAAAAAAATCGATTTTTTGAAAATCGTGACTGCATACAACCCGTTAACCTGTCGCTAATGAATTTATAAATACTGAAAGTTCTAAATTAAATTTTCATCCGAAGTTACGAAAACCAATCTTACTTTTTTTTAAATATTTCTGTTACCATTTTAGTTATACATATTAATTGTGCGAGGCGCATGAAAAGTCTCCAATTGTTATATAATAAAATAATAAACTTTTTTCAAATTTAGCACCATATTCTTTAGAGATGGGAAACGTCGAAACCGTATATTCTGTATGTGAAATAACTATTCGGTGCAATTTTTATTATGACATTTATAGGTTAGGAAAATAATAAATTAGAGAATTTAAATTTTAGAAAAAATGTATTTTATGTAAAATACGAATCAGGAAATATAAAAATTATGAAAAAGAATTATTTGGAAAAAAAAATATTAGGAAAAATAAAAAAAATCGATTAAAAAAAATTATTTAAAATATAATTTCGGTAAGAAAAAAATTATACGAAATAATTATTAGAATAAAATAAAATTATAATAGCTGGGTATTATACAATAAAAAAATTTGTATAAAAAATTATTAGATATTACAAAAATTTTGAAAAATAATATTTCGATATAATAATAATTATGAGATGTGACAATTTGGTAAAGTTATAGTTAGAAGAAATAAATGTTAGAAAATATAGTAATTATAAAGAAGAATAATTAGAAGTAAAGAAAATTATGAGTAATGTTAATTCGACATTTCGAAAATGAAAATATTAGTGTAAATAAGAAATATAAAAAATAATAATTTTTAGAAATGATAATTCAGTTATTTGAAGATTACAAAAAATTTTCTTTCGCAGTATTAAACATTCTGTTAATTAGTCTTAAGAAAATAATGTTTTTGACAATTATTCTTTCGATTAAAAGAAATTATAATTAATTCTTATTAGATAACAAGAATTTCGATAAAATACAGATTCGAAAATAAAAATTGGAGATTTTTCATGCGCCTCAATTGTGCTTTAATATGAATAATGGTCAAGAAATTATTCTCGTAACCAAACAGAACAGATGTACAAGATTTTTAACAAATTAACTAAGTTTTAATATTTTACTTTTAAAATTTTTAAGGAAACGCAACTGACCACTAAGTTCACCATCTAAAGATCACGAAAATAAATCAAAAATACTGAACAAAACCAGACAATAAATAAAAAAAATATGTGAAAAATTCGTCAAAGTAAAATGTAATCGAAGTTTTTGAAAACAGCAATCCACTAAATTCGTCGAGCATTTTAAGGAAGAACAAAAGTGCAATAGCAATACGGGATTTGGTTTCTTTGGCAAGAAAGTTCCTCTCGTATTTTCACCGTAAAATGGACCCGCATTTTTCAACCGAGCCAAAGATCCGTTCATCCTCTACAGTTTTAATTACTTGGCAACGCTATCGTGGTCTCCAAGCATTGCCGTATTTCGAGGATCAGGACAACTTTTTCATGTATTCACGGCTTTTATTCGAATCAATCGTATGGTGCTTAAAAAAATACACAAAAGTCAAAACCCCTGAAAACTATTTTTATTTCAAACAAGAATAATAGTTGAATATACAATATAGATAACTTTTAGAATAAAATTTTATTTTCCATTTTCAGGGGAATTCAAAAACTTTACATGTGCGGGTGATTCTCCACGTAGCGCAGAACTTGGTTTTTTCATGTTGTAATGGAAAAATAATAAATAATTTTCATATATTATTACAATTCCAACGTAAAAAGGTTATCTATATGTTTAGAAACAAAAACCAATAATTACTTTTGTATCTAATATTATAATTTTTCATATAAATAAGCGGTTTTAAGGCTGAAAACGTCAAATTTTTACCTGTCCCTACAGGAAGTTTAAAAAAAAAGTTAATAATTTTAGTAATATGCAATAATAAATACAATTACTATTGACATTTTAGTATCGTCTACTTTAGTACAGTTGAATAAAAAAATTTTTTTTTTAAATTCATTTTTATCCCACATGCACAAAAATGGCGCTTTTAGATAGCTGACGACAGGGAGTAAAGTCACTCATTTGTTCGACCATATGAAAATGGCGTCCATTTTCTCCCATGTGCAAACATAACCGCTGATCCCATGCATTATTTTTGCCCAAGGGAGAAAACGGCCGCCATTTTCATATAAGTCAAACAAGTGAATGACTTTTACTCCCTGTCGTCTGCTATCTGAAATCGACACTTTTGTGCATTAGGAATAAAAAATATCGTAAGTAACACGGGAATAAAGGCACTCGTTCCGGTCTCGGGGCAATATGCCGGAATGTTTTCAACACTCTATAATTTGCTATTTATTAATTATTTTTTTTTGTTATTTAGTAATTACATTTAATATATTTTAATTATTATAACTTAAAATAATTATTAACAGAATTAATAGTTACATTGTTCCGTTTGAATTAATGTTAAATTATTATATTATCTGCTCTGGTATAATATATTAATTTAAAAAATGAATGTCATTCTTCTTAAAAATTTATATTTATATATAATATAAAAAATTATTATAGATTATTAAAATAATAATAATAATAATTTTGTATTATTACGAATAATAAAAATATTTTTTTTTATAAAAATTGAATCCTTATAATTAATATATGTACTAGTAAATGGTACGCGCGAAATATTTTGTTGAATTTATTATTATTATGCAAATTACAAAACATTTTATTTTCAAATATGAATTTTTGAAAAGTTTCAGATTCAAACTTTCAAAAAATTAAATTTTTAACTAATCTACTAATTAATTATTCTTGTTTATTAATTCCTAAATTTTCAATAAAATTCTTTCCGCAAAAATTCAATTATTTTCATAAAGAACAATATTCTTTGTATGAATTAAATTATTTTTATAAATAAAATATTTCTAAAATTAAATTCACTTATTTTTAGAAATAATAAAATTTTGCGCAAAAATTACCAATAATTTTCAATAAAATGAATTTGATTTTAATAAAATTTCACGAAAGAATTCATTTTTTTTAATTTTTAAAAAAATTTTCGATAGAATTAAATTATTTTCTAAAATTTTAATAAGTCCTTGGAAGCAATTCCATTATTTTTAAGTGTTGCAGTTAAATTAATTGCTAAATTAAATTATTTTTGTAAATAATAAAAATGTTCTGAAAAAATTTTATTTTCAAATTGAATTTTGAATATAATTGAATAACTCTGAAGAAATCTATTATTTATGGACAATATTGTATTGTTAAGAAGAAAGACAAATCAATAATTATTTCTTTAAAGAATTTTATTAATATTTGAAAATAATTGAACTCCTGTGAAGAATTTTATTAATTTTAGAAAATAATTGCATTTTTGTGAGGAATTTTATTAATTGTTGAAAATAATTGCATTCTTTCCAGGAAATTTATTATATTTGTGAAAATGTAATTGAATTCTTGAATAAAAAAAATTAGTAAAATCTTCACAGAAATTCAATTAATTTCAAAAATAAAAAATTATTCCAATTTTTTGAAAGACTTCATTATTTTCTAAAATTAGTAAAATTATTCGTAGGAATTCAAATATTTGCTTAAATCATAAAAATTTTTCACAGAAATTCAATTATTTTTCTAAAATCTGTAAAATTCTTCTCAGGAATTCAATTATTTATAAAAATTAGTTAATGTTTTCACAGGAATTGAATTATTTAAAAAAAATTGAAAATAATTCTTAAAAAAAATTTAATTAGGGTTTTGAAATATTTTTTAATAATTCTTAGCGAGAATTTAATTATTTTCATAAATAATAAAATTCTTTGAAGGAATTCATAATTCATAATTTTAAAATTAAAAATATTGAAAAAGAAAAATTAATTATTTTGCGTTTTAATAAAATTTTTCGAAATAATCAAATTTTTTTCTCAAATTTTAATAAATTTCAATTATTTCTGTAAATAATAAAATTGTTTGCAAAAGTTCGCAATACTTTTTAATGAAACTTCTTGAAAAAATTCAAGTTTTTTAAAAACTTTTATAATATTTTTCGAAAAAAATAGAATTTGTTTTTAAAATTTCAATAAATCCTTTAAAACAATTCAACTTTTTAAAATTTTTAATAAAATTCATTGACAATTTTAAAAAGCTGAAAAGAATTTTTTGTTTAATTCAATTATTTGAAAATTTTAATTTCAAATTATTTTAGAAAAATTACATTTTTTTATAAAAGAGAGGCGCATGAAAAGTCTCCAATTTTTATTTTCCGAATCTTTATTTTATCGAAATTCTTTTTATCTAATAAGAATTAATTATAATTTCTTTTAATCGAAAGAATAATTATCAAAAACATTATCTTTTTGAATGACTAATTAACAGAACGTTTAATACTGCGAAAGAAAATTTTTTATAATCTTCAAATAACTGAATTATCATTTCTAAAAATTATTATTTTTTATATTTATTATTTACACTAATATTTTTATTTTCTAAATGTCAATTTTGATAAATATTATTTTTTAAATTTGTTAATAACTATAATAATTATATTCCCGAATTATTATTCAATATAATTCAAATATTACCGAATTACCAATTCTTAAAAAATTTATTGTTCCTAATAATATTTTTTTAAAATGTGTAAATGTTCTAAATTCTAAAGTCTCTAAATTTTGTTTTATCCAAATATCTTTTGTTATAAAACTTTTTTCTTATAAATGTTTTTCAAAATAATTTTAATCTTAACGAATTAACATTACTCATAATTTTCTTTACTCCTAATCATTCTTCTTTATAATTACTAAATTTTCTAACATGTATTTCTTCTAACTATAACTTCACCGAATTGTCACTTCTCATAATTATTATTATATCGAAATATTATTTTTAAAAATTTTTGTAATATCTAATAATTTTTATACAAATTTTTTTATTGTATAATAACCAGTTTTTATAATTTTATTTTATTCGAATAATTATTTGGTATAATTTCTTTCTTACCGAAATTATATTTTAAATAATTTTTTATTAATCAATTTTTTATTTTTTCTAATATTCATTTTTCCAAATAATTCTTTTTCATAATTTTTATATTACCTAATTCGTATTTTACATAACATCCATTTTTCCAGCATTTAAATTCTCTAATTTATTCTTTTCCTAACCTATAAAAATGTCATAATAAGAATTGCACAGAATAGTTATTTCACATACAAAATATACGGTTTCGACGTTTCCCATCTCTGAAGAATATGGCGCCAAATTTGAAAAAAGTTTATTATTTTATTATTTAAAAATTATTAATTATTATAAATATTGTTTAAAACAATTTTCCTAATGATATTTAATTGTTTTAAACAATATTTGTAATAATTAATAATTTTTAAATAATAAAATAATAAACTTTTTTCAAATTTGGCGCCATATTCTTCAGAGATGGGAAACGTCGAAACCATATATTTTGTATGTGAAATAACTATTCTGTGCAATTCTTATTATGACATTTATAGGTTAGGAAAAGAATAAATTAGAGAATTTAAATGCTAGAAAAAATGGATGTTATGTAAAATACGAATTAGGAAATATAAAAATTATGAAAAAGAATTATTTGGAAAAATAAATATTCGGAAAAATAAAAAATCGATTAAAAAAATGATTTAAAATATAATTTCGGTAAGAAAAAAATTATACGAAATAATTATTCGAATAAAATAAAATTATAAAAACTGGTTATTATAAAATAAAAAAATTTGTATAAAAAATTATTAGATATTACAAAAATTTTTAAAAATACTATTTCGATATAATAATAATTATGAGAAGTGACAATTCGGTAAAGTTATAGTTAGAAGAAATACATGTTAGAAAATATAGTAATTATAAAGAAGAATGATTAGGAGTAAAGAAAATTATGAGTAATGTTAATTCGAAAAAATTAAAATTATTTTGAAAAACATTTATAAGAAAAAGTTTTATATAACAAATGATATTTCGATAAAACAAAATTTAGAGACTTTAGAATTTAGAATATTTACACATTATAAAAAAATATTATTAGGAACAATAAATTTTTTAAGAATTGGTAATTCGGTAATATTTGAATTATATTGAATAAAAATTCGGGAATATAATTATTATAGTTATTAAGAAATCTATAAAATAATATTTATCAAAATTGACATTTCGAAAATAAAGATATTAGTGTAAATAAGAAATATAAAAAATAATAATTTTTAGAAATGATAATTCAGTTATTTAAAGATTGTAAAAAATTTTTTTTTCGCAGTATTAAACATTCTGTTAATTAGTCATTCAAAAAGATAATGTTTTTGATAATTATTCTTTCGATTAAAAGAAATTATAATTAATTCTTATTAGATAAAAAGAATTTCGATAAAATAAAGATTCGGAAAATAAAAATTGGAGACTTTTCATGCGCCTCATAAAAGAATATATAGAAATACTTCGAAAAAATTTAATTAATAGAAAAATTCTAATAAAATTTTATAAAAGAATTTAATTTTCAATGAATAATTTTTAATAAAAGTTTAATAGTAAAATTATTTATGAAAATTATTATAGGCCAGTCGTTGGGTCGAAAAAGTACACATAAATGCTAGCAGCAAAGTCTAAATGGTTTCTTGCAGTTTGCGGGCCCCATATAAGAGCCCAATAGTTTGCTCTCGATTCACAGTTGCGGAAAAGGTTATAAATAATTGTCAAAGTTTGAAAAACGTAGTTTTTTGATTCCCGTTGCTTCCGGTTTCTTATTAGAGAAAAAAGTTGTGATTGAAAGTTGTAGAGCTTGGAAATACCTTTAAAATGATGGGTCATACGTTAAAAAATGTTAATTAGTTTATTTGCAAATGAATTTAAACCATTAAAAATAGCACTTTTTTAATTGTTTAATAACTTTGTTAATAATTATCGAATTTGTTTGTAACTTACCAGAAATATTCTCCTTGCGAAGCTGAATAAAACACAAAAAAATTCAACTCGATCGGATAATTAGTTTATGCATAATTCCATTTGTTAACTAAAAACATGTCATTTTTCAACGGAATTTCCAAATTTTTGGCCAGGCGGATTTCGTTTTTTTTTCTTGGAGAGTACAGTTAAGGAGTCAATCTTTCATTCCATTTAAATGGGAAATTGATTTTTTTAATCTAAGTGCATAATAATAGACGTTAAAAAAAAGTATGTTTTTTTGACATAAACAAATGGAATAACTCGGCCAATTTTCACTTTATCGATTTAGTGTAAAGGGCATTTAATTTCACTTGTTTTCACAAAAATTTTCCAAAAAAAAAATCCAATCTAACTTCAAGGGGGGGGAGTTAGTTTTTTTTTTTAAAAAAATTCCTGACTAGCTAATTATTATTATTTTTAATTGAAATTCGCACCACTCATAGTTAAATTCTTGTATTTTATGAAAAAAAATTGATCATACGGATTTGTCCTTTTATTTTGCATTTATATCAAGTGAAAGTATATGCATAGTTTTTTCTACCTTTGGACGGCGGAGTGGGGGAACTCGGTGGCGCGTGATTCTCGCCCGCCACAAAACTGAATTCAGCCGTTCAAATTTGCAAAAATGGTCATAACCAGGGCTGGTCATAACTTCGTTAATTATTGACCGATTTTAATCTTTTTTTTTTTAATTTGATCTACTTTTCAACGCTGAATCCAAAAATGAATTTGCATTTTTTGTAAATTAAATATTTTTTATACTAATTAGAAAAAAATTTTTTTAACAACAAATTATTATTATTATTTTTTATATTTAACAAAAAATTTTCTTTGTACATATTATTTCATTTAATTTAAAATAATATTATATAAAAAAAAATCTAAAATTATTTACCTGTAAGCGTGTAGCATCGAGTGTAAGCGTAAGGCACGCCGATTTATTACACAGGCACACAAAAAATAAAAAAAGTCAAAACCCAGAGGTTACACCCCCCTATCCTCATGTTTTTGGAGTCGCTGAAACCGAATATGACCATGAAAAATTTTTTTCATCGGCCATTTTCCCGCTACCACCCCCTTACACCTGCTCCCGGGGGTTGGAATTTCAGTTTAAAAAAAAGTGGAGTAGGGTGTCTATTCCTATGTTTTTTGGGTCGCTAAAACCAAAAAAGGTTACCAAAAACAAATTCTTCCCTCCCTTAACCCCTTACAACCCCCTAAACACCCGAAAGGTTGGGGGTCGAAATTCGAATTTTCACGAAAAGTCGATTTTACTACTACAATGCTTACACTCGATGCTACACGCTTACAGGTAAATAATTTTAGATTTTTTTTATATAATATTATTTTAAATTAAATGAAATAATATGTACAAAGAAAATTTTTTGTTAAATATAAAAAATAATAATAATAATTTGTTGTTAAAAAAATTTTTTTCTAATTAGTATAAAAAATATTTAATTTACAAAAAATGCAAATTCATTTTTGGATTCAGCGTTGAAAAGTAGATCAAATTAAAAAAAAAAGATTAAAATCGGTCAATAATTAACGAAGTTATGACCATTTTTGCAAATTTGAACGGCTGAATTCAGTTTTGTGGCGGGCGAGAATCACGCGCCACCGAGTTCCCCCACTCCGCCGTCCAAAGGTAGAAAAAACTATGCATATACTTTCACTTGATATAAATGCAAAATAAAAGGACAAATCCGTATGATCAATTTTTTTTCATAAAATACAAGAATTTAACTATGAGTGGTGCGAATTTCAATTAAAAATAATAATAATTAGCTAGTCAGGAATTTTTTTAAAAAAAAAACTAACTCCCCCCCCCTTGAAGTTAGATTGGATTTTTTTTTTGGAAAATTTTTGTGAAAACAAGTGAAATTAAATGCCCTTTACACTAAATCGATAAAGTGAAAATTGGCCGAGTTATTCCATTTGTTTATGTCAAAAAAACATACTTTTTTTTAACGTCTATTATTATGCACTTAGATTAAAAAAATCAATTTCCCATTTAAATGGAATGAAAGATTGACTCCTTAACTGTACTCTCCAAGAAAAAAAAACGAAATCCGCCTGGCCAAAAATTTGGAAATTCCGTTGAAAAATGACATGTTTTTAGTTAACAAATGGAATTATGCATAAACTAATTATCCGATCGAGTTGAATTTTTTTGTGTTTTATTCAGCTTCGCAAGGAGAATATTTCTGGTAAGTTACAAACAAATTCGATAATTATTAACAAAGTTATTAAACAATTAAAAAAGTGCTATTTTCAATGGTTTAAATTCATTTGCAAATAAACTAATTAACATTTTTTAACGTATGACCCATCATTTTAAAGGTATTTCCAAGCTCTACAACTTTCAATCACAACTTTTTTCTCTAATATGAAACCGGAAGCAACGGGAATCAAAAAACTACGTTTTTCAAACTTTGACAATTATTTATAACCTTTTCCGCAACTGTGAATCGAGAGCAAACTATTGGGCTCTTATATGGGGCCCGCAAACTGCAAGAAACCATTTAGACTTTGCTGCTAGCATTTATGTGTACTTTTTCGACCCAACGACTGGCCTACCTCTAATTACAGAATTTTCCAGCTTACGTCTGATTGATATTTACCTTCGGTTAAATTGCGTTTATAGACTTTAGAAAATTATTAAAAGAAGAATGAATTTATTTAAAAAAAAAAACTTCCTATTAATAATATTTTTTCTTTGGAAAAGTTATTTTGAAATTAATTTTCTAAATAATTAAAGACACAGGATTTCTGTCTTGTAAAGACAGTAAATTTTGTGGAAGGAGCAAATTAAATGAAGCGCGATAGTTCACAGTGAAAAGAGAAGCAGCAGCTGAAAGTACTGAAGGAAAGCGTCTGTACCTTTATATACAGTAAGTTAACTAATTATAACTAAGTTGAATGAGTAAGTTAAACTTCGAAGTTTACTCTTCTTACTTTCTTCAAACTGTGTATAAAAAATTTGCGAAAGACAATTTCTTAAAAATTTTATGCAATAATACAAAATGCAAATATAATTTTTGCCGGTAGGTGGCGGCTTTTGAGCACATGTTTGTGCGTGTCTCGGCTTTTTTATATAGTTTAACCGGTTTATAAGATCGGTTTAATTTTTTGGTGGAGTGTCTTCATATTGTTGTGTTCCCCTGATTTTATATTTTGTGACTTTTTCACTTAAATCCTGCATTATTTATTGTAAACTTGGGTCTACATATCCTAACCTCATTTAGGACATTCGTTCATTGACAAGGTTTTCTTTCATTAAAGTGAGTTTGCAATTTGCAATTCTTTTTTGTGAACTTCTCATTTTTACTAATTAGTACTTTTTTAGTAAATTAATAATGGCATCTGCAGTAAATATTCAGAAGTGTACAAAGTGTGGTAAAGATATTGCACGTGCTTTCCTACGTTTTGTTCTAAATGTAAACTTCCTTACCGTCGAAGCTGTGCAATACAGACCTCCTCTTTGCCTGACGGATCGTTTGTTAATTGCTGGAGGCGCATGAAAAGTCTCCAATTTTTATTTTCCGAATCTTTATTTTATCGAAATTCTTTTTATCTAATAAGAATTAATTATAATTTCTTTTAATCGAAAGAATAATTATCAAAAACATTATCTTTTTGAATGACTAATTAACAGAATGTTTAATACTGCGAAAAAAAAATTTTTTACAATCTTTAAATAACTGAATTATCATTTCTAAAAATTATTATTTTTTATATTTCTTATTTACACTAATATCTTTATTTTCGAAATGTCAATTTTGATAAATATTATTTTATAGATTTCTTAATAACTATAATAATTATATTCCCGAATTTTTATTCAATATAATTCAAATATTACCGAATTACCAATTCTTAAAAAATTTATTGTTCCTAATAATATTTTTTTATAATGTGTAAATATTCTAAATTCTAAAGTCTCTAAATTTTGTTTTATCGAAATATCATTTGTTATATAAAACTTTTTCTTATAAATGTTTTTCAAAATAATTTTAATTTTTTCGAATTAACATTACTCATAATTTTCTTTACTCCTAATCATTCTTCTTTATAATTACTATATTTTCTAACATGTATTTCTTCTAACTATAACTTTACCGAATTGTCACTTCTCATAATTATTATTATATCGAAATAGTATTTTTAAAAATTTTTGTAATATCTAATAATTTTTTATACAAATTTTTTTATTTTATAATAACCAGTTTTTATAATTTTATTTTATTCGAATAATTATTTCGTATAATTTTTTTCTTACCGAAATTATATTTTAAATCATTTTTTTAATCGATTTTTTATTTTTCCGAATATTTATTTTTCCAAATAATTCTTTTTCATAATTTTTATATTTCCTAATTCGTATTTTACATAACATCCATTTTTTCTAGCATTTAAATTTTCTAATTTATTCTTTTCCTAACCTATAAATGTCATAATAAGAATTGCACAGAATAGTTATTTCACATACAAAATATATGGTTTCGACGTTTCCCATCTCTGAAGAATATGGCGCCAAATTTGAAAAAAGTTTATTATTTTATTATTTAAAAATTATTAATTATTACAAATATTGTTTAAAACAATTAAATATCATTAGGAAAATTGTTTTAAACAATATTTATAATAATTAATAATTTTTAAATAATAAAATAATAAACTTTTTTCAAATTTGGCGCCATATTCTTCAGAGATGGGAAACGTCGAAACCGTATATTTTGTATGTGAAATAACTATTCTGTGCAATTCTTATTATGACATTTTTATAGGTTAGGAAAAGAATAAATTAGAGAATTTAAATGCTGGAAAAATGGATGTTATGTAAAATACGAATTAGGTAATATAAAAATTATGAAAAAGAATTATTTGGAAAAATGAATATTAGAAAAAATAAAAAATTGATTAATAAAAAATTATTTAAAATATAATTTCGGTAAGAAAGAAATTATACCAAATAATTATTCGAATAAAATAAAATTATAAAAACTGGTTATTATACAATAAAAAAATTTGTATAAAAATTATTAGATATTACAAAAATTTTAAAAAATAATATTTCGATATAATAATAATTATGAGAAGTGACAATTCGGTGAAGTTATAGTTAGAAGAAATACATGTTAGAAAATATAGTAATTATAAAGAAGAATGATTAGGAGTAAAGAAAATTATGAGTAATGTTAATTCGTTAAGATTAAAATTATTTTGAAAAACATTTATAAGAAAAAAGTTTTATAACAAAAGATATTTGGATAAAACAAAATTTAGAGACTTTAGAATTTAGAACATTTACACATTTAAAAAAAATATTATTAGGAACAATAAATTTTTTAAGAATTGGTAATTCGGTAATATTTGAATTATATTGAATAATAATTCGGGAATATAATTATTATAGTTATTAACAAATTTAAAAAATAATATTTATCAAAATTGACATTTAGAAAATAAAAATATTAGTGTAAATAATAAATATAAAAAATAATAATTTTTAGAAATGATAATTCAGTTATTTGAAGATTATAAAAAATTTTCTTTCGCAGTATTAAACGTTCTGTTAATTAGTCATTCAAAAAGATAATGTTTTTGATAATTATTCTTTCGATTAAAAGAAATTATAATTAATTCTTATTAGATAAAAAGAATTTCGATAAAATAAAGATTCGGAAAATAAAAATTGGAGACTTTTCATGCGCCTCAATTGCTGTAAGCCGAGGTCATTGTCCCCGTCAGCTGACTCACAATTCTCAAACTCTGCTGTCAATTTGGATACTATTGTGGACGCCTTAAATCAGCTGACGTTAACAATATCTCGTAATGTCTCTACAATGAATGAGAATTTTAAGGAAGTAAATGTCAAATTGGATGAGACACTTTCCAGAGTAATAAATATGGAGGGTAGAGTGGTTGATTTGACGAATTGTCTTGCTTTGGTTGAGGAAAGAATTGACAAGATTGAGGCGGGATGTTCAATGTTGGACAATCTAACAGTCGATATTAATGCCTGTATTAATGAAATAGTGGATCGGTCAGAAAGAAAGTGTAACTTAGTTCTATTTCATCTTCCTGAAGATAAAACACCTAACACAGACTCTAACACCTTGAAAGCAGTTGTCAGCAACAAATTTAAAAAGTTTACTAAATCAGCTGATCTTGATGTAATTCGAACATTTAGAATTGGTGCTAGTGCGTAGGTCTCTCAAAAGCCACGACCGGTGAAAATCGTATGTGCGACGGAGGAGAGGGCACAGGCGATTTTGCGATCGTTCTTGGCTTCTAAAAGAGACTCTGTAAATTTATGGGACTTGGAGAATCTATGGTTGTCGAATGACAAAACGAAGATGCAGAGGGACGAGATTAGGAGAGTGAAAGAGCAGTTAGCCGTGCGTCGACGAGAGGGAGAAGCAAACATTTCTTTGGTTTTTCGTCGTGGAGTCCCCACAATTATTAAAATCCCTCCCTGTAAACGTACTTCTACTCTCACACTTCAGATAGGCGGGTAAACAGTTGGCCAATCCAACTCCAGCACCTGGTTTTGGATTAATTCTTCTGTCATCATTCTCTTCAGTGTTTAAATGTATTCAGAAAACTTTTTGTGTATGGTTTTTTTTGAGTTAAACTCCTTTAGAGTATTGTGATTTATTTCTCAAAATGACATTTTGTTAAGCAGAAAATGTGTATAATACCCTCCTCATTTTTTATGTTACTCTTTGAATTTCTATATATTCTTACAGTTTCTAGACCGTTTTAAACATCTTATTTCATTCAGAATTTTTAATTTTATTTTTCATATAATTTTTATTAATTGTTTAAAATTAATTCGGATAGAGATACAAATTTGTCATTTATTAATATTATTTTGACTTTCTTCTATTAAACTGTAAGATTCACTACAATAACTAACTTTCTAATGGACTCAGTGGAAAAAACAAAAATGTCTAATTATATTACTTTATTTTCATTATTACACTACAACAGTGTTTACATCTATACCGAACTTAAACTTTTGAAGCGCCAACCTTCATATTGTATTTGTTTTTATATGTTACAAATCACCCCGGTGACATTGCTCATTTTTTCCATTGTATGAAAAAACATGAGAGCTGAAAGTGTCCACCAGCTGGCGCCAGCTATACACGGGCCCTGTTTCAATTAAAATGCATGGGATATTGCAAAATAATTAAATTTTCACTAATTAAAATTAATTAAATCGTATTTTTTTGTACACAATATTAATATAGAAACTTTTTAACATATTTTTTGATAGTTATAGCCTTATAAAAGAGTAGAATATTTAATTTATAACGAAATTTTCATCTCAGTTTTAGGCGAGAATTTCAAAAAAATATTAATTATTATTATTATTTATTATAAATTTTTTTAATTTCTCATCTACTCAATATAGTTTTGAAATATTAATAGTAGTAAATTAAAAATTAATTATAAATAATTATGAAAACTTACATATTTTTGAAAATCCCGCCAAAAATTTAGGTAGAAATTTCGTTCTAAATAAATTATTCCACGCTTTAATAAAGTGACAATTGTTACAAAATATGTTTAAGGAAGAACCCTCTCTGCATTGTGAGTCAATGCAATTACCATTTAAGTTTTCAATTTACTCACGTAGTACTAATGCAACGCTTGGCAACATTGTAATGCTTCCTCCGGTATCATTTGCAGGATTGGAAGGAGAGTCCAGAATAGAGTCGAACGCGCTGATGGTAACGCGCTCGTCCATATGGAATACATAGGAGGAGCGCGTTAGTATCAACGCGTTCATACCGACTTCGACTCTATTCTGGACTCTCCTGGAAATACAAAAGTAATGTAATGTCAGGCGGCAAGAAGTGTGTTACAGCCATTTTGCCAGTAGAGGACAGAAGCATGCAGGGAGCGAAAAGGCTCAGCTGTCAAAATGATTCGCATTACATTGCTACGGTAATTCCAATGCTGCAACCGTGTTCGTGCATTAGGGTGTCCGTTATTTCCCAAGTTAGCTATTTTCATTTGGGTATCGTCAAAATCGTTTCTTTTTGACCTAAAAACAATTCTAGAAACTAGAAAAAAATTTTACGATGCCGTTTAACCCTGCCTAAATAACAATACTTTTCCCATTTAATTAACATGGGATTTTTGAAACTTTTTAGAAAATAATTTTTATTTTGTTTATAATACTCTTTGACTAACCAACAATGCTTAATTTTGCTTCTATTATGATTCCTTTAGATAGAGATATTTTCATATTATCGCGATAAATTTATTCCACAAGTTTTAAGGGTCAATTTTATTTTTATTGATTTTTCTGATTATTTTTCTAAATCTACATAATTATTAATTAATTTTTATTTAGTATTTCATTAAAAGTTTCTTGTTTTATGCATCCAATTCGACCATAACAATAATTTAAATTCATAAACTATCCAAGAATCACACAGTAGACTAAATCCATTTCAAATCAGGCATGTCGACTAACTTCATGTTATAGAAAAAAAATTGTTTTGATTGTCATTTTTTTTCTCTTGAGTATAATTTAATTTTCTTTCTTGGGTCTTATATATAGATGGTCTTGTCCTCTTCACAATCCAGTTTGAAATTTGAAAAAATATTTAAAATTATAAAAATAGGGGATGATTTTCTGAAAATAAATAAGATCAATTTTTTCAAAAACACCACCTCTTTTTGTTATCAAAATTTTACTACAAATTCTTAAAATAATTATGAACATTTCCTATAAATTTCAAGCGGGCTAAACCATTCTGGCAATTAGGAGGATTTTTTTTTTTTGAAAAATTTATTTTTACAAATTTTCAAATTGTTAACGTTCACGTCAACAATGTTATAACGATTCATTTGTTTTAAAAAATGCAAGTTAACAATTTAAAAATTTGCAAAAATAAATATTTAAAAAAAAATTGTCTTGATTGACAGAATGGTTTAGCCCGCTTGAAATTCATAGGAAATATTCATAATTATTTTAAGAATTTGTAGTAAAAATTTGATAACAAAAATAGGTGGTGTTTTTGAAAAAATTGATCTTATTTATTTTCAGAAAATCATCCCCTATTTTTATAATTTTAAATATTTTTTCAAATTTCAAACTGGATTGTGAAGAGGACAAGACCATCTATATATAAGACCCAAGAAAGAAAATTAAATTATACTCAAGAGAAAAAAAATGACAATCAAAACAATTTTTTTCTATAACATGAAGTTAGTCGACATGCCTGATTTGAAATGGATTTAGTCTACTGTGTGATTCTTGGATAGTTTATGAATTTAAATTATTGTTATGGTCGAATTGGATGCATAAAACAAGAAACTTTCAATGAAATACCGAATAAAAATTAATTAATAAGTAGATTTAGCAAAATAATCAGAAAAATCAATAAAAATGAAATTGACCTTTTTAAAACTTGTGTAATAAATTTTTCGCGATAATATGAAAATTTCTCTATCTAAAGGAATCATAATAGAAGCAAAATCAAGCATTGTTGGTTAGTCAAAGAGTATTATAAACGAAATAAAAATTATTTTCTAAAAAGTGCAAAAATCCCATGTTAATTAAATGGGAAAAGTTTTGTTATTTAGGCAGGGTTTAAACGGCATCGTAAAATTTTTTTCTAGTTTCTAGAATTGTTTTTAGGTCAAAAAGAAACGATTTTTACGATACCCAAATGAAAATAGCTAACTTGGAAAATAAAGGACACCCTATTGTGCATGGATTAACAAAATCTTTTGAATTTAGATAATTAAAAACATTTGTGACGATTGTAGGTTGTCATATTTTGTAAAAAGTGCCTGCACGGAAAAAATTAATTTAGTACATTTTACGAAACTAATTTTGGAATAGCGGATACGGAGAGGAGTTTAGTATAAGATAAAACAGAATCAATAGTAATATATGATGACTGCGTTTCTCGAAAACTCAAAAAAAATTCTATGGAATTCACAAATGATCGGTTGGACGTTCTAATTCAAGAGTTTTGTAAAATGTTTAGCCTGAAGCGCATGCGCCACGGAAGAAAATATTCACGGAGAAAAAAACGAATAAAGCAGAAAAAAGAATTTCTTGTACCAATGAGCTCTCAAGACCATTTTTTCTCGTCTTCTATAGGAGATAAATGATTGGTTCGACACATGTGACTGTACTCTACAACGCAATAGTTCGCTTGGATTGGCTTATTTTATTCTGACACTAACTTAACGGAAATACGCATACATATAAACGAATTCTGACGCAACGCACATACAATATAACTCGCACTTGTAAATGAAAGAATTGAGTTTCTTTATATACTAACTGAGAAGATTAAAACTGCGCTTGTGAGAAATGTCAATATACTGAATATTAATTTTTAAAAAAATCATTTTTTTAAAAGTTATACAAAATATTTTATAGTTTTTAAAATAACATTTTTTAATTATAATTGGTTATAAAATCTCTATAAAATTTTTCAATTTTTCAAAAATAATTTTATTCTTAATTTTAAATTATAAATAAATTGCAAAAAGTGCCAAGTGTCGTGCTTAGTAACTTCTGATTGATAAAAAAGGTGTTTTTTATACAAAATAATTAATTTTGAGTCTCACAGGTTGTGACTGATCATTTTTTTGGACAATATTTAAACATCAGTTCTTTAGCTTTAACTGTAAAAAGTTACATCAATATCTCGCTGTCGTTTTTCTCACAATTGAATTTTAAAGATCATGAATTTTCATTTTCCCATAAGACACAATGTAAAATGTGAAAACATAAAATTGTTTATAACTTTTCTTATACATTGTGCAGACCTCTGAAAATTTAACTACATATTTTTTAAACCAACATCTACCATTATTCCAAGTTTCATCAAAAACTCGCTGTTAATTCTATTTCCGAGGGTACTTCCTTAAAAGTTTCTTGATTCATTTCATGTAAAAAAAATATGATTGAATTAATTTCAGTTAAATAAAATACAATTTTTATGCATTATCCCATGTATTTTAATTGAAACAGGGCCTGTGCATAGCTGGCGCATCAGTGTCAACTTTCAACAGTTGGTACACTTTCAACTCATCAATGCCACCGGGGTGTTACAAATGTAACTCTTAGAATTAGGGAGTACGTAATGTACGAAAGGGCATGTCCCGTTATGTTATTAAATAAATAAAATAAATAAATAAATAATTAGTTTTATCGAATTTTTTTGTACGTTACCTGCAACGGAAGGTCATAAGTTTAGGGACAAAATAAATGCTACCGTGAATGCCTCGGGTATAAAAATATTTACAATATACAATCTTCTCCTCGGATCTTCCATTTAACCTATAATTTAGTGTTTAACAATATCAGTTAAATTTCTGCTCTGCATAATTAATTCAAATGAATTTCAAAGTAAGGTAACTATTGTTCGCAATAATTCCTCAATCATCCAAACTATTTTGAGAATAACAAGACAATTTCTTAATAAAACTTTATGTTAAATTGGAGACTTGCAGCTGCATTCCTTAATAGAAAAACAGCTATTTTTTTTGGCTGGAGTTTGAGAGTGACGGTCGTGATTGGTTGTGAAAATGACATGATGACGGTCGCGAGTGGTTGAAATACGGTGATGACGGTCGTGATTGGTTAAAATCCAATGATGACAGTCGCTATTGGCTAAAATTTCATGATGTTGGTCGCTGTTGGTTGAAAATATCATGGTGACGGTCGCGATTGGTTGAAAGACGATGATGACGGTCGCTATTGGCTGAAAACCGATGATAACGGTCGCTATTGGTCAGAAATCCTAGCGGAGACGCTTGCTATTGGTGTATTTTCTTTGTTTATAAGAGCTTCAACAGTAGTTACAGTTTACAGTAGTTACAGTTTATTAACAGATTTTTACAGTATATATAATACAGAAAAATAACGTTTTTTTCTCTCTTCCAAATTAAAAAAAAATAAGAAAAAAAAATTTGTGATTAAAAATAAGGATAAGGAGGTCAGTTTTAAAAAATTGTGTAAAATACTGCTTTTTAATTATATAAAATAATTTTTCTTATTTGTAATTAAGAATTGCAATTAATAAATTAACATCTTTCCCGTCTAAGTCACTAACATTATCTACTTTTTCAACAATTAAACTTGTAAAGAAATTTAAATAACTTTCTAGAATCAGTTAAAGAATCCTTGAGCTCATCCTTGAGTTTGCCTTGTTTTATTAAAAACTTAATATAATTTAAGAATAATACTTTACATGGTTTAATATTTTTTTAATGAATCTTAAACAAGTACCCAGTTTTTTATTATAAAAAATTTATGTTGTCTTAAAAAAAAAGAATATTTTTTATTTCAGTTCAAAATTAGAGTCTTTAAGGTAATAAAGAGGTGCCATAATAATAAGGTGCCAGTATAAGAATCATGTTTTTGACTTATTTTAGAAGTAATTTTGATTACTGATTTTTAACTTTAAATTCTTAAAAATTGGTAAAAAATTAAAGCTTAAAGTGACCATCTGTAGTGTTCATTTTAAAGTATTTTTATAATAGTATTTAATGTTGAAATACTTAAATAAAACTAAAATTTACTTAACTGACTAAAATTTAAATTTCTTTTAATTTATAAAAATTTTGTATTTTCTTATAAATATAAAAATAAATTAATATAAATAATATAATAATGAAATTATAATAAAATAATGTAACTTTTTAATTTCTAAATTTTTGAACTTTATTATAAAAATGTTTTTTGTGTAAAAAAATTAGGTAGGATAGTGTTGTATTACTATGATTACTATGAGTTAAAATAAGAAATTAAAAAAATTTTATATTGTAAATGTTTTAAAAAAGGCACAATTTTTGTTTTAGCTTGATACTTTTTTAACCAGAAATGGCCAAGCATAGAAGTTAGGTTTCTACATAAAGTTCTGTCTTGTTCGGCTTTTTTATTTACATATTTACTTGTAAATTTTAATGTTAAATACTATCTTTAAAAAACATTAATTGTATTAAAATAAACTGAATGCATATTTCAGCTTTATCCAAAGAACATAAACACGTGTAAAGTATTTCTAAAATTATATTAATTTTATTAAAACAAGACAAACTCAAGTATCTTTTTAATGATTTTAGAAAGATAGTTAAATTTTACTTTTAAGATTAATTTTTAAATAATTATATTGAGTTTTAGTGCCTTAGACGGGAAAAATGTTAATTAATACCTACATTTTGCAAAATAAAAAAATTTTGCAAAATAAAAAAATTATTTATAGCACTAACATGTAGTATTTACACAATTTTTGCAGATAGTGTATAATTAATTAAAATTGATTTAATAAATGGTAATGAATCATTTGTCAGAGAATAATTTATTCCCAACAAAAAAATATTTGATGTTTTAATATAATGGGTCCAAATAAGTAAAACAATTTCAAAAAAAATTTTATTATTAAAGTAATTTGGTGTTGAAGTTCTGGATCATTTTATTTTCATGTTATTATTACTTTAAAACAAATAATGATAATAAAGTAATTTCTTTTAAATAAAGCTTAATGTCTATACTTTAATGATAAAATAAAAAGATTGTTAAAAAATTAAAATTTAAAATTGTTATTAACAATTCTTATAAACAATTGCAAATTCAAGAATGTTCTTAATATTTTGGAAAAATTAAATTATCATGTATTGATGTGCAAAACTCCAAGTATTAATTTAAAAAAAATTTCGCCTGTATTTTGGCAGAAAAATCTACACAATTTCTATAATATAGAAGTTTACTGATTTTTCTTTCTTTAAATTAATCCTTAGAGTTTTGCCATAATTTTTCTAGTAGCCGGTTTCATTTCTTTTGTCCCTAATATAAGTAAAAATATAATAAACTGATGGAAAATATCTGTAGCGTTTTTACTTTGTAATTTCCATATTATGAACACAATTAGTTTTGTAATATATATTATATAAATATTATTTCAATATTAAATATAAGAAAAACTCTAATAAAAATATAATATACACTACCAGTTAAAATTTAGAGACCATACCCATTTTCAGGAGAATGAAAAACATTTTAAAACGTATCATGTACGGAACCTAAAATTTTTGTATATTTTAAGTTTTAAAAGATGTTTAAATTTTTAATAGATCAAGATCTTTTAGAAGTCATTTGATCAATATTTTATTTAGACATTTTTAAAAAATGATAATTTTCAATGTTTTACAAAAATTTTAATAACTTCTTAAATGCTGAATGCTTTTTAATGATGTTATGCTTATTTTAAAGGTGATTTTCTCCAGAATGAGAATTTTTTATAGGCATTAACGTGTAATTTTTTTTAGAAAATTCAATTTGTCAAACTTACATTTAAAAAATTAAAAAACTTTTAAACAATCTTATTAACAGAGAAATAATTTTTAAAATATAAACATATGTTTTTATTTAATTAAGATTTAATTTAAGGTTATATTAAGGTTTTTGTTGTGGGAAAGGACCAGAAGTAGGCGCGCAACGCGCGCCCTTTTGGTTCTAGTATTAATTTAAAACAGTGATAATGGAATCTTACTTTAATACAACCACAAATGTAAACAAAGTATTGTAAACTAGTTTCACTAAAGGTAAATTGAATTTCATCCAACGAAACCGAACCAATACCTTTGAGACGAAAAGCAAGCAATTAGTTGTTCTATCATAATATCAACAGAAGTTGCATATTGATTCAAGAGTTTGATGCTAAGGTTGCTTGCATAAGCGTCGAGATCTTGATTAAAGGGTCGAGACTTAAGCAAGCGCCAATAAATAAAGGAATTGCATTTAAATCTATTCAATAGGCTGCACTTGATTTTGTTTTTCGTTCTGCACAAATTGAACTTAGAACCAAAAGACAAATTTGGATTTAGTTGAAAGGATTTATTTAAAGTCATTTTGTAAATGATTGTCAAAAATAACAGGAGCCATTATAAATGAGTATTCATCATATTATTTTAAACGGAATAATTTATTTGTTCTCTAAATTGGTGTGACGTTAATTAATAATTTCTCTGCATTTTTCAATGCAATTATACAAATAATATTTCATATGAAAAATGACGCATGATTTTAATCATTCATGGCTAAGTTGTTTCGTGTTATAAATTGTGACAATCAATATATACTTCTATTACAACGTTATACTCTGTCATTTTGAATTACCTATTTAGATTTATTGACGCGATGATTGATCTTAGTGTCGTAGATTAATAATCTCAACAATTTATATAATTTTTTAAAGGGGTTGTGAAACCAGTCCATTTCAATGTATATATTCGTCAATGTTTCCACCGGAACGAGAATTATAAGTTTGTGGCCAATTTATAAATGATTTAAAAAGCAAAGAAATATTGTTTTTTTAAAATTATTTGTAACGATCAACATCGTTTTCTTACCTATCGCGATAGTAAAAAGTTTCCTTACAGATTAATATATTCTTTACAAAATTAAAAATTTGAGCCAAATGAGGCTCAACATGCCATTTGTTACTTCTTATTTTTTAATTTGTCAAACGACGAGACATTTCGATGACCTGGCTTTGTCTGATCCTCATCAGATGCTGATTTAACTCGTCTATAGTGTAAAGTTATTATTTGAAATTAAGTTTAGCTATGCCGACAGTTCTGAGCCGCACTCTCATGCTCGTATTTCAAATTCAAAAATCGTCTCGCAAAGTTAGCCACACACTGTTTTGAAATATTTTTAAATAATAATCATTTGATGTCTTGGGACGTAATCTATAAAATTTGTCGTTGCAATAAAAGAAGTCTGCTAGAAAAACAGAATAGTATTACAGAATATTACAGAAGTAAGTATTATAGCTAATTTAAATTACTATGTTTTTCAATTTTATTCAGCATTTGCTTATGTATCTGCTGCAAATGCACGTAAATTGTATTCGAAATTATTTACATATTGAGAAAGTATATCAAGAGACGCAAACTTTTTCAAATATTTAAAAACTTTTTTTTTCACCATTTATTTTACTTTCATAAGCTTCCTGGTAACCTCGAATTTCAATTTCGTCTATGCTTCTTCGTTTCTCCTTTTCCACGGCTCATAGTCCACTTCTCTATATATGTATATGTGCAATGTTTCACACATGCTTCTCTAACTTTCTTTTTGATTTTTAAACTTTTGTCAGATCCTAATAAAACTTCTCTGACTTTCGGATACTTTCTTTCGCATTTTCGAATGAATTTTCATTTTGGGTTAAATCGATATACTATTCTGACGTAATCTTAGCCCTTTTAACTGTCTTGTTTATTTTAGTTTCATAAAACTCTTATAAAGAGATAAACTTTAAAAAAAGAAAATTTCCTTTTATATGCAACAGACAAAGAAATATTTAATTCTGGATTTTTCTTCTTTTCTCTGTTAGCAAATGAAGGTTTAAAATTATTACGTTTTCTGAAATATAAATGTTGATATTAAACCATTCTGATCTTTTATTTTGTATTCAAAATTAAAAGCAGCTCGAGGTATACTATATAGTTACTTAGGTGCTTTTTATTTTCTTTGACCTACTTTTGACTCTAAAAGTCTGGAAGTTTATAATTAAAAATATTTTTTCAACCATGATATTAATACTGTGTTTCTTTATTTTACTCTCTTTTTGTGGACAAAACTTTTCTTTCTTAATCTATGATAAATAATAATAAAACAAATTTATGACTTACATTTATATGAGTAGGATGTTCCCCAAACTTTTAAAATAATAAATTTTAGAGGTATGAAAAAGGCTCGAATAGCCAAGCCGAGGCTCGATGTATCGAGTACTCGAAATTTTCGAGAACTTAATTTGATTCGAGCTTTTAAGCTGCGGTTACACCTCTGCAAGCTGCCTGCCTGCCTGCGCAGGCAGGAGCAACGAGAGTAAGGGAGAAGTTTGAAGTCACTGACTCTCTTACTCTTGTACGTTACCATGACAACCTGCAGGCAGGCAGGCTGCCTGCAGAGGTGTAACCGCAGCCTTAGATTAAAAAAAAATTTTTTTATACAAAAAAAATGTAATTAAAATTAAAGTAGAAAATTTTGGATTTTCTCAAGGGCTCAAATCAAATCGAGTACACGAAAATTTCGAGTACCCGAAATTATTCGAGCTTTTTATAAAGCTCGGCTTGGCTCGAGCTCGAACTGAATAGGCTCGAAAATACTGGATCGAGCTTTTTGCACACCTCTAGTAAATTTATAATTTTTTTTAAATAAACCCCTCTTCTACAGATTGGATTCTTTTTAATTTTTAATTTTAAAAAATTAAAGGAATAATAATAAGAGAACAAACTTTTGCTTCTTTTATTTTAATGGAAAATTAAAAATTTGTGAAAAGGCTTTTTACTGAGAAAGTAAAAAACCAACTATAAAGAGAATGTGAAGTCCTTTGATGTTATTAAATTTAGCAAAAACTAATTATTTAAAATAATTACCTAACCCTTCAAGTTTCATCACATAAGTTATGCGAAAATTGCAAGCTTGTAATATTTACGCAACGTCGACTTCGTCTGCTCTAATGTTAAAGCTATAAATCTGATCTTTCGCGTCGTCGTGCTGAGACGGCCAACGATTTGTCGTCTGTCAGCAGCTCATAGTAAGCAAGTACTTCGACGTCTCGACTTCTCACCCTTCGCTTTACAAACTCTGGCAAGACCAATCAATTTTTATGAATAGAAAAAAGTAGCCACCAAGAGTTCAACAGCAAAAAAAGATTCCAGTATAAAACTTTCCTTAAGCAAAGTGACTGACCATTTTTTAAGAAAGTAAAAAAGCAAGTGCTGATTTATTAATGCGAAAAAAATCTATCAATATTCAATGTAAGCGATTTTTTCAATGGAATGATATTACAAGATTATTATTTTCATAATAATCAATTCACTTTATCAGAACGTGTTGTTAAATTAAAATTTATGAAAGTTATAAGACTGTTGATTCAAAAAACATATCGAAAATCAACATTCGATACGAGGAACGAAGTGAAAAGCTTTTGGCAAAATGATAGCAAACAGGTGTTATAAGGCGAAGATGTAAGCGCTTCTTGCGAAAGTTATGTTCCTAGGTCAAAGTTAAAACGTGACAGGAAAACTACCAAGAAAAGTTCTTTTTATTTCCATTAAATATTCCTTTTCTACTGTAACTTCTGCATCTTCCTAGAACTCAAATTTGTCATTCCCTCAATAATTTATGCTACAACATACAAATGGATTTCTAAATAAATAAAAAATTTTCATTTCGACAAACTTTTGAAAAAAGTTTTCTTACGTTCGAGAAAGTTTATATTTCAACAAAAAACAATAATATTCCCATATTTGGTATTTTAGCACAATTTATATTCCTTTTGTAAACTTTAAAGTAACATGTTCCAACAGAAACTCACAAGAACCTTAGAAAAGTTCTTGAAAGCATTTTATTCACACCGGATCTTGAGTGTAAGATTTCTTTGAAAAGTTTTGTATATAAGATATTTGGTTAAAGTGAAAATTGTAATTACAATTGTAGTTGTCAGGGTACATAAGAAATTATTGTTATATAAAATTAAGTTATTATATTATTTTAAAAATTGAATAAAAAAAATTTGCAAATTTTAAAAATTTTTATAAAAAGAGGTCAACAATTTGTTAACATAAAAATCCTATATTTTATGAAAATGTTTTTCTCCAAACAGCTGTGGATGACAAATATTTTTTTATATCATTTTGACACAGACAAATTAAAATAGCGATCTTTGCATTGGAAGTCCAGCGAAATGAATAAATCATAACTATTATTGAATTACCTTGAAAAGTAAAAATGAAAGCAGAAATGAATTACTTCATGTTTATGTTTGGTTAGAAATATTATAAAGACATGAAGTTCACTACTTTCATACCACTGAATATACTTTATATTATACGGTTCATATTAATTATGTCATAAACATTTTTTGAAAATGCGTCGGCTGGTGGTTGATCCAATATGCTATAATTTTGCATTTTCGGTTCTCTTAAATAATCAGAAATGAATTTATAAAAAAAATTAAACTTTTTAACTTTCATTTTATTACTTTTATGTATGACCTCAAAAGAAATTGTGTGCGGACAATTTTCAACACTTTCTAGTCTCGCAACAATTTTCAGATGAAAAGAAAGCTTTTCATCTAATCGTCTTTCAATGTAATTTCCTAACAGCTTGCCAAAAGACGCTTATGACATTGGAGAGGAAATTATACCACAAAAATAGTGTCTGAGTTTTTGTACTTTCCGAAAAATAAACACAGCTATTTGTTGAAATACCTTTCGAGGGAAAAAACGAACGAAATACTGTATCGTTGGGGTAGGCGATTTGAGTGGAGATTTACAAAAATCCTACACTTAAAAAAGGAAACGAAATCCTACCTTGCAAGACAGACATATAAAAAATTTCCACGTCTTACGCCGACATGTTTGAAAAAAATTGTACAACGAAAAAAAACATTTTTGAAAAATTCACCCTCTTTGAGACATTTAAAACCGTAAAAACTATCATTTTTCTATTTTGTAAAATTTTCTTTTTTTTCTTCTTTATTTCTCTGACAAAAGAAAACTGTCTTATTTAATCTCTTCACTTTTAAAGAGATTTTAGGAATGTAAATATTCCGTAGTTTTTGCATTCCCAAAGTTTGATAAAATGTAGTTACATTATTCATAACTTTTAATAAGGAAACTTAAGATCAGAAGAATTTAAATGTTTAAAACTTGGTAAGAAAGAATTACTCGATATTATTCCATTTGATAAAGCGTTTGTCGGGCAGCGAAGCAGAAATAATAAGACAAGTTTGTAACCTCGATATTCTCTGAAATGTCTTATTAGGTGAAATGGATGTGCCGACGTTCCAATTCAGCAAACTTGGGAGCCCTTGAAATCGTGTTTCAGAGGCCTCGAGGGACATGAATCATTTCCGACGAAACTCTGCACTCACGCCGTCTTTGCCACTTGCAGTCTTCTCGCTCAACTATCCTAAGGCTACTGTAATTTCACTTAGATTTATTGGAATTTAATGATAGATTTTTAATTTTCTCCAGTTAGTAACATTTTTCTAGAATTTCAAGCTTAATCACATTTTTATCTTTCCTGGAGCGACAGTATTCTATTTTTTAATAAGATTTAAAATCTTTCTTTAATTGATTATATAGAATATAAAAAAAATAATTTGTAATTTACACAATCGAATTAACAAAATGATACATAATCAACAAAATTTTATTTTCTACCTCAAAATATAAACGTTATTACGACGCCTCCCGTTCATAAAATGCTAACTGAAAAGTCAATGCAAGACAATTCTATTTGGAAAATAAGTGCAATAAAAAGTTAACTAAAAAAATCATGCAAGAAAATTCTATTTCAATATTCAGTGCAAGACAATTCTATCTGAAAATTTTGTGCAAAATATTACTAGGTAAAGCTGCGTATAAAACAATTATATCTAACTTTTACATGTAAGATAATGAAATAAATAATAATAGTTAAATAAATCTTTCATTCAATGTTAGATAGAATTGTTTTATACGCAGCTTTACTTAATAATATTTTACACAAAATTTTCAGATAGAATTGTCTTGCACTGAATATTGAAATAGAATTTTCTTGCATGATTTTTTTAGTTAACTTCATATTGCACTTATTTTTCAAATAGAATTGTCTTGCATTGACTTTTGAGTTAGCCTTTTTTTAACGGGAGGCGTCGATTATCACAAATCAAATTTTTATTTGTTTCAATATTTATTACAAGTTTCATGAACGAGTTTAATTTAAAATTTATATATGTACATGAAAATTCGAAATTCTGTAATCGCACATGTTGTTTGTTTAATAGTCCATAAAACAACTAAAAGTACTTTTGCCAAGTTATGATTAACCTTTGAAAAAACATGCAATATTTTATCAAATCCAGTAAATAAGGTTATAATTTATAATTACAATGTCGATCAATTCGACTGTCATGAAATATTTACAAATTTAAATATGTTTGAAAGAAATAAAAAATGAAAATAAATAACGAAAGAGTAAATGTATTTTACCGCGGTGTTCGATTTCAATTTATCAATGTACACTGCCACCGACCTTTTAAATTAAGAGAAGATTTACAATCTAGCAAAATTTAATTAATCCACTCGAAATTACATTATCGAGTCTCTTTCTTGTTTGTCAGTATAGTTTTATTTAGTGTCCGTTTTGGTATCATAGCGAAAAACGAAATGTCTTCTCTTCGACGCTTTTTAATTTACATTTTGTAACCTGCTTTTAATTGAAACGCGAATTTCATGTTACAATGAAGATTTATTTGCATTGTGTTTTATGTAATTTATTTCTTCTCACAATGCTCTATTTTCAAACAGGTAAATGAGATTTTTTAAGAACTTCAACAACTGTTTTATGAATATATTTTTATATATGAATTTCTTATACTCTATGGAAAAATTAAAAATTTATTATATTTAATGCATTTTGTTATTTGCATATATGTAGTAGACAGTAGTAATTTTATTTTGCATAATTAAATTATATAAATTGCCCACCTGCACTATGTGGGATATTTTACATTTATTTCAAATTACATGCCCATTAAAGATAAATAACTTTTTCAGGAAATTAATAATGATCTGGAAAGAATTCAACTCAGTTTTATCCGCTTCCACGTCTTCTCTTGATATTTATTTTAAGAGTACTTTCTTTATTGTCGCAAGGAGAGAGAAAAATATTCTTTATTAATGGAATTGTCGAAAACATATCTATTGTAAATAGAACTCGGATCGATAAAGTAGTCTTTTGAAACCAAGGAAGCAACGCCTTTTTTATTATATGAGATTGCACTTCAAAGTTACATGAGGATGTTGTTCTTGTTATGGTCAACACTACGGACTGATCTAATACTATGTTCTCAAATGTATTAAAAAATTTTTAAAGATTATTTGACTAATTCACCGAAATTGAAGATCACCAATGTCAATTTAATATTAAAACATTGCAAATCGTTATAGTTTATCACTTTTCGATATTTGAAATACAAAATTTTTAAAATTTTATCATATGATATCCAAGGGATTTGGGGAATAAAGTGTTCAATAAATGTAATTTAAAAAATATATCGACATGTGAGAATAATTTTCAAATAAAGTATTATTTAAAAAAAAATAAAATTGTACATATGCTTACCAGGTTTCAGTATACGTGAGGTCATTAATCAACAATACTAACTTGGCAATATCGATAAACCTTGACAGGCAAAGCAAACTATTATACCCAAGAGGCAATAACGTCCTGGGATTCGGTAAATGATTGACTGAATTTGACAAATGTACCTTGATTCAATTATTTATTTAGAACCACTTTATATGATTAAAGTTGAAAAAAACTTTTTACTTTCTTCTCAAGCTTTTTATTTGGATCTTTAAAGAAACATAAGAAATGACAAAAGTGGTGATTCTGAATTTTTGTTGCCTTTCTAAATAAGAGTAAATAATGACTAGTTTAATAACTGATTATTTATTGTTATTTATCAAAATGCAAACTTCTTTTTCGAGCTAAAATTATTTTTCAAATCCTTTTTTGAAAAAAGTTTATCTACTTTCTGCTGAAGTAAATTATTATCAAGTTAATAAATAAAATAAATACATAAAAGAAATATAATTTTTTACAATTTTTTTTTTGACAAAAATCTGGAATTGGCGCATTTTTAGCTTTGTAACTTTTGTTTCGTTTTAAAGCTCAGCAGAATAATAATTTTATTAGTTTTTGCGCTCTAAAATTTTTTCTCCAATCTAAAACTTGTTTAAAGAGAAATTCGCGACTGAGTTTCGGTCCAGTGAATCCTTCAATGCTGTTTCAGGAATTGGTATATTTTTCCAGTAACGTGCATTGCGTTTATCAGTGTCCTAGATTTATCGATGTGAAAACCGTATTTTTAACTCTAGCCTTTGATTTGTATAAAGAAGACTTTATCTAATTTAGTGATACTTTTAGTAAATTAGCAAAAGCAGTTTTATTTTTTATTACTAATTAACTGGCACCTAATTTTTTTAGTTTAGAATTTTATAATTATTAATAGAAAAAAATGTACTGATTTAATATAGGGTAAGTCCGGGGGAGATGGCCATAGTTTTTTTAAAATACTGTAAAAATTATAAAAAAGCGATTTATGTCTAAACTTTTATTGATAATTATAATTTAACATTGAACACTTAACTTTAAAGTAAACGAAAAATAAAATATTTTCATAAGAACAATTTCAAAATTTACATTTTGTAAAAAGTGCATTTGGCCGTCTCTCCCGGAATTTCCGGGTGAGATGGCCTCAACCTACGAATATAACTCCATCTCTAATGTCAATTAGATCAATTATTTGGTTCTCGGACATTTTTAATTTGTTTTTCTTTAATATTTCTTAAGTATCTAACATTAACATAAAAAATTTTAAATAAAACTCATTAATGGCCATTTTACCCTATAATACATGACAAAAGTAAACATCAAAATATTAAATAAATAAAATATTTTTTCCATTCATTTTACAACTTAACCCTCCGTCACACACATGGGAAAAAATTACGACTTTACACACATTTAGAGGGAATCCCTCACCACATTTTAAAATAAGCAACATTACAACATAAACAAAGGAATCAACAAAAATTTAGTTTTAACACAAACTTACAAATACCCACACAGCACATGATATTTCCTAAATATTTCCTGAATATTTCACTGAAAGATCGAAATATTTCAGTGCAAAGTTCTAGAAATATTTCTGCAAACAGGAAAATGTCCGCTTATGTGGGAATATTGACGCGAAAGTTGAGAAAATATTTCATTGAAATATTTTGGAAATATTCAACTGAAATGATGCGCACTGGTCGAACTCAGTTTCTATGGCCTGTAGAGCTGCGCAGTAGTTTTTGGCTTACTATATCCTATGGGTTTTAAAATATTTCAGAAAATTCCTATTGGTTTGAGGTGTTTAACAAATTTTTCCATTTTGTGAAATATTTTCACAATATTGCAGAATCTTTATGTGTAATATTGCAGGAATATTTCAATGAAATATTTTCTCAACTTTCGCGTCAATATTCCCACATAAGCGGACATTTTCCTGTTTGCAGAAATATTTCTAGAACTTTGCACTGAAATATTTCAATCTTTCAGTGAAATATTCAGGAAATATTTAGGAAATATCATGTGCTGTCTGGGTATGTAGTAAATTATTCTAAATTATAAAATTAATAAAAATAATTTTCGGTCTCAAAAATAAAAATTAATTACACGAATGCACATTCTTCGAAGGAATTCCACTTGACATGTAAAAATAATATAACATTAACAAATAAGCAAAAAAATCATTAAACAATTCATTTTAATTATATTTATAATATAATTTTGTCATTAACCAACAGTGGAACAAAAAATGTTTTGAAAACTTGATTTTTTTATTTAACATAACCTCACTTTTTCGAGTTTTTTCTGGCTTTGAAGCTTCATAATTAAATATTAATAATGTTTAAAAAAAAAAACATTAATGTTTTTTTAGAAATGTGTTGAGGAGTAAATTTTCGAAAGGTATAGAAACTGATTATATTTTGCAATGAGGAAAACAAAAGTTATTTAAAAAATACTGAAACCGTAGAGGGAATCCCTCCCTAGGTGTGTGACGGAGGGTTAAAGGCAGATAATTGAGCTACATAAAAACGAAACGCACATTTTATAAAACTGAGTAATTAAAAAAATATGAGATTTTAAAAATTCATTATAGAACGAATTATGGTTATATGTCTTTAATAAATAGACTCAGTAGAGAGGCAAATTCGATTTCCGATCCTTTCAAAAAAAAGAAGACATGGGATAAAAGAATAGAATGCACTCGAAAGTGTAACTCGAAAAGTATCGAAAAGATTAAGCATCGGTAATATGAATAGAAGGGCGAACTCATGTTTCCAAATGAAATTGTAGTACATTAAAAATTCACATATACTTAAGAGATGGAGCTGCAGTCTGAAATTATTCTTTTACTACTAAATAAATAATAATATATAATAAATAACATATAATTTGTAATTAAAAATATAATTAAATTAATAGAAAATTTTATACTTAAGCAAAAAAAATATTTTAAGTAAAATAGAATTTTATTTAAAAAATTATTAAATTGAAAATATTAACATTAAAACTTTTAAAAATTGAACAAAAATGAACATGGAATAGAACTCACACATGTCCAAAAAACACATACCCATGAATGATACACATATACACACAAAACACATACATGTCTTGTCACGCATGCGTAGTAGTATTCCATGAATGTCACGCATGCGCAGTAGTGTTCTATCAATGTTACGCATGCGCAGTAGTGTTATATCAATGTCACACATGCACAGTAGTATTCTATAAATGTCACACATGCAAAGTAGTATTCTATCAGTGTCACGCATGCGCAGTAGTGTTCTATGAATATCAGGCATGCGTAGTAGTATTCCATGAATGTCACACATGCACAGTATTATTCTATCAATGTCACACATGCAAAGTAGTGTTCTATCAATGTCACGCATGCGCAGTAGTGTTCTATCAGTGTCGCGCATGCACAGTAGTGTTCTATCAATGTTACGCATGCGCAGTAGTGTTCTATCAATGTTACGCATGCGCAGTTGTGTTCTGTCAGTATCACGCATGCGCATTAGTGTTCTATCAATGTTACGCATGCGCAGTAGTTTTCTATCAATGTCACGCATGCGCAGTAGTGTTCTATGAATATCAGGCATGCGCAGTAGTGTTCTATCAATGTCGGGATTGCGCAGTAGTGTTCTATGAATATCAGGTATGCGCAGTAGTGTTATATGAATATCAAGCATGCGCGCAAAACACCCATACATATATACTCACACATGTACATAAATTACATACACATGTATACTGACTCATATGCAGATATAAACTCCTACACGGAGAGAAGGTTGAACGTAAAATCACGGTGTGATCAGAGTCTCAGGCGATGAATGGAAACTCATCATAATTTTCTACAAGATATAGCGCTCTCTGACGGTTACTTGCACTGCCACTTGCGATTCGTGAATGGAAAAACTCGGTGAAATCACTCAGATTTACTGTGATCTTTACCCCTCTTTTAACCTTCTGAATTAGACACTGTCTTTTACGGTTCAAATTTCTCTCCGTGTACATATACACAAATCACATATATAGATTTAATAAACGATTGATAATATAAATTGTTGAATTTTTTAAGGTTCGTTGATGCACGTAGTGTCTGTTGAAATTTTTTTAAATATACGTAAATACCTCACTCGCTAATACTGCGCTGTCTGTGTTGTAAGGGAACTTATTTATTTACTTGTGTATTTTCTTATTTATTTGTTTGACTGAAATCAACAATAATTTTTTAAATAGATAATCAGTGAAAAATGACTTATATTTCTGTAAGTGTAATTTTAACTGACTTTAAGTAAAATTATTTGTTTAATAGAAATCTACAATAATAAATAAGTCACAATAAAATAACAATCAGTGAAGAATGACTGATATTTTAGTACTTTTCAACTGATTTTCAGTAAAATTCCACTGATTATGAATCCAAAGTCACTTTTTAAAAATACAAAATGGCGAATCCAGGATAGCGGACGAAATGAAAGATTTAGTAAGAGAATACGTAAAAATAACATTTCGTATAATGTACAATGACAATTTTTTAAAATGTCATTTCATAATTTTTGTCTTATTACACAATGATTTTAAATAAAATAATTTATATTTTTATAAATATTAATAATTTTTTACATTTTCTAACCACTATAAGGTTTTAATTTTGTAAACGTTCAAACTCTGGTTTAGAAAGAAAAATTTATATTATTATACAACTATATTGTCTAGACTTGCAAAAACCCAAAGTCTAGACAAATTTGTCGTAACAATATTGTTACAATATATATTGTAACAATATTGGTGACGGTGACGTGCGTAAGAATAGTGTAGTAAAAATTTAAAAAAAAAATTTCTCAAAAAAATTAATAAAACAGCATTTTTATATAGTTTACAAGATAAAAATTCCTGAAAAAAAGCGTTCACAAATGATGTCACGCAATTTTGCGGGATTTTATACCCCCCCTCCACCTGTCAAACAAATTTCATGCAATTTCACATGTAAAAATACATTGTGTCACGTATAGTAGAGACCCTCCACTCTCCCCTCAAAAAACGTGACATCATTTATGAACGCTCCCTTGCAAATATCTTGCAAAATATTAAAAATTTTGTAAAACTTTCCCGTGTAGAAAAATTGTTGGGTTCTGGTGTGGTGCCAGAAAGACAGTCTATTCTCTAACTGGGCGCTGAAAAGACTGTCTGACCATGGGCTAATCAGACCAGTGACGATCGAACCACACGGAAAAAAAAAGTTCCCAGATATTTCAGGAATTATTTCCTAACTCTTGGAGAGACGCATTCCTATTCTCTAAAGTAAATTTGTTCGAACTTCAATTAAACAGAATTTTAGGTGGTAGAAATGTCCCTTATCCGTATTTTTATTTATCATAGTTATTAAGAGTCTTACAGCGTAGATAATAAAAATATATAATAAAGCAATTAGAATTTAGACAAATTTGCAACCATATTAATTTGTCAATAGTAGAACTTTTGTTTAACAGAATTTTATATTTCAGAATTCTATTTTATTCGAAACTTCGATTTTGCAAATTTTTATTTACAAGAATTTTCATTAAAAAGAATTTTCAAAATACAAAATTTACCCGTAATCGAATTTTCATTATACAGAATTTACATTAGGACAAATTTTAATTTCACGAAATTTTTTATTTACTACAATATTTATTAAATAGAAGTCATTTAAACAATTTTTTAATTGACAGAAGAATCATTAGAATGGATTTTTTCTTAGTCAAATTTTTATTTCTTAAAATATTAATTAACATAAAATCGATTTGAGCAACTTTTTATATATGACAGAAATCTCACATAACCAAAATTGATTTAGACAGAATTTGTGATTAGTAAAATTTATCGTTTGCCAGAATGCTCATATGCTAGAAATTTTATTTTATAGAATTTAAATATGACAAAATTGTTATATGCACGAATTTCTACTTTACCGACATCTCAAGCTGACGAAAGTTTAGTTGGCAGAAATTTAATTTGCCCAAAAATGCTCCATTAGTTAGAGAAAGACAACACATCTATCTAATGGAGTTTTGTCGGACAAATTATATTTCTGTGAACTAAACTTTCGTTAGCTTGAGATGTCGGCATAGTAGAAATTCGAGTATTTTACAATTCTGTCATATTTAAATTCTATAAAATAAAATTTCTAGCATATGAACATTCTGACAAACGAAAATTTCAATAATTAGAAATTCTGTCTAAATGAATTTCGATTATGTGAGATTTTTGTCATATGAAAAGTTGCTCAAATCGATTTTATATCAATTAATATTTTGAGAAATAAAAAGTCGACTAAGAAAAAATTCATTCTAATGATTCTTCTGTCAATTAAAAAATTGTTTAAATGACTTCTGTTTAATAAATATTGTAGTAAATAAAAAATTTCGTGAAATTAAAATTTGTCCTAATGTAAATTCTGTATAATGAAAATTCGATTACGGATAAATTTTGTATTTTGAAAATTCTTTTAAATGAAAATTCTTGTAAATAAAAATTTGCAAAATCGAAGTTTCAAATAAAATAGAATTCTGAAATATAAAATTTTTTTAAACAAAAGTTCTACTATTGACAAATTAATATTGTTGCAAATTTATTTAAATTCTAATTCCTGTATTATATATTTTTATTATCTACGCTGTAAGACTCTTAATAACTATGATAAATAAAAAAACGGATAAGGGACATTTCTACCACCTAAAATTCTGTTTAATTGAAGTTCGAACAAATTTACTTTAGAGAATAGGAATGCGTCTCCTCTTGGATACGTGGTAACAGCTCTGAACAAGCGTCGAACATTCAATGGCAGTGCTGCCAACTCGACCTTACTGGAATGTACTAGACAGTGATGCGGATTATACTAAAATTATACTAACACCGCGAAATTTGAAAATATATATTGCGAAATAGTATTTTTTACTTTAAAAGAGTTTACTTAAATTTTAAATAAAATATATCACTTTAAAACAATATTTTACGTTCATTAAATATTTAAAATAAATTTAACAATTTTGTTTAACACATTAAGGTGACTAAAGAACCGGGAATTATGAAAATTTAAAAATAAAAAAATCTGTACATTTTTACAGAAAACATGTGTTGATGATAAAATTCAGAACTTTCTCAAATATACTAAAGATTATACTAGATACTAGATCAAAATTTTAGATACTAAACGTCATGTGAATTATACTAAATCTAGTATAAAATATACTAAGTTGACAGCACTGTTCAATGGTAATCAATGAATGTTTGAAAGAAATTCGGGAACTGTATTAGAAAACGCTGTAAATAGTCCAATAGTCTTTTTTTCATTTCTTTCTCATGTAAAGTCCATGGCACTGGCCGCAACTGTTTCTGAAATTTTCGGGAACTCGTCAAGGAATCTTGGTGCGCAGAAACTGTGCGCACCAGTCTCAACGTCAGTAAGACTTGCGTGCCTTATATATTTATTTTATGCTGAGGTATTTAACGCTCCTGTTTAGCTCAGATGGATAAGACGCCGGACTTCTATTCCTCGGGTACGCGAGTTCTGTTCCAGCCGCCGTCGATTTTTCTCTCATATGGTTTTTTCTATTTCAGAAACTTAATAAAAAATAAAAATTGTATGTGATCTTCAAGGATAAGTGTGTGTGTGTGTGTGTGCGGACGTGTCAAGGAGGGGAAGTGGGAGGGGGGAAGCAGAATCCATTTTTTCTTGCATTCGCCTAACTTTTCGATTTTCTTGAACAGTTCCCGACTTTTTCAAGAACAGTTTGCCGAGAAGTGGTGAAATAGTTATAATTTCTAGAGAAATAGTAAATGACATATTTAAACGAGGCAACCTTTAGTTCTCTGTGAACTACCCGCCGTATCCAAGAGTTAAGAACGAAGTTCCCGAATAATCTTCGAACTTTTTTTTTCCGTGCACGCGTTGGTCCAGACTGGACGAGCTAATCAGGGCTAATGAGCAGTGCTAATATTTAAAATTTTAGGTTCGATTTCAATATTTAATTAATTCATTTTTTAATTTTAAATAATTTACCCAAATTTACACGGTTCTCACGTTTATTCAATGTAATGTGAAAATATGAATTATTAATAATAATAAATATTATTGTTACTCATATATATGTGTGTGTATATGTATTCAATGACAATAACTTATTATTATAATAATTATATTATTTTCAAATGAATAATATACTGCACTGGCAGTAAATATCATTTAAAATAGTAATATTGAAAAATAATTTTAATAAAAAAACAAGGGGTATCCAAAACAAGTTGCGTTAATTGGTACATTTTTTAAATTCATTCTTTAACAGGCCTTTAACATTATTTACAAACATGTTTTCAATTTTAATTTATAACACTTATACAGATGAAATATAGTAATTTTATTATTTTATATAACACTTACAATGAAAAATATCCGCTCGCATGTGGGATCGAACTAACGCCTCCCACCCTTGACGACCCAACTCAAAGCATTTAAACCGCACGGCCACTGAAGTCTGGGTGTGAACTCTCCTAATTTACTATATCAATGCCAGTGTCATATATTCTGTTGCTTATAAGGACGAAGTGAAAACTATGACTAAAATTATTACACATAATAATCCCGAATTATTTTAATTATTATATATGAATATTTAAATAAATAATTCTTACAACAATTATAATCATTAAACAATTTTTCAAAGTATTACTTTCAGTTTTATCAAAAAATTTTTAAATAATTGAATTCTTTTGACGAATTTCAATAGAATTCTTAATTATAATTATACACTTTTCGAAGAATTCGATTAAAATTGTATTAAAAATAATTTTAAAATTCTGAGATTAACTAAGAAATTTTGAATAATAAAAAATTCTGAGAATTTTATTATTTATAAAAGTAATTGAATTATTGAGAAGAAACTTATAAAAATTTGTAAATACTTATTGAATTTTTGTGAAAGGTTTTTTATTTATGAAAGTAATTAAATTTTTGCTTACATTTTATTTTGCCAAGAATCTTGTTACAAATTTGGAAAATAATTGAATTTCAGAGAACGATTTTATTATTTATAAAGATAATTGAAATTTTGATGAGAATTTAAAAAAAAAATTTTGAACATAATTGAATTTCTGTGTAGAATTTTGTTACTTTTGAAAATAATTAAATTTCTACAATAATCTGTAACTTCTCCAACACTCAATTGTTTATAGTGTTTTTAACTAAAATTCTTCAACAGATAAATTATTTTTAATAATTAATCAAATACAATATGTTACAAAATTTATCTAATTTCAGGAGAATTTGAATTATTAGGCATTTTTCAAAAATCTAAGTTCTTTAGAATTTTTAATTAAATTCATTAAAAATTTTATTTATAATAATTCATATAAACCTACAATATTTATTTTTGAACGATTCTTTACATTGACTAAATTATTCCATTGAATTTTGAAGTGACAATCCATGTATAAATTCAAAGAAGATCGACAACTCGGGCACTAAAGTCTTGATTGTACTTTGATTTGTACTTTAAAAATTTTGAATTCTAGTGATGCCAATGAAGTCCCATATAGCATACAGTTAGACAGTCTAAATTAGACCGTCCAGAAAAATCCCATATAGCATACAGTTAGGCAGTCTAAATTAGACCGCCCAGAAAAATACCATATAGCATACTGTTAGAAAAACTAAATTAGACCGTCCAGATGCGTCTAGTTGGGGCAATCACTGGACTCCAGATTGCCCCGAAATTTTTCTACACGGGCTGCACAGGAATATTACAAGATAACATTTAGGGAATGTTCCACGGTTATATCGAAGTAATATTCCAGGATGATATTAAAGGAATGTTCCACCGTAATATTAATGGAATATTCCAGGGTGATGTTGAGGAAATATTCCCAGATAATATTAAATATGTTGAAAATACCATTGAAAATCGTTTTTACTAAAGAAAGAAGATAAAGAGAAAAAAAGTCAAATTTTTTCAAAGGATGAAATTTTGGAATATTTCCAGGGAATATTCTGGGAATATTCTCTTAATATTCATTTAAAATTACCTTGGAATATTCCATTAATATTATGGTGGAACATTGCCTCAACATCATCCTGGAATGGAAGAACTTCGGTATATCCAAGCAAATCAAATCCGAGGTTTTTATCTCGTAGCCAACACTCAGCTTCGACCACGTTTTCGATAGAAAAACTACGTAAGTGACTTTGGCGGAGTTTTTTCCTTCTTATCTTATATTCGAGCTCAAAGCCTCGTACGATTTTTAGACTACGTAAAGTACTTTCCTTAAGTTTTTGTCATTTATTCTTTTATTTTCTGGAGTTTCTAAGATTTTAATAACAATTTTTTACAACAAATAATTTTTAAAAATAATTTAAACTAGATCTATCAGATGCAGTTTTTTTCAACGAATCCATTGATATTAAAAACTCATTTTTCGTCAAAATGTCGCTTACCTAAGTTTTTCCTTAGTACGGCAGTATTGGCTGGTTTTAATAAAAAATTTAGGGGGAAATGGGTCAAAAGTACTAAAAGATAGGCAAATATTATTTTTGAAATATCTTTTTTATTTTTTGTGTAGTGAGCGTGGGGTAATGGGAGCTTTTAAATTTCACGTACTTAAAAGCCTTAAAATTCGCTGCAATGTCTAGAAAATCTTCTACAACCTTTGTTTATATCATTCCAAAAAACGATTACATTCTTGACAAATTTTTAGTAAAGACAAGGGAAAATGTATTTTTTGAGTTTTCGTTGTAAAATGCAAAATATTTCTAAACATCACCATAAGTAGTTAAAATCGTATTATTTAGTTCTGTTTTTTCATTATATTATAGGTGAATATGTGTAGATATGTATACTTGTATAAAAATCGAGATAATAATAAAATTTGTTTATATTTTTATTTTTTTATTCAAATTTTGGCCTGTAAGAATTCTGTGGGGTAATGGGAGAATTAGTGTCAGCCCAAAGAATCTTCGTTACTATGTTACGGCTTTCGTTATTTCTTTCAAAATTGTAAAAGATATCACCTTATAAAAAAACTTTTAATTAAAAAATAATTTTTCGTGGAAAAAATAAAAAATTTAATTTTTTTCAAAAATTTTTTATTCAATTAAAATTTAGGAAAAAGTTTATTCAATAAAGTCTAAAGTTTTGGCTTCATTGTAAGTATTAACACTTTTTCTATTATAAAACAAAAAATATTCCTAAAGAATAGAAATTTTTTAAATTTCAAGTGAAAGTTCCCAATACCTCACAAATTGGGTGATGGCAAAAAATGTATTTTTTTTGAAAATTTTTTTTCCAATTTACTTTCTTTTTTTAAGTTTCTAATTAAACATAATTAAAGATAAATAACGAAATGAGTAGAAAATTACGAAAACAATGTATTATTATAAAGATAAGTTGGTTTTTTTAATAATTTTCCTTAAGGGGCTCCAATTCCCCCACGCTCCCCTATAACAATTTGTGTTTAAAGATTTTCAATGCGATAAGAGCAATTGTTTAAAAGATAAAAAAACACAAACTGTTAGAGGAAAAAAAAGATATTTAAAAAAATCCTTTTTTCCCCACTTATTAATTCACATCGATATCAAACATCGGAAAAAACCTTCATACATCGAAAATAGCGAAATTAAAACATCGAGGTTATAAACATCGATGTTTCCGATGTCGATGTCCCATCATTACAGAAAATCCTATCAGTGAGAAAAGAATAGACGTATCTTCGCCCTTTTCTTACTAATTATCCAGAGAATCAGGCTAACATTCAAAACCTAACCTTTTAAGTTTAGTTGTTTCAAAAAAATTATTTTATTGATGCAAATAAATATTTTTTTTTAATTAAAAACTATGCATTATTGAATCAAGTAATTTTCATAATTGATTTAAAGCAATATTTATTAGATCAAATTATTCTATTTAATTGACTTAAGTAATTTGTATTTGGTTCAAGTAACTATTTATTTGATACCATAAATTAAAATATTTATGTCCAGTAAATATTTACTTAGTTTAAATAAATAGAAATAAATAAGTAAAAACAAATAAGTTTAAATACAACCGAACGAGCGTTAGCGAGTGAGGTATATGTCGCTAGTTGTATAATTAAATTGTTGTAGTACTATGTGCGATTTTTGCTTTTAATTAATTTTAGTTATTACTTACCAGCCACCTAGCTTTATTGTTAAAACAAATAGGTATAGGTTGTTTATTCGCCTTAGATTGTAAGAGTACAAATGTACAAAAGGGCTTGATCCCGTTTAATATTAATAAATAAATAAATAAACTTACTTTTGACGTATTTTTGTAACGTCATATCACTAGCGCACCTAACCTAACCGGAAATACTCTTGCACACTATGGAGAACTTGTAGGGGGCACTACTGATTAAAAAAAAATTTTAACTTTGTATATCGGCTAATTTGTTTAAAAGCTATAAGCGTTGTTACTTTCCTCCTCGGTCTCCACTATATAAAGGGCTAAACCACCTCCCATGTAGAAATTGCAGTAGGATTCTCATAGGGGCCTTGTAAAACTTCCCTTATACCTATCTGAGTCTAGGGGGTCGATTCTGTAACTTTCTTACTTCCCACTCTCACTTCCCGCCTTCCACTATTCACTCTCACTTCCCATACCCACTTTTCACTTCCCACTCTCACTTCCCACTTCCAACTTTCCACTCTCGATTCTATTTCCCACTTTTACTTCCCACCTTCCACTTTTCACACCCACTTTCTATTCCTACTTCCCACATTATGTATTTTTGCACTTCCCACTCTCTCTTATTATCTTCCACTTTCACTTCCTAACTTCTATTTTTTACATCTTCTTTTCACTTTGACGCTCCATCTTCCATTTTTCACACCTTCCTTACACTCACACTTACTTCTCTTACTTTCTACCTTGCACTCTTAATCGTTAATCAGGTATTTTCGTTTAAAAGTAGGAGTGGTGTGTGAGAGTGGAAGTGGGAAGTAAAAGTGTAAAATTTGAGTGAAAAGTGAGAGTAGAGTGAGAGAGTTAAAAGTGGAATGTGATGAGTGAGAGTTGAAAGTAGAATGTGAGAAGTGGAAGGTGGGAGTGGAATGTTGAAGTCGAAGTGGGAGTGAAAAGTGGATGTGGGAAGTGTGAGTGTTAAGCGGAAGGTGGGAAGTGAGATTGGGAAGTGGGAAGTGATATTGAAAAGTGAGAGTGGGAAGCGGAAGGTGAAAAGTGGGAAGTGAGAGTGGAAGGTGTTAAGTGAGAGTCGGATGTGGGAGTGGGAAAGTTACAGAAGAAAAATGTAGGGAACTAGTATTATACTAATAAATTTTTGAATATAAACACAATAATTACAACATTTTCAAAAACAGTAATGATTTATTAATATAATATTTTAATAAGAAATACAATTGAACAATTATTATTACAATTAATTATGATATACGATTCAGAAAAATTACTTATTTCTTCATTAAATTTAATTTATATTTTATGTGATTTGAAAGCTGTTTTCTACAATAATAGTATTTTGTTCTTGAATAGATTAAGGCTCAAAATTTCTGAAGCGTGACACTAATTTTTCGATGGAGATATCACAGTGCAACATTTTTGAGGTCATCGAATGTTCACTAAGTTTTGACTTCAGTTTCTGAAAGTACTTATCCAAACTAGCAAAAACCTATTTCAGTTTTGCTAGATTAGCTCGGATTTAAATTTTATCGACATTTGAATTTTTTTTCGAATTTTCACATTTTTCAGTTTTCTGATACGAGCGGATGGGAACACTGGCTATTAAAAGTTTATTTAAAAAATTCGCAATGGTCACAATTTAAAAAGCCATAATCCCTCTTTAATTACAGAGAAAGAAAGAAAAATTTGGTCGAAAATTGTTTCAGTTACGAATTTTTTTTTTGACTTTTTTACATTTTTCGGTTTTCTGAAACGGGCGGGTGAGAAAGCTAGCTATTAAAAGATTATAAAAAAAATTCGCAGTGGTCACCATTTGAAGAGCAATAATTCCCCTTTAATTTCTGACATTGAAAAAAAAATTTGGTCAAAAATTGTTCCAGTTATGAATTTTTTTTTCACTTTTTCACATTTTTTAATTTTTTGATCAGGCGGGTGAGAACGCTAATTATTAAATTTTTCTTTTTTAAAATCGCAATGGTCACATTTTGCAGAGCAATAATTCCTCTTTAATTTCTGTCAAAGAAAAAAAATTTGATGAAAAATTGTTCCAATTATGGTTTTTTTTTACTTTTTCACATTTTTCGGTTTTTTGATACGGGCAGGTGGGAACGCTGGCCATTAAAAATATATTAAAAAAATTCACAATGATCAAATTTTAAAATGCAATAATCCTTCTTTAATTTCTGATAAAGGAAACAAAAATTGGTAAAAAATTATTCGTGTTAGTTATTTATTTCTGTACTCTTCTGTATTCTTTTTATAAATTTTTAATAGTTAGTATTCCCACTTCCGTTATCAGAAAACCGAAAATTCAAAAAAAGTAAAAAAAATTCATAACTTAAACAATTTTTGATGAAATTTTTTTTCTTGGGCAGAAATTAAAGACGGATTAATGCTCTTTAAAATGTGATCATTCAAAATTTTTTTATAAATTTTTAATAGCCTGCGTTCCTACCCGCCTGATCAAAAAATTAAAAAATGTGAAAAAAAATTCATAACTGGAACAATTTTTGACCAATTTTTTTTTTCAATGTCAGAAATTAGGGAGGAATTACTGCTCTTCAAATGGTGACCACTGCGAATTTTTTTTATAAACTTTTAATAGCCAGCGCTTCCACCCGCTTTATCAAAAAACCGAAAAATGTAAAAAAGTCAAAAAAGAAAATTCATAACTCGAACAATTTTTGACCAAATTTTTTTTTTCTTTATCAGAATTTAAAGAGGGATTATTGCTTTTAAAATTATGACAATTGCGAATTTTGTGTAATAAACTTTTAATAGACAGCGTTCCCACCCACTCGTATTAGAAAAACCGAAAAATTTGAAAAATTACAAAAAAAATTTATAACTTGAACAATTTTCGACCGAATTTTTTTTTCAATGTCAGAAATTAAAGGGGAATTATTGCTCTTCAAATGGTGAACACTGCGAATTTTTTTTATAATCTTTTAATAGCCAGCTTTCTCACCCGCCCGTTTCAGAAAACCGAAAAATGTAAAAAAGTCAAAAAAAGAATTCGTAACTGGAACAATTTTCGACCAAATTTTTTTTTCTTTCTCTGTAATTAAAGAGGGATTATTGCTTTTTAAATTGTGACCATTGCGAATTTTTTTAATAAACTTTTAATAGCCAGTGTTCCCATCCGCCCGTATCAGAAAACTGAAAAATGTGAAAATTCGAAAAAAAATTCAAATGTCAATAAAATTTAAATCCGAGCTAATCTAGCAAAACTGAAATAGGTTTTTGCTAGTTTCGATAAGTACTTTCATAAACTAAAGTCAAAACTTAGTGCACATTTTATGTGTTGCACTGTGTATTTTTATATTTCATATTAATAATCTTATAGTATTTTCGTACCAAAATATGACCCTAAAGTTGTTTTTGCAAAATTTAAATGTTTTTAATAGTTATTGTTTAAACAATTTTTAAGCATCAAATTATTAAAACATTTTTTTCTACCGTTCTATTTGATGGATTTTAATAAAATTTGAAATGAGTAATATACAATAACCCTGCTTTCGCCTAATCTCCCTCCGCCTAATTTCGTTTTTTTTCTCGTCAATTATAATTCCCTTTTTTATCACGAGTATTTCTAAAAAAAAGTTAGTACCTTTATTGCATTACCTAGGTTAAAAGTTATTAATATTTTTGTGACCGCGCACCCTGCGCTATTGACATGCCACACGGTAAGATTTTTTTACAATTTACTGTTCAAAAATGTCTACAGCCTACAATTTTTGAACGATTTGAGAGTTCTTTGTTTTAAATTAAAGGGCAATAAATTCTTAAAACATTCCTCAAGATCGATTTCTAAGATTATAATTGTTTATAATATTTAGCTCAATCAAATTTAACAAATTAATACAATTTTTTAAAAAAGGACGTTCATTTTCTTATTCCGTTACTGCACATAATCTAAATCAGTTCAAATTAATCCAATATGACCACTAGACAATTAATAAAACATAAAATAATTTATTTAAATTGTTGTTAACAATATTAATTAACAAATAGATAACTTTGATTCCTCTTCACTAAAAAAGGTTTTTTTTCGCGTTTACTTTTTATTTACGTTCATATAAAGAATATATGTATTTATTCCTTGTTTAAAAAATAACTTACCTATTTAAATTGTTATAAACATTATTAATTAACAAATTGTTAACTTTGATTCCTCTCCACTAAAAAATGTTTTTTTCACGTTTACTTTTTTATTTAGGTTCATTTAAAAAATATAAGAATGGAAGTATAAGTACTCATTTTAAATGGGCTGTGAACTTAAAATAAGTACTTATTCTTACATTCTTATATTCTTTAAATAAACCAAAATATAGAATTACAAGTGAAAAAAAAAAATTTTTGTGAAGAGGAACTAAAATTAACTATTTGTTAATTAATATTGTTAACAACAATTTAAATAAATTATTTTATGTTTTATTAATTGTCTGGTGGGATGTCTTAAGAATTTATTGCCCTTTAATTTAAAACAAAGAACACTAAAATCGTTCAAAAATTGTAGGCTGTAAACATTTTTGAACAGTAAATTGTTAAAAAATCCCACTGTGTGGCGTGTCAATAGCGCAGCGTGCGCGACCACAAAAATATTAATAACTTTTGACCTAAAATAGGCGGAGAAGTTTATTTTATTTCTATTTGTTTATAATAATTGTTGCTATTTTAAACAAATTATGAACAAAATTTAACAAGTATTTTTTGTTCGAAAGCAGGATTGTTGTATGTTACTCATTTCAAATTTTATTAAAATCCATCAAATAGAACGGTAGAAAAAAATGTTTTAATAATTTGATGTTTAAAAATTGTTTAAACAATAGCTATTAAAAAAATTTTAATTTTGCAAAAACAACTTTAGGGTCATATTTTGGTACGAAAATACTAGGGTAAGTCCGGGGTAGATGGCCATAGTTTTTTTAAAGTACTGTATAAATTATAAAAAAGCGATTTATGTCTAAACTTTTATTGATTTATTTTTCGAAAGAAGATAAAATTTTGTTCAGTGACTTAAAATCGCGATTCGATTGATGCAAAAGTCGAGCATATTTTCAACTTTTTTCATTGTTTAGTTACACCGGGTGACCGCTCCGGAGCGCGAAGGTTAACACTAATTGAGATATATGAGGCATTATTCCTGAACTGCCCCAAAAATAAAAAAAAGTTCTTGGATTTCCTTTATACTTTGGAAATATGTTACCCTAGTAGGTACAAGTTACTACACCAATTTACAGGTCCAACCCCCCACCCCTATCAAAAGGGTGGGGGGGTTTAAATTTCAGCTTAAACTCGAACATGCATTCTTTAAACATTTGTAGTTTGTACTTAAATTATTCAATTAAAAAAAGTAAGTAGTGTTTTAGAAAGGTTTTTTTGTGTACTTTTAAAATATTTTATTTATATAATAAAAAAAAATTTTTTTTGCAAAAATTTTTTAAAATAAATAGTTTTTTGCAATTTTGTGCAAGTTCGGTAGTTTTTATTTTCTTTTTAATAATCTCAAATGAAAGCTTGGGAATTCCCCTAAAAGAAGATATAAGTCTGAAAATGGGCCGAAACAATTTGCCAAAGATATAGTGTAATAAGTAAAATTTGTCCGTCCGCTCGCGCACTCCAGCGCTATGAACAGTGGGATTTTTTTTTCAACTTACTATTGAAAATTGTTTAGAAACTACAAATTTTATCGGATGTTGATGTTCTTGATTTAAAATTACTAAGAGATCCATCAAAGTCGATTTTTAAATTTTTAATTGTTTATTTTTTTCTTGTTACTCAAAAATTTGACAAATTACAATATTTTTAGAAAACATCATGTTAATTTTTTTATTTTTCCATTACACATGATCGAAATCAATTTAAATTAGTCTAGTATGACCACCGGACAATTAATAAAGCATAATACAATTTATTTAAATTGTTGCAAACAATGTTAATTAACAAATAGATTACTTCGGACCTTCTTCATAAAAAAAATTGGTTTTTTTGCAGACAAGTTTAAATTTATGTCTAATTTAGTTAACAACTATTTTACAGTTAAAAATTATCATTAATATTAACAATTATATAAACAATAATCAACTTCCTTTTGTATTTGTAAACATTTTCGTCATTTTTTAAACTTTAAATATTTATATCATATGTACATTCTTTCAAAAACTTAAAAAATTTATTTGCTTAAACAATTACATTTGTTATAAACAAATTTTTCATTTTTAAACAAATAATTAGCTTTTTTTATCAAACAAAATTTTTTCCTTTTTTATATTTACTATCATAAAAAAGAACTCCTTAATGAAATAGGAATACTATAAATTATTCATTTAATTTTAATAAACATTATAAGTTAACAAATATTTAACTTTGTTCTTTTTTCACAGAAAAAATATATTTATTTATATGCATTTAAATGTAAACTGTTTTAACTGAATAATGGTTTACTTCATTAAAAATATAAATATTTCTTAACTTATAATGTTCGTTAGAATTAAATGAATAATTTATAGTATTCCCATTTCATTAAGAAGTTCTTTTTTATGATAGTAAATATAAAAAAAGGAAAAAATTTTGTTTGATGAAAAAAGCTACTTATTTGTTTAAAAATGAAAAGTTTGTTTATAACAAATGTAATTGTTTAAACAAATAAATTTTTTAAGTTTTTGAAAGAATGTACATATGATATAAATATTTAAAGTTTAAAAAATGACGAAAATTTTTACAAATACAAAAGGAAGTTGATTATTGTTTATATAATTGTTAATATTAATGATAATTTTTAACTGTAAAATAGTTGTTAACTAAATTAGACATAAATTTAAACTTGTCTGCAAAAAAAACCAATTTTTTTATGAAGAAGGTCCGAAATAATCTATTTGTTAATTAACATTGTGTGCAACAATTTAAATAAATTGTATTATGCTTTATTAATTGTCCGGTGGTCATACTAGACTAATTTAAATTGATTTCGATCATGTGTAATGGAAAAATAAAAAAATTAACATGATTTTTTCTAAAAATATTGTAATTTGTCTAATTTTTGAGTAACAAGAAAAAAATAAACAATTAAAAATTTAAAAATCGACTTTGATGGATCTCTAAGTAATTTTAAATCAAGAACATCAACATCTGATAAAATTTGTAGTTTCTAGACAATTTTCAATAGTAAGTTGAAAAAAAATCCCATTGTTCATCGCGCTGAAGTGCGCGAGCGGACGGACAAATTTTACTTATTACACTATATCTTTGGCAAATTGTTTCGGCCCATTTTCAGACTTATATCTTCTTTTAGGGGAATTCCCAAGCTTTCATTTGAGATTATTAAAAAGAAAATAAAAACTACCAAACTTGCACAAAATTGCAAAAAACTATTTATTTTAAAAAATTTTTGCAAAAAAAATTTTTTTTTTATTATATAAATAAAATATTTTAAAAGTACACAAAAAAACCTTTCTAAAACACTACTTACTTTTTTTAATTGAATAATTTAAGTACAAACTACAAATGTTTAAAGAATGCATGTTCGAGTTTAAGCTGAAATTTCAACCCCCCACCCTTTTGATTGGGGTGGGGGGTTGGACCTGTAAATTGGTGTAGTAACTTGTACCTACTAGGGTAACATATTTCCAAAGTATAAAGGAAATCCAAGAACTTCTTTTTATTTTTGGGGCAGTTCAGGAATAATGCCTCATATTTGAATCTAAAACTGCTTTGTTTTGATCTAAATAAATTTAATATTTAGAGTAAATAATTAATTATTTGACGCAATTGAAAGTCTCAATTAAAATAATGAATTATGAAGAACAATTGCATATTTGATACAGATAAATATTTAGTTATTTCAAAAAAATTATTTTATTCATCCAAATAAATATTTATTTGAATTAAAAATCATGAATTATTAAATTAAGTAATTTTCATAATTGATTTAAAGCAATATTTATTAGATTCAATTATTTTAATCATTTTTCTTAAGTAATTTGTATTTGGTACAAATATTAGTAGGGTAATGTCACCTTGAGTGGACCGCCTAAGCTTTTTTTCGAAAAAAATCTTTATGAAAGCAAATTAATCGGAGGTTTCTATTCCAAGCTTTAGTTTAGATCCCTAGATAAAAGTTTATCCCATAATAGCTTTGATTTTTATTTATTTGAAAGAAAAAATTTACTTTTAAAAAAAAGCTAATTTTTAAGGAATGAAAAAAGTGTAACCTTGAGTGGACCACTCCTAAAAAATTGCAAAAGTTATTCTAAATTCTTTAATGTATTTAATATTTTTGATATATTGAAACAAAATTTATGCTTATGCAGCTTCAGATCATGTATGTGTCGCAATGTTTGCAAGTGAAACCATTTTTAATAATTTTGGCACATATCACATCAATATCACAAAAAAATTAATAAAGAACATAAATCAAAGTTTTAAACTAATTTATTGTCAATTTATATCTAAAAAATGGTAAACTTATATTAAAAATGGAAAAAACAGGCAGTCTACTCATGGTTACAAACAGTAGTCCACTCATGGTGACATGCAACTTTTTATGGCAGCCCCCACAATTTGTTTTGAGTCAAAATTATCACTTAATTAAACTAAGATATCAATTTTAATGTCCAAAGTAGTAGGAAAAAAATAAGTTACCTTTTAAAACTTAAATTTTATACTACTTTTACACTTCTTTACTCATTGTAAGAGGTGGATTCCACGTCAGTTCAACACACTTATTTTCATAACTTGTTGGGATTTGGCTGTAATTTTGTAAATTTATTACTTTTATAGTGATAAACAACTCCACCAAATATTTTTTCAAAGTTTTGAAAATTACCAAAAATATGTCATTTTCAAAATTTTTGTATTTTTTTTAAAGTGCTATAACTTTGGTTCTAATTAACCGATTTTGGATTTTAAAAAAAGGATTTATTTGGTTTTTAGTATATTTTAAGTTAAAAATAATATAAAAAAAAATTCAAAATTTTTTTTTTGAAAAATTAAAAATCCGTTTTTGAAAAAACATCATCTTCGATTTTTTTCAAAATTTTACTAAATGTTAGGGCAAATGTGCTTTACATGTCCTGTAAGTTTCATCTTGGGATCTCAAAGGGATTCGGAGTAATAAAATAAAACTTAACCACAATTTACGAACATATGGGGCAGAATTCCTCAACTGCCCAGGTAAAAAAATGAATTTTCTCCAAACTTTGCTAAAATGTTACTATTATTAGTAGAAGTGTAAATATTAATTTTTTTTAATTTGATAAAATATTTTTTGAGTTATGGAGTTTTAAAATTTTGATTTTTTTGAAAATATCTTTTTTTCGATTAAATATATTGATAAGTAAAATTAATAAAATTTAAAGTATGAATAGTGATTTTTAAAGGGGTTTTCATGGGCTATAAGGTGGTGACCTTTTTTCTATGAGCCATGTAAAAATCAGAGTGGGACCATGAGAATTTTTGAGGAAAATAATAATTTATCATTATTTTACGTAGAAAATGATGATTTATAATTAATTTCTTCAAACAGTTCGATGGTCCCACTCTGATTTTTACATGGCTCATATGAAAAAAGGTAAGCTTTCGATTAAGATAGGTTACAAAAAAATAAAAAATCAGTCAGAGAAGCAGGCGCAATACGCCTACATCATAAAGTTTCGTGGCCTAAAATGACAAAAAAAATAATTTATTTAGAAATTTTGTTTGTACTTAAAATTGAAAATTTTTTTTATTACCATAGTAATGGTTGCCATGGCAACGGTTGTTATGGCAACGGTTGTTATGTTGTCTTAAGACTTAAGACTTAAGACTTCAGACTTAAGACTTAAGACACAAGACTTAAGACATAAGACATAAGACTTAAGACATAAGACTTAAGACATAAGACTTAAGACACAAGACTTAAGACTTAAGACATAAGACATAAAACATAAGACATAAGACATAAGACATAAGACTAAAGACGTAAGAACTACGGACGGACACCGAAGTCTCGCTATAAGGGTTTTGGCCCTTGGCCACGAAACCCTAAAACACCGATTTAGAGATACAGTAGAACTTGGTTAATACGATTCTGTAGGGACCGCACTAAGAATGCGTCTTATGCGGGAAAACGTATTAGGTGGGATATAAAATGTATGTCTTTAATTGCAGGGACCACCATAAATGAGCGTCTTAAGCGGGAAATCGTATTAAACGGGATCGTATTAACCGGGTTCTACTGTATATTGAAATTAAGAATTTGACCTTGAATTTTAAGGTCAAATTGACAGAAAACAACTTTTTTTTCATCATCAGCTTATAGCCCATGAAAATCTCTTTAAAAATCACTATTCATACTTTAAATTTCATTAATTTTACTTATCAATATATTAAATCCAAAAAAAGATATTTTCAAAAAAATCAAAATTTTGAAACTCCATAACTCAAAAAATATTCTATCAAATTAAATAAAATTAATATTTACACTTCTATTAATAATAGTAACATTTTAGCAAAGTTTAGAGAAAATTCATTTTTTTACCTGGGCAGTTGAGGAATTTTGCCCCATATGTTCGTAAATTGTGGTTACGTTTTATTTTTTTACTCCGAACCCCTTTGAGATCCCAAGATGAAACTTACAGGACATATAAAGCACATTTGCCCTAACATTTAGTAAAATTTTGAAAAAATCAAAGATGATGTTTTTTCAAAAACGGATTTTTAATTTTTCAAAAAAAAATTTTTGAATTTTTTTTTATATTATTTTTAACTTAAAATATACTTAAAACCAAAGAAATCCTTTTTTTAAAATCCAAAATCGGTTAATTAGAATCAAAATTATAGCACTTAAAAAAAAATACAAAAATTTTGAAAATATGCCATATTTTTTGTAATTTTCAAAATTTTGAAAAAATATTTGGTGGAGTTGTTTATCACTATAAAAGTAATAAATTTACAAAAGTACAGCCAAATCCCAACAAGTCATAAAAATAAGTGTGTTGAACTGACGTGGAATTCACCAAGAGCGACTTCTTTTTTGGCTTGTTTTCTTAAAAATGCGTTACATCAAACGATAACGTATATGATTATCGCGGAACTTAATTTCTTACGGTTTCCAGGTGCGGTGCTGCTATTCGAACTATTTATTTCACTCTTCCGCTGTCAGATAACTTAAAAGCTCAGGCGGTCCACTCAAGGTGACATCACCCTATATAATTTTAATAATATTAATAAAATCTACTAATAATTTAGTAAAATTTTACTATTTTTTAGTAAAATTATTACTAAATCAGATTTAGAGAGTAAAAATTTAGTTTTTTTTTACAGAAGTCTTCTTGGAGACATGTTACAAAGGCTTCGGAGATTAAATTATTTTAATTATTGCATAAATTCAGTTGAATAAAATTGTTTAATTTTTTTTAATGATAAGCAAGTGCTAAATTTTTACTATGGAAATTGTTAATAATTATTAGATGGTAGATTTTGTAAAACTAATCGAGACATGAAAAATGTCACATTCAGAAGAATCACCCATGTAAGGCTAAAATTAAGCCAATCCGTAAAGGAAGTTACTGAAACCTTCTTATTCATACTGTTATGAAGAATATAGCCTTAAAATTTGCATAATAACAATCAGTAAGATTTCATATAGTTAAAATAAGAAACTTAAGGAGCTGAATTGATTTACCACTGGTGCAGTCACCCATATATTTAATTTTAATAAAATACAAATTTAGAGAAAATAATAAAATATTTTTTATTGCTTTGGTCAAACTATCAATTTAATAAAAAAAACTACAAAAACTCACATTAAAATGTAAATAAATACCTATGTAAAACAAATAAGTTTAATTTCAACCGAACGAGTGTTAGCGAGTGAGGTATACATCGCTAGTATCTTAATAAATGTCGAACGACCAAACCATGAAGTACGGAGGTACACGGATGACAAAACGACGACGAATATCTTAAGGGGTTATATACAGTCACGATTTTCAAAAAATCGATTATTTTTTTTTGCATTTTCTTAAAGTATATATATTTGCCTGTTGTGAAAAAAAATTTTATTAAGATTCGAGAAATATTTTCGAAGTTGCAGACAAAACTAGAAAGGTGCGCCGCGGGGTGTAGAGTAGGTGCAGCGTCTTTAAGGGGTTATAGGGTAAGTGTACCAATTGCCGAGGGTGTTCCATTTGTCGATGTTACCATGGTAATAACCAAAAAATATTGTCTAAAATGTCTCATTTGTTTGTTTATATAATATTAATATATTTTTTTTACATTTATAACGCATAAAAAATTAATATTTATTACTTTTTTTCATTTACAATGTGCTACACTGTTTAAATAAAATTCAAAGTTTGTTTACTCGACAACAGGAACCATCCTCGACAATTGGTACGTTTACCCTATACAGTCACGATTTTCAAAAAATCGATTTTTTTTTGCATTTTCTTAAGGTATATATATTTGACTGTTGTGGAAAAAAAATGTATTAAGATTCGAGAAATATTTTCGAAGTTGCAGACAAAACTAGAAAGGCGCGCCGCGGGGTGTAGAGCAGGTGCAGCGTCTTTAAACTCGCTTTTCTCAAAACTATGTTTTTCAAGTCGGTGAACACGATTTCTCAAAAACCGCTGAACCGATTTAGCTCTAATTTTTACACAAGCTCAACAACTACTTTTTGCTGTCCTTGATCGTTGGTTTTTTAATTAAAATTATAATTTTAATCAACATTTGAAGACGATTTTTTTCTTCATAAAAATGAACTTTTTTTTTCTTTGGCTGCCATTTTGTCAAAAAGTAATATTTTTTTATTCCAGCGATCAAAGACTACATTTTCTCATACACTAATAGAATCTATTTAACTTTTTGATCTCAGATGATTCTTTCAATTGTTATCTTGTTCACTGCGGGGCACTTTTTTTGTGGATCTTTGAGAGATAAGCTACAGAGGCAAAAAAAAAAATATTTCTACAAATGAAATATATTTTTTTAAACTTTAAAAGATGTAAAACATAGGAAAACTTTCGCTTTAATAAGTAAATATTCCTTTAAAAAAAAATCCCGAAAAACTGCATTTTTCCGACCGCCTGACTGTATATAACCCCTTAATATTATAGGAGAAGGAGGTTATACCTGTTATTCTCATCCTAAATGAAAAGGATGATTAAAGTAGACCTACTCTCTACAATTAGTAAAAAAGTTTAGAGAGTATATTCAATTTTTCTATTTTTAGTACTCTTTAAATCTGAAATATCGATAACTACACTGCAAAAACTGGTATCTCACTCGTGTCTTAAAATGAGTTGCTTTAAGTGTTTAAACCATTGAGATACAAAATCTGTTTTATATTAAGACATTAAATTCATCTCGTGTCTCATTTTAAGACATTAAAGGAAACTCAATGCGTATAAGACACGTAAAACGACTTCTTAGTGTGAGACGGATACTCGAAACACATTTCGTGTCTCAAAGTGCATTGCTAAATGTGTAAGACACTTTGAAACGTCTTAAAATGAGACACATATCTGTTTCAAATATGTGGACTAAGACATCTTATGAGTTTCAAATATGGGACAAAACGTCTTAAAATGAGACACTTGTTTTTGCAGTGTATCAAACAAAAAAAATCTTGTCTTTAACCTGAGGCCTATAAAATGATTTACAGGTTAAAGGCAAGATTTTTGCTTTGTTTTGATAGTTGGTTGTTTAGCTTATTGGTTAGGGTCAAATTGAAAAAAATAAAAATATTTTTTTATTAAATTGAAACTTATTTTTAATAAATTGCAGCCAGCTTGCTGCAAGTTTGATGCAAGCTTCTAACAACCTTGCAACACACTTGCAGAAAAATTTCTTATAAGGGGCCGTGTACAAATTACGTAAGGCTCTAAGGGGGGAGGGGGGGTCCAGCTATTCCTTACGACCAGCAGAAAAAATGGCGCTAATGTATGCAAATATTCTTACAAGGGGGAGGGGGGGGGTTAAATTTTCGGAAAATTGTCCTTACGTAATTTGTACACAGCCCCTAAGCACGTAGAAATGTTTCATGGCAAGATTGCAGGAACCTTTCACAGAAAAATTACAACAACCTTTCAGGGAAGGTTCCTATACAATGGACATTTTGTTATCTCAGACAAGCTTCCCAGACAGAAAAGTTGGAGGTGTGTTAGCACTAACGACCGGCATGGTACCAAACCGGTTGTAAAGTCGGACATATGCCGGTACCGGCAAAAAGGTACCGGGCCGGATATGAAATAAATACTGGCCCAGTACCGGCCCGGTGGTAAATGTGGATTTCTACCGGTACTGGTAGTGTTTACCGGGCCAGTTGATTAAAAATATCTGGCCCAGCACAGGCCCGGTACTATAATTTACTTCTGTTTTTATACCGCCGAAGGAGATTTGCCGGTGATAATATTTTTACCGGCCCAGCACCGGCCCAGCACAAAAATTTACTTAATGCTTTCTACTGGCACAGAAGTTTTGCCGACAAAAATATTACAGTCAGGCCTCCGAACTGCACGCTTTGAAACTGAACGCTGTCGCAAAACTGCACGCTGGCTTTAGTTTCTAAGTACTCCACAGTGAACGGTGGCGCAACTAAATTCAGTGCTGTATATTTTAAAATTCTATGAACTCAATTTTAATCCCAGAGGATAAATATCCAAGTACGGTCATGAGAATTAGATAGTAGGGATGAGTTCGTCAGCGTTCAGTTTGAAATCAAGTGGAGGGGTTATTTCTGGGGTACCGTGCAGTTCTGCGGCCCGACTGTAGTACTAACCCAGTTTCCTCCCGGTTGTTTGCCAATGTTTAACTATCAGAAAAAGAATTAAAGAAAAGAAAAAAAATTTGAAAATTAATTTATTAATTAATTTATTCATTTAATTATTAATAATAAATTAATTAGTTAGTTGTGCCGGCAATTATATTAATAGGCCAGTCGGTGAGTGCAAAAACTGCCCAAAAATGCAAACAGCAAAGTCTCAACGGTTTCTGGTAGTTTGGGGGCTCCTTATAAGAGCCCCACAGTTTGCTCTCGATTTCCGGGTGCGAAAAACAGTGTAAACAATCGCCAAAGTTTGTAAAACATGGTTTTTCGATGCTCGTTGCTTCCGGTTAAGTTATAGGGGAAAAAGTTGTTATTGAAAGTTATAGAGCTTGGAAATACCTTTCAAATGATGGGTCATATGTTAAAAAAGGTTAATTAGTTTAGTTGCAAATAAATTTAAACCATTAAAAATAGCACTTCTTTAATTGTTTAATAACTTTGTTAATAATTATCGAATTTGTTCATAACTTACCAGGAATGTTCTCCTTGCGTAGCTAAATAAATCCCAAAAAAATAACTAGATCGGAGAAATAGTTTATGTATAATTCCATTTGTTAACTAAAAACATGTAATTTTTCAACGGAATTTCCCCACTTTTGGTACATCGAAATTCGATTTTTTTTTTGGAAAGTACACTTAAGAAGTCAAACTTTCATCCTATTTAAATAGCCAATTGATTTTTTTTATCTAAGTGCATAATAAAAAGGGTTAAAAAAGAGTGTGTTTTTTTGTCATAAACAAATGGAATTACTCAGACAATTTTCACTTTATCAATTAGCTATAAACGGCATATAATTCCATTTGTTTCCACAAAACTTTTAAAAAAAAATCCGACTTAACTTGAAGGGGGGGGGAGTTAACTTTTTTAAAAAAAAAATCCCTGAGAAGTTAATTATTAATATTTTTTATTGAAACTCGCACGACTTTTAGTTCAAAACATGTATTTTATGAAAAAAAATTGAACTTAACGTTTTGTGCTTTTATTTTTCATTTATATCAAGTGAAAGTAATTGAATATTTTTTTCAACCCTTGGACGGCGGAGTGGGGGAACTCGGTACGCGGGAATTTCGCCCGCCACAAACAGAATTCAGCCGTCAAATTCACAAAAATGGTCATAACTTCGTTAATTACACAGGCACACAAAAAAATAAAAAATTCAAAACCCAGAGGTCACACCCCCCTATCCCCATGTTTTTGGGGTCGCTGAAACCGAATATGACCATGAAAAATTTTTCTCATCGGCTATTTTCCCGCTACCACCCCCTTACTCCTGCTCCCGGGGGTTGGAATTTCAGTTTTAAAAAAAGTGGAGTAGGGTGTCTATTCCTATGTTTTTTGGGTCGCTAAAACCAAAAAAGACTACCAAAAACAAATTCTTCCCTCACTTAACCCCCTACAACCCCCTTAACACCCGAAAGGTGAGGGGTCGAAATTCGAATTTTCACGAAAAGTCGATTACGGTGTCTAAACCTACGTTTTTTGGGTCGCTGATACCAAAAAAGACTACCAAAATCAAATCCTTTCCACCCTCGACCCCCTACAACCCCCTGCAATAATTTTTGATAATTAATATTCAATTTATAATTTCCCAAAAATCGGTTCGTTTTATTTGAAAAAAATTATTGCAGGGGGTTGTAGGGGGTCGGGGGTGGAAAGGATTTGATTTTGGTAGTCTTTTTTGGTTTTAGCGACCCAAAAAACGTAGTTTTAGACACCGTAATCGACTTTTCGTGAAAATTCGAATTTCGACCCCTCACCCCGGGGTTGTTAAAGGGGTTGTAGGGGGTTAAGGGAGGGAAAAATTTGTTTTTGGTAGTCTTTTTTGGTTTCAGCGACCCAAAAAACATGGGAATAGACACCCTACTCCACTTTTTTTAAAACTGAAATTCCAACCCCCGGGAGCAGGTGTAAGAGGGTAGTAGCGGGAAAATGACCGATAATAAAAATTTTTCATGGTCATATTCGGTTTCAGCGACCTCAAAAACATGGGGATAGGGGGGTGTAACCTCTGGGTTTTGACTATTTTATTTTTTTGTGTGCCTGTGTTATTGACCGATTTTAATCTTTTTTTTTAATTCTATGTATTTTTTTATGCTGAATCCAAATATAAATTTATATATTTTTTAAATAAAATATTTTTTTTGGAAATAAAAAAATTTTTTTTTAACAACAAATTTTTATTATTATTTATTATATTTAACAAAAATTTTTCTTCGTACATCTTATTTCATTTAATCTAAAATAATGTTATTTAAAAAAAACTGAAATTATTTACCAATAAGCGTGTAGCATCGAGTTTAAGCGTTGTAGTAGCAAAATAATTATTTTTATGGGTTAAAGTAATTTTATTAACTTTTTTTCAAATAAGAACAAAGGTGTGTTATAAAAGAAACAATATTATCTTTTTTATTAAATACTATTTACAATAAACATATTTTAATCATCCATACACTCATCATTCATTTTAGCATTATCATTATGATTAAAAATATGTTTATTGTAAATAGTATTTAATAAAAAAGATAATATTGTTTCTTTTATAACACACCTTTGTTCTTATTTAAAAAAAAAGTTAATAAAATTACTTTAACCCATAAAAAATAATTATTTTGCCACTACAACGCTTAAACTCGATGCTACACGCTTATTGGTAAATAATTTCAGTTTTTTTTAAATAACATTATTTTAGATTAAATGAAATAAGATGTACGAAGAAAAATTTTTGTTAAATATAATAAATAATAATAAAAATTTGTTGTTAAAAAAAAATTTTTTATTTCCACAAAAAATATTTTATTTAAAAAATATATAAATTCATATTTGGATTCAGCATAAAAAAATACATGGAATTAAAAAAAAAAAAGATTAAAATCGGTCAATAATTAACGAAGTTATGGCCATTTTTGTGAATTTGACGGCTGAATTCTGTTTGTGGCGGGCGAAATTCCCGCGTACCGAGTTCCCCCACTCCGCCATCCAAGGGTTGAAAAAAATATTCAAGTACTTTCACTTGATATAAATGAAAAATAAAAGCACAAAACGTTAAGTTCAATTTTTTTTCATAAAATACATGTTTTGAACTAAAAGTCGTGCGAGTTTCAATAAAAAATATTAATAATTAACTTCTCAGGGATTTTTTTTTTAAAAAAGTTAACTCCCCCCCCCCCTTCAAGTTAAGTCGAATTTTTTTTGAAAAGTTTTGTGGAAACAAATAGAATTATATGCCGTTTATAGCTAATTGATAAAGGGAAAATTGTCTGAGTAATTCCATTTGTTTATGACAAAAAAACACACTCTTTTTTAACCCTTTTTATTATGCACTTAGATAAAAAAAAATCAATTGGCTATTTAAATAGGATGAAAGTTTGACTTCTTAAGTGTACTTTCCAAAAAAAAAATCGAATTTCGATGTACCAAAAGTGGGGAAATTCCGTTGAAAAATTACATGTTTTTAGTTAACAAATGGAATTATGCATAAACTATTTCTACGATCTAGTTAATTTTTTTTGGGATTTATTCAGCTACGCAAGGAGAACATTCCTGGTAAGTTGTGAACAAATTCGATAATTATTAACAAAGTTATTAAACAATTAAAGAAGTGCTATTTTTAATGGTTTAAATTCATTTGCAACTAAACTAATTAACCTTTTTTGACATATGACCCATCATTTGAAAGGTATTTCCAAGCTCTATAACTTTTAATAACAACTTTTTCCCCTATAACATAACCGGAAGCAACGAGCATCGAAAAACCATGTTTTACAAACTTTGGCGATTGTTTACACTGTTTTTCGCACCCGGAAATCGAGAGAAAACTGTGGTACCACACCGGTTGTTTTTTAGTGCCGGCCCGGTACGGTTGCCGGATACCTACCGAAGTTATCATCCGGCAATTTACCGGTACTGCGCCGGTGGAATGAACAGACTTATGCTGGTACTGGACCAGTACCTAGTCGGTTGTGCAGCCGGTAATAAACCGGCACCAAATACCTTCCAACAATAACCGGGCCAGTACCGCCCCGGTGGATTATTCGGTACCGGCCCGGTACGTATGCCGGATACCTGCCGTAGTTATCATCCGGCAATTTGCCGGTACCGAGCCGGTAAAAATTACGGTCTCAAGGCTTGGAAACATTCTCTGTCAACTTATACAAGGTACATTTAAGAATCTCAATAAAACTGTTCGATTTTATTCACATTTACGTTTTGCTTTCCAGACAGTAGCGAAACACGAATCCAAAAATGTTTTATTATCTCTTTTGGGCGCAAACTTAGCCCTAAGTATGGTTGCATCAAGAGCTGGAGGGAATACAAAAGATGAATTGCTCAAAGCTTTTAATTTTACATTGAATAATGAAGAGACCAAAACTGGTTTTAACAATCTTTTCAGTAAAATAGTAAGGACAAATACTTCTTTCAATATAGAGTCCCCCACAGCACCGAAACTTTCCTAAAAATTTATTAAATATTTACTTGCAATATTCGGCATATTTAACTGAAAAGTTTAGTGAAAATTGTGTAATTGTGTTTAATAAATTTTTAAGAAAGTATCGGTGCTGTGGGGGGTATTATTATTATTCTTGTATAGCATTACTTCTTTATTATTGTTAACTTATTACACGTTTATATCCAGAGTATTGTTGATGACTATGTATAATAATAAATTATGGTATTTTATAGAATGTCAGTCACGCAGAACTTATCATTTTGAATAAAGAGTTTATCAATGCCAAACTAAATGTTAAACAAACATTTAAAGATGTATTAACACGGAATTACCATGCAGAAGAAGAACAACTAGATTTTTCTAATGTATCACAAGCAGCAACAGCAGTCAACTCATGGGAATCAAAAGGAGCAAATGGCAAAATCAACGTAATTCTGAGTTCCGGTTCATAATGTTTTAAAAATTTTAAACAGGTAACAAAAAAATTTCCAATATTATTAATAATGCTTCTGACATTCAATTATTATTAAAAAATAATCTTTAATTCAGTTTTGTTATTTACATTTTTTTGCTGCATTTTAATTTTAATATTTCTTATTTTAATTTATATCCTTTTTCTAATATTCAGACAATTTCGATCCAAATACAGACATGGTTGTCACTAGTGTATTTTCCTTTAAAAGCGAATGGAAATACAAATTCGAAGATTTTAATGATCTCTACTTTAATAGTACTGACGGACGGTGTTCTTCAGTACCAGGAATGAAACAAAGTAATACCGCATATCATGGAAATATTTCTGAAATAAATGCAAGTTTTATAGAATTGCCATACAAGGTAAGAAATAATTTTTTCTAGTCACTTTGAATGGCTTAAAAATTAACACTAATTTTCTATATAAATATTAAGGGGGAGTAATACCTTTGACGCCTCTTTTGAACCTATTTTTCATGAATTTTTTTAAGACACGGGAATAAAGTAAACAAAATTTGGTTTTGAGGGATTTATTTGTTAACTTTTTAAATTTAAAAAAAGTAAAAAGTCGATTTTTAGGGCGAAAATCTGTCAAAAAATCTGTTACCAAAAAAACAAAGAAACCAAAAAAAAAAATCTGCTACGTACTCGAAAGCATTACACGGAAAAAAAAGTTCACGAATCTCTCGTGAACTAGTATATCACTTTTGGATGGGACATAAAATTTCAAAATTTTCATTCACTTTTGATTAGAAATGGCGAACGTCAACGAAAAACTGAAACAAAGTTAATGAATTTTTGATGAACTGTTAAGGAAGAGTAGTTCGTCAAAAGTAGAGGTACAAGTTCACGAAAAAATCGTGAACTCGCGAGTGTCAGTAGTATGCGCAGTTCGTAATGCGCATCAAATATGGCTGATCAAGCATTCATCATTCAGTCGGTGTCATCGGTGTTTATATTCGGGCAAATTCTTTGATGAAAGTTATTATTTAGAATCAGTGTTTTTTATTACTTAGTGAATATTTTTGTTTGCTAATTTCGTTTGTGAAACAAATAATTCATAAAATGAATTAAAAGTTACGATAAGGGACTTTTTCTACTTTGCACGGTCCTGAGTTTTACAGCAGACAAAGCTAATCGTTTCGTTTGTCAAAGGACAGTGTATCTAGATTTAGCCGTGGCGGTTAGTTGTTAGAAATATTATGTTATAGGGTATAGGTACTAGGTTCAAATCCCGTGAAGCGAATTACGAATTTTAATGGCGATAAAATTGTGTATTCTGTGTAGTTGGGTGCGTATAATAGGCGTCAAGTTATCAAATAAAGTGAAATACTATAAAAAAGTAGTGTCTGGAAATTATTTTTTCTTGTTTTTAGCATTTTTTAAAAGTTCACGAATTTTTCGTTAACTTTGACGAAAAGTTCGGAAACCGTACTATGTTTCTAGTGAAGGAGTTGATGAAATTTTGACGTACTGTGTTTGTTGATTTTCAAGAATTTTGTGTCCCATCAAAAAGTGATATACTAGTTCACGAGAGATTCGTGAACTTTTTTTTTCAATGTAGTAAATTATCGTTTAAGCAAAAAAAAATTCGATTTTTTTTCGGGTCAAAAGTGTCACTCCCCCTTAACTTTTCTTTGTTTACAGGGCGATAATCTTAAAATGATTATTGTACTCCCCAACAATGGTGTGAGTCTTGAGGAAGTTGAAAGAGGTTTAGAAGGATATAAATTCCAGAAAGTGAGAAGTCTTGTTCATATTAAGATGCCCAAATTCCGGATTGAGGCTTCCATTGATTTAGTAGATATTCTAAAGGAGGTTTGCTTTACTGCGTTCTAATATCTATTTTCATATATTCGTTAATTTTTGAAACTTGTTAATCGATCGGAAAGTAAATTATATTTAATAAAATATGTAGGGGAGAGTCTCCAGTTGTGAGACACCTCCAGTTGTGAGACAGTCAATTTTTTTTAACATGCAATATTAAAAAGCCGATTGGTTTATATAAAAACATTTCTTTTTATATGAGCCAACTATTTCGTGTACACCGAGGCGGATATATAAACTGTTTTTGTTAAATACCAACACTGTGTGTGATAATCGACTAAAAAGCGTTTTTTCAATAAATGCAAAGTACTTTTTTTCCAAGTTAATTAATTGGAAAAGGTAAATGTAATGCATTTTCTTTTAGTGTTTTCCTTATATTTTGTGATGCAATATTGCATTGTTCCAATCTACGGTTGAAAATAATTTAATTTTCCTTTTTCAAAATAGCGCCAATTTCTGGGTGTGAGACACAGCATATCACCAGTTGTGAGACGGTGTCAACACTCATCTGGGCAGCATAAAAAATACTACTTTGCAGGCATACTATTTAAATGTTGTTTTGATTCTTTTTTCTAGTATTTTTGGGCATGTCAAGTGGAAAAAAGTCAATTGATTCAGAAGAAATCAATTTTAATGCTCTTGTTGAAGCTATTAAATTGTGTTTATTTGATAGTCATATTTTGGCGAATAAATATTATTATTTAGTATATAATAATACATATTATTAATATATTTAATTATTTCTACTAAACATAACGTTTTATGTCAAACTTATTAAATTTTAGCAATTTTTAATGAGTGTCTCACAACTGGAGACATTTTTTTTTTTTGAAAAAATCGATGTGCTCGGAAAATGCATCGTAAAATTTTTTGAGTTCATCGAAACACTATACTTTCTTTTAATAAAAGTTGCGTATTTCTGTTACCTTTCGAACGGTGTATTTTATTTACAATTTCGTTTGCCCGTTTACAATTTACGGGTCAAAAATGAAACCCGTCTCACAACTGGAGACTCTCCCCTAGACGTCCACATGAAAAGGGCCTATTTTGGCACTATTGGACTTATCTACATGGGCGAATTCTTTGTAAAATTTGGAAAATTTTGAGCGGTCATAGAACTTTTTTGGTGAAAAATTCGATTAGTTACAGAATTTCAAAGTTTAGAACGCCAAAACCTCATTTCGAGAAAAACGGAATTAAAGATTGTGATAACAATTGATGGTGATATCTTTGGTTCTTCTGGGAAGTTATTCAGATAAGAATTGTTTCTAGTCCAGGGCACCTTAAAGATGAAAAACCAATAGGTTTTAAATTTTTAAAACCACCCCCCCCCCCTCCATTTTGAAAAATACGAAAATTCGACAAAATGGGCCCTTTTCTAAAAAGGATGTTTTAGGGCACCTTAAACATGAAACATTATGAGGTATTAATTTTTTCCCCTCCATTTTGAAAATACGAAATAATTTTAAAAGGACCGACAAAATGGGCCCTTTTCATGTGGACGTAGGGTGATGTGGGGTGATCTGAAACATGGGGGGATGTGCAACACCGCCGATTTCTGATCTACAGTTCGATATTGAACAGAACCAAGTATTGCCATTTGTTTGTGTCCTCAGTAGCTTGTTTTTGATATAAAACTCACGAGATAGCTCGCAGCTAGGCTTGCTGTACGTAAGTTGACTTAAATTTCTCGAGCAGGAAATATTTCTCGCGCTTTACATTTCTAGTCGTTTCGTGAAGGGTTTTAATTTATTTTATAGATAAGAATGTGTTTATTGTTGGTTTTTAAGTGTTTTTAAATATCTATTTATATTACTTCCTCATAGAGGAAGTATTGTAATACCAAAATTTTTCGAGTTCGATTTTGTGTGTGTGTGTGTGTGTGTGTAAACATCACATTTTCATAAATATCTCAAAATCATGAAGAGCTTTTGGGTTGAATTTTTTTTAAATTGTAGATCTCACCTGCGGACATAAAGTGAGAGTACTTTCTGATATATTAATAAAGTTTAACTAAATTTTTTTTGGATTTTTAATCTTGCAAAAAAACGTTTTTTGCCTATAACTTTAAAAAAATGTTAGGACACCTATAAATGTTTTTCCATAATTTTGTAGAGTTTTTTTAGACGCATCTTTTGAGCCCTAATTGAACATTTTTCGTTCATATTAACCAGAGTTATTAAACTTTTAAAAATAAAATTTCGAAATTATTGGGCCGGGCTCGATACTCGAGCATTATAAATTTTTTAGTTATTCAAAAATATTTGAGTGCTCCGAAAATTCAAGTGCTCAAAATTATTTTAGCTTTTATACTGCACGTGTCGGATGGAATTTGGTTCAAGTTTGGATTGATTCTGCTCAGCTCTGCTAGAAAAACGAAAAGCTTGAAATACTCGATCGAGCTTTTTGCACACCTCTAGTATTTAACTATTAAATTATTGTAACTATCTTGTAGGGTATTTAAAAATACATTGATTGACCCAAAATTCAATCACTTTTACCATATTTTTAAAAAAATATTCATATTTATTCATTTGTTCCATGTATACCTAAAAGGTTTTTACATTTGTTCCCGCAGATGATTAAAATTATATTACATAAATTAAATTAAAATCACAAGAAAAGAGGTTCGCAGAAAGTTATTTGCCCTTTTCAAGGTTTCAATTTCTAGGCTTCTTCGTCCTGATTCCATTCGCCAGATATAATTGGGTGTGTTTCTATCCAGTCCCATAATCATTTTAACATATCTGCCCTGAGATTTTTCGAGTTTATCTGCTTTTTCCCAACCCCATATTTCTACGCCATATAATATACCCGATTTAGCTAAGGTGTCTAGGAGGTAAATTCTTCTTTTAAGATTATTTATATTTGCTCTTTTCATGATCCCCCAAGCAGAATTAATTGCTTTTTATGTCTTGCCTACCATAGCGTCAATATGTTTACTAAATGTTGGATTGGTGGAAAACCAGAATCCCCCCACAGCACCGAAACTTTCCTAAAAATTTATTAAATATTTACTTGCAATATTCGTTATATTTAACTGAAAAGTTTAGTGAAAATTGTATAAAGATTTAAATGTCCCGATTAAATAAATGTTTAGCGCGAAGCTTTCCTGAACATTTCCTGAACATGAAATTACATTTTCGCATAATTATAATTATAATTATAATTATGCGAAGATTTTATTGAAATGTTCAGGAAAGCTTCGCGCTCAACATTTATTTAATCGGGACATTTAAATCTGTACACAACTATCAATAAACATTGCAATTAAATATTCCGAATATTGCAAGTAAATATTTAATAAATTTTTAGGAAAGTTTCGGTGCTGTGGGGGTCCTAGATACTTGTATTTATTAACTATTTGTAATTTTTTCCCAAATATACTCCAAGATTTCCCCATTTTTTTCTTTCCCCCTTTTTTAAAAAGTTATTCATTGATTTCTATTATTTTTATCTCTATGAGGAAGTAAAGTGTTCATGACTTTTTTTTTTGGGTGGACGTAACTACATTTTACGTGCCATAACTGCGATTCACATGATGATTAAAAAATTATTAGTTATTTTCCTTTAATTATATTCCTTATTTAGTTATAAATAAATAAAAAATTAAACAAAAAAATTTTTTTTTCTTTGGTGAAATTTTCTTATTTTTAGAGGTCAACTATACCTTAGTAAATTTTTTTTTTGCAGATTTCGATTAGTTTGCATTGAAAAAGCCTAAAATTAATAATTAAAGAGATTTTCATCGATATTTATGCATTACATACCTTAATTTTACTGGTGTTGCACATCACCCCAACTTTTTTGGAAAATGCAAAAACAGACGTTTTTGAAAAAGCGAAAAATTTTTAGGAAAAATTTTAAATTCTGAAAATCTAATAATGCAGAAATATTCTATTATAATTCCTCTAAGTCATTCAATTTTGAAATATTTAAAAATTTAATTATTTGACATGTTTTTCGTCCAACGAAAAAAAACGTTGCACATAACCCCACAACACCCTACACATATAATATTTTCTAATTTTAGCATTATTTTTTTCTTTCTAAATAGATGGGTGTGCAGGAAGTATTTACTGATAGAGCGAATTTAACTGGAATTTCTGAGCAGAAAGTTAAATTGAGCACAATAAAGCAAAAATTTTTTATTGACGTCAACAAAGAAGGCTTTCGAACTCCAGAAATTTCTGGTAAGTTTTAAAAATGACACATTATTAATTACCAGAGGATATTTACATTTCACAATTTGCTCCTAAGGAATAAAAATGACAAATAAATGTCATGTATTACAGGTAAAGTGCAACTCCTCAGAAATGATGATGAAATGGACCCCAATGGGAAGTAAACGATTGGTTCAATAATGGGCCATGCTTGGCGAACTCCGTTCCATTATTGGAACATTAATGGCAACCATCATTGGACCACCAATGGTTTAAACTTGGGATGATCACGCTACTGCCAATGATCGGTAGCCAAGCATTCGGCCAATATTAGTTGCCAAGGAATTGCCAAGGAAACAAAATCGATTTTCAAAAGCTTGATTTTTTATTGGCAGCCAACAAAAAACCAAGGTTTTGAAAATTGATTTTTTTTAATTATTAATTAAAATTTATTTTTAAAAAATATATTTTTCAAAAATTTATTTTAAAAAAATATATTTTTTAAAAATATATATTTTTTTAAATTAATAGAACATATTAATTTAATTTGTCACCTCTGGTAAAACAAAGATGAAAGACTGATAAATTCCCTCACATCATATTTTACAGTGGAGGGATAACTGTGAATGTCTTTGCGAGAGAGGAGCAGGTACTTATATAGAGTCAGTAAAACAGGTCACAAGCGAGAAGGAATCACTAGCATGCACTCTGGCGGCGCTTGTCGGAACTGTTTTCTGGCGCGCATGCATATCCTGACGTTATCGACACAGCGCTTGGCAACCAACGTTGCGCCACTTCCGACAAGCGCCGCCAGAGTGCATGCTAGTGATTTCTTCTCGCTTGTGACCTGTTTCACTGGCTCTATATAAGTACCTGCTCCTCTCTCGCAAAGACATTCACAGTTATCCCTCCACTGTAAGATATAAAGTGAGGGAATTTATCAGTCTTTCATCTTTGTTTTACCAGAGGTGACAAATTAAATTAATATGTTCTATTAATTTAAAAAAATATATATTTTTAAAAAATATATTTTTTTAAAATAAATTTTTGAAAAATATATTTTTTAAAAATAAATTTTAATTAATAATTAAAAAAAATCAATTTTCAAAACCTTGGTTTTTTGTTGGCTGCCAATAAAAAATCAAACTTTTGAAAATCGATTTTGTTTCCTTGGCAATTCCTTGGCAACTAATATTGGCCCGATGCTTGGCTACCGATCATTGGCAGTAGCGTGATCATCCCAAGTTAAAACCATTGGTGGTCCAATGATGGTTGCCAATTGTTTTGCCAAGAAAAAACCATTGGGTACCAAGCATGGCCCATTATTGAACCAATCGTTAACATTGGCAACTTCCCGTTAGGACGTTGATGAATACTTTACAGCTGATCGTCCAATCTATTTCAAAATTATCAAAACAGTAGGTGAACATGACGGTATTGTATTGTTCTCCGGAAACTACAGAGGAAAGGAGTAAATTTACAACATTTTATCGAATTTATATTTTTAAATGTAAATTATTTCGTGTATTTTATACACTCGAATGTGAACCTATTTTCTGTTTATCTCATAAAGTAGGTATATTCAGTCCATGTTTATGATATTAAAGTAAATAAATAAAATAATTATTAATATACGACTTTTGGATTTGTAATTTTCATGCTACCAATTCTTTTCACAAAAATTCAGATCTTTTCAATACCGTCAAGAGGGGTAATTATGGAACAAAAAAACGCGATTTTTTGAGTTTCTTCTTCGCTAAAAATCTAAAGTGTACAAAAAAATTTTATTAGCTATTCAAATATATTCTGAACATTCTTCTAAAGATTTCCTTCAAGTTCCATTTACAAAAAAAATTTTTTTTGACGGAGTTATTTAAACATAAATATTGCTCCATAATTGCCTCGCATTTGGGGCAATTATAGAACAAATTATTATAATTAATTATAAAAGCAAGTATAACAAATTTTCCTTGTCTGTATATTAAGAAAACATTATTTAGTACTGCAGAGTAAAATAATAATAGATAATAATAGTAAACTAAACGCGAATTTAATTCGAAGAAATTAGTAGATTTTTACACTTTTGTGAAATAACCTTTCCACTTTTTCGATGTTTAATAATTATTTTCTCGTTGCCAATGACAATAAAAATAAAAACATCTAAGTAACTTTGTAGGCAATATATTAAACTATTATTTACAACAACAACCAAATTAAAATAATTTACCACAAAAAATTTACATAAAAAAGAATTACGCGTTCCATATTTACCTCTGATGTTCCATAATTACCCCTGTTGACGGTAGTCGTTTCACATACACAACTCATGTGATGGGAGATCAAGTTACAAAAATAAATATAGAAAGAGATTTACCAACCAATTTAATATTAATTAAATTCTTTTCATTAAAAGCTTTGAAATAAAAAAATTGTTTTTTAAAAGTAAAAAATGTAAATGTTCGTCTTTTTGTGAATTCCGATTAGAAATCTTTTTTGAAGGTATAATCTACTATTCTCACATTATTCATGATATCTGGAAAGAAGTAATTCCGAGAGTGACTGCTACTCTCCACATACAAAAAGTCTGAGAGGATCTTCGGGTCAGTTCCAGGTCAGTCAGTCAGAATAAGGCTGACGCCTTAAACTCTCTTGCCAAGATAAAAACGGTTAAAATAGGAAAAAATGGAAAATCGTAGAGGTGTTTTCCTGTTGAAGTGAGAGGGTGAAAAAAACAAGATTCAAACCATAGTGCAGTATCCCTTTGGGACTACAAGAAACAATCTTGGATAGAAGGTTCCTGAGATATTTCTTGTTTTTCGTCAGGAAAAATAAAATCTTTTTCTAAATGAATTTTTAATCAACACTTCAATGAAATATTTTGTCACGTAGGTTATATCAAAAAATAAAATAATCAAAAAAGAGAAAGTAACATTTTGATTTTACTCTTTAGTACTCGAAAGATTAAAATGTTATTCGACATACCAAAATTGGTTTCTGTCCTTAAGGTAAAAATTTATGTCGTGTAATACAATTTATCAAAATTGGCACTAACCGGAAATAAACCAGTAGTTAACAGGAGTTTAGTAAGACTGGCACCCTGTGAAGACTAGCCCGCACAACAAACGTGATCTGAAGTTACAATCTTGTTGGAGAACCAATGAAATCAATGTTGGTCTGCCTTCGTGCTGAGCTCCAACATTTTAGTGTGTATCGAAGGAGGCGACTATTAGATGAGGTACTTGATTAATAGGTCTTTAATAGCACCTAAAATCTGTGGATTTAGGAGATTGCGTGATGGAGATTTTGATTCATGATCATTTTCCGAAATCCAATTACTCCAAAATATATATGATAATTCCCAGATGATTAGTATTACGGAAATTGTAATTTCTCATTATTTCTAATTGTTCTATAATATAACTCAATTATTATACATATTACATCATTTGAATAATAAATAACTTGTTCTTGGAAAATGTAAATTCATATTAAATTAAAATCATTCTTCTGTATACCTACTCTCTAGACATCTACTTAAAGGGAATGCTTTTATGGACTTCTAGCACAGCAAAATGCATTTCAATCGGAATACCTGTCTTCTCATCCGAAAGATAAGGCATCTCAATTTCAGCGGCTCTCTTTCGGTGGTGAAGCTTATTGGCAAAGGAGGAAAAGGAACATCTCTTAAATTCGTGTAAGTGATCCGCGAAATATCGATTGTCATCGAAGCAACCAATCGAGAGAAACTAGTGATATTATATAGATTTCTTTTTCTTCTCTTAATCAATTGCTCCGTCGAATATCACATAGTGCAGGCAATTGAATTTTCAGATAAAACTCTATCGTATCAAATAAAACTAAATAAAAAGTGGTGGTGAAAATAATTTTTAAGAAAATTCTTTTATAAATGTTGGGAAATTTTTTTAGGAAGAAAATAATTTTAAAAATTGTTGGAGATTGAAGAAGGTGGAATGAAGACATTTTCTGAAATGGCTTTTGCATCAATCTCCAAGGAAATATCCATGAGGAATCAATGGAACTGAACCGGTATATAGCTTCTGAAGATGTTGTAAACTTGGTTCTCTACTCAATCCATCCACCTGTTTATCTATCTTTCTCTCAACTTTCTTGTCTTATCTACATGTTTTCGTTGACTATACCTTACCGTCTGCTATTGACCTCTTACTCTAACCACGTCGATATTCTATGTATGATAATATCACTCTGCATTTGAAAGATGAATGATAAAACAAATGAAATACAAAGATAAAATGGAGTCTGTTTCCATCTTTTTGTGGTATATCATTATCATAATTCAACAGTTTTTGATAAAATTGAAAAAGGATATTTACATCACCAGCATATAGAATTTTGATTAATAGAAAGAAAATTGTTATCCTATTTCGAAGTTAATTATAAAATCTTTTTTCTTATTTATAGAAAGTAATTTCTAACCTTTATACTCTTTTTAATAATTACATCTAGAAAAATACGAAAATATGTACTTTGTGAGTAGAACATAAAAATAAATCATCCTTTTACATTGCTAATAAAAAAATAAATGGCCACGTAGTAGTAAAAAAATATCACAATCCTGAGATGCGTCCAGTTCATATCGCTATCTATATAAATCAAAATCATATACTCAATGAATTTTGCATTGCATTAAATTTCCATGACGTTAATTTCATACGAGATATTAATTTTCATGCGAGTAACTTGGGAAGGAGTGCGTATGTGGATGAACTGAAATTTCGCAACACTGGGATTTCTGTAAACAGCACGGCACTGAATTTTGAGTTTTTATTTAGTGAGAAAGTTTCACGCCAGACCTCTGACTTCCGACCTCTGGGGAGAGAAATGTTCGCTCGTCTGAAACAACACGCCCCGTTGGCAGACTCTCTTACCACCACCCAGACACTCTACACTTTCTTTTACCTCTTTGATTACATTCTACGAATTGATAAAATTAATGATTTTCACAAAAAAAAGAATGAACGAAAATATTTTGTTCACCGCTAAAATTATTCCACATGAAATAATTCTATTTATTATATTATACAATTTATTTTAAATATATATGAATTGAACATAAAATGAATTTGCTTTAAAAACGTAGCGAAGCATTTATTTTACGACTGTGGGAATAAATTTTGAAATCTATTAATTGAAAACGTAAAATGATTTTTATTTTTAAAACTCGTCTGCATATGCAATATTATTTCCCGCGCATATACACGGCGATAAATTCAAGCCATTCATGAATTCATTACTTCCGTTTGGTTGCATCGTGGCACTCGAAAACGAACAAGAATTCCACTGAATGTTAACTGAAAATAAGGACACACGTATAAGCATTAGACACTCACGAATGCTCTTTCCTTGGATGGAACTCGACAAAAGAGTCCAAGGACTTTAAAAATGTCTTAGGAGTGTATTTTATGGAGATGCTGGTGTCTGTTTCCGGTTTGGCGCTCCTAGAAAACCATCTTTTTATATTATCCTCAAAGACAATGATGTTCCTTCCAATCTGATAAAAATACGCCATTTTGATTACACGATTGACATGAAAACACATTTTTTATTTGAATCGTTATAACGTGGATATCTTATCTCATAGAAAATAAATTGTTTTTCAGGAAAATGTACCATTTGTATTGCAAGCTATTATAAAAAATTGTAAACTTATATTAATTGTTTTACTACTAAGACGAGATTTTAATTTGTATTATCATCATTAATTGCGTGTGTACGATAATATGTTGGAATCATAATAAGTGAATATATATTTCAGGAAGAATTTAGAGAAAACTGCATCATGCTGTCTTCCACTCTTTAAATCATATAGTCTTTTTCTTAACTTTCCACATTGTCCAATAACACCGGCACAAAAAAAGAGTAAATTTCGTTTGACAGGACTGCCATGTAATAGGTTTTCTTTCTTAAGATGTATCTAAAGAGAAAAACGTAGTCCCACCTCAAAGTTAGTTCGCGTTCTCTTTTAACAGGCATGGTGGGGTTGGGAAGATTGAGAATTCGGTTTCTTTGTAAATTTACTTAATTTATACATCTAACACTAATTTTTTATTTCTTCAGAATGCTGATTTGGATTCAGTGACTATAATAACATAAAAGTTGGATATATAAAAAAATTTAAAATAGCGGATTCAAAATGACGGATATAAAATGGTGGAATTTTTAAAAAATTGTTCGGATTTCCTTGAAACTTGTTACTCGAGGGATTTTGGGGTAGCTGTTTAGGAATATGATGTTAGTTTATAAAAATTTAAAATGGCGGATCCAATATGGCAGCCAAAAATATTTTGAAATGAATGAATTCAATTGAAACTTGTTACTTTGTTGGTGTTTTATGGGTGGCTAAATCAGAATCTGACTTTAGATTTTAAGAATTTAAAATGGCGTATCCAATACGACTTACGATGAAATCAGTTTCACATTTTCTTGGTTCTTGTTACACTACCGGTCAAAATTGAGAGGCCATTTTCCAAAGTGGCACTAAAAACATGAAATTCTATTCGGTCTATTGTGAAGCACTTTTCCACGACTTCTCATTTTCGTACATAAATATAAATTCACATTTTCTTTATGGAAATGGCAAACTGAAGTGTGGTGCTGTGAATGCGTTCTTAGTACGGTCTGCTCATGCGCAGAGAGCAACAGAGTTCACGTCGCGAAAAGTTAAACTGTTTGACTATACCAACCGCACGGACGATGAAGAAGTTTTCACCCTTTTTATTTTTATTTTCGCGACGCGTCAAAAATGCCATTTTACAGGTAATTTTAATTAGTTATTTTACTAATTGCTTTTTATTGATCATTGTCAAAAATGATTTAATTGGAAACTTTGACACTCTAATTTTCCATTTTTGTAAAGAAAATGTAAAAATATTCATTTTTGTAGGAGAAATTGCTGTTACAAAAGTGCGATTTCAATGTGTTTGGTTTGTTTACCTTTTGGTTTGTTTACATTTCACAACTTATACATACCTACCTCGTGGCAGTCCTGGTAATCGAAATTAAATTTTTTTTCTTTTACTCACTTTGCAAATTTTTTTTGTTGTAAATATGTATTTATTTTGTTATCTTTATTAATAATAAACCTATGGCCAGCTAGAATCTGCAATAAAATAAACAATTATTGTACAGCAGACAATAACGACTGAATGATAAAGTTATGGGTAAAAAATATTTATGCAAGATTTTCTTTCAAATGAAAGTTGATAACCATTCGAAAAGTCAGAAAGTTGTAAAACAATGGAAAATGAAAATTCGTAGCCGTAGAGATTAATTATGCGGGATATTTCATTACGTCTTTGTACTTAAGATTATTTCTTGCTGTTGTAGAAACTATTTCCTCTTCTGGGTAATTAGACGGCTTCTTATGGATAAAATTTTGTGCATTTTGGTCGGGCATCGCCAACCTTTGATGTTACAATTTACAGTAGAAGGAATAAGGTTTTAATTTCTGGTAATGAGTAATTACGATTGAGAACTGTACGAGATCCAAACTTCAGGAGTAGGACAGTGAAGAGAATACATTGAAAACTGATATTAGGAATTTGAGATTTCCTGGTAAATGAATTGAGCCGCAGCGTGCAATAATAACAGCTACGCTCGGACTGTTTTCCTTAACCGCAATATCTACTTCGAATGCAGTCTCCCTATTGGCCAAATCTAGTCCCCACCGCCGATTTCGAAGTAGATAGTCCGGATTTGGAAAGACAGACCGAGCGTAGCTGTTGTTATTGCACGCTGCGGCTCAATTAAAGATAATTTTTATTGTGGACTCTTGGATCTAGATGAACAGAAAATGCACTGACCGACAGTGTTGGGGTGTCGATCGTTTTCAATTTAAACAATCCCAAAGAAATGATAAACTTTGACCCGATTGACCAACAATTGGTAAATCATAATCTTGGCAAAATCGAGATGGTGAAAGGTCTCCTCGATCCAGGATTATAGTTGGGTTACAGTGTTGTTGAGAGAACAAAAGCCAACGAATTCGACATTAACACAGTGGACAAGCATATTAAAATTTCAATCATTTTTAACTGATCTTCAGTGAAATTTCACTGATTCAAATCGCGAGAATAGAGTCACTGATTCTCAGTCAAATTTCACTGACTCAGTTTTAGAGAGCACCTAGGAGAACAATCGACGAACATAACCATGACGAGGACAAAGACAAAAAATGCAAGAAATTTAGTAAAGGACGCTTTAGAACAACTCTTCTACAACAACTGTGACAATGACAGCTTTAAAGAAATTAATGTGGATAATCTAATCTTTCGTGAGAAAGCGCCAAATGTAAAGAATAATTTTGGCATTTTATTATAATGAACCTTTTGTAATAAACCCCCAGAATTTATTAAGTAATAATAACAATTCAATATAATCTAATTTTCAGCCCGGGCTAAAACACAATTGAGGAGCTGGATCGAAGACCTGGCGTGCGGTCCAAGCGAAGAGCCGGTTCTTCGATTTAGCTTCTCAATTACCTATTTTCAATCCTATTTGCAAATTTACGAAATTCATCTTTATAGCAGTGAATCTTAAGAATAGACGAAATTACGGTCAAGACAAAATCTGGGATGACCACAGTGGGCATTAAGAGATCCACTATAGGACCAAGTCGACAACTCGGAAGGATTATTTTCCTAGAGAATTTATGTCATTTATGTAAAAGATTAATTAACATCATAAAACAGGTTTAGAGTTTCTATTAACATAACATATGGGAATCGCATAAATCTGTCTCACTCCCACTCATGCGATATTATGACTGACGTGGTAGGTTTTCTTACTGTATAAGATGTTGCTTAAATTTACATTGCCTGTCAAAACCAATTTAATTTATCGTACTTTCTGTATTACCTCTTAAACTTGTATTTTTCTATATTAAAACGTTGTTCATTTTAGAAATGCAATGAAAAGTTAAAAAGTACAGGTAACAGTTTTTCTTACGATGAATATATATACAGGACATAGTTAATAGACTCATAAAAGCTAGTCGTGCAAGATATGGTAATTAGGATTTAAAAAGGTAAATGGCATTGCCGTCAACTGTAATAACTTACCAAGAGAGATTCTGCGTTGCTTTAATGGAAGCGTTAGCTAAATTGCTGTTTTGATTATATTGGAATTTCTTTAAAAGTTTCTTATACAGGTAATTATGTTATGAACAGTGGAAATATGAAAATGTTTTTAAAACTTATTTTTTTAAAAAGCTGTGTACTTGTTAAGTTTTGTAATCCTAAGAGATTTTCAAGTAGCAATTAATGGAGAAGTAAGAAGATTAAATGAAAATAAAATTACAAGGTTCATATTCTTAATTGTCATATTTAGAAAGTAAATCCTATTCTCTTGAAACATCACCGATTCTAAAGTATCTAAATTTTACCTTAACACAGTGGACAAGCATATTAAAATAAAAACTGTTTCTTTTCGTTAGCACAACCAGGAGAACAAACGGCGAATAGTTATTTTTAAAAATTCCGATAATTTAGTCAAATAGTACAATGACGATAAAAAGAAACAAGATGACCATGAAGAGGAGAACAATAATTTAATTGACGATGACGAGAAAATAGACCAAAAAAATAAATAGGAGGACGCTTTAGATAAACTCCTCTTCTTCAACAACTGTAACAATGACAGTTTTAAAGAAGTAATGTGGATAACCTGATCTTTCGTGACAAGGAAAAGAGTTCCAAGTGCCACAAATTTTTCAATTTTTCCTTCGCCTGCAAAATTATTTTTAGATAAAAAAAAGAAGAATTCGAGAATCTTGTCAAATTTGGGGTGATAAAAGGCCTTGATCCAGGCATAACCCTTTAAGGCTAATGAAATAATTGATTTAATTGAAAATCGAAGTGAAAAGCGTAGGTAAATACATCGTGCTTTTACAACCACGTTTCTAGTGTCTGCGCAACATCTGTGGGCAAGTAGTAAACTTTCTCTTCGTTGTATCATTTTAGCATAGTATAGAAGTAGTCGTAAAAGATATTACTGTGTCTTTATTTGTATAATATACAAACTTTAAAAACAAATATCTTAATGTATTCGTTCATAAAATGTCAATAGCAAATACTGTTTAATACCAGTGGAAATGAACGAGTGTCATATACTACTTTATATAATAAATGCATAAAAAGTCAAAGAAATTGAACGTATATACAATGAAGGACACAAACAATTGCGCTGTTATACTATCAAATCCTCATAAACGTCTGGTCGCGCGGGGGGGTTTGGGGGGTCTCTACCCGACGGGGTCCAGGGGCGGAGCTCCGGCCAGGGGGTTCGGGGGGCGGAGCCCCCAGACTCCAAAAAAACCAACTCAAAATAATAATAATTTATGACATTTCAAAGAACGGCATTTTCTAATACATCAAGAGACCGGACGCGTCGGGGGGCAAAGCTCCCCGAAACCTAGTTGCGTACTTAGACGTATCAATAAAAAGTATGATAAAAGAATAAAAACAGAATTTTTCACGCGAGCGATTTCATCAAGAGGGTTAGAAACTCTCATAAAATGGCGCGAGTCGTGTAGACTTTTTTACCGACATGCATTCTAATTTGATTTTCTTCTCACAGATGGCGCATTTTTAGTTGTGCTTCCGCCGCTTTTTCATGCTTTTTCTGCATGTATTATATAAAGTAATTTATTTTAGAAACATTCCAAATCGATGTTATGAAATTGCTTATACGGTAACAAAAAATATATAACAATTTCAATTTAAAATGTTCTGACTAGCTGGTAATTTCCTTCTGCACGTATAAATACGTTTCCGTTGCTTTAGCAGCACCTGCATTTCCCATCGCGAAAGTACATTTCACCAGTTGGAGGCAGAACGAGACCTATAACTACCGGCAGTCACGTCGCTATCTTATTCCTGCTTCTCCTCCCCAGCAATAAAAGTCTTTGCTTCGTGACAAATAATCTTCAAAGATATCGTAAATCTAATTAGCTAAGGTTTTAATGACAAAATTATCAACATTTTCGGCAATGAGGAATGTATAATAATTTTATAAGGGCAAATATTTTTTTAAATTTGATATAAATTAATCTATATAAAAAAAATTTAAATCCAATTAAAGAATTGTAATAAAATTTAGATAACAGTAACAATTAATGTTTTATGGATAAATTTCACTATCTAAATTTTTGAGCAATTTATACTAATCCGTTTATTGTATTTAGAGGACTTTCCCGACAGGTAGGTAAACTACTATTATTCTTTATTTCAATTAATTTACAAGTGTCGAAATAGAATTTGCACTTTCTAGTAGTAATTTTGTATAACGGAGACGACTACTCGACTGATGAACTGATCCTCTATCCTGGGAAGAGACGTAACAATTTCGGAAAATCGGACATGTGTGGAAGCCGATGGTAAAGTTAACCACCTTCACCACAAAGTAGCCTTGAAGTGCTATTATCATTCAACTGAGTTGTATTATTTAGAACTGTTTAGTTAAGAGGTAGGATTTCAGATGAAAGTAAAAAATGGAGAATTACAAAAAATAGACACACTTAAAGTGTCTCATGTTACTCGTTTCGACTAAGATATTCCCTTTGGAGAATATGTCTGCAAATATGTATATTTAAATTCTCTAAACATTTTTTTTATTTCTTAAGAGTATATCTGTGCTGATGAAATAGGTATTATGAGAACGGAATAGTACATAAGTGCACTGTAAAAAATTTAGGGAGTTAACGGACTCGGGAGTTGGGAGTGAAATTTTTCGAGTTAAAAATCAACTCCAAAAGAGAGTTAATTTCTAACTCCCTTCATTCAACACCCGCGCGAGTTATTTTTTCCTTGGGGAGTTAGCATTTGGGTGTGAAATTTTAACTCTCTTTATTTAACTCCCCTGGCATTAACTCCCCAATGGGTGCGACTTTTATAGACCTCCCGGGGGAGTTAAAATTTAACTCCCTTTTTTACAGTGTGTAATACAGAATAGTACAAAATAAAATAAATATTAACTAAAATGAGCTTATGATGTAATGGTCAACTAGATAATTTTAGTACCTCCCAAATGTATTCGGATATTCAGGATGTCTCCAGGATTGTCCTATGGAGAATCATTAGACAGTGGAAAGAAGAATATTCCTAGTATGTACATGATCATATACACTGTAAAAAAGAGAGTTAAATTTTAACTCCCCAGGGGATTCTATAAAAGTCTCACCCATTGGGGAGTTAATGCCAGGGGAGTTAAATAAAGAGAGTTAAAATTGAACACCCAAATGCTAACTCCTCATGGAAAAAATAACTCGCGCGGGTGTTGAATGAAGGGAGTTAGAAATTAACTCTCTTTTGGAGTTGATTTTTAACTCGAAAAATTTCACTCCCAACTCCCGAGTCCGTTAACTCCCTAAATTTTTTACAGTGCACTGAGAAAATTTTGGGGACAATGCTGCTCCGGTAGGTGACACTACTGCGTTAAATCAAGAGCTGGAGCGCAACTTTACCTACGATTCGCAGCCGCCCGGAAAAAAAGTAAGAAACTGTTCTCATGGACTTTACTCCGTGCTCATGGAACTGATCCTTACCTTTCCAAAGTCAGAATCAGCCCCGTGAGGAGTACATGCTGCCTTTTGCGGAGCGGCTGCGAATCGTGGACAGAGAGTGCCAGCGACTCTTATGAAATTCCGCAGCGTCCCCAAAATTTTCTCAGTGTGTACTAACATTTAAAATGTCCTAAAAAATCTTTCCTGTTAGGGCTAAATTAAGTTAGGGGTAACGTCTTATTTGATTCGATAAAAAAAGAGGAATTAAAGGGAACCTAATAAGAGATGTGCCTAACCACAAAAAGGAATTAACCACCTCTGCAATAAGTCACGGAGAACAAAGTAAAAGGACCAAGTTTAATGACACCTTCACAGAGCCAAATACTTCCGAACCAGCTCAATTTGATTGGCTCAGATCATAAAAACTTTCAATCTTTCCGAAATTTGTATGGCAAATTCAATTTAAATTATAAAACGCATATGTAAAAGCACTTTACATTTTATTCATTTGTAGACGTGACAAACCATTCCATACTAATATTAATCCTAAATTCTTATATGTAGTTACATACATAAGTAACAATACGAAAAAAGCTTTACAAGTTAAGGTCCAACATAAGTCTATATACTTTATTTGTTATAACAAGAATCATTTTCGTATTTAAAAATGGATAAACGTTTAAAAATGTTTGTAGGAGAAACTAAATCTATGTTATAATTTTCGACGAGTCTTTGTGGTTAACATTGTCTCTTTATTCATCAGTCTGCAGTAGATCACTATAATATTTGATTGGATTATGGGCTGAATTATAATGCTGTTCGATGTTTGTTCTTCTGGGTTTACTAACGAAAAGAAGCAGTTTTTATTTTAATATCCTTGTCCACTGTGTTAGTGTAGAATTCGTTGCCTTGTGTTTTCTCAACACAACCAAAAGCTAAATTCAATCTTGGATCGAGACCTGTCATCACCTCAAATTCGCCAACAACGTCGGTCATTATTAAACCAAAAAAGGATCTTCTGTTTTGAGTTTTTTTTCAGTTGAAAATGAATGAAAAAATTTGTCAATAACTTTTAGTAATAATTCCGCCAGGAATCCGGTGGTACTTCCTCGCATAATAATTGCTAAACATTTTTTAAAAATAATTTCCGGCCTCTTTTCCGAACGAATTCTGTACAAAATTCGTGCGGAATCACCACCGGATTTCCAGGGGAATTTTTACCAAATGAATAAATCGTTAGGATTTCGTCTGAATTTTGTACAGAATTCGTTCAGAAAGGAGGTCGGAAATTATTATAAAAAAATTTTCAGCAATTATTACGAATGGAATTACAACCGGATTTCTAGCGGAATTTTTACCAAAAATTATTGAAAAATACGATTGGAATTCGTACGAATTTCGAACACATTTCGGTCGGAAAAATGGTCAAAAATAATATTTAAAAATTTTCAGCAATTATTACGTACGGAATTGTCACCAGATTCCTTGGGGAAATTTTACCAAAAATTGTAGAAAAATTCGTTTGAAATTAGGACGAAGGTTTGTACAGAATTTGTGTTGAAAAAAAGCCGTATTCCTATCGGAATTTAAAAAAAAATACTCATTAATTTGATGGACAGAATTCCGTGTGGATTGTTTTTTTTATAAATTATGTCTCCGTTTTTCCGTCTGGAATTCGTACGAAAAACGTTTCAAAACGGCACATGAATTCCTATCAGAATTTAACCCGAAATCTGAACGAATTCTGGACGAATTCTGAACAAAATTCGTACGAATCATTTTCACCTGGATTTAAACCTTTAAATTCGTTTTCCATTTTCTTATTTTGCTTCAGATAATTTTTTCTATTCTCTTTAAGGGGATTCATATTTATTTTGTGTTTTTATTCTTCTTCCACAATTATTTATTCTTTATTCAATTTTTTTTCTCCTTTTCATTGTTAGTCAACTTTCTTTATGACGTCCCTTCCTCTATTATTCCCTCCCTTACCATTTCATTTTTCGAAGCAGATGAATTTTCACAATTAAATTTTTCAAAGGTTTTCCCAAAAATTCTGTAAATTTTAGTTTTACTCGTCGATGCTTGCGGTTTATCGATAATAATTGATTCTTCATCATTTGCATCATTATTATCATCACGTAAGTCAAATTGAGGCTTAGGTACACGTTCAGATTGAGGTCGGGGTTGGCTTGTAATTGAAAAACAAAAGGGTAATCGTATTCGTTTCTTAAACCAGATGGTAATTGCCGAGGAACATCATAATCAGTAGATGGGAAAATGGGTTCAAACTCAATCCCGACAAAATTTGTTAATATTGTGCATTAGAATATATTTGAAGTGCGACAGAGAAGAACTACTTTTGCATTATCATAAATAATGAAATGGCACTACTGGCAAAAACGAAAATTCATTATCCAGAAAGAATAATGAGAAAGCAAGCTGCTTCAAGCACTGATGTATTTCGTTACATATGTGATGTGCGAACAAATTGAGTCTCATTGCACCATCATTTGTCCGACTGTAAATTGCACATATCGTAATAAAAAATGTAAAAATAAGTTGTACAATTAATATAAAATTAACTCTACAATTCCTACATTTACAAACTATTACAGTCTTTATTCGAAAACAAAAAAATCAATATTAATATCCCAATGGGAAATGCCAGTGTAGTGCCGATGTTCACCACTGGCTTAGTACTCAGACGATTGTTCGGCGTAGTCTAGCCGAGCCTCGACAATTAGTGCTGGCGCAGTACAGAATTTTTGTTTCGCCAAAGCTTGGACAAGCCACGGCGGCAAGTGCTGGCTGAGTATAGAAAAATTCTTCACAACGCTCTTTGCCAACATTGCTTTTTTGACATAAACTTGAAAAAAATTTTAAAAAAAGTTTATAAATGTTTATAAATATAAATTGTAAATAATAAATTATTTAAACAAATTAAAATTATAAACGAAATTTAAACTTTAATCTCAATAATAATTTGGTTCCTATTAAAATACTATTATACTTCCTACTATGAATAAAAAATTATTAAAAAATTACCACGTAATTTAAGAATTACGTAAAATGTTAAATGCAATAAGTAAAGTAATTTAATTTTTAAAAATTTAGTTTAATTAATTTTATTTCAATTTATTATTTCTAACGTATCCCTATTTTTTTCTCATCTTTGACTCAATAATTGTATGTCTGAATGATACTGAGATATTAATATTTTACTGTACACATGTGTCGGTAGCATAGTGGTTAGAGCTTTAGTCTGTTAGTCCGTAGGTCGTAGGTTCGATTCCCCTCGTCAGCAATTTTGTTTATTTTCATAGGTTTGCGATATTTCTAGATTCCAATCGTTAGGTACTAAAATATGAAAATCTAATGCACACTTACTGTATTTGTTTATTATTTAATTTTTAAATGTTGTAAACAATTTTTTTCTACTTCATTCACTATATCCATTGTTAGTCTCCATCTTTAATAGAATTTCTTTAAGAAGAGAAATATTTTATGAATAATAACTATTTATTAATATTATTTACCATTTTGTTGTTAAATTATTTATAATTATTAATTTACGACTAATTAATAACAATACGGCATTTATTGCGGCAATATTCTCAGCCAGCACTGGTCCAGTGCTGCGCCAGCGCTGTCTGGGAGCACTGACAGACAGTACTTCGGCAGCGCCAGACGGCGTTATCATCCCAGTGCCAAGCCAGTGCTGGCTCTCAGTCTTGCCGCCAGTGCTGCCAGTGCTGGCGCAGTACTACGCCAGTTGTAAATTTCCCATTAGGATGAAACATTTATAACAGAGAATTTTATTCTCAATAAAAAAATCAATATTAATATGAAACATTAGTAACAGAGAATTTTATTATAATATAAATTATAGCATCTAATTTAGCCAGTGGTACATGTGCAACGACTAGATTGTTTACCTTATTGGTGTAGTTGTGTTTCTCTTTGTCGTAGAATCCCGGTTTGTCCCTAAATGTTGCTTATGTATACAAAGATCAGAAAGACCATGATGTATCATCATATATACTTCAGAGTATATAGCGTAAGCAAGAAATATGCTTTAACATATAGGGGTAGATGTTGCGCCTAAACAAACAAACTGAGAGGTGAAAATGAAAGTTTCTACAAGGGGGTTATAGCGAAACTGGTCTCACCAGAATAACTGAGGCTTCTGTCTGTGGCTTAGTTTAGAAGGCAGTTTGCTACATTTGTGTGCGGTTAGCAGCTTTACCTCCTCTACTTGCTGGGGAAACAGTTGTATGTACAAGCACTGGGCTTTCCTTTAACCCAGCATATAACTGCATATACAACGAGTACACCACAGTTTCTTCGTTTTGCTTTAAAAATAGATACACCGTTTAAACTGTAAGCACAGAACAGGAAAGGGGTTAATTGAAGTACTCAAAGTGTTCAAAATTGTTTTACTAACATTAGATAAAAGTTTTTGTCTACTTGCAAATTTTACCTCACCTAATAGTTAACTGAGTTGTTTTAAAGCGGTTTAAAGGACTTTTTAAGTTGTAACATCAATTTTTAATTTTTCTTTCAAAAACTTTTCTTGAAAACGCTCCTAATGTGGAGTCTCCTCTTAAATTTGTTACAAGAAATAATTTAATCTTTTCTCAATTATTACACGAATTAAAGATATTCAATTTTATGTACATTAAAACTTATTGTCATATTTTAATTGCAAGCAGAGAATGTGCTGTACTTAAGATAGGAGAAAAAGAATATCGAACAAAATAATAGAAGGATTACATATGCCACAGATGCAGAAAGAAAAAAACAACCATCTCCTTGCTGAGAAAGGACATTTTCCACCTGAAGGAATATTTCTCCAGATATTGATCTACCTTTGCTGCATTTAACAATATATGCAAAATATCAGGTTTCAACTTGAAAGAAATGTTTGAATATGCAGAGCAAGAAATAGAAAAAAGTTTACTCCTCAATTCATTGCAAAGGTATTAATTTTTTTTTATTTTTCATAGAAATTTAATATGAATAAAAAATGTTAGAGTAAATCATACGTGATATTATTTAATATGTTTCTAAATTGAATAATCTGAATATAATTAGATTTTTAAAGTGAAAGAGAAGAATTAAATTATACCGTGAGTAGTGGTCAGCAAATATAAATATTTCGATCTGTATCACTTTCCATTCCATATCACCTTGAAAAAAAAGAATCTGACTTTATAAACAACACAAGAGTGTAAAATTATTTAAATATTTAAAAGATCTTATAAACAAAGAAATGATAAATAATTTGATTTCAATTCGATCTTCTGATTTTGCTTATCGAGAAATATTTATAAAAAAAGCAATGGAATTTTCTAGTAAAATATGCAAATATCGATTTTTTCATATGTGTTTCAGTCAACTGAGAGAACTTACAAAAGAGGAATAGAAATCAATATTAAAAGAGTTCCTGACTCTGTTATAGATCAGCATTATGATTAAAATAATAAGACTATGAAAAGGCAAAAAGATTATGTACTATTTAAAGAAAAAAAATTGAATACCAAAAATATTTCCGCATATGAAAAAAAGATTCCCCAACTTCATGCATTTTTTACCATTGAAAACGGTAACCTCCCCTTAAAAAGTTTGTAACTGTACTGTCTAAATGTACATTTATTGTATTAGTGAAATAATCAAGCAAAACTTGAGAGACATAGCTGCATAAGATGAATATGTCCAGCGATCCACAATATTATTGTACAACTTACTCAGCCCTGAATGATCTTCTGATTGTACTTCGTTGAACTAGAGATGCAATTTCCTACGAGAATTTCCGATGAGTATATTCAATGTTCACTCGGCGATTTTACTCGGCAAGAAGTTACATTGTTCATAATGATATTACATTCCCGATGCAGCTCGTGCTTTTGCATTAATACTGTCTAAACGTGAATAAAAAAATATTTCCACCTCTTTGCTAACACTGAGATAAACCATACATATTATTCTACAAAAAAATCTTTTACACCCCCCTTGCATATTTTTAAAACATTCCATTTTTGAATATTTAGAAAAAAATTTTAATATCGAAAATCGATTGCAATCTGTTTGTATTTTTTAACTTTAAAAAAAGAAACCAGAATAGAAGAAGTTAAAGCATCAGAAATTAAGTTACGACGAAAGAAAAATATAGTCTTGATGATGAAATTTTGTGCAAACAGTGGGGTGTAAATGAGAAAAAGTTGAAGGGAAAAATTTAAATGCAATGACAAGAAGTGGTGATAAGATTGGAAGAAGGTTTGCGAGGTTAGCAAATTTATACGGCAGAGATGAAGAGGTCAATCGGATAGAGGACAAAATGTAGGTTTGGATAGTAGCGAAGTCAATTTTGAGGTCAGAATTTATGGCCAAAAGATCTAAGAAGAAATAAAGCTTTAGAGAAGAAGAAAGTGAGGATAAATTTAATAAATTAACTTGCAAAATGCATGAATCGGGCGAGTTTCTAAACGAGTTTAAGAAAAACTGTATTGAAACTATACCGAAAAAGGCATGGGGGTAGATATATGTTAAGTACACTTTAACAAAATTTTCCATACATTTTAAATTACAATTGTACACTATTTTTCCATTTTTATGTAAATCTCTTATTAAAATCTAAATCATAGACAATTACTAATATTCTCCAAACTAATTTACCATTTAGTAGAATACTATTAAAATCTAATAATGATTTAGAAGAATTAAATATCCTTTGGATTGAGAATATAAGAAAAAATTACTTCATTAAGAAGAACAATTTAGGATTAGGTATATTCTTTCTTTAAATGCTACTTATATTTTGCATAGAAGTACAATTTATTTTATCCACCATTGTATATGTGTACTACATCATCAAAATAAACGATTCTCTGGAGTATTCATGTAATAAGAATTATGGTTTCCACTCGAGCAATTTCAACTGTCTTAAAGTAGAATATAAATCTTATCAATATGCTTCTAAAGCGTACTTTGTACAAAACTGCTTTGAAAATGCAAATGTTCCAATCAAGACAAAAATATTTCTATGATTTTTCTCAGCATATTTCTAAAATATTTAAAATTTTGTTCTTAAACGACAATTTGTAACGAAACGTTTAAAGAAAAAATAAAATATGTATACTTTTGATAGATTCATTCCTGATTGTTTTTAAGTCCTTTAGCATCAAGTTTAATTAAAATCTTGCTAATAGGAGTACATTAGAAGTACGCGATATTTGTGATTACACGTCATTAACAATCAAGAGAATAATTAATGTTTCAAACTTAAGTTAGAAACAATGATTAAACTACTTCAAAGTAATATTAGACATTCTAAAGCTAGTTAACAAAATATCATAAAATTCCGTAAACTATTTTATTAGAAATTTGTCCGATAAATTAATATTCGAACGATTATTTGACCTAACAATTACATTAGGGTAGGTCCATTCCTTAAAAATCAAAGTTGTCCCCTACTTCATTGATTTTGTTGAAACTTCGAAGTTTTGAAGTGGAATACATGACAGAAAAATGCTCAAAATCGATTTCAAAAAATTTTGGATTTACGAGGATTTAAAATTTTTTTTTGAAATTTTGAAAATGATATATATCAAAAGCAAATGAATGAAATTTAATAAAATTTTCAGAAAATGTTTATTATTTACAGACAATTTAAGAAAATACTTTATAAAAAAAATTTTTTTTTAAAACAAATTATTTAAAAAATAATTTTTAAATAAACAATTTTTTGAAAAGTGCAATTTTTTTGCTTTTAATAACAATGATTCGATTCCCACTAATTTCACGAGTATTTTCCAAAAAAAATTGATGGAGGGTCTGAAGCTTTAGGAGATATTGAATTTTTTGTCCTTGCGCACAACCGTTAAAAGCGCATTTTCAGGCTATAGGGGAGCGTGGGGGAATTGGAGCCCCTTAAGGAAAATTATTAAAAAAACCAACTTATCTTTATAATAATACATTGTTTTCATCATTTCCTACTCATTTCGTTATTTATCTTTAATTGTGTTTAATTAGAAACTCAAAAAGAGAAAATAAATTGGAAAAAAAAATTTTCAAAAAAAAATACATTTTTTGCGATCACCCAATTTGTGGGGTAATAGGAGCTTTCACTTGAAATTTAAAAAATTTCTGTATTTTAGGAATATTTTTGGTTTTCTAATAGAAAAAAGTGTTAATACTTACAATGAAACCAAAACTTTAGACTTAGAATACATTTTTTCCTAAATTATAATTTAATACAAAATTTTTGAAAAAAAATTAAATTTTTCATTTTTTCCACCAAAAATTGTTTTTTAATTAAAAGTTTTTTCATAAGGTGATATCTTTTACAATTTTGAAAGAAATAACGAAAGACGCAACATAGTAACGAAAATTCTTTGGTCTGACACTAATTCTCCCATTACCCCACAGAATTCTTACAGGCCAAAATTTGAATAAAAAAATAAAAACATAAACAAATTTTATTATTATTTCGATTTTTATACAAGTATACATATCTACACATATTCACCTATAATATAATGAAAAAACAGAACTAAATAATACGATTTTTACTACTTATGGTGATGTTTAGAAATATTTTGCATTTTACAACGAAAACTCAAAAAATACATTTTCCCTTGTCGTTACTAAAAATTTGTCAAGAATGTGATCGTTTGTTTTGGAATGATATAAACAAAGGTTGTAGAAGATTTTCTAGCCATTGCAGCGAATTTGAAGGCTTTTAAGTACGTGAAATTTAAAAGCTCCCATTACCCCACGCTCCCCTACTCTACATACAAACTAATGTTCAAAATCACCTATAATTCGTAAATTTTAACCGAATTCAATTTTTTTGGAAAATGCCAAGCAATAAATTTGTAAGAAAACTGTGAATTTTTTTAATTTCTATTTATTTTAATAAATTATTATTATTGTTAATTACTAACTTTTTACATATTGTACCTAGAGAGGTGTATTTTTTTCTAATTTTGCAATTTACCTGACCTTACATAAATACCGATGCAGATTTAAAACATAGGGGAGAGTCTCCAGTTGTGAGACAGTCAATTTTTTTTAACATGCAATATTAAAAAGCCGATTGGTTTATATAAAAACATATCTTTTTATATGAGCCAACTTTTTCGTGTACGCCGAAGCGAATATATACACTGTTTTTGTTAAATACCAACACTGTGTGTGATAATCGACTAAAAAGCGTTTTTTCAATAAATGCAAAGTACTTTTTTCCAAATTAACCCATTAAGTCCAATGAAGAAACCAGCCATTGTATTAAAAAACTAACAATTTGATTCATAGGCAAATGGAAAAAAAGATATACATGTTTTTTTGTTTTTAATTTCCAATTGTTTAACAACAATTGTTTAAACAAATTAATAAAAATTTTTAATTTTTAAAAAACTGTTAACGCCAATCGATTCTACGTGAAAAAATAAGAATGTTTTGTATAGGTCATTTTTTTCTACAAGTCGTATTTTGTTTATAAAATTGTTATAAACAAATTAAACTGGATAAAGAGTGTTTCATCCTAAGAATAAACAAATGGATTTTGAGTAAAACTAACAATTGAATTCATAGGCAAATGGAAAAAATAGATATACCTGTTTTTTTGTTTTTAATTTCAAATTGTTTAACAACAATTGTTTAAACAAATTAATAAAAATTTAAAAATATTTGAAAATTGTTAACGCTAATCGATTCTACGTGGAGAAATAAGAATGATTTGTATGGGTCATTTTTTACTCCAAGTCGTATTTTGTTTATAAAATTGTTATAAACAAATTATGTTGGATAAAAAGTGTTTTATCCCAAGCAAGTTTTCAAAAATTTTAAATTTTTAATTATTTGTTTAAACAATTTTTGTTAAACAATTGGAAATTAAGTACAATTAATAGGTATATCTTTTTTCTTTATTTGACTATGAATCCAATTGTTAGTTTTACTTAAAATCCATTTGTTGATGCCTGGGACGAAACACCCTTTATTCAGCATAATTTGTTTATAACAATTTTTATAAACATAATACGACTAAAAGAAAAAAAATGACCTGTACAAAACATTCTAATTTTTTCCACGTAGAATCGATTAGCGTTAACAATTTTCAAATATATATATATATATGTATTTTTTTCAAATATTTCTTCATCCCAAGCATCAACAAATGAATTTTAAGTAAAACTAACATTTGGATTCATAGGCAAATTAAAAAAAAAGATATACCTTTTAATTGAACTTAATTTCCAATTGTTTAACAACAATTGTTTAAACAAATTAATAAAAATTTAAAATTTTTAAAAAATGTTGCTTGGGATGAAACACTCTTTACCCAGCTTAATTTGTTTATAACAATTTTATAAACAAAATACGACTTGTAGAAAAAAATGACCTATACAAAACATTCTTATTACTTCCTCATATTACTTCCTCATAGAGGAAGTATTGTAAGGGGTTGTTTATAAACTACGTCACACTCCTAGGGGTGGGGGGTGTCAAGCTGAGTGTGACGAAGTGTGGGAAAAAAATTTTTTTGTCTGTAAAAAATGTGACGAAGGGGGGGTGGGTGAAAATCAGTCCGAAAAAGCGTGACGTAGTTTGTGAATGACCCCTAATACCAAAATTTTTCGAGTTCGATTTTTTGACATATTTTTATGTTATTTGACCTCAGGAGTTCAAAAATGACATTTTTAAAAAATGTCAATCCGTATGTGTGTGTGTGTGTAAACATCACATTTTCATAAATATCTCGAAATCATCAAGAGCTTTTTGGTTGAATTTTTTTTAAATTGTAGATCTCACCTGCGGACATAAAGTGAGAGTACTTTCTGATATATTAATAAAGTTTAACAAAATTTTTTTTTTTGATTTTTAATTTTGCAAAAAAAAGTTTTTTACCCATAACTTTAAAAAAATATTAGGACACCTATAAATGTTTTTCCATAAGTTTGTAGAGCTTTTTTAGACGCATCTTTTGAGCCCTAATTGAACATTTTTCGTCTATACTAACCGGAGTTATTAAACTTTTAAGAATCAAAAATTTTGGAAAATAAGACTTTTTTGAAAATTTTGTTGAAAAACGTAGAAATAACTTTAAAATAATCATTATCAACTTGTGCGTTAAAAAACGCTTCGATTGACCTATTTTTGAACCTAATTCGATAATAAATTTCGAAATTTTGGTATTTTAAAAACCAAAAATTGTGAAAAATGACATTTTCTCAACTTTCTTGTTTAAAAATTTTTGTTTAACTATTAAATTATTGTAACTATCTTGTAGGGTATTTAAAAATACATTTATTGGCCTTAAATTCAATCACTTTTACCATATTTGTAAAAAGTTATTTATATATATTCCTATTATTTTTATCTTTATAAGGAAGTAAAGTGTTCATGGAATGAGCACCAAAATTATAAAAAACATACAACTTGGCAGCGGTTTTTTCCACGTAGAATCGATTGGCGTTAACAGTTTTTGAAAAATCGAAAATTATTGTTAATTTGTTTAAACAATTGTTGTTAAACAATTGGAAATTAGAAACAAAAAAACTGGTATATCTATTTTTTCCATTTGCCCATGAATCCAATTGTTAGTTTTTTAATGCAATGGCTGGTTTCTTCATGGGACTTAATGGGTTAATTAATTGGAAAAGGTGAATGTAATGCATTTTCTTTTAGTGTTTTCCTTATATTTTGTGATGCAATATTGCATTGTTCCAATCTACGGTTGAAAATAATTTAATTTTCCTTTTTCAAAATAGCGCCAATTTCTGGGTGTGAGACACAGCATATCACCAGTTGTGAGACGGTGTCAACACCCATCTGGGTAGCATAAAAAATACGAATTTTCAGGCATACTATTTAAATGTTGTTTTGATTTTTTTTTTAGTATTTTTGGGCATGTCAAGTGGAAAAAAGTCAATTGATTCAGAAGAAATCAATTTTAATCCTCTTGTTGAAGCTATTAAATTGTGTTTATTTGATAGTCATATTTTGGCGAATAAATATTATTATTTAGTATATAATAATATACATTATTAATATATTTAATTATTTCTACTGAACATAACGTTTTATGTCAAACTTATTAAATTTTAGCAATTTTTAATGAGTGCCTCACAACTGGAGAAATTTTTTTTGACAAAAGCGATGTGCTCGGAAAATGTATCGTAAAATTTTTTGAGTTCATCGAAACACTACACTTTCTTTTAATAAAAGTTGCGTATTTCTGTTACCTTTCGAACGATGTATTTTATTTACAATTTCGTTTACCCGTTTACAATTTACAGGTCAAAAATAAAACCCGTCTCACAACTGGAGACTCTCCCCTAATTATTATTATTTAAGCAAGATTTAAACAAATTATTATTGTTTATTACTAATTATTTCCAGAATAGTATACTAGAAAGATACAGTTTTTTCAAATGCCGATTTACATTAGAAATAAAATTTAAATTTAAACATAAATAAGAATAATGATTTGTTTAAATAATAATTGTACTTTTAATTTGATACTGGGTAGGTCCATGCCAAAAAATTAAAGTTGTCCCCTAGTTCTTCGATTTCTATGAAACTTTGAGAAATTGTCACAGAACATATGCAAATGAAAAGTGTGAAAACGATTTTAAAATTATTAATATTAATACGATTATAAATATTAAATAATAAACAAATTGCCTATATTGAAAGATTTGAAAATTTATATACTTTCGGAGACATTAGAAACGAAAACACTTTTTTGAGTTTACAAAATTAAGTGAAATTAAATTTTAGAAAGCAAAATAACACAATTAATATTCAGTTCAATTGTTATTAACAATTATTTAAACAATTTTTTAACCAAGTTTGCTTTTTTGGGAAAGTTTTTCTTTCTAAAATCAGAAGTTTATTAGTATAGCTTTGGAATAAAAGCTTAAAAAACATAGTTCTTTAAAGCAATTATCGTTATAATCATTTCTCTAAACAAAAATTTAATAAATTTTATGAAATATTTTTGAAATATTGATATCACATACCTACTAACGATAGGATAAGTGTGTTAGTTGTGCTGCGGTTGCTTTAGTTATTGTTTTAAATTATTATTATTATTAAATAATTATTGTTATAAAACTTTTTAATTAACAAAAAGTTAATAAATTTTCTTAAATTTATATGACAAATCAAATAATGTTATCATTATTTACTTCAGTTAAAACTCATCTGTTTAAAATAATTGTTTATGAGAACTGATTTGATCAGTGATTAAAGTTATTTATATCTTTAATTATATAATAATCTTATCTACTGATAGTATTATTAGTTTTACTTTTTACTTGGTTAAAACCAAACTTGGTTTTGTTTAAATTTAAATTTTATTTTTAATGTAAATCGGCATTTGAAAAAAGTTTGGTATATTTGCATGATAAGAAAAAACTGCATCTTTCTAGTATACTATTGTAAGGTTCGCCCTGTCGAAAATATCTTGGGCAAAGCGTGTTTAAATAGTGTTTTATAGAATGTTTATTGTGTGTCGATTATGTGTTTGTGAACACAATAAAGTGTGTCTAATCCGTGTATTTTGGAACGCTTTGAGTGTTTGGAAAACACTGAATTGTGTGTCAGAAGTGTGTTTATAGAACACACAATGTTCAGGTAAAAATACTCTTAAAACACTCTTTTCACATTCATGAAACCCTGATCTACTAATTAAACACACACTTAACATTATCTTTACAACCTTTTTAAAGTTTTATGTTTTTATAGTAATCTGCCATTAAAAAAATATTTAAATTACAGTAAAAAAATATTCCATTCTGTTCTCGCATGTCATACATACTTGGAATGTTTATACCTGTCGACGAAAATTTGTTTCGCTATTTATCTAAATATTTACAATCACTAGGTCTCGAACGCAAGGCGCAGCTAGGAGTGGATTAGAAATCACACGCTCTACCAACTGCGCCACGGAGGCTCATGAAAGGAAGTTTAGAATTTACATATGTAACGAAGGAACTATGAAAATGTGCTATGTAACTTGAAGAAAGGATACTGTATTTGCAACAATAGTATAATTATTTTATGTATAATATACATTATATTTAATATGTTATGTTATTGAAGAACGTTAATTTTCAAAGTTAAAAGTATAAGGAAAGGCTTAAGGTATTAGTCGCGCTGCTGGCTCTGGCCAAAATTTTACTGGGCCGCTTACTAGAGTGGGGCATCAGTGAGAGTGAGAGAGACAGTTTAACTGCCCACTCTATTCGTTCGTATGAAATTTCATATAATTTAACTATTTTTTTACCTTTCTGTCAATATATTTATAGTTTGGTGCGGTCAAAAAATGTCATGTTTTTTTTATGCATTTGTTTTATCTAATTGAATACTTTGGCAGTTTTATTTCAAAATCTGACGATTAGTTATCATATAAATAATTATTAAACAAATTTAATACATGCATTGAGTACTCTCTCCATGCAAAACGTATGAACTTTGAATTCATTTTTTGAAGCTTTGAAACGGTCAAAATTAATTAAATTGGTCTCATTCGGTAGATAAATACTTCAGGAATAAGTATGTAAAATTTGAAAAAATCTGACGAAAACCATTTTACGCGACTAATACCTTAAAAGTTAATTTTTAAATGAAATATTAAAGCAATAAATTTAAGCTTAATTAATGAATTTATAACAAGTGTCCTATAACACTGTGACCACTTCGGTGACCACACTGTTATGGAATACTTATAGAACGTGTTTGCTGGGATAATAATATACGAATGAAACATATACACGGAAAGAAAGTTATTATCAAATTTTATAAAAGTATTTTACAAGTATAGGACAAAATGCGATAAAGGTAAATTTTGATATCAGAAACACTTAACTTTAAAAAAACTTATAAAATTTAGTAAAGTTATATTAAAATTTGTTATAAGTTTATGATACTTGATATAACTTTACTAAATATCATATAAGTTTTTATAAAGTTTAATACTTCTGATATAAATATTTACCTTTGTCGCATTTTGTCCAACACTTGTAAAATATTTTTATAAAATTTGAAAATAACTTTCTTTCTGTGTTCATACTTGTTCAGATAGTGTTCTCTAAACATACTATAAACATACAACTTGAGTGATTCATTGTTTTCCAAAGCATGTGAAATCATTGTTTAGTAATACTGAACAAACATACAAATGTTTGTCAAAAGATAGTTTCAAGTATGTTCATTGTAAAATATACAATAGTTTGTGAACTTAGTGTTTTCAAAACATGGTATGAACCCTGATATGTATGTCAAGAAAATGTCTTATGACTGTTTACTCTTAATGTGAGTAACATGTTTAAATAGTGTTGAATGAATGATTTATTTACTATAAAAAGTATGTCAGAAGTGTGTTCAAAATATGTTTAAATATAGAAGTGTGTTTCAAGATACTGAGATCTGTGTTTGAGCAAAATAAAACTATTTTCAAACATCATGAAACCCACATTTGTTGGTGAAATTTTCGACAGGGCGGTTATTCAAGTCAACCTTATTTTTCAATTACTTTGGATTCACAATAGGTGGTAGCTGTCCCACTCTATTTTTCTAACGGGTCACTGACCTGACGAGTAGGAGTCTCAGTTTGGGACTACCCTTCAACCATTGCGGATGTTCTTATTTTTGGAATAAGTATTAAGTGTTCTTTTCTCTTCATCATTTAATTGTTTGTATTATTATATTTAATTGTTATATTTCTTTTTGTTTGCTACACTGTTGCGAGTTTCTATGACCTTCAGTGTTAGTTATTCTTATATTTATTTAACATTTAGTATACCACATTGTCGTGAGATTCTGCCCTTCAATGTTGGTTATACTTTTGTTTAATTAACATGTAATGTGCCGCACTGTCGTGAGATTCTGCCCTTCAGTGTTGGTTATTCTTTATTTTATTTTACATCTAATGTGCCACACTGTCGTGAGATTCTGCCCTTCAGTTCTTTGTTATTAAAAGCAAAAAAATTGCACTTTTCAAAAAATTGTTTATTTAGAAATTATTTTTTAAATAATTTGTTTAAAAAAAATTTTTTTATAAAGTATTTTCTTAAATTGTCTGTAAATAATAAACATTTCTTAAAAATTTCATTAATTTTCCTTTGAGATATATCATTTTCAAAATTTCAAAAAAATTTAAAAACCTCGTAAATCCAAAATTTTTTAAAATCGATTTTGGGCTTTTTAATGTCATGTATTTCACTTCAAAATTTTGAAGTTTCAACAAAATCCAAGAAGTAGGGGACAACTTTGATTTTTTAGGCATGGATCTACCCATGATATTAGAGTGAAAATTAAGCTTTAGTTAGAGTAGATTGAAAGTCATTTAGGTGAACCACTATCAAGATTCACTTTGAACCTTCAGTTATGTCTAAAGAAGAAAGTTTGCCTTAAATTATTCCCTATTTTCTCGTTTTAAATAAGTCTCAATAAAGAAACTGATTTGGGATGAGGAAGTCAATAAGCAAACTAACTGAGACAATAACTTGGAAAGCTTGAAAGCAAGAAAGTGACGATCCTTAAAATTTTAATTAGTGTATATCACAATTATTTATAACCTGTCATTTATTCAATAATATCTCACTATATGTGACAATCCACGAGAAAACGTGCCTTAGCTCCCAAACAAAAAATAATTTCGAGTGATTGATAACACTATAGATTTTGAGTCTCTCTTTCACTTACAACCGTTAATAACAATATTTTCTTACACAATTTTTAATTATTTTGAAATGAACATTAGCATAATTTGAGCTTGTGTCTTCTTTACGCTTGTTGTTTAGAAAAGCAGCCCCTTTACTTTCCACTAGGGGAGACCAAGGAGGAAAGTAACAAAAATCAGTTTTTTCATTGTAGCGTTTAAACTATTTAACGAATAATTTTTATTGACACCTTAATTGCAAGCTTAGACTTTCACCTGTTAAATAAAATTTGAATTAGACATTTAGATTAAATAACCAGTTCACAGTATGACTTTTTCACGACCTCTGCATTTGTTACTTTCCTCCTAACCCTCGAGGAGGAAAGTAACAGCATATAGGAGGAAAGTAACGTTATAGAATTATGGCTAATTTTACAATTTGAAGACTATTATTATTTAAAAATATTTTTATTATGAACTTAGAAAAATACAAAGATACTTAGAGTACAAATTGTACACGTTTGTCACAAATTTAATACATATTTAACACATTATGGTACATTTGTTTCTTCTAGATATTATCTTCTTATCCATATCATAGATAAAGCATCTAATTCCAAAAGTTTCGTACGTGCAATATTAAATTATTAAAATGTGTAACAAAAATACTAAGTCTTCAGTTTAAGTTAAATTATTAATAATTAATAATAAAGTAATAGCTTTCACTACTTCAGGAGTAACAACACTCTTGAGGCAGACATAGAGGCTAATTGTTGATAATTTGTTTTGGGAAAATGAAAAAAGAAATAGGATTTCTTTTTAGAGGGTTTGTTAAATACATATTGAAATATAAAAAATTGCGCACTTTTTGAGTAAAATAATCCATTTTTTGCCAAAAAATAAACAGTAAATACTTTATAAAATATAAAAGTTTACATTGTGATTTTTCAACTTGAAAGTTGAAAAAAAATCTATATGTACTTCCAAATTTTATAGTAAACAGATTATAAACTTTATTTGTTTTTTGTTCTAGGACTTAAACTTTTCAAAAAAGTATTCTGGCCGTAAAAAATAGTCGATTTTGAACATAAAAATTTACTGCCGCCATTTTGTTATATAATGTAAACAAAAAGTTTTTTTTCATAATTCAATAAGTATTTAATAAACCTTCTAAAAAGAAATTCTATTCCTTTTTTAATTTTCTCAAAACAAATCATCAAATATATAGGTCTCTTTTTCTGCCTCTAGAGTACCCCTTAAAAAAAGTAGCAAAATTTTTCATGTTTCATATTTGTGGCATTAAACAAAATAAACTATAAAACATTAATCTTTTAAAACATGAAAACAACTTTATCTAAAGTTTAAAAGCAAAAATTAACAATTATGACAAACATAAAATAAAACAAAATATGAACGCAGAATAAAAATGTTTTCTGGTTCAATAAATCATTTTTAAGTTACGTTAATATGTCAAAACGAAAGTCAATTTACTTGTAATTCATTATTTTTAACAAACAAAATCTAATCTGTAACTTTAAATATGATTTACTTCACTCATTTCATAAAGTATATATGCACAATATTGAAACGAGGAGGAAAGTAACAACGTGTTACTTTCCTCCTCACTCTATTTTTCAACAAAAAAGTTAAAATTACAGAAAAGTATTACACGTAATTTAAAAATACACTGTTACAACTTAAAGGCAGATAATTAAGCTACATAAAAACGAAACGCACATTTTATAAAACTGAGTAATTAAAAAAATACGAGGTTTTAAAAATTTAAACGAAAACTTACTTTTGACGTATTTTTGTAACGTCATATCACTAGCGGACCTAACCTAACCGGAAATGCTCTTGCACACTATAGAAAACTTGTAGGAGGCACTACTGATTAAAAAAAATTTAACTTTGTATATCGGCTAATTTGTTTAAAAGCTATAAGCGTTGTTACTTTCCTCCTCGGTCTCCCCTACTACTACACTGGCTACATACGTACTTATAATACGTTTCCCGTACAATTCGTATTCGGGAGTCAAGCCACGTTTTCTTGTGGACCGTCGCACAGTGGGATAGATAGCAAATCTATGTGGACAAAATTAATTATTTAGTGGTTTTTGAATAGATTTTTATAAAACTTCATAACTAAGAATTTTCGAGGTCGCTGATTATTAATCTGATGTTAGTTTTTTAATATTAAAAGTGTCGAGTCCAATATGGCGGATGAATTTTTTAAAAACATAACGAATTTGAAGTTAGTTTTTACATTTTTAAAATGTCGAATCCAATATGAAAAATAAAATTTTAAAAGCATGACTGTCTCAATCGAAAACTGAGAATCAAAGAAGAATTAGATACTCGCAAAAACACATTCTTTAGAAATAAATATAGCTACATAAAATAATCTTTTGAGGTCCTAGACTTCAGGACCCTTCTAAAAAAATACGTAAGATTATGTTCTTTATGCATTAGCATTAATTTATCGACTTTTATTTTTGGTATTTTGTCCACCTGAATTTGGAATCTATTCCACTGTGAGTCACATATACACTGAACTCTCGCTGTAATGGACTCGAATGTGCTGTGGTCCATTACAGCAAGAGTACCCTTGAACCAAGGTCACAATAACATTCAGGATCGTATGAAGTTTTAAAACATAGATTCTAAATTATTTTTTTAGTATCTTTTTAATGCGCAAAATTTTAACTCAAAACAAGTAATTCAAGAATGGAAACATAATTTTGGAAAATATTTTCCACTCAGGTTCGCGGACTTTTCAGATATTTAAACAAACAGATTTTATGTGGGGACTATGCACCCTCAAAATTTAGAAAATAATGCTTTGTTGGTGGCGCTAGGTCGCCGAGCTCAGTGTAATAAAAAGATTTCGTTGCGGATTCAGTGCCCTGAAGTTGGCCACAAATGGCCAAAAGTCAAAATCATTGCTCTGAAGTTAGCCTCAAATGGTCAAATGCCAAAGGACATCGCTCTGAAGTTGGCCTCAAATAGCTATAGTATATTTAATATAACTTCAGGCCATAGACGTAGGTCAAGAGACGACCATAACCCCAAAACCAGGTCAAAGGTTAACGCTCTGAAGTTGGCCTCCGAGGGGCAAACAACTAATGAATTATGGTGTACAATTGTGTTGAATTATCCTGAATTATCGTGAATTACCGTGAGTTACTGTGAATTACCTTGACTTATCTTGAATTACCTGAATTATTCTTAATTATTGTATTAGGTGTACACCAAAATCCTTAGTTGTTTGCCCCTCAATTACTATGCATTATCCTGAATTACTGTGAATTACCGAGAATTACGATGAATTACTAAGAATTATCCTGAATTATCTTGAATTATCTGAATTATCCTGAATTATTGTATTAGGTGTTCAACAAAATCCTTAGTTGTTTGCCCTTCGTAAACATCTTATCAAACTTTTTATAAATTAATTCTCCTCCGTTATTGTTTATGAAAATTATTGATTTTAGCGAATTAGTTTCTAAGATATACAGGGTACTAACGAATTTCTTAACTAAAAATCTAAATAAAAAGGAATTAGCCATGTGTTATGTAAAGATTATAAAATCTATTTAAAGATTCTAGAGATCTTAGAAAAATAAAAATACCTCATCAAACAAATCCTTTATCATCAAAATTTCTCATTGGCTCATTGGAAAGTTCTGTAATTTTTTATTTTGGAAATCTTTATTTTTTCATGGACAATTATATGTAGCTTCATCTAGATGCAAAAATCCTAATAATTTGTTTATTGAGTGCAACAACAAAAACGATGAAAAGGATGAAAACTCAAAATATATAAGTAATATTGTATGGAAAGAAATTTTTGAGAAAAGGTATAACTTTATGTTATAGTATCGATTATGAGACATTAATATAATTTTGTGTCATTTTTTATATAATTTTTTAAAATTTTTATAGATTTATAATCTTTACATAAGACATGACTAATTCATTTTTATTTCGATTTTGAGATACAAAATTGGTTACTTCCCCGAAGTGTATCTTGGAAACAAATTCTCTGAAACAAATAATTTCAATAAACACTAATCCCAACAAAAACATCTTTGATGCAAAAAGTTCCACCAAGTAAAAGATTTTGTGACTGTTCAAACAATTAGTGAAATAAAAGTTTACCGGAAGTAAAATTTATAATTAAAATTTTAATAATTGATACAGGTCACTAGATGATAGGGAAAAAACAAAACATTATTTTTCGTTCCCGTATTGTCTTGGCCGAGTCAAAGTTATTATCTTAAAGGAAAATTGTAATACCATTTTTTTAGTTTTCTTTTTACACATTCTTTCGCAGTAAGTTGTTTAAACGAAGCGTTTTTTCAAAGGAATACTAGTAATTAACAATTTTAAAGGTATTTTAGCGTATAATGATAAAGGGTTATTAGGTTATATTTTAATATGTATATTTTACGCTATGTATTATATATATATAGTTTAATATATAACATTTTATAATCTAATAATACCGTACATTATGACTTAGTTATAATTTTAGTTTTAATTATAAGTTAAGTAAATTTAGTAAATTAGTAATTAGGAAAGGCTAAGTAATTTTATTTTAATTTTATTTTAAGAGAATTCCTTGAGATATAGGGAAACTTGCGAGAAGACGCGCGACTTTGTTTCTGGCCCAAGCGAAACGAGTGAACCGTACGCGCATCGTTTTGAGTCAGAAATAGGAAGCGCAGACGCGAGCTGCCCTCTCTCTTAGAGAAGTTCTCCCACCGTACGTTTTGGGAAGTTGCGATCGAGGGAGCTCGATGCACTGGACCTAGAGGTTGGTCTTCCTCCTCCGCTCAGCCTAACCACTACATTATATTTATACTAAAATTCCGAAGTTTGTACTTAGATAATTTTCGCACAAAATTGGACTTAGAAAATTTTCGAAGAAATTTTGACTTAGAAAATTTTCGAAGAAATTTGGACTTAGAAAATTTTTACCTAAAATTAAACTTAGAAAATTTTCAAAGAAATTTGGACTTAGAAAATTTTAGAAGAAATTCGGACTTAAAATATTTTCACCCAATTTTGAACTTAGAATATTTTCGTTCAACTTTAGACTGAGAATATTTTCACCCAAAATTGAACTTAGAATATTTTCGTCCAACTTCGGACTTAAAATATTTTCGTTCAACTTTGGACTCAGAATATTTTTCGTCCTTAGGAACTTAGAATATTTTCCCGGGCTTCGATACTTAAACTTTTTCATTGACTTGTACTTTTAAAATAAACTGTCTTTGAAATTTTACATGCTTTTGACTCGATTCAATTAATTTATTTGCATGCACCCCCCCCGCCGTCTTTAAACATAGCATAGTATTGAGTTGGTTATCCTCTCAATACTAGAGTAACACCGAGCTGGTTATCATCTCGACACTCTAATTGTCAGAAAGTATCGAGCTGCCCAGTAAAAAAAATTCGATACACGGACCGCGGAGTTCGTATACGAGCTCGGTAGCTCGTATGAGAAATATGAGAAAACTCTCATACGAGCCTTTTCCATAATGAGAAGTGTATAGATGCTTGTATACGAGGTGACTTTTAAAGCATTTTTCTTAATATAACACTATTTTAAAGTAAATGTAGATAATAGAAATGAATTTTCAAAGTAAAACAAAGCTAAATTTGTAAAGGAAATGAAGTTTTAAGAAAAAAAGGATAATTTTGTTCAAAAAATTTATTCACACTGAAAAAGGTTAGAATTTGATAATTCCTTGTTACTCTAACTTACCGACATTAGATATTTCTCGGATGCGGTAAGCACGATTTTGTATTGCCGGTAGAATAAATAAGTTTTTTTCATTACTAATTAATAATATATTATTATTTATTTATTATATAAATGTTCTTATATAAAACAATTAAATTTAATACAAAATCTGCTTACTGTATACGAGAAATATCCAATGTCGGTTAGTTAGAGTAACAAGGAATTATCAAATTCTAACCTTTTTTCAGTGTGAATAAATTTTTTGAACAAAATTATCCTTTTTTTCTTAAAACTTCATTTCCCTTATAAATTTAGCTTTGTTTTACTTTGAAAATTCATTTCTATTATCTACATTTACTTTAAAATAGTGTTATATCAAGAAAAATGCTTTAAAAGTCACCTCGTATACAAGCATCTATACACTTCTCATTACGGAAAAGGCTCGTATGAGAGATTTCTCATATTTCTCATACGAGCTACCGAGCTCGTATACGAACTCCGCGGTCCGTGTATCGAATTTTTTTTACTGGGTGGTTATCATCACGATATCTTTATACCTCTATTACATTGAGCTGGTTATCCTCTCGACATCCACACATAACAACCGAGTTGGCTATCCCCTCGGACACGCTACATCGTACGTTGAGTTGGTTATCCTTTCAATACACCAACCCTTTACATCGAGCTGGTTATCCTCTCGACATCAACACATAATAACCGAGTTTAAATAGAAATTTTTTATTATGAAGAGTAATTAGATTTCGTTGAAATAAACTTTTACTCCCTGTCGTCTGCTATCTGAAATCGCCACTTTTGTGCATTAGGAATAAAAAATATCGTAAGTAACACGAGAATAAAAGCAGTCAATTTCTTTACGATGATTTTACGAATGGCGTTCCAACTTTCACAAAAAAAATCAGTTTTTTGCTTACAAACACAATGGGATTCTCAAGAAATTTATTACTCTGGGGTTTTTAGGGCCGCTGATTACGAATCTGAAATTTATTTTCAAAAATTCAAAATGGCGGATCCAATATGGCTGCCAATTTTTAAAAAATTTCTTCCGATTCATTTGAAACTCGTTACTCGGGGGTTTTTGGGGTCATTGATTACGAATATGAAGTCTGTTTTTCAAAATTTAAAATGGCAGATCCAAGATGACCGACGAATTTTTAAAAAATTTCATCGGATTCATTGGAAACTTATTACTCGGGGGTTTTCAGGGTCGCTGATTACCAATCTAGCATAAGATTTTTAAAATACAATGTGGCGTTTCGAATATGGCTGGCGCTATTTTAAAAAATTTATCAGAGTTACTTAAAAGTTGTTACTTGGGATTTATTGATGTCGTAGATTAAAAATGTAATATCGGTTTTGAAAATGGCGGATCCAATATAAGAACAAACAGAAAAAATATAAAAAAACAAAATAAATAAAGGAGTGTAAAATCCGACTGCATATTTTCGTAATCAGCGAAAACTCTCTAATAACGAGTTTAAAATAAATCCGATAAATTTTAGAAAATTTCATTCGCCATATTGGATCCGCTATTATGCATTTTCAAAATCTGAAATCGGATTCGTAATCAGCGACCCCGAAAACCCCCCCGAGTAAAAAGTTTTAAGTAAATCTGATGAATTTTAGAAAATTTCGTCCTCTATATTGGATCCGCCATTATGAATTTTTAAAATCTGAAATCGGTTTCGTAATCAGCGACCCTGAAAACCCCCGAGTAAAAAGTTTCAAGTGAATCCGATGAATTTTAGGAAATGTTGTCCGCCATATTGTAACCACCATTATGAATTTTCAAAATCTGATATCAGATTCGTAATTAGCGACCCCGAAAACCCCTGAGTAACAAGTTTCAAGTGAATTCAGTCGATTTTTAATTTTCATGTTTGCCATATTGGATCCGCTATTTTGAATTTTCAAAATCTGATATCGGATTCGTAATCAGCGACTTCAAATACAATAGTATACTCGTCTGCGCAAATTTTATGTTTCTAAAAAGTTGTCGACATTTTGAGCCCACTTATGAGATTTTGGTCTTGACTGCGAAGGGGTTAACATTATTACAACCATTGTTCACATGATTCTTTATGTTTGTTGTTATTGTAGATTATACAAGTGCAATATTATAGATAAAAAACCTAGCTGGCTGGTTTACCCCAGGAGGTGGGTCAAACCGGCCAGTTTGCAAAATTTTTTAAAGTTCACGCAGCAATTAAACAATAATAAAAGATAAAGTAGACGTGTCTCTGGAAAAAGTTGCACAATTAAATGATCTTTCAAACAAGACATCGAAAAATGAAATCGGTTGATTTATTTAGTCACAAGAGAAAAAAAACCGTTATAGTATGGCCGGTTTGCCCCACTCTCCCCTATATTAACCCCTTGTCAGTCGATGACGTGTATACACGTCATGGTGCAGGTGGGCTCAAACTGTCGATGACGTTTATAGACGCAAGCAGATTTTTGGCTACAAAAACACACAGATTTGTCCACAAATTGATACTCGGGGGTTTTCGGGGTCACTGATTACGAATCCGTTTTCAGATTTCAAAAATTCAAAATGGCGGATCCAATATGGCGGACAACAATTTCAAAAATTCATGGGATTTACTTGAAACTTGTTACTCACGAATTTTCGGGGTCGCTAATTACAAATCCGATATCAGATTTTGAAAATTCAAAATGGCGGATCTAATATGGCGGACATTTTCAAAAATTCATCGGATTCACTTGAAACTTGTTACTCAGGAGTTTTCGGGGTCGCTGATTACAAATATGATATCAGATTTTAAAAATTCAAAATGGCGGATCCAATATAGCGGACGACATTTTTAAAAACTTGTCCGGTTCATTTAAAACTCGTTACTCGACGGTTTTCGGGGTCGCTGATTACGAATCTCGCATCAGATTTTTAAAATACAATGTGGCGGTTCGAATTTGGCTGGCGCCATTTTAAAAAATTTATCATATTTACTTAAAAGTTGTTACTTGGGATTTATTGATGCAGTAGATTAAAAATGTTATATCAGTTTTGAAAATGGCGGATCCAATATAGAAACAAACAAAAAAAATATTAATATAACAACATAAATGAAAAAGTGTAAAATTCGACCGCATACCTCCACACGGTAAACTCTGGGGTCGTTAGTAAAGTAGTATATTTAACAACTGACTGCGGGGGAAAATTTTGTATTTATTATCGTTTCAAAAGTTTTTCGTAATCAGCAAAACCCTCTAGTAACGAGTTTTAAATGAAAACGATGAATTTTAGAAAACTTCATTCGCCATATTAGATCTGCTAATATAAATTTTCAAAATCTGAAATCGGATTGGTAATCAGCGATCCTGAAAACCCCCGAGTAAAAAGTTTCAAGTGAATCTGATGAATTTTTAAAAATGGTGTCCGCCATATTGTATCCACCATTTTGAATTTTCAAAATCTGATATTGGATTCGTAATCAGCGACCCCGAAAACCCCTGAGTAACAAGTTTCAAGTGAATTCAATCGATTATTCATTTTCATGTCCGCCATATTGGATCCGCCATTTTGAATTTTCAAAATCTGATATCGGATTCGTAATCAGCGACTTCAAATACAATAGTATGCTCGTTTGCGCAAATTTTAGTTTTCTAAAAAGTTGTCGACATTTTGAGCCCACTTATGAGATTTTAGTCTTGACTGTGAAGGGGTTAACACCATAGACAGGGAAATGTCAGAAAATATTTTTTCATGGCAATCAAGAAAATTGAAACTTTTTTCGACTTACTTTAAAAAATTGCGACTTTTTCGTCTTTTCCTTCAAACTTCAAACATCAAAATACCACAATTATTAGTAAAAAAGTGCAAGTTATTTTAATAATGCAAAAAGTAACTATAAACAAATCATTAAAAAATTATTTTTGAATCATATTTTAAGACATCTTTTTGAATAGTTGAAATTTTGTAAAATTTAATTGAAAAATAATTTATTTTTAGTATTTTGTTACAACTTATAAAAATCAATTTTGAAAGAATAAAAAGTCTTTAAAGGTCAATTTAAAAATAAAAAATATAGAAAATTAGCTTCTAATTTTTTTAAAATTCAATATTTTCAGTATTTTTAATTTATATTTCCAAAAATCTAAATACATACAAAAATAATATTTTAGAATTATTTTTAACATTTTGAAAAAAACATTTATATTCAAAATTTTTAATTAAAATTCATCAAAATATTAATTAGTTTTTTTAAATTATACAAAAACTCTTTTAAAGAAAACAATTAAAATTGGGTAAAATCTTTTAAAAATAATAGAGTTTTTATTAAAAAATATTAATAATAATAATCAAATTTTTGGAGAATTTTAATTTTAAACATAACCATAATTTCTCAAAAATTTCATTAAGTCCAAAAAGTTAATATTCATAAATTTTTATTTACATTGTTGGAAGATAATTGAATCTTAAATAATTATTATATTATAAAACAATTATACAAATTAGTTTTTAAAAATATTTGCGATTGTCCACAACCGGAGGCGGGGTGAGGGTCAAAAATTGGTGAAAAATTGTCTATTTGGTTTATGGAACAACGGTAAAATTAATACCCCTCACTCATACCTCGTTCTCGATCTCCCTCTCTTTCACTCCTTAATCTATATGTGAGTGAGAAAAGAAAAATAATCAGCTAATAAATAAATAAGACGCCCTTTGGTATTTTCGCTTAAAAGTGACATTCCCTACTTTTTCTTCCTTTACCAATTCTTGTTGCACTCTTTCTATCTGACACAGAAAAGGGAGAAAACATGATACCCCCTTCTAAACTCAAAAAGTAGGCGTTACTTTCTTAACTATTCGTCTCTCTTTTGCTCCTACTCTAAACTGAAAGGAGAGACAATACCTCCCTCCCTCTCTTTCTCTCTCATTGTGAACAGAATATATAAGAAAAGATTAACTTAATATATACATATAGATATAATAATAATATTCGCCTCTCTTTCGCTCCTACTCTAAACTAAAAGGAAGGCGATACTTCCCTCTCTTTCTCTCTATCAATCTTTCTCTCTCACTGCGGACGGAATGTACACGCTGTGGACAGACTGAATGATTGAAAGGATACGAAGATTATTATACCGTCAACAGGGGTAATTATGGAACAAAAAAACGCGATTTTTTTGAGTTTCTTCTTCACTAAAAATCTAAAGTGTACAAAAAATTTTATTAGCTATTCAAATATATTGTGAACATTCTTCTAAAGATTTCCTTCAAGTTCCATTTGCAAAAAAAATTTTTTGACGGAGTTATTTAAACATAAATATTGCTCCGTAATTGCCTCGCATTTGAGGCAATTATAGAACAAATTGTATAACAAATAAAATATAAAAAATTTTCGTTGTCTGTGTATTAAGAAAACTTTATTTAGTACTGCAGAGTAAAATAATAATAGATAATAATAGTAAACTAAACGCGAATTTAATTCGAAGAAATTAGTAGATTTTTACACTTTTGTGAAATAACCTTTCCACTTTTTCGATGTTTAAAAACTATTTTCTCGTTGCCAATGACAATAAAATTAAAAACATCTAAGTAACTTTGTAGGCAATATATTCAACTATTATTTACAACAAGAACCAAATTAAAATAATTTACCACAAAAATTTTACATAAAAAAGAATTACGCGTTCCATATTTACCTCTGATGTTCCATAATTACCCCTGTTGACGGTAGTTGATTATAAATAACAAACATAAAACCTAATGTGTACACATTAATTTGTATGTGTGTGTGTTGTGTATTTGTTTGTGAACTATGTTATATGTATATATGTTTATATATGTTTATAAAATTAATTTAAATTTAACGAAAAATATTAAATTTTATAAATAAATAAAACAATTGTTTTTAGTTTTTGTGTATGTGTAAGTGTGGGTATGTGAAAACAGTAGCCACAATACAAAATAAGAAAGAAAATTGTGGTCGTTTTACCGACCCCGATGATGGCAGAATATTGAGCAAAATAAAATGAATATATATATTGATAAAGAAAAACGAGGCTTGTCTTTCGACGTATATAACACATAATGATAATATAATAGAAAGCTTTAAAAAGTTCAACTTCACATTTAATCAACCAAGTCGAGAACTAAAAGAAATGTCTCTAATAAATTTGACATCGTTACAAATTCATATCTTATCTTAGAACTTTCAAATTGAAATATTTTTTATTCTTGAAACGCAACACATCTCACATGCTAAATATTATTTACGTTTTAGAATGGGTCATCCCAGTCGTCATACACTAGAAGAATAAAAAAAGAACGTCAGGATAAATCCATTTTTTATTGTGAAAACCACGTAAAATATTTGTGAGTCTCGGTCCACTCTGCCGTTCACACCCAGCAAAGCTGAACTCTTTGAATGAATGCGCCGATGCGATGAAGTCCTAATACTGAAATAGACCGGTTAACTGTGTAGACTCTCACAATCGCAACGTTATAAATTAATACAGATTACTGCACCACCACTTCTCAATTGCTCGACCCCTGCGCCTATCCATCTCTCTAAAGATCGTATAATTAATTAAATTTTAATTAACCCACAAGAAAGAGAACTTGTTTTTTCAATTGTATTTCAGAGAAAATTATTCATGTTATCCTAAAGTTTGTGTAAAATTAATGTTGAAAATTCTAAAACAAAATCAATCTTCTATTTAATAAAATTTTTTTTAGAAGAAGCAAAACTTAATAAACCTTTGGAGTAAATAATTTATCATTTAATGGGAGTAAATCTTCCATAGATGACAGGATAACGTCTAATGTGCAATTAAGACTTGACCCATTAAGATCAAAGTCAATAAACGGAAGTACAACACCTGCAACGCATTAAAGCCTATCGCTTCATGCCATAGTCAATTTAGTGTAAGATCAACTGTATCTCTGCCGCAAAATTATTTCCAGCATTCCATCGACGTTGAAAGTGGGAAATAAGTTCCAAAAAAACGAGTAACTTAAATCTTATGGATTTTCTCTAATCATGGTATTTGGCAACAAATCTTTTTCATTTTTGTTTCATCTGAATTCAATTATCCAGTTTAAGCTGTGTTATATAAAGTTATTACCTGTTTCTCGCTAAAACTGATAATAAAAAATTCATAAAGACATAGAGAACATGTAGAAAATAGTGATAAAGTAAAATCTACAGGATATAACGTTTGTGTTTTTGAATATAAAAGTTTATATTACCCTATGTTAAATTTTCTTTTAAAAATTTTTTCATATAAAATATATAAAACAATTTTTTTATTTTTTCAAAACGGAATATTTACTTTGAATTTAAAGATAGATAAACATGTCCGGGACAAATTAAGAAAGGTAAGAAAAATTTGTTGATTTTTATGTTATGTTTAGTTGCAAAGTTTTTCTTTTTTTGACTATTAAATTAAAATAGTCTCTGGACTGGATATTTATTTAAGTAACGGAACCACTATTCAGTTTTAAAATTTTCTTCTTTTGGTCTTAATAAACCAAAAATTAATTCTTTTTGGTCCTGCTTGAAGAAATTTATCTCAAGGCGTGCCTTTAAAACTTCATCTCCTTTGAAATGATCCCAATTAGAAACTGAGTCTAAAAAGTTTTTGACAATGGTCCATAAGATATAGCAATAGCGTATGCGTCATACAGCACAACAATTGTAGTCGAGTACAACTTGCAGGCAGAGAGAGACTGACAACAGCGCACGCAAGTCGCGCCGCCTGCCTTCTCCCCACCACTCGCTGTCTACGCACTGCCACAGAGCAAGGCTTTAAAATTCGCACACACTATCTTTTGGGTCAGTTTGCCTACCGATTTTCATCAAGGTGCTCCTCGGTCTAACATTAAGCGAGCTGCACCCTGAATCCCTTATGTTTAATAAAGATGCTTCTCTCTGAATACAATGCATTTAAAGGAAAGTATGTCCTATTGTAGGAGACCCTGCACAATAGAAATTTAAGAAATTTGTGCCACTCGGGACTCTTTTCCACGTCACAAAAGTCCAGATTGTTCACATTCATTTCTTTAAAACTGCTATTCTCACAGTTGTTGAAAAAGTTGTTCTAAAGCGTCCTTTATAAATTTTTTACTATTTCTGTTGCTGTCATCGTCACTGTCACAGCAAACTTTAAAGTTCCCAAATAAATTCTGTTTTGATAACTAGAACTCATATGTAATTCATAGCAATACATATATTTACTAACCACAACACCTCTTGGTAATTGATTTTATTTTCTAAGTTTGAAGATTTGGATTCTATTTTCATTTTCTTTCAGCGACCAAAATTAACCCTACTTTTATTGTTAATAAAAATGGTTTATTAGAAAAAATTCTTAAAGTCTTATAAAATCGATTGACGTGTAAAGCATAAATCTTAAAAGCAATTTCGTTAAGCTGACCATGGCGAGACTGTATCAAGGAAAGCTTCTTTAAATTCCCTACAGGAAGCACCTTTTTCTCTACTTTAGCCACAGATAACAACTTTTCTCCTCATGAGGTAAGTACATCCGGAACAGTAAAACAGTACCGCGTGAAAATGGCTCGTAAAGTCGAAACACAATTTGAATCAGTAATGTCACCGCTATTGAAAGGTAGCTGTAAAATCCTAGACACTAGAAGCATAAATTTCCAGCACCATAGCCGGTACGTGCGATACCATAATAGACTTCACAAAAAGGTGTCTAGTATTAAAAAAGTAGTGCATCATAAATAAATACATTTCTAATAATTGACGTTTTAGAAAACTACCAATTTTACTTCTTAACCATTTTGTTTAATTTATTCTATTTCAATGAAAAATTATTTGACATTATTTGGAATTTTTAAAAAGTTATTAATTGTTTAGCTTTAACTTATAGAAGTACATGCTAAATGACTAACGTTAAATGTCAATTAACGTAAAGTAACCTAATAGTGATACACACACATATTTAAAAATAAAAGCGAACATTTTGAAAAGACTTTTTATTCCGCAACAATAGAGAGTACACAGTCATAAAATTCGGTTATTTTAGAATTGACGATAAAAGCGCGACGTCGATAAGTGGTAGGGAAAAATTTCACTTCGGGCTTTTTTTACGTGACATGTTTTTAAAATGTACTACTGTCACTTTTCCCTTGCCTTAATCAACAATGATGAACAGATTTGTGTTGTGCCGAATAAAGCCTTTATTTTCATAAAAGTTATTGCTTGGACAAAGTCACATATATTAGGTGTCGAATCATAAAGCTTAAAATTTCCTTTCGACTCGTGTAAAACCCAATAAAAGACTTAACAGGATGTGGACCAGCTTAGTTCGTGTGAGAAGTCAACGAACCCGTATTCTCTCTTCTAAACAACATCTCTGACGTTCACCTATAAAGTTTATATTTTATGATTCTGTCAGGAAAATAAAACTAAGCTCACCAGGCTACGAAAGTTAATTATTTTTGAGATTTTTCATTTAATACTTTAAACTTAAATCTAACATTAAGAAGTATCAACTTAAAGCATATTATAAGAAGTTAAAATGGTATTTTATTAGTCAAAAAATATTTCACGTTAGGCTACATCGAAATGATAGTTTGAAACATTTATAAGATTGTGAACTTTATTCTCCCAACTATTATTTAGCGCAGAAAATAATTAGTACACTGTGATTAAGGATGCTTTTAAATTAAATTATAAGCGAAATTTTTATTGCTTGTCACAACAAAGACCAGAGAGTATTTTATAGACAAACACGGTGTAGCGAAGGAAGATTTTTTGTAATGTTCATAAAATTTGATTTTATTATTCATTGGATTTAATAATCAGAAATTTTTTCAGCAGATTATCGACGTTGGTGAGTGGAGTTCATTTTGTCAGCGTGTTTCAAAAATCGTTGACCTACATTGTGTACTGAATTTGGATTGTAAACTAACAAACTACAAAGAGGTAGTTGATATTGTTGTGGTGATTGTTAGAGCTTCACGCTCGATAATTCAGATCTTCGTACGACTTGAGAATAAACCTTTTATAATCTACTTGAAGGCCAATGGTATTGTGATAAAATAGAAAACAAAATAACTACTACAATTTTTTGAAAAATTACACAAAACTACTTAACTGACATATAGTTAATGGAGAATTACGCATAACAAAATTGTAAAGTAATAATAGTATGGTAATTAATGAAACTCCTGATTAGAAATTTTTTAAAATCATCAATAACGAAAGTGGCATCAGATTTACCTTACTTTAAAACGGCAGATTCAATACGACGGTACAGAAATAAAAAATTCTTTGGATTAAAATGCAACGTGTTACGTGAAAATTTTCGTAATGAATGATGAAGAATTAACTTTATTATCGAGTATTACCACGTGTATGTCTTGTCAAGGGTTGATCATATTCAAAACGAAATTTTGTTTGCAATTTCGCATTAAGACACCCGAAACATGATTATTTGATAAATTTGAGGTGCCACGAAGGTCCACATTGTCTCACAATCATTTTTTTAAGGACATAACATGACGAACAAGATGACATAATAAAGACATTATGATGAGAATATGTGCCTGAATTGATGGGACTTGATGGGAAGACTTTTTGAAAAATTCAATTGTGACAATTCATATGCCTTGATTCAGAAAATTAATTAAGAAAAAGCGGCCTGAGCCAAAAAAAACTGAGCCTGAGCCAACGGCCTTCGACAACGTCGAAGTCAACAGACGACGACAACAAACATTACAAAACAAAACAACGAAACAGGAAGAAACGAGACAAATTGACTAGGAAGAAGAGGAGCAAAAAGTATTTGACAAAAGACAACAGATGACATAAATGCACGAAAATTTAGTAGTCATACCTAGACAAAATACAAAGGGACAAAACGATTTTCCTTCAAAAATGTCGCGAGATAAAGTTAACAACCGTTGAAATGAGACAACGTCTGTATGAATCACGCAACATTTAAAAAAACAAAGGTCAAACACAAAACAACAAAGGCAGAGAAAAGAACGGACAAAACAGACAAAAAGTTACAAAAAGAAGGACAAAAAACCACAATAATGACAACAATTACAGTGGCGATATACATGGATGGAGACAAAAATACTGAAAAATTAGTAAAGGACGCTTTAGAACTACTTCTCGTCGGTCAACCTAACATCTCACCATGGATAAAGGAACGGGTACACATGTTTTTGAGTTTCGCGGTTAAAAGACTACCGACCTGAATATTAAAATTAATCCATATGTTTTTGAAATTAAAAAAAGTATTTACAGATTACAAAAAAATTAAACTTTCTAAAATTTTACTGGATTCCATCGCACAGGGGAATTCGGGGAAATGAGGAGGCTAACAGTTTAGCTAAGGCTGTTACAGTTGCTGAAACCATGGATGTAGGGCAAATTCCCTTCATAGATTTTTATGAATGTTTTAAGAGTAAAACTTTATATCGTACTAGATCTATTATCCAAGAACAGGGACTCTTTAAAGGAAAATAATATTTTGCTTTCTATTATAATGAAAAACGTTTTCTGTGGTTTTCGCGTAAGAAATTAAAAAGGGAAACAGTCACTACTTTAAACCGATGTAGAGCGAATCACTATCGTTTAGCCGCCTCTCTTTATCGAATAGGAATCATCAATAAACCTAATTGTAAATGTGGCTTTGAAACAGAGGATTTGAACCATATCCTATGTCAATGTTAACTTTTTGAATTACAAAGACAACGCTTACTTCAAGAATTGTATAAAATTAATCTTCAACACCCACTGAATATTGAAACTGTAATTGCTGAACCAAATATTGCGGCTTTTGTACTTGTTTTATCAATTTTAAAAAATTGTGACTTGAAAGTATAAAACTGGTTTATGTATGAACCAATTTTTTGTTTAATATTATTTTTCTAGTCATTGTCTATTTCTTTTAATATTTTTTACCAGTTATTGTTTCTAAACATGTAAACTATTGTTCAGCTGAAATAAAATTCTGTTGAAGTTTCACTTGCTCATAAATGGAAAAAAACAATATGTAGAAATAGAACTGTCCAGTTTAGTAATGATAAAATATTTTGGAACAGAGAAGGGAATTTTGGAAGAAATAATACAATACAATACTGTATTGTTTTTTTTAAATTTACTGTATTTTGGTAGTTGAATAATGTGAAATTCGAAATATTTTTGTAATAAATATTTGCATGCCTGTTAAAGGCGTACCTTCATTAGGTAACAAACAACTTTAAGTTTCTAGACGGCAAACTCAGCTTTAGAACTTATTCAGCTGTTCCACTAAAGTTGACATTCTTTCATATTTCCGTATGTTAATAGATTACATATTTTTAAATTTATTGTTAAGGGGGGACATTAAAGTGATCCCCGAAAAATTGGCATATTTTCAGAAATTTTTTTTCTCAATGAAATGTTTAATCAAAAATCTGTAAAGTACGTTTTATTGCATGAGTATTGATGTGCAAAATAAATATATTTTTTAAATTTTATTATAAAATTGTGGTTGTGCAGCATTTTATTGGAAAGCGTCTCATTTCAGGATTCCATGGCCGGACGACTAATGTCCTTAATTTTTCATCTGGGAAAAAAACGAAAATGTAAATTTCTATACAACAACAGCAATCCAAACGTGCAGAATTTTTTTATATTACTTACTTTTATTTTTATCAACAATTTTGTGACTTTTTTTTTAAAATTGTCACTTTTTTGTTCAATCACGCACAATTTTGCAAAAAATAAAAATATCGAAAAAATTCTACGTGTAATCGTGAGTTACTTAGATATCCCTCCCTTAATAATAAAAATAATAATAATAAAAATAATAATAATAATAATAATAATAATAATATTTTTTTTTTTTTTTTTTTTATTCACGGGGGAGAAGAGGAAATGCATTTACGCATCCCCAGAAAGATCCCACTTACCTGGGGTATGTCGGACTCGTACAAAATGCAAGGAAAAAAAAAACCTCACATACCTGCTTTTAACGGCAGTCACCCTACCGACTAAAACCTCTTCTTGTTTCCCCTGGGTTTCGAACCTTCTATCCACCTACGGAACTACCTAGTGGCTTCAGACTTCGTAGATGAATGGTTCCATGTAGTCGCTGGCGCAACTCTCCCGTGCCGCTCTTGTTCTGGCCTTATTTTCTCCTTGTCCTTGACAAAGTCTTCTTTGCTTCCTCGAGGGCAGTTCTGAAGACCTTGCAACTCCCTGATCCGGCTACATGTTGGATGTTCTCCTTTTCGCCGAACTTCGCCTTGCATAAGAAGCAGCATGGGCTCTTCTTACAGTCTGCTGCCTTATGGCCGGCTTCTCCGCACTTAAAGCACGCAGCCGACCTATCTACTGCATTGCAGTCTCGACCTATATGACCATAGTCGAGACACCTATGTCACCTTTTGACCATCACTCTACTTCTGATCCTGCAGGACACGAATCCAATCTTTACGTGACCCACCTTCTCCAGCTTATCAGCATCTTCCTGGCTGGTGACCACAACAGCGAGTTTCACTCCTCGCTTATTTGGCCCAAGGACCGTCACCTTTCTGCTTCCAGCTGGAACTGTGGAAACTTTCTCCAGGGCATCCTCAACATCTTCCTTCTCAGTAAGGGCATCCATGTCGCGGATTTCCAGCGTAGTTCGCCGATCCGCCATCTGCACCTTACCCAAATCGCCGATTACCTTTGTCACCTCCTCGGTGAACAGCTTCTTGTTTGAAGACCCTCCAATTTTAATGAGAAGGTCTCCCTTTTTAGTGGGTAAAGCTCCCACAACCCTTGTCTGGCTGGCCTCCAGGTCAGCCTCCCTTCGAACCTTCGCCAGCACTTCAGCGAAAGTTTTACCTTCGGCCACTTTAACGATCACTGTGGCTCTTCCCTTCTTGACCTGGTCTGGCTTTGGAACCGTTTTGTTCCCCTTGCCTCCAGTCTTTTTTGGTTTCTCCTCCTTTTTCCTTTTTGGATCCTTCGCAGGCTCAGGATCACTTCTCTTCCGCTTCTGAGCATCCAAGACGACGTTTCTCAACACGATCGCGTTACAGCGATCTCGTCTAGCTCTGCGATCTTGTCTAGCTTCTTCAGACCAGGTCAAACCCTGGTAGAAACTCTCGTCCTTTTTCGCAGCTGCTGCGTGCTTCTCCTTTACGTCCCTTATGAGCGATGTTAAGCTTTTGAGTCCATCCTTGATTGTCCTATTGACATTTTTCTGGACTTCACAGGACTTCAGCATCTTGCTGACCTCCTCCTCCATTTCTAGAATACTCGCTGCCTCTTCCTCCCGCAGCTTAACGCATTCATCTCGATCTTGGTTGCAGCTTGCAATGTCCTTTGCCGAGGCATTACTGAAGACAGAAATGCAGCTGGCTTGACTCGTCACGCTGCTCGTACTCCCTCGTCTCTCCGACCTGTCCACGATGATCTGTGGCACTACCAACGCGTTGTTGCCCTCCTGCATCCTTGGGCCACTGGCCACCGCCCTCACGCTCGAAAGCGCTTGACGATCGGAACCAGTGAGGGATTTAGCCGTAGCATTACCCCGCAGGTACTCTTCCTCGTTTTTACAATCGCTCATGATGGATGTTTCTTGTTTGCTGGTTTTGGTCCGCGTCGAGTATTTGATTTCCTCGATACCACCTATTTCTAGGAAGCTAACCTATCCGCCACCTGGCACGCGTCCGATAGAGGACCAGCAACCCCGCGCAAAAGAACAGGTTCTAATGCGCCCCGGGTAGAACAAAAGTTCCAATTAGAACAAAAGTTCCAACCGGGCACGGAAATAATAATAATAATATTATTATTATTATTATTATTATTATTATTATTATTATTATTATTATTATTATTATTATTATTATTATTATTATTATTATTATTATTATTATTATTATTATTATTATTATTATTATTATTATTATTATTATTATTATTATTATTATTATTATTATTATTATTATTATTATTATTATTATTATTATTATTATTATTATTATTATTATTATTATTATTATTATTATTATTATTATTATTATTATTATTATTATTATTATTATTATTATTATTATTATTATTATTATTATTATTATTATTATTATTATTATTATTATTATTATTATTATTATTATTATTATTATTATTATTATTATTATTATTATTATTATTATTATTATTATTATTATTATTATTATTATTATTATTATTATTATTATTATTATTATTATTATTATTATTATTATTATTATTATTATTATTATTATTATTATTATTATTATTTTTTTTTTTTTTTTTTTTTTTTTTTTTGTAGTCGGAAGTGGAAAATCTGCGAATTCAGATACCTGGGTAATGAATTCCAGGTTATGTGGGGATGACCGCTCTTGTTCTGGTCTACCCACTAAAAACCACTCCCATCTTAATTTGGGACACTTGATCCACCTGCGGAACTACCGTCAGGCCTTCAACTTCGCAAGTGGTGGTCCCCTTGTCCTACTCCTTAACTGGGCCTTAATCCGCTCTAGCTATGTGGGAACGTGGGTGGGAGGAAAACTAAATGATTCCCTCCCCCCCACGCTCACACACAGCCGAGCACTGGATTCCTCCGGTCAACCTCGTCTTCCGTCTCTATCTTTTTCTTTCATTACTTTAATAATGAAGGATTCAATATGCCTCCACGAGTCCACGTTCTGAACCATGGTAGACACCATGTTATCGGCGTTAATTTAAAGCCAACTGCCGTAAACATGGCCATTCTATCATGGCTCCAGTGCCCGCAATAAAAGAGAGTATGCTCCGCGTCATCTACTGCAGCGTCACAGTAGGCGCATTTTGCTACTCTCTTAATCTTAAACCTATGAAGGTACTGTCGGAAACATCCGTGACCTGACAACACTTGTGTCAGGTAGTAGCCAACTTCACCGTGCTTTCTTCCTAGCCAAGTGGCGAGGTTGGGGATCAGGCGATATGTCCACCTTCCTTTAAGATCCCCATCCCATCTCTCTTGCCATTGTTCAAGGAGTCTACGTCTCGCCTCTTTGCGGATAACCGCTTTGGCGAGATTTCTACTCTGCTCTTGCGAGGTAACTAGATCTTTGTTACGCTGAAAGACTTCCTGTCTTTCCCTCGCCAGTAAGTCCACTGGCGGGAGACTCGCAAGAACTAAAGCAGCGCTCGTTGAAACTGTTCTGTAGGCTGAAACTACTCTCCGCGCACAACCACCCTGTGCGGAGAGTAGCTCGTCAGAGATGCCGCGGTTCTTTAGGGACTCAGCCCATGCAGGGGCAGCATAGAGCTGCTTTGCTTGAACCACGGTCGCCACTAATCGGCGTTTCTTTTCCCTGGGGCCACCGACATTGGGCATCATCCTAGAAAGGTTTCCCATACAGTCGGCGGCATTCAGTGACGTGATCTTAGAATGTTGGTCGAACTTTAATTTTCGATCCAACGTCACTCCCAGGTACTTTAAACTGTTTCCCCAGGAGACTTCAGTCTGTCCTATTCGAATCTTCGGGACCTCAAAGGATCTTTTACCTGTGACAAGCAAAGCTTCTGTCTTCTCTGTAGCCATTTGTAGGCCGTTGAGATCTAACCAGAGCTTTGCTCGTCTCAAGCTTTCGTTGACCCTTATTTCTAGAATCCGAGAAGTCCGCGCGCCACACACTATAATGACGTCATCCGCAAAGCCGACCATTATCGTATCTTCAGGTAACTCAATTCTAAGGAAGTCATCGTACATGATGTTCCATATGAATGGACCTACCTTTGATCCTTGGGGAGCTCCGCATGTCATTTCATGTTTGAGATGACATGCATCGCTCTTGTATTCAACCCATCTGTCGCTAAGATAGTTGTCTATCATTCGCAACAGATAGGTTGGTACCCCTTTACGACGCATCGCCTTGATGCAATTGTCCCACTTTGCGGAGTTAAATGCATTACGTATGTCGATGGAAATAAGCGCGCAGAATCCCTTCTTCTTGTCCTCTTTGACTTTCCTCGCATGGTTTACAACAGTGAGTATTGCGTCAACTGTTGACCGACCTTTACGAAAGCCAAATTGATTCTCCGATAGGCTATTTTCGCCTATCAGGATTTCCTGAAGTCTCTGCAGAACCATTCCCTCTAGAAATTTGCCCATCGTATCCAATAAACAAATTGGTCTGAACGATGTGACTTTATCCAGAGGTTTATCGCCTTTCCTGAGAAGGACCAACTTCTGCGTTTTCCAGTCACCGAAGAACTCTCCGGCAGTCAAGCACGTATTAAAGACGTCAAGAAGCAACTCAGGATCCACTGCGACAATCTCTTTTAAGATTTCGCTCGGTATCCCATCATTGCCTGGTGCTTTGCCGTTTCTTAACGTCTTTGCCACCTTTTTTAATTCCTCAATCGTGAAGAGCTCCTCGTCTCGTACTACGCAGTGAGTGTAGTCCTCTCTGGGGCTAGGTTCCGCATAGGGAAACAGTGTCTTTATGATTTTCAGGACCCAAATCGGATCATCCAAACCAGGGGTTTTATGCCTTGTCACTAATTTCTTAGCGACAATCTTAAAGGCCAAGCCCCACGGATCCTTCTCGGAGTCTCCGATTAGGTCCTTCCAGCAACGGCGTTGGCTACTTTTCACGGCCTGCTTAAAAGTACGCCTGGCTTTATGCCATGTTTCCCGCAGCTGGAGGTTTCCATTTGAATGGGTAAAATGCCTCCTTGCTGCGTGGCATTCTCTTTTAAGACAGGCCAATTCTTCATTCCACCAGTACATAGATCCCTTTCCCGTTTTTCTTTTCTGCCGGCGAGGCATAGAGTGATTGCAAGCTTGAACAATCACCCGCCTCGCCTCTCGCACTATACCCTTTAAAGAAGCTGGTTTCCTCACCCAGTTTGATTTGCGAATAAGTCGCGACTCTTCTAGGGATTCCGCCAGCTTCTCCCTGTTCAGTCCCCTGAGGTTCCAAGAGGCTCCCTTGCTACCATTTTTTGGTGCGGTACGTCCTCGAAGTTTTTCCTCAGAGACTAAAAACTCTATGTACTGGTGGTCACTCAATGTTTCCTCATCCAGTACCCTCCATTCTTTAATTCTGCGGGCTAGGCGGGGAGATGCGATTGTTAAATCAAGGATAGATCCCGATTCTCCCCTCCTGAACGTGAACTCGTGGCCCCGGTTTAACACCACCAGCCCATTCGTTGCCAGCATGTCGGAAACCAAGATTCCTCTCCTGTCCTGACGAGTCTCTCCCCATTCCGGCGACTTACTATTGAAATCTCCCGCAATGAGGACATCCCCGTCAAAAGCTCTCACACTTTCTTCAAGAGAACGAATCTCAGTGTCGAATTTTCCGAATGGGTCGTTGGGCGAGAAATAGCAGCTATATATACGAATACCTGCCACGTCCGCCCAAACAAACCCCTTGTCTGTACCCAAGAATAAACCGGTGGTGATACCCGGATTGCATATCTGTATTGCCGATCTACCTGATGAGTCTTGAAACCAATTCGAGAATCCTTGCTTCTTATACTGCTCACTAATAAGCAGTATATCCACACCTCTCTCTCTGGCAGACTGCATCAGGAGATTTTGGGCAACACTTCCTTTTCTGAGGTTAACCTGGAGAAATCTTACCTCTTCTGTTTCAACCTTTTCAGTTCCTCCCTATAGACAGGGCAGGACCCACTTCCTGGAGCGTGATTTGTCTCCTTTATCCCTTTATCCTCACAAGTTGTGCAGTGGAATTCCTTCGCACAATTCTTGTGAGAATGGTCTGAAGATCCACACTTCCAGCAGTCTTTACTCCTATCGGGTCCTTTACAGACCCTTGCCAGATGTCCGTAGCTCAGGCATCTGTGACATCTGTCCACTTCAACTCTACTGCGAATCCTGCAGTTTATCCAGCCTACCCTTACCTTACCGGCCTTAAGCAGAGCATCAGCATCTGCTTCTGGTAGTTGGACTACTGCCATCTTTACGGCTCCGCGCAGAGTCAAAAGTCTGCAGGACACCTCCAATTCGGTTCTATCTAAAGCCTTTTTTAAAGCCTCAGTCACACCTTCAATCTCTGTTGTCTCGTCCAGATCTCTAATTTCTAGTGACCTTTTTGTCACCAGGGGTGAGACACTAGCTTTCCCTTTCAGGGCCTCGGTCATTTTATTGCTGAACGTCGAGAAGCTCTGTCCCTTCTTAAGAACGAAAAGCAAATCTTGCTTCTTCGTTCTTCTAATGGACAGAACTTCTGTTTTTGTTTCTGCAGGGTTGACCGTCTTAAAAAGCTCGTCTATAATTTCTGTCGGCGGCGCTCTTCCGTCTTCCATAGACACTTTGATTGCGTCAGTGTTCCTCTTCATTTTTCCTGGGCCACTTCGTTCCTTTCTTGTTGCCTGATTGTTTTTATCTTTTTTCTTTCTCTTCTTTTTCTCCTTTTCCGAGACAACCTCGTTCCAACAACCGTCGGGATTTTTTTCCCCTGTCGGAATGTCGGATGACTTTGCTGTCATCTGAGTTATTTCAGAAGCCAGCTTCTTTGGCTGTCGGTCTTCTGGTGAAGTTGATGCTCCTCTCTTTGTGCTCGTAGAAGAGGGAGTTTTACAAACTTCAGTTTGTTTCGGTGTGCTCAAAGGCGTTTTCGAGCGTGCCATTTGCGTCACACCTACATTTCTGGTCATTGGTCTTTCCATTGACTTCTGAAGCTTATCCGCTGAGGATCGGAGGGCAAGACCCGCACTCCTAACACCAGAGAAGATTTCCTTTGCCTCTGACATGAATTCCCTTACCTCAGTCGGTGTATTCTTTCTGAAGGAATTCTCCATTGCCAAGAGGGTCTTTTCCAGGGCTTCGTTCTGGAGTCTCTGTTCCGCCATGATGCCAAGCATTATTTTTCAAACATCGGCCCACGGCGGGGCCGGAGGAAAACCTTGTCTTTTGGTACTCATCTCCTTGTGTTGCTTCTCTTTACCAAGTGTCACTGAATCATTGTCAGCCACGATATCAAGAGATTCCGTTTCTCCAGTTTCCATTTCCTCGTTTTCAACATTTTTCATAATTTCATTCTCCATGTAATAGTTTAACCAGCGCATCGTCTGTGGAGGGGCGGGTCGGTATAGTTGGGAACGGGTGTACCCTCGGACGTATCCTACCCCAGTTCCCTGAGGCCCAACCACCGCTTAGCCGGTCCCGGAATACACGGACGGACCGGACTCGCCCGGAGCAATATGGATTCCGACCTCCATATTCACCACAGACTCTCCTGATCAGGGTCCCGAAGGGGCTGGCTCCTGATTATTATTATTATTATTATTATTATTATTATTATTATTATTATTATTATTATTATTATTATTATTATTATTATTATTATTATTATTATTATTATTATTATTATTATTATTATTATTATTATTATTATTATTATTATTATTATTATTATTATTATTATTATTATTATTATTATTATTATTATTATTATTATTATTATTATTATTATTATTATTATTATTATTATTATTATTATTATTATTATTATTATTATTATTATTATTATTATTATTATTATTATTATTATTATTATTATTATTATTATTATTATTATTATTATTATTATTATTATTATTATTATTATTATTATTATTATTATTATTATTATTATTATTATTATTATTATTATTATTATTATTATTATTATTATTATTATTATTATTATTATTATTATTATTATTATTATTATTATTATTATTATTATTATTATTATTATTATTATTATTATTATTATTATTATTATTATTATTATTATTATTATTATTATTATTATTATTATTATTATTATTATTATTATTTTTTTTTTTTTTTTTTTTTTTGCTTAGGGACTTTTGGGAAATCTGCCTACAGATACCTTGGATTCCGCACTCCAAGGTTATGTGGGGTTGGTAAAATAAACAAAAAGGGAATATTAAAAAAAAGATAAATAAATAAATGTTATAATAAATTTAATAAACTGGCGACCTACTACCAGCCCGACCCACTAAAACCCGTAACCCTTCTTCTGGAGCCCTTTATCCTCCCTCGGAACTGTCGTAAGACTTTAGCCTTCGAGGGAGGCGCTCCAACTCTATCGCTGCTGCGATTTTGTTCTGTGTCTGCGGTTCTCCTGCGTCAATAGTTAAAAAAAAAAATTAAAACTATTTCAATATAAAAGCGGAATTAACAGCACAACAAAAATAAAAAACAAAAAAATTTTTTAAGAAGTTCAAAAAGTCAAAAGATAAAATTATAAACGGATATATAAAAAAAATAAAAAATAAACGCGTATAAAATATTGAAAACATAAAACTGTACAAAAATGAATAAGAAACACAAGACAAATTAAAAAATGTATAAGGACAAATAAATCACAAAATAAATTAATAAAAAAGACAAAACAAACAAATTAAAAGCTGTTTAAATTACGCTTTTTGGCGGCCGTCGAGATCCTTCCTCGACATAACCGAGATTATGAAGTTCTCGACTTGCCGCCAATTCTCCTCTGACTGGGTCATCAGCGATACCATGTTCTCCGGTGTAACTTGACTGTTTACACCTTCGAACATGGCCCGCCTCTCCAAGTCCCATTTCTTGCATGAGAAGAGGGTGTGCTCCGCGTTGTCCTCAGGGAACTGGCAATATGCACACACCTCGTTCTCGCGTAATTTAAAGCGACACAGGTACGAGTTAAAACACCCGTGACCTGTGAGCGCCTGGGTCAAATAATAGGAAACCTGACCGTGTTTCCTATTTATCCAGGTGGCGAGTGCCGGGATAAGGCGATAAGTCCATCGACCTTTTTCCTCGCCATCCCATCTTTCCTGCCATCTTTCTATGAGCCTGTGCCTCGCTTCTTTGCGGATCAGGCCCTTGCTTGGTCTTAGTTCCTCATCCCAGGAACTTTTTTCTTTAGAAAAGAGAAACATTTCTTCCCTTTCCCTCGCCAAAAGATCTGCTGGCGGGACACATGCAAGGACCTGCACAGCACTCGTAGATACCGTCTTATATGCAGAGATGATACGCGTTGTTATCGATCTCTGCGCAGACAGTATCTTTTCACAGATGGTAACACATCTTTTACTCCTCAGGGATGGGGCCCATGCTGGTGCTGCGTAGAGCATTTTAGCATGGGCGACACTCGCCACCAGTCTTCTTTTTTGCTCACGGGGTCCGCCAACATTTGGCATTAACCGTGAAATATTAGCCGCACACTCGATCGCCTTATTCGACGCCGTAGCCATGTGGTGGTGGAAGTTTAACCTTCCATCCAACTCCACACCAAGGTATTTAATTTGTTTACTCCACTTGACCTCGAATCCGTCTATCACGATTCGTGGGAGCTCATAACCACGTCTGTCTGTGACCAGCAGTGCCTCGGTCTTTTCCAGGGCCATTTCAAGACCTCTGGTATCCAGCCAGCTTTTTGCTAGTCGCAGACATTCGTTCACCAATGTCCCAAGAGCCTCCTCACTCTCGGCAGTGCACACGAACAACGCGTCGTCCGCAAAGCCGATGATCACCGCACCTTCGGGCAGATCCATTCGCAGAAAATCATCATAAGATACATTCCATACAAATGGACCCACCCTCGAGCCTTGAGGAGCCCCACGCTGCATCTCTTCCCTGAGAGTGCAGGTGTCTCCTTCATATATAACCCACCTGTCGCTAAGATAATTATCCATTATCCGCAACAAGTAGGGCGGCATATTTTTCTTTTCCATCGACTCGATGAGATCTTTCCATCTTGCGGAATTAAACGCGTTGCGTATGTCAATTGCTACCAACGCGCAGAAGCTCTTCTTTTTCCCCGGTCCCAATTTGTTTTTTCCTGCTTTGGCTATGTCCACAACTGCCTGGATGGCATCAACTGTGGACTTGCCTTTCCGGAAACCAAATTGGTGATCGGATAGACTATTCTCTTTGGTCAAGTGGCTTTGCATTCTCTGCAGAACCATATCCTCTAAAAGTTTACCCATCGTATCCAACAGGCATATAGGCCTGTACGATGAAACCTTATCTAGAGGTTTTTCACCTTTCCTTAGGAGGACTAACCTCTGTCGCTTCCAGTCGCGGAAGAACTCTCCTCTCTCAAGGCAAAGATTGAAGCATCGAAGCAGAATCTGGGGTGAAGTGTCGATTACCAACTTTAGGATCTCGTTACTTATCCCATCGATTCCAGGCGCCTTGCCTGTTTTCAATCTTTTGCCTGCTTTTTGCAGTTCACTAAGTGTGAAGAGTTCTTCCTCTTCGACTTTGCAAAAACTCCAGTCCCTTCTAAGGTATGGCTCCGCAGGAGGAAACAAAGAACTTATTATCTTTCTGACCCAATCGGGATTGTCCAGGCCGGGGGTCTTTTGCCTCGTCACTAATTTCTTAGTTACGATTTTAAAAGCCAGACCCCATGGGTCCTTATCGACTTCCTCGATTAGGTCCTTCCAGCTACGGCGTCGCGACTTGCGGATCTCTTTCTTGAGGTCCTTTTTCGCCTCCTTGAAAGCCTCTTTCAGCAAGGGATCTCCCTTAGAACGGGTATATGTCCTTCTTGCTTTGAGGCATTCCTTTCTCAAGGAGGCCAGTTTTTCTGACCACCAGTGCAAGGATTTTTTCCTTGGAAAGGCGCCTTTGCGACGTGGCATCGACGCATTGCAAGCGGTGACGATTATATTTCGCACCGCTCGCACCTCTCCATTTAGACTTTTCAGCCTCCTCACCCAACCAGAATCCTCAATTAAGATAGATTCTTTTAGGGACCGGCCGAACTTCTCCTTGTCGAGTTTCTTAACGTTCCACGAGAAGGTTTTGCGAATAGGAGCTTCCTGTCTTTTTCCTCCTCGTGTGTCTCCCATTGAGACTGAGAACTCAATGTACTGGTGGTCACTTGCTGTATATTCCTCAGAGACCCGCCAGTCGATTATGCGGCTAAATATATTAGACGATGCGATCGTTAGATCTATAATCGATCCGATCGCACCTCGTCTAAATGTCCATGTTTTTCCCCGGTTTACAACTAATAAATCGTTCTTGGAGATCATTTCTCCAATCAGAATTCCTCTCTTGTCGAGCCTCGTCTCACCCCACTCTGGCGACTTTGCATTAAAATCGCCAGTGATGATGACATCCAGCTTGGATTCTATGAGGCTCGATTCTAGGTCTTCTATATTAGCTTCGAAGGTGGTCAGCGGGTCGTTGGGTGAGAAGTAGCAGCTATACATACGTATGTTAGCCACCTCTATCCACACAAACCCGCTGCTTGTCTCCAAGAACTTGTCAACCCGCAATTCTGGGTTGCACAGCTTTATGGCGGCTCTCTTCGCCTTATCCTGATACCAAGGGGCGAGGTCGCTTCCTTGATACTGCTCACTGCAGAACAGGATATCAACCTCATTTTCCCTAGCTGTTTGCATCAGGAGCACCTGTGCATCCTTACTTGTATGCAGGTTGACTTGAAGGAGCTTTAGGGATTTGCCCTTTTAAGTTTCTCCAGTTCCTCCTTGTAAACCGGGCAGGAAATTCTTCCAGGGATGTGGTTGACTTCCGTTTTTCCCAAGTCTGTACACGTTATGCACTTTGGCTTGTCACTAGTACACTTTTTGGAGAAGTGTCCCGCTTCGCCGCATCTCCGACAGTTTTTTGTTCTGTCGGGGCCCTTGCAAATTCGGGTCACGTGTCCATAGCCTAGGCACTTTTGGCATCTTGTCACTTCTAAGTGCGTTCGGATGGATGCGTTTATCCAACCAATACGCACTTTGCCCAGCTTAAGCAGACTCTCGCTGTCCGTTTCACTCAAGCGTACTAGTGCCACTTTCGTACCACCAAAACGTGTCAGAAGTCGGCAAGTCACCTCCAATTCGGGCTTTTGCAACTTCTGCCTCAAGACGGTTAAAACGTCCTCCTCTAAAGTTGTTTCGTCAAGATCCCGAATTTCGAGGGTCTTTTTACTGACAAGAGCCGTAACCTCGGCCTTGTCCTGAAGAACGGAGGTAAGATTCTGAGCGAACTTTGAAGTTTCACCCCCCTTTTTCACCACAACAAGAACCTCTTTTTTAAGAGTTCTCCTAATTTTCACAATCTCTGTACCAGTTTCCTCTGGCTTTACCGAAGTTGTTGCCAGTTTTATAAGATCGTGGTAGGTCTCTGGATTCCGGGCCACAATTTTTATTGCCTCCGTTGTTCTAGTTTTGGGGGGGCGCTTCTGAAGTCGCTCCCTCTCCTCCGCTTTCTTCAAGGCCTTTTTCTTACGGGCCTCCCGTTTCCGATTGGAGACGGTTTCAAAGTCTTTTTCGTTTTCAGGCTTTTTTTCCGCAGTTGCCTCCGAATAAGAAGCAACCCTGGCCGAAGCAGCCTTACTCACCTCCGTCTCCATAACAGTAGGGTTTGCCTTGGTCTCCTTGCTCTTAACCCTCTTACCCTTGGGAGTGGTCGCAAGAGAATCAGTCTCCGGACCTTCGAACTCTCTAGGGCGCTTCCTTGGGTCGATGGACTTGCCCTCGCTGGATGTGGCGTGCGACATCGATCTAGGAGTTTCAGGATTCGGCCTTGATTTGCTTGAACTAATGAAGGGCTTAGGTATAAATCGCAGGTTTCTGCAAAGCACCTCGTGCACCTTCTCAATTATTATTATTATTATTATTATTATTATTATTATTATTATTATTATTATTATTATTATTATTATTATTATTATTATTATTATTATTATTATTATTATTATTATTATTATTATTATTATTATTATTATTATTATTATTATTATTATTATTATTATTATTATTATTATTATTATTATTATTATTATTATTATTATTATTATTATTATTATTATTATTATTATTATTATTATTATTATTATTATTATTATTATTATTATTATTATTATTATTATTATTATTATTATTATTATTATTATTATTATTATTATTATTATTATTATTATTATTATTATTATTATTATTATTATTATTATTATTATTATTATTATTATTATTATTATTATTATTATTATTATTATTATTATTATTATTATTATTATTATTATTATTATTATTATTATTATTATTATTATTATTATTATTATTATTATTATTATTATTATTATTATTATTATTATTATTATTATTATTATTATTATTATTATTATTATTATTATTATTATTATTATTATTATTATTATTATTATTATTATTATTATTTTTTTTTTTTTTTTTTTTTTTTTTTTTGCTTAGGGACTTTTGGGAAATCTGCCTACAGATACCTTGGATTCCGCACTCCAAGGTTATGTGGGGTTGGTAAAATAAGAAAAAAAAAAGAAAATATAAAAAAAAAAAGATAAATAAAGAAATGTTATAAGAAATTTAATTAACTGGCGACCTACTACCAGCCCGACCCACTAAAACCCGTAACCCTTCTTTTGGAGCCCTTTACCCTCCCTCGGAACTGTCGTAAGACTTTAGCCTTCGAGGGAGGCGCTCCAACTCTATCGCTGCTGCGACTTTGTTCTGTGTCTGCGGTTCTCCTGCGTCAATAGTTAAAAAATTTAAAACTATTTTAATATAAAAGCGGAATTAACAGCACAACAACAATAAAAAACAAAATTTTTTAAGAAGTTTAAAAAGTCAAAAGATAAAATTATAAACGGATATATAAAAAAAGAAAAAATAAACGCGTATAAAATATTGAAAACAAAACTGTACAAACATGAATAAAAAAAACACACACAATTAAAAAAATGTATATGGACAAATAAATCACAAAATAAATTAATAAAAAACAAATAAACAAATTAAAAGCTGTTTAAATTACGCTTTTTGGCGGCCGTCGAGATCCTTCCTCGACATAACCGAGATTATGAAGTTCTCGACTTTCCGCCAATTATCTGCCGACTGGGTCATCTGCGATACCATGTTCTCCGGTGTAACTTGACTGTTTACACCTTCGAACATGGCCCGCCTCTCCAAGTCCCATTTCTTGCATGAGAAGAGGGTGTGCTCCGCGTTGTCCTCAGGGAACTGGCAATATGCACACACCTCGTCCTCGCGTAATTTAAAGCGACACAGGTACGAGTTAAAACACCCGTGACCTGTGAGCGCCTGAGTCAAATAATAGGAGACTTCTCCATGTTTTCGGTTTATCCAGGTGGTGAGTGTTGGAATCAGACGATAGGTCCATCTACCCTTTTCCTCCCTATCCCATCTGTCCTGCCATGTCTCGATAAGTCTGTTTCTCGCGTATTTGCGGATGTAGTCCTTGCTAGGTCTTTTCTCTTCTGGGTACTCGGGATTATTTCTTCTTTTAAAAAGAAGAAATACTTCCTCCCTTTCCCTTGCCATAAGATCTGCCGGCGGGACACTTGCAAGGACTTGCACAGCGCTCGTCGAGACCGTCTTATACGCAGAAACGATACGGGTAGTAACACATCTCTGCGCAGACAGCATATTATCGCAAATGGTTTTGCTTCTTGTTTTAAGTGAGGGAGCCCACGCTGCTGCTGCGTAAAACAGCTTAGCGTGGGCAACACTAACCACCAGTCTCCTTTTCCTTTCACGTGGTCCGCGAACGTTTGGCATAAGTCGTGCCAAGTCTGACGCACACTTTATCGCCTTATTCAAGGCCGTCGCTATATGGTAATGGAAGTTTAACCTTCCATCGAGCTCCACTCCTAAATACTTAATATGTTTACTCCACTTGACCTCGAATTCATCTATCACGATTCGTGGGAAACTATAACCACGTCTGTCTGTGACGAGCAGAGCTTCGGTTTTTTCCAAGGCCATTTGAAGACCTCTGGCATCCAACCAGCTTTTAACTCGCCGCAGACATTCGTTCACCAATGTCCCAAGGGCTTCCTCGCTTTCGGCTGAGCACACGACCAACGCATCGTCCGCAAAGCCGATGATGACCGCGCCTTCAGGTAGACCCATTCGCAGGAAGTTATCATAGGATACATTCCACACGAATGGTCCCACCCTCGAGCCTTGGGGGGCACCACTTTGCATCTCTTCCTTCAGAGTCCAGTTGTCCCCCTCATAGATTACCCACCTGTCGCTAAGATAATCATTCATTATCCGCAACAAGTAGGGCGGTATTCTCTTCTCCATCATCGACTGGATGAGATCTTTCCATCGTGCGGAGTTAAATGCGTTACGTATGTCAATAGCCACCAATGCGCAGAAGCCCTTCTTCTTCTTTGGTCCCAATTTGTTTTTTCCCGCTTTGGCTATGTCCACAACTGCCTGAATGGCATCAACCGTGGACCTGCCTTTGCGGAAACCAAATTGGTAATCGGATAGACTATTCTCTCCGGTCAAATGGGTTTGCATTCTCTGCAGAACCATATCCTCTAGAAGTTTACCCATCGTATCTAACAGGCAAATAGGCCTGTACGACGAGACTTTATCCAGAGGTTTTTCGCCTTTTCTTAGGAGGACTAGCCTCTGCCGCTTCCAGTCGCGGAAGAACTCTCCTTTCTCAAGGCAAAGATTGAAACATCGGAGCAGAATCTGGGGTGAAGTGTCGATAACCAATTTTAGGATCTCGTTACTTATCCCATCGATTCCAGGCGCCTTGCCTGTTTTCAATCTTCTACCTGCATTTCTCAATTCTGTAAGAGTGAAGAGTTCCTCCTCACCGACTTCGCAGGTACTCCAGTCCTTCCTAACCCACGGTTCTGCAGGAGGAAATAGAGCTTTTATAATCCTTCTGACCCAATCGGGATTGTCCAGGCCGGGGGTCTTTTGCCTCGTTCCTAATTTCTTAGTAACGATTTTAAAAGCCAGACCCCATGGGTCCTTCTCGACATCATCAATTAGGTCTTTCCAGCAACGGCGTTGTGACGCTTGAATCTCTTTTTTCAGGCTTTTCTTGGCCTCCTTAAATACTTCCTTTAGCAAAGGATCTCCCTTAGAACGGGTATAATTCCTTCTAGCTTTGAAGCACGCTTTCCGCAAGGAGGCCAGAGCATCCGACCACCAGTGCACCGAGCTTTTTCGTGAAGCGGTACACCTGCGACGCGGCATAGATGCATCGCAGGCAGCGGTGATGGTTTTCCTCACCGCTCGTACCTCTGCATCCAGGGTATTTGGCCTCTGCACCCAACCCAATTCCTCAATGAGGCGGGATTCTTCCAGGGATCGGACAAATTTCTCCTTATCGATTTTCTTCACATTCCAGGAGAGGCGTTTTCGACACGGTGCTTCCTGTCTTCCACCATTTCCTGTGTCTCCCACTGAGACTGAAAACTCGATGTACTGGTGGTCACTTGCGGTATACTCCTCAGAGACTCGCCATTCGTTAATGCGTCTGAATAGAGGAGATGATGCAATCGTAAGATCAATGATCGATCCAATTGCACCCCTCCTAAACGTCCATGTCCTTCCCCGGTTCACAATCGTTAAATTGCTCCTGGAGACCATTTCTCCGATCACTCTGCCTCTTTTATCGAGCCTTGACTCGCCCCACTCCGGCGACTTAGCATTAAAATCCCCGGTGACGAGTACATCCAGCTTGGATTCTCTAAGGCTCGACTCGAGTTCCTGAATGTCATCTTCGAAGTCCGTCAGTGCATCGTTTGGCGAGAAGTAGCAGCTGTACATACGTATGCCCGCAGCCTCTACCCAAACGAATCCACTGCTCGTCTCCAGATACCTTGCAACCCGCAGCTCAGGATTGCACACTTGAACAGCGGCCCTACCTGATTTATCCTGGTACCAGGGAGCGAGATCGTTTTTCCTGTGTTGCTCGCTGCAGAACAGGATGTCGATCCCTTTTTCCTTGACCGTCTGCATCAGGAGGGCCTGCGCCGTCCTGCAGGTGTGCAGGTTGACCTGCAGAAACTTTAAGGGTTTGCCTTTTTATGCCTCTGCAGCAATTCCCTGTAAACCGGACAAGAGCTTTTCCCGGATATATGGACAATATCTGTTTTTCCTAAATCTGTGCATGTTAAACACTTAGGTTGTTCGACGGAACAGTTCTTTGCCATGTGACCCTCACCGCCGCATCTCCGACAGTTTTTAGTTCTGTCGGGGCCTTTGCATGATCGGGTCACGTGTCCATATGTAAGGCACTTTAGGCACCTCACAACTTCCAGATGCTCTCGGACTCGGACGTTTAACCATCCTATTCTTACCTTGCCGATCTTCAGCAGAGTCTGACTATCAGTCTCTGCCAGGCGGACCAACGCAACCTTTGTGCCACTAAAACGTGGCAGAAGTCTGCACACTATGTCCGTGTCAGGCTTCCCCAATTTCTCCCTCAAAACCGAAACCACATCCTCCTCGGTCGTAGTTTCATCGAGGCCGTTCAATTCCAGACACCTCTTGTTTACAAGAGCCGTAACCTCGGCCCTATCATGCGAGGCCGAGGCCAGAGCCCTCGCAAATTTTAAGGTGTCACCTCCCTTTTTCACGACCAGGAGAACATCTTTATTAAGTGCCCTCCTGATCCTGAGAACCTCTATATTTGACTCTTCAGGCTTCACAGTGCGTTTCATTTCAGTCACGATCTCAGCGATAGCCTTTGGGTTTTTCGCTGAGATCCTTACTGCCTCTGTATTTCTCGGCTTTGAAGGATACTTTTGGAGCTCCTTCTCTTGTTTCTTTTTTAAGGCCTTCTTTTTGGCCTTTGCCTTTTTATCGATGACAGCGGCAAAGCCGTCGCCATCTACTTTGTCATCCTTTGAGACCACTGAAGCGTGAGTCTCTTTGACTATTTTCTCGGCTGCTCCTCCACTACCTGGCTCCAACGGAAGGGTTTGCGTAGGTACTTCCTCGCACTTCCTCTTCTCAGACTGGCCATCAGGATGTGGACTCGCATCCGGACTATTCCCGTTTCTTGGGCGCTTCTTATCATTAAATGCACCGCTCTGACCCGCCGCAGCACGCTTGTGTGATGGTGTTACACAGTTCGCGTTTGTTGGCTCTGGGATTATAAAGGGCTCGGGGATAAATCGCATGTTCTTGCGAATTATCTCGTGCACCCTTCCCAACGCCAACATTCCGTCCTGGACGTCCTTACTAATGTTTTTCTGCTTTTTGCAGGCCCGCCACATACCGTCGAGTATTTTAGGCATTAGTTCGACCTGCTCTACAACATTTTTTTGGAAACTGTTAAGTCCCTTCTCCGCAGAATTTTCGTTTTGGCCCCCCCCAAAATCCGTGGGGCCTGCGACGGTCTTTGAAAGATCGACGGGAGTATTGTCCCCTTGCGGGGTTCCTCCTTGGGGTAATTCATTTGAACTTTGACTCATCTTCATTAGTATTTTGGTTTTTATGTCAGGGAACCACCCTGTTGGTTGTCCTTTAGTGAAAAGCCCCGCCACCACGGCAAGGTCTACCGAACATATCCAAGATGCCAGTCGTGTCTGGCAGCGGACCCACTTCTCCCAGTACATCAAAGAAGTCAATGACATTTGGCAGTGGATCCGCTTCTCCCAGCACGTCAAAGACATCTATGATGTTCGGTAGTGGACAACCCGGCGGGGATTATTATTATTATTATTATTATTATTATTATTATTATTATTATTATTATTATTATTATTATTATTATTATTATTATTATTATTATTATTATTATTATTATTATTATTATTATTATTATTATTATTATTATTATTATTATTATTATTATTATTATTATTATTATTATTATTATTATTATTATTATTATTATTATTATTATTATTATTATTATTATTATTATTATTATTATTATTATTATTATTATTATTATTATTATTATTATTATTATTATTATTATTATTATTATTATTATTATTATTATTATTATTATTATTATTATTATTATTATTATTATTAATGTCAGTTCCGACGGACTGACATCAGTCAGTCCGTCGGAACTATGTAGACACACAAGTATTGTACTTTCTTTTCTGTGTTGTGTTTTTATGTTTTAGAAGAATTTGTTAATGCCCTGAAGATGAACTGGTACCAGTTCGAAACGTTGGCAAAATAAAATAAATTAGTTCGACCAAAAAGCCGTTTTATTTACAATTAATAATAATAATAATAATAATAATAATAATAATAATAATAGTTCTGTGCCCGGTTGGAACTTTTGTTCTACCTGGGGCGCATTTTTGCGCAGGGTTGCTGGTCCTCTATCGGACGCGTGCCAGGTGGCGGATAGGTTAGCTTCCTAGAAATAGGTGGTATCGAGGAAATCAAATACTCGACGCGGACCAAAACCAGCAAACAAGAAACATCCAACATGAGCGATTGTAAAAACGAGGAAGAGTACCTGCGGGGTAATGCTACAGCTAAATCCCTCACTGGTTCCGATCGTCAAGCGCTTTCGAGCGTGAGGGCGGTGGCCAGTGGCCCAAGGATGCAGGAGGGCAACAACGCGTTGGTAGTGCCACAGATCATCGTGGACAGGTCGGAGAGACGAGGGAGTACGAGCAGCGTGACGAGTCAAGCCAGCTGCATTTCTGTCTTCAGTAATGCTTCTGCGAAAGACATTGCTGGCTGCAATGAAGATCGAGATGAATGCATTAAGCTGCGGGAGGAAGAGGCAGCGAGCATTCTAAAAATGGAGGAAGAGGTCAGCAAGATGCTAAAGTCCTGTGAAGTCCAGAGGAATGTCAATATGACAATCAAGGATAGACTCAGAAGCTTAACATCGCTCAAGGATTGACCTGGTCAGAAGAAGCACGTCAAAACCGAAAGATGAGACGAGACCGTTTTAATGCAGTAGTGCTGAAAAACGTTGTCTTAGAAGGTAATAAACGGAAGAGAAGCGACCCCGAGTATGCAAAGGACTCAAAAAGGAAGAAGGAGGAGGGACCTCCTAAAAGGACTGAAGGCAAGGGTACTAAATCGGCACCAAAGTCAGTTAAGGAAGGAAGACAGCCACAGCAACAAACAACAGTGGTCGTCAAAGTGGCTGAGGGAGTATCATTCGCGAACTTGCTGTAGAAGGTTCGAGAGGAAGCTGACCTGGAGGCCAGTAAGACAAGGGTTGTGGGAGCCCTGCCCACTAAGAAGGGAGACCTTCTAATTAAAATTGGAGGGACTTCAAGTAGGGCGTCGTTCACCGAGGAGGTGACAAGGGTAATTGGAGCCTTAGGAAGGGTGCAGATGGCGGATCGGCGAACTACGCTGGAAATCCGCGACATGGATGCCCTTACTGAGAGGGAGGATGTTGAGGATGCCCTGGAGAAAGTTTCCACAGTTCCAGCTGGAAGCAGAAAGGTGACGGTCCTTGGGCTAAATAATCGAGGAGTGAAACTCGCTGTTGTAGTCACCAGCCAGGAAGATGCTGATAAGCTGGAGAAGGTGGGTCACGTAAAGATTGGATTCGTGTCCTGCAGGATCAGAAGTAGAGTAATGGTCAAAAGGTGCCATAGGTGTCTCGACTATGGTCATATAGGTCGGGACTGCAATGCAGTAGATAGGTCGGCTGCGTGCTTTAAGTGCGGAGAAGCCGGCCATAAGGCAGCAGACTGTAAAAAGAGCCCATGCTGCTTCTTATGCAAGGCGAAGTTCGGCGAAAAAGAGAACATCCAACATGTAGCCGGATCAGGGAGTTGCAAGGTCTTCAGAACTGCCCTCGAGGAAGCAAAGAAGACTTTGTCAAGGACAAGGAGAAAATGAGGCCAGAACAAGAGCGGCACGGGAGAGTTGCGCCAGCGACTACATGGAACCATTCATCTACGAAGTCTGAAGCCACTAGGTAGTTCCGTAGGTGGATAGAAGGTTCGAAACCCAGGGGAAACAAGAAGAGGTTTTAGTCGGTAGGGTGACTGACGTTAAAAGCAGGTATGTGAGGTTTCTATTTTTTCCTTGCATTTTGTACGAGCCCGACATACCCCAGGTAAGTGGGATCTTCCTGGGGATGCGTAAATGCATTTCCTCTTCTCCCCCGTGAATAAAAAAAAATAAATAAAAAAAAATAATAATAATAGTCAAGGGGCTGTTTAGACAATCCAGTTCAACAATATTTGAGCTATGTAAAGTTGAGAGCCCCATCTTAAAATTTTTCAAATTTCTATATTGCATTCGTATGTCCACGATAAGTCCACGTTTGTCCAACAAAAATTTTTATTTGTCCACCTTCTGTTAACAAGAAAAATTAAAAAACCCTATTGAAAACACCCACATGGGATCCTACATAGGATCTTACGTGGGCTCTTATACAAAAACCTGTATAAAATCCCAGGTCCCACGTAAGAATCCACATGGGATCCCATTAAAAAGCACATGTATATTTGGGACACGATTTGGAGTAGGAATTCATGTGGGAATTTAAGTTTGTGTGTCTACATAAAAATCCACATGGGTTCCTATGTGGGAACACGTATAGGATTCCATAAAGGATTTCATATGGGTTTTCATGTTACGTATATAAGATTTAACATAGGATTTCACAAAAGATTTGATATGTGATTACATATTTGGGATCCATTGTTAGAATTTTCTAAGCTTTTAAAATTATTTAATTACAAATTAAATAATAATTTGCATTTCAAATCATCAGTAAGAAAAAAAATTCGATAATTTGAAACACTTCTTCTGAGCTTCTTCTTCTGAACTCTCAGTTATATAGTGTTAAAAAATCATGTTAACAGGGGGAGAAGTCGCACTCGCCACCTGGCGGTTAAAGTATATAAACTGTGGTATTCTGTACCATTAATAAAAAAACCACGTGAGATCAGAATACCACAGTTTATATACTTTCACCGCCAGGTGGCGAGTGCGACTTCTCCCCCTGTTAACATGATTTTTTAACACTATATAACTGAGAGTTCAGAAGAAGAAGCTCAGAAGAAGTGTTTCAAATTATCGAATTTTTTTTCTTACTGATGATTTGAAATGCAAATTATTGTTTAATTTTTAATTAAATAATTTTAAAAGCTTTGAAAATTCTCACAATGGATCCCAAATATGTAATCACATATCAAATCTTTTGTAAAATCCTATGTTAAATCTTATATACGTAACATGAAAACCCATATGAAATCCTTTATGGAATCCTATATGTGTTCTCACATAGGAACCCATGTGGATTTTTATGTAGACACACAAACTTAAATTCCCACATGAATTCCTACTCCAAATCGTGTCGCAAATATACATGTGCTTTTTAATGGGATACCATGTGGATTCCTACGTGAGACCTGGGATTTTATACAGGTTTTTGTATAAGAACCCACGTAAGATCCTATGTAGGATTCCATGTGGGTGTTTTCAATAGGGAAACGCATTTTTAAGTTTAAAACCACTAAAAATTTAAAAAACGCTAATTTATCTGTTCCTGATACATTAATCGTTTGTCCACGATTAGTCCACGTTTGTCCAACAAGATTTTTTATTTGTCCACCTTCTGTTAACAAGAAAAATAAAAAAACGCATTATTAAGTTTAAAACCACTGAAAATATAAAAAACGCTAATTTATCTGTTCCTGACACATTAATCGTTTGTCTAGAGTAAGTCCACGTTTGTCCAATAAATACTTTCCTTCTGTTATCATTCACATTGTCAGAAATTTAAAAAAACACTTTTTCTGGTGAAAATCAATAAAAATTTAAAAAATGCGAATTTAATAATTCCTTCTACACTAATCATTTGTCCATGGTTAGTCCAAATTTGTCCAACAAACAATTCACTTCTGTAATCATATTCAATAAAAAAATGGAAAAAAATTTCTCTTTGAGGCAGTAAACAATCAATTTTAAGAGTTAAAGAATCAAACACAGAATCTTAATAATTTTTTAATTCAATTTTTTAGACAGTCTACGTCAAGGAAATCTAAAGATTTGATTAAAATCAAACTGATTGCACTTTTTTGCAATTTCGAATTTTGGACAATCGTTTTTAACAGATGGACAATCAATTTTAAGAATCGGACAATCAAAAACAGAATCTTAATCATTTTTTAAGTGAATTTTTCAAACAGTGAACGTCAAGGAAATTTTTATTCAAACTGATTGCACTTTTTTGCAATTTTGAAGTTTGGACAATCGTTTTTAACAGTTAGAGAATCAATTTCAGGGGTTAAACAATCAAAAACAGAAACTTAATCATTTTTAATTCAATTTTTTAAACAGCAAAAATTAATCAAACAGATTTTACTTTTTTGCAATTTTAAGGCTGGACAATCAATTTTAAGAGTTAGAGAATCAAAAACAGAATCTCAATCATTTTTTAATTCAATTTTTTAAACAGTGAACGTCAAGGCAACCATTAATCAAACAGATTTCACTTTTTTGCAATTTTCAAGGTTGGTCAATTGTTTTTAACAGTTAGACAATCAATTTCAGGAGTTGGACAATCAAAAACAGAATCTCCATTATTTTTTTTTTCAATTTTTAAAACAGTGAACGTCAAGAAAATCTTTTATTAAACAGATTTTACTTTTTTGCAATTTTCAAGGCTAGACATTCGTTTTTAACAGTTGGACAATCAAAAACAGAATCCTAATATTTTTTAAATTTATTTTTTTAAACAGTCTACTTGAAAAAATCTTTAATCAAACTGATTGCAATTTTTTGCAATTTTTAAGATCCAACTCCTGAAATTGATTGTCCAACTGTTAAAAACGATTGTCCAACCTTGAAAATTACAAACAAGTGCAATCAGTTTTATTAATGGTTTCCTTGACGTTCACTGTTTAAAAAATTGAATTAAAAAATAATTAAGATTCTGTTTTTAATTGTCTAACTCCTGAAATTGATTATCCAACTGTTAAAAACGATTGTCCAACCTTCAAAATTGCAAAAAAGTGCAATCCGTTTGATTAAAGATTTTTTTCACGTCGACTGTTTAAAAAAATTAATAAGAAAATGATTAAGATTCTGTTTTTGATTGTTTAACCCCTGAAATTGATTGTCTAACTGTTAAAAACGATTGTCCAAACTTCTAAATTGCAAAAAAGTGCAATCAGTTTGAATAAAAATTTCCTTGACGTTCACTGTTTGAAAAATTCACTTAAATAATGATTAAGATTCTGTTTTTGATTGTCCAATTCTTTAAATTGATTGTCCATCTGTTAAAAACGATTGTCCAAACTTCGAAATTGCAAAAAAGTGCAATCAGTTTGATTAAAGATTTCCTTGACGTAGACTGTCTAAAAAATTGAATTAAAAAATTATTAAGATTCTGTGTTTGATTCTTTAACTCTTAAAATTGATTGTTTACTGCCTCAAAGAGAAATTTTTTTCCATTTTTTTATTGAATATGATTACAGAAGTGAATTGTTTGTTGGACAAATTTAGACTAACCATGGACAAATGATTAGTGTAGAAGGAATTATTAAATTCGCATTTTTTAAATTTTTATTGATTTTCACCAGAAAAAGTGTTTTTTTAAATTTCTGACAATGTGAATGATAACAGAAGGAAAGTATTTATTGGTCAAACGTGGACTTACTCTAGACAAACGATTAATGTGTCAGGAACAGATAAATTAGCGTTTTTTAAATTTTCAGTTGTTTTAAACTTAATAATGCGTTTTTTTCATTTTTCTTGTTAACAGAAGGTGGACAAATAAAAATTTTTGTTGGACAAACGTGGACTTATCGTGGACAAACGAATGCAATATAGAAATTTGAAAAATTTTAAGATGGGGCTCTCAACTTCACATAGCTTAATATTTGACAAGAGTCTAGCCTTAAAAATAATTTAATTGTAAACAATTAAATATTGGTTGTGACATATTGATTGTTCTTAAACTACTGCTACAATAATTTTGTCAATTAAGATGAAAAATAATCTTAAATGTAAAATTTATTTTCAATTTATTTATCCAACACCCGTTGATTCACTTAGCAGTGATGAATAGATTTTTAAAGACTTCAAGTTTTTTAAAAAAAGTAGAAATGCTTTTAATTTAATTTTTACAATGTTAGTTTCTTCAATTCCTGTTTCAATTTTTTTCTTGAATACAGTTTTAATTTGCTCTCAACTATGAAACTCGGAAATTTAAAATAGCTTTTGATTTGCCTGAGAATATAATTCACATTTTAATTTATTTTATTCCAGACATTTCTTCAAATGTCACTCCATTCATTTCAGGAGAATGTAGTACAGTTTTTTGTAATTTAAAGGAGGTTTGTGTTTCACCGACTCTGAGAAATGCAATGAAATCTTGTAAAAGTTGAAACGAAATCTTAGCTTGAACTAACGACATGGTTTTGAATCAGTTCTACGATCTTGTCTTGCATTGCAAAAAGCAAGAGATGCCATGAAGGTCTGCGAAAGAGGATTTTATGCAGAATTCAAATTAAATTGAAAAGACTTTCATAAACGAGGCTACTTAGACGATAAATTGAGCGACAAAACTTTTAGTTGAAGTCTTTTTTACTCCAATTTTCTATATCCAAAGGCTTGCGTGTTGAACGTTATAAGAGAATCGATTCTCAGCAGAAAGAAAAATCTGATTCGCTTTATTTTGATTTTATTCCCAATTTGGCAGTTGTAGCACGATATCTCAGAGCCATTTTCTGGTAATGCATTGGAAAAAAAGTTTTATCCTGGGCCTGCAAAAGATTTTTACGATATCAGTAAAAGCTTATTTATTTCATGTGCTAACGTATAACAACAACAATTTTTATCAGCTCCCACAATTTAAAAAGAATTTTTATTTTGTTTAGATCTCGTTTAGATTATTTATATGGAATAAATTGTTTCACGAAAGTTTAATATTTGAAATTGAAAAAATAATTTAGAATTCAAATTGAGGAATTTCATAAAGAGATGAATGCTTTGTTAGATTACATAGAATACATAATTAGGATATTGGTAGTAAAGTTATAACACTCTTTGTCTAAGTTAACAATGAAGACAGGCTCATAATTTATTCGTTGCTTGTAACTAAAAGTTTTCGACTATTTTCTCATCTATGGGTTTTATGAGATTAGAGTTAGATCACTCTGTATTAATAGGATGACGCAGACTTAAAGGCTTCCTGATAACTCGACAGCTTTTCTAAGTGTACTTATGAGTCGAAGCACCAAAATGAAGTCTTGCTTTAAAAGCAGCATTGCATAATCTTCTCTTAAACTTTGAAGTAAATATGATTTTTCAGTGTATTACTTCAGCTTATGGAATCAAAGACATTCGTCATTCTAAGAACTAAAATATAAATTTTTATCATTATTACCATTCTCTAGAGTTCTCTCTCAGGATAGTAACATGACTTTGTAAATTAATCAAAATTTCTCTTATAATTCTGTGGCGTGAAATATAGATTTTTCCGTTGTCGTAATTACTAATATTTTACAGAAACGCACAAAGATTTCAAATAAGCAATAGTGTCATGTGATAGATTAATAATGAAACTGAAGTGCAGACTTAGTTTAGTTTTGTCGCTGATGTCATTTCAGAGGTTCTCAACTCAAGCTGAACAGTTTATCAACTGATTTACATTCCTGGAAAACCAAAGTTTATAATAGCTAATGCATACTACAAGCTAAGTTTGATGTGTCGCTATTTGCACCTAAAACCTGAATTCCGAATTGGATTTTGAACTGAACTTTAACTAGAGAGCAGGGAGAAATAAATATTGGTATTTTACTGACTACCATGTCAACTGTATCGGTCAGTTGAATTGTACATTATTCCTGATTACTGGAATCACTACATGGAAATAGTTCACTTCTGTTGAAGTTGTTACTTTTTGGGATATGTATCGATTGACATGCACATAAAAGTTTCTTTTGTTTATTCCGTGTCCAATTATAGATTTATTTGTGAATTTCAAAAAAAGCAAAAACTCTTACCCTGGTAATGAACATTCTGAATTTTGTTTTAACACCTAGAAATCAGTTTCGGTAAATCAATAAATTTGTTTATTACAGTAATTCCTATTTGTCTAATAAACCACCTTTATAAAATAAAGTGTCTATTTAGATACATATGACAAAAATGTAATGAAATATTTTAAGGACAATTACCGATGAAAGATTTATTTACGCAAAGAGGAAATTTCAGAGAAAGAACAACAATGTCAAAATAAAACTGTGCATCAACTGTGTAAACCTATGATGATTAAATGCAGATGTAATTTCTAGCTGTAGCCAGCTTGAGGCAACAGCACGGAAAGACACATACATTAACCTCGAGTCGTCTTATGCAAAACGATTTAACTCAGGTGCATCTGTGCGTAAATCTCGAGGTCATTAATTAGGCATCTATGTCACATCAACTCTCGTAATTAGATGCAGTTAATAGCTACGGGGGCAAAACAGGACAAGCATCTTGGTTGGAAGTGAAACTCAGTAATCCCTGGAAGTGGCTGGGAATGCATTACTTGTAGTGTATTACTATATATGCATGTAGAAAGAGAGAGTTTTGGTATGAGGACTCAACAAGAGTTACCTGTCCTTTCACCTCTGATTTGCTTTGCAGACTGCGCGTCCGTGTAATTAAGTCGCTATTTACAAAGCGCCGTCATTTGGGCTCGCCAACTATTTTCAACGGGTGCCATTCTCAACTCCCTCCAATTCCCTGGCCACGATTTCTAACATTGTGTGTATTTCACCGCCGAATCGACCAGTCACTAGATTGGACTCGAACTACTACAACATGTTTCGCTCCATTGTTTCTAAAGTTTCAAAGTGCAACACGTCAGCAAAACGTTTGGAGTGTTTTCATTTAGTGGTGCACTTCACTTTTTTTTAAATTTAACATTAAATGGACATTTTCTATCTCAAATTTATATTGTTTTGATATAGAAAATAAAAGTTAATAAGTTTAAATTAATGTTTCGTAATTCTATAAATTATCTACTTTTGAAATAAAGTTAAGTATTAGAGCAATTCCATGGGAAGTGATCTGAAGAATGTATAAAAGTTTTTTCAAAATTTTTTGATTTTTTTTTGTTTACTCAAAACTTTGGTCGGTTTTTCAAAAAAGGCACATAACTTTTTTCTTTGTTAACCGATTAAGATAATTTTTTTGGAAAATACTCATAATAAGAAGCACTTTAAAAAAAATTAAAAGAAAAAAAAAGAATTTTTTTGCCCGAAAAAAATTAAAAAAAGTTTTTTGAATCAAAATTTTGAAAAAAATACATTTTCAATTTGAAAATTTTTTTTTTAGTTATTGTCTATAAAGTCAAGAATACTTCCTATAAATTTAATTATGGGACAACAGTAACTTTACGAGAAAAAAAATAAAATGTCCAGCGCGGCATGCCGGGACTCGTGCATGTATTCGATTATGGCGGCGCAAGTTTCGTTCCAAATCACTCTACACACGGAGAGAAAAAAAAGTAAACGGCTCTATACCTGTCGGTAGAGCGGTTGCGTTAAATGCGAAACAGCCGTTCAACTTGAGATTAAGCACGCTGCTTACTCTCGAGAGGAGAACGGTTCTCCTTTTTGGGGAAAGCGGGTACACTTTTTGGAAAGTAAGCGGCTCTATTTGTGTGGAGAAGAGAACCGATACTCCTCAAAAAGTATAACCGTTCGACGTTTGCGGCGCTACTGCTGTGCTTTATAAAGGGAAAACAGCGCTCTCTTGCCAAATCAAACGGCTTTCTTTTTTTTCTCTCCGTGCAAGTCACAATTTTTTGCCCAGACGATTTTTCTTTTTTTCTAAATCTTCGTAATTAAGTTTTCTATCGATCTCTCAAGCCCGGTTTTAAAATTTTGTTTTTAAACATTTTTTTAATAATAATAAGTTTTAAAAAAATCATAAAATCGTAAAATATATATTTTTTTCAGCTTCAATCATTCAGAAAATTAATCAAAAAACCTATTAAAAGAATGTTTGAGTGTTTCTGATGTATAACAAAAGTATACTAATTTATTTAATTGTTTAAACAATTAATTGTTATTTCTTTCCTAAACTGTACATATAGGGTTAGAAATATATATATATATATATATACAGTGGTTTTTCGAGAAATTGAGAGTTTTATGTTTATAAATATAGTTTTTGGGTGTATTCGGGTGAGATTATGTGAAAACAGTTAAACTTACTTTTATTTATTTGGAAAAATTTTGATTTTTAGCGTTATTTTGGGATTTTTGAGTTTTTTTGACCATTTAAGAACCTATAACTCCGAAATTTGAGTTTTTATCAAAAAATGTTGTAGAGAAAAGTTGTTTGTATTTTCCTAACCTAAAATAATATAAAGTTAAAAATTTGAAAATTTGAAAAAATTCAGTTTTCAAAATTTTGAAAGTACTGTAGTTTTGGTATTTTTCAACGAAAATGGCTGGTTAACGAACTTAGCCTTCATTTTTTTCACTAACTATAAGAGAGTTAAATTTAAAAACGATCCGATAAGTTTTTCAAAAGTTATCATGGAAACAACATTTTGTGTCTACAGACAGACAGACAGACAGACAGACATACAGACAGACACCATCGTCAAACCATGTTTTTTGGGTTCAGGCCCCAGATAACAAACGTGCCTGGCACGTCACAGGCACGATGGGCGGCGGACCGCGTGCCGGCTATTACGCACCGTTCTTGCCGTTCATTATTTTCAAGACCAAGTGTGCCTGCAATATGCCGGAATGTTTTCAACACTCTATAATTTGCTATTTATTAATTATTTTTTTTTGTTATTTAGTAGGGGAGACTGGGGCGAAAAGTTAAATTTTGCATAAATGATTTTTTTGGCAATATAAGCCGCTTAGATGCAAATATTTGTATATCAATATTGTAGGGCAACTTGTCCTCTACAACTTTCAATAAAAAAGTTCCTGATATTTTCGCAAAAAATACATGTTTTGTCCTTTTTTGAAAAATTTTTTTTTTAACTTTTCGCCCCATGCTGGGGCGAAAAGTTAAATTCTATTTTTAGCCTACTAAAACTATTTTCTGATAGGTGATAAATAGTAGATAAGTTAAAGTATACGTAAACAAGTAATTTAGTAAATAAAAGATCTTTGTTTATTTGACAAAAGCTTTAGAATAGTTGTAAAGTTAAAAAATTGAAATTTCAAAAAAAAAAAAAAATTTTTTTTGGTTTATTTCACGTGAACCGGCTTATTTTTTGACAGAGTACTTGCCAAATGTCAAATAAATAATGTTTAAACAAATAAACCCAAAAAAACGAAAAATAAAAAAAAAAAATTTTTAACAACATGTAAAAATACATTTAACTTTTCGCCCCACCCATTATTTAACTTTTCGCCCCAGGGTGCGTTTTTGGCTTTAACAACAAAAATAAAAAATCTAACTAAAGATATTTAGAAAATACATGTAGGTATCTCTTCAGGGGACCCAAATAATGAAGTAAAAAAATCGCGGTGAGAAAAAATGCAAAAAATATACTTAAAAGTTGATATTTTCTTTTTCGAAAAAATTTTTAAAAGTAGGTTGAAAAAAAACTTTTAATATCCCAGGCAGAAAAGTTGGAGGTGTGCCAGCACTAACGACCGGCATGGTACCGAACCGGTTGTAAAGTCGGACATATGCCGGTACCGGCAAAAAGGTACCGGGCCGGATATGAAATAAATACCGGCCCAGTACCGGCCCGGTGGTAAATGTGGATTTCTACCGGTACTGGTAGTGTGTACCGGGCCGGTTGATTAAAAATATCTGGCCCAGCACCGGCCCGGTACTATAAATTACTTCTTCTTTTATACCGTCGAAGGAGATTTGCCGGTGATAATATTTGTACCGGCCCAGCACCGGCGTATCACCGGCCCGGTACTGTCATTTCGCTTTGTTTTATACCGCCGAAGGAGATTTGCCGGTGATAATATTTGTACCGGGCCAGCACCGGCGTATCACCGGCCCGGTACTGCCATTTCGCTCTGTCTTATACCGCCGAAGAAGATTTGCCGGTGACAATTTTTGTACCGGCCCAGCACCGGCGTATCACCGGCCCGGTACTATAATTTACTTCTTTTTTTATACCGCCCAAGGAGATTTGCCGGTGATAATATTTGTACCGGCCCAGCACCGGCGTATCACCGGCCCGGTACTGCCATTTCGCTCTGTCTTATACCGCCGAAGGAGATTTTCCGGTGATAATATTTGTGCCGGCCCAGCACAAAAATGTACTTAATGCTTTCTACTGGCACAGAAGTTTTGCCGACAAAAATATTAGTACTAACCTAGTGTCCTCCCGGTTGTTTGCCAATGTTAAACTATCAGAAAAAGAATTTAAGAAAAGAAAAAAAATTTGAAAATTAATTTATTAATTAATTTATTAATTTAATTATTAATAATAAATTAATTAGTTAGTTGTGCCGGCAATTATATTATTACCGAGTAGGTTGCTTATTGGTGCCTGCCCGGTATCTAGCCGGTGAATAGGGCGGTCATTATTATTTACATTTACTATTCTTATTTATTTATAATAATTTAAATTGAATTAAAATAAATTAAAAAATACAAATACTGGCCCGGTACCGTAACGATTGAATATTAGTGCCGGCCCGGTACTGCTGCCAGCTGTAATGTCGGTTGGACTTTATAAGCTCACTTTGCATTTGCTTTCCATATGCAGGTTTAGGTTAGCGGATGTGGTGTCGACTTTGCAGCCTCAGGGTCCGGAGTTCAATTCCTCGAGTCTTCAGATTTTTCTATGATTGTTTATGTTTCTTTGTTTCAGCATTTAATATATTTACTGTTTCCAATTTAAAATTAATAATAACATTGATAATAATAATAATAATTAAATAATTAATCAGACTGAAATATAATTTTTTTAACCGGCCCGGTACCACACCGGTTGTTTTTTAGTGCCGGCCCGGTACTGCGTCAGATATTTATTAGTGCCGGCCCGGTACGGTTGCCGGATACCTACCGAAGTTATCATCCGGCAATTTACCGGTACTGCGCCGGTGGAATGAACAGACTTATGCCGGTACTGGACCAGTACCTAGCCGGTTGTGCAGCCGGTAATAAACCGGCACCAAATGCCTTCCAACAATAACCGGGCCAGTACCGCCCCGGTGGATTATTCGGTACCGGCCCGGTACGTATGCCGGATACCTGCCGTAGTTATCATCCGGCAATTTGCCGGTACCAAGCCGGTGAAAATGACGGTCTTATGCCGGTACCGCCCCGGCACTTATAATCCGCCGTTTGTACCGGGCCGGTACCATCCCGGTCGTCAATTTCTACCTGGGATTGACACCACAAAAATAAACAGAATTGCACACAACTCCGGACATTTATTTAGGGTGATAACACCCTTCTATAATTAAAATTGCAATGCTCTAACTATTTTCGTTCGAAAGATAATGAATTTTAACGGTTTTGGTAGTTTAACTTTTCGCCCCAGTCTCCCCTAATTACATTTAATATATTTTAATTATTATAACTTAAAATAATTATTAACAGAATGAATAGTTGCATTGTTCCTTTTGAAATAATGTTGAATTATTATATTATCTGCGCTGGTATAATATATTAATTAAAAAAATGAATGTCATTCTTCTTAAAAATTTATATTTATATATAATATATAAAATTATATAATATAAAAAATTATTATAGATTATTAAAATAATAATAATAATAATTTTGTATTATTACGAATAATAAAAATATTTTTTTTTATAAAAATTGAATCCTTATAATTAATATATGTACTAGTAAATGGTACGCGCGAAATATTTTGTTGAATTTATTATTCTTATGCAAATTACAAAACATTTTATTTTCAAATATGAATTTTTGAAAAGTTTCAGATTCAAACTTTCAAAGAATTAAATTTTTAACTAATCTACTAATTAATTATTCTTGTTTATTAATTCCTAAATTTTCAATAAAATTCTTTCCGCAAAAATTCAATTATTTTCATAAAGAACAATATTCTTTGTATGAATTAAATTATTTTTATAAATAAAATATTTCAAAAATTAAATTCACTTATTTTTAGAAATAATAAAATTTTGCGCAAAAATTACAAATTTTAGAAAATAATTGCATTTTTGTGAGGAATTTTATTAATTGTTAAAAATAATTGCATTCTTTCCAGGAAATTTATTATATTTGTGAAAATGTAATTGAATTCTTGAATAAAAAAAATTAGTAAAATCTTCACAGAAATTCAATTAATTTCAAAAATAAAAAATTATTCCAATTTTTTGAAAGACTTCAATTATTTTCTAAAATTAGTAAAATTATTCGTAGGAATTCAAATATTTGCTTAAGGGGATGTCAAAGTCGATGCGATTTTCCCATTGAAGCTCAATGCAAAAATCCAATCGACTTTGACATCCCCTTAAGGGCATTTGAACCATTATGACGTCACAGTTTGTTCAAAGCATTTGTTCTGAATACGTGATGTCATAATGGTTCAAATTCCCTTAAATCATAAAAATTCTTCACAGAAATTCAATTATTTTTCTAAAATCTGTAAAATTCTTCTCAGGAATTCAATTATTTATAAAAATTAGTTAATGTTTTCACAGGAATTGAATTATTTAAAAAAAATTGAAAATAATTCTTAAAAAAAATTTAATTAGGGTTTTGAAATATTTTTTAATAATTCTTAGCGAGAATTTAATTATTTTCATAAATAATAAAATTCTTTAAAGGAATTCAATTATTCTAAAATTTTTTGCAAGAATTCAATGATTTTCAATACATTAATTTTAAAATTAAAAATATTAAAAAAGAAAAATTAATTATTTTGGGTTTTAATAAAATTTTTTGAAATAATCAAATTTTTTTCTCAAATTTTAATAAATTTTAATTATTTCTATAAATAATAAAATTGTTTGCAAAGTTCGCAATACTTTTTAATGAAATTTCTTGAAAGAATTCAAGTTTTTTAAAAACTTTTATAATATTTTTCGAAAAAAATAGAATTTGTTTTTAAAATTTCAATAAATCCTTTGAAACAATTCAACTTTTCAAAATTTTCAATAAAATTCATTGACAATTTTAAAAAGCTGAAAAGAATTTTTTGTTTAATTCAATTATTTGAAAATTTTAATTTCAAATTATTTTAGAAAAATTACATTTTTTTATAAAAGAATATATAGAAATACTTCAAAAAAATTTAATTAATAGAAAAATTCTAATAAAATTTTATAAAAGAATTTAATTTTTAATGAATAATTTTTAATAAAAGTTTAATAGTAAAATTATTTATGAAAATTATTAAGAAAATCGATTATATTCAATAAATTAAAGAGATTTTTTGAAGGAATTCAATTATTCTCAAATTTTTTGCAAGAATTCAATGATTTTCAATATATTAATTTTAATGAAAATTAATTAAAAATATTGAAAAAGAAAATTATGAAAAATGTTAGGAAACAACAACTAACTTCACACTGCGAACAGAACGAATGAAAAATCACAGAGATTAATATAGTTAATTAATTAATTCCTTATAATTAATAAAATAATAATTAAAATTAATAAAAATATAATTTTATCGGTTTACAAATAGCAGGCACGTTCGTGCCGGACCATTTCTGGCACGACTGTGTCAGACTGACGGGCTGGCAATATCGCTAGCTATGGCGCGCACATTCAGCTGCTTATGTGACGGCATTTCGGTCCGATTAATCGGCCCGAGGTCCGGCAAATACGCACCCTATTAGCGGACATTTTGTTATCTGGGGGGGACCCCAAAACGTAAAGATTTCATAAAATTAGCAAAAGTCAAAATTTGCATAAAACTAATACCTTCTCATATGATGAGAATGTAAAAACTAGAAACTTTAGCCCTAAGTGCAATTTATGAAAAAATGGCAACAATTCATTGGCTAAACAGTTTTATAATAAATAATTTTTTATTTCTTATCATCGGTAGATGTTTTACTCATGAAAAATTGTTACAATTGAGAAAAAACTGGAATTTTCAAACCCTCAGTATATTTTATGAAAAAGTAACAACAATTAATTGTACAAACAATTTAATAAATAAATAATTTGGTTTTTTTCAAATGTAGATGTTTTACTCCTGAAAAAATGAACAATTGAGAAAAAACTAGAAATTTCTAACCTTAAGTACAGTTTAGGAAAGAAATAACAATTAATTGTTTAAACAATTTAATAAATTGGTATACTTTTGTTATACATCAGAAACATTCAAACATTCTTTTAATAGGTTTTTTGATTAATTTTCTGAATGATTGAAGCTGAAAAAAATATATTTTACGATTTTATGATTTTTTTAAAACTTATTGTTATTAGAAAACTTAATTACGAAGATTTAGAAAAAAAGAAAAATCGTTTTAGCAAAAAATTGTGACTAGTAGAGTGATTTGGAACGAAACTTGCGCCGCCATAAGCGAATACATGCACGAGTCCCGGCATGCCGCGCTGGACATTTTATTTTTTTTCTCGTAAAGTTACTGTTGTCCCATAATTAAATTTATAGGAAGTATTCTTGACTTTATAGACAATAACTACAAAAACAAATTTCAAATTGAAAAGGTATTTTTTTCAAAATTTTGATTCAAAAAATTTAAAAAAATTTTTTTTTTCTTTATATTTTTTTCTTTAAAGTGCTTCTTATTATGAGTATTTTCCAAAAAAAATTATCCTAATCGGTTAACAAAGAAAAAAGTTATGTGCCTTTTTTGAAAAACCGACCAAAATTTTTAGTAAGCGGTAACTCAAAAAATTTTGATAATTTTGAAAAAACTTTTATACATTTTTATTCCATGTATATGAGAGAACAATTTCGGTAAGTATTATTAATATTGCTAAAATCATCGAAAATTCTTCAGATCACTTCCCGTGGAATTGCTCATTATAGATATCTGTAATTTTAGAAAAAGTAGTGAAATAATTGGATTTCGTAGGGGTCTACAATCTACAGATATTAATTTCTTCGTGGAACACTATCTTATCGACCAAGAATGAGTGAAAAACTGGAGTACCGAACTCGTTGTTTCTCAACAACCTTTGTCTACTAGTTTCCTATAGTTTTTAACGATCTATCACCCTTTCAAGTAATATAAAACTAATAACGATGCAAATCTTTTTAGTAATGCAAATCTTTTTAGTAATTTCTTTACAAAATTCTATCCTTCTATCTTAGCATCATCAAAAATATTGCAAATATTCATCAATTGCTTTTTTATTTCTAGACATAAATGATTAAGGATTGTCACCGGCAATATAAGAAAATGAGAGAAAATTATAAAAATTTGACAGTTTGATCTTTATATTATTTTAGAAACATATTATTTTTTTCAGAATTTTTTACCACGTAGTTTTTTCTTAAAAAAATCAAATAAATTTGCAATTTAACATAGGCTCTTATGGGAGCTCAGATAAATCTTAGAAAAAAAGTGTGAAGGAAATGAGAGAAAAATCTGTGGTTTTTTATATGGATAGACAATGTCAAAAAGTTTAAACTAAAAGAGTTTAGAGAAAGTTTACCACAGATTTAATGAATAAATAATTATTAAAGTTTTAGTTTTCAGAACAATAATAATTGTATAAGTATATCAAACACAAAAACACATGAAAATGTGGCAACATCGCAACAACACACAACCTCAAAAAAATACAAATTTGATCTGTACATTTGAAATTAATAATATTCCTTAAATATAAGTTAATAATTTTTATGTTTCTTTTGAATCATAATTATATTTTACATTTGTTTATTGTTATTTTTGTGTTCTCAACACTAAAAAATTTGAGGTTAACCTCTGACAATATACTATATTCCAGTCGTACCAACCATATGTCGACTATGTTGTGTAATGGTTTTTAGCACTTTTTCAAAAAATTAATTAAATGCATTTTTTAATATTTTAGTCTTGAAAAAATTTTATCATTAATTTTTACATCTTTTTTGAATGTTTTTTTTCTTTGAATAAAATAAATATATAGGTTTTTTGATTAAAATTATAAAACTAAAATTTTTTTTTGAGGTTGCAAACATGCAAGATTTTACATAGGAGTAATGGGAACAATCCCCTTGCCCCTCACCACCGCCGTGACAATCCTTAACAAATTTTATTTTATTTCTTTAACATATACAATATATAGTTACTTACTTTCAGCTTAAAAGTCTATGTTTTAAAATTAAAATTCGTTCAAATTTAACAAAATAAATGACCGTTAAAAATTGGCTTTTTTATGTTTCGATACGAATAACGAATGTGATGCACAATGCGTTCAAGAGAAAACCGATTTCAAAGCTAGTTGTTCACTTTGTTCGTCAAAAAGGGTGGTTTCGAATAGCAGACGTACGATCCTATGAAGGGTATTATAAGTTTCTAAATAGTAACTGGCTTTACTGTAAAATTTCTTAAAATTAAAATAATTATATCATTAAAAACTACAGGAAATAATACTTGTACATAATTTACTTTTTAATGATTTCACTCTTCAAAATTTATTATTAAAAACACAAAACAAAGTCGACTATCTGACGCGAATCACAAGTATACACTGTTGTTAAAAAGGTTGGGCATATTATTTTTTCTAACACACGTAAACGGAAAGTACAACCACTTCATAAAAAATTTTAATGACAATAGTGATTTCAACCGCAAGTTTATTATAATGATAGTATAATTTTTTAAAATGATTATATTTAACAATTTTCAATAAAACATATATTTAGTCGTAAATAAAGATACATTTTATTTTTACATTATTATTAAAATATAATTACATGTGATTTTGGACGACAGGGAGGTAAAGTACTTTTCTCTCCCCGCTATGACGTCACAGGGAGGTAAAGTATCCCAATGGGAAATCTCTGTACAATGCCAACAGTGACAAATGGCGCAGTACAAAACCATTTGTTCTTCCAGCATTTTGCCAAGTCTTGGCAGGGTAATCTTGGCGCAAGACAGAATAAATGGTTCCGCCATAGTTATGCCAAACCTTGTCAGGTAAATCTTGGCGCAGTACAGAATAAATGTTTTCGCCATAGTAATGCCAAATCTTGGCAATAATACTTCGGCTTAGTACTGTAAATATGTTTTTAAGAACTTAATTTCAAAATTCACAAGTTGAATAATTTTTTTTGTTAATTATTCATTGAAAAAAAAATTCAATACTAAATTAATAATTTATCGTTAGTTGAAATATTTGTAGTCATATTCTTATATTAACTAAAGTTTTAGTAGAATGAATTAAAATTGTGAAGTTGAATATACTTTTTATTTTTTAAGATGGTTAAAATGACTTTTGTTGAATTTACTTTGTACTTGATTTTGATAACTATATAGTGAGAGCTGGTAAAGCGAACTACATTGGACAAGTTAAACAAATTTAATAAAATTAACACAAGCTTCTTGGTAAAACCAACCATCTTGTTAGGTTTTTATTGTTTTCATTCACATTTCACAAAAAGTAACCTTACTTTTTTGTCATTTTTTAATTATATGCAAATCTCAATTTTGAGTATGATTGACATAAAGCATTTTTTACTGTATCTTGAAATATTTTTTATTGTTTTATTATTCTTCTGGTAATTATTTAAACAATGTTCTTATGTATAAAAGTCTCGTTTTTGTTTTAATGGTGTAATGTAATTATTCGGTACTTATTTTTCCATTTGGCATTATATTGTTATTCATAATGGTAAATTTTTTTAATAAACTAAATTGGCAAATAATTTTGTAAAATCTGTTTATTTAAATGAAAAGTTAGAATATAAATTTTATATAAAAATTTAGGAATTTTATTCATTAAGCTTACATTTATTGCAATAATCTTTCATTTATATTAAAAATTAATTTTTAAATGATTCCTTATATCAATTCCTTAATATAATGTATATTACAATATACTATTGTTGCAATTACAATATCCCACTTTCAAGTTACAGAGCATATTTTCATACTTCCTTCGTATGTATGTATATTCTAACTTTCCATTCATGAGCCTTCGTGGCGCAGTTGGCAGAGCATCCGCTCCTAGCAGCGTCTTGCGTTCGAGACCTCATGATGGTAAATATTTAGGTAAATAGAAAAACAAATTTTCTTCGACAGGTATTAACATTCCAAGCATACATGACATGAGAATAGCATGAAATTCTTTTTTTTTAATTTATAAATTTTTTTTATAAAAATAAAAGTAACATCGGCGTGACACTTAAAATATGTATTCACCTGTACTACCGCAACACTAACATTCTGCATTGACGCCAGTACTGAATTAGTACCGATTGTCAGTACAGAACATTGTCTACATGCCGACGTTATATCTGTATTGCACCAGTACTGAAATTCAGTGTAGCCCCGATACTGCCAACGCTGGTATAGTACTGCGCCCGTGGTGCATTTCCCATTAGGATACTTTTCTCTCCCCGTTATGACGTCACAGGGAGGTAAAATAACATTCCCTTCCTCTCGTCGGAAAAGACATACTTTCCACCCTCTACACAGGTAACAAATGATGTACTTTCCGTGCGTGTGTTAGAAAGAAATCTTTATACAGAGATGGACACTTACGCATAACTTGAAATTAATAATAATAGTATATTTATCAACTAGACGTAATTACCAAGTTTAAGCAATATTTTCAAGACAAAAAAGCAATATTCAGTCTCTTCTACACTTGTCTCATGCACTTCGTATATTCGACAGTAATCGTATGCAGATCATACTCTTAAACAGTTTTGATCACTCTTGAGATAACGTTAAGCTTAAATATAAACATTTATTGTTTTCCATCATATCGGGAATGAGAGTCAAGGGCATTTTTAGTGTCAACTTCAAGTCTCTTCTCTGTCGTACAGTATTCGCGACCCTACCGTTATCAATCGATCCGTGTAATTCACCTACCTGGCACCAGGGATATTCCCTAAAATGGATTACCGTTGGTCTTCTACAAGAACTAAATATAGGACTCGAAAATTAGTGTTTGTCAACATTTTTGTTACGCCGGGAGATGGAATTTTTCTTTCCGTAAGAGAGAACATCGTTTTAATATATATTCTCTATTTCTGTTTTTCTTACTTTGTATTCTGTAGATTTTAAAATTGTCCCCTCAGGCATACACGCTGTTGATTTTGATCTAAAATCGTATTCGTATTTAGACTATCAAGTATCTCGCTTCCAGTCATAGGGAGTATTATACTCAGACAAAACTAAAATGAATCTACAATATAGGTGGCAATCGTGGGATTTAATTTTACTTCAAAGTTAAATTTGAATTAATTTCTATGTCGAATTTATTTTTCCTTTGAAGGCAATTTAATTTCATTATTAATAGTATATTAAGCAACAAGAGGATAAAGGCAGCCATTTCTTTACGGTGATTTTTGTGACACGAGTGGAGGTCAAGGGCGCCTCGAGACCGGAACAAGTGTCACAAAAATCATCGTAAAGAAATTGGCTGCCTTTATTCTCGTGTTACTTACGATATTTTTTATTCCTAATGCACAAAAGCGGCGATTTCAGATAGCAGACGACAGGGAGTAAAAGTCATTCACTTGTTCGACTTGTATGAAAATGGCGGCCGTTTTCTCCCAAGGGCAAGAAAAATGCATGTGAACAGCTAATTTTCTTGCCCTTAGGAGAACACAGCCGCCATTTTTATACGGTCGAAGAAATGAATGACTTTCCTCCCTGTCGACTGCTATCAGAAAGCGCCGTTTTTGTGCATGTGGGATAAAAATGATCTTAATTTGATTTGTTCATTAATTTCATACCACGATTCAGAAATCTTCTAAAACGTTGTCTTTCAAGACGAAAATTGTGCAGAGAAGAGGAAGTAAAAACGGTTATTTCATTCTCATGCGTACACCACGTGGATAAATCTTTGAAAACTCCTTTAGTAATAATTCCAGACATTCATAAAAGCCGATGACAGTGTCAACAGCAGTGCATTTCATTATGCACGTCTGCAGTGTTTTCCGAGAAAGCAGACATTAGGTTTGGCACAAACTCTGCAGGTAACCGCCAGAGTTGATAAAGCAATTCCAGTTCGATGAAGCGCCTGTACCTTAACGTGCGAGGTATCAACCACTACCAAAAGAGGGAATGTAAAAATGCTTCTGATGCAAAAAAATTCATTTTTGAGAAGATTCCCACTCAAGGAAAACAGATGTCCAATGAAATGGAGAAGCAGTTTGTTGTCATCATCCTGCTCTGACAGCCTCATCCTCTCCGACTCCGTCTGAATGCCAGATAAGGACCTACCACGACTTACTGATCGGCATACTGTTACAAATTCGCAGCTTTTCAGAAAACGCATAATACACAAGAAACTAATTTTATTAATCCAGGATCAATGAAACCTTTGCATTCCCAAATTCTTTAATTACATTTACATTCGCAGCTTCTAATTTGAAGTCGTTCTGCAGACGCAATATTTAGTATTAAGTTCTTGTATAAGTATTGTAAGGGAAAAATATCTACGGTGTAAGCAGTTAAGTTAGTAATCTAGTAAGGCATAGGTCGGGTGTATAAATAAATATACAATTTGTTTAAGTATGACTTTATCCCCTGATCGAAAATAGTTGTATAAGGAAGAAGGTCATTCTTCCTGAGTCAATAAAGATAAAAGACCCATTTATTTTAATGTTTTGACAATATTAATTGTTCTCATCAGAAACTGGAATTTATTGATAATTAATTAATGTCTATAAATTCTGACTTAATTTTAGGATTAAAGTAAAAGAAACTAACAGCAGTAAACTAGTCAAAACACACACGTGTAGATGCAGTTATATTTCATTTCATTTCATTCATTTGATTAATGCCAACATTCCTATTAATCGGGTTGACCTGTAAATTAATTTGTATCATTTCTGATATCAGTCTCCTTCCGCGAAACTTCCCTCTATCTAATATAATTACACCGTCGAAGTCAAATATACAATTTCATATAAATCATGGTTTTGGGAGACTAATTCACATTTTGCTTGAGTCATGATACGAAGATTTCTACTCATAACATTATATTAGATAAAGGGGTAGCCTCTGCTATGGTTGATACACCCTGATACTCCCTAGTTTTGAAAGAAAATTTCATAGTCGACACCCGTTTATTATCAAGCGCTCCTATGTAACTTCCACATTCAAGAAACTTATTTAATTCACTTCCAGTCTATGAAACGATAATCAAGAATTTATATTATATAGTTTGTTCTTGTAGTTTTGAAAATAAACCCATTTTCTCTACTTTTAACATTCTCTCACATACATCCTTTTTCCTACTTATATAATAAAGAACAATATCATAACAGTCCCCTAAGGGCTGAAGTAGAAAATGTTCTCACATAAAAATAATATAAAATAGAAATGATTTATTTGTGTGAAAAATTCTCTAAAATTCTTCTGAAATGATTTAATTCATCATGTGCGAAATTATCTAAATTATAACGGATATAATAAAAATTAAAATGATAATTTACTAATCAAATAGGTTCAAATTAACTGAATTGTATTACTAAAATTTTAGATACAAAAAGATTTAAATTTTCCAATTTTGACCCCTTTATGCCATCATCAAATAACAACTATAATAATTAGTTTTTTGGCTTATTTCGAATCAGACTGTTAATTGAACAATTATAAAAAGTTAATTATTTTTTCGGTGAAAAATGCCAACCTTAATTAACGAACTCACGCTCTCGAAATGCATTTATCATTAGAAAGAAGACGTAAATTGAAATAATTGGTTCATTTTGATTATATTGTCATGTTATTGAACCTTTTTCAGCATTCAAGAACGCGTGAAACTAAAAGTACCGAATTTGAATAGAAGTAAATGTATAACGAGTTTACCATAAAATTGTATTGCGGCAGTGCAAAATAAAAAAAAAGAAAACAAGATGTACGATAGATGTAATAAAAGATTGCCCATATGTAACAACCTCGTTATTCTCAATCAATGCGCTTATACAATCAAATTTCCCCAATCAACAAATAATGTATGCTCATGCCATTCTGATCGTATATTAGAAGCTATAGTTTGTACGGTTTATTGTATGTGGATAGTGCTCGTAATTCTATTAAATCAGAATAGAAATCATTTACCATATTAAGCAATCAGTAAGACGGGAATTTAAAACAGAAAAAACGACTTTTTTTAATTACTACTCCTTTTTCATAAGTAATTAAAAAGCTCTCGGCAGTTTAAAAAATAGAAGCCAATTTTATGCAAGAGAGGAGAAATTTTTTTTACTGAATATCATAATTATCAACTGAATTGTGAAAAATTGTAAGTGAAATGAAGACAATTTAATTGGCTTCTGTTTAAAAAATAAAAAGGCCAATTGCTACAATTATTTACTCTTATGAGCAAATCTTCCATTAATTGATTTAAGTTTAGAAATCTATAACGACAACTATTAATTTAATAATAAGTTTAACAAAAAATATGGTAATAATCAAAGTTTGAATCCTTTATTAATGAAACAGTAGACTAAACAGGGATAGTTATGTCCATAGATCCCTACATCGACTTTTACCGACACTTTTTAGCCCAGACTTAAACCATAAGGTCATATTTGCCTCGGCACATTCCTGGGCTAAGTGGTTTGAGTCTGAGCTAAAAAGTGTTGGTAAATGTTGGTGCAGAGATTGAAAAACCACTTCGCTTAATATTTAAACGTGAAAAGGTTATAGTATAAAAAGGTAACCCAATTAAAAATATATAAAAAACTGTATTAATTAATTTCTACACAGAGATAGCTTTTTTAATATAATATTTTGATAGTTTTAAAAAAATTGACTGGTATTATAAAAAACATAGCTATTCTTTTTTTGTACAGCGTCTATCAGTTTTTTTTGTTCTGCTGTGCCCTTACTCAGTAGAATAAATCACCTTGTGGTCAGATACGGAAAGAGAAAACATCGATTTTGTTTTGATATCATTTCTCCATTTTACATGTTTGCAATATTTTACCCACTCTGTGTTTGAAAGAGGAAATAGAAATAACAGGAAACGTTACATTCATTAACACAATGTCTTCTTTAAAGAAAATAACTAAACAATTAAAATACAAAATTTCATACTTCTTAAAAACGATTTTCTATTTACTAAATCTTTAATTTTTATATATGCCCTGTTAAAAATAAAAAATATATTTTTGAAGTAGTAGAGACTGGGGCTAAATGTTGAACAGTTAAAACAGTTAAAATTCATTATCTTTCGAACGGAAAGAGTTAGAGCATTGCAGTTTTGACTATAGAATGGTCTTATCACTCTAAGTAAATGTCTTTAGTTATGTGACATTCTCTTCATTTTTGTGGTGTCCATAATATGAAGTGTGTTTTGACCCTACATTTGTAAATTTTTACGAAAAAGAAAATTTCAACAAAAACAATAAGTATATTTTTTGAATTTATTCCCATCACAATAAGTATTTTAGCCTATTTAGGTCCCCTGAAGATGTATGTAGGTACCTAAAGGTATTTGCTAAATATTTTTAAAAAGATTTTGTTTATTTGTTGTTAAAGCCAATAACGCACCCAACCTATAAATATAAATTTAGATTTTAAGTGTATTTTTTTCATGTTTTTTACATTTTTCGTGTGTTTCGGGTTTATATGAGGAGCAAGCGGTCAAAAGTTGATAAGTCCATTTTTTAAAAAACTTTTACTTTGGTTTTTCAAAGAATGATAACACAGGCACACAAAAAGAAAAATTTCGTGACCCAGAGGACAGAACCTTATATTCCTAAGTCTTTTGGGCCGCTGAAACCAAATATGACCATTTAGTGGCCTTTTTCGGTTTCAGGGACCCAAGAAACATAAGAATAGACACCGCATTCGACTTTCGTGAAAAATGAAATTTTAACTCCCTCTAAGGGTGTATTTAGGGCATTCTGGGGGGTAAAGGGAGGGACGAATTTATTTTTGGTGGTCTGTTTCGGTTTCAGAGACTCAAAAAACATAAGAATAGACACCTTACTCGACTTTTTTTGAAAACTAAAATGCCAACCCCCTCACTCTCGTGTGGGGGTGTAAAAACGGGTGGTAGCGGGAAAATGGTCAAATAAATATATTTTTTATAGTCGTATTCGGTTTCAGCGACCCAAAAGACGTAGGAATATAAGGTTCTGTCCTCTGGGTCACGATATATTTTTTTGTGCCTGTATAATTAATTAAATTTCCAATAAATCACTTTTACATTAAGAAAAAAAATTGTCAATAAAGAATTATATTAATTTCAAAATATTTGTACTTAACCAACCAGATTGAAAATTTTAGTTTTTTTAACTAAAGAAATTCACAAAATTATAAAATTGATTATTTATAATTCACTTTAATTAATAATGAGAATTCTAAGTCAAAAAAAGTATTTTGGTATAAATAATTCATATGTTTAAAAATTATTTATTTGACATTAGGCAAGTAAGCGGTCAAAAAACAAGACCGCTTGCGTAAAGTAAACCCATAATTTTTTTTATTTTGAAATTTTAATTTATTAACTCTATAACTGTTCTAAAGCTATTGTTAAATAAACACATGTTTTACCAACTAAATTACCTGTTTTACTAGATTTAGAATTTAACATTTCGCCCCAGCATGGGGCTAAATGTTAAAAAAACATAATTTTGAAAAAAGGACAAACATGTATTTTATGGGAAAATATCAGAAACTCTTTTATTGAAAGTTGTTGAGAACAAGTTGTCCTACTATATTGATCTATATATATTTGCATCTAAGCGGATTTATTACCTAAAAAACATTTTTGCAAAATTGAATATTTATCCCCAGTCTTCCCTAATTGCAAGAACTAAGTTTTATACATAACATTATTTTTGCTACTAAATTAATTATATGTGAACAATTATATTCACAATTAGTTAACTTGGAAACAACATAATTATGTACACCTCAATTCTAAAAGAAGTTAATTTACAGAAGTAATTAAAGTAAATTTAAAGTAATTATTACAGTAAACTTTAAGTTTTAATTAGCCTTAGACTTCCACTCAATAATAGCGTAGTTTCACTTGAATCAATTTTTATCGCTATTTGACCAGAACTTTAATCTTCGAAGCGCTTCGAATCGGCTTTTTTTGCCATAACAGTAAAGAAAAAAACTAATATGGAAACCATCATCCTTCTTTTTTTGCAAGCACAAAAAAGCCGTACAATAAACGTGGTAAAGTAACAAAACAAAAAAAAACCTTTTTTTATGGTATATATTCACCAAACATTGGTTATAAAACGAAGCCGTTTTACGAGTGTATGGAAGCTTTGAAATTTGTGTTACTCATCACGTCGTCACCTTGAAATTGCTTCCTGTTATCTCGAAGTCTAGTCTGAAATCTACTTTTCGGATAGAACGAACCAATTCGGAACTAATGACATAGAAGACTATGAATGTAAGAAAATTTCGATGATTTGTTGAATGCCTCGATTCGTTTGTTACATCTAAAATGTAATAAAGAACGCGATAAATCTCGGTTAATTATCTGATAAAAGGTAGAACGTACATAGAGATTCTTCATTATACTCTACTGCAATTTTACTCTAAAAAAGAGGATTTTATTAGCCGAAACGAATGACTTTCTTAAATTTACTTACTTCTTCTATATAACTTAAAAAATTTAGTTAGAACTTAATGGTTGTGAATTAAATTTTAAAAGATTTGAAACAAAATTTAAAACTAATTTATATTAAAGTGGTATAATTATTATTTTCATATTCGGAAGTGGAAAATCTGCTAATTCGGATACCTGGATTAAAATTTTATGGTTATGTGGAGCTAATTACTATTGTTCTCGTCGACCCACTACACTGTAAAAAATTTTGGGAGATGACGGTCACCGGTGTTGGGTGTAAAAATTTTCGAGTTAAATATCAACTCCAAAAGAGAGTTAATTCAATAACTCCCTACTTTTACCAAGAGTGAAAAAGAGGGTGTTGAGCATCAACTCCCGCACGAGTTATTTTGTCATTGTTTTGGTGTTTACACCTCGAGAAGTTAACATAGGGGGGTAAACTTTTAACTCCTTTCACTTCAACTTCCCCATGGGTGCGACTTTTATAGAATTCCCTGGGGAGTTGAAATTTAACTCCCTATTTTATCGGTGTGTATAAGATCTTAATTTTTTAGAAAAATTTTTAATCTATTAAAAAAAAATTTCCGCATGCTTAAACATTAAATTTATGCTCTTTTTCAAAAACTAAATCATTTTTACAAAAATCATTTAATTATCTTAAAACTTTTTATAACCTAAACGGCAAAGTGGGTTGGTTTGGCACCCCAGACGACGTTTAACACAACACCAATCAAAATTAAAGTAGGACTAACCGTGCACAAGAACCGGAATCAACTGTCAGATAGATAAAATGAATAATAATTAGAGTTCCTGACCCAACCAAACGGTTAACATGTTGGAAAGATCGCTATCTCGTAGGCGTCAATCTTTGTAATGAAACAACAACTAATGTCTGACTGGTCGTTGATAAAGCTTGAGATCAATGCAAATTAGGCAATAGGGTATTATGGGTAAATTGCATTATAATCTTTGTTCATATAGTGCTCCTCTGACTTTTTTTGGCCTCCTCAAGGACCGATCTAAACGCTTAGTATCTATACCACTGTCTGCGACATGGTTAACATATCATATACAGTGGTGAATGTTTGGGATTTTTTTACAAGATGGAGACATATGATTGTGTTATTTTGAATTTATACCCACATTCTCACAAGTCGTTGTTTGAAAAGAATTGTAATGTTATTGGCAACCACAATTGTGAACACCTTTGTCTATGAAGGGGAAGTTTTTTTGTTTCAGACAATAGGCAATACCTTCTCGCTGACGTAAGAATGCGAAGGTCGATAGTCATCATTTCTACTGTTAATATAATAAAATATGATTACCCGTCTCAGCTTTACATCAACCATCGTTTAATATGCTTCATAAGAAAATTAATAAATAAAACTTGAAATAATATTCGAATTTTATCTTTTTGTTATAGTATTAATGTTTCATTTTGTTAACATGAAAGTGTTAAGTGCTTAGTTACTGAAATTAAAGTTGGTCAACGAAAATTAAATCAACCTGTAACCAAAAATGGCGGCTTCCTTTTAGTTGACCACCCGATAGATCAGATAGTCCGGATAATACTGTTAAACCGATTGTACAAACGATTCAGATAATCACAATGACATATCGGGCGGGAGATAAGGATCTGGCCACTAACCTCTTAACCTCTGGAGGATCTGGCGATACTCGATTATCACTTGGACACCTTTGACACACTATGATAAGCCCTCTCGACAATCAATTAGGTAGTCAGGCTCAAAGTGAAGAATTTGGTAATTAGAGGATCTGCTTTAGGGCAAATCATGCACATTTCAGCTCGCCCCTAAGGCAAAACCCTCCCTCTTTATGAGATTTTATAGAAATTCAACTTGTTTTTTTTAAATTTGTCCGCCATATTGGATCCACCATTTTGAATTTTGAAAATTTGACTTTAGATTCATAATAAACGACTTCAAAAAGTTCTGAGTGAGAGATATCAGAAAAAACTACTATTACTTATGAAAAAGAGTTTTCTCTTTGCATTACTTGATTTTCAAACTATGATGAAGCACATAAAAAATCAGGAAGACAACTTTCATAACATACGTGACTTTAATGAATGTCGTCGTTCATTGAGAAACGTGAAATTGAAAAAAAAACTCTTTAATGCTTTTCGTTTTACGAATGTAAATCTTTTATAAAAATTCAAAACCTTTAGGGATTAGATGTGCTCTGAAGAGTAAAACGCGCAACCAAGTCCTTTAACTCAAAGAGATTTCTAAAAAAGAAATTCATGCACAAGAAATATTTTATCTGGTATGTGGTCTATTTATGCGAAACGGCTTATAAACTTGGCGGTAAAAAATGGCTTTCCTCGCTTTTTAGTTATATATCCAAGATACCCATTAGCAAATTTCTATACTAGATTTATTCCACCAACTTCAAATACATCAAAATATCAAATCTCACCTATTATCATAGATTTAAATTATTTTTTATAATTCCCTTACTAAAATCATAAGCGAGAATAATGAATTTAATGTAATTTTTTTATAAAAGAAAATTATTGTATATTGAAAATTAACTTGTCCATAATTCTAGACTTTTAAGAATAAAGATTGCAAGCACAATTTGCACCGTTGAATCTTACAAACGTAGCAGTGATATGCTTCGTTGCTCGTGATTAAAGTTAACGCGTCTCTTTTCAGATGGTCGCATTTCATATACTATCTAGAAAACTTTCTTCTTGTTAGAAAAAGAAGAGATAAAAAAAATTTCAATGAACAAAATGACGCAACTTTTGCATCGTTACGGTTTATTAGATGAATGAAATGCTCTCTTCTGTCAGTTTATTTTTTTCTCGAAAAAACAGTATTCTTTTTTATATCCATGTAGAAGATCATTAGAACTTTTTTCTCAAATATGCAACTTAATATTATTTACATCTTAGTTTTTTTGTGCCAATGACAAAAAATCATTGACTTTAAAACTTAAAAATTGTAATTAAAGACAAACTTTTCAACACTGCATGATTAAAATCAGAGAAAAAAAATAACATTTAAAATACTTTTTGATAAAAGAGAAATGAAAATAGAACACCTACGGTGAATTTTTAAAGAAATTTTAGACGCGAAATAGTAGAGAAGCATTTTATTCCAATGCTGTAAAAACCAAGTGCCGAAATGTTTTCCCAGAAAAGAAAAGGTGTTGCAGGAAAACTCGATTAAAAGGTTACCGATCGATTGGTGAGAGAAATACTGCGTACTTTAACGTCCAAAAAGAATTGCCTGACATTTTAGTTCGATCGTTCATTAGCCAATAGGCCATTAGATCCGCGGTTACAGATAAGAGCTTGAAATTGAGATATTACTACATCAATTACCAAACTAACGCCCGTAGAAAATTAAAATTAACAGAGCAACATTTTAAGAAAATACTTGTGTTAAGGCAATAAATTATTAATAACTTATCAAATTAAAAATCATAGTAAATGTAATAAATTAAAAGATTAAACAAAAATTTTTTCTCTTAAACTAATGGAAATTTACTTTTCTACTTTTGAGCAATTCCACGGGAAGTGATCTGAAGAATTTTCGATGATTTTAGCAATATTAATAATACCTACCGAAATTGTTCTCTCATATACATGGAATAAAAATGTATAAAAGTTTTTTCAAAATTTTCAAAATTTTTTGAGTTACCGCTTACTCAAAATTTTGGTCGGTTTTTCAAAAAAGGCACATAACTTTTTTCTTTGTTAACCGATTGAGATAATTTTTTTTGGAAAATACTCATAATAAAAAGCACTTTAAAGAAAAAAATATAAAGAAAAAAAAATTTTTTTTTGCCTGAAAAAAATTTAAAAAAATTTTTTGAATCAAAATTTTGAAAAAAATACCTTTTCAATTTGAAATTTGTTTTTGTAGTTATTGTCTATAAAGTCAAGAATACTTCCTATAAATTTAATTATGGGACAACAGTAACTTTACGAGAAAAAAAATAAAATGTCCAGCGCGTCATGCCGGGACTCGTGCATGTATTCGCTTATGGCGGCGCAAGTTTCGTTCCAAATCACTCTACTAGTCACAATTTTTTGCTAAAACGATTTTTCTTTTTTTCTAAATCTTCGTAATTAAGTTTTCTAATAACAATAAGTTTTAAAAAAATCATAAAATCGTAAAATATATTTTTTTCAGCTTCAATCATTTAGAAAATTAATCAAAAAACCTATTAAAAGAATGTTTGAGTGTTTCTGATGTATAACAAAAGTATACCAATTTATTAAATTGTTTAAACAATTAATTGTTATTTCTTTCCTAAACTGTACTTAAGGTTATAAATTTCTAGTTTTTTCTCAATTGTTCAATTTTTCAGGAGTAAAACATCTACATTTGAAAAAAAACAAATTATTTATTTATTAAATTGTTTGTACAATTAATTGTTGTTACTTTCTCATGAAATATACTGAGGGTTTGAAAATTCCAGTTTTTTCTCAATTGTAACAATTTTTCATGAGTAAAACATCTACCGATGATAAGAAATAAAAAATTATTTATTATAAAACTGTTTAGCCAATGAATTGTTGCCATTTTTTCATAAATTGCACTTAGGGCTAAAGTTTCTAGTTTTTTCAAAGTACAATTCATTAAAAAATAAAAAACTATAAATTAAATAATAAGTTTCTAGTTTTAAGTTCAGTAAATTGGAAACTTTACAAAAAATAAATTGTTTAAACAATGTTTAAATAATTAATTTTTCTTTTATTCTTGAATGTTTTAGTTACAAAAAATGCACAATTAAAAACAACTAAAAGTTTCTAACCCTAAGTACAGTTTAGGAAAGAAATAACAATTAATTGTTTAAACAATTTAATAAATTGGTATACTTTTGTTATACATCAAAAACACTCAAACATTCTTTTAATAGGTTTCTTGATTAATTTTCTGAATGATTAAAGCTGAAAAAATATATTTTACGATTTTATGACTTTTTTAAAACTTATTGTTATTAAAAAAATGTTTAAAAACAAAATTTTGAAACCGGGCTCGAGAGATCGATAGAAAACTTAATTACGAAGATTTAGAAAAAAAGAAAAATCGTTTTGGCAAAAAATTGTGACTTGTAGAGTGATTTGGAACGAAACTTGCGCCGCCATAAGCGAATACATGCACGAGTCCCGGCATGCCGCTCTGGACATTTTATTTTTTTCTCGTAAAGTTACTGTTGTCCCATTATTAAATTCTTCAAAAGCTATTGGGAAGATAATCAAATTTTTTTAATAATATATAAAGTACTTTGTGTTTACAAACACTTGATTTGATAGTTCCAATCGAGAATAGTATATTACATTATAAGGACAGAAAGTTCGAAATTCCTGCACTGCGCGAAATGATGCCCGAGGCGAAGCCGAGGGCATTATCGCGTAGTTTAGGGCTTTCGAATTTCTGCCCGTGTAATGTATACTATTTTTCTTTATATACGGTCGAAAGTACGCTGGGTAATTTATTTTTTTAGAAAATTGCAATCGAGTTTCATTTGACAGCCGGCCATCTTTATTTACTTTTGCTCCTCGCTTCAACGCCTCTAGCGGACACTCGTGAAGCTCTGGTTTTTTCTCTGTCTCTCTCTTGCAAACAATATTCGCCTGCCCCGACATTTGATGCACGAGCGAAGCGAGTGCTTCTGGTCGGGGGCAGGCACGAAAAAAAATGTGAAAGATAAATTAATATTATATATTTTCAAAAGAATTTTTCTGGTGGTACAAAATTAATTCTATGTTTCTAAAATTCTAAACATTCTAATGAAAACACTTTCATTATTTCTTAAAATTATTACAATTTTATAATAACATTTTGGCACGTATTAAAAAAGAAATTACAAAATTATTAATTATTTTATTTTTGATTTTAATGTTTATTAAAATAATTTTTGAAAATAATTATATCAGCAAAAGATTTCGTTCATTTCAATATTCAGAGCTTGTGGATAATAAATTTATAAAGTATAAAAAGTTTTCTTGATAATTTTTTTCCTCATTTTATATTGCGATAACAATAATTACTCGTTAAATTGTCATTGAACTCAAAATTTTCTTATTTACCGACAGTGGTGTTTTTACCGACAGAGAATTCTTTTACTCCCGATGTAATAGAGGTTGGGTATGAAAATCAACCAAAGCACAAATGTTTGACTTTCTGCTGCGAAATCGCAGCGGGAAATACGTACTTTCGACCGAGGTATGAAGAAAAAGTCTTTCTTATGGAGTATATGCAATAGCATTTGCAACATCGTTGTTTGTTAATATTCTGCCCCACTCTGTCAATTACTATTATTGCAATATTAGAAATCATTTAATGTTAATGTTCGAAAACAATAGTTTATGTAAAGTTCCCTCTGTACAACTTTCAAATAGTAGATCTTGCATAGTTGTGTATGACTGAAATTGCCTTTTAAATAAAAAAGATAATATTAGAAATCATTTAATGTTAATGTTCGAAAACAATAGTTTATGTAAATTTCCTTCTGTACAACTTTCTAATAGTAGATCTTGCAGAGTTGTGTATGACTGAAATTGCCTTTTAAATGAAAAAGATATTCAACTTCAGTATGGAGAATCAAACTTTTCTAAAAATTCTATTAAGAAACAAATTTCTTTTTTGAGAATAATAATTGAAATAAAGAAAGAAATATTGCATCAAAAACACTTAAAGAAAGTAGGTCTGAAATTCAAAAAGATTATCGTGAGAGGCAAAAATTAAAACGTACAATTCATAACGTAAATTATTAAGTGAAAAACACACTTCAACTAAGAAAAAACTTCAAGTCGAATCCAAAATAGAATATGCTGAGAACCTTAAATTAAAAAATAAAAATAGTGATACAAGTTCTTTGTCAAAAACAAAGAATACTCTATGTCAAAGAAATTATTGTGAAGGAGTATTAAAGCATGAAATTCAAAATGAGTCGAATGTTGAAAATTATCTAGGTCCGATAAATAATGACTGCACACATTGTCAAGCTAAACATTTTAAAGATGAAAAAGTTACTGGTAAAAAAGTTAGTTTTAATGACTGCTGTAGTCATGAAGGTGTTGTGTTAACTTTAATACAATATCCAGATGAATTAAGGCTTTTGTTAGATGGGTTTCATAAAAAATCAGGTCATTTTAAAAAGAATATAAGGCTGTATAATAATTCTTCTTTTTTGCATCTTTAAATGCTAATATAATTAATTCTAATGGCAGAAGAAGAGGACCATTCTGTTACAAAATTCAAGGTCAAATTTACTATTAAATTAATAGTGCTTTATATTTTTATAATAGCAAGACAAATAATGAAGAAATTCCTGAGTTACAATTATTGTTCACGTTGAAAAAAAGCTTTGATAAAAATATATACAATTCTAAAAGTTTTAATGAAGTTGCTGCAATTTTTAATACAAACTCTGAAGGAGAGATACCAGAATCTTATGAAACGGTTTATAATAAATCTACAAAGGAATTAAACTTGGTTAGTAATTTAGATCCGAATGTTGAACCATGGATTTATCCCATATTTTATCCACTTGGAAATAAGGGTTATAATATTAATATGGTTCGTAGGGATAGTTTTTACAGAATTAGAAATCATACTATTTCTAGGTCTGCCTACATTAAATACAAAATTGCTGTATTTGAATGGTAACTGTTAATCATAATGAAATACATCATTATAAAGAAAATAGATATGTTGGTCCAATTGAAGCTGTTTTGAGAATACTAAGTAATCCTTTAGAGAAATAAAGTCATAGCGTTAATCGCTTACCGATACATTTGCCAAATGAACAGAATGTTATTATTTGAGAAGAAAAAGATAGTAACGGCATATTTCTTTCGATTTAAATACAAAACTTTTGGATTATTTTAAACTTAACCAACGAGATAGTAATGCTTAAAAGTATTATTATTCAGAAATACCAGAGCATTATACATGGGTAACAAAATCTCTTGAATGGAAACAAAGAATTCGTAAAGTAAAAGTATAGGGAAGAATGTATTCAGTTAATCCACATCAATTGGAGTTATTTCATCTTAGATTATTGTTGCTAACAGTAAAAGGAGCAACTTCTTTTGAAAGTTTGAGAACAGTTAATGGAGTTGTTTATGAATCTTTTACAACTGCTTGTTTGGCATTAGGACTTGTAGAAGATGATAGTGAGTGGATTAGGACAATCGAAGAAGCTGCATTATGGATGATGCCTCATTCACTTCGACAATTATTCACAAGAATTTTAATTCAATGTCATCCTGTACATCCGGATAAACTATATATGGGAACAATTTAAGAGTCAAATGTCAGAAGATTATTAAAAAATAAACGACATTGAAGCTGAACAAAGGGCTTGTAGAAATATTAAAACAATGTTATTAAACGAAGGATATAATTTAACTGACTTTCAGGGGTTATTAGATATACAAGATGAAATTTTTACTGAACAAGTTAACGATATAAATATTGCATAACATATTAACATAGGAGAACAGAATTATGCTAAATTAAATGTAAAACAAAAACTTGTAGTTGATTATGTACTTGATACCCTAAAGGATTCTTCTTTTGATGGTTCTAAGTGCTTATATGTTGATGGTTGTGGAGGATCTAGAAAAACATTTTCATACATTACGCTGTGGCATTTGTTATGAAGTAAAGGAATAAATGTTTACAACATGGCATTTACAGGAAAAACTATTCATAAAATTTTAGGCTTACCCGTTCCATTGTACAGTGATTCATCTTCAAACATAAAAGTTCAATCTTTAGAAGGCCTCTTTTGAAAAAATATCGATGTTTTTATTTGGGATGAAGCACCAATGGCTCCAAAAAATGCTTTAAAAATTATGGATTATCTATTCCAACGAACCTTTTGGTGATAAAATTGTAATTGTAGGCGGAGATTTTCGACAAACTTTACCAATATTACAGAACGGGGTACTAAATCAGAAATAGTAAATTTATCAATAAAAAAAAGTAAACTATAGAAATATTTCAACAAATACACATTAACAGATAATACGAGAGCTTTACCACAAAAAACGGAATTTGTAGATTTATTACTTAAAATTGTCAATGTTGAATTAAATTATGCAGATGATAATGTTATATTACCAGAACATCTTATTCAAAAAGGGAATAGGTACACAAAATTTAAAATAAAATTTAATCCTTTTAAAGATAAAATGTTTTTAATAACTATGTGTGTATCTTTAGAGTAATATTAGAAACTTTTCGGTGCAAAAACATTTCTATTTTTAATAGCAGAAAGAAAAGGGGCGTGCGTAGCGCGCAAAAATAGTTACTAGTTTAAAATAAAAAGATAAGGGTTCGTCTCACTACCTTCGACGCTAGTTGACATTACTTAAAATGCTGTTACTAACAGCTTTTTAAATTCCCTGCTTTGCGGCTGTAGGACGATGTTAATCAGGAGTCCCCAGAGGGGAGGAAAAATGCAAAACAACCTATTTCCTGAATACAACAGGATATTGACTGACGAGTCATGAACACTCGTGGTGGTTCGGGATTCAGAATTGGTTATCTGTAGTCTACCGCGTGTGATAAAAAGCGACTAAAGGGGGCATGTAGAAGGGCTATAACTTGCTAAATACAAATATGTATTCCAATACGTGTTCGCAAAAGACGAAAAAAGAGGAGTATGAAGAGCGCATTACGCTATGTATTTCGGTACTAAGTTTTGATGAGACTTCGGTCTGGAAGCAGAACCTCCGCATGGCCCCTGTTGCACTAAGAAAAGAAAAGCATAGAATCTTAAATGGACAACTTCAGCATATGTAACCGAATTAAAAGCAGCAACAGTGCTGCTGTATGATAGATGCCGTAATAAAATGTGAAACGGATTTTATCTTTGGCTTAAGGTACAGATGTACTTCAAATGATATTGTTTTGAAGTACAGTATCTGTCGGTTACTATGAGATAGATCCTGTAATAATAGTTCGCACAACCGCTGCGCTGCTAGAGCATAGCATCTGAACTATGAACGACACCAACTAAATAAAATTAAGAACGGGTGCTGTCACCCATTTTACACGGCCGGTGTTCGTCACAGTACGGATTCTGTGCTTTTCTTTTCTCAGTGTGGTAACGTCTGAAAAATCCTGGGATATTCGAAGACAGGAAACAGAAAATCGTTATCTGTCGCCCTCTGGTCATGCGGAACAGATGATTTTAAAATGGTCGTAGAAGATTCGTGTCGGTAGAACTGTTGTTCTCTAGTTCAAGCCTGGCTACCGTAGTGCTGTGTTAGAAAGAATATTTCCAAGCGGTTTTTCCGAGATAAATGGAGTCATGAAGGGAAAAGGGACCCTCCAAATGTTGAAAGGTCAGTGACTGGGTTTTCTCCTTCGCCGATAATCAGATTGAAATACCGTTAAGACAACATCCTGTGCTTGTCTGAGACGCTCAAGTAGCGACCCCAAGGTCGTGTAAAAGGACGCCGACATTTTTCATCCTTTAAATATAACGATTGTACAGGAACAGCGGGCGAATTCTCGATCCTTAATTAGTGGATTTATTGAAAATTAATAAATTAAGAATTTCCCGGGTAGAAAATTATAAAGTCAGCCTGGAATATACATTGCCCCAGTATAGTTTTTGTCACGCGCTGCTATTTATAGTGATTCTAGGCTGGCGCGACTTTGGTTCTATATAGTTTTGTGGATATTCCTATAAATCTTATATAGGTTTTCTCACGCGCTGCTGTTTATAGTAATGCTAGGCTGGCGCGACATAAAATCCATATAGTCTTTCTAGATTTGTTTAAAGACAAATATAGATTTTCTCACGCTCTACTATTTATAGTAATGCTAGTCTAGTTACTATGTATGTAAATTATTTCGCGCCAGTATAGTGTATAGGGAAGTTAGACTAGGTCTATAAAGCGCCAGTACAATTTTTTACCCGGGTAATGGGCGCGAACCAAGTACCCTTGGTCCTACAACGTTCGCCGAGCGAGGCATTTACCCGACCGAGCTAATCTGTCGGTTGATTAAATTAAATATAGCAAATAATAACTATTCTAGAGAAAACTGAGATTTATAGAGTATCAAAATCTGCATCCAGTTGAAGAAAGTGGTCAGTGATTATTGCCACAAATTCTTGGAAATTATCAGCGAACGACCGGCTTGTGCTTCTTCTAAAATTAAATCCCTGTGGTCACGTAAATAGATAAGCTCTTTTTTCTCGCGATGCACCTCTAGTAGTCACGTACTGATTGCAACGACAGATACGGCTGGTACAGATTTTCTAAAAGTAATAGTGTGATGAGTGTATCATGCAGAAAAGCTTAATTACTCTGAGACTAAGCATTTTCATGAAAATAACAAAAAACTTGGAAATACCAGAACACAGATTAAAAATACCCTGGTTTTCAAAACATTCAAAAGGAATTTTCTGTTACTTTAGTGACAGTAAATTTTGCCTCTTGCATTGATAAAAGATAAGTTGTTATGGAGAAACTATTTAATTTCTCTGAAAATGTGACTAAATAATTAATTAATGTGGATTTATTGTTTCTTGAACATTTGTAAGAGGATCTTTAATTTTGGAAAGAATGTCCCTTTATACTTAAACAAAAGCATTCATTCCATTCTTATCCTTATCCATCACATGACATGAGAATTGTCAAATACATACCCAGTAAAAAAAGAAGTATTGAGTGGAGCGTTTAGGAATTGAGTGAAGCTCTGAGCCAATACGGATTCGAGTAAAAATCGTATTGGGACGTTTGACTCAATCTTTTTTTCATCCGCCGAAAACGGTCTTATTTTAGCATTAAAATTAAAATCACATGACCAGAGTACACATTATAAATTAAAAGCACAATTGTCCTGGAATGTAAAAATGCCGATTTCGATAAGAAACAGTGAATATTTGTTAAAAATTGGTAAAAGCAAAGTTTGACAAGCGCGACTGAATTTACCATGTGAATAAATGAATTAGTAAGTTTAAATGGACGAAAAGAAATCTACTGTTACCGACAGAAAGTTCCAAAAGAATTGTAAAACAATAAAATTTCATTGTTTTGTTGAATTTACCACAATTCTCTAGGAACTTTCTGTCGGTAACAGTAGATTTCTTTTAGTCACGGAGAGAAATTTCCAATAAAAATTACTGTGCTTGTCACCTGAAAGTATGTGCAAAATGTTTTTACTGAACTATTTGTATCGGAAGAATAGAAATATTGACTTGCGCACAATTTTATTTCATATGGAAAACAGTTTTATTTCCAAAATGGCCTCGGAATATTTCTTTGAAAGCACTGTAAAAATTGCTGAACCAGGACTTTCTAATTTGGTCCTAAGCAAAATATATTAACCGTACCATGAAATAGTCATGCGCAGGTTAATAAAATAGACTGCTCCCCACAAATTTTTACTGTGCTGCCTGCATGAAGACAAGTTGAAAAAGGCCGATGATACCCGAAGTATCACGAACATCCATTTAATATTGCTACGATTGCTACTGTCGTACTTTCCGCACCTGTTGGCAAGGTAAATTTTTTGCCTTTTGCGACGTTTTCGATTTTATCTTTCAATTAGGGGCCGTGTACAAATTACGTAAGGCTCTAAGGGGGGAGGGGGGGTCCAGCTATTCCTTACGACCAGCAGAAAAAATGGCGCTAATGTATGCAAATATTCTTACAAGGGGGAGGGGGGGGGTTAAATTTTCGGAAAATTGTCCTTACGTAATTTGTACACAGCCCCTTAGTGATATAAAGATATATTGGAAATGAAATAATTTTTACTGTCCATGATTTCACTTAACCTAGAAATTTTGAAATCAAACTTGTGTGCCTTGTATGCAATGCGTTTATTATGGAATTTCAACTTAACCTCAAATATTGATTTGATAATATCATGATATACATGGAATATAATAATCGCGTCACATGTAAAACAAATAAATATTAACAGTAATTAATTTACAAACATTATTTAATTTATGTTAATTCATTACATGAATTGTAAGAAAAGAATGTCATATACACAAATAGCTTATGTCAAATTATTTTTCTGTGTATTTTCTTTGCTGAGGTAGCACAGTAATTTTTGTAGTTAAAGAGACAGCAAATATTTTCGTTTTTTTAGGTATAAACTGTGTTGGTTAATGGTACATTCTACTTTGCCAACAAAACGAACCTATTTTATATGGAAGCACAGTAATTTTTTTCATAATTTCCTTACAAAAATTAACAGAAATTTCTCTCCGTGCACTTCATTTATTCACATGGTAAATTCAGTCGCGCTTATAAAACTTTGCTTTTACCAATTTTTAACAAATATTCATTGCTTCTTATCGAAATCAGCATTTTTACATTCCAGGACAATTGTGCTTTCAATTTATAATGTGTACTCTGGTCTTGTGATTTTAATTTTAATGATAAAATAAGACCGTATTCGGCGGATGAAAAAAAGATTGAGTCAAACGTCCCAATACGGTTTTTACTCGAATCCGTATTGGCTCAGAGCTTCACTCAATTCCTAAACGCTCCACTCAATACTTCTTTTTTTACTAGGTACGTATACGTATTAGGGTGGTTCTTATTTTGGAAAAGTTGGAATTTCTTAGGTCGCCGGCCGGAATTTGAATTAAAATGTGAAAAAATGAGCTACCCATAAGAACAGCCCATTTGATAAATATTAACCCGTGCCGCCGAAGGGTTAAAGTTTAAATGGGGTTTAACATGGGTTTGGTGCAATTCTGCAAACATTGTATTATAACTTTCCATTTCTCGATAATTTCACTTAAGTCTAATGTATTTCCGTAGTCTTTTGTACGCTGAACACGAATATGATGTCAAAAATAACTTTTGACAGCTACCGGTTGTCAAAAAAGCTGTCACAATTCTGTCAAATTTTGAAAAATGAGAATTTTCACGACTTTAACATTAACTTCCACGAATAAAAAGGTTTCTTGTGTAAATTTCAGTTCATATTTAACAATTTAATACACTTTGACAGTTGACAGCTGTCAATTTAGTTGTCAACTTGTATAAAATTGGATTTTTAAAAAGTTTATAATTATTTTTTATAAATGATTTTTCAAGAAAATTTAGTTTATATCTAGAAATTTTATATATTTTAGTAGTTGACAACTGTCAAAACAGATGTCAACTTATATAAAATTAAAAAGGAAGTAATTCAGAATTAAATTCAGTTTCACAGAAAATTAGATTTGTAATTTCATGTATTTATTACACAATCTACAAAAGCTTACAAAATTGGTTTCTGTGAAACTGAATATAATTCTGAATTATTTCCTTTTTAACTTTATATAAGTTGACATCTGTTTTGACTGTTGTCAACTACTGAAATATATAAAATTTCTAGATATAAACTAAATTTTCTTGAAAAATCATTTATAAAAAATAATTATAAACTTTTTGAAAAATCCAATTTTATAGAAGTTGACAACTAAATTGACAGCTGTCAATTGCCAAAATATATTACATACCTTATATGAACTAAATTTACCCACAGAACCGTTTTTTGTGATAATTCATTTAAAATGTGTTTAGTATAAAATATAAATGATCTTGGGAAGGTGAGTAGAATAAGGTGAGACGTCTTGACTCGTGTCCATGAGACGATTAGAGAATATTTTTCGTTTTCGCAGAATATTGTTTTGATCTCCGGTCATTGACTTTATTGTCGTTTTCGTATACTCGCATACAGTTTGACTTCTCTCTATTACCTTTATTATTTGTCAGTTGTCTCCGAACTATTGACGAGAAATGTACGCGGTTTATTTTATTTTGAGTTTTCTCTATAATTTTATAAAACTTGACATGTTAAAATAATTTTTTTTTAACTATTAAGGTATAAATTTCATTTTTAATTTTAAGTAATTTATGATATTAGCAGTGTTTATGAAAAATTTTTTTATTGAAGTGTTTTGTGTTCTTTTTTAATAAATATAGCCTGATGAGGTCGGCATACCCTGTCCGACGAAACGTTGTGTTATGACGATAAATTATTGAATTTTTTATTCTACTCACCTTCCCAAGATCATTTATACTAAACAAATATCAATCATGGAAGGATGTAATTCTACTCATTTAATTCATTTAAAACTCTTTGAAAACTGGTTTTTATAGAAGTTGACAACTCATTTGACAGTTGTCAACTGTCAAAGTGTATTAAATTGTTAAATATGAACTGAAATTTACACAAGAAACCTTTTTATTCGTGGAAGTTAATGTTAAAGTCGTGAAAATTCTCATTTTTCAAAATTTGACAGAATTGTGACAGCTTTTTTGACAACCGGTAGCTGACAAAAGTTATTTTTGACATCATATTCGTGTTCAGCGTACAAAAGACTACGGAAATACATTAGACCCAAGTGAAATTATCGAGAAATGGAAAGTTATAATACAATGTTTGCAGAATTGCACCAAACCCATGTTAAACCCCATTTAAACTTTAACCCTTCGGTGGCACGGGTTAATATTTATCAAATGGGCTGTTCTTGTGGGTAGCTCATTTTTTCACATTTTAATTCAAATTCCAGCCGGCGACCTAAGAAATTCCAACTTTTCCAAAATAAGAACCACCCTAATACGTATGAGGTAATTCTCATATCTTAAAGCACGTGGGCTTTCAGAATCGTTGATTACAGGGGGGCTGTTTAATCAATATATAGATATACAAACTAATGTTACACATTGATAGAAGATAAGCTGGTTTCGAGAAATCTGTTTATTTATCTGTAAAATCAAGTAAATAATTAATTCTAGTAAAATAATTATTTTCTATTAGAAGTAAAATTTCTTGGGTAACTTTTTCAGATTCCAAATTCCACTTTCAGATTCCACTTCCAACATTCCGATTCCACATTCAGATTCCACTTTCAACGTTCAGATTCCACATCAGATTTCACTTACAACATTCTGATTCCACATTCCTATTCCATATTCAGATCCCACTTTAAATATTCCGATTCCACATTCAGATTCCAATTTCAACATTTCACTTTCAACATTCCGATTCCACTTTCAATATTTAGTTTCCATATTCAGATTCCACATTCAATATTCAGATTCTACATTCCGATTCCACTTTCAACATTCCGATTCCACACTCAATATTCAGAATTCACATTCAGATTTTACTTCTAATATTCCGATTCCATATCCAATATTTGTGACGCTTCACGAGAAAAGGGACCTTATGACAAGAGTAAATAAGGTCCCTTTTCTCGTGGAGCGTCACATTTAGATTCCACATTCAATATTCCCATTCCACATTCAATATTCCGATTTCACATTCCATATTCCGATTCAACTTTTAACCTTTCAACTCCACTTTCAAATTTCCTATTCCAAATTCAGATTCAACTTTCAATATTCTGATTACACATTCCACGTTTAGAGTCCACATTCAAATTTTACATTTCTCGTTTCGATTCCACTTTCAATATTCCGATTCCATATTTAATATTACGATTTCACAGTACTAGAGGTGTGCATTTAATCGAGTCGAACCGAACATTAATCAACTTGACAACAGAAAATTTGAATCAGAGATAATTCGATTCGAACTGCCAATTCGAAACACAACATACTGCATACACTATATGGCAATTCGAAAGTCTAACTTCGATTTTCGAATTGGCCGACTTTATTCGAAACTCGAGTCGAGTCGAGCAATTCGAAACTTCGAATTTTGAATTGGCCGATTCGAATCAAGAGAAAATTCGATTCGAACTGCCAATTCGAATCGAAACTAAACCGAGTCGAGTTGAGCAATTCTGATTCAACATTCTGATTACAAATTCCAAATTTCACTCCCATTTCCTCATTTACTTTGAAAACATACTAATTATTTCTAAATGAATAATTTGCAACTCTTTCTTTATACCATTTCGATACAATTTTTCATCTATGCTACATAAATTCGACTTACTATTTTTCTTCATAATTTTTTTTGTGAAAAATTACTTTTTAGTCAATTTGAGTCCGGTTCGCATGTTTGTCTTCTAATTTTGTTTAAGAAAACTCCTTCTAACAATGATTCAAAAAAGCTCGTTTAAAATGATGAATTTTATGAAAACCCATGCAGCACTATTTACCAAATTTAAAAAAGTGATTATAAAATGTAATGGTGTTATGCATATTTTTTTGTTGATTACTCGTTGAAAGATACACTTAACTTCAAACTTTAAACAAAATCGGTAAAAAGTCTTCTTTTTAGAGAAAGAATATTTTCTTGATTTTTTGTAGGTTAATTGCAGTTATTTCATTTAAAATTAAACTATTAAATTTTTTTATTTCTCTTCTTGGATGTCTCGTGAACAATTTCTCACAGAATAAAACTTAGTTTTGTTGATAATCGTCGTTAAAATTAAATAAATTCTCCAAAAATCTTGGTTTTTACGATTTTTGGTTTATTCCTTAAAGTAAATGTGGAAATTCGCTTACTAATGTGAAGCGTTTTAAAGTATGTATGTACGTATTTCTTTTCTATCTTCAAAGCAAAAAATAATTTATAAAATTTACTTCAAATTATCAATAGTTACAGTATTAGTAAAATTGAGGGGCCAAAATTGTTTCGAAAAGAATAGGTGTCAAAGTCGATTGGATTTTTACATTGTGCTTAAATGGGAAAATCGAATCAACTTCGATATCCCATTAGCAATGTGTTCTACGAAACAAAGAAAAATAATGATAAGTTTCATGCTTGATCACAAAAAATTTTTGCAAGAGGAAAACTTAATGATGGAAATGATTATAAGAAGAAGATGGTGATAATCTCAAACTAGTAGAAATAACTGAAAATCATTTAAAATTAAATTCGAAAATTATTTTGCATTTATATCAATTTTCTTATTCTTACTACTTTTTTATTATTTATTACTATTATTATTATTGCTACTATTGTTTATTGTTATTTTCATTGAGTCATTATGTATTTTTATTATTTTTTATTTATTGCATTAATCATGTAAATGATTCTAACAAAAAAATGGTAATATAACCAATTTTGGAATTGAAAATTATTTGAAAATATAGTTAGAAAAGATTTTGCTTTAATGTCTATTTTTTCTTATTATTTATTATTACAATCCCTTTTTTGTATGTTTTCCCCTGGTAAATTCAAAATAAATCTCAGGTAATCTTTAATATGAATGTAGAATCCGAATATTGAATGTAGAATAGGAATATTAGAAGTGGAATCTGAATGTGGAATCGGAATATTGCAAGTGTAGTTGGAATGTGGAATGTGAAATTGGAAATCAGAATATTCAATGCGGAATCGGAATATTGAATGTAGAATTGGAATGTGCAATCGGAATATTGAAACTGGAATAGGAATGTTGAAAGTGGAATTGGAATGTTGGAAGTGGAATCTGAATGTGGAATCGGAATGTGGAAAGTGGAATTTGAATATTGAACTTAAAATCGTAATATTTAAAGCGGAATCTGAATGTGGAATCGGAATATTGAAAGTGGAATCTGAATGTGGAATCGGAGTATTGAAATTGGAATCGGAATGTGGAATCTGAATGTGGAATCGGACAAATAATTCATTTACTCCCGCTGTAATAGAGGGCGTGTGTGAAAATCAATTAAAGCATAAATGTTTAACTTTCTGCTGCGAGATCGAAGAGGGAAGTACATACTTTCGACCGTGGTATAAAGAAAAAATTTTTTCAAAGTTACATTTAATTAAGTTTCTATAAGAAATAAATTAAAAAAAATATTTTTAAGTTAATTTGTGAATGCCAGGGGTCAACTACAATGGTTATTAAAATTTTATGCGTGGTTATACTATTTGGCGGCTTATTTCTTGAATTTTTCGAACCGACGCGTCAGATCGATATAGCTTATTATTATATGAATCTGCTTCATAAGAATATTTAATGAGCGTAAGATTTGCTTTTGATGCCACTTTACGGATCCAGATTATAAAATGAAAAACCGATTTCTAACTAGCCGCTTAACACCTTTACCATGGCTTGACTTTGTAGATAAATTGAAATATTGTTTGTTGGTTTAATAATTTCAGGTGAAAGATCGATATCTCGGTAGCTCCTGAATCTTATTATAATTGCGTATGATCGTAATATGCGTGTAATAGTTTTAGGTAGAACGTCGATTTTGCGATAGCCTCTGAATATAATCAAAATATTTAATAAACTTTTTTGCTCTTTAAAATTTTGGGGCCAACCCTGGGTAAATTGTAGAGGAAGAAATATCGCTTTGGTATTTAATGTAAATTTCGTCGTTGCTGGGGACTTTTGTCGACACTCTATAATCGTCTATCGATTGATATGGAAGTCAGTATGTTTCAACAAGTTTCAAATTGTATTTTGTGAATGAGTGTGATTCTATAATTATAAGATAGGTCCAGAAACATTTGAGTGGATGCAAAGACGATTCCGAATATGAAAGGGTCGATATTCGACAAATTGCGAGTAATGTTCCAAATGGAACAGTTGTCATAGAAGGTTATATGATCTTTGGAGTTCTGGTAAATTTGAACCGTACCACACTTACTGAATAAGAGATATATTGTTTTACTTTTATTTTATTATTAATTCGTATTTTAATTTAAGATAAATTATTCTAATATTTTTCTTTCTCGACAAATAAATACTGCAGGGGACTAAAAAATTCTTAATGACGCTAAATTAGTTCTTTTAATCAATGTCCAAAAAGAAAGAGTAATACAAAATGATAGGTGACTCCTAATAGATAAGTTTAATCAATCACAGGACCTTCCCTGCTGACGTCTCCGGCAGCAGTTTCCAAGTCCCCTCTTTATCCATTCAAATACAAATTAGTCCCCTCTTGAACCAAACATCCCCTTAGGATTAGATCTTTTTTTGCTGCCGAAGAGTAATTACTCTAAACGGTTATCGAGGTGTAGGTGATGGAATATCGCCAAATTCTCAAAAACCCGTGTAGAAATTGAAACGTGGTAGTGATCCGGCCCTGATCAGGTTAAATAGGGCCCTGATTTGGAAATGAAACACTTTTTCTGATCAGGTCCTGAAGTGGTGTTTAAAAAAAGGCCACATCAGGGACTTATAAGGCCCTGATCACAACCTGATTTGGTATTTTATAAGTATACTTATAATAAATTAGCTTATTTTATCTGCAGTAAAATTTATTTCTATCATTTCATGTGAAAATGGAAGGTTAATTTTAATATACAAATGGTTTTATTCCTTTTCAATAAAAAACTAAAATTTTGTTAAAAAGTTAAAATGATTGCGACAAATCGAAATTATGCAGATTTTGTTCTAGCTTTATTTCTAAAGAAATATAGAAAATTATGCAAATTTCAGCAAAAAAAGAAAATTATTTGCATCATTAATTTTCTATTTTCAAATAATAATTTTGTAAAAAATTCTGAATTTTTTTAAAAAAGGAAAAAAATCATTTTTTTAAATAATTAGAATTTTTCAACAAAATGTCAAGTTATATTTTTTTTATTGTTTAGAAATATAATATTATATCCGTACCTTCAGATTCAGAAAAAACATTTTTTTTAGTTTCATCAGAATTTGGAACATTTTGGAACATTTCTTCGAATTCATTTTAATTAATTATTATTTATTTTCACTTGAACTGTTTCTTTTTCGTTGAAACTGACGTAAAATGAATTTTAAATAATTAAATGTGGCTTTTTCGAAGTAATCTGGAACCTGATCAGGTCCTGATCAGGCCCTGGTCAGGGCCTGAAGAATGGCTGTGATAAGTAAATCCTGATCAGGGCCAAACCACAAATAGAATTTACTTAAGGCAATTTCTACACGGGAAGCTTAAAGGTTGGTGACCGAATCTCTCTCTCTCTCTCTCTCTCTCTCTTAATTTCTTCTTTGAAAACTTTTTCGACATTTTCTATCCGGTAAGTCTATCTTACAAGATGGATTTATTGAAATTTTTATTTAGGCTATTCAAACAGAATTCCTTTTTGAAAAAGAATATTTTTCAGCATATGCTTGACCTAGTAATTTCATGTCTGCAGGTGTTACAGAATGTATACATGAGTACTGGTTGTGCAATTAAACCTATTAAACTCAACGACTATATTCCTATTACAACCCAGCCAAGTAGAAATTAGATTCACTTTTGAAACAAAAAATGTTTCTTTACATATTAAAAAGGATAAAATCAAAATTGCTCTTACGATCTTATTGGTAATGTAACCGACATGAAAAAGTTCCCGGGAAAACACTCCTCGGAAATTTCAGTAGGAAATTCCAACAGGAAGTTCCTGTAAAAATTCTGACAAATTAGTTTTCAATATGTCATAAAAATCAGATTGTTAACCCCTTGACTGCCGATGACTGCCGAAGATCTTTGCCATTTCGGACTTTGCTCTGACTGTCGGAAAACTGACAATCTTTGCCATGATAAAAATTGATGTAAAAAAGTCAATAATGGCTGAAAATTAAAAATAAAATTATTTCTAAAAAGTCAATGCTATGCAGAATGCGACGCACGTTTCTGTTTTTAAATTCAAAGAATTATAAAAATGTTATAAATTTTTAAAAACAACACTTTTAGCAAATTTTTCAAAATTTTTGCCATGGACAATACAATGCATTTTTATTTTAAAAATGTCTAAAATCGCCTGAAATCTATTACTCGGAGGTTTTCGGGGTCGCTGATTTCGAATATGATGTCAGTTTTTCAAAATTCAAAATGGCGGATCCAATATGGTGGACGACTTTCTTAAAAATTGATCCAAATTACCTGAAACTTGTTACTCGGGGGTTGTCGGGGTCGCTGATTACGAATATGATAATGGTTTTTCAAAATTTAAAATGGCGGATCCAATATGGAGGATGACTTTTTTAAAAATTGATTCAATTTACCAGAAATTTGTTACTCAGGGGTTTTCGAGGTCGCTGATTACGAATATGATGTCGTTTTTTCAAAATTCAAAATGTCGGATCCAATATGGCGGATGAATTTTTTCAAAATTGATCCAATTTACCTGCAATTTGTTACTCGGGGGTTTTCGAGGTCGCTGATTACGAATATGATGATGATTTTTCAAAATCCAAAATGTCGGATCCAATATGGCAGACATTTTTTAAAAGAATTTTGGATTAGCTTGAAAATTATCATTCGGGGGTTTTCGGGGTCGCTGATGACGAATCCGATGTCAATTTTTCAAAATTCAAAATTGCGGATCCAATATGGCATATCGTGGAGATCCACTTCACCCATGAACTTATTGGAAAGGTGAAATGCGTTAGGAAATTTCAATGGAATTTCATTTTTTGCACTCTCTTTATAGCTGTTCTATAAAACCGGCATTTGTAAAATTTATTCTGCTTTTAAGATAAAAAACAAAATTTTTTTAAAAAACGTCCGTCATTTTGAATTTTGAAAAACCATCATCATATTCGTAGTCAGGGACCCCGAAAGCCCCTGAGTAACAAATTTCAGGTAAATTTAATCAATTTTTAAAAATCCGTCTTCAGGTAATTTGGATTAATTTTTAAAAAGCCGTCCGCCATATTGGATCTGCCATTTTGAATTTTGAAATAACGACATCAGATTCGTAATCAGCGACCTCGAAAACCCCTGAGTAACAAGTTTCAGACAAATTGAACGATTTTTTATTCTTGGCATTCTGGGCACATTTAGTGTTTTTCAGCCGGCAGTTAAGGGGTTAACAAAAGATTTCAGAGTTTATAAAGTTTTATAACATTTTTTCTCGTTTTTTTAAAACTTTTAGATGTTTTTAATACATTTTTCTAAAATTATTTGGAAAAATATCTTCTAATTTATGTTGATTTTCTAAAGTGTCACTAAGCAAGACATTTTTCCCATATTTGATGGTTAGAAAGACTTTTTTAAAATTTTTTATAAAAAGAATAATTTTTTTAAAAGTACTTTATATGATAATTAATTTTTACTTTAATAATATTGAATGATAATTGATTTATTTAATTTGAGTTTTATCTAAACATAATAACTGTTTTAGTATGAAGATTTTATTATTTCTAGGGGCCTTGAAGATTTAGGGTTTATTTGTAAGCTTTACTTTTTAGGAAATTTTTTAATTTTATAAAAAATCTTACTTTATGACACGAAAAAAAGATAAGATTTTTAATTCAAGCTTTAAAATTAAAAAAAATTTTATACAAAAAAAATTTTATTAAAAATTAAAGTAGAAAATTTTTTGATATTCTCAAGAGCTCGAGCCAAATCGACTACTCAAAATTATTTGAGCTTTTTATAAGGCTCGGCTTGGCCCGAGCTCGAACTAATTAGGTTCGACAAGAAAAACGAAAAGCTCGAAAATACTCGATCGAGCTTCGAGATTTTTGCACACCTCTAAAGCGTTTTTTTCTTATTTGAAATAAACCTTTAGGTGACGGTACTATATTACTACTACTCTCCCCTACTATTTTCTCGCAACAAAATATAATAATAGACAGAAAAGAAAGAATTTAATCGGTTTTGTTAATAAAATTTAAATTTTAATTAAACACTTTTAAACATTTTTATTCGAATTTCTGTAAATAATTAAATTCTTTTAAAGAATTTCTTTTGGTTTTTTTTAAATAATAAAGTTTTTGAATAATTGGAATTGAAAATTTTGAAAATAATTGAATAAAACAAAGAATTTTTTTAATTTAAAAAATAAACGTGTCTGGTAAATATTATAATTAAATATTTCATTATTAAAGTTGATTAAAATTTTATTGAAAATAATTGAATTCCTGTGAATAATTGTATTATTTATAGAAATAATTTAATTCTTGCGAAGAATTATATTAAAACTTTTAAAAATATAAACAACTAGCTGTAGTACCCGTCTTCGACGGGTTTTAGTTTCTAATCATGCATTTAACAATGTGTCTACCGACCTAGAAAATCAGGAAATAGCCGAGAATTTTATTTGATTGGGAAAAAATAATTATTATTTATCATTAACTATTTTATTAGGAAAATATTACTATTTGAATCAGTGACCGTTTTATTATCAAATTAGTGATTGTTAACTAATTCAAATGCAGAAAACAATATTTCTCAATTCGTAGTACTTTAATTAATATAATGTATTCACATCAATCCAAAATTTCCTTCAGTTTTTTGAGTTATAGTAGAGTCTAATTCGAACTAATTGTACAGTAAATAGATCCAATTTCTCTCGGTTACATTGAATTCCCTGATATTTTCCGTATTTCCTGGTTGGTAGACACCTTGTTAAATGCATTAGTAAAAACAAAAACCCGTCGAATAAACCAGGGAAAATTTAGACAAAGCCAGAAATTGTTTTAAACCAAAATAGACACCTTGTTTTACTTTTGTCTTTACATTGCTCAAAATATCTCTAAAAGTTAAATCAGAGAGCTGACAAATACTACTGAATTAAGCTTCATATAACAATTGGTATCAACTATAATTTTTCCGATTTTTTGATATTCAAAACATTTTTATACTTACATCTTTGTTATAAGATAGTATGTTTTGCAAAATTATGCTAAAATGTTATAAATAACATGTAATACTCAACTATAGAAATTTTCTATTTTTTAATTTTTCGAAAAAATTGAATATCTCTCGTTCTAATTAATAGTTTTTAAATCTGTAAATTTTTGTTCGACAAACATTTCATTATCATCTAATAAATAAGTTCTACCCAATAGACACACTTGTATGTGATATGTATCTCCAACTGGATTTATTTGTGTAAAATACTTCCAAACCACACTTTTTGGGCAAGGCATTTTACCGATGTTAATTAATTTGACTTTAATTAAACACATTAATTCGTGAATGATTAACCTCCCTACGGTTAACCACGAGTATACTAGTACTCAGGGTGTATTATTCAATTATTTATTTTAAAAAATTCAATTTGAGAGTCATATAAATAAAACTCTAAGTGTAACTTGAAGCTAAATAAATGTATTTAATATCAAAATAAATATGAAATAGTCCAAATTAATTTTAACAAAATTATAATTCTTTTTCCTGCAAAGTGAAAAAATGATAAAACCGTAGGAGGGTTAATATAGCGTTATTTCATGGCTGATATGACAACAAAAGGCCTAAGCATAATAAAAAGGGAAATAAGAAAAGATGAACGATATTTCTGTCCATTTTTATCTCATGCTTACGACAAATTCCTGTTTTATTCTGCTTAGGTCTAAAATTCATTTTTATAGAGAAAGCGTCAAACTGATTAAAGTCAATAAGTCAATGAAAAAGCGAGGTTAAGTTGCGTTTGCGTAGAATACATTCTTTGCACTGCTTTTCGAATAACCTGCTTGTCATTGTATGTTGAAATACTAGTAATTTAAAAAAATTTTAAATTCTCAAAAATTCTCGGAGAAAAAACGAACCGGTAAATTACCACAATCTTCTTTCTCTTCTTGTCGTAATTTACCATCTTTAGAACACTACATAGGTCTACCAATACATAGTCATACCGGGGTGAAGAACAGCATATTTACTAATTGAATTAGTATTTTTGTAAAAATTAACTGATTCATTACTTCAAACTAAATGTAGGGAAGACCGGGCCGCTTAATAACATAGAAATCTACTTTACCAGCTATACCTGGACCCTACTACACAACCCAACCTTTCTGTCAAAACTCTCTAATCATAGAAGCATATTTCTAACAAAAAATGTGCTTCTACAAAATCTTAAAAATTAATTAAAAAATTGCATCAATATGGAATACAATTAAAAAAAATTTTTTTGCCTTATACTTATAATGTTTTTCTAAGAGGTAAGAAACGTTTTTACTTTCATTTTTCACAAATTAAAACATAACCTTAAAATACCTAATTCAATTAAAATTGAAACAATTCTAATTTTCTTTTTCAGATCATTTCATATTTTTAAGCTTTTTTAAATATTTTATTTTTTTCGTAATAATGATTTACAAAACATAAATTCGTGCTAAAAGTTGATATTCTCTTTCCTTTTTTTCTCCACCTGTAAAATTTTCGATATGCTTCTTAGGTGCTTTTCTTCGCGACGCGTCACATTTTATGCTTTGTTTTATATTTGGATAATGTGTTTGTACAATTGTTCATCCCCTGATTAGGAACCATATGTGGACGTCCGCATGAAAAGGGACCACTTTGTCGGTTCTAGATTTCGAGATATTCGCAATTTACTAATTTTGAAGAAAAATATTGAAATTGTTTTTATCTTTTTTTCTTAATCTACAGGGTCTACCACGTCGATTCATGCAGTTTTTATTAATTTATTGACACTCTAAGTATTTTATTTCGTTGTTAGAAAAAAAAATGAAAAGGGACCACTTTGTCGGAAATCTGTTATTTTTTCATTGTTTCAAAACGAAGGGAGGGAAAAATTCGAAACCTATTGATTTTCAATCTTAAGGGTGTACTAGACTTAAAACAATTTTCATCTGAATAACTTCCCAGAAGAGCCGGAGAAATTCGCATTACAATTTTTAATTTCGTGTTTTTAGAAATGAAATTTTTAATTTTTTCTAAGATTTTTTATAATAAAGTCGCTTAAAAATTTTTTTTAGGTTACTTTTCTTTTCTTTGCTTGAAATAACTCTAAAAAATAACACCGAACCTTTAAATTCGTTAAATATTCCACTTTATTAATTAATAACCGTATTTTTAGAAAAGGGACCACTTTGTCGGAGATCCATTATTTTGTCATTGTTAAAAAATGAGGGGGGGGGGAATTCGAAACCTATTGATTTTCAATCTTAAAGGTGTACTAGACTTAAAACAACTATTATCTGAATAACTTCCCAGAAGAACCACAGATATTCATATTACAATCTTTGATTTCGTTTTTCTCGAAATGACGTATTTGATACTCCAAACTTTAAAATTCTGTAACTCATCGAATTTTTTTACCAAAAAGGTTGTAAGACCACTCAAAATTTTCCAAATTTTGTCAGGAATTCGCCCATATAGATAAGTCCAATAGTGCCAAAGTGGTCCCTTTTCATGCGGACGTCCACATATATGATTTGAAACTAGTTAAGATTTAAAAGTAAATGTGATCCAAACAAACAGTAAAAAACAAAAATCACAATATATAAATCATTTTAAATTGAGAAGCAAATTACCGCCAAAAGTAATAGATGCGGCAGGCATGCGCAGTTGCATTTGGTAAGGGTATCTGGCTGACTACTTCCTTTGACGTCAATCGGAAGTGTAAAATTGTAAAACAAGTCTAATCAAAAGAGCAACTTAGTGAACAAAAAATGAAGGTTTTTTAAGGTTTTAAGGTTTTTTTTTAAGGTTTTTTAATTAAATATAAAATCAATTAATTACTATCGAAATTAAATATTAATTATTATTTAAAATATTGAAGGAAACTGTCCACCAATCAAAAATACACGACTAGTCTTCTTTACCCAATCAGAAAGCAGAGTCTCTTAACAAAGAAAACAGCTACTTCCTTCTTCTTCATTCATTCTTCATTATAGTGCCCGAGCTTAGCGGAGGATTTGTCGACGACTGTTCTCTCCACGTTTGCATCATTAAAAAGGTAACATTTTTTTATTTTTCTATGAAAGTATGATATATTTTTGACAAAATATACATTTCAGTATTTTGCCATTCATGCATGGCGTCAACGCCTTTATATTTAATATTATTGTCGTACATTTAAACATCAAAAAACATTTACTACAATGCAATTAATTTTTATTTCTTTTACAGGAAATTAGTGTGGAGCTTATTATCAACATAATTCAATTTCCCATAACTTTTAAAAAACTGGCGCATTTATTCAATCGAAGTCCCGTGCAAGTGGTTTTTTTCTCTGCGACATTTTTTCAGTAAGTTTTTTTCATTTTTGAACATTTTAAATAATTAATTTGTTTAATTATTTCTGTGTACATATTAAATTATTTACATTTTTACCGAAATATTGTAATATTATTTATAAGGTTCAAGGTAATAATTGAAGGCCTGGATGCTATTATAAAACGTTGCACGCCATTTACCTAACATGATACATAACACCTTATAGCATCCAGTTCCTTAATTATTTGCAGCGTGAAATAATTTTTTATAAAAAATTTGAAATTTAAAAAATTTAATTCACTTATTACTTTATTTTTAGAAAAACATTGTTAAAATTAATTTTTAGAAGAAGACCATGCAGTAAAAAAAAGAATAATTTTGATTCAATCTTCCGAATGTGGCGCATTTTATCAATCAAGAAATCAAAGTGGTCTATTCTACTTTTCCATGGTTTTTTCAGTTTGTCATTTATTTTTTTATATTTTCAAACTGAAATTTTTACAAAAAATATTCATTAAATCCGAAAATAAATTATTTTGAAAAGAAGAAAATGAATTATTTCGGGAAAAAGAACAAAAAACTTATGTTTAAATTTTAATTATTTTCAAAATTTTCAATAAAAATTGTAATGAAATTATATTATTTAACAATTGATGCTAGCGCGTGTCGTCCGAGCGTCCGACCAGGTTCTTAAATTAGAAGCCCTAATTTAAAAAAATAAAAAAAACTGCTAATTGAAAAAATATTAGTAAATAACCTGCAAGCTTTTCTAAATATTTTATAAAAAAACAAAATATTAAAAAATTCGAATGCAATTAATTATTCCACTTGTGGGTATGATTATTAAGTAAACTTAGCAATGTCAATACGGTTTGATGCTGGAAAATGATCTTCCTAATATATTCGTTGTAACGAAATATTTTGTCAACCTAGCTTGAAGTACACAAATTTTTAATGTTTTATTAATATTAATATTATTATAAGTGTTGTCGTTGTAGTGTTCCACGCAAAAATTGAAAATTTTTAATTGTTTTTAGATTTTACCTCCTGTTGCCTCGAGAAATTGGTTAAAGAATTCTTTTAACAAACGAGCCAAGGACGTCGTATTCAGTCAGCCTGCGGACGCCTGTCATCGATTTGGATACAAAATTTAGTTTATCGTTAAACACTCAATCCACTTACAGCAATTAAATTTCTTCAAATTTCGAATTCGCAAGGTTAGAAATTCTTTCATTTATTAAAAAAACATTTATTATTATTAAAAAGACTTGTTATTAATAGAAAGAAATATATTTACTAATTGAATAAATATTGTTTTTAAAACTTCTAATAATATTAAATGAAACATTTAAAATGTCTATAAGTCTAGTCGAAAAAAGGGGGGTAGAAAAAAATTTGTATTGAAATTATTTATTCTCTAATGTAATTAAAGGAAAAAATTTACCAATTTACTAAAATTTGAGAAAGCTTTAATTTGGATTAAAGCGATTGAGATTAATTGAACATATTTTTATATAAAAAAATACCTCGAAAATTTTTCGGATAATATAGTAGTAGATAATTGTGTCACGCTCTGAGGATAGGTACCTAAGAAGCAACAAATTTGAGGTTTGGTTTTTAATTTTTTGAGTAAAAATACAGAAAGAGAATCAATTATTAATTAAAAATTGTTGGTCTTCAAGTCTTGATCATATTCAAAATATTGAATAAAAATTGAATTTAAATTTAAATAATTAAAAATAAACTTTTAATCAAGATAAATCTAACACGAACTCAACCTATAATTCGTTTGCTTCTTAGATAACTTGGGAGCGCGTTTCAATTGTTAATTATTTCATTATTAATTAAATTTTGACGATTGCAAAATATTAAATTAAATCCTTTTTTATAGATATTTCAATGTTTCCTCTGGCAACATCATTTTGATCAATGACATCTAATCAAGAGGAATCGAAAAAATATTGTTTATCGGATTTGTATATATTTGTAATTCTTAGTTTTAAGTTTGGATTATTTAGTTGTAGTTAATTGAAAATGTCAGATAATTCGGATAATACAGATATATCTTTCCCATTATCAATAGACGAAGATCGTTTGCAAGTCGCGAGAATTGTTGCTCACAATAGACGACAAGTTTCGAGACCTTTTATTCCACTATTTCCACGAACAATTGTTACGCGAGAAAATGTTGAAGTTGATCGTCAACTATCAATAACACCAGACATCGAAAGACAACAAGATACTCATCAACTGTCGCGAGAATCAGTGCGTTGTCAACTATTTGCTTTACCAACAGAACCGCAACAGGAATCATCATTTATACACCAAGATGAAGAAACCTGAATGTCAACTTCTAGCGATACAACAGTCTCGTGGCAACGGCATTTTGGCATATTGGACATTGATTCAAGTAGCGGCATTATCGATAATCAACAGCCAATGGATATTGGTTTCGATAATGCTCCACTGGATTTATTGATTTATTTATTTATTATGTCCAATACCCGAAAAACGTTTTAAATTAACGGAATTCGATAACAAACCAAGTACAAGCAAGGAAGCAGATTCACGTGAAGCTCGGCTAAAACAAACATCTGTATCTTCAAAACGTTTTAAATTAACGGAATTTAAAGACAAACCAAGTACAAGAAAGGAAGCAGGTTCACGTGAAGCTCAACTGAAACAAACATCTGCACCTCCGAAACATTTTAAATTAACGGAATTTGATAACAAACCAAGTACAAGCAAAGAAGCAGATTTACGTGAAGCTCGATTGAAAGAAACATCTTCACCTCCAAAGAGAAGAAAGAAAGCTGCAAACAAGAAGGAAGAATTAAAAAAAGATGAGCAAAAAAAATTTACGATTAAAACGGGTTTTAACGAGTCTTTTTGCCCAGACGAAGAATTGCGTAACGTAATTATTGATAAAACAAGGATGTTGTCCCAAATGTTCATATTAGTCACCTTATTTGTAAATTTCGCGCTTCGACACCCGAAACATAGTTACTTGAGGGATTTGTGGTCAACTGAAGGACCAGATTATTTATCCATCGCCTATTTATTTAAAAATGATACTCGTGCAAAGGAAAAAAAAGAATTTCTGGATAATTTAAGAAGAATTTATATTCCAGAATTCACCCAATTAATGGTTTCGATAACCAACCTTATCAAGAGAAGAGAAGAATCGCGGCCCTGAAATGGGATAAATACATGATGGTCCAAAGGGAGTCCGATTTGTTGGCTAATTACATTATTGGCGATGAAGAGAAGAAACAATTAATTGTAATTGGTCAACCAAATATATCACCATGGATGAAAGGTCACATTCGTATGTCGTTGCGCGTCATAGTGAAGAAATTAGTCGAAAAGCAACGAAATTCCAAAAATTTAAGCATTGTTTTCGTCGACAAACATCAAACCACTAGATTATGCAGCACGTGCAATAAAAAAGTTAAAATTTATAAAAATCGAACAACTTCTTGTGAGTCATGTAAAATTCCGTGGAATCGCGACGTGAACGCCGGTAGGAACATTCTCAATATCGGGTTAGTTAAAATGGGAATGATTCCTAAAGAAAACTTACCGCATTGGGTTTAATTTCGTGCTCTCTTTGAAGATGAGTAATAATTTTAATTTTTTTTTTTGCATGTCTATTGATAATGGGAAAAATATATCTCTAATTTCGGTCCTCCACTTGATGGTTAAGGCCAAGGCTTATTAAAAAGCGTACCCATTCTTTAAAAAATTCTCGGGAAAGCACTGCTAAGCAAATTACCAACATGAAATTCCAATTGTATTGATTTTCTAAAGTGTCACTGAGCTCGAATGGTTAGAAAAACTTTTTTAATTTTCGGAATAATTGTTTTAAATGTACTTTTTGACAATTCATTTTCACCTCAGTAATATTGAATGATAATTTATTTATTTCAATTCAGATTTAAGGTGACACTAAAAAATGATAAAAAAATTAATGACGATTTCTTAATTTGTGTTATCAGAGGTTAAAAATCATAAAAATAATATAAAATTAAATTAAAAATTACAAGTGACATTTCCGATCGGAATTTCCAATTGGAATTTCTGTCGGAAATTCCTACTGGAATTTCCTAGGAGTGCTTTCCTGGGAACTTTTTCACGTAGGTAAGGTGGAAACTGTAAAATGTAGTAACTAAAGCAAAATTTGATCCTATTCTACTACAGAATTTCTCTCTCTCTCTCTCTCCCTCTAAACTATTCAATATGGTATATTGTTAGTCAGTGTAAGTATTTTCTGGAAAAGTAATACACTCGTGTCATGATTTTAGTCGCGTGCTATGTGGTTTGTTTTATTTTTGTTCCATACCCAAAGGCAATTTTCTCATTCCCTGCAAATGTTTAAAAAAAAATTTTTTTTCATCTACACAGAGTACTGTGAAAAGTTTTTTTTATTATTCTTATTATTAAAAAATAATAAATGAAAAAGTAATGCATTTGAAACTAAAAACTTTCGTTTTTCACAAAGCAATTTATGAAATAAAAAGCATATGAGATTAAATAAAAAGTACTTTCAATGAGTATAGAACTTTTAAATCTAAAATAAAAATAATTCCATTTTTCCTTACACATAGTTTATAATCCAATTATACCATTGAATATATTACTTTAGTCAGAAATTACCGAGAGAAGAGAAAATTTACATTCAGCTATATTCATCTTATTGAAATTTTGATTTGACGCTTACGCTACTACTGAAGATGTGGAATATCTTTATCATATGAAATTCGTTTCACTGTTTAAAAACAGATTTTCCATGATAAATAAATAAAGTTTCGTTAACATTTTCCGAGTATTCCGAGACATACTGCAAGTCGTGTAATTAATTAAACTTCAGTTATCAGCATTTCCACACGACAAAGTCCACTGATTATACTATTACGTTAATTTTATCTAAAGCAACATGTGAAAGTGCACATAAATAGTAAAATAATGTAGAATTAAGAGGCAAATACTGAGAAATTGATTTGTACATCTAGCGTTCTAACCAAAGCTGTAAACATTTCGAATTATTCAGAATTATACGACTTTGTTTATTTTGCAATTTTTGTTTCTTTTCACTTTAGACTTTAAAAAATTGATGTTTTTTTGCTTAAATCTTCAGATAATATACATCTTAAAAAATGTACCAAAAATTTTTTGAGGCAATATTTTTTCAGTTAGAAGTTGAAAAAAAATTACCAACACAACCTGGGGATCAATTATGTAATTTTGATTGATAATTTGATTTATATCAACTTTTATAGACAACTTGAATTAACTCTTTTATTTGATTGGCTAAAGTGTTTAATATTTTATTGCTATTAATATTTAAAGTTTTTGAAAAAAATTTAAAAATTCCGCGAAGTGACTCTATGGAGTTTACCGGTAATCCTTTCACGTGGGATGTTAACTTTAAAATTTTTCTTTGCTCTTATGTTTCAAAGAACTGCAATCTTCAACCGCCGTCAATAATTTATCCTAACTCGAGTGAATTTTAATATTTGTCAAAAAAAATTGTTACGAACACTTCAAATAAATACGAAAAAATCCAAAAATATCTCAGAAAATTATTTTTTCCTTTTAAAAGAATTCTTTAAAAATGCACTAATTTTAGGCCTCATAAACTATGAGCTTTTCTTAAAGATAAATAGGGTCTAATTCTAAATATCAAAATTCATCTTCAATACTTAGTAAAGTGACATAATTGTGTGAAGAGTGTTTTAATAAATCAGTGTCTTGGCCATTGAGCCAAAATGTTTAAAACGACCTAAGGAATAAATTATCAAAAACTGATGGTATCAATTTATTCCGAAGAAAAATTTTCGCAATCAACTAAAAGGATGATGGTCTTCGTATATTTTCTCTAAGGTATTTGCAGAATAGTACAGATACCTTGGAGAAAAATAAGGGATATCGATTGAGGTTCTCTTGAGCTTCTTGATCCAACGTATAGGAATGAGAAGAGTACAAATTCTGAAAGACTTTTATCCATTGTGGAAACCAAGCAGATGCATCCAGCTACTTGCTTCAAATTGTCCAAAGTCCACTGATACTCTTACATGTGAATAACAAATTCATATTGTCCGAATTCGGACAAAAATACTTCGATGTAGAAATATTCTGACTTGAGCTTATGTAACTTTTACTGTACAGTGGGAAAATTATCAGTTTAAAAATATTTGTTGTCAACGCTAAAAAGTAGTTGATCTCAACCGTTGTGTCTGAACTGAAAATTCTCAAAAATATTTCGTGATAGTGGTTTTTTAGTCAAAAAACATTTTGTTTTGTAATTAATTACTCTAAATTCAGTGTAGTGCTAGGCACTTGACTCCTCTCGTACTGGCCACATATTGATAATTTAAATTGCTATTTTAATTAGGTTGTCTCTTACCCATAATGCATATTTCAAGAATCCTTGACAACTAAATCTTTTTTTTATCCTTGAAACTAAACTCTTATATCCCAATACTTGAACTTTAATTGTCTAAATTCGGATGAATTTGGTGTTAAATCGTGTACTTCATAAATCTCAATGTTCATGTAACCCATATATAGCTTGTTCAGACTTTCTTTCTTTCTGATTCCATAAATCTTCATTCCCAAATACCACATTCTGCGTTTCAAGTTCTTTATTTTATCCTATTTCTCTCTTGACTTGACACCCAATCTGAGGGTATTGATCTTGCTTTCAAGGGTGTCTTATATACACTCCACCACAAAGATTTTTTAGAATTTATGCGAAAAGTTTTCAAGTTAAAAACTAATTTACTGGTTATTACTTCAAAATACATAACTTTTATGTTACCAACATTTCTTTTTCATCTTATAATTGAATTGATTAAATGAATTTTTTTGCTGTTTCATTTATCATCTATAAAAAATAAAATAAAAGACTACACATTAATAGAAGTAGAACATTATTCAGAAGAAGAGTTATATTAAAAAAACACGGCGTCAAATTATTTCCACTGAGATGTACATTCGTTTCTGCATAAGATAAAGCTACCTGCAAAACAGGTACATTTGCTTTGATCACGGTTGTGTGCAATGTACAACGCTTCGCATTTTCGACCGGACGAGGACATTCCCTCTATAAAAATTTTCCTGAAAGGGATGTGGTATATTTATAAATTTCTCCACGCAACGACGTTTTGTATTTAAAGGGTGAAATATGTCAAAGGGAAAAAAGTGTTTGAAAGTAATTTATTTAATTACTAGTGTTAAAATAAAGTTTACAAATACATGTATATGTATAAGTGTGCATCAAGTTACATAATTAAACTAGCAACCACTTAATTGTTAACTTTATAATTAAATATTGTCAAAGTAATTTCACATTTAGAATGTCTTGAAGCAAAATAAACATTCTCTGAGATGAAACAAAGGGAGAGTTGATGAAGAAAGTTGGTTACAAAAAAGTTTACGCTAATTACATCCAAGTTTACATGAAACAGTAGTTTTATAATAAATTTACTGGAAACAGGTAGAATTGAATTTTTTACCATCCTTTAGCTTTTTTCTCTTGTAATATTTTAGTTTCTTTTGCGCTTTTTTGGCATAAAATTGCAAAGGATTTTTTAAATGAAATTGACAATGTTTATTCAAACTATTATAGAACAAAATTTGGAATTAGAAATACATACCCTCATCTGTTACTTAATGATGTTAATATCAGTCAGACACCTAATTAAAATTCCTAAATAGGTTGAAATAAAGCCCTCATAACATCTAACAAATAATGTTTGTCATCATCAGATAACAGATGAGGGTTTCTGATACCAGATCTTAGACTATTATAATCCACAGTATTAGAAAAATTTTCCAGAGTATGTTTCGTAATAAGGCTAATATGATACAAGATTTGCTGAGATTTTCTTCACAGATTTTCTATCTTGTGAAAGGAATTTCCAGCACTACTTGTCAGCAAGTGCGTTACTAATCCCATTCAACTTCGGAAGTTAATTTCATTTGTGGCGTGCCGAAACGCGTGAACGCGAGTGGAATTTCCAAGTGAGTCTCTAGTTCAAATTCCAAATGGAGAACTACTGTTTATTAGCATCAGTCAGAAACTGTTCGTAATTCAAAGTTTCTTAATGGAAAGATTCTTGAAATACAATTCTAAGATTACTCCTCAAAACTTCCTTAACAATAAACAAAATTGCCAGAGCACGTATAGAATCATTTGGAAATAACATGTTAACGAGAAAATGTTTCTTTCATATTCCTCAACTAATAAAGGACTTTTAATTTTTAATATCCTTCAATCCAAATCCAAACAGCATCCAGTGCTTCGGAAAAATCGATATCTTGAGAAAATCCCTAAGGGTCCTAATTTTTTTAAACATCCTGTTTCCGTTGCTGTTAGGGGAAGTGTTTTAATTTACAAATTATGTTTATTATTATTATATTCTATTTCGACTTAATTACAAATTATAAACTCATAAATAATTTACGTAAACATTTAATGTATATATTTTCTGCACAGCTTCTTCAAAATCATTTTATTCAAAAATTAATTTAAAAACTAACTTCCAAGATGTAAGTTCATAAACATCAAGCTGCTTTAAATATCAAATTTCAATTTTGCAGACGAATTGAAATTTTATGCTTCAGCAAAAATTTGTTCTTATAGAACGACTTTCGCAATATCTTTATCTTCTTTTTATGATTTTCTTTTAAATATAAATTTTCATAAAGGTAAAATGCAAAAATTTTGTTACGATTTTCAACTTTTAATTGAAAAATACAAATGGGGTAATTTTCTGCATTTCAATTTTAGTATATCTTTAAATAACTGCGATATTATTCTAATTTTATGCAAATAGAGTAAATATAATAATATAATTAAGGTCGAGAGTTTTTCTTATCAAAGAAAAATTTTAAATTGATTGAGAATTTAAAAGATTCTAAACTGGTGTGTCACTTTAAATCTTAATCAACTTTTATGGAAATTTAATTTAACATTTAATTTTTGCAAATATTTTGAAAATTTAATAAAATCCTATACTGACATTAAATTTATAAAATTTATCTTAAAACAGTGGTGATATTTAAAATAAGACTTCCTACAGGTGAAAAATTCAAAATAACTAATATACACAAGTATCATAATTTTATTTTGCAAAATGGTAAACGTAAGTTTTAGTTTATGAGTCTCAAGCGACCGGTGGATAGCACTATAAGCAGACCCAATTTCTCGTGGTATGTAACACATGCATTGTGGTGAAGGAATGGTTTCGTTTTAACTGCCACTAGATGCAAAATTTCAAAAGCCAATAGTTACAAATGTTTATTCATTTTTTTCTTCTTCAAAAATTCTACTCTAAATACTTTTTTTCACTTAATTATAAACCTTTCGTAGGGAAGAAAATAATGTTCCCAGAGAAGAATATTACACTTGTAATATTCTTCTAACAGCGCTTTTTTCAAATATATTTTTCTGTTTACTTCCCTTACGAAGGCAAACATTTTTCATCACAAAACTTATCAAAAGCATCTTGACCTAATTTATTTTTCTAAGTGGCACCTTCTTCTTTCACCGTTCAAAGAAAGAAAACTAAAGTTTTATAAATAAAAAAATGACAGTTTTGATTTAAATCTTAATTCAGTTTCAGGATCTTAAAGCTCTTGAGAGTAGAAAAATGTCTCTTCGCGGTAAAAAGTTTGGGGAGAAAAAATTGGAAAATAAAGGAAATAATTCTGGCTGGTTAGTCAACAAGATTTTTATTAATTATACTTTATTTGGAATTAAGCCCTTATAAGTGCATTTTTCATCAATACTATGTGGAAAATAAAAAAGAGCATTTTTGTTAAGAATTCCGCAAAGTTCATTTTAAGTTGGATCATCAATCATATTTCAAAGTAAGGAAAAGTATACTTTTCGTCGAGAGTATTAGAAAGTGAAGTGAAATATATCTTTTCGTAAAGTGCAGTTATAAATAAAGTATATCAAACTACAATTATTTATTCGTAATAGTGAAAAGAAAATTATTTTTAAATTCTCCAGCCTTATAAAATGTTTAGTACCAGTGGTCTTTATTTATTATTAAGATCACTATTCAAAACCACAGAAATGTTTTTTTAAACTTGTGCAACGTGATTCAAGTTAACGACGCTAGCTTTTTTTCTATATTTTTTTTGTCTTTGTAAAAACTCCTTATTATTCTCTAGTATTACAATTAAGTAAATTTTCCCTCGAGAATATTTAATAGAAATTAAATGGTAATTATTTGATATGCATGCATATGAAGTGAGCCAGATGTAATTCACGCAACCCCAGAAAATAATTAAAGTGCAAATTTTCTTTCACTTAAGAGAACGAGTGAAAGTGGGGTTGCCAGTCATATATGATATTTAATAAACTATGTTACTTGTATAAATTTATTTTCACCTGCAAACAAAAAATTCTTAACAAGACAATTTTGATCCTTTTTCAAGAATTTTGTGCCAAAAAGCCTTTAATTAATTTTAGGTAGGTCGACTGTAAAACAGAGATTACAGTCACTCGATAATCAAGCAATTATCAGTTTGTTTCATCTTTATCTGAAAGTACCCTCAAATCAGTCGATGTTTAAAAATATGCAAATATTAATTTTGTTGATTACTCGTTAATTTTACCAAAATGTTTAAATAAAAATTTCGAAGTTCATTTTACCCCTATAAGTTGTTTTTTTGTGTAATGTTTTCATTTTTTATTTTAAGCACGTGAATTTTCTGTATGTTTCTAAAATTGAGAGAAAACAATTATTTAATGGTTGATACAGTTGTATATATGTTAAACTTTTTAGTCCTGTAGATAAAAGATTGTTTCATCAAAAAAGAGATAGTGGATTTTTTTATTAAAAAGAAAAAAAATAAATAAAAAAAAATTTTCCGGAAACAAAATGATTTGTTTGAATTCACAGGTATAAGCACACACAAACACTGTGATATTTCACTCACCCGAAGCTGGAGGCGTTTGAGAGAGCACAAAAGAGCAATAGAGGAGAATGAAGAAAATCCCAAACGAGATCCTCTTCTCCCGTTGGAGGTTGAGGTTATAAACACGTTCACTGATCATAGCGGAACTAAAGTACGAGAGAACTCGACACGTCGCGGCATCCCGACTGAGGATTGCACTCTGCGAGAAGCACCCCATTTACCCCTTGGTGCGATTTACCCTTGCGCAGACGCTTTCCTATTCCCTCACATTCAATTTCGTCCACCTCTCTCTATTCTTCATCCCTCCAAAAAAACCCCAACTCTCTTTGGAGCTTGAACCTAATTTTCTTTTTGTCCCTCTCTCTTTCTTTCTCTTGGCACTCTTACCCATTTCTCTAACTTTTCATTCTTTAGTTTCGTATATTCCTCTTGGAGCTAGTAATTCCTCTCACTTATCTCGATTATCAATAGGACGACATTAATTATCACTTTAAGGAAGCACCTGTGGAACGCCCATTCGCGCTTATTTTCTTTCCAATGTTTATTATTTTATTCTCGCAATCGCAAATTTTCCCTTTATTTTTAATGTAGATTCCTTTTTTATATTTTGTGGAAAGTGCGAATGAAGGACGTTTAATTTTAAAATCGACTTGAATGTCTCTCAAACGTTCGTTTCAAATCCCTAGTAGTGAAATTGAATTTTTCCATCTATGGATTCCGACATTTTCAAAGTTACCGTAAATCTTATGGGTTTGCTTTATTCCTTTTTTTTAACATTACGAAATTTTTAATTATTTCCCAAATAGATTTCAATGTGATGTGTATTTAGAATAGTTGCCTATTTTTAAATTTATGAATAGTTGGGAAAATGATGACTTAATTTTTTTTAAAATGCACTTGAACCCTCTAATCTTCAAATCTATAGTTCAAGTGGTATTGATCCACAAGTGTTAACAGAATTTCCACCTAAACATTATTTACAAGTGCTTTTATGATGGGGATGATGAAGACTTACATTAGAAGTACTAGTATTTGTCTGCACCTCCCCTATTGGGTTTTCTTCAACAGAGGAGAGAGTAAACTTCTCCAGAGTACATCCGGTTTATTGACAACTGAGTTCTAATGGTGTGTACCGGATAATAATTGACAGTGTACACTATTATACTTCTACGCTAAACCTCCCCCTCGTCATATTTCGATCGCAGTTCTCAAGTCTGCAAATTTTCAGCAGTCTTCCAATGGACTTTTGTCTGCAGAAAGTCTAGTGGTTAAAAAAATACAAAAAGCTGGTATTTTACTTTTTTATTCATCAGATTTTTTTTACTTTAGTTCATTGAGTCAAATTGTAACTGGAGTCAGAGATGGAGCACTACCATCAAAGGCTAAAGTCTTAAGACGGTCTTAAGACGATGCTAAAAATCTGTAAACTGACGGTTCTATGATCCAGCGGATGAGTAATGAAGTTCGCAGTTATGGTTATCGACCAAGAAGAAGCAGATAACAAAGAAGTCTTGGATACATTCACATATGTAGAATCAGTTTGTAAGGCGGCAGACAGATCGACAGCGTGCTTCAAGTGTGCAGAAGTCGATCCCAAGTTCACGGACTGCAAAAAGAGCCCAAGCTGTTTCCAATGCAAGGATATGTTGAGCCGAATTGTGAATATCAATCACGTCGATAGCAGTGCAAAATGTAGAGTTTTGATAAAAACAAAAAGAATAAAAGATCAAAAACGATAAGGAGTTGCATAAACGATGAAGAGGGATCTTCACCTACGAAGTTTGAAGCCGAAAGGCATTTCCGCAAACCAAGGAAACGTCCAGTGAAAGGTGTACTCTTTATAGGATCAAATATAATGTTACGTCCTCGTGACGTATATTAAATTATAATTCTAAAATGACGAAATTAATTTGTCATAAAATCACAAACACTAGAAATTAAAAGAAGGTCTGGCAATTGTTATCAATAAAGCACGAACGGCCCAAATTGTGTTAACAATATACCTATCGTAACTCACGATCGATTTTTCGTCAGCAAGCAGTTTATCCCTCTAATTTCTGTGAAAATCATCATGAAAATATAAAAGCCACAGATTTATGATACCAGTCTTAATTTCGTCGTCCACCTCACTTGTTATATAATTTGGTCTTCAACTCGTCGTTAACCATCAGTAATCAAGTGTTACCTTTTTTATAAAAATCATATACTCAATTGTATCAAGTACTTAAACAAGTTATTCACTACCCGTGTAGAAAAATTTCGGGGCAGTCTGGAGTCCAGTGATTGCCCCAACTAGACGCATCTGGACGGTCTAACTGTATGCTATATGGGATTTTTCTGGACGGTCTAATTTAGACTTTCTAACTGTATGCTATATAGGATTTTTCTGGACGGTCTAATTTAGACTGTCTAACTGTATGCTATATGGAACTTCATTGGCATCACTAGAATTCAAAATTTTTTAAGTAATACAATCAAGACTTTAGTGCCCGATTTGTCGGTCTTCTTTGAATTTATACATGGATTGTCACTTCAAAATTCAATGGAATAATTTAGTCAATCTAAAGAATCGTTCAAAAATAAATATTGTAGGTTTATATGAATTATTATAAATAAAATTTTCAATGAATTTAATTAAAAATTCTAAAGAACTTAGATTTTTGAAAAATGCCTAATAATTCAAATTCTCCTGAAATTAGATATATTTTTTAACATATTGTATTTGATTAACTATTAAAAATAATTTATCTGTAGAAGAATTTTAGTTAAAAACACTATAAACAATTGAGTGTTGGAGAAGTTACAGATTATTGTAGAAATTTAATTATTTTCAAAAGTAACAAAATTCTACACAGAAATTCAATTATGTTCAAAATTTTTTTTTTAAATTCTCATCAAAATTTCAATTATCTTTATATATACACGGAGAGAAATATGTTGCTATTATTGCTTGCAGAATCTTTACAAATTTTATTAGTCACTGCTGAATAGAATTTTAGCTTGAGGTTATAATAATTTATATACGAAATCATTTATTTAATGTAACGGAGAGTTCGATGCAATAAAAACAAAAAGCAGCTGCTAATTTTGCACGAAATCTTTATTATCCTTTCGTAAAAACAAGGTGCGTAAGATCGACTAACTTCAAGTGTAGAACTTTTAAAATTGTGGCGCGCGCATCTTTTTTCCAAACAATTGTTTGTTCGCTACAGCCATGTAACCTCACCTCAGTGTGAAACGCATAGTTTTTGGTATAAAAAATTACAAAATGTTACAAGTGTTAGCAACTGTCAGCCATTTGCAAAGTGTGACACGTGTATCCTTTCGATAAGAAGTATTGACTGTTATTTGCCGAGTGATTTTTCTTCTGAAAATGTTGATTGTGAATTTTGTGGTTTTGTTTTTTGTACATTGAAAAAAGTTAAAGTACATTACATACGTTACGTACGTAATTATTAAAATACATGTAAATACAAATTAAATTTTTGTTAATATTAATTGTATATTTATTAGGAGGAGTTTGTAAATATAATGTGAATTATTTAATTTATTAATTTAAAGGATTTAATTAATTTAAGTAAATTTAAAGACATTAATTTAATTAAAGTTTAAAGGAATAAAGGACATTTGCCTGTTATTTTGATTTCTGAATGTAGAATATTGATTGATTTTTTTATATTCTGATGTTTGTACATTACATAATTATATTATAGTGGTAATAATTGTGATTTAATATTGATTTATATTTGTTTTCTTAATCTTAATTATTGATTTTTCAACATTTTGGTAGTTAATTATTATTATTTGGAAAAAACTTTATAAATATTAAAGATAAGTACTAAAAATAATACATATGATTACGAGATACCAGAAACTTGGTAAACAGAGATTTAGCCAAGAGCTACTAGATTAACAGATACTAGAATAAAAGATAAAAAAATAAAAAATATAAACAGATACAAAACAGAAAAACTTACCAAAAATATACTTATATTTATTGTTGAGAAAGTATAAATAAATACATAACAAAGGCCGTAGCAGTATAGGCATGTAAAAATGGCCCCCTCTTGGATTAGGTCCATATTTAGGGAATAATTTTGACCTATTATGAGACTTATTTTCACCAAGTTTCAACTAAAAAAAGAATTTTGTTTTTGAGTTATACATTTTTTTGAAAAATTCAAAAAAATTCAAAATTTTTTTTTCCCTCTGAAATGGTTGAACCGATTTTTATGAAAAATTTTTTTTTGTACAATACAATATGAACAGTTAACAAAAAAAAATTTCGACCAAATTCTAACAAAGAAAGTCAGTAAAAAGTCAATAAAAAAATTTTTTTTTTAATTTTTTTTTAAAAAATATTTTTTTTTATTGAAAGTTTTTTGCACAACCGCTATTTTTTTCTATAAAATAATAGTCATTTCAAGAGTGACATATATTTTTTGCAAGATGATTAAAAAGGTACTTCATACTTTAAAAAATAAAAAACCGATTTTTGGCCCCTAAATAGTACAGTTTTCTATATAAACCAGGGGCCAACATTTTTTAAAATTACATTAAAAATTAATTAATACTTAAATTAAATTTCTAAAAAAGTTAATATTTTTCACTTTTTTGGGTTTATTTGTTTAAAAATAGTTTATTTGACATTAGGCAAGTACTCTATCAAAAAACAAGACCGCTTACGTAAAAAAAACCAAAAAAAATTTTTTTTTTTGAAATTTCAATTTATTAACTTTATAACTATTCTAAAGCTTTTGTTAAGTAAACAAAGATCTTTTATTAACTAAATTACTTGTTTACGTATACTTTAACTTATCTACTACTTAACACCTATCAGAAAATAGTTTTAGTAGGCTAAAAATAGAATTTAACTTTTTGCCCCAGCCATTTAACTTTTCGCCTCAGCATGGGGCGAAAAGTTAAAAAAAACAAAATTTTCAAAAAAGGACAAAACATCACACTGTGCCTGAACCAAAAAAAAGTTTGACAAAAATGGATCCACAATCTGGTTGTCGGGAATGTTTCTGCATCATACCAAATTTAAAAATCCGTTGAGATCAAAATCCTAGCTGATCCTTTTTTCGAGTTATCAATATATTTACATGCAAATTTTTGCAAAACGTTCAAATTAATACTTTGTAACTTCATATAGGCAATCCTATCACGCAAAAGGTATCTTAAATATTTTTTATACGTAAATATATATATCATTACATTTAAAATAAGACCTAAATAAAGAAAATTGATTAATATTTATCAAAATGTCGGGGTTTTTCAATATAAAGTTTAGTTAAAAGTTGGTTTTGAACTTTTTTGATATGAGGCCGTCCATGAACTACGTCACGCCTTAGAGGGGGAAGGGGGTGGAATTCATTTTTTGTGACGTTCTGTAGAAAAAATTGCGCTAAAGCATGTAAAATTTGTGACGAGGGTAGGGGGGTGGAAAAATTATGCAAAATAATGTGACGTAGTTTATGAACGGCTCCTATTTCAGGTAATATTTCCGTAACCTTTATATTTTTTTAAGTGTATTAATTATATTTTAATAATATTTGCATAAAATTTTATTTATTTCATTTAAAAAATAAAAACAGTAAGACATATATATATATATATATATTTGAAAATCGGCGTTTCGAATTTCGAATTGCTCAACTCGACTCGGTCTACTTTAGATTCGAATCGGGCAATTTAAAGTTTCGACTTTCGAATTGCTCGACTCGATTCGTTTTTCGAATAAATTCGGCCAATTCGAAACACAACATACTGCAACACATCATAGCACATATTACATAGAAATTCGAAAGTCTAACTTCGATTTTCGAATTGGCCGACTTTATTCGAAAATCGAGTCGAGCAATTCGAAAGTCGAAACTTCAAATTGGCCGATACGAATCGAAAGTAGACCGAGTCGAGTTGAGCAATTCAAAATTCGAAACGCCGATTTTCGAATTGACTAGTTTGTCTTCATAATATGTCTTATTGTTTGTATTTTTTTAATCAAATAAGTAAAATTTTGTGCAAATATTATTAAAATATAATTAATACACTTAAAAGAAATATAAAGGTTACGGAAATATTACCTCTGAAATATCAAAAAAGTTCAAAACCAACTTTTAACTAAACTTTATGTTGAAAAACCCGGAAATTTTGATCAATATTAATCAATTTTCTTTATTTAGGTCTTATTTTAAATGTAATGATATATATTTACATATAAAAAATATTTAAGATACCTTTTGCGTGATTGGATTGCTTACATGAAGTTACAAAGTTCTAATTTGAACGTTTTGCAAAAATTTGCATGTAAATATATTGATAACTCGAAAAAAGGATCAGCTAGGATTTTGATCTCAACGGATTTTTAAATTTGGTATGATGCAGAAACATTCCCGACAACCAGATTGTGGATCCATTTTTGTCAAACTTTTTTTTGGTTCAGGCACAGTGTGATGTTTTGTCCTTTTTTGAAAATTTTGTTTTTTTTAACTTTTCGCCCCATGCTGGGGCGAAAAGTTAAATGGCTGGGGCAAAAAGTTAAATTCTATTTTTAGCCTACTAAAACTATTTTCTGATAGGTGTTAAGTAGTAGATAAGTTAAAGTATACGTAAACAAGTAATTTAGTTAATAAAAGATCTTTGTTTACTTAACAAAAGCTTTAGAATAGTTATAAAGTTAATAAATTGAAATTTCAAAAAAAAAAATTTTTTTTGGTTTTTTTTACGTAAGCGGTCTTGTTTTTTGATAGAGTACTTGCCTAATGTCAAATAAACTATTTTTAAACAAATAAACCCAAAAAAGTGAAAAATATTAACTTTTTTAGAAATTTAATTTAAGTATTAATTAATTTTTAATGTAATTTTAAAAAATGTTGGCCCCTGGTTTATATAGAAAACTGTACTATTTAGGGGCCAAAAATCGGTTTTTTATTTTTTAAAGTATGAAGTACCTTTTCAATCATCTTGCAAAAAATATATGTCACTCTTGAAATGACTATTATTTTATAGAAAAAAATAGCGGTTGTGCAAAAAAAATTTCAATAAAAAAAAATGTTTTTTAAAAAAAAATTGAAAAAAAAATTTTTTTTATTGATTTTTTACTGACTTTCTTTGTTAGAATTTGGTCGAAAATTTTTTTTTATTAACTGTTCATATTGTATTGTACAAAAAAATTTTTTTCATGAAAATCGGTTTAACCATTTCGGAGGGAAAAAAAAATTTTGAATTTTTTTGAATTTTTCAAAAAAATTGTATAACTCAAAAACAAAATTTTTTTTCGAGTTGAAACTTAGTGAAAATAAGTCTCATAATAGGTCAAAATTATTCCTTGAATATGGACCTAATCCAAGAGGGGGCCATTTTTACATGCTTATACTGCTACGGCCTTTAGATGAAAAGATGAATAGATACCTTCTTTACACTGGGGTCAAAAAGTTTCAGTACATTTGTTCTATCAAATAACCACACTTTTGAAAAATATAGAACCTCTTCATCTTAGAAAATTTAAGATATTTACATAAAATTTATCCCTCTTCTTAAAATTTTATAAATTTTAACTCTATCATTATTCCTTATTTTCTTTCTAGGTGACTATTTTTTATTTTACAATAACAAAAAGGTGCATATTTTTCAAAAGTGTGGTTAATTGATAAAACAAGTGAACGGAAACGAGGAATTTGCAATTAATATTCTTTGAAAAATTTCGAGAGCAATGGAAGTTATTTTTATAGAATTTGAAAAAAATACTTAATATATGTCAATTATTTTGGTCTAGAATTAAAGAATGAAATTTATACTTGATATTGTGCAACTATCAAATCTTAAAAAAAAATTTTCTTCAATTGGCGTGTGCTTGAATTCCAGATTTCAAAATCGCAATTTTCACAAAAAATCTCTAACTTAAAAGAATTATATTTTTAATATTTACACTATTAAATTGGTTATATCTTATCCTATTTGACTCTAAATTTATTCAACTTTAAAATGATCCTATTTTGATAGCTTTTACATCTATTTTTACAGAAATATTTGAATTTTAAGTGAAGCGAGCACTTAACAGTAATCAGTACAAATGTACTGAAACTTTTTGACCCCAGTGTACATTCTTGAGATAAGACGAAATTAGATTAATAGATGAAGATACATTCTTAACATTCTTAATAATCTTCAATAAGAAAGGAAAAGATAAAAATTCCAGTTACTGTTAAATGTGACAATAGTAACATTATTTACATGTGTTCTGAATTAATTAATTTTCACGGTGGCCACATGTCAGTAAAGTCAGTAAAGTCAGGGAAATGTCAGGGAAAAAAATATTTTGTCAGTAAAGTCAGGGAAATGTCAGAAAAAAAATTTTTTGTCAGTAAAGTCAGGGAAATGTCAGGAAAAATTTTTTTGTTAGGGCAATTAAAGAAGAAGGTAAATGTCAGAAAAAAATTTTTTGGCAGTAAAGTCAGGGAAATGTCAGGAAAAATTTTTTTGTCAGGACAATTAAAGAAATTAAGACGGTCATGCAATACAGTTTTTGCTCTAAACAAAAAAATTTTTGTCAGGGAAATTCGTTGTTATGTCAGTAAAATGTACGGGGAAATTGATAAAGTCAATCTTGCGGCCACCCTGATTTTATGAAAAACTATTTTTTAGAAGCGATATCTTTTCAATAAATTGAAAGAAATTATGTCGAACAAAGAAGAAACTGTTAATTTAAGTGTTACAGATTTTAATATTATACTTACTGAAGGAGGAATATTAAATGATACTCATATTGATGAATTCGAAAAATTATTGAGAAGAGAATTAAATTCTGCTTTTAGCATGCAAAGCACTTTGTATTTATATACGCTTGAATTTATTAGTCCGATTGAAAAGGTAAAAAGCATATTTAAATACTTTTAGTGGACCTATCAAGAAAGGTCATTGGATTTGCACATATTATGATGGAATGAGACTTTATATTTATAATAGTCTTAATGAAGGATGTTTAAATGAAGATCAAAGGAAATGTTTAAGTAGATTAGATCCTTTTAAACCTCCAGTAGTTTTCACAACTGTTGATCAACAACCAAACAATAGTCTTGCTTGTGGAATATATGCAATAGCATTCGCAACATCGATATTTTTTAATATTATGCCCCACTCTGTCAATTACTATTATTGTAACATGAGAAATCATTTAATGTTAATGTTAAAAAAACAATCGTTTAAGTAAATTTCCGTCAGTAAGGTCGACTAATATTAGAACTATGACTGTTGAATAAAATTGGGAGTGTCTTCTTAAATCGAGCTAGAGAAAAAAGTTTCCAAAATGAAGAAAATAAAATTGTTGACAATAATTTATCATTGTTGAATTCAACCAGCAATGTTTGTAATAAAAATTTTGTTTATAGTTGTATAGAAATATTGCCTTTAATTCCAGCAAATGATGTTAATAATATTTCTATTGATTCAAGCAATGGAAAGAAAGATACAAGATTAATAATAACTAAGAAGCAAGGAGAAAAAAGAGCTATGGTTCATTTTCCTGAAGAAGAAGAAAAATATAAAATCATAAAACGTCAAAAAAGCTGCTTATTAAAAAAAATATCGACAAAAAAAGCGAGAAAATAATAAAATTGTTCGCTCTGAATCATTGGATTCTAATGAATTCATTAGTGCAGAACAAACTTTAAATATGAGGCCCCAAAGTACATCCACAGCTTTATCATCATCAGAAAATAATATTTCTACTTCTAAAGTTAAAAAGCCAATTCGTGACAGAAATGTTGCTTACAAGCGCACCTCTCGACAAAATAAACATACTTCTGTTCAAAAACAAAGTCAGTCTGATATTATTTCAAAGGCACATATAGAGACAGGTTATTGTAATGAAATGAACATCACACGTTATCATTCTTATGTAAAACTTTGTAAACATAAAGTTAACAGTGAATTATTTATAAAATCAAAAACTAATAAAAATGAGAGAGAAATTATTATAAACAGAAGTTTGCAAAGTATGCCTTCAACATCAGCGCAGAATAATAATAGTACATCAGGAGAAGTAATACACAAAGGAAATTATAAAGTCAAAGATAATGTAATTATTGAAAATGCAACAATTAATTCAAAAATCAACAGTTCAAAGGAAACTTTTAATAATAGTCAATTACAATGCAAGACTTCGAGATCATTAGATAACACAGGCACACAAAAAAATAAAATAGTCAAAACCCAGAGGTTACACCCCCCTATCCCCATGTTTTTGGGGTCGCTGAAACCGAATATGACCATGAAAAATTTTTATTATCGGTCATTTTCCCGCTACTACCCCCTTACACCTGCTCCCGGGGGTTGGAATTTCAGTTTTAAAAAAAGTGGAGTAGGGTGTCTATTCCTATGTTTTTTGGGTCGCTGAAACCAAAAAAGACTACCAAAAACAAATTTTTCCCTCCCTTAACCCCCTACAACCCCTTTCACAAACCCCGGGGTGAGGGGTCGAAATTCGAATTTTCACGAAAAGTCGATTACGGTGTCTAAACCTACGTTTTTTGGGTCGCTAAAACCAAAAAAGACTACCAAAATCAAATCCTTTCCACCCCCGACCCCCTACAACCCCCTGCAATAATTTTTTTCAAATAAAACGAACCGATTTTTGGGAAATTATAAATTGAATATTAATTATCAAAAATTATTGCAGGGGGTTGTAGGGGGTCGAGGGTGGAAAGGATTTGATTTTGGTAGTTTTTTTTGGTATCAGCGACCCAAAAAACGTAGGTTTAGACACCGTAATCGACTTTTCGTGAAAATTCGAATTTCGACCCCTCACCTTTCGGGTGTTAAGGGGGTTGTAGGGGGTCAAGGGAGGGAAGAATTTGTTTTTGGTAGTCTTTTTTGGTTTTAGCGACCCAAAAAACATAGGAATAGACACCCTACTCCACTTTTTTTAAAACTGAAATTCCAACCCCCGGGAGCAGGTGTAAGGGGGTGGTAGCGGGAAAATGGCCGATGAGAAAAATTTTTCATGGTCATATTCGGTTTCAGCGACCCCAAAAACATGGGGATAGGGGGGTGTGACCTCTGGGTTTTGAATTTTTTATTTTTTTGTGTGCCTGTGTAATTGTATTGATTCAAGAAATGTTACAAAATATACTAATTTAAAAAATAAAAATCAAGTAAAAAAAGAATAATAATACGTTCTTTAGAGGAAGAAGAACAACATCAAGTCATGAAACGTCAAAAGAAAGCTGCTTTTCAAAGAAAGTTTCGACAAAAAAACAAGATAATAATAGAATTCTTAATCCTTAATCAATCCAAAAAAAGGATAGTATTATTACAGTGGCTAAACCAAATATAAATTCAGAAAAATCCTCTACAACTGTTAATACATCTTTAGCAAAAGATAATGTAACTGTTACAGCAAATTTATCAAATACGAATATTTCTTGTCTTTAAAAAAATGCAGCTTATCAAAGAACTCATCGCCAAAAAAAAACGGAATTCTGCACAGAAACAAAATTTCTCTGGTAGTATTTCAGTCTCGCATATAGAAGAACATTTTGCTGGTGCGATGAGCATTTCATGTGAGCATTGTAATGCTAAACATTTCCAAGCACAAAGAGTATCTGATAAAAAAAATTCATTTCATGATTGTTGTAAACATGGCGTTATGCAAGTCATTCTTGAAGATCTGCCTGCTCCTCCACTCATATTAAAAAATTTATTTGATGGCACCCACGAATTATCTGGCCATTTTCTTGATAATATACGACCTTACAATAATTCATTTGGTTTTGCTTCTTTCAATGCTAACTTAGTTAATTTTACCAATTGACGACCAGGACCATATTGTTTTAAAATACATGGTCAGGTTTATTATCAAATGAATACATCTTTGTATGCAGAAAGAAACGAGACGCATGCTTATTCCCGAAATCTTTTTTGACCAAATAGTTATTTGATATAAAACTACTTAACTTAAAATTCACATAATATGCACATTATTTGACATAAATTTCATTACACACAAAAACCATTTAACATAAATATCATTTGTCATAGAATTCATTAAACAGAAATATTATGTTACATAAAACTCAGATAACTTAATTCCCATTCGACATAAAAATTATGTAACATAAATTTCTATTGACATAAAAATCATTTAACATAAATTTCTTTTAACATAAAACTCATTTAAAGTAAATTTTATTTGTTATAAAATTCATTTGACATCAATTTCATTTGGCATAAATGTCATTTAACGTAATTCTCAATTGACATAAATATCATTAGACATAAAATTAGCTTGACATAAATTTCATTTGACGTGAATATCATTTAACATAATTATTATTTAACGTAAAATTAAATTTATATAAATTTCATTTAGCATAAATGCCATTTAACATAATTCTCATTTGACATAAAATTTACTTGACATAAATTTCATTTTGTGTAAATCCCATTTAACATAATTTTGATTTGACATAAAGTTAATTTGATATAAAAGACATTTAACCAATATTTAAAAGTAACCAATTAGATATTATCAACAACATTGTGATTCGCCAATTTTGAAATTCGCGCCTATATTTCTAGGTCAAATGATCTTTATGTAAAATGAAATCTATGACACCTGAGTTTTATGTCAAATGAGAATTATGTGTAATGACTTAACCGTCAAATGAAATTGATATCAAGTGAACTTTATGTCAAATGAATATTATATTAAATGGAATTTATACCAAATGAAATTTATGTCAAGTATATTTTATGTCAAATGAGAATTATGTTAAATGGAATTTATGCTAAATGAAATTTATATAATTTTAATTTTACGTTAAATAATAATTATGTTAAATGATATTCACGTCAAATGAAATTTATGTCAAGCTAATTTTATGTCTAATGATATTTATGTCAAATAAGAATTACGTTAAATAACATTTATGCCAAATGAAATTGATGTCAAATGAATTTTATAACAAATAAAATTTACGTTAAATGAGTTTTATGTCAAAAGAAATTTATGTTAAATGATTTTTATGTCAATAGAAATTTATGTAACATAATTTTTATGTCAAATGGGAATTAAGTTAAAAGTTATCTGAGTTTTATGTAACATAATATTTCTGTTTAATGAATTCTATGACAAATGATATTTATGTTAAATGGTTTTTGTGTGCAATGAAATTTATATCAAATAATGTGCATATTATGTGAATTTTAAGTTAAGTAGTTTTATATAAAATAACTATTTGGTTAAAAACGATTTCGGGAATAAGCATGCGTCTTAAAGAAACGATACTTCTTCATTTGGACAGTTATTTATTGTTGATCAAAACGAAGCTTCCGAAATAATGGAATAGATACAGCCCTTCGGGATTGTAACCTATTTGCACAGTCCTACCGTATGATGCATGAAGAAATTAAAAAAAGAATGACTGAAAATAATGCAGAAATTGAGCCTGAGATGCAATTATTACTTTCATTAAAGCCTGGGATGGATAGTAGACGTTATAATTTACAAAGTGTGAATGCAGTTGCAGCAATTTTTACTACAACTGCTGATGGTGATCTTGATTATCATTCTCATAAACATTTCTTTTTCAATTTTTCTTTAAAACATTTATTATATTTGCGCCATTATTCTCATTGTAAGTACTTTTGTTTAAAAAAATTTAAATATTAAAAAAAGGAATGCGCAAGAGAAAAAACGCGCGCGCTGGAGCGCGCGATCGTTCTCGTAAATATAAAAAGAACGTGCTATAAAAGTATTAGATTCTTCTTATAAGAATCGCTCGAACTCCGACTGATTTTCAGGCGGACTTAATACAACACAATCTTACTTGCGTGTACGCACATATAACTCACACACACATATCGATACCTCAGTGTGATACAGTTTTGTACCGTGCTATCTCTAATTTGACAAATTGTAGTGTGAATAAAAAAAATAAATGACGGTACTTAAAATATTGATTACATTCAAAACAATAATTTTTGTATATTTTAAGAGAGACTTTTTATCATAATATATACAAATTTAGTGTGAATTAATAAAATTTAACCACTTAAATGCATTTAGAAAACAGCTAATACATTAACCCTACTTTTTGACAGCACGATACAAACTATCACCTGAAGATAGGACTGTACTAAATATTACCAGAAGATAGGACTGTATTACACTGAAGTATCGATATATTTCTCTGGATGGCTTCGAGGAACGGAACGCGTACAACGCGGTGACGTTTGCAATAACATAACCTAACAATTTTCACATGTTGCTTATACATTCAAACACGAATAAAAATGCAATAATTTTTAACTAATATCCTTACTATAAAATAAATATTATCTTTTTATAACAGCAACAAGTATTAAATACTACATATAATATATAATGTTTTACAGGACAGAGAAATATCAAATATATATAGAGAGAGAAAAATATATGTGTGTGTGAGTTATATGTGCGTATACACAGGTAAGATTGTGTTGTATAAAGTCCGCCTGAAAATCAGTCGGAGTTCGAGCGATTCTTATAAGAAGAATCTAATACTTTTATAGCACGTTCTCTTTGTATTTATAATAAAGATTTCGTGCAAAATTAGCTACTGTCTTTTATGCTTATTGCATTGAAAGTATTTTTACAATAAGTATATGAATCTATGCTAAAAATATAAGAAAAACGTTAAGCAATTTAAGTAATGTGCTCTTTTGAGTAATATTAGCAGCAGATTTCTCTCCGTGTAATAAAATCGTTCTCTGAAATTCAATCATTTTCCAAATTTTTAACAAGATTCTTGGCAAAATAAAATGTAAGCAAAAATTTAATTACTTTCATAAATAAAAAACCTTTCACAAAAATTCAATAAGTATTTACAAATTTTTTATAAGTTTCTTCTCAATAATTCAATTATTTTTATAAATAATAAAATTCTAAGAATTTTTTTATTATTAAAAATTTCTTAGTTAATCTCCGAATTTCTTAATTATTTTTAATACAATTTTAATCGAATTCTTCGAAAAGTGTATAATTATACTTAAGAATTCTATTAATATAAAAAATATTTGATAAAACTGAAAGTAATCCTTGAAAAAATTGTTTAATGATTATAATTGTAGTAAGAATTATTTATTTAAAATGTTTATTATTTATTTAAATGCTTTGAGTCGGGTCGTCAAGGGTGAGGGGCGTGAGTTCGATCCCACATGCGAGCGGATATTTTTCATTGTAAGTGTTATATAAAATAATAAAATTACTATATTTAATCTGTATAAGTGTAATAAATTAAAAGTGTAAACATGTTTGTAAATAATGTTAAAGGCCTGTTAAAGAATGAATTTAAAAAATGTACCAATTAACGCAAATTGTTTTTTTAATAAAATTATTTTTCAATATTATTATTTTAAATGATATTTACTGCTAGTGCAGTATATTATTTATTTGAAAATAATATAATTATTATAATAAGTTATTGTCATTAAATACATATACACATATATATATATATATATATATATATATATATATATATATATATATATATATATATATATATATATATATATATATATATATATATATATATATATATATATATATATATATATATATATGGGTGATTAAATTTAAAATGTCATTTTCACTATCTGCAAATGTTGACTTGGCGATGTTGAAATTTCTGGTTAAATTATTTTTTTTTTGGTTGACTAGCATGTATAATCCATGAAATCAATAGTGGTCAAGCACATAATAACAAATATTTTCATAAACAGACAGATTTTTGGAGAAAAAACATATATTTTCACGAGGCACTTTTTCAGTATGTATTCACTAGAACAAACTGAAAATACAATCAAATTTTATAATAAATCATTGTATTAAAAGCTAATAGTCAAATACGAATTATAAAATAATTTATATTAATTTTCACCGTGAATTATGTAGCTGTAAATCACAAGAAGACATAAGCAAGTTAGGGGACACCAGTGACACGCTTAAAGATGTCATTGAAAATTATTTTTAAATAATAAAAAAGATATGAACATATGAGTAAAAATATAGTTTAAAACTAGAATAATTGAACGTAATAAATAGAAAATATATGTGGATTTATAATTCATAGAAAAAATGTAGAAAGCTTAATATTGACAAAATAAAAGAAAAATATGTTGTTAAATTTTATAATTTCAAAAAACGACTCTAAAATTATTTATTATTATTTACTTTTATTTCAAAATTTTGAGCAGATTTGTCAATTCTGCCTTCGGATTCGGATTCAGCAGCGAAAAATACATAGTGTTTAGAACAAAACACTTTTTTTTGAGTGCCTGTGTATTTTAGGGGACACCAGTGACAGGGGACACCAGTGACATTCTGCCTCAATTTTCATTTTAAAAAAGAATGATTATATTTCTAACTTTGGAGGTGTGCGATTCTGAAAGTTTCAGTAATAAGTGAGACTATAATGAGGTATTTGAAAAAAATACTAATATTAAGTACTATTTTGTCGCAGGGACACCAGTGACATTTGTGCTCGGTAAATTCATTCTGCCAATCTGCCATGCATCGTGTATTTTGTAGATAGGTTAGAACGTTGTAGTTTTTTTCTCTAGGCTTCTAGACACATAGTACTTTCTATTAACAGTCGATAAAGCATTTTCTTACTCTTGCACAATTAAATATTAAGCGCGAGATTCAGATTTTGTCATTTTCTCTTAAAAATATGAAATTTAAGGACATACGCTTTTGATTTTTTTCCAACCACTATTTTATTTATTTATATTCGACTAGTAGTTTTTCTTTAAATATAGAAGTTCCACTTTACGAAATAATTTTTTCGGTAATCAAAAACATGAAAAATAACAATTTTTCTTAGTAGACAAGATATGGTTTTATGTTCGCGGACACGGAACACCAGTGACATTTTGCCTGCAATTTTGCTGCCAAATTTTTTCTGAGTGCTTTTGGTGGCTAAAAATTAAAATTTGAACAAAATAAATGATATATAAAATTAATGAACCATAATATGTTCGATATATAGGTTCGGACTCGAGTTTTCTCGGCAGGACAGCAAAATGACATTTTAAATTTAATCACCCATATATATATAATATATATATACACTGCAAGCCCGATCAGCGGTCAGCTCCGGGGGTGCTCGACCGCTGATCGGGCGTAAACATATAGGACCGTACGAACTGTTTTATGATGGGGTACCATTGCTTGACTACTGAATTTTTTTTAAGGGGCCAGAGCGTCTTTAGTGTATACGCTACTGCCACAACTTTTCGACTCCCTCTTTGCCTCTCGAACGCCCCATCTACAAACGACGCAAACAAGTGACCACTGATCGGGTGACCGCTGATCGGGCTTGCAGTGTATATATATATATATATATACATAAACGAAAATATTCTAAGTCCGAAAAGTAGAAAATAGTTTAAGTCCCACAGTAGTGTTAGCAGTAGGCAAGGCTAAGGAGAGAAGGCAACCAACCTCTTGGCTCTTAGTGAGCTCTGAGAAGAACTGACGTTTTGGTCCAGTGCATCGAGCTCCCTCGATCGCAACTTCCTAAAATGTACAGTAGGAGAATTTCTCTAAGAGAGAGGGTAAGATCGCGTCTGCGCTCCCTATCTCTGACACAAAACGATGCGCGTACGGTTCACCTTCACGCGTTTCGCTTGGACCACAGAGGTAGAGTCGCGCGTCTTCTCGCGAGTTTTTTCTATATCTCAAAGAATTCTCTTAAAATAAAACAAAATTACTTAGCCTTTCCTAATTACTAATTTACTAAATTTACTTAACTTCTAATTAAAACTAAAATTAATAACTAAATCATAATGCACGGTGTTATTAGATTATAAAATATTATATATTATATTTATATATATATATATATGTGGACGTCCGCATGAAAAGGGACCACTTTGGCACTATTGGACTTATCTATATGGGCGAATTCCTGACAAAATTTGGAAAATTTTGAGTGGTCTTACAACCTTTTTGGTAAAAAATTCGATGAGTTACAGAATTTTAAAGTTTGGAGTATCAAATACGTCATTTCGAGAAAAACGAAATCAAAGATTGTAATATGAATATCTGTGGTTCTTCTGGGAAGTTATTCAGATAATAGTTGTTTTAAGTCTAGTACACCCTTAAGATTGAAAATCAATAGGTTTCGAATTCCCCCCCCCCTCATTTTTTAACAATGACAAAATAATGGATCTCCGACAAAGTGGTCCCTTTTCTAAAAATACGGTTCTTAATTAATAAAGTGGAATATTTAACGAATTTAAAGGTTCGGTGTTATTTTTTAAAGTTATTTCAAGCAAAGAAAAGAAAGGTAGCCTAAAAAAATTTTTTAAGCGACTTTATTATAAAAAATCTTAGAAAAAATTACAAATTCCTTTTACAAAAACACGAAATTAAAAATTGTAACGCGAATTTCTCCGGCTCTTCTGGGAAGTTATTCAGATAAGAGTTGTTTTAAGTCTAGTACACCCTTAAGATTGAAAATCAATAGGTTTCGAATTTTTCCCTCCCTTCGTTTTGAAACAATGAAAAAATAACAGATTTCCGACAAAGTGGTCCCTTTTCATTTTTTTTTTCTAACAACGAAATAAAATACTTAGAGTGTCAATAAATTAATAAAAACTGCATGAATCAACGTGGTAGACCCTGTAGATTAAGAAAAAAAGATAAAAACAATTTCAATATTTTTCTTCAAAATTAGTAAATTGCGAATATCTCGGAATCTAGAACCGACAAAGTGGTCCCTTTTCATGCGGACGTCCACATATATATATATATATATATATATATATATATATATATATATATATATATATATATATGGGACATTCCACGTCAACACGGACAGAGCTCTAAACAAAAATTGCTTTGATGGATTTAAACGTTCTAGGGCTTAAAAGATTTCTACGTTCATGTACTTTAAGATGCTGATGGGCGTTTTTTGAGAAATTCCATTTCCGATGCCAATACAACTGTCAAAAGTCAAAAGGTCCAAAAATCTCAAAATACTTTTATGAATTAAAAACAAAAAACGAGGTAAATAATTCTGTAACTCATTCTTTATCAGTTTTTAGGGTTCCCGAATATAAATCTAAAGTTTTTTTCAAAAAATCCAAAATGGCGAATTCAATATGGCGGACAAAATTTAAATTTGATCAGATTCGATTAAAACTTGTTACTCGGGGGTTTTTAGGGTCGCTGATTACGAATCTGAAGTCACTTTTTAAAAATTCAAAATGGCGGATCCAATATGGCAGACAAAATTTTCAAATTTGATCCGATTCCCTTAGAACGTGTTACTCGGGGGCTTCTGGGGTCGCAGATTATGAATATAAAGTTACTTTGTAGAAATTCAAAATGGCGGATCAAATTTTTTAATTTGATCAGATTAAATTAAAAAGTGTTACTCGGTGGTTTTTAGCGTATCTGATTATGAATTTGAAGTCTCAAACACAAAGTAACTTCATATTCATAATCTGCGACCCCGAAAGCCCCCGAGTAACACGTTTTAAGGGAATCGGATCAAATTTGAAAATTTTTTCCGCCATATTGGATCCGGCATTTTGAATTTTTAAAAAGTGACTTTAGATTCGTAATCAGCGACCCTAAAAACCCCCGAGTAACAAGTTTTAATCGAATCTGATCAAATTTGAATTTTGTCCGCCATATTGAATTCGACATTTTGGATTTTTAAAAAAAAAACTTTAGATTTATATTCGGGAACCTTTAAAACTGATAAAGAATGAGTTACAGAATAATTTACCTCGTTTTTTGCTTTTAATTCACAAAAGTATTTTGAGATTTTTGGACCTTTTGACTTTTGACAGTTCTATTGGCATCGGAAATTGAATTTTGCAAAGAACGCCCATCGGCATCTTAAAGTACATGAACGTAGAAATCTTTTAAGCCCTAGAACGTTTAAATCCATCAAAGCAATTTTTGTTTAGAGCTCTGTCCGTGTTGACGTGGAATGTCCCATATATATATATATATATATATATATATATATATATATATATATATATATATATATATATATATATATATATATATATATATATATATATATATATATATGTATGTAATACATAACGTAAAATGTACATATTAAAATACAACCTAATACCCCTTCAGCATTATACACTAAAATACATTTAAAATTGTTAATGAATGTTATTTACTAGTATTGCTTCGTAAAACCTTTTGTTTAAATAATTTGCCGCGAAAGAATGTCTAAAAGAAAATCTAAAAAGTAAACTAAAAATGGTATTACAATCTTCCTTTAGGATAGTAACATTGGCTAGGTCAAGACTATGCGGGAACGAAAAAATAATGTTTTGTTTTTTTTTCCTACCATTTAGTGACCTGTATCAAGTTTTTGACGTTAAAAATTTTTTAAACAAAATTTTTAACTTTAAAAACTCTCCTTAGACCTCATACAGTATAAATAATTAAATACAGATTAATTGTTTATAACATTTTTACAACAATAGGTCTTTTTTAAAAAATTATGAAAAATTTGTTCTCGTGGTAGTTTTTGGGGAAGGGGGGTGGTCTCTACTAAACGTGACACAATGTACTTTTCACATGTGAAATTGCATTACAGGGAAAGAGGGGGAGGGGTTGAAAATCTAAAAAAAATTGCATGATTATGAAAATTACAGATTACCATTCGGATTAAGCAAACCTGCGAGAGTACTTAACAGACACTTATTGGTCAAGTACCAAATGTTTAAAGAACATTTTTAATAATTCTTTTCAATTAATTTCAATGAAAATGTGTATTTTGAAAAAAAATTAATAAATTGCAAAAACTTTGACCACTTATCTATCCAATATTTTTATTGAAACCATGATCGAATGTTTGTATCTGCGATATTTGACACGCAATATAAATTCTGATATTACCATCACTCGTTTGACCTGGTAATTATTGTTATTTTTCCTAGATATTGATATGCAATAATTCATGACAATTTAAAAAAAAAATTTATTACTTTTTCCCCGCAGTAATTTAAAAAAAAAATTACTAAAACTTTTTACACAAAAATTATTTATAATTTTTTTAATTATAATTTTAAATAATTATTTATAATTTATGAATTTATAATTTTTTTTCTTTATTTTAAAGAAATCGAAGAAAGAGAAAAACTTAGATGTTGTTGATGACTTGTCTAAAGAAAGAGTATGTCCACTTTTCTTTGACTTGTCGACAAGATATAGACGCTTGACACTCTTTCAGGTTTTCTGTAGTACACGATAGTTTAAATTCCAAAGACGTAGATATATTTAAGAAACCCTACAAATCGGATCAGGTCACATAAATTGTTCTTTAGCTACTATTTTTGCTAGGTCATCCACTATATTATTAGTCTTATTTACACTATGTCCAGGGATCCAAACAATGGGAATAGGCGGTTTTCTTCAGCCATAGTTTATTAAGTGACTCTTGACACTCCTACCAGCTGTGATGTAGTTCCATAACGTTTCAAGATAAAAATAGTTAACTATCTCTCAAAAATAACACATATGTGACTGTCCACGAGAAAACAAGGCTTAGCTCCCAAACGTGAATTTCACAGTGCGAACGATTGAAGTATGTACTACGATTGAAGTTAACTACGCTTGACATACCCATCTTTAAAACGATATATTGTCGAAAGTAATTGATATTTTTAACTTCTGACTTTTGCATCTGAAAAAGCAACATAAAATCTGTCGATTACCATCCCGCGTAAAAAAATGTTGGCTCGCTCAAAGCTCTCTCAAGGCTCGCTCAAAGCTCTCTCAAGGCTCGCTCAAAGCTCGCTCAAGGCTCGCTTAAGGCTCGCTCAAAGCTCGCTTAAGGCTTGCTCAAGGCTCGCTCAAAGCTCGCTTAAGGCTCGAGACTTGGTTGAAGCGAAAAATAATCCTCAAGCTCAAGGCTCGCTCAAGGCACGCTTAAAGCTCGCCTAAGGCTCGAGACTTGGTTGAAGCGAAAAATAATCCTCAAGCTCAAGGCTCGCTCAAAGCTCGCTCAAGGCACGCTTAAGACTCGCCCAAGGCTCGAAACTTTTTTGAAGCGAAAAATAATCCTCAAGCTCAAGGCTCGCTCAAAGCTCGCTCAAGGCACGCTTAAGGCTCGCCCAAGGCTCGAGACTTGGTTGAAGCGAAAAATAATCCTCAAGCTCAAGGCTCGCTCAAGGCACGCTTAAAGCTCGCCCAAGGCTCGAGACTTGGTTGAAGCGAAAAATAATCCTCAAGCTCAAGGCTCGCTCAAAGCTCGCTCAAGGCACGCTTAAGGCTCGCCCAAGGCTCGAGACTTGGTTGAAGCGAAAAATAATCCTCAAGCTCAAGGCTCGAGGCTTGGTTGAAGCTGAAAATTCCCGTAAAGCTCAAGGCTCGCTCAAGGCTCGAGACTTGGTTGAAGCTGAAAATTCCTGTAAAGCTCAAGGCTCGCTGAAGGCTCGAGACTTGGTTGAAGCTGAAAATTCCCTTAAGCTCAAGGCTCGAGACTTGGTTGAAGCTGAAAATTCCCCAAAAGCTCAAGGTTCGCTCAAAGCTCGCTGAAGGATCGAGACTTGGTTGAAGCTGAAAATTCCTGTAAAGCTCAAGGCTCGCTGAAGGCTCGAGACTTGGTTGAAGCTGAAAATTCCCCTCAAACTCAAGGCTCGCTCAAAGCTTGCTCAAGACACGTTTAAGGCTCGCCCAAGGCTCGAGACTTGGTTGAAGCGAAAAATAATCCTCAAGCTCAAGGCTCGAGGCTTGGTTGAAGCTGAAAATTCCCGTAAAGCTCAAGGCTCGCTCAAGGCTCGAGACTTGGTTGAAGCTGAAAATTCCTGTAAAGCTCAAGGCTCGCTGAAGGCTCGAGACTTGGTTGAAGCTGAAAATTCCCTTAAGCTCAAGGCTCGAGACTTGGTTGAAGCTGAAAATTCCCCAAAAGCTCAAGGTTCGCTCAAAGCTCGCTGAAGGATCGAGACTTGGTTGAAGCTGAAAATTCCTGTAAAGCTCAAGGCTCGCTGAAGGCTCGAGACTTGGTTGAAGCTGAAAATTCCCCTCAAACTCAAGGCTCGCTCAAAGCTTGCTCAAGACACGTTTAAGGCTCGCCCAAGGCTCGAGACTTGGTTGAAGCGAAAAATAATCCTCAAGCTCAAGGCTCGAGGCTTGGTTGAAGCTGAAAATTCCCGTAAAGCTCAAGGCTCGCTCAAGGCTCGAGACTTGGTTGAAGCTGAAAATTCCTGTAAAGCTCAAGGCTCGCTCAAGGCTCGAGACTTGGTTGAAGCTGAAAATTCCTGTAAAGCTCAAGGCTCGCTGAAGGCTCGAGACTTGGTTGAAGCTGAAAATTCCCCTCAAGCTCAAGGCTCGCTCAAAGCTCGCTCAAGGCACGTTTAAGGCTCGCCCAAGGCTCGAGACTTGGTTGAAGCGAAAAATAATCCTCAAGCTCAAGGCTCGCTCAAAGCTCGCTCAAGGCACGCTTAAGGCTCGCCCAAGGCTCGAGACTTGGTTGAAGCGAAAAATAATCCTCAAGCTCAAGGCTCGCTCAAAGCTCGCTCAAGGCTCGAGGCTTGGTTGAAGCTGAAAATTCCCGTAAAGCTCAAGGCTCGCTCAAGGCTCGAGGCTTGGTTAAAGCTGAAAATTCCCCTAAAGCTCAAGGCTCGCTTAAGGCTGGAGACTTGATTGAAGCTGAAAATTCCCCTAAAGCTCAAGGCTCGCTCAAAGCTCGCTCAAGGCTCGAGACTTGGTTGAAGATAAAAATTCCCGTAAAGCTCAAGGCTCGCTCAAGGCTCGAGACTTGGTTGAAGCTGAAAATTCCCCTAAAGCTCAAGGCTCGAGACTTGGTTGAAGTTAAAAATTCCCGTAAAGCTCAAGGCTCGCTCAAGGCTCGAGACTTTTTTGAAGCTGAAAATTCCCGTAAAGCTCAAGGCTCGCTCAAGGCTCGAGACTTGGTTGAAGCTAAATATTCTCGTAAAGCTTAAAACTAGCTGAAGGATAGATCAAGGCTTGAGATTTGATTGAAGGTAAAAACTCTGCTAAAACTTAAGACTCGCATTAGGCTCACTAAAGGCTTAAAACTAAGTTCAATAAGTTCGTATAAATTTAGCTAATCAAGATTTAAAAAGGCCTTCATAAATAATGTAACCTTTCTGTAAAAAAAAGTTATTTCTTCTCCCCCATGTAGTTTGATAGTTTTTACATTATCACCATTTATTTTGCTGATGCTTGCAAGTTTCTTAAGCTCCTAACCCTTTGTTTTTTACCGTGGTTTAAGGTTGTCTTCAAAATTTGTTCACGTCTCTTGGTTTCTTCTTTGGTGGAAACTTGTTAAAAATAAGAATTTGATATTTTTTAGATAATAAAACCATTTTTCTTCTAAAGAGACAATTTTTTATTTTTTGAATTTAACATAAAAAATACATAACAGTGGTAGCAACTATAATATTAAATTCAAATATTTTTTTTTGTTTATTCTTTTTATCACTATCTTCGTTTTCGGAGGCTGATTTTCGAATCCTTCCACAGTAATTATTGATGACTTTGACGTAGTGTTCAAAAGCAAAAGGTGGTCCTTTGTTTTTTCCTTTTACATAAGCTGAATTATAAAATAGAGGATTAATATCACTGTAATTCAAAAAGTGTAATTCAAAGTCTTTAGAATATAATTAGGCCTTTTATGTCTGTTCAATGAATGTCCCAAAGATATTGCAAAAGAAAAATATATAAAAAATTAATAAATTTATTTACTTAAAAAGAAGTCTTTAGGACATAAAATGTCTTTAGAACGTCTTTTTAAATATGCATGGGAGTCCTATAAATGGCCTAAATATAAGCATTCTAACATTTATATTATTATTCATTATTATTAAAAATCTATTCTTTTACTGTAAATTGCGTTAAATATATCTGAAGGGACTCGATCTTTTCCTCTTTTTCTATATGCTGACATTGTTCTTAGTTTTTCTTTTCCAATTAACTCTAATAACAATTTCCTTACCATTTCTTCAGGATTATGTACTGATCTCAAAATATCAGAAAGTACAGAATTTTTTATGAAAAACGTTTTCAGTTTTTGTCATTTGAGTGAATCCTGTATTTTTTTCGTTTGCAGATGAAGACACCGACTAAATAAAATTAAGAATATAAATTACTAATTTTATCATACAATAAAGATAATAAAAATATTAAAAATTTAAATTGCTGTAAATATAAAGTAAATAACTGGTATCTTGGAAAGTTCTGTAGAATTCTTGTTTTCAACAACTTGTGGACGCATCCAGGAAACCAAATCTTCGAAATAATTTAAAACTTCCGGTGTGACTAAAAAAAATTATATTATATAATCACATGATCGAGAAATCAATTCATTAATTTTATTCCGACATTTATTAATGATATACTTACCTACAGGAGGTAGTTTCGAAATAGTGCGACTAACACCTGAAAAAATACGTATAGTTATGCTTAAAACAGATTCTTTAATTATTATTAAAACCAAACTTTTTCCAACTTTAATAAAAAAAACTGTTTTTTTTTACTACTTTTTGAAGAAATAATATAAATTACTATTTCTTGAGACAATAAATAACTTATATAAAAAAAAGTTTTAAAAATGAAATAAAGAAAAATTTTTTATGGACTGTGAAAACATACGTAAAAAATAAATGCATAATTTCTTTTTAAGGTGAAAAATAGAAAAGAAAAAAATAAAGTTTTTTTTGAGCGTTGAGAAATAGAAAAAAAATAAAAAGAAATTTCTTACCATGAATTTGATCCTTATTAGTCAAATTCTTCTTCTTCTGATAATGAAGATTTTTACTTTTACCGGAACGTATTGATTCACTTTCTGAATCCTCGTTTGAATTTGGGTCGGAAGCATCTTTATATTTACCGTCCATGCTTTGATTTTGAGAATAGTTACCAGAATCTAAAAAAATGTTAAATATGTTTAATCATTATTATTAAAATAATGATAGTTATTTATTTGTTTATTAATTTAAATTCATTTTATTTATGCATTTTTAATTATTTTTCTATTTATTTAGAATATTTTTTAGAATTTTTAAATTAAAATATAAAAATAACTAATAAGAAAATTATGAAAAAAGAAAAAATTATTTATTATACCATTAATGTCATCTTTTTTCAGTTTCTTCTTTTTTGAAGAAGAAATGTCTTCATCTGAGGTTGCTTTTCCTGAGGTAGAATCATTTTCTGAATCCTCTACGGAATCTAAAAAAATAGTTTTTAAAATAGATTCAATCATTTTTTTTTATTTATTTCTAAAATAACGAAAATTCAATTAAATAAATATTTAAATAAAAATTTAATTTTAAATAAAAAATAAATCAAAATAAAGAATTATAAAAAGAGTAATGATTGACGAGAATCTGAACAAATTAATTTTTTAACTAATAAATTACGGGTTAGAATTGAATCAATTTTTTCCTAAAAAAAGTTTAATGTTATTTAATAAATAAAATAAATAAAATAAATAAAATAAATAAAATAAATAAAATAAATAAAATAAATAAAATAAATAAAATAAATAAAATAAATAAAATAAATAAAATAAATAAAATAAATAAAATAAATAAAATAAATAAAATAAATAAAATAAATAAAATAAATAAAATAAATAAAATAAATAAAATAAATAAAATAAATAAAATAAATAAAATAAATAAAATAAATAAAATAAATAAAATAAATAAAATAAATAAAATAAATAAAATAAATAAAATAAATAAAATAAATAAAATAAATAAAATAAATAAAATAAATAAAATAAATAAAATAAATAAAATAAATAAAATAAATAAAATAAAATAAATAAAATAAATAAAATAAATAAAATAAATAAAATAAATAAAATAAATAAAATAAATAAAATAAATAAAATAAATAAAATAAATAAAATAAATAAAATAAATAAAATAAATAAAATAAATAAAATAAATAAAATAAATAAATAAATAAATAAAAAATGGGAAAAGCAAATAAGAGAAAGAAGAATTTTTTATATTACCAAGAACTCTACCACTCTTAGATGATTTATTAGAAATAGTCTTTTTCGGTGATTGTAGGATTTCTTCTACGCTGGGTTTATTTTCTGAATCCTCAATGTCCTCGCCAGCTATTGATTTTGATTTCGATTGATCGAAATCAGAAGCGACTATCTGTTTGTTGCCCAAGACAGATTTCTCATTTTCCACATTTTTCTTTTGAGAATTGGAACCGGAATCTAAAAAAAGTTTTTAAATAGATTTCATCATATTTTTAATTTAGTTTAAAATTAATAAAAATTTAATTCAATAAATATTCAAATAAAAAATAAATTAAATAAACGACTTAAGAATTATGAAAAAAGTAATGATTTATTATACCTGAAAGTTTATCTTTTTTCGATTTGTGTTTCAATTTCTTTTTCTTTTTCGAAAGAAGAGAAACATCTTGACTGGAGGTTGAATCATTTTCTGAATATTTATCTGATAATTCTTCATTTAATTCTTGGCCATCTTCGCGAAATTCACTGTCTTCCAATAATTTGCTCCTTGGTTTTCCTTTCAAGATTGATTGACGAGAATCTGAACAAATTAATTTTTTAACTAATAAATTACGGGTTAGAATTGAATCAATTTTTTCCTAAAAAAAAGTTTAATGTTATTTAATAAATAAAATAAATAAAATAAATAAATTAAAAAAACTAAATAAAATTAATAAAATTAATAAAATAAATTAAATAAATAAAATAAATAAAATAAGTAAAATAAATAAAATAAATAAAATAAATAAAATAAATAAAATAAATAAAATAAATAAAATAAATAAAATAAATAAAATAAATAAAATAAATAAAATAAATAAAATAAATAAAATAAATAAAATAAATAAAATAAATAAAATAAATAAAATAAATAAAATAAATAAAATAAATAAAATAAATAAAATAAATAAAATAAATAAAATAAATAAAATAAATAAAATAAATAAAATAAATAAAATAAATAAAATAAATAAAATAAATAAAATAAATAAAATAAATAAAATAAATAAAATAAATAAAATAAATAAAATAAATAAAATAAATAAAATAAATAAAATAAATAAAATAAATAAAATAAATAAAATAAATAAAATAAATAAAATAAATAAAATAAATAAAATAAATAAAATAAATAAAATAAATAAAATAAATAAAATAAATAAATAAATAAATAAATAAAAAATGGGAAAAGCAAATAAGAGAAAGAAGAATTTTTTATATTACCAAGAACTCTACCACTCTTAGATGATTTATTAGAAATAGTCTTTTTCGGTGATTGTAGGATTTCTTCTACGCTGGGTTTATTTTCTGAATCCTCAATGTCCTCGCCAGCTATTGATTTTGATTTCGATTGATCGAAATCAGAAGCGACTGTCTGTTTGTTGCCCAAGACAGATTTCTCATTTTCCACATTTTTCTTTTGAGAATTGGAACCGGAATCTAAAAAATAGTTTAAAATTAATAAAAATTTAATTCAATAAATATTCAAATAAAAAATAAATTAAATAAACGACTGAAGAATTATGAAAAAAGTAATGATTTATTATACCTGAAAGTTTATCTTTTTTCGATTTGTGTTTCAATTTCTTTTTTTTTTCGAAAGAAGAGAAACATCTTGACTGGAGGTTGAATCATTTTCTGAATCATTATCTGTCAACTCTCCATGTAATTTTTGTTCATCTTTGCGAAATTCAGTCTCTTCCAATAATTTTCTCCTTGGTTTTCCTTTCAAGATTGTCTGACGAGAATCTAAACAAATTAATTTCTCGAGTAATAAATAATTGATAATATTTGGCAATTTTTAATTAAATTTTTGTTTTGAAATAATTCTTACAATAAGAATAATGTCTCTAATTTTAACGTAATAAATATTGTAAATAAAAAGTTAGAAAAGTAGATAAAAGAAAATAGATATTGCTGAGAACTTTATTCTTTTTAGTCGGTGAACAATTTTCAGAATCTAGAGAAATGTTTGAAATATGTACAATCAATTTTATTGAAATTAAAAAAAAATACTCTAAAAAAATTACTCTACATTGAATTAAAAGAAATAAAAATAACTGATAAGAAAATTATGAACAATAAAAAAATTATTTATTTTACCATTAATCTCATCCTTTTTTAGTTTCTTTTTTTTGGAAAAAGAAGCGTCTTCATCTGAGGTTGCTTTTTCTGAGGTGGAATCATTTTTTGAATCCTCCTTGTTGGTTAAAGATGTCTTCTTAAATTTTACATCTGAATGTACATTTATTGGCGCAGCATGGTCATCAGTTTTTCTTTTCAAAATCGACTGACGAGGAACTAAAAAAATTAATTTTTTATTTAATAAACAACGGGTTTGAATTGAATAAATTTTTTCTTAAAATACAATTATTTAATTTTAATTTTTATACTTAATATAATTGGTAATATCTGACAATTTTTTAATTAATAATCATTTTTGAAATTTTTTTACAACACTAATAATATTTCTTTCATTTTAAAGTAATAAAAATTTTAATTAAAAAATTAGAATAGTAAATAAAAGAGAATAGAATTTATTTTATTCTTTTTAGTCAATTTTTTCGAATTAATCTTTGAATGTTTAGTTTTATATTACGGTAAGTTTAATAAAAATGAATGATAATAAATATATTGTTAATAAAATATACGAAAATTAAAATCAAACAAAATTTATATTACCAAGTGTTTTATCACTTTGTCCTGAATTATTATTTTGAACCAATGCAGGTTGGATTTGTCTTGATTTGGATATTGATAATCTTGGTAAATTGGATATTTTCTTGTTCAATTCCAGTTGACCTTCAGCTGCATGCTTTTTTTTAATCAGTGCATTCGGATCTCTTTCTTTTTTTCCTGGATTCAATTTTTTGCTGGTCACCTTTCCATCTTTTGACACATTTAAGCAATTGAGGAATGATTTGTCTTCTAGAAATAAAATTTGAATGTATATACATAGAATGTAATATAATTAAAATAACCTAAATTTATATAAATGAATTCTTACCGCTTCTCCTTTTAAGTATTGCTCTATATGTCCTCCCATTATAATTTATGTCTAATTCTTCCTCCTCTTCTTTTCCAATCATTTCTTCCGTTTCTTCCATTATAGTCACAGTTCGCTGCTTTTTCCATTGCACCAGCACCCACATTTTTAAAAATCGAGAAATAAGCTTTTTTCAAAGACTAAGAATAATTCGTAATAATAATTCTGTTTTCATAAAAACAATTTTTGAAAATCGAGAAATAACCTTTTTTCAAAGACTAAGAATAATTCGTAATAATAATTCTGTTTTCGTAAAAACAGTCTTTGTTGCTAAGTAATTAATGTTTTAAAAAATTATTAATTCATTTGTTTTTTTTATTATAAATGAAGGTGGATTTTCATGAAGCGAAAAAATTGCAGCAACGATTAGTGACACCGAACGCCAGCGACGAATTAAAATTTATTTTATGTAGTCTGAAATTGCACTCAAAAGTAAACTGCGAAAAAAATATTTGCAAAATATTGACACGCTGAATAAATCCTGAATGTATATAATTGTAAATGTATTTTTTTATGTGTGGTAATTTTTCATAACTTTGAATTACTACAAAAATTATTTGCAAATTCCAATTGAGTTAAATTTTCGGAGAAAAGTAAAATGAGTGACGCAGATTTTGGCGAAATTAATTTTCAAAATGTTGACGAGGTAATTTGTTTTTTATGAACAATTTTTAAAACAAATTTTTTTAACCTCTAAAAAATAAATTTAATATAATAAAAGTGTCTGGGAAAAAATCAGTCAATATAAGTTTTTTATATATGATAAGATTCTGACCCTTTATAGAGGTTAATGTTTTTCAATTTAGTAAATTTCTTATTTTAAGAAAATATATTAAATTTATAGATAAGCATTGGCAGTAGTATCAACGAAGGCAATTTTAGTGAAAATGATGATAAGAATTCGAGTGTCAACGAATTTAGTGCTGAAAGTAATAATGATGATTTTTTGACAAACGATGAGTATGAAATTGACAATGAAAATTTTAATGACGACGTAAGTGAAAGGGATAACGAATCAAATTTTGGTGAGTCAACGAGTGAAGAGAATTTGACTGATGAAGAAAATTCCGATGAATATTATGATGCTGAAGATGGTAAAATTATTTTCCAACGTTTAAAAAAATAGGTTTTATTATTTATGAAGTTCTGATTACCCAAAAGTAAAAATTATTCCAATTTTCGCCCAAAATTTGTTCATATTTAGTGTTAAATTCCAATCGGAATCGTATTGAGTTTTGAAAATTCTGCATGTAATGTTTGCTGTAAAATTTTTAAATATAATATTCATTCATTTTTGCGTCCTAATTCTTTTGCAAAAAAGGTATCTGATAGTAATTTTTAATTTTAATTTCTGATCACTTTTCTGAGCGAATTTCGTACAAAACTCGTGCTAATTTTTAACGAATTTTTAAATACTTTTTTTTATCGAAATTCCGCTAGGAAGTCGATTATAATTCTGTACATAATATTTGCTGTAAACTTTTTAAAAAATAATTTCCAACTATTTTTCCGAACGAATTCTATTCAATATTCGTTACAAAAAATAAAACTACCCGTGTAGAAATTAAAATGTGGGCCTGATAGGGTACTGGACAGTTTTCCCGATCTCTGGTGTGGCTCTGGGTAGAGAAACTGACCAGTGCCCGACTAGTGTGTGACGCTGTTCCCGACCAATGCCCTACTTAGGGAAAAACTGGTCAGGGCCTCGTCAGTTTTTCTTAAAATTGCCCTATTTTGTGAGGTTAATTTTATTCAAAAGACAATACAATAAAATTACTGCAATTAAAAATATTATTTTATTTGAAACATAATGAACATATTCATTATATATACAACATATTTATACATAACATAATGAGGTATTATAGTCATTTTGACTAATTTAAAAGTGAAAAAGATAAAAATAATATAATTTCAAGAATAGGATAACTTAAAAATTTTTGAAAAATATAATTTTTGGTTTTATGATTAATTCATTTTTTTGGAGATTTTCGCTCCTTTCTGCCTCCCTAATTTTATAATATTAATAAAGGTTATAATTTTTGTTTTTAAATGTATATGTAATAATTAATATTTATTTAATAAATATTTTATTCAAATTTATTAATTATGTTTAAAAAATAGTTATTAAATTTTGAAGGTGTTGAATTTAACAATCTCTCCGAATCATTTTCTCACTTTAAGCTAATATAATATAAAATAATAATTATTATGAAAATAATATAATATATAGGGGAGAGTCTCCAGTTGTGAGACACCTCCAGTTGTGAGACAGTCAATTTTTTTTAACATGCAATATTAAAAAGCCGATTGGTTTATATAAAAACATTTCTTTTTATATGAGCCAACTATTTCGTGTACACCGAGGCGGATATATAAACTGTTTTTGTTAAATACCAACACTGTGTGTGATAATCGACTAAAAAGCGTTTTTTCAATAAATGCAAAGTACTTTTTTTCCAAGTTAATTATAATTTTAACTTAAATTTTAAAACTTAAAATTTTAACTTAAATAACTGTTTTGAAAAAGGTAATTTTAAAAAATTTTATTTATTTACATGCTTTTAAAACGAGGAAAACTGTCGAGGCCCTGATCAGAGCCCTATTTCATATCTAGTGAACACCTTACTTGGTGTTTTGGCCAGAAATTCTGGTCAAACCCACAAAATAAAAAAATTATTAAAACGATAGTATAATTACTCCCTTTAATTGTATTCTTCCATTGTTCATTATTTTTTATTAAAAGTAATTTTAGATACTTAATTTTTTACACTTTATTTAAACAAGGAAAACTGTCGAGGCCCTGACCAGTACCCTATCTAAATTCTAATGAACACCCTACCTGGGATTCTGGCTAGGAATTCTAGTCAAACCCCTAAAATAAAAAAATTATGAAATAACTAAAATAATGATTGCCTTTCATTGTTAATAGCTTCTACAACAAAAAGGAATTCTAAAAACTTTATTAAAAAAAACATTTTTAATAGGGAAAACTGTCGAGGCCCCGACCAGAACCTTGTTTTAAATAGGGCAAAGTGGGGCATTTTCTGCACGGGTAATACCTTCTCATGTCATGAGACTTTTTGGAAAAATATTTAATTGACATTTAAAATATATATATTCGCGGCTTTTTTTCACTTAGCGGCGATTCTCTACTGAGAATCTTGATTTAAATTAATAATTTAATATATTCTTCAGAAAATAAGTTTCTACTGCTTTACCACACAGATATTTAAACAATTGTAGAGTTGTTTAAAAGGAATATAAATAATTTTATAAATATCAAGTTATTTAAAGATTTAAACTTTAATTAAAAATTTTATAAATAAATAGATCTAATGAACAATGAAGAATTGAACTTATCTTCTGATGAAGAGTTGATAGCTGAATCTGATACATCTTCTGAAGATAGCGAAGAAAGAGACAACATGGAGCATGAAGAAAATGATCCTCCTTTATATCAAGGAGCACCAATTTCATTATCTGAAAGTCTGTTATCAATTTTAGCGTTAGTGACAAGATTTAAAATATCGGGTGTTCTTTTAGCATCCATTTTAACTCTGATTGCCATGCATTGCCCACAGCCAAATTTTTGTGTAGAATCTCTATATTACTTTAAAAAATATTTCGAAGATTACCAATCTCCATTAACTACACATTTTTATTGTGAAATTTGTTTTAATAATTTGAGAAATGAACACGATGAATGCGTAAGATGTTTAGAGTTAACTCAGAGAAATTATTTTATAACATTGTCAATTATCTCACAACTTCAGGCAATGTTTAGTCGTCGCGGATTTAGTGAAAAATTGTCTTATCGTCAAAATAGGGTTAAACGTATAGAGGAAAATTATGAGGATATTTATGACGGTTGCTTATATAAGGAATTGAGCCGAGAAGGTGAAATTTTATCAGATGAAAATAACATATCTTTTACATGGTACACAGACGGTGTACCACTATTTAAATCTTCCAAATTCTCATTCTGGCCTGTATATCTTGTTATCAATGAATTGCCTTACGATCAAAGATTCAAAAAAGAAAATTTAATAATTGTTGGATTATGGTTTGGGGACAAAAAACCAAATGCAAATTTGTTTTTATCGCCCGCTTATGAGGAAATCCAGCAGTTATTAAATGGAGTTGAATTCAATATTCCAGATTCTGTAGAACCTAGATTTGTTAGAGGTATAATTATTGCAGGTACTTGTGATTTACCTGCTAAAGCCCTATTTCTGAATATGCAACAATATAACAGTCATAACGGTTGTCAAAAGTGTAAAATTCGTACTCGAAGGGTAAAAAATCGACAAGTTTATCCCTACAAAGCAAATTTACCCCTTCGAACTGAAGATGAAACATTAGCACATGCACAGTCTGCTGAGTTAAATAATAAAGTAGAAATGGGTGTTAAGGGTTCTACCATAATTTCTAGAATAGCTTATTCATGGATCAAATCTACTGCTTTAGACAGCATGCACTGTGTATTTATAGGAATTTTGAAAAAACTCCTACAATTATGGTTCGATCCAATGTACAGTGCTGAACGTTTTTCGTTTTCTCAATTTGTTCATGTAGTTGACGAAAGATTAAAACTTCTTTTACCACCGGAATTCGTACAAAGAAAACCAAGATCAATTTTAGAACATCTTAACTATTGGAAAGCATCAGAACTCAAAAACTTCTTTTTCTACTTTTCCTTGCCTATTTTGAAAGACATCTTACACCCTGAGTATTTTGAACATTTTCAAAATTTAGTTATAGGAATACATTTACTTTGTGAACAGAGTATTTCGGAAAGTATGATAAACGATTCTTCGCGTCTTCTAAAGGAATATGTATCTAAATTTCGGCAATTATATGGCATGGAACATATGTCCTGCAATCTTCATTCGTTACTCCATTTTGCAGATGAGGTTCGTACGAAAGGACCATTATGGGTGTACAATTGTTTTCCTTTCGAAGACATTAATGGCAAACTTAAGGCACTTGTGCACGGTAGTAAAGTAGCTGAACTCCAAATATATTATGGGATGTCTTTATTTGTAAATACTTATACTTTAAGTAACGAAATTCTTCAGGAAGGTTCACAAGCGTACACTTTTTGTAAAAAATTAAACTCACCCAATAAACAAATGAAACTTACAAGAATCGGCAATGACACATACATAATTGGTAATCTTTCCAGACTTGTTATACCACCCGTTATACAAAACGCAATTAGAAACAATAATATCTTTGGACAGCAAATGAAAATCTTTTCTAAATTATATAAGTTTAAAACAGTATTTTCGTCGGAAATTTATACTCGAGCTAAAAAAACAAATTCGACATGCGTAAAATATTTTCACAACGGGATGTTAAAAATAGGAAATATTCACTTATTTATTAGAATAACTAACTGCGTTTGCAAAAAAATTTGTGATTGTCCTGCAAACCATTATGCTGTCATTAAACCATCAGTTTCAGAAAATGACTTTAAATTGCGAACATTTCCTCAAATAAAAATAGAATATTTGCATAAAATCACTCAAATTCCTGATACTTTCGAAATTGTAAATATCGACCATTTACGTTGCGTATGTTTTCAAGTAACTTTCACAGATAAAGTAAATAAGAATATCTTTATCAATTACGCAGCTGAACCAGTTAACACAATTAAACGAGAATAATTTAATTCAAAAATTAAATATTAAATTACGAAGATTCACGATCATAAACATAGGTTTGATAACGGTTAACAATTTATAATGTATAAAAATAATACTAATAGCGATTAATTTATAGAAAAAACTACAATTAAGATTTTCAAATGTTTATTATTAAGCTTCACATTTTATTATATTTTTATGTAAAAAACCATTTTCGGCTTTAACTATTAGTATTTACTATCAAATGAATCTTTGTAAAATATATATATTAACACAATCTCGTCAGACCAGCGTTATCTTAAAGTTAAATAATAGAATTGTATAATCCTCTTAATTTCTAGTTTATTTAAGATGACTAAAACGTTAATTTACGAACATTTAAAATAATTAACTAAAAACAATCAATCCGCTAATGTTATCTAATGTATTATGTAAGGCAAATATAATTAAAAAATATTCATTAAACGTAAAATTTGTATCTTTATTAAGAGAATAGTCTGAATTTTTAAATAAAAAATAATTTCTGCCTCAAACAGTGAAGAAATATTCAGCTTAAAAATCAACTACATATTTCAGATAACAAAATTTAACATAAAAATTCGATTGAGGACAACAAAGATTACATTATTCCAAATTTTTATTCAGTTAAAAGTAATTTGCCTTGAGTGAGTCTTAAGATTTAAATGAATTTTTAACTACAACCAAGTCTCGAGCCTTGATCGAGCCTTGAGCTTTACAGGAATTTTTAGCTTCAACCAAGTCTCGAGCCTTGGGCGAGCCTTAAACGTGCCTTGAGCGAGCCTTGAGCTTGAGGATTATTTTTCGCTTCAACCAAGTCTCGAGCCTTGAGCGAGCTTTAAGCGTGCCTTGAGCAAGCCTTAAGCGAGCTTTGAGCGAGCCTTGAGCTTTTGGGGAATTTTCAGCTTCAACCAAGTCTCGAGCCTTGAGCGAGCTTTGAGCGAGCCTTGAGCTTTAGGGGAATTTTCAGCTTCAACCAAGTCTCGAGCCTTCAGCGAGCCTCGAGCTTTACAGGAATTTTCAGCTTCAACCAAGTCTCGAGCCTTAAGCGAGCTTTGAGCGAGCCTTGAGCTTTAGGGGAATTTTTAGCTTCAACCAAGTCTCGAGCCTTCAGCGAGCCTTGAGCTTTACAGGAATTTTCAGCTTCAACCAAGTCTCAAGCCTTGAGCGAGCCTTGAGCTTTACGGGAATTTTCAGCTTCACCTAATCCTTGAGCCTTGAGCGAGCTTTGAGCGAGCCTTGAGCTTGAGGATTATTTTTCGCTTCAACCAAGTCTCGAGCCTTGGGCGAGCTTTGAGCGAGCCTTGAGCTTTAAGAGAATTTTCAGCTTCAACCAAGTCTCGAGCCTTCAGCGAGCCTTGAGCTTTAGGGGAATTTTCAGCATTAACCAAGCCTCGAGCCTTGAGCGAGCCTTGAGCTTTACGGGAATTTTCAGCTTCAACCAAGCCTCGAGCCTTGAGCGAGCTTTGAGCGAGCCTTGAGCTTGAGGATTATTTTTCGCTTCAAAAAAGTTTCGAGCCTTGGGCGAGTCTTAAGCGTGCCTTGAGCGAGCTTTGAGCGAGCCTTGAGCTTGAGGATTATTTTTCGCTTCAACCAAGTCTCGAGCCTTAGGCGAGCTTTAAGCGTGCCTTGAGCGAGCCTTGAGCTTGAGGATTATTTTTAGCTTCAACCAAGTCTCGAGCCTTAAGCGAGCTTTGAGCGAGCCTTGAGCGAGCCTTAAGCGAGCCTTGAGCGAGCTTTGAGCGAGCCTTGAGAGAGCTTTGAGCGAGCCAACATTTTTTTACGCGGGATAAAAAACTCAAATTGATTTTTTCGACCTAAGCCGTGTTTTATCGTGGACAGTCAACGATTGAGGTTAACTACACTTAACATACGCATCTTTAAAACGATATATTGTCGAAAGTAATTGATTTTTTTAACTTTTGACTTTTGCATTTGAAAAAGCAACATAAAATCTGTCGATTACCATAAAAAAATCAAAATCAATTTTTTGGACCTAAGCCTTGTTTTCTCGTGGACAGTCACATATGTCTTTATTTTTAATTTTCAAATATTTCGGGAGTGTTATTTCATGATTGCAGAGCAGATGTGATTGACACCAAACAATAGAATAAATTTATTTTTTCTAACACATGCACCGAATGTACATCATTTCTTACCTGTGTAAAAGGTAGAAAGTTGGTCTTTCCCGGAGACAGGGAGGGAATGTTACTTTAACTCTTCATGACGTCATAACAGGAAGGTAAAGTGTTACATTTTCTCTCCGTTGTTGTTATTATTAGGTATCAAACTTTAATGAAAATATGACTAATTATGAATCTCAAATGTCTGGAAAACAACCAGTAGTAACTATACCACCATTAGTCACAACTGTACTGTCATCAGTAATAACCACTCTACCACGTTTGTACTTTTGGTATACGTATGTTAGAAAAAATAGTATGTATACAACTCGAGAGGAAAATGATTTCCAACTCGTGTTTTACAGTTCTTGGCTTTGCTCGCAAGCACTCGCTACGCCTCGAACTTCCTAGATGCACAATATACTATTTTCTGTTATATGGTATAGTCCGAAAAATTAGCTTACTACCCGAGTCGAACTTTTAGACCTGCTTACCTCCTGGTAAGTATAATTTAACCCTAACCTGAACCTAACAAACCCTTAGTGTTTTTTTCCTCCTGCGTAAGTTCTATTTAACTCTGACAACTCCTTTTTAAGTCCTAATTGAACCTCAAACCCTGTATTGCTTCTACTACATTCTTACGCAATAGGAAATGTTACGCGCGGAACAAGATATTCAACTTATTATTGTTTTGCAAATTACAAAATTTTTTATTTTGAAAATTTCACAAAAGAATTCAATTATTTTCTAAAATTTTAATAAATCCTTCGAAAAAATTCAATTATTTTTATAAATAGTAAAATTCTTCGCAAGAATTCAATTAATTTTATAAATAGTAAAATTATTTGCAGGAATTCAATTATTTTCAAAACAATTTTAATTGAATTCGTTAGATGAATTCAAATATTTTTAAATATTTTCATAAATTGCAATTATTTTCTTAAACTTTAATAAATTCTTTGAAATAATTCAACTATTTTTATAAATACTAAAACTCTTTGCAAGAATTAAATAATTATTAACCCAATTAAAATAAAATTAAACGAAAGAATTTAATTATTTTCAAAAATTCCCATGAAATTTAGTTTCAACAAGAATTTAAAATTCTTGAAAAACAATTTAATTATTCTCAAAATATTTTTAAAAAATTCTATATAAGAATTAAATTACTAGCTCAATACAATTTTTGAATATATTCGTCAAAAGAATTGAAATAATTCTATTATTTTCGAAAAGTAATTAAAATTCTTATGATGAATTCAATTATTTTGAATATACTTAATTTATTTTCGAAACAACTTTAATTGAATTTTTCGAAAAATTTCATGATTTTTAAATATTTCTATAAAATTCTTCATAAACAATTTAATTATTTCTTAAAATTTTAATAAATTCTTGGCAAGAAATCACTTATTTTCAATACAATTTTAATAAAATTCTTCTTCATAAAATTCAATTGCTTTTGAAATTTTCAATTAAAATTATTAAAGAAACTCCATTAGTTTAAAAAAAAATTCAAAGAAATTTTTCAAAAAAATTTAATTAGGATTTTTAAAAATATTAATAAAATTCTTTGAGAATTTAGTTATTTTTCTAAATAAAGAAATTCTTTGAAGGAATTTTATTATTATCAAATTTTTTGATAAAATTCTTTGCAACAATTCGAAGATTTTCAATACATTAATTTTAAAATTGAAAATATTTGAAAAGAAAAACTAAAAAAAGATTAAGAAACCAAAATGTAAACAACAATTAACTTCAAACTACGAATAGGTTACCGTAACATGTACTTTTTTATTATTAATTTATAAATATTATTTTTAACTGAAAAGTTTTGACATTTTTTTAAATAATAAAAATATTAATTTATAAATGTTTAAAGGTTATTATTATTAAACAATTTATTTACTTGCTGTAGTGTATTAGTGTCAATTAATGCTTTATTGAATCACTCAACAACTCACTGAAAATAGAGCGCCTGTGTTCAGTTAGGTTCCGTAGCATAGTGGTTAGGGCGTTAGTTTCGTAGTCCGTAGTTCGTAGGTCGTAGGTTCAAGTCTCGCGTGCGTTAGATTTTATTTATTTCGTAGGTTTGCGTTTATTCCGATTTTTCTGTATTGTATAGGTATAAGTATGCAATTTAATGATTATATACACCGTTAAATAATTTAATTAACAAATATTAAATTAAAAATTTTTTTTTATATATAAATGGATATGTATTAATCTCCACATATATACTAACATTATTTATGAATTCGCGATTGGTCACGATTAAATTTAAAAAAAAAGTAAAAATCATTAAATAATAATACCATTTATTAATAATTAAAGTTATTATAAAAATTAGTTAAAAATGATCTCAAATATGCTATAAGCAGTTTTTCCAGGGTTTTTGGAGAGGAAAGAATTCTGTAAGTAAGGGTCAAGCAGTATTTAATAAGGTTCTAGGAACACCTGCTTTCCCCCTTTTACCATCTAAATTTGTCGCTAACCAGGGGTTTGCAGGAGGTAATCAGAGTTAACTTGCAATGCAAATAAACTCTGCTTTCATCCTATTACATCCTTACAAACCCTCAGTTTTAAGGAGGTAAGCAGGTCTAAAAGTTCGACTCGGGTAATTTCACGATTTTTTCAAACTGATACATCCTATTGACTTTTTTTCAAGGTGTTGTGTCAACTATATACTACCGGTCAAAATTGAGAGACTACTCATTTTCAGGTGAATATGTATGGAAACTAAAATTTTGTTCTTATTATTTTTTGAAAGATGGTAAAATTTTGAAATGAACAAGATCTTTCAGAAGTAATTTGGCCAATATTTTAGTTAGATAATATTTTTAAAAAATTGTCATTTTCAATGTTTTACAGAAATTTGAATAACTTATAAAATAATAAATGCTTTTTAATGATCTTAGGCTTATTTTAAAGGTCAATTTCTTCTTAGGAAATGATGGTCGTCAAAGTTAGACAAAAAAAATTCTAGAAATTTGAAATAATTTTTTTGTTCTAAAACTATTCTAGAAAATATATAATACATGATATGGTGTAGATTTTTCAAGGTAAAATCAAATAGTACCTATATTAAGCAACAAGGGTATAAAGGCAGCCATTTGTTTATGGTAATTTTTGTGACACGAGTGGAGGTCGAGGGCGCCGTAGGCGCCCCGAGACCGGAACGAGTCTAAAAGCGCCATTTTTGTGCATGTGGGATAAAAAAAATATTTTTGAATTTTAAAAATTATTTTTATCCCACATGCACAAAAATAGCGCTTTTAAATAGCTGACAACAGGGAGTAAAGTCACTCATTTGTTCGACCATATGAAAATGGCGTCCATTTTCTCCCAAGAGGCAAACATAACAGCTGATCCCATGCGTTATTTTTGCCCATGGGAGAAAACGGCCGCCATTTTCATATAAGTCGAACAAGTAAATGACTTTTACTCCCTGTCGTCTGCTATCTGAAATCGCCACTTTTGTGCATTAGGAATAAAAAATATCGTAAGTAACACGGGAATAAAGGCAGCCAATTTGTTTACGATGATTTTTGTAACACGAGTGGAGGTCTCGGGGCAACAATAGTGCCTCGCACGTTAGTGGACCGATGGTCTGCGGACTACGGTCAGGCTAATATGTTGGCAGTGCACCAGACAATTGGTCCAAAGACCATTCGTGCCTAACACGTTAGTGGACTGATGGTCTGCGGACCATGGTCATGTTTATGGGCTGGCTGAACGCCAGATAATTGGTTCGAAGACCATTGTGCCAACATTGTGCGAACATAATTTGTCCGATTCAGCATCGTGTCTGCTCAGTACTATTTAGGAATATTTATTTACAAAGTAAAAAAGTTTTTAAACTGGTGTTCAAGTTATTTTATTTAAATTTTTTTATAATTTTAATAATCTCCAAATTTCTTAAAAATCATAACCTCTTATAAGTGTTTAAAAAATTACTTTCAAAGTGTTTAACTATTTCAACATCAAATTTTCATTAAGAATATGATTAAATTGTAATAATTTTTATGTATAAATCTACATAATATAATATATGTCGTAGCCACTTAGACGAATCCGACATTAAGCTAAGTGCCCTGGTAAAAATTTCGGACTAATTCCGGACTAAATACGGACAGATTAGTACGGATTTGTACGAAAAAGATCGAAAAATGATCCGCGTTATTTAGTCTGATATCCATCCGAACGAAAACCTAAATCCGAAAACACTCCGGAGTAATCCTGAATGTCTACGAATTCATTCCGTAATTAGTCCGCAACAATCCGAAATGACCAGTGAAGAATTCTTCTAAAATAAGTACGGAATTATCCTATATCAATATGTAAAGAATACGAAATCAGTTCGCAACAATCCGAGTTTAATCTAGTTAAAAAAACTTAATCCGCAAAATGTCCGGAACAATCCGAACTCTGTAAGCAAGAAATCCGGTATTAGTCCGCAACAATTTGAAATTAAGTGTGGCAAAATCCTATTCCGAAAGAAGTACGAAACAATCCGAAATCTGTATGCTAAGAATCCGAAAATTGTCTGCAACAATTAAGATTTAATCCAACTAAAAGGTATAATCCGAAACAAATACGAAATAATCCGAAATCTGTACACAAAGAATCCGACATTAGCCCGCTTCAATGCGGAATTAGTGTGGTTAAATCATATTCCGAAACAAATGCGAAACAATCCGAAATGTGTATGCTAAGAATCCAGTAATAGACGATCACCCGAATCATATTATATCTCTGGTAAAAATTTCGGACTAATCCGAATTAAATCCGAGTATATTAGTGTGAATTAGTCCAATAATTGTACGAAAATGATCCGCGTTAATCTAACATCAATCCGAGTAAAATTGTGAATCCTAAATCAGTCTGGAATAATCTTAAATGACTGAATTAAGTCCGTAATTATTACGCAACAATCCGAAATTATGTCCGTCAAAAAACTCATCTAAAATAAATACGTATTTCGTACGAAATAATCCAAAATCAATATGTAAAGAATACGAAACCAGTCCGCAAAATTCCGAATTTAATCCAGTTAAAAGATTTTTTTTTTTTTTTTATTTTATTGTTTATACTCCTGCCCTATTGGCCTTACGCACTTCGACAAGAGTCCCCGAGAAATACTTTTTTTGGATTAAGCATAACCATTCTACATATGAAAATTCTATACAGGGTGATTGGGTCCAATTAAGCAGTAAAGTATGAGTAGAAAGATAAAAAAATTTGAGGGAGGACCATTAGTTTAGAATTTGAAAATAAAAAATGTAGATTTAACAAAATAAAATTAGAATTTGAATAAATATTGAGAGGTTTGGTCGCCAATTTTTCCTTGCGTCAAACTTCTCTTTGTACAAAAAAGTAAATCGATGAAAAAGACAATTGCCAAACATCCGTTTGATAGAATTGATTTTATTGGTTGGCTTAGGAGAAAGTAACTAGAAATGACCATGAATATTTAAAAAATAAAATTTTGAAAATAATGAATTAATTAATTAATTTGTTGAAATTATTAATTATTAAATTAGAATAATTACTGAAAATTGAAGCGTTTTAAATAAATGAAAAAATTATTTTCAGTATTCTCTTAAAGTGAAAGGTAAGTTGAAAAATAATGAATTTAAATAATATGAAACGATTTAAATTATTATTATTAATTAAATTAATTATTATTAATTAATTTAAAATAAAAGAAAACTAGCCTAAATAAAATAAGAAAAATAATTTCTGTGACCTGATTAACACAAGGTAAGTGCAAATAAATTTATTAAAATAAATAAACTTTCCAGGTTAAGTAGGGTTAACTTGTTTACATTTTACAGTTTTTATGAAAATAAAAAATAAAAATTTAATTAATCTCATTAACTGTAAATTGTTGTTGGGAATATTAAATAAAAATTTAAAAGCAATTTACTGCTCTTTGATGAAATGGAAATTAATCATAAAAAAGTGCCAAAGAGTTTAAAGTTTACAAAAAAAAATTTTTCTCTAAATTTGAAGTTAGTGAATAATAAATATTTGTACATACAATAAATAATTACAGCTTGTAAAGAAATAATTAATGCTTAAAAATAAAGAGGAAATTTATTAATTTAATTTATTATTATTGTTTATTAATTTAATTTATTATTTCTTATTTAATTATAAAATTTAATTAGTTTTTAACAAATTAAATTCTAAAATGAATTTCAACATTTTACTTTTGATTATTGATTTTTCTATTGATTCATTAGCAGCTGCCATCTCGTGGACCTTTTAATCATTATAAATTTATATTTTCTTTGTCTTTTATGAGTATTTTTTTTAAATTGTTAAACTGAGGAATTAAATAAGTTTAATGTTTTTTTAATTTTAGTTTATTAATAAAATAAGACAGATTCATCCTGAAATTAATATTTTTATTAATTTCAGTAACAATTTTTTTTTCGGCTGTTAAAATAATGAATTAAGTAATAAAATTGTTAATTATTAAATATTGTAAATTATTGTTAATTACTTTAATTTATTATTTAAATTATTTATTGTTAATTAATTATCATTATTAATTAAATCAATTATTAATAGGTGATTAATAAATAATTAATAATTAATTAACTTTTAATTTTTTTTTCAAAAATAAATATTCAATACATTTAGTAAATTTTATTATATTCTTAATTAATTACGGTGAAAAATTAATTACAATATCGTACTTGTAAATAAACATTTTTCTAGTGGTCCAATAGCAGCTGCCATCTTGTGGCGCTTTTCATCATTATAAAATCATTTTTTCGTTCTTATGTACGAACATTATTTTCTTCATTTAAAAACTGTTTTACGAAGACTCGCGAGTTGGAAATTTTTTTTTACATAATGTTTCATTTCATTTTTAGTGATTTAAAAACATTCGTCTACTAATTAATAAATATTTAAAATAATTATTGTTAACTAATTTAATAAATTAACATTAATTATTTAAATTGTCTATTATTAATTAATTTAATTATTAATTGTTAATTATTAATTTATTGTCAAATAAACTTTTTTAACCCTTGGGCGGGCAAGCTAAAAAAAGTACGTAAGCGGGCAAGCGGGGTCCATTGGACCCCGCTTCAAAAACGCTTACGGGGTTATACCTATTTGGCATTTTTTTGTTTGTCGATTTTTTCTTTATTGGTTTAAAATATACTGTAACATCTCTAGATTAATAATCTATTAAGTCTTTGCATGAAAACAACTTGGAAATGTCTTTAAAATTATGTTTTCTGGAGAAATTCTAAATTGTAAAAATAGAAAATTTTAATTTCAAATGCATTTTTTTTAAAACAATGTTTTTTTTATTGGCGTAAAACATACTATGATATTCCTAGATTGATAATCAGAAACGTCCTTGCATGAAAACAATTTGAAGTTTTTCATAAATTTAATTTCTTTGGATCAATTCCGGAGTGTCAAAATAGAACATTTGAACTTCAAACGCGTATTAACCATGTTTTGCAAATCGGCGAGCAATAGAACTCGAAAAATTTTCGTCCGATTGGCCTGAAAATTTAACTTTAGCTACTTAGATAGATTATTTAGTGAAGTACACACGATTTTTAAAATTGATAAACAGGATTTTTTTATGAAGAATTAAAGTCGATTTTTTTGGGTGAAAAATGCGATTTTTTTGCAAATCTCACAATTCTTCCAAAAAAATTCTAAAATTTTAATCATGTACACATGATTAAAATTTTCACTAGATAATCTTATGTAGTTTATAAAAAACATTTTTTTTATTTTAAAAGCCGATGTTGCCAACAATAATTTAAAACTATACTCATAAAATTTTTTGAAAAACACTCTTTTTTAAGCCTCCAAACAGGTATAACTCTTTAAAACATAGATATTTGTATATTTTGTTTTCTTTTTATTATATTATGAATTTAAATGCATTAAAATATAAAAATGATGATTAAGATTTTAATTTTAACAAACAGATAGATTTTCAAAATACCCTGGGAAAAACAACACACACCGTTCTTAGTGCAAGGCAGAATTTTTTGGTGTAGGCTCAAATTTCTTAAAATAAAAACACTATTTTGTTATTTGTTAATATCACAATTTGTAAATTTGGTCTATTCCACTAAGTGGTACTGTAGTCCACATAGTATATTTTTTACCGTGTACGTTTTTGCAATTTTTTTATGCTCATGACAATGCGGGGTCCACGGACCCCGCTTGCCCGTTCGTGCCAGTAAAAAGTTTAAACATCCATGTAGCATCATGTACAATTGGAATATGAAAACTATAAAAGTATTTGGATGTATTTTTAGTATGTTTAACAGAATTTCTAGGATAAACTCATTCTTTCATACGGATTCGGAGAAATTTGAAAAATACATATTCGCGGGGTCCAGTGGACCCCGCTTGCCCGCCCAAGGGTTAAAAAGCTTATAACATTTTTTTTAATTTTCTGATAATAGCTGCCATCTCGCTGCGCTTTTCATCATTACAAATTTATTTTTTCATTTATTTTATCTTTTTTAATTAACAATTAATAATTTACTTAATAATTTTTAATATTTTATTGTGTGCTTGTTTCTAGGTTAGAATGGTAAGAAATTGGAAGAAAAAAAATGTGCCCCATCCGCACATTTTTTTAAAAAACACTTGTAAAATTTTTTAACAATAGAATATCAAAAATCCATTATGATATTCGTGTTCAGCACTAAATTTGACTTTAGAAATAATTTTTCCGATAATTTTTCCGACCGTTTATCACTATTTATAATGGCAGACGAAATAAGTGGAAACAAGTAAGCGAGTATATCAAAATCACATTTGGGTACCTAACTCCTATAATAGATGGCACCAGAAGCTCATATGTGGCGTACAATGTTCATTTCACATGACAAGTGTAAAAAGAACTTTAATCGGATGAATAGTTTTCTCTTCAGGACAAAGAATATAGTTACGCCCCGCGAATAGTAATGCCCCACCCTACCCTAATCATTAATTTTTTAAATTACCTATTATTTTTTTAGGTTTGAATTTTAGCTAAAATAACAGAGAGGAGGACGGCTGTTACTTTCGGGTAAATTACCTGTATAAAAATCGGATATAGTAGATCCAATACCCAGAAAAAAGTTTTTTTAAAAGAATTTCTGACCTTACTGTTAACTTAAAAGTATCAAATTGCAACGAATTATGGAAAAAAATATAATATTAATAACAGCTACACTTTATTAAAAAAGAAACAATCAATTTTTAAAATCTCTTCTTGTGTATCAACCAATGCACAAATCGTCTTTCTGCTGCGAAATCGATGCGGGAAATACTTACTTTCGTCCGAGTGTGAATAAAAAATATTTCTTTTCTCGACAATCCTTTAAAAATTCCGAACAATGGACAAGACGTGGTCAATAATAGGCAGTAAAATTTATTATTTTCTAAAAAAATATGTTTTTCTAATCAATCTTTTAAAATGGCGAAGAATGGGCAAAACAATAGTTGTTAACAATAGACATTCTATTTTATGATTATTTATAGTTTTATTATTTACTTTCTGTAGGCGACAAAGTATTTTTCAGTTGAGAAATTTAAAAAATTTTAACAATAACTTTTCATATGTTTAACCTTTATGGGACTGACGAGGTACCCGGGTACCTTTTGCATTTTAAAATTGATTTTTTTCATATTTTTTAAAATCGTAGCGACCCAGGGTTTTTTGACATCTCAAATTTATCCATATAAAGTGTTTTTACATTATTTATAATGTACTTTGTTTATTTATTTATTCTGAAATATTAAACAAAGTTTCTTCACCCATAAAAGGCGGACGAGGTACCCGGGTACCTTCTGTACTTTCATATTGGTTTTATTCATAATTTCGAAAATCGTATCAACCTAAGGTTTTTTGGCATCTAACATCTATCCATACAAAGTGTTTTGATATTGTTTATAATGTAACTTATTTATTTATTTATTTGGAAAAAATAAACAAAATTTCTTCACCCATAAAAGGCGGACAAGGTACCCGGGTACCTCTATACATTTCAGGCTAATAGATGTTGAAATTTCTATTAAAAAATTATGAAAAATTTCAAAAAACAATTTTTTATAGTACTACACATAATTTGTTTATAAAATATGTAATTCAGTTGCTATAATTAATAATAATATCCATAAGAAATCGTCAAATTAAACATAGGTACCCGGGTACCTCGTCCGTCCATAGAAGGTGTTTTTTTCCTCAGTCCCATAAAGGTTAAAAACACATCGCTTTATTAAAAACGTAGTTTTAATTATAATTAAAATTTATTTAAACTTACATAACCCGTGCAGAAAAATGGTGAGGGCCCTCGTGGATTGCCCTCTTGCCATGGGAATCCGTAATGGCAATCCACGCGGAGCCCTCGAAGGCGTGACATGCTTTCCCTCATGGGTGCCCTCGAGGAAAATCCTCATGGATTCCATATAGATTTTCCACGCGGTGCCCTCGTGGATTTCATAAAATGCCCTCAACCTTATTTTCAATTAAATTAATAAATTAATTATTTATTAATAACAAACTAGTCCAGTTATTGATAAATAACATTCTTATTTAACAATTTTTACTTTTTTTAATTAAATCGTGACAAAAAAAAATCTGACGCACGTGGGAATTGAGCCTACGACCTACTGACTACCAGACAACACTCTTAACACTATGCTACGGGACCTACTTGAAAATTATTGCTTTAATGTAGGTGACTTGCTGACTTGCTTTTGATGATTCAATAAATTATTTATTAACACTAATACACCATGACAAATAATTAAATAGTTTAATAATAATAATAACAATATTAATAATATAATAATAGACCATAAATATTCATAAATTAATATTTTTATAATTTCAAAAAAAAAAAAATGTCAAAACATTTGTGTTAAAAACGCGGTTTTCATAGTTTAAAATCATTATAAACATTAATTTGTTGATGAAAAAAAAATTTTTTTTTTGGACTTAGAAATTTTTTCTAGTTAATGATGTGGGCAATCCATGAGGGCCCTCGCGTGGGCCCTCATGGATTTGCCCTTAGGTAAGTTCAATATTTTCAAAAAAAGTAACATTAAATATTTGTTAAAAACGTGTTTTTCATTGTTTAAGGTTCTCTAATTTTTGATGCCGTAGAGTTTGAATTTCTCCTTCTTAAATGTTTTATTTGCTTTTTTCATATAACCTTTTGAATAAATATTTTTGAATTATTTTTATAAAAAACGTTTTAATTTAGAAATGAGTTAAATATTATTTTTTGTCTCCTTGTTGCTTAATATTCTATTTATTTGAAAATTCGAGTTCTTATTTCTTTTCATTAATTTAAGAATTATTTATCCTTCTTGAAAATTGTTTCTCGGACCATTTGAGGCCATCAACATATTATATGTCACACTATTTTTGGCCATTTTTGATCCCCCCTCCCCCATGTCATACTGTATTACATACATAAGCGCCATTTTCACTGCAGGGTGTTACAAATCGTTTGACCCCCCCCTTAAAGTGCGACGTAATATATGGATGGCCCCTTTATAGAACTGCTTTATTTCCTTTTCTTTCCTAATGCTGACATGTCTTTTAAATCGCTTTTAGGTTATAAATTCTTTCAGTAATTTTCTCATCAATTCCCGTGGGTTATTTAATAAATTATTATAAACTATCAACTTCAATTTCCTTAAGTATGAAGTATATTTTATAGTAAGTTGTGTCATTTCCTTTATAAAAGAAGTAAAAATTTATATATTTCTATTGTTTGTTAATAATAAATTTATTCTTAGGAAAAGATTAACAGAACTATACATTTTTAAAAAAATGAAATAAACATTTGATCAATTTTTACAGGGGAGTTTTAAGTTAGACATTCAGTAGGAGACTGGGGCTAAACCAGACAAGTCAAGTATTTCCGAAACCATAAAGAATTTTAAATAATGTAAATAACTTGTGAACCCACTATTTGTACATGTAGATTACAGGAAAAATATGAAGAATGTGATTGAAGGTGATGGTCATAGCGATGCCAAAGAAAAAACAAGATTTTTGTCAAAAATTCATAAAAAGTGACCATTCTTCCCCTTAACTTTTAAACTATTCAACATGAAGAGCTAAAATTTGGCATACTGGTATATTTTAACGGGAATATTACATGAAAAATATAGAGAACTTGCTATGTAATAATGTCAATAGCGTTGTCACTGAGAAACTAAAAAATTCTTTAAAAAAAATTTTTTTTAAACTTTTAAATTATTTGATATCATTAGATGAAAATTCGTATACTAATTAATAATTCGTATTTTTACAGTCTGATTACAAAAAACTTATTTAAAATTTTTTTAAAAAAATCACCTTTGCGTCCATGTTGCGAACACAATTTGTTGTCCTACCTGCATGAAAAGTATGGCATTGAGGGCACGATGAAAGTGGGCACAAAAGTACAGAAAGTAGGCAAAATAGTATATTTCGTAACGAGTGCGAGCAGTTGTCAATTTTTGAATAAGCGCTTTTTTTGGAACAAACTGCCCAGGTGCGAATTTGGATTGCCCGCCAGAGTTTGAAGGTTGGCCTAACTTTGGCAAGCGAAGTTTTGGTTGCCAGAGTTTGCCCAACTTTGGCAAGTACTAGTGCCCACAGTTGGCAAAACTTGAAAAACGCAGTTTCATTGACTTAAACTTTCTTGTTCGGCCAAACTCTGGACCACGGTTAGCCCGACGGTTGGCAAAACTCTGTGAAACGCAGTTTAATTGATTTGCATTATTTTGGTCGGCCGAACTCTGGGCTACGGTTGGCCCCACGGTTGTCAAAAATTTTTGTCAAATGCAGTTTAAATGACTTGAACTTTCTTGGTTTGCCGAACTCTGGGCCTCGGTTGGCCCGACGGTTGGCAAAGCTCTGTAAAACGCAATTTAATTGACTGGATTTTTCTTGGTTGGCCGAACTCTGGGCCACGGTTGGCCTGACTGTTTCAGCTTTATAAGTCTTCGGTGCGTTAGGTTAGGGGTTCGATCCCAGTGAGCGTTAGATATTTTCGAAAATGTACATATGCATGAGATTGTGTTTAATAATAGTAGGTAAAGGTTATATCTGATGTTCCTAATAATAATAACGTGTTAATTGTTTAAATAATTTAGTTTTTTAATAATTTTAACTTTTGGCTGTTGAAGTTGACCAAACTTTGAAAATTGTGGTAGGACCAACTTACGCATCTAAAGTTGTACCAACTTTGGCGTCAGTCTTTGGACCAACCATTGAAGTGTATAGTTGGCACAACATATGCATTTTAAGTTCGGTCAACTTTCTTATGAGTTGTCGGGCCAACCATCGTCGCCATTAGACGGCGAACCGTTATCACCTGTATGGTTGGCCCAACCTCTGGCACGAGAAGTTGGACCGACTTTGTAAAGGTTGGTCCAACTATGGGCCGACCAAAAAAGTGCTCGTTAGCTAATATTTTAATGTTAATTTAAAACTCTACCAATCAGTGTGTTGTTTTGCACCACCCTAGCAACAGTTAAATAGTTAATATTCTTCTATTTTTAATTTGTAACTGCATTAAAATCAATTTAAATAATAGAGAAAACGTAAGAAATTTTGATGTTTTGTGACTACTTTAACGTTTCCTGAAGCTTTTGGTTAATTCTGACTAAAGGGGTTTTTATGCTCCTGTTAAATCCTGATGTTTATGGATTGTCATTATTGAGTATTGAAATCTTTTTTTTTATTTATAGCCCCTCACCGAAATATAGTCGGTAAATGTAAAGTATCGTTAAAACTTGAAATTTGTGCGTAGCTCTTTTTTACAATAGAATCGCGCGTCTATTGTTACGAGGTTCAGGTTTCTAATCTAATTTTTATTGCTCAAAAGTTTTGCATTTTTAAAATTTCAAGTAAAATTAATATAAATTCAAAATCTAGAAATCTCCACAATTAGGGGAGAGTCTCCAGTTGTGAGACACCTCCAGTTGTGAGACAGTCAATTTTTTTAACATGCAATATTAAAAAGACGATTGGTTTATATAAAAGCATTTCTTTTTATATGAGCCAACTTTTTCGTGTACCACGAAGCGGATATATAAACTGTTTTTGTTAAATACCAACACTGTGTGTGATAATCGACTAAAAAGCGTTTTTTTCAATAAATGCAAAGTACTTTTTTTCCAAGTTAATTAATTGGTAAAGGTAAATGTAATACATTTTCATTTAGTGTTTTCCTTATATTTTGTGATGCAATATTGTATTGTTCAAATCTACGGTTGAAAATAATTTAATTTTCCTTTTTCAAAATAGCGCCAATTTCTGGGTGTGAGACACACCCAGTGAGAAATTTCTCACCGGTCCAATATCGGTCCAATATTGGGAGCCAAGAGACCGATCATCGGTCCAATAAAGGCTCCCAATATTGGACCAATATGGGCTGATGCTTGGGATGTAACGGCATCGCCAATCATCGGTTGTTAATATTGGTCCAATATTGGCCGAATATTGGCAACCAAGAGAAAAAATTTTTTTAAATAAATTTTTTTTAATTAAATAATAATAATAAAAAAATTAATGTTTATAATTTTTTTGTTTAATATATTTATTTGTTTAATTATTTATTTTTAATAATTCATGTAAATAATAAATAATTTATTATTTATAAATTATAATTATTTAAAAATGCAGCAGCTATTAGAAAATAGCATTCTGCAAAAAAAATTCTATCATTGAAAAATCAATGATAGGCGAGAGAAATCTGCGTCTTTAAATAGATTCGCAGATGATAGACAAGAGATATCCGCGTCATTAAACGGATTCGCAGATATACTCTGGTCTCGCGACGAATCTCTCGATACTTATATACACTGGAGTCGCCGTGTCAGTTGCGAGAACGGTTACAGCGTCCCTCTTGCGGCGGAGATAAGAATTGTCACGTAAACTGCTAAATCGCTTTACCGACCGCCTTATTATACCCGCAGTTTACGTGACAATTCTTATCTCCGCCGCAAGAGGGACGCTGTAACCGTTCTCGCAACTGACACGGCGACTCTAGTGTATATAAGTATCGAGAGATTCGTCGCGAGACCAGAGTATATCTGCGAATCTGTTTAATGACGCGGATATCTCTTGTCTATCATCTGCGAATCTATTTAAAGACGCGGATTTCTCTCGCCTATCATTGATTTTTCAATGATAGAATTTTTTTTGCAGAATGCTATTTTCTAATAGCTGCTGCATTTTTAAATAATTATAATTTATAAATAATAAATTATTTATATAAATTATTAAAAATAAATAATTAAATAATTAATTAAATAAATATAATAAACAAAAATTATAAACATTAATTTATTATTATTATTATTATTTAATTAAAAAAATTTATTTAAAATTTTTTTTCTCTTGGTTGCCAATATTCGGCCAATATTGGACCAATATTAACAACCGATGATTGGCGATGCCGTTACATCCCAAGCATCAGCCCATATTGGTCCAATATTGGGAGTCAATCGGCACCCAGCACGGCAACCAATATTGGACCGATATTGGACCGTTTAAAGTCTATTGGCAATTTCTCACTGGGCAGCATATCACCAGTAGTGAGACGGTGTCAACACCCATCTGGACAGCATAAAAAATACAACTTTGCAGGCATACTATTTAAATGTTGTTTTGATTTTTTTTCTAGTATTTTTGGGCATGTCAAGTGGATAAAAGTCAATTGATTTAGAAGAAATCATTTTTAATTCTTTTTTTGAAGCTATTTAATTGTGATTATTTGATAGTCATATTTTGGCGAATAAATATTATTATTTAGTATATAATAATATATATCTATCCCTATAATATAAAATCATTTCGCCGCCGCCGCCGCTGATTCAGTCATTTCTAAGGGCCCCTTAGAAAGGGCACATAGTCAAGGTTGGCCCATCGTCAGAAATAAGTTACATATGACCCATATTCAGGTCAATTTTAAGGGCAGTTTTAACCTACAGGTCAAAAATTGATAAACTAATCCCTCTGCCCTCAAAATTTAGGTCAGTTTTAAGGGCAGATTTAACCTACAGGTAAAAAATGACAAACTAACCACTATGCCCTCAAAATTTAAGTCAATTTTAAGAGTAGTTTTGATTAAAAGTCAAAAATTGACACACTTATCCCTCTGCCCTCAAAATTTAGGTCAATTATAAGGGCAGTTTTAATCTACAGGTCAAAAATTGACAAACAATTCCCTCTACCCTCAAAATTTAGGTCAATTTTAAGAGCAGTTTTAATCTACAGGTAAAAAATTGACAAACTCTGCTCTCAAAATTTAGGTCAATTTTAAAGGTAGATTTAACCTACAGGTAAAAAATTGACAATCTTATCCCTCTGCCCTCAAAATTTATGTCAATTTAAAGGGCAGTTTTAATCTACAGGTAAAATTTGACAAACTCTGCTCTCAAAATTTAGATCAATTTTAAAGGTAGATTTAACCTACAGGTAAAAAATGGACAAACTAATCCCTCTGCCCTTAAAATTTATGTCAATTTAAAGGGCAGTTTTAATCTACAGGTAAAATTTGACAAACTCTGCTCTCAAAATTTAGATCAATTTTAAAGGTAGATTTAACCTACAGGTAAAAAATGGACAATCTTATCCCTCTGCCCTCAAAATTTATGTCAATTTAAAGGGCAGTTTTAACCTACAGGTAAAAAATTGACAAGCAATTCTTTCTGCCCTCAAAATGTAGGTCAATTTTAAGGTCAGTTTTGACCTAAATGTCAAAAATTCACATACAATTCTCTCTGACCTCAAATTGTAGGTCAATTTTAAGGGCAGTTTTAATCTACAGGTCAAAAATTGACAAACAATTCCCTCTGCTTAAAAAATTTAGATTAATTTTAAAGGCAGTTTTAATCTACAGGTCAATAATTGACAAACAATTCCTTCTGCTCAAAAAATTTAGGTTAATTTTAAAGGTTGATTCAACCTACAGGTCAAAAAATGACAAACTAATCCCTCTGCCCTTAAAATTTATGTCAATTTGAAGAGCAGTTTTAACCTACAGGTAAATTGACAAGCAATTCCCTCTGTCCTCAAAATGTAGGTCAATTTTAAGGGCAGTTATGCCCTAAACGTTAAAAATTCATAAACAATTCTCTCTGACCTCAAAATGTAGGTCAATTTTAAGGGCAGTTTTAATCTACGGGTCAAAAATTGACAAATAATTCTGTCTGCTCGAAAAATTTAGTTCAATTTTAATGGCAGATTCAACATGCAGGTCAAAAAATGACAAACTAATCGCTCTGTCCTTAATATTCATGTCAATTTTAAGGTTAGTTTTAACCTACAGGTAAAAAATTGACAAACAATTCCCTGTGCAATCAGAATGTAGGTCAATTTTAAAAGATTTGGACCTAACTGGAGAAAATTGATAAACAATTTCCGCTGTCCTTAAAATTTAGGTCAATTTTAAGAGCAGTTTTTATCTACACCGTAAATATTGTCGAGAAAACTCCTTCTGACCTGACCTTCCCTCAAAATATAGGTCAAATTTGACATATTTTTAACCTACTTATCAAAAAGGCAAATTAATTAGGATACTTCAAGAGGTCGTTACCTTATATTAAAATTTGACAAAATTCTTTACCTATAGGTTAAAAAAAGCTTGACTTAAAATTTAATAGTAAGTTTAAATCAATAAAAGATGTTATAAACTGACATCTATTTTTAAAAATTTTATTAAAATTTATTTTCCTTTAGAGGGAAACATAACCTCAAACTTAGTTTAAAAGTTATAGGTGAGGGAGTAAAAAAAACGCCAAAATTAGGTCAAAATAATAGGTGGGAAAGCAAACATAACTTTAAAAATAAATAGAGTCAAAATATAAGTCAAAATATAATCTAATTTTTCACATATAGGTTAAAAAAAGGTCAATAACAATTGTTTCATTACTTCAAAATCCATGTGTACTTTGTCATATACTTATTTGAAATTTATAAAAAGTAAAATAAATATAAAAATACAGATAGGGGGTTGTATGTTATGATGCATTCATATGCACGGAAAATTTTTTTTCATTTTTTTTCTATGGATGTGTCAACTAAAGAAATGGATGTGATAACTTTAAAATGGATATCCCGTATTTTTCAATATATATAGTTGTCCCAACCATGCAGTTCTTTCCGTGTAAGAAAACATTATTTTAAAGTTATAAAAATTTTAATTAAAATAAATATAAAAATAGAGATAGGGGGTTGGCGCGCGAAGCGCGCAGGGGGGCGAAGCCCCCTAGTTATTAATATATTTAATTATTTCTACTAAACATAACGTTTTATGTCAAACTTATTAAATTTTAGCAATTTTTAATGAGTGTCTCACAACTGGAGACATTTTTTTTTGTTGAAAAAAGCGATGTGCTCGGAAAATGTATCGTAAAATTTTTTGAGTTCATCCAAACACTATACTTTCTTTTAATAAAAGTTGCGTATTTCTGTTACCTTTTGAACGGTGTATTTTATTTACAATTTCGTTTACCCATTTACAATTTACGGGTCAAAACTGAAACCCGTCTCACAACTGGAGACTCTCTTCTAAAAATATCTAAAATTTATTATAAAAAACATTTTTTAAGAAAACTGTAACGTATCTCGAAAACCGTAATTGATAAATAAAAAAGGATATCAATTAATAAAATTGTTTAAGAACCGTTTTATAAGAATATTGATAATAATACCGTAAAAGGCCTCTAAATATTATTATCAAAAAGGATATCATTTTTGAATTTAAGTTCTTAAGGATATATTGCATACATAATAAGAGCATATTGTTAGATCAATTCTAAGTCGATGAAAAACAAGTATAATGTTTCAATAAATATGAATATAAACAAGTAAAAGGATTTCCCTTCCATTTTATGACGGTCAGTTGACCTTTTTCCAGGTATGAAAGGGTGTAGACTTTATAATAAAAAACCTGACTACTTTTGAAGCTTTCTGATTAAACATGACTCAAGCCTGACGTTCTGTGGCTGCAATCGTAACAAATGCAGCCTACAATCATCAGAGATTCAGACTAAATTTCTGTCGTTTTGTGATTTTATTTTTAGTAGGGGTTATTTTGCTTTCTCACAGAGAAAGAATTGTATTAATAATTATTTGTCATTTGGATTTTATTGCTATTGTTCTATTATATCTAATATATTAAAATATGAATAAAAAAAATGTTTTAAATTTTTAAAGTAATTTATTTTTTAAATTGAATTAAACAGTTAAATTAATTAATAATTTGAACAATTTATTTAAAATTATTATTTTAATATATGTATATTATATAAAATTAAACTTATGTGTACACCAGAAACTCTATTTAGTTATTTTCGGTTTATTGAATGAACTTAGAAATCCCACATTCTTTTCAGTACCGACTGCCCACCGAATGTAGGCTGGTACACTGCACTGAAAAAAATTTCTGGCACCCGTATACCAGGAAATGACTAGTTTGCCTGGTTACGAGAGGCATCCACTAGGGAAACATAGTTAAAAGACTAAGGTCAAACATAGTCGAAGTGACTAGAAATCTAGTTAATGTGGCTAAGAAAACAGTCAAATTGACTAGAATTCTTAATCGAATTTCTATTATCCGATAACAAACAAAAAGTAAAGATTAAATAAAAAAAAATAATTATTGTTTAGAATACATTCATAATTCACCTTATATATATATACATCTTAGAATTAACACAAACATAGGAAATAAATATTTAACACGGGGGGACGGAACACCTAACTCTAACGCATACGCACATTGAAAACCCGGAACGCTAAGAACGCTCAAGAACTATTCATCTTTATTTATTTATGAAATTTATACGTCATTAATAATTAATAAAAAATCAACAAACAATAAATTATAACATTTAAATGCAAGCATTATTAAAACGGTACAACATTTAAGCACAGTGATTGAAATAATAAAAAATTTCGATTCCGCTTGTGTGAAATTTCAGACTTTTTAGGTTAGTTATAAAGTTTGAACGATTAACGAATATAAAAATAAATAATAAAGATGAATCACAAAAGACAGAGCTGAAAACAGTCAAAAAATAAATTGACTCATGCGCAGTTCAGAAAATTTCCAAAATAACTAATTACCCTAGTTGATCTGACCAGGGAATGCAGAGTTAGTTTTACAAGCTTTGGATTTGTGAAATTGACCAGGGAAACTGTTTGAATTTACTGAGAATCCTAATTAACTTTACTAGGTTAAGATTAACCCCGGGTTTATAGTTAAAATACCATAAAGATTTTTTTCAGTGTGAAAGAATTTTGGGGAGACTGCAGGCTTTACATGAGTGCCGCTAGCGCTCTCTGCCTCAAGCTCACAGTTAACCTCAAAAAGGCGAGAATCTACTCCCGGAAGGTAAGCAGCAACTCCTCAGGGGCAGCTGCTCACCTTTCGGGAGTAGATGCTCGCTTTTCTGAGGTGAGCTGCGAGCCCTGGGCAAGGGACACTAATTTCGGACATGAAAAGTCAGCAGCCTCCCCAAAATTCTTTTAGTGTAGCCTTGAAAAAGGCCGATTGATTTCACAGCTGGTCCCCCTAAAATGGTGCTTATACCTAAGAAATTCAGTGTAAAAATTGCTCAAAATTATCCCCATTGCATGCAATGCAACATCTTGCTCGTTCTAAAACACTCCTTGTTGCATTTTGCAGCATTTCGGGAGTAATTTGAGCAAATCCTTCAAGAATTCTCTCTCTAAGGTGCTGTACATTTTCGATTTCTACCGAATAGACGTAATCTTTCACTTGACCCCAGACATGAAAGTCTAAGACGTTGAAATCCGGTGATCTAGGAGGCCACTCAACTGCTGTACCTAAAGAAATCATCCTAGGTCCAAAAATTTCTTGCAGTTTCTCAATGTTGTCCTCAGCTCGGTGTGCTGGAGCACCATCTTGTGAAAAATAAATCTCATTGATATCATTTTCATTAATCCCAGCTTCGCGCAATAATCGACGTAAATCGTTATCAATGAATTCCCCATAAGACTCTCCGTTTAGATATCCATCTAAAAAATGAGGTCCAACCTAAAATAAAATATATTTAATGATTATCAAATATTTTTGAAGGAAAAACAGTCTAAATTTTGCATTTTAAAATAAAAATGAAATTTTAAATTCGTTTCAATGAAAAGCTAAAGAATTTATTTTTTCCCACTAGAAAATTCTATACGGATTTATGCTTATGCGATTATAAGTCAAAGAATTGTATATATTAACTACTGAAGAGGGATGTAAATAGACAAATATTTATTTTACTTATTTTGTATACACCCATCTTAAGTTTATCTAGTTGCGTCTACAGAATGACTTGAAATTAAGAGTAATCGCATTTGCCTGGACCACTCGTCTGATGGGTTTTATTGACAGAGAAGAGGGAAACTGTGAAAAACCTCTCCTGGGTACAACCGGCATTTCAACAGCCTAATTTTAATGGTGTTTACTGTACAATAATCAACAGTGCCTATCATTATACCTCGACGTTGAACTTCTTTCTTGATGTGACGCAGATTGACCTAGTAATGGCACATTAGTGGCACTTTAATGGCAAAAATTTTGCATTTTTGATGACAAATTATAATTGCCAGTAATGGGAAGTAGCTCGCCCAGCCAATGGTTGTCCACTGCCAAACTTTGTCGGTGTCTTTGACGTGCTTGAAATAGTGGATGTTTATCCACTTTCGGACATGACTGACATCATGGATATTTTCGGTCCCAGTAAAAAAAAAGTATTCAAAATAGAGAAAAAGTATTGGTGGAGACGTTTGGTGAATGCGTTTTCGCGACAAAACCGTATTGGTGGGTTACGGTGAATACATTTTGCTTACCGTGAATACTTTTTTTTAAAACTCTCGATTTAAAGATTCCTAAGCAAAGTTGAGAATATTTATAAAGAGCGTAAGTGACCTGAAGTATAAAAATGACGATTGCGAGAAGGAAATAAGAAATTTTGAGAAAAAACGAAAAATTAAATGTGACAAACCTACAACGTATGATGATGAAAAGGAACATTGACGATACCGACAGAAACTTGAGAAATCCAAGTAAATGTATGTGAAATAGTAAGTTCCGCCGGTAACGTCAAAGTTCCTTTTAATCATCATACGTTGTACGCACAGAAAAGCATATGGTAATTGATCAACATTTGACAATCTGTTTGTCACATTTAATTTTTTGTTTTTTCTCAAAATTTCTTATTTCCTTCTCGCAATAATCATTTTTATACTTCAGGTCACTTACGCTCTTTATAAATATTCTCAACTTTGCTTAGGAATCTTTAAATCGAAAGTTTTTAAAAAAAAGTATTCACGGTAAGCAAAATGTATTCACCGTAACCCACCAATACGGTTTTGTCGCGAAAACGCATTCACCGAACGTCTCCACCAATACTTTTTCTCTATTCTGAATACTTTTTTTTTTTACTGGGGTAGACCTTTTCGTGGTGGCAGAGCTTTTTATTGAAGGACAACCAAAACAGCAAGACCAAAATGAGCGATTCCAAAAATGAGGAGTACCTGCCAGGTAATCACGGGTTCCGACCATCAAGCGCCTGGCGCGGTGGCCTGTGGCCCAAGGATATAGGAGGGCAACAACGCTTTGGCAATACCAAGATAATAATCTTAGACAGAGTTGATAGAAGAGGAAGTGAGAGTAGTGTGTCAAGTTAGACCAGTTGCATTTTTTTTAGCAACGCATCTGCTCTTAACATTGCTAGCTGCAACGAGAATTGTGACAGGTGCATTAAGCTGCGAGAGGAGGAGGCAGGATGCATTGATATGATTGCAGAAGAGGTCATCAAGATGCTGAAGATCTGCGAGGTGCAGAGAAACGTCAACCTGGCCATAAAGGATGGACTGAAAGGTTTGAAATCGCTTATTCAGACCGTCAGAGAAAGGCACGATGAAGCGAAAAAGATTGACGAACGTCTTTACCAGGGTTTAGTCTGGACAGAAGAGGCACAACAGGCCCTGGTACAGGTTTTGGGACCACCATCATTATGAACAAAGGTGATGGTCCTAGGGCCCAACAAGCGTGAATTTAACCTTGCTGTTGTGGTCACGAGCTTGGAGGAAGCTGGAAGGCTTGAAAAGTTGGGACGCATAAAGGCATTGATACCTGTTTCTTTCTTTTACAATCGCATAAACATAAATTAACTTATGCACAGCAGCAGTTGTGAATAAGTTGTAATCCACCACTGCTGCACCTACCCAGTTACAATTAAACAATACTTACGAGACGATCTCCAATAACTCCACACCAAACGTTTAAGGAGATTCTCCTTTGAGTTCTGGTACGTATAACGTTACGTGGATTCTCTTGACGCCATTCGTGGTTGTTGTGGTAATTGAATGTCCCGCACCGCCCAAAATTGGACTCATCAGTGTAAAGGATTTTATCCAAAAATGCATTGTCAGCATTGTGCTGAGCAATGAGCCAATTGCTATAAGCTAACCGCCTTTCCGGATCAATTGCGTCGTTTAGCTCTTGAACCTGTTGAAAGTGGAAGTCACGGAATCTACAAAGGAAAGGAGGAATTGAAGAAAAATTGTAAGAAATAATATTATAAAAAGACTAACTTCTAAACTGTCAGAGACAATTCACGAAGAAAATTACTATCTCACATAGAGGTAATCGGTCCAAGATTTGATATTTATGTTTAAAAAAGGAAAAAAATATGTTAAAAATGATAAACAAAATAAAAAATATATGTCACATATCTTGCTGGAAAGTTCTTTGCGCATATCAATTTACCCACTAACCAATTTTCGCTATCTTAAAATTACTTGGAAGGCCGTAAGAACACACAATAATTAATCAAAAACTAACATTCAATTTTCAAGACTTTTTATGTACACTACCGTCCAAAAGTATCAGGACGATTACATTCGACTCTATGAAAAAACATGCCATCACTTTTTCAATCATATCTCGGAAATAAAAGGAGGTACAAAAAAATTTAAATACGGTTAGAAAGCTGATTAAATTCTGCGTAAAATAAGACATTTTTGAAGTCATTTCGTTAATTATTTTTCAAGTTGTAGAGTGAGAAAGAAATAAAAAAAATTATCAAATTTTCTAATTTTTGTCTCTTGACTTCAACTTTTTCAAAAATCTAGAAAAATTTAGATAAAATTTTTCTAAAAACACAGAAATCTTCGTTAGAATTTCAGCTTTAAAATAAGCCTTCGAAAATTAAAAAAGGTTAATCCGTTTTTGATATATCATTAAAAATGTGAAGCCGTGTTTCGACCGATTGGTGCATTCAAATTCAACTGTGAGGACTCGATTGCGGCTTCGCGCGGCAGCGAATGAGAGAGAAAACAGGAACGAATTCATGCGGGGAAACGATGAACTTTTGAGTTTCTTTATATTACTCGTGAAACATCATTATTTATTATTCTCCAGCAAAAATTCGTCACTGTTTTCTCTCATTCGCTGCCGCGCGAAGCCAGAATCGAGTCGTCACTGTTGAATTTTAATGCACTAATGGGTCAAAACACGGCTCCACATTTTTAATGATATATTGAAGACGGATTAACCTTTTTTAATTTTCGAAGGCTTATTTTAAAGCTGAAATTCTAACAAAGATTTCTGTGTTTTTAAAAGCATTTATCTAAATTTTTTTAGATTTTTGAAAAAGTTGAAGTCAAGAGACAAAAATGAGAAAATTTGATAATTTTTTTTATTTCTTTCTCACTCTACAACTCAACAAATAATTATCGAAATGACTTTAAAGACGGCTTATTTTACGCAAAATTTAATCATCTTTCTAACCGTATTTAATTCTTTCTTGTATCTCCTTTTATTTCCGAGATATGATTGAAAAAGTGATGGCATGTTTTTTTATAGAGTCGAATGTAATCGTCCTGATACTTTTGGACGGTAGTGTACCTACTGGCTGACCTTAGCAATATGTTTAAAAACACTGTTTCTATGAAAACAGTGTCGACTTTTCAAACAATTTAGATATACAAAATTTAAAAAAATATTTTAAGTGTTAATTTTTTAAAAAGGGCTCAGGCGATTTTTTTGGTTTTAAAATATTCTTTAAACTTCACTGATTCAAAATCCACAAGAAAATTGCGAGTGCAGGAACATTTTATAAAAACCTATTTCAGACGCATCATGAATTATTTGATTAGTATTTTAGATTTTTTAGCAACTATAAAGTATTTGAATTTATTAAAAATGTGTAGAAAATGCGTCCCATCTAAATGAAAAGTATTACTGCTTTAGGAAAGACAGAGTACTCGAAAAAGTTGAGTAGTCGTATAAATTAAATTTCAATACTCGACTGCTTATATATTGATCTTTCTATAAACTCCAAAATATCAGTCAAACATTATCATATTTGACTGCACACGAGAAAACCTGGCTCAGCTCCCAAGTATGAATTTCACAGGGCGAGCGATTAAAGTAGAAGCAAAGTAAAGAACCACATACAATATAACGTCTTTCAAACTTTACATTGGCTCTAAAATAAGAGAAAAATACTTTTCGAATAAGAGAAATATTCTTGATTAAACATGATTTTTGCAAGATTATTTTCTCTAAAAACAAAATTCTTTTTTAATGTCGAAATTAAGAGATGCCAAAACGTCATATTTTTCATGTTTTAAATCGTTTTATTTTCCTTTTATTTCGTAAATACCTCCTTCAATCAAGTCCGCTATATTTTTCATGTAATCTTCACGCTAAAATAAATATGTATACAAAAATTCAGCTCCCTACATGAAACGTCGTATTAAAAAGTATTGCTTTGCATTGGCGCGAAGATGTTGTGAATCCCGTTATTCGACAATTACGCATTGGAACTAAAAATTAATATTTTTAATGCGATAGTTCACATTGCTTCGAATGCGCTTGAATACGATTGAATACAAATTAAATTTCTCAATAAATATGATTACTATTTAATACGGTCTATCGCTTTCGCTTCCCTCTCTAGGGGTTTCAAGACCTTGGCGTTGGTGGGAGGTTGCTTGAGGGGCTTTTTTCAGCAGTAAACTACATCTCGATACCTTTCGGGGAGACAGAAGGTGTGAAACCTTTAAAATGGGTCGGCCACTCAAGAAACTGAATCTACTATGTTTCGCTGGGCAGTGTCCCAGGGCATGGATGAATGATACTAGGGTTAACTAATCCTTCGGGTCCTTCCGGGGAGTGGAGTGGACGGAGGACGACCATCGCTAGGCATAATTAACCGTAAATCTCGGGAACGGTTGTGTTACAGGAGGGGTCCGTCATTCCGGACGTCCTGTTTCCATGGTGGGGCTCCAAATAGGAGGATCTTAAACAAGACTCTGAGATATTAGGCGACCTCTCAGATGTAATTAGCCTTATATTTAAATAAAGGCTCTTTAAGGATGGACCTTTTTTCCTCTTTTCTCGTGGGACCTCAATGGATACTATAGAAAATAACAACAATGCCACACATTCAAGCGTTGAAAAGACATCTTTAAGAATCATGATGCTGGCAATTAAGGTGTGGAGGCGTCAGAGCGGATCATGAATCTGTTTTAAAAATGTTTTTTTGATCGATCTGTATGCAGATTAACTTGCAACATTGTAAAGGTGTTTCGGCAATTCTAGCCAAGAATCTTGCAAGGATACAGACAACTATAGCCTTTCTTCATGAACCTTGGGTATGCAAGGGTAAGATTACCTAATTATTATTATTACATAATGGCTGTGGGAAGCTAGTAAGTTCACCACATGAACCAGTTCCAAGGGCTTGCTTAAACTATAGAAATCTAGACGCTTTTCTACTATTGTAATTAACTACTAGGGACTTAGCTGTTGTAAAGGCTAAGTACTTTGAAAAAACGGAAATAAAAGGGAGGTTGTAGTATCTTCAGCTTATTTTCCGGGATTGGAGGATGAACCTGCACAACCTAGAGAGGTGGAGAAGTTTGTAGATTATTGCCAATAGCGAGGTCTCCCTTTAATAATAGAAGGGGACGCCAATGAACACCATGTCGTATGGGGTACCACTGACATTTACGACAGAGTCACAAGACTTTTAAAGTTTCTGATAGATACGGATTTAGAAATTCTAAATCAAGGTAATGAACCAACTTTCGTTAATCTGAACAGGAAAGAAGTACTGGACATCACGATCTGTTTCAAGTTTGTGTGCGGTGGTGTGAGGGATTGGAGGGTGTCTGATATAGACTTTCTCTCATATCATTACATTCAGAATGGAATCGGAAGATCGGAAAGATAGCTGGGGTCGTAATCCTAGGAGTACTGATTGGACTTCATATATTAAGGACCTCAAGGCCTCCATGGATTACTTCCCCACCTCTTATAGAACCAAAGTAGCCAAAAAATTGAACTTCAACAGGAGTAACAAATGATGGAGCTCCTGTTTGGAAGGATATAGGCAAACAGTAAGAAAGCTTTTTAACCCTCTACCTACTCAAGTGACCGTTATCGACAAAAAACGATAATTTGGTCGCCTGGTGGGGACTATGGGAATTACATTTAAAAGTCCTAGAGTGGGGATAAGTCAGCGTAGGCAGAAGGTTAATAAAGCCAAAAAACATAAGAATCAGCAAGCATGGGATATCAGTATATCATGATGCCCGTAATTCTAATAAGAAAAGGTAGATAAGACACTGGAAGGTACTAGCTAGAGACCAAAGTCCAAAGTGGGAGAAAAATGGGCGGATTCAGAAACTGAATTTTAAAAGCAGGAGCGTATAGTTAAAGTGGTCCGTGATGTTCCCGCCATGCTTTAGAAAAAATTGAAAGGGACAAAAATAAGCATACGGCCCTGCTCAAGGAAATCGGGAACACTGGAAAGTAGCAGCCAGAATTGTGACTCCGGAAGGGATTGATTGGGCAATAAGGTCTTTCAAACCATTTAAGCCCTTAGAGGGACGGTATACATCCGGTCCCTCTGCAAAAAGGATTGGAATGTATTAGGTTTCCCCTGTGTAAAATTATGAGAGCGTGTATAGCTCTTGGTTTTACATTGGAGTCTTGGAAGAATACGAGGGTTGTGTTTATTCCGAAAGCCAGTCGGTTAGGTTATACTGCCAGCAAAAACTTCAGCCCAATTAGTTTAACATCATAAATATTAAATTATCTTATATATTAAAAGTGTTAGAGAAACTGGTGGATAATTTCATTAGACAAGAATGTCTGAAGAATTATTCTCTACATCCGGGACAACATGCTTATAGAGTAGGTTTCTTAGTTGAAACAGTCCTGCATTTTGCAGTAGGTAGAATAGAGGGACAAATTAGCAGTGGTGGCTATGCGGTTGGCACCTTTCTTGATTTTGAAGTTGCCTTTCTTAACACCTCTAGCAAAGTTATCTGTAGGGCAGCCAGAAAGTGAGGCGTACCCGAGCCAATAATTAGGTGGATCGATAGTATGCTTCGCGAAAGGGCCCTAGAAGCCGAGTATGGTGAGGCTGGAGTAACAGGCCTTGTCTCAAAGGGGTGCCCAGAAGTAGGAGTTCTCTCCTTTATTGTGTTGCTTAGTGGCTGATGAACTGATTAGAAATCTCAATGTCAAGGATATTATGCGTAAAGTTATGCAAATGATTTCATAATAATTATAAGTGGGCACTCAATTGAGACCCTCTTGGAACTTACGGAAAGTACACTTAATATTGTCTTGTCAAAGATTGGTGCGGTCTAATTGAACTTTCTGTGAACCCAGAGAAAATGAATATAATAGTTTTCACTGGGAAATGCAAACTTTAAAGCAACCGATATTTTATGGAAAAGAAATTTCTTTTTTGTCCTACCACTGTTAACTTGAAAGTATTAAATTGCAACGATTTGATACCAAAAATATGGATCAAATTAAAAATTGATAGAAATTTTTGGCATCAATTTGATCCGTTTTAGTATTAATTTGATACTTTCAAAAGAACTTTGATCTGCACGAAAAGTATGTCATTTCGGGCACTTAAAGTGGGCGCAAATTAACTGATTCTCTCCCGGGGTCGAGGATGCGGGCGTACGAGCCGAAGGCGAGTGCGAGCTCGCTCTCATAATTTTTTTCTAACACACGTAAGCGAAAGTACAAATATGCAATTATTTAACGGAATTTTTTGAAATAAATAATATTAATTTTATAATGTTAATTTATTATTAGATTATTAGAAACAAATATTCACAATACTGATTATATTGAGATAAGAATGTTTGACCATTAAAAATAATTATTATTAGATCATAATAAGAAAAGTAATTATTGGACAATACTGATTTTATCGAGATCAGAATGTTTTAAAGTTAAAAGAAATTATTGGTAACTATTAAATATAAAAATATATAGCTCTTTTTATATTTTGCATTTATTAAAAAAAATTACAAATTATTATAGCATCAGGAAAAAAATATTACTTTCTCTCTCCGTGACATCACAGCGGGGAGGGAAAGTAACATTCTCTCCCTGCTTTCGGGAAAGACGTACTATCCACCCTCTTTATAGGTGAGAAATGATGTACTTTCAGTGCGTGTGTTAGAAAAAGTACTTTTGCGCCCGCTTATTCTAGTTCAAGCGGGCGCAAAATTACTTCTACGCCCGCTTCGCTCGTGCCCTCAATGCCATACTTTTCATACAGTTAGGACAAAAAAATATGTTCGCAACATGGGCGCAAATGTAATTACGACTTTGGTGAGATTTCGGGACCTCGGATACATTTTCACGCCCGAGGCGAAGCCGATGGTGCGAAAATGTCCCCTCGGTCCCTTCATCTCGCCATCGTCCTAATCACCTATTTTGCGCCCTTGATACGATAATGACTATTTCCGAATCGGCCAAGTATCTGAAAGTAATCCTGGATAAGGGCATTACAGGGACTATAAAGACCAGGCCGCCAGCTGCGTTGGATTCATACGAATCGCAGTACCTCTGCATATTGCTGCGGTGAAAAAGGCGGCTCTCACTATGAGGAGGGTAACTGCGCAGGGTAAGTAGAAATTTGGTGGCATGCACACAAAGCTTCCACGTTCAATTTTATCAATCCCAGAATTAATTATGGTAAAGGATAGAATGATCAAGAGAGTGGAATTTATACCCCGCTTTAGGGTCATTATACCTTCTAAAACGGACTGAAAGAAGGGTTTTCCACTTGGGGACGAAGTCTGGTAAACAGACGCCTCCAAGACAGACTGTGGTTCAGTCTTTAGAATTTATCGAAAAACTGGCTGCATTAAAGTGGCTGAAGCACTAGGGCAATATGTCACGGTTTAGCAGACCGAAGTCTGAACGATTTTAACTTCCGCCCAAATATCCATTCAAAAAGAAACAAAAAGCAAAAGGATTAGCATTTGTGTGGATAGTCAGATTCACTATATATTTTCCCGTAAACTGCAATTAAAAGTGAATATGTGTACCGAATTTCAGACCACTGGATCACGATACATAAAACTAAGGAGGAGGGCTAGTGTCATTTTTTCAAAAAAATTCAATTTTTATCCCTTCTAATTCGCAAATATAATACCCGATTAGGTTCGCTATATTTTTCCTGTAATTTAGACGTAAAAATACGTATATATAAGTACTAACGACTCAAATATAGTTATAATAATAATACCCCTCATCACGCAAAAACTGCTGAATCGTCCAAAAGGTCAGGTTTAGTGCTCTAACCATTCCCCTAATACTGGCTCGGGGATGAGCTTGCACATAATCTAAAATCCGCTGCTCATCTCTTGGGTTCCTGGCAACAGCGGGTGGACCAGGCCTGTCCCTGTGATTCGGAGCTACGTTTCCATTCTCGCGACCACGTTGCACTGCTCTCAATATTGTACCATGACTGCATCTTGAGCCAGGATGTCTGCGCCTGAACTCTTCGGCAGCCTGTAGTGCACTATAACCCATTTCTCCATATAGGACTACCATCTCCAAATACTCAGCAGGTGTGTAGGCTGGCATTTTTAAAATGGAACTGGAAATAATGATAAAAGTAATTTCTCGTTTAGAAAACGAAGTAAGGTGAAAACTGGACAAAGCTAAAACTATATAAAATAAACAGAGAAAAATATTTATTTAGATTAGTTAGTTATTAGTTGTGGTAGCTAACTCATTTGCGATTATATGGATAGAGCAATTATTGTTACCTAACACAGCTAGTAACACTGTTTGACAAAATTTTGATACAAAAATAAACGACATTAATTCTTACAGAATTTTTGCCGTATATAACGAATCTGTAAGTGAAATTATCTCATCTCGTCTCAATTTTGAGAAAACGGGTTCAAATTGTCAAAAATATCATTTTTGACTCTTTTTGAAGCACCATATAAAAAGTAGGCGACGTGATTAATATTTCAAATATGACTTACGTGAGAGTTCGAACACCCAACTTTAACATCAAAAGCAAAAAAACATGTACAAATAGGGGAAACCGAGGCGTAATAAATAATTTCAATTTACTTGAAAGGGATAAGTCATAGTAATTTTAATATCCGCTTAAGGGGAGACACCACCCCCTAAACAAGGTACAAAATAGTAAACAATTGGAAACATGAAAAAGTGCTCGCTTACGTAGAATAACACTATAAAGTGCTCAAAAGATAGACTCAATATTTAATCACATAACAATTAAGTGATGTGTGAAGTAATTGGCAAAAAAAATTATTATATTATTTTTATTGTCTTCGTAAATTAAGGTATTTGTCGCGCGACTGGTCACTCTCAAAAGTTTGTATCCGTTGACTGTACTTATAAAACGATTATGAATGCGAGTTTCCGAAAAACTTTTGCGGACGTACAGTTTGACACACAGATGTTCTCAAAGTATATTCATAACCTCTCGCATAAAAAACGATTGTGGTAACGTCGCAAGTTTGGTGTATGGCTGTCTTTAAAATTTTGCGCCAAAAGTAGTAGACAAGCTGTAGTATTTAACAAGCGCTATTGCCACGTTTACGAATTCACCTGTCATTTACAATAAATGTTAAAATAGTTTTTCAAGTTTGATGTTAAATATCTTTTAAACGAGACGGTGAAGAATTTTAATTTTTTTTTATAAAAGATCATTTTGGTTCAATAAATAAAACTTTAATTTTTCTAAAAAATCTGACGATTAGTATAAGTACAAAAATTAAAAATCTGTGGTTTTCATATAGTTTTCCTATACCGGACATGTTAAAAATCTAAACTTTTTTTTCATTTTTTGAGACTTACAGACGGTCAATTTTATTTTAATAGGCCTTATTTTGTAGATAAATATCCAAAGAATAATTATATGAAATTTAAAAAAAAACTGACGAAAACGAATTTACGCGACAAATATCTTAAGGGGGGATCCTACTTTTTGGAATATTTTTGTATATGTTAGGCTCAAAGACCGAAAACGCTCATTGAGCGAAAATATAGTTTACAACGCGTTGTGGCTCCTTCAAATTGTCCACAACGCGAAATTCGTGTTGTGGCATGGCAAAAAGTGATAAAAACGCCCAAGAAGAAATATAATGCTGCCATAGTACTGACCCAGTACTGACTGTTAGTATAGCAGTACTGACTCCAGTACTAAATTAGTACTGGGAAATCCCTGGCTGATAAAGCTGTCCAGTACTGATTTTTTACCGACAGTCAGTATTAAAATATCTCTGGCAAAACACTGTTGAGAATTATACACTAAACACTTAGAACTAAGACGGAAAAATATTGCACGCACGGGGGATCGAACCCTAGACCTCGAGGACGCAAGTCGCATACACTAACCACACAGCCACGCAAGCTTGGAAGTGATTTTACTTAAACTTCCTATTTACTGAAAAAAAGTGCTGTAGAATCAAATAGCTCCATGCTATTGAATTTCCCGTCATTGATTCAATAACACATTTATTAATCGAAAAGTATATTGCTTAAAACGAAAAAATGAAACTATTTAAATTAAAAGTACGGTACTGTAGAATTGATGATATTGTGCAAATTGTTTCTATAGTTCATCTATATATAGCAACAGAATAATTTATTGCTTCTTTGACATTATTCATTTGAAGCATCTAATACATAAATTTGAAGAAAATGCGTGTAAATTTAAATCAAATGAAAAATTGTTTGCTTCAAAGAAGCGCGCTCTGGAAAACGAAAGCATAATATATGCTTTCGTTTCAATGAGTGGTTCTATTGCGGACTATTTGAGACAATTATTATCATAATTTAATTAATTAAATTAAATTATTTAACTTTGTCTCGAATTTGTGCCATTATTTAGAGGAGAACGGGGCGAGGCAGTCAACGGGGTGAGGCAGCCAATTGCTTCTTATTTCTGCATAATTTTTTCAAATCGTGAGCTATTGATAATGTAGACTGCTTATGGTAGTTTACTTTAGTTGCTAACAGATGGGCATTATTGCTACAGCAGTTTAGCAATTACAGTATCATTTAAGAAAACAGACTTTTTGGATGTAACTTTTCTAAGAGTTATTTTGGTGATTTTAATTAATAGAGTTACACGAATAAAATTCTTGTAAAGTGATTTTTAATGCAGAATTTAGTGCTGAAGACGACGGTGTTAATGGAATTGCAATATTTTTAATATTACGGGTTTTGTGGATGTTTTCTTAAAAAAGTACTCGTGGGGTTAGGCAGCCAACGCTAAATTTTTCGTCTTTTTGTATTGATTTTATTGGTTTTTCTAAATGTTTTCTCTTTTTTCCTGCTCCAATACATTTTAAACTTAAAATTGAATTTTATAAACCATTTTTTAAGAATAACAAATTTATATTTCCTTAAAATGTTAAATTGAATTTAATTAATTTTATTATTATAATATTATTCAAATGTAAATTTTTGAAGTTTACTAACAATATAAAAGTAAGTTAAGGACAACTACCTTGTTATGTTTTACTAATTTTAACTTTAAGTTATGTTTTTTTAACTATTAAAATAGTTGGCCGCCTCACCCCACGTTTTTTCAAATACAGTAGAGACTCCATTATCCGGACCCCTATTATCCGATCTTCGATTATCCGGATAAATTTAAAATTAAAAAAAATTTTTTTTAATATAAAGTTTATAAGGTCTTAAGCCGTTAACTTCTATTTTAAATTTCTCCCCGCCAACAAACACGAAATGTTGCATTTTAAAGTGTTTTAATTATTTTAAGAAAATGTTTATGTAAATATTTTTAAATATTTCTAACTAAATATTTATTAACATTATTGTCTTTAAAAGTTTTAGTTTGTTTTAGTCTTATTTTAATACATATGCAAATAAATACATACAATTATGAATCAAAAATTTGTTTAACTCGTACTTTACTCGATTATCCGGACAAGTGCCTGCATCCATTAGTCCGGATAATGGAGTCTCTACTGTATGCCAAAATGTGGTCCTTTGGGAAAAAAGGGTTGTAGAAATTTTCAAGTGCAACCTACGTCAAAATGTTCTATGGCGATTTTGTACCCAATAAGACAAGCTTTCTAACGCGATATTAAAATTGAAAAAACTTATTTAAATACCTGCTTCGCTAACCAAAATGTAAAATCTTGGCTGCCTCGCCCCGTTCTCCTCTACTTTTTTATATCAATTGATTAAAAAATTCAATTATTTTAAATAAAGTTTTCCATCAAAATTCAATTATTTAAAATGAATTTTTCATAATGTTTATTATATTTTGAAAAAATTAATTATATTCAAACAATGTTTAAAAAATTCTTATGAAGAATTCAATTATTTAAAATAAAAAACATTTTTTCACTGAAATTCAATTCTTTTTAAACATTTTAATCAATTTTTTCGCAATAATTCAATCATTTTAAAAAATAATAAAATTCTTTTCAGGAATTAAAAGTATTGGAAAAAATTAAATTTTTAGAATTCATAAGAAAATTTTGAATCTATATGTCTTTTTTGTTTGCCAATAAAATTATGTAAGTACCACGAATTCTAATACAAAATGAACTTTTTAATATTATTCAATTATTTCAGGTTTTAACGCAATTATTTTGATAAATAATAAAATTCTTCACAGATATTCAATTATTTTTACAAATTTTAATAAAACTCTTTGCAAACTTCAAATATTTTCATAAATAACAATATTCATCGCAAGAATTCAATTATTTTCAAAAGAAATAAAATTCTTTAAAGAAATTGAATAACTTTTAAAAATTTTAACGAATATCTTGCGTCAAGAATTCAATAACCTTTATAAACAGCAAAATTTTTCTACAAAAATTTAAGTATTTTCAAAAATTTAAATAAAATTTTGTAAAATTTTAATTATTTCCAAATGTTTATCGCAATTCATCGATTTTCATTATTTACTACCTTTATAAAATTTATCAAATTTAATTATTAAAAACAATTTTTTATTCAATTCTACGAAAACATTCAATTATTTTTATAAATAATATAGGTAATTTCATTTAGGAATTCAACTATTTTCATTACAGAATTTCAAATATTTTTAATAAAATTTTAAATAAATTCTTCGAAAAATGCAATTGTTTTTAAAAATTTTATTAAAAATCGGCAAAAGAATTTAATTTTAAGAAACACTAAATTATGGAATAAAATAATAAAATTCGTTGAAATAATTCAATTATTTTCATAAATGACTTTTAATTCGTTGCAGAAAAATCAATTATTTTTAAAAAGTTTTAAGTAATTCTGTCAAAAAATTCCATTATCTTAAAAGACAACAAAATTCTTCCACTAAAATCAATTATTTTAAGGAATTATTATAAAATTATTTATTTTTGAATTTAAAGAAATTAATTCTGGTATAATTTCCTAATAAAAATTGATTTAAACATGAAATTCGGTTAAAATTTCAGATAATAATTTAATATTAAAAGCATTATTGTGTTAATTTTTAGAAATAAATGAATTTTAAATGATAAAAATAATTTCAAAGTGGTTAAAATAAATCCTAATTTCTAGGGAAAAATAATAATTATTAAGGAGAGGGACCGGTGAAAAACCCTTTTTTAATAATTACGTTGTTAAAAGGTGCCAATTGTTTTTCTGGCATTATCTAGGATCTAAATTTATTCTATATAGTTAAAATTAAAAAAAAACATTTTAGCCATTTTGAAAATTTTATTTTTTGAAAAAAAATTAAAATTTTTCAAAATCAATACGATTGATTATTCAGAATCGTAAGAAAAGCCTACAGAAAATTTGGCAACGAAAAATAATAAAAAATGTGGAAGTAGTTGAATTTTTTTAAGAATTACTAGTCAAATTTGAGCCAATCAAAAATGACCATTTTAAAGGTTTCAAATTTTTTTTACATTCTTTCAGTACCTGAAATCATATTATAGGTACTATAGAAAATTAATGAAAGTAATTTTTAACTGATTTACAATTTTCTTTTATTTTTCACACAATTTAAATTTTTTATAAAAATCAGAATTTTTTGGAAATTTTTGTATTTATTTAAAAATTTTTAATAAATTAAATTTTTTTATTTTTCAAAGCATGTTAGTATTTAAAATACCAAAATTTGTTAGAAAAAAAATTAATCACCCATAAACAACAAAAATTTAGATGAGTTGAAATTTCCCTTAAATATACCCAGATAACTAGCGTACTATTACTGTACCAGCCATGTACCTTCGCACTGTACCAGGTACTGTACTGGTATATCGTACAGATAATGGCGGAGAAGCATTGTAAATTCATAACCTAAAATCCCAATTAGTTCGGCGTACAGGTATTTGTACTTAGTGTTATACTCGTACGAAGTACTTTGGCAATTTCATAATTCTATCCGTATGACATACCGTTATTATACTAGTATCGTACTGGTATGATACATACCATATTATTTGGTGCTAGTACAATATGAGTACGATACCAATACGCTGTTACTAAAAAATAATGATTAGTACGCTTGGCTATCTGGGTACCTATTTATTTAAAAATGAAGTTATTGGTATTTTTGTAATAATTTTACAATTAGGGAAATTTGTAAATAAATGCAATAGAAAAGTTTTTGATGTATTTAATAATTTTTAGAGTGACTCAGAATATTCTTTAGGTCAAGAAAAAGTCAAAATTCTGTCAGGAAATCAGTGGAAAGTCAGGAAAACATAAAACTAAATTTTTGTGGCAACTTCGATCATACGAACATTTCATTTTGTATGAATGTATGATGTTGCAAACAAAACAAATTAATGATATTTAACACAAAATTTTGTACACGCGCCTGTTAGTAAATGGAGGTTATGCGAAAGCACGGGGGGTGACACTCTCGAGTTGAAACTAACCATACTGTTGACTGGTGACCACCGTGGCGCTGGCCTGGTTAGTTGGCCGATATTGAGTAAAAATGCATTAGAAAAAAAGAAAAATTTATTTTACAATCAATAATATTAATTATAATGGTTATTTATTTGTTATATAATATTAATCCAGTATCTTTTTAGCATTTTTATAATATTAAAAACTTAGAAAAAGCGTTTAATATTTTATTTATAATGAAAATTGTGCAACAATTCATGGCGGGAAATTTAAATTAATAAAATTATAATTATTTTTTAATTATTTTAAATATATTGTTCTACTTGTAGAAATATTTAATACAAATTTTACAGTATAAAATAAAAAATTTGTTTGATAATTTAATATTTATTGCATAATATTATTTAGGTATTTTTAAAATTAAATCTCTCCGCCCATGAATTGGTGCCCAGCAATATTTCTTTAATAAATAAAAATGTTAAAAAAACGCTTTTTCTAAGTTTTTTAATAATTTATAAAAAATGCTAAAGAAGATACTGGAAGTTAAAATTATATACAAATTAAATACCATTAAATTAATATTAATTGATTCTAAAATAAATTTTTCGTTTTTTTTCTAATGCACTTTCACTCATTATCAGTGGCCAACGCTAACCAGCCCAAATCGTCCACAGTGGCGACGGTCAACTCTCAGGTTAGTTTGATTCTACTATGGGAAACTGCACCAGTGATCACCAGCCCGTGTGCGAAAGTAAACTCAAATTAAGTTAAGCCTTAAGGTACAGTCCCAAATGACGGCGTAAAAATACGACTCGTCGCGTAATCACCAGAAATCGTGCTGATAGAAAGATATGAACAGATATCACTCTCATGCGTCGTACTGCTATGTGGACTCTCCTTAAAACTTCTTGTTGTTGGACACTGGGGGACCACGGCCCTTAACACTTTCGAGTTTCGTATGAGGAATAAGAACGTGAATTTTGACACAATATGGTACTTTTTATATTACCCGACGAGTCCGTATAACACATTAACTTAAAAAAATTTGGATTTAAAATCGAGATTTAACTAAGAGCAGAAAAAAGAAGGACGCAAATATAAAATATATAGACATATTTTTTGTAATTATATTGGAACCTTTGTGAATAAATAAACTCAAAAATTTAATCGTCAAACAAATTCATAATTTGTGTTAGAAAATATATCAGTATCTACTAATATTTAAATTAGAGTAATGAATTTTAGAAATATTAAAAATACTATATCGTAAATTTTCATTAAAGTGACCAAAATTTAACAATATTTGTTATGTAATAATTGATAAGAGTTTTATTCCCTCCACGATTTTGTAATTGGTAATAAATAAAAAACACATTTGTATTATAACTTACGTGATATTTTTGAAAAATATTGACTTCATTAGCTTTTAAAAAATATTTTCGATTAATAGATTAAGAAACTCGCAATAACCAAATATAAATATTTCAGATTAATTTTTTTTCAACTCTGACATAGAAAAAGTCAAGAAATTTCCAACACCTGAAGCTAGTCCATTGGATGATGCTTCTTGTTGGTTTTTTGATTGTCATACGATTTTATCAATCCCCTTTTATTGTTTTTGATTATTTTGTTGCAAAGAATTAAAAAATATTATATATATTATAATAATTTATTAAAATGATTAACTTTGAAACACAATTTGTTAATAATTAATTAAAATTTTCCAAAATTTGTTTTTAAACAATTTTTATGAATAATTAAATTTTAAAGGCATTATAAAAAAATATAAGGAATTTTTAAATAATTTTAACCTAATATTCCGAAGAAATTGAGTTTTTGAATGTGAAAATTGTTTAATTAAAAAATATGGGGATAGTGTGGCAAAATCGGACCCCCTCAATATTTCCGAAAAATGGCGAAATTGGGAAAAAGGTGTTGTTTACCAAATTGTAAAACAACCCATGTATAGCGTACCGTTATTTTTATTTCGATCTGACAGTTTTTAGCTTGCGTTTTTGTGCGGATCGAAGGGAGCAGAAAGTTTATTTTTTTTAGTTTTTTTTCTACACTTTTAAACAGAATATTTCTCTTAAGGAAATTCCTGAGAACATACGTGTTAAATGTTTTCAAATAATAGTGTTCTTGGGTGTTTTGAAGGTACACACCTCAGCGAATATTTACCACAAAAAATCTTTGATGAATTTGGAAAGCGTTCCTTTTTTTGGGACAAAAATTTATTCTCAAAATGGGCCTGTGATGCAAACTGGAACCCTGTTTTCCTTGTAGGGCAAAACCGCCATCAAGGATATTTCAATTCAATTAAAGTTTTCATAAAAATTATTTTTAAAATTAAAATGTTTCTTTCATTAAAATATTTACTTACAATGATAAAATAATGGTCTTCCAATGAAAATTGGAATCCCATTAATTATTGTTTCTCCTGATAATGACAAAAATTTTTATTTTTTTTTTTTTAAATATTTATTTAATTAAAAATTCAATCGCGCTGTATTATTATATTTCATTAGTAAAAACCATTGTTTATCATTGATTTCATATCTTTATGTTTCTTATTATGTAGATTATGGTAAGATGAGCAATATATTATAAATATAAAAAGCAGAACGGTCCCGGTTTGCCCATTGGTGGGGTCCGGTTTACCCCAGGGGGTAGGGGACAAACCGTACCGTTCCGGCAAATATTATATTAAAGTTTAACAACAGCAACTAAACAATTAAAAGATAAAGTATAAGGTGTCTCTGGGAAAATAGTATGCGCCAAATTAAATGATACTTTTCAAACAAGCCAACGAGAAAAAATTAAATCGGTTGTGATTCGTTTATGTTACAAATAGTTAAAAAAAACCCGTTAGAGGGGTCCGGGTTTGCCCCACTCTCCCCTTCGTTTATTTGAATTTTTAGAATATATTTTAAATTTGAAAAATTTTTGAGAATAAATGATCGAAATTTGGTAGCCATTGTTAATTAAATAAACAATAAGATATTAGCATTGTTTTTAAATAAACATTATTCCTTTTTTTATCTTTAAAAAACATAAGGGTAAATAGCATGAGTTAATCGTCCAAAGCGCTCAATTTTTCCTCCATGTAAAATGCATGGGGAAAAAACAACTTATTTCGTATAAATGGTATAGTAATCCCTTGAAAATCAATATTTTTCATTCAGCAACAACTCTTGTTATCTCTTCATAAAACTGCGAAAGTAATAGTGATTTTAAATTGTTTATTTAATCATTCTTTTTCAAATTAACCTGTTTTTTTAATAGTGCGCCAAAAAAACCCCATAAATTTCAAAAATATATAAAAAAAAAATCCGTTAAAAAAATAATTTTTTTAACTAATTTTTTTAATAATTATCAAAGTTTTTTCCTAGATTATGAATAAATAACACAAATATTGATATTAAATAAACATTAGTTTACCTGTAAATTGGCTAATTTGTTTAAACACAAATATATTATATATTATAGATTTAATTTACAACTTTTTATCCCTAATTGAGCTAAAGGAGGTTCCGATATTTTCTTCAATTTGGTGCAACATTTTTCAGGCCGAATGTAACCAGTCACTATCAACTAATCCAAGAATATTTAATTTTTACCAATTGTTTTAAACAAATTACTATTTGTTTAACTTGCCACGTTTTTATCAAATTGAGTTGCAGAGGGTCGCAAATTTTTTTCTCAAGTTTGCGTTTTTTCTTTTTTCCAAGTCATAATGTTACTAGTGACTAACAACAATCCTAAGAATAACAATATTAACAACCAGTTGCTTAATACAAAATTGAATAGTTATTAACATTTAGTGAAGCTAATCGTCGTGTAGTAATATATCAATGATGTAAATAAAAATTTTTGTATT